>JAWUZG010000097.1:0-2400000 GCA_036785705.1 Acanthornis magna
TTCCTTATTTTTAAGCCCATTTCAACCCCATTGATTTGTTTAAAGATGGAGGAGTACGTTCTCTGAAATCACTTCAGAGAAATAGCACCACTTTCTTCAGAAGTTTGATCCTCAGGTACCTAAAGTTTGGAAGAAAAGGGAGAGTTGATGTCATAATGACTTCTGGATTTTGTGCTGAAATTACATTTTTGGCGCCGCTAAATCCATTGTGTGCTATGGAGGATATAATGTAATACTCATCAGAGGCAGGCAGCAGGGAGGTTTACTGGCACTAAAATCAATAGGCACTGAATAAAATGGCTCCCAAATGGTTTAGGACCATGCACACATCTTCTTTTGTAAGCTTAAAACCATTTGGAGAGGCATTAATTCATTAAAGGCCTCTTGAAGAATGTCATCATACTGTGTAGTCTGTGCACATCAAGAGCATCATAGATTGTGGCTTTTATTAAGGAGGCTGGAGAATATAATTCTTCCTGGAGTACAACAGACTTTAAAATATGGTGCACTTTGAGATCAAAACAATGTTTATAGCAATGTAGTTACTAAATATTTTAACACGTACAATATAAAACATAATGCATCCTGGAATGTGTGTTTATGCTACTGAAGTAGCCACTAGATTGTCAGATCCATTACAAACCACCATGTAGCATTTCTGATTTGTTTTTCATTTCCCCTAGCTGTTTTTTGTTCTTTTCCTTCTTTATTGATTGCATGATGTTATAATCTATTTTTAAGCAAGGGTACCAACCCAAAACTCAATGTCTTTTCTCTTAAACATCTCACAGACCTGCAATTAGCATGCTTGCCCTTATTCTTACCTTTTCTGTACGGTCATTTGTACTTCCACATGGATAAGGGGATGGAATCCCTTAGCTGGGAGGTGCAATATGTTTCCATTAAAAGGTAAGTAGCCTGCGAATAACTGGGGACCTCCTCATTGCCTCACCCTACACAAGGCTGAAGCTGAAAATGTCACTGCGACACAGAAGATAAAACTCAGAGCTTCTCGCTCTGAATACGCTGCTTGATGGAAATCAAGGTGACTCAGGGACTCCAACGTGGGCCATGGTCAGGGGAGCCATAATAACATACTGTCTGTCCTGAGGAGACCTTGCAGCATCTCCCAGTACCTGAAGGGTCTGCAGGAGAGCTGGAGAGGGACTTTTTGCAAGGACACAGAGTGATAAGACAAGGAATAATGGCTTAAGCTGAGGACAGGTTTAGATTAGGTATTAGGAAGAAATTCTTCCCTTTGAGGGTGCTGAGCCCTGGCACAGGCTGCCAGAGAAGCTGTGGCTGCTCCACCCCTGGAGTGTTCAAAGCAAGGCTGGATGGGGCTTTGAGCAACCTGGTCTGGTGGAAGGTGTCTCTGCCCATGGCTGGGGGTTGGAACAAGGTGATCTATAAGGTCCCTTCCAACCCACACCATTCTATCAGCCTATAGGTCACTGCACAGCTGCAAATCAGACTATGATGGGCCATTCCCTCACCTGGTGCAAGGTGTCATCACCCTGTGCATGAGCAGTGGGACTACACCAATCCATGGCAGCTGGAGAATTGTCAGCCTGCTGGGTGCCCTTTGCAGATTGCCCTCTGGATGCAATTTTGGCTCTGAGCGCTCCCTCCCACTCCAGCTGTGGCCCATCTGCTGTGGGGTGTGTGGAGCAGGACCCCAGAAAGGACAGGCTGTGCCGTGGCCCCGTGTGCGGCCACACACAGCCGGGGGAACGTGGCAGTGATGGCAGCGAGGGGGACACAGTCCTTCCCCAGGGATGTGCTCCATGGGTCCATGGAGCAGCTCAGCACGAGGGCTGCTTTGATGTCCAGGCTCTTTTCCTGGGGATGCGATGCCACGTGCAGGAAGGGACGGCCCTGTTCCTCCTCCCTGCCTGCCAAACCACAACAGAGAAGCTGACCATTAATTGAAAGGCTTAAAATTAGGCTCTTCCTTTAAAGCAGATGTATCCACCTAATGTTTCGGCATTAACTGCAGTCACATCAGTTCTGTACAGCTTCTGAAGATCACAGCATGGCCAACATGAGGAGGGCGGATTGGTTTCCCTGAGCCAAGTGCTGTGCTCTGCTGGGACACAGATGGCTTCACACCACCCTGGAAACTTCCTGCTCTGTGCCACTTAATGAGATATCTTAGGGGCAGCGAGAGAGGTGCATCCAAATCCTTGTGGCTGTAAATCAGAAATCGTGGGCATTGAATTCCACTGGCCACACCCCCTCTGCCCAGCTCTGAAATGCAGGAATGATAGGCACGAACAGCGCATGTGGTGTGGTCAGAAAAGCCTGACAGCAAGGGTGATTCTCCATGATCAACCAGAGTTTGTTCCCAAGCTGGCTTTTTCTGTCTTATTTTACATAGAATGCTGTTATCTTTCTAAAAACTAGGAAATTTGGCACAAGGACAATAAAATTTACTGTATTTGACCAGGAAGGGTGGGTAAAACTGAAATGTGCAGCTTTGTCCTCATCACATATGTTTGGCAGAGCCTTCTCATGAAGACTTTGACAGAATCTAGGATAAATTTTCCTGTTGTTGCCAGATGGAGGAACTCATAAGAAAGGACATTTTGGCTCAATTCCATTTCGCAAAAAAGCTTATGCAAGGATCAGTTTGTACTCCTCCACAGACCAAAAAATATTTAGAGAAGGTCTGTAGCTGTCCCATAAGCACATCCTTACACCTGCCCTTTTTCATAGTTTTGTTTGTATTTTTTAATTTGCAAGAACAAAATATGCTCCCTAAGCCTGGAGTTTGTGGGACCTGGCATCACATCCAGCAGCCTCACTGTAGCACCCAGGTCCAGCTGCCTTTGCCAGGAGGGAATGGTCCACACAAAAGCACAGGGAATATGAAACAGGGATGAGGAATCCCAGTTGAACCATCCTGCAGGCATAGGAGTGGCAGTGAGGAGAAAGGCTTGTTATCTGTGTGAAATTCTGGGCATCTTCCAGCAGCTGAAGTTCAAAGAAAACTACATTATTTGAGAAAGCTTTGAAAATATTCATTGAAAGCTACAAAAAATTGCTACTCAAATTCCAGGGCCTTTTCCCTGTTAATTGAAATGCTAAATGAGTTTCTGCCTGTCCTGATTTTTCCACCATTTTACCTGTTAGCAGAAAAACATTATCCTCCATGGAATAAGCTTCAAGACATCCACAACCAAAGAAGAGTTGAAACTTCAGGATTTATTTCATAAATATTAATATTTACATACCTAATAGAGTCCCTCTTTCCTTTGCAGAGTATATATTCAGGTGTCTGAAAACACAAACAGTCTGAGGCAGAAAATCACTGCTGTTTTCTTTTCATATAAATTAGATATTGGATTGCACTGTGTTTTCTGTGGGGCTGAAAGCTCCCAGCTCCCACCTAGTCCAGCTGAAACCACAGTGTCCCCTAAGAACACCATAAACCTGCCCATGGGGTGGGTGGGTGAGCTGGCACAGAGGACTATAAGGACTGCAAAATAATAGCTGGAAATGTGCTCCCATTCAAGATGCATAAATAAAAAGGTTCCCTATAAAGTTGCATCTCACTCCCAGCACCCCTCCTGCCTACCTGCTGTGCACCAGCGAGGCTGGGGCTTAAGTTTTTGGGAGATGCTGTCTAGAAGGCTCTCTGGTTTATCCATCCAGTGCTTGGGCAGCTGAATATTCACTGTCATAGCTGTTTTGGTGGAGAGTCAGGGGCTGGGGATGCAGGGGAGGTGTGTTCAGCCATTCCCTAATGGATGCTGGCTCTCACCTGGACAGGATGGGAAGGTTTCCTCTCCTGGTGCCACTGCAGGACACCTGGGTGGGAGCAGT
This sequence comes from Acanthornis magna, assembly GCA_036785705.1. Taxonomy (NCBI): domain Eukaryota; kingdom Metazoa; phylum Chordata; class Aves; order Passeriformes; family Acanthizidae; genus Acanthornis; species Acanthornis magna. The sequence continues at coordinate 3,829 of JAWUZG010000097.1, forward strand.
AGGATGCTCTGAAAAAGCAGATTGAGCCAGGAAAACAAGGTGGGTGGTTCCACTTCTCTTGTAAAACAAGTCTCTGTCACTGCTGGCTTTCTGAGTGTGCCCTGGGACAGTGCAGAGGGGGAACAGACACTGCAGAGTCTCAGGTGTGTACACTTTGAGGGGGTTCTCTGCTGGTGTTTATCCCTGCTCTCACCTGGCTCTTAAACCCCTGTAGGGCCAGATCCTGCCCTAAACTGCCTTTGGCCCATGTCTGCTCCCTCCCAGCTGCTGCTCTTGAGGGTCCCTGTGGACATAGCTGGATTTCAAGCGCAGGCTCCAGTTCCAGGCGGTGTAAGCACGAGCGAGCACAGGCTGAGCCACACTGCTCCAGAGCTTCACTGGAGAAGTGTCGGCAGTCTCGGTCTCCTTGCGGAAAAGAAACTGCGCCATAACATCTCATCTCAGGGGAAATGCAGAGCAATCAAGCCATTTAAGAATATATTTCAAGCTCTTCATAGCAGGTGTTAGACACTGTTCTCCGGCTGCTGACAGGAAATGTGTGTGCAATTCTCCTAGGTGCCACGCTCAGAATGCGCTTCTCGAGGGCTTGCTGCTTAAAAGATTCCGCAAAGTGTAAATGGCTCTCGTAAAATCAGATAGTAAATTGTCTTATCTGTTTGTCCTGAAAGTGCTCAACCAGCTGGGTCTTTCCTGCACAACAGAGCCAGCCAGCCAACACATTGCAAGGCCATTGGGAAAAGACAATTCCAGGTGAGGAGCTCATCTTAGAAGATTTTTCAAAGGAGAAAACTGAGTTCAAAGTTGCCATCAGCTGAGAAAAAAAAATTAAAAGAGGAAATCAGCACTTCTACTGAGGCCATGTAAAAGCATTTCTCACACCTTCCCTTGCCATCCCAACCATGGGAATGAGCAATCAGCACGACATAAACCAGCAGGTTGTGATGTATTCCCATGGGGGGAAGAAACTTCCCTCCACATCAACACTCAAGCACTGCCTTCTGCTACTTGTCACGGGGCAAAGAAAAAAATTTTAAAAAATGGAAAGAAAACCCAGCTAGCCTTAAAGAGAATTTTAAAGTCCCTTTTCCCTCCAGTTCCCAGAATAAAGGTAATTGCATAACAAAAGCCTCCGCAAGGGAATGACAGCAGACGTGTGCGGTGGGAGAAGGGTTTTTGACACCAGGCGCTGTCTGGTCCAGCGCTGCTCACAGCCCTTGCCCAGAGCTGCTGCCGTGCTGGTGGGCTGTGACAGCCACCCTGGCTGGGAATGTCCCCGTGAATAGGAGCTGTCAGCACTGGGATGGAAATGCTGCCAGTGGAAGGTGGGAGGGAGGGGATGGCAAAGGGGTGACCCCGCAGGAGCATCTGTTGGGGCCTGGGCCATATGGAGCCTTTGTTCCTCCTTGTGCAGGCACGAGCGCTTTCCTCACCTTCTGCCACCTCCTATTGTGCGAGGGACTGTGAGCAGCTCTGGGGACAGCTGCTGCCCCGAGCTGCCTCCTCGGGGGACACCACAAAGGACTCCATCCCCATCCCCATCCCCTGCCTGAACCTCTTCCCTCATCAATCAGGCTGCCACAGTGAGCCGGGAGGGGTGATGGACACGTTGGGTCTGGTGACCAAGGGGACGGGGAAACTGAAGTCTATTTTTATTTCTGGGGGAAAAAAAGGGGAAAAAAAAAAAAACTAAGGAAAAAATCTGGTGGGCTGCACCTTCTGTGAAAGGGAAAACCACCTTCCCTTTGAATATCTCTGAATTTGGAATAAGGATATTTAAAGATGTGGAGGAAAAAAGTAGTCATCCAGAGCTAATTATACAGCTGTTGAAAAGCCCAGTAAATATGTTACTCAGGGATATATAATACCTTTGATGTAGTTGTAATCCGACTGAAGTTATTATAGGTTTTCACAGCTGCAAAGCGATCCAGCTTAGGAAAGCTTTTTTTCTTTTTTTTCTTTTTTTTTTTTTTTTTGTAATTTGCAGAAGCAGAAAAGAAATTCTGCTGCCAAAGCAAAATGAAGATCCTCATATAAACACAGTAACACAGCCTAAGAAAAATTATACTGGTACTGAGGAGTATTAACCTGTCCCAAAGCCTAACAGAGTTTACTGGATAATAAATGACATCAGTGACTCCAGAAGGGCTGGGTTTCAGACAGGCTCTTCTTTGAGACAATTAAAGCTTTAAATAAAAGTGTGACTTTGTGGTTGAGAATTCTCTGTTCCCTTCAAACTAACAATAAGTTAAAGCTGTAAATGCTCTGAAAAAGTATGTACTGAGGCATGAAATACAGGAAGACTGCTAGTAAACCTCCAACAAGTTCATTTAAATTGATCATGGATGCAATAATATCAGGAGGCTTTGTAAATGGATGGGTTAAAAGCTGGGACTTTATTGCTGTTTTCATTCCCCAGGGCCCTGTGGTAAAACAAGTCTCCACGAGAGATCTGTAGGCGCTGAATGAATTATTCACTCAGTTATGGGTCATTAAATGAGGGTGGGCAGGGGCCGATGTCCATTATTACACATTATTACATTGTGGTGTATGAAAATATACTTATTTTGTGAAGATTGGCGTGGGCATCCTCTCAGGATGGGAGTCATTTCTGCCGCAGCTTCTTCTGAACTCCTTTGGCAGAGCAGAGAGGTTGTGAAGAGCAGAGTACAGCTGCACAAAAGAGGAGAAAAAGAGGTTTGAGGTTAAAACCACAGGTAAAAGAGAGGAAACGTTAAGCTTATTCAGATGCTAATTGCAGAGATGGTTATATTGGTTTTAAGCAGTTGCAACTGCTTCTTGTCACCTTTTTCATTTCCCCAGGCAATGTGGCCCTCCCTGGGTGAGCATCTCCTGCCCCAGACACCTGCGATTGCCTTCCCTACACCTGCATAACCCATTTCCAGAGCTGCCCACTCTTGATTTCCTCTCAGATAAATCTGTCTACAGTTTTGCTGACTTTTAGTAACCTCTTGGTGATTTCTAAACCAAATTCAAAATAGGCTAAAGTGAACTTTTTCCAGTGATGAAGTTTTCCCATGCAACACTTCATCCTCTGTTGATAAAACTGGGGCAGCCTCTCTGCAGTGTCCAGAAGTGCTGAAATACAGTTTTGTCCTCGGTCTCAATTTCTCCTTGAGGAAGAAAAAAAAAAAAGAAGAGGGTTTTTTCCTGAGGTCAGAAAAGGAGTGAAGCTGCTCTTATCTAAGTAGTCCACGTTTCTGGTGAGAGACAGGATTGTGGGGAGGACACACCGCTCTCTGGGGCTGGAAAGTCAGCACATCCCATAATCCAGCACTATCTTGTATGATCAGAGGCAGATATGTAAACATGTCCCTGTTTGAACACCGTCTCTATGGGAATGATTTAGCCAAACTTCTAATTTAAAACAGGACAAAAAATTCAGCTAAAACTTCTGTGGCCTTTATAATAAAAAAAACCCCGTTAGATTTTTGTTGACCTAAACATTTTGGTAGTTATCTTGATATCTTCATGTTGATCTAATTGAAAAATGCCCTTACCAGTTCTAATTGACATTTTCTAAATGAGATATGATGGCTTTTCAGTTGAAATGACTTTCTGCTTAGAAATTCAAAAGAAAAGCATTTCACAAATCCTCAAAAACAAACCAAAAACGTGGTGAGTCCTAACGGCTTTCCTCCCACTCTTTCAGAGCTGTCAGAAAAGCAACATGAAGAAATTGGGGAAAAGAAAAAAAAAAAAAAAGAAAAGGTTATTATCATGGCCACAATTCTTGCTGCTTACTCAAGCAAAATTCCCAGCAGTTCAAATCCCAAGACCCCCTTTCACTTTCCCGTCAGACAAAGAGTCATCCACTGAAGTTAATGAGAAGGCATCCGAGGTATGAGTGAAAACTGAGAAAGGACTCCAGGACTTGTCTTAATGACTTAGAAAGACCATACCCTGAGTAAGAAGGTATTTGTAATGAAATGTAAGCCCAAGACGCAGCAGAGGCAATTTAGCCTGCTATATTACTTTTCTTAGTATTGCTTTTTATTAATGTTATTGTTGATCTCGACATACACAACCAGTCTCGAGGGGTGAGGAGGCAATAGCTGCTCTCTAATGCAGTTTTTCATTTCTGAGCCCTCAGTTCGAGCCCTTCAGGACACTAATTATCCAAAGTTGTTATCATCTGACAGCTGTCGATGGCCTCTGCAGAATGAGGTGGTGGTGGCAGCCGTGCTCCCGGTGGGCATTTGTCAGCATTGTACAAACACTGCTGCAGATTGCCTGGGATTTTTGTTGGCAGTCCAATCGTTCATGAAAAGAAACTTGTCTTCTCATTCCCGGCAGGATCTGCTGCTCCTCACCTCTTAAAGGAAAGGATGGGTGGCTGGAGAGCATGTCCTTCCAGTGTTGATGCTGGTGTTGGGTGGCTAGAAGAGCGTGGTCCTCCAGCTCATGCTGCAGGACATCAACAGTGATCTCTGGCTCCAAAGATGACACCTGAACACACTCCAGCTGTGCTGACTCCAGGGAGGGAGATAATCAAGTAGTTAGCACACTAACAGGCAATGGGCAGCTCTTGGCCACGGACCCATTATGGCCATGTCCACTCCCCGAGGGACCTTGTGTAGGACTTTAACCCATTTGGGCTGTTGTGATCCAATTATCGCATGGTCAGCTCACAGCTCAGCTCAACAAGGGACTTACATTTCTTCTCTGCTCCATTCTACCACCAAAAAGAAGCATCTTCCTTCCTGCAACAGACTGGGGGACCACGGTCCTGCAGGCAGGCAGCAGCTTCAGAGGGAATGGGGCTGAAAGCAGCGCTGCCTCTCAGCCTCAATGCCAAAATTTCCTAATGCATCACTCCTCAAATTTCACAATTCACTAGGAATAGATCCACCAGACTTTCCTGCAGCAAATCCAGAGAAATCTGCCTGTCTATGTGAGTGTAGATGGCTCCTGCTTCAGCTCAGCAGCAGCACAGGGACATAGAGAACTCCCGGAGCAATAGGTACCAGCATGCAGCTGTAATGAGACTAAAACCTACAGGCAGCACCCAAAAAGAGAACATTCAACTGCTTTTGGTGGGGAAGAACTAACAAGACCCACTTTTCTTTGGGTTTGTGTCTTCTGCTCTCTAGCCCACACAATGACAACTTTTTTTGTTGTTTTTCCTAATCTCCTTCCTCAGCAGTTCTCAGGTGCTGTGTACTGTCTGACCAGGTGACTGCTGCCCTCCTGGTGCGTGCCAGGAACTGACACCTCCTGTCTTTATGTGGGGCTGTAATTCAGAGGTCTCTCCTCCAACAGCTGCCAATTTCCACTCAACTTCTAAGATTTCAGTTATCTTTGAAATTTCAAGCGAGGCCATGCCTTTTCCTCAGTCACTGCCCCCGTGGGAGTGAGAATGAGAGATTTCCCAAAGCAAGAGAGGACAAGGATTCAAGGCAAATCCTGCAGGCTGATGCTTGGGGCAGTCGTCCAGACAGGTGGGTCTCAGTTCTGTTCCCTGCCTTGGACATGTTTTCCAAATTTAATTCTCTTTTTGCTACCCAAACTCTGGAGTTGCACCACTCACAGGAGGTGCCCCAGCAGGCACAATGAGGTTTAATCGCTTTTCTAGAACTATGCCTATGTGAAACAGCTGGAAATTAGAGCTGGGATTAGGAATTAATGTGGTTAAAATCCTTTTCCTAATGGCTGGTCATTAGGACATCAGCCTCCAGAAGGGAAGTAAGATGAGTCTCAATGGATCATCCAGGTACTACCGCAGTGTGGAGCACATGCAGATAAATGACATAAAATCAAGCAAGGTGAAATAAGTAATAATAAGTCAGTTACTGCCTCCTCTTTCTGTAACAGCTCTCCCACTCCATTAGATAGGATTTCATTCCTCTGAATATGACAAACTGGGCCAAAAATTCCTGGCATAACTCAGTCATCCCACTGGCTTTGATGAGTAACTGAAGGAAAACTAATTTGCTCCTTTTCTAGAACTCGAGCTGGAGGACTAAAATTCAAGAAAGGGGGTTAAAAAATATTGTATAATATAGGAAGATTTATGTACATGTCTTAAGCAGATAATTCAGGCTGAATGATGCTTAAAAGTCTATTACAGACTTGCTTCCAGCAATGAAATAGCCTGTGCTGCTATAAAATGTCTGCCCAGGGCACTTCAGTGATTTTGATATTCTCTTTCTGGACTAGCCAGGGGAAATAGCTGAAGTGTCTGATAATGGAACCTTCTCCTTTTTATGCTGCTGGAATAGCTCTGTGCTGTTAGCATGAGGCTGCTGGAGATGACTGAAACATGTATTTTTAAACATGCAATTGTTTTAAAAGTATCAGCTCTTCTCCATGCTGAGATATTGGGAGATTTCCATTATGCTAATTGGTTTCTGTGTATTTCTCAGGCCCACACTTAGCCGGGTGTGATGGGTAAAGTCCTTCTCCCAGGGACTCTCAGTCTGTCCATCTGTAACGAGCAAAAGCGATCGGAATTTCTTCTTCCCAGCCTGAAAATGCTGATTCAAGGAAACAAACTCTTTTGGCAGGAACTCATGGCTTGTGAGAGACCTGTTGGGAAATGCCTCGGAGCTGCAAGAAAGGCACTGCTCTTGCACAGAGACCCAAAAAGGAGAGGGATGGGCTCATGGACCAGCTGCTGCCACATCTGCCTGGCCAGAGCTCCAAGTGTCACACAGTGGAGAGGGCATTTTTCATTTCCTTTTGGCCAGATAATTCTGTGCGAAGGAGCAGACATCACTGAAAACCAAAATTATGTTGCAGCACACCAATCTGTCACAAACCTAGCATGCATTTTCTTTCTGTTCAGGAAGAGAAAATACTGAAGACGCAGAAAAGTCCCATGGCATGGGAACATCATTTTCCACTCAGCTCAGATAAAGGGCTTTTAAAAGCCAGTGCTGTTCTTGTCAGACATGGGCACCGAAACAAGCATAAGATGTTCATTATTAACACCCTGAAGTCCAAAAACTCCAGAGACATGGCAGAGAAGTTCTTGTCAGATATAAAAAGCAGGATAGCGTTCAGCCATAGCCAAAGGAAACTTCATAAATTGAAACACTGGCATATAAAATGTATAGTGCAGGTGTTATTTAGAGACACCATTTTTAAAGGCCCTGTAAAAGCTCTGGCACAGTTTTCTTACACGCAAAAAGTGGCATATCCAATTTTCTCCCTCCAGCCTTAGCACTTGGATTTCATATAGATAACATTTGGATAAGAAAAAACTGGAAGAGAAACTTCAAGTTTACCTTATAAAATCCAGAGTGTGGAAGAGACATGCACAGAACTTCTCCACCATTTTTCCATTTTCCTGGTGGAGCCCACGCCTTGAAAAGAAAAATAACTGAGGGGGCAGCAAGGCTGAAGAACATCTGTGTTTAACTGTTGGCTTTGGTCTCCAGCTCCATTTCCTTGCACACTTTTAAAAGCAATACCTGTGTTTAGTCTAATGGAAAGCGTCTGTCTGAAGGTGCTCACTGCTCCTATGAGCATTTTCACAGACACAGTGCTCAGCCCCATCTGGCTGGGCTGCTGATGATGTCATTTCTCACAGCAGCGACCAAAACACTGTTGAGCAGACTTTTTTCGTATCTCCTCCTTCAGTTTAAGGAAATGCAAAGCAGCAAATAGCAAACGTGTGCCAGAAAAGGACTTCCAGGTGGAAGGTTTATTTGTTTGTTTGTTTGTTTGGGAAGGCTTTTTGTCCTGACTTGGGAAATTGCCTTCTGTAGGTGGGTTCTGTGAGGAGTTAAGACCCACAGGCCAAGAGCATTCAGCTTTTTTAAGGGACTTTATGAAGGGAGGACATTGGGCAGAAGACTGAATTTGCACAGGCTGGTATGGGTCAAGGAAGAGAGAAGAGTAAGCAGCAGCAGGAAAATAGGACTGTAAAACTTTAAGGCCACTGTCAAAAATAAGTTTTCTCTTTCTCTGCCACCACTAAATAAAATACTCTGTAGTCTTCCCTTGGCCACTGATAGCTTGGGTTTTGTTTCAATAAATAACTTGTAGCAAAAATATATGACTTTTATGCATCTTTCCCTCAATTCCTCTCCAAAGGCATGGACTGCTGATGCTGTCCAGGGTTGGACGCATGCTGTTGTTTTCACTATGTACTTTCACATGCTTGAGCCTTTATTTTGAAACTTGGGAGCTCCCAATCTGCCTGGAGCTGCCAGGTTCCCCTGGCTGGACTACTGGGCACCAGGCTGCTGGCACATCTCTAGGGCTGGATCACGCAAAATCCTCTTTTCGCTGTCCTGCAGAGTGGAGAATTGGCAGGAGCAATCGGACAACTGTTTCTAGAGACTAAGATCACCTTAATCAAATGTTCAGAAAGATGTGCAGAAAGCAGTGAATTGCTGCTTGATCTTAAATTTCTTTCACTGGTCATGCCCCAGGTTCAACACGAGTGCTGAGCCCGGGTTCACTGTGCTCTGCCCTGTGCTGGAGCAAGTCCCAGGAAAATGGGACTGTCTTGGAAAGTTAACTCCTTCCAGGACATTTCAAAACAAACAGCCGCCACTCTCAAGGACTGTCTGCCAGCTCTGAAAAACACATGCTAAACAAGCCCAGGCAGGGGAGTGGAGGGGAGCAGGAGAAACAATAATGAAACAACCACAAGCATCACACTGGACCCTACAGAGAAATCAGCCTTGGTGCAAAATGATCTTCCAGATCCTGCTACAGGTCAGACTCTGCAAATCTGCCCAAAACCAAGCAATGCAAATCTCTGAAGGGGATTCTTTCCCCCTGATTAAATGGCCATTTTTCTCCTGTAACTGCCCCAGGGGTATTAGTGAATTCTGCGTTGGTGAAAGATTCAACAGACTTTTAAAAAGGAAAAATGGGAGTTCAGTACTTGACAGGTCCACTTGAGGCTGGAAAGTTTGACATGTCTTTTTCTTCCTACACATATTTTCACCATTCTTCTATATTTTAAAACTCTTGAGTGATGTTTGAACACTCGGGCTTGCTTCAAGTAAATTGCTTATATTGTCTGTTCCCTATTCTTACCATATGTACTCTGTAGAGGTTTCTCCAATTTCTTTCAGTCTAGTTTTCTGTCCTTTTAACCTTAAAAAACACAAACCACAACCCGCTCCCCCCAATGTTATTAAAGGTTGTTCTAGAGAAACCCCCAACTGTTTTTCTAAAATATGTTTATCTCTCCATCTACCAAGTTACCTTGTTTTTAGTGGAGAAATCATCCTCCATTAATATTGCATTAAAACACTGCTTCTCTACATCAAGGGCCAAACTCCACTCTCAGAAGTGCACACACAATGTTGCTGAAAGGAAGGGCAGTTCCACACAGGAATCCAACAGCAACATCTGGCCCCAGATGTTTTATTTATTTGTAATTTAACGTTGCATTATACAATATTCATAATTTTGCTGCTTTCCATTTCAATGACTGTTATTTGTATGGCTTTAAGAGGCTGCCTGAATGCGTTTTTAGTGTTCAAACAAGGAGAAATGAGCACACTAAAGCCAATCTGCACATATTTTTGGAGGTTCAGAAATGCTCCTGATGAGCTAGACTCGCCTCAGCGGTGAGAGATGCTGAACCACCACAGTTCCAGGGGAAATCGACTGTGAAAACACCTAGGGTCTATAGGGGAGCTGAGTTCCAAAAACCAGGGGAGGTCACAGGCAAGGACAGATCCCTAAATTTTAGGTTCTCAGAAAGCACATGGCAAACTTGTGGCACAGATGGATGAGAGGGCAGGTCCCAGGGCAGTGTCCTTCCCTTCATGAGTCCATGTCACTATTATCCCCATCGTGGGCATCAGGCTGAAGCTGCAGACACAAAGTTCTGACACTGGAGCTGAGTGCATGATTTAGCCTTTCAGAACTGGAAGAGCTTATAGAATCCCTAAAAACCAAATAAAGCTGCTAAAATCATTGCTTTATTTTGATAATTTACAAGGTTTAAGGCTTTTCTTTCCCCACATTCAACTAAACTGGAGCCCTTATGCCTGTTTGGGGGGAAAGTTGATTTTCCTCCTAGTAGACGGTATTGTGTGGTGTTTTGGATGTAGTGTGAGAAAAACGTTGACAGCAAATTGATGTTTTAGCTATTGCTAAGTGGTGCTTACCCTGAGTCAAAGGCCTTTCAGCTAAAGGCTGGAGGGGCACAAGAAGATGAGAGGGGACAGAGCCAGGACAGATGACCCCAACTGACCAGAGAGATATTCCATATCATACAAGGTCATGTTCAGTACATAAACTGGGGGGAAGGCTGGCTGGAGGCCACCAGTCAGGAATGGGCTGGGCATTGATCAATGAGTGGTGGACAATTTTGTAAAACCAATTCTTCTGTCATCATCATTATTATTATTATTATTATTATTATTATTATTATTATTATTTTCTTCCTTTTCTGTCCCATTATGTCAACCCCAGAATCACTTTTCTTTGTCACTTTTGCTTTCAAATTCTCTCCCCCATCCCACTACAGGGTTGGGGGTGAGCAAGTGTCGGTGTGAGGCTTCGTTGCTGACTGGTGTTAAACCATGACACCTGTAAAGTTAATCCTGCTCATAAAACAGAAATCATTGCTAATATTTGCAAATCTTATCACTGGAATGGAAATGGTGACCTGTGGGACCATCCCACTTTTCAAGCAATTGAAGCATTAAGACGTAATTTATGCACTTGAGAAGAAATTTCCATATCACAGGGATTGCTTCCTTCCCTGTTATGACTTATGAAGGGTGTAAGTAGTAAATGAAGCCACAGAGATCTGGATTGCGTAAGAACTTGTTTTGACATGTATAGTGCATCTTATTTATGGTGATAGCCCAAATGTACTGATTTAATGCAACTGAACATTATGACAGGGTTGTCCAGGCCAAGAAAAAAGGCTAAAGAAAGATCATATGATCTTCATTTCACTATGCATCAAAATTCTAGATAGCTGTGACACTTAAGACAAGCTGTCAGTGATGCACTGAGACTAATTGGAGGGTTTTTGTAGTATTGATGTGAAAGATGGACAATTGGGGAAGGGAGGGACAGAGGGAAAAGGGAGGGAAAAGAAGAAAGGAAGGAAGCAAACAAGGAAAGAAGTCAGTCCTGGTGGGAATTAAACCTTTTCTCCCCAGAATCTTTCCTCCCCAGTTCTGAACAGAACCACAGCACCTAAAGGAGTGCGGCACTTGTTCTAATGACTTATTGTTACCAATGACTGCAGTTAGCTGTGTGTTTCTGTAAAACAACACTAAGCAAAACCAGAGAAGAATGGATTCATCTTCAATTCTTCCCTTGAACATATTTCAAACCTTATCTAACATTTACTGTAGAGCTCTGGTTAGAATTATTACAGACATAACTGTCTGATACATGCTCGATCCAACTCTATCCACAGACAAGAGTCTCCACCACCGAACCCTAAACTTTATAGACATGCGAGATGGTTTACTTAATTAGAGTCCATAATATATTCCACAAAGATAGTAATCAAAATACCAGCTGGTGATCCCCTGCTCAGCCACTTCTCCTATGAATCAAAAATAAATTATTCTTTTTTTTCCCTTGCAGAAGAGTGTTGCTGAAAACAAAATACTAAATTTTGCTTTTAGGGCTCTCAAAAGACCAAGCAAGATATATTAGCTGTCTGAGGACAGAGAACTTTCTATTCTTGGTGGAATTCTTGTGGTTTAATTGGGCTTTGTTGAAAAAAATGTTATTTTAAAAGAGCAATGATAAGAGTGTGGGTGTGTTTTTATACACTCAGTTGCTGGTGTATTAGAAGTCTGTTGTAGAGTTAATGTTACATATATTTATTATTTTCTGTGATGTGCATAAACAGGATTTGGGTATTTAAAAAACATACACATTACTGTAACACTGTGTAACAAACTGGCCAGAATACCAGCATTTGCTCTCTTTGACAGAGATTATAGTCTGGGCAGATGCAGGGTACATTTTTACCACGTTGCAGCAAGCTGGGATTCAACCAAGGGCTTGGAAATTCTCCCATGTTCTTATTTTCACAGGTCTTTTCAGTTTTCACCATCCCAGGCTCATAGGATCATAGAATATCCTGAGTTGGAAGGGATCCACATGGATCATCGAGTCCAACTCCTGGCCCTGCACAGCACACCCCGAGAATTACAGCGTGTGTCTGAGAGCATTGTTCAAGCACTTCTTGAACTCTGTCAGGCTTGGTGCTGTGACCACTGCCCTGGGGAGCTGTTCCAGTGCCCAGCCACCCTCTGGGTGAAGAACCTTTTCCTGATATCCATCCTAAACCTCTCCTGACTCAGCTCCAGCCGTTTCCTCAGGTCCTGTCACTGGCCACAAGAGTGAAGAGATCACTGTCTGCCCCTTCACTGCACCTCATGAGGATGTTGAAGACCCCAATGAGGTCTCCCCTCAGTCTCCTCCAGGCTGAGCAGAAAAGTCTCATCTAAACCCACTCTCTGCCAGTTTGAGTCATCCCCCCTTGTCCTATCACTACGTGCCCTGTAGAAAGTCCCTCTCCAGCTCTCTTGTAGCCACTTCAGGTACTGGAAGGTGATGTGAGGTCTCCCTGAAGCCTTCTCTTCTCCAGACTGAACAATCCCAACTCTCTCAGCCCTGTGCCCTGAAGCTAGGAAGTGGCACATGTCTTGTATAGGCAGCTCTCACTGCCTACAGGCCAATGTGAAGAAAACTCACCTTCTGCTTCTGTGATTTCCAAAATGCAGAGCTCTGAGGTGCTCTTGGCAAGCAGCAAGCTCAGGTTCCGGTCCATATCCCTTGCAACCACTGACACCGAGAGTCTGGCTTGGATTTTGTCCACAGGCACAGGATAAACACTAAGGGCTTTCAAATCAAGAGAGGCAGACTGATCTCCATTCCTCCATAATAAGATCAGCAGTGTAGAATTGGAGAGTAAGCCTGGAACTCATGGCTTCATTCAGACACACAGCACTTCATCTTCCATCTACTCCACAGAGTCAAGAGGGAGCTCCATCATTGTTAAAACTCTATCACTTTCAAGCTCATAACTTACCAAGTGCTCTCTTACAGTCTCTTCCTAAACAGGGTAAATATCTTCCACTTCATACTGAGTCAGCCCCATGAACTGACCAACATGGAGCAATCTAAAGCAACTGTTGCAAGAAAGGCATTATAAATTATACCTGTTATTTTGGCTTACTAAAACTTTCAATATGTATTGCAGTTAATAATGCCAGCTCTTTCCCTTAATGTGATCCAAGCCTTACTAGTCCTGCCATTCCACAGAGAAAGGTTCCTCAGGTCAGGCAGGTTGGATTTTCTGTCACCATCTTTCTTCTGGATGGTTGTTTCCCTCTTCTTAAGGGCAGAGGAAAGGAAAGAACAACCACACAGTGTTACGAAAAGCAACCTGGCAAGGAGCTGTGCTCTTGTGTAATGTCTAAGTGTTGTCAGCAGGCTACGGTTGAACCTGCCCAAGGAAATCAGAGCTGTGAGTCCAGATTCCTCTGTCAGCATAAGCTTTTCATTCACACCTTACTACAGTTCCTGACAGCTGCGGCTTCCTTGTCAGATTAAATGTATCAGGATTCTGTGTTTTCAAACCAAGTAAGTTAACCAAAAAAAAAAAAAAAGTCCTATTAGAAAACATGCCAGTTGCAAAAAGACCAGAATTGTTGTACTGATTCTGAAGTCCTAATTGCATCTCATTAATACTGAGAGCAAAGGTGGGAAGGTGGGCAATCATGACCACCAAGCAAAGCAAGCAATCCTGTGCCCTAGGAATACAATGAAATCCGGGGCATGCAGCAATAGTTGTTACTTGTTTGCAGTGGTGTCTAACACAATCCCAGCGCTCTTCAAACACCCAGAAATTGTTCACTCTGCAAGAAAGGCAAACCAGAAGGGGATGCATTGCAAGCCTGTGGGTGGATGCTGAAGATGTGGGCACCTTCCTTCCCAGCCTGTGGCAAACTAAGGACAGCCTGGCCAGAGCAGGCAATGATGAAATCCTTTCCAAATGTGCCTTTCTGGCTCTGGGGCTGGCTCAGAGCTGTGTAGCAGAGCACCCCCTCAGTGCTCCGTGCCCTGAAGGCAAACAGGCTGCCTGTGTCCCGTGGGGAATGCCCACAGTTCCGTGGTTAACCTGCAGCCTCTCCTGGTGCCAGCAAAATGTCAAGGTTGAACGTAAAATCATTGTTCTAGTGCAGGTTGTGCAGGTGTGCAGAAACAACGTCTTTAGTTAGGGATATTCCTCCTTTGTCTGCCTAAAAAGCTGACGGGACACTTGCACAACTCCTGTGGGTGGAAGTCACTCCTGAGGATCTCAACCTGGGAGTGACAATGTCCTTAAATATACATTTCCTCCATATTCAAGCCTTGCCCCGGAGTGAACCAAGTGATTCACCCACCTTGCTGAAGATACCAGTTGTAGCAGAGCAAGGGCAGTGTGTGGTCTCCATCTGCCAAAGCAGACATGGGTGAAACGTGGAGCAAATCAAAATTGTCAGGGTGAAAGTCTTTATTCTACGCCACTGCAAGGGACTTATTTTGTTTCCCCAGCAGGTTGATGGACACCATTTCAAAAATGGAAAGCTATTAAACACAAATTAACACCTACCTTTTATACAAACAATACACTTAATTTATCATTAGTTCTTCAAAGATCCTGGGCATGATAATAACAAAGCATTTCCAAAAGGAGTGTTAGAGGGGGAGTAACTACTGCATCATGTACCAGGCTTTGGTGGTCATGGAATCAAACAGTTCTTCTTTTGCTGTATAACACCACAATTACTCCTACACTTGGCATCCATATGCTATGCTTGTAAATATGAAAGCTGGGTTATTTGGAATATCTGTGTTTTAAGAAAACTCAAGAGTTTTTTTTTTACTTGATGTGTAGAAAACTGCGACATGGAATTAACATGAAGTTCTTGTATGAACTCACATGTACAATTTGAAGGGGTCAGGAAGAGCAGTGTCTGCAGTTGTTTTCAGATCCATCAGTAGAAATTTTTTTTTTCACTTTTTCACTTTTTTTTTCACTTTTTTTTTTCCAACTGTATTAACATGACTACAGCCAGCTATATGGACCATTAGGTGGGATTCTGAGAGGTAAAAAGAAGATGAAAAGGAAAAAATAGAACCTTCTGGAAGAACTTAACCAACTGGTTTAGCTGTGCTAAAAGTCTTCAGAAAATTAAAAACTGAACCAGGCAATGAAGATATGACACACAGGACTGACAGGACCTGTCCACAGCAGAAATAACTTTCACTGCCACATTAAAGACACAGAAGAGTTTCCTGCACGGGAAGCCCCTTACAGAGGGTGATGGATGGAGGGTCTCACCTCTGTGCTGCTCCTGTGAAAGTGCAGGTACAGCCAGAGCTCTGCAGAAGAGGAACCCAGATCCTTTTTGAAGGGTAGGAGCAGACAGCGTGAGAGAAACTGAACCTTTAGTGGAGAATGTTACTATAAAAGTAGCTCAGAGCGAGCCTGCTGACAAGAAGAGGATCAAATATTTTCATCCTCCGAAAAAAGAAGCTTGGAACTCTTCTGAAATATTATCTGTCACTGCCTATAGCTTGTTCTTACTAGTGATATTTCTGACAAGGACTGATCTCGGTGATCTCTCACTTGAGAAATACATGCAGCCTGTATTATTCTGTTAATTTCTCTCTGACTCAGAGAAGGATGCAGGTGGAATCTGTAATGATTTCATTGCAGCCATTCTGCCTTGGACTGTAATCTCACCAGATCTGAGGGATAAGCAAAATCAAGGCAAAAACCTAACCGAAAATCTCCAAGGAAAATCCAAATGCTAAGGAGGGAAGCAGAACGACTCAGGGCTCTTTCCCAAGGGCTATGTCTGAATCTGTTCTTTTAACAAGGTTGCAGAGGGCACTGAACGGTAGAATAGAGTCTCAGATCAAGCAGGTTTCTGATCTAGTCATTTATAACCATTAGCAAGATTGTATTGCAGGATTGGACCTGTGAGTTACTGTCATGGCTAAGGATATTGAGTTAGGCATTGAACGAATTCAGAAATGAAGACAATTTGTGGGGCTAAAAAAGGTTACTGAGGATATTCTAAAGAAAAAATTTTTTAAAAAGGAGCTTTAGGAAAAGCTCATCTCCTCCTTCACAGTCCTTTCTCATACATCCAAGCAGCTCCATTTTCGTACCAATTGGAGCCTGTTTGATGGCATCAGTTTTTCAACTAAGAGGCCATTTGCCTCTGCTTGCAAAGAAATGTTTTTTGGCAAACGAATGGCAAACCTCATTTTAGGATCTCTGGCTGAAGAGCACTTCTCAAAAATATTAACATAATTTGGTGCTGTCATTTCTAAAGCATCTCTTTAATGAGGGGAGTTGTTTACCGGTGACTGAGGCAGGCGTTGCTATCGCAGAGATCATTTATATTTCACAACGCTGTCAAATCCTGACAAGCAGCAGATTGTAACAGGATGGCTCCTGCTTTTTGATGCAATGTTTGGTACTCTCCGCTCACATGTGAATGGGCTTTCTGTACCTTGTCAAACAAGGGGAGAGCAGCTCA
Organism: Acanthornis magna; assembly: GCA_036785705.1. Lineage (NCBI taxonomy): Eukaryota > Metazoa > Chordata > Aves > Passeriformes > Acanthizidae > Acanthornis > Acanthornis magna. The sequence goes on from JAWUZG010000097.1 coordinate 20,340, forward strand.
GGGAAGGGGGTAGGTGTTTCCACTCAGCCTGACATGTTCAATTTACATCAGTTATGCTTGCAGTGGGGTAAACATTTTCTAAAAGAGGGTGTTAGCGATAGCAGTGGTCATCTCAGCGGTCATTTTATTGATATTCTTTTGCCCCACCACCAGCCTGTGGTCACTCACACCAGACAGCCAGGGAGGATTTTCCTGCCAGAGTGTCCTCAGTGGTAACAGTGGTGCTGGTGAATGGTTGGATTTGATCTTAGAGGTCTTTTCCACCCTTAACCATTCTAGAATTCTAACTGCAGCCAGGGAGAGCAGTTCCCTGTGTCCCTAGCTGAGTCTGTACTTCACTCAGTCAGAGCCCTAGGGCAGGGGTTTCATGGAAGCTGGAATTGCAGCAGCCAGACGGTCCCAGTTTAGGCAACCTGAAGGATTTAAGCAGCACTTGAGCCCTTTGAAGCCCAGGAAAGACTGCAGTCTAGGTTCTCAGGGGTGGCAGGGAATGCTGATCTGATGGAGGCAAGGAGAGACACTGGCACAAACTAGAGGCATCTTGGCTCTTTGGGCTGTGTTCACAGATTTTCTGTGAGCTCTTGGACCCACTCAAAAGAGTTTTTCATGAAGGCCAGTGGAAAAATGCTCACCTCTGGGCTATTTCCTGCAGAGTCTGGAATTACAGGAGGTGGGCAGCGAGCGCACAGCAACCGAGCAATCTGCCAAACGAGCAGGTTTTAAATGGAACTGAACTGAGCGGGAGCCGAGATGCACTTTGCCAGAATGAAATGGCCTGGCTGCAGAAATAGCTGGAGCCACAGTTTTGGAAGTATTAATCATATCTCCCTCCTGACCCTCTCTCCTCATTCTCACCAGGGTGGCTGTGCTGGGCAAGCAGGTTTTCTGCTCTCCTACTGCCACGGACTCTGGGAAGCTCCAGCCTGGTGCCTGCAGCCCTTTTCAAGGCTCAGCAGCACTCCAGCAATGCGAAGGCAGCTGAGGTAATCGAGGAGTACAGATTTTACAGTATTGTCTGCAGTTCAGCAGTGAGCTGGTACATAAAGGCGCTGCTTTCATTCGCAGCCAGTGCTGGCAGAAGGCCTGTATTATGCCCTTTCATTTAAGACAAAGGCTCTCACACTGCAGTCTCCGGTGTGGAGAAATCTTTTGTACGGGCAGAGCCAGGGGGAGAAGGAGCCTTCTGGTCCCTGCGCTCCTTCTGCAGGGAGATTATAAAGAAAACCTCTTCCTTCTGCACATGGGCCAGATGAAGAACTGAAGCAATAATGCCTTTTTATCACAGTAATTACAGTGCCCATTGTTTTAATGACAGTGTTGTTGGGAAACAGGAATAGACCGCAGTCCCAAGGAGCCGTTCCAGTGTACACAAATAAACGATTTTATTATATTGATGTCAGATTAGATGGACCACTCAGCCTTACTTATACTACCATTTTCCCCCACAATTCTTTGTGCCTGTGTGTATTCATTTTATTTAACCAGATTATGCAAACTACCCGGTCTGGGAGGAGACAAAAGGCCACTTTCTCTGGAGAACTTCCTTTGGGACTGGCAACAACAGGCTGAGATGGGCAAGGGGGACCTCGTCTGACCACAGCACTGCCTGCTTAGTGTGGCTGTTTGTAGGGGAACAATACTCTGTTCATAGAAAATGTGCTGAGAATGACTATTTTTTGTTATTTCTCTAAATTGGACATCTCCAGTATGCTCAAACACACCTCTGTCTAGGCACTTGTGGGTGTGCTACCAGCCAGAAACCCATAGAGAAGCCTCTACAGGCTGAAAAGCCCTGGGCTTAAGCAAATTTGGGTTATAAAAGAAATAAAGAAAAATGGTGATGAAGCAAAATCTAGCTTTAGGGACTAAAACCAATGCTGGAAGATGTTGATGCCAGTGAGGAGTGCTACAGATAGCTGCAAGACCTGGTGAGACAGAACATATCTGAGAAAGAAATCTGCAGGAAAGGGTCTTGATCTGGAGACTGCCTTGGTCACAGGGTGGGGATCTTTGGGGTCTTTGCTGTCTTTGGGGTGGGGAGCATGAGGTCAGCATACAACTTACCTCTCACACATAAAATAAGTGAACTGGACTTCTTCTTTCATCAGTAGGGAGAGATAGGCATTTGCAGAGGCCTCTGCTCCCCTGGCATGGCAGGAACCACCTCTGACAGTGTTCCCTGCCGTCCTCTGGTTTTGGAGAGAGCCCACCTGACAAGCTTTTTTTTTTTTTTGTTTTCAGAAAGCCAAAGCTTGTCGCAGGGAGCCCCGTGTGGAGCAGTTTATACGTGAAGACTTAATTTTCCCAAACTTGTCTGCAGGCCAAGATAATGCAGATCACTGCTTTCTAAGAAAATTCGTGGAGCAGCTTTCTGAGCCACTGACCTCAATTTGTAACAGCTCCTGGAAAATTAGAGGAGTCACCAAGCCTGGGAGACGCCATTGTAGCCGTGGAGGAAGAGGTCACTGGCAAACCCTTGCATAACTATCAGGAGGTTCATCTGGGATTGACTGCACGCAAAATCTGATACGGGAGAAAATCAGGAAATAATTAACAGATAGCAGCATAATTAATGCAATCAAGATGAGTTTATGGAAAATAAGTCCGGTCATAATGCTGTCTTCCTTAGGACAAGTATGTCTGAGGAAGTTAACTTTGCTGACATCAGATACCACCTCTGGATACTTCAGTTTTCAGTGAGAAGTTGAAATCCATGTTGAAAATAGGCTTTTTGAAAATTACTCTGAGTTTAGGGAAAAAACAGTGAGGTTTGCAAGAGGAACCTCAAGGAGGTCTGGTCACAATATGAGATTATTTTATCTCATCCTCTTGAGGACAGAGAGTACCTTGGTCCAATGATGGAGCAAAACTGAAATGAAAGGTAGAGTCAGACACAGAGGATGTGCTTTTGATATGGCAGGGAACTATGTTTGAGAACAGTTTGTCCACTTATACAATGATACATCTGTCTTGTAGAAAAGTATCTCAAATTTTTAAAAGACGTGACATCATTTAGATTCTTTCTGCACCTCCTTGCTTTAAGTACACCCCAAATGCACTCCCCACCCTGTACTCCTTGACAAGCCATGAGTTACAGCTCCACAGTGCAGGTGGAATCCACTGAAAGCTGGTTTTCCATAGACCTCTGGGTAGCACTGGGAAGAGCCCATCTGCTGATCAAACCCAGCACTGCTCGAATGATGTGACTTTGATTTACAAAAACACCCCAAAACCCCCATCAATATTGCACTTGTGCAGCTTTCACCACAGATCCTCCATTCCTTAATTGCTTTTGACCTTACCCACAAATGGAAAGGGCACCTTAGGATTTGGCTTATTAACCACTATAGCAGCAAGCCCTCGGGTAGTAATGGGGAGTAATTGATATCATTCCAAGCTCACAATCATTTGTGTCACTGGGATCAAATGTTGGGCAATTTCAGGGGAATTTAGCTCACAGACTGTACGGGGGGAGGGGGGGTGTTGGTTTGATTGTGGTTTCTTGTGCTTTTTGGGGTTTTTTTCATTGCCACCCTGAAATTAACAATCACAAATTTATTTGGGTCTACTTCTTTTACGACTTTTATTGGACTGAGTGAAGGGAACTGCATTCATTTTGCCACTTTCAGAGGCCATTGTTGGTAGCATATAGAAAAGCCAGGCAGCTTTTTCTGTGTAACATTCATAGATTTTAAAAATAAAAATTCTTTAGCTTTCCAAAATTTCATTTTTGTTTATTCCAGGTCAAACAACTCAGGAAACCTACCTGACCCCATCCAGTAGCAATTTTTAAAGAGTGAGAGTTGAAAAGTCTCTCAATTTGTAAGATTTTTCTGTATTTAAAGACTCTTGTTTATAATTTGAAGTAGTTTAGCTTGAACTCAAGGCCAGCAGATATTTCTACTCAGGAAGCTTTCATGGCATGAAGTAAAAAATTCAAAAATCTACTTTTTGCACAGTTAAAAAAAAAAATCACCAAGACAGCAAACCATCATCTGTAACTTTGAAAAAGATGTGCTGTTGCACAATAATAGGTTTTATGTGGCTCACAGCAGTCAAGAGAGCAGCCAAGCCAGCTCTCAGCACGGAAATGTGACACTCAGAGATTCAGGAGGAGCTCTGCAGCGTTGCCTGTGCTTTCTGGGAGCTGACAGGGAGCAAGGTGCCTGCCTCGATTTGCGGGGAGCTGGTTTCAGGGTGGACACGCTGCCTTGATGCTGGGCTTTGCCTCGGGCAAGCCAGACATGTGGGATGTGGTTTTTAATAAAACAAGGCTGGCTGTCAAGCAAGGACTGTGGTGTTTCATCTCTGGAGCATCTCTCTCTGCCTCTCTCAGCAACAGAGACCTTTGCTCGAGGTGCCTGCGAGGAAAACACATTTAGTCCAACTGGGAAAAGCATTGTGGCTTTTCCCCTTTTTCATCTTTTTTTTTTTTTCCAGAAACACCTTTTGCTGCCCAAGGAGGCCAGGCCAGGGCAGCAGGGAATGAGCTCTGTTCACACACACACATCCTTCCCTCCCTGGACAGCACTCGAGCTGAATCCTGCCTCCAGTGGGCCAATAAGACCTGCTGTTATCTGGCACTTTTCCTTGAGGAGAGAGGAAAAATAACTTGTCTTTCCCAGTATGTCCAGGGAGAATTAAATGAAATGCTAAAACAGAAAATTACTTTTCCCTCCCCCAAACTAGATTTGTTTGTTTGTTTGTTTTTCTGAGAAAAACACAACCCTCCTTCAGTTCCATCCTTCTGGATCATTTAGGAAAATAATGTGATAAAACAAAAACTATCCTTCAGAGCACCAAGCCCATACACTTCTCAAGACAGGAGAGCATTGTTCTTGATGAGTCTAATTTTAATTTAACACTACCCTTTACCTTCAGAGCAAATAATTTCACATACATGCTAAAATTAGTGATGGGGAAACCTCAGCAGATTTTGAGCCTGGCTTCCATTTAAAAAAGGAAAAATCTGGATGTTTTATCTAAACCTCTTGAGGATAAAAACATAGGAAATTCTTCATAAGAACAAGGTTTTTTTATAAGGCAACTTGCTTGTTTCAGTTTCAGTCTCAGATGGAAACCAGAAACGACAGAACTTCCCTGGACATTTCTGAGCCATTATATGGAGACAGCTCTAAAAGAGAAGTCTTAAAATGGAATTGAATGCAGACTTTAAATACTTCTTATTTTTCCTGATTCCTCACCTAGACAAAACTCTTTCTAACCATACATATTTGAAATACTGTTGCAAAAATAATTTTCTTCACTGCAGTTCTACCACTAAGGCCACAGAATTTTTCCATGAGAAAGATGCTCTAAGCAAAAAAAATGTTTTTAGGGAAGAAAACGAAATATTTGTGAAAGAAAATCACTTTTGTAGATAATTTCCATTTTCTGTTGTAGGAAAAAAAATCAAATTATCAAAACTATTGCTGAAGATTCAATGGTATTCTTGAAGGAGAGGGAAGATAGGCAAGAGCTTTCCAGAGAATGGAAGGATTTGCAGCCAAGTTCAGCTCAGAGGTAGAGGTCTGGATCTTGGGAAGTACAGAGGTGGAAGAAAGAAGAGAGACACCGATGCCCACTTGCACTGAGAGCCTTTTGCCAACAGGGTTGGCTGGGAAAGGCTGCTCTCAGGGTATCCTGCATCCTGCAGGCAGGATGTGACATTGGCACATCCATCCCAGCTTGGTAAACACCAAGCCAAACAGCTGAGCTTTTCCAAAGGTGGGTTTTCTGGAAAAACCTTCCCATTAATGAAAAGAAAATGGAAAAAAAATAGATAATCTGGGTTTTTTCCTCCAATCAGTACATTTAAGTGAGAAAACACCATTGCCACTCTCCTGCCACCTCTGCCCGTCCCATTATCCCACACTGCACTGCTAACTGGTGAGTCCTTTTCCCACCTTCATCCCCTGTGTCCTCCTCCCCTCCTCTCACAAACTGCAGTGTCACTGAGGCACTAACACCGCTCCAGCTCCTGCCACACCTCCAGATTTCATTTTCCTTCCGCCCAGAAACATGCACAGCTCATCACCACCAGCTCCCTCTCCTCCCCCAGGTTCCTTGCTCAGCCAGCCCAGTCCCACCAGGGCAGTCAGAGCAGGCTCCCCATTCCCTCCTGCCCCTTCCTCAGGCTGGTTCAATTCAAACAGAATATCCAAACAGATATCAATCTGCCAGTTGCCTCCTGCTCACACTCAGACCACTCAGTGGGGTGGAAAGCTCTTTTTTACTCCCTTTTACACCTACTGTGGTGAAGCCCTGATTTCTGGCTGGAGCCAGTAGGTGCTGCTGTGTTCAAACAATAAATAATAACCATTCCTAACCACAGTGAATTAAAAATAATCGTGTTTTGGCTCCTGAAACACCTAGCTGCTTTTACATTTGCATGCTGTCAGTGTGACCCATGTAGGTTTTGCAAGAGTATTTGTTGTTCTGGCTGGTTAAAAACATTTCTCCTGAGCAGGGGGATGCCAATCAATGCAGCTACACCACTAAGCAAACACAGCTCCCTGCTCCGATCCGTAATCTGAAGAGTTATTTCTGTATCCACTTACAGAGGAAAGTTGTTATAAAGAAATATGACTAATAGCAAACACAGGAGCCTTTTCCAATATTACAATTTTCACACATGGATGAGTCTGGGTGATTGTTCTCGGGCCATGGCACTGGAGCAAAACCGTCAGCAAGTGAACTTATGTAGTATTTTCCCTTTATTACTTTTATATGTGGAAAGTGTGTTCATCCACACAAACACAGCCACGCTGCAGACTCTCTGGCTCCCCTTCACTGCTTTTCCATGCTGCTGACCAAGGAGGAGGCAGTGAGGAGCTGCTAAGAAATGAAAAGCAGGTACAACAGGGTAGAACAGGCAAGTGAAGCTCTATCCCGTGGCCTCTGGGCCCATGAGACCATCAGGGGCTGCTGGTTTTAACTCCAGCTCTGCCAGTGCCCACCCTTGAGACTCCAAGCAGGAGTCCATATGTCTGTCAACATCTGCTTTCCTGCTTTTGGCTACTGAGATGGCAGAAGAGGCACCTTCAGCCCCACTGTTTCACAGAGTGTCATCGTTTTCCCCTCTTTCTAGGTCCACCTCTGTGCTTTGATGGAAAGATAGCCCAAAGTGCTTCAACAGCTGTTCAGCCAAACATGGAGCAGAAAGTTTCCCCGCCCCAGATGTGCACTCTGGGGGAAGAGGTGCACCCCTGTGTTTGCACAGCACAGGTCCCCAGGCCCTGCTGGCACCTGCCCAGGATGTGGGCAGGACGGGCGCTTTTCTGAAACCACCTCAGAAAACACCCAAATATAGAACTGAGCTCTTGCCTCGGAAAGAACGGAAAGCAGAGGCCTCATATTCCACCACAAGCCTCGTAATGTTAAATATTCTAACCACACTGCTCTGCTGGCTGGGTGAGGAGTAGGTGGCTCATTTTCTCTCCTAACAAAAATAATAAAATCTCTCTCTCTGAGAGATGACAGCATCTTTCCCTTCAAAACAGTGTCATTTCAGCAAGTGACTGGTCCGAGGAGGAGCTGAGAGAGAGATGCAGAAATTATGTTGTCAAGAAGACGTGGCAGCACTTGGATCTTCCAGTTCTTGCCATTCCATTAGAAAACTGAGTCACCCTCTTGCTGAAATGTAGGTTTATATTATTTAGTAAACCATAACAAGAAAAAGTGCTGGGGAGGTGTTCTCCAAGGTCTTTCAATGACTCCCTGAAGAAACCTTCCTCTCTCTGGTGACTATCCCAGAAAACTTTGGGCAATCACACCTGCTACTCAGGTGCTTTTATTCCAGTGCTGGGGTAGATTGCCTATTAAAAACAGGAAAACACAAGCTCCTGGCTAGGGAAATTGGTTAGGATGGGTGTCCCAAATCCTATTCCAGCTCAAAATCCCAGAAAAGTGGCCTGGCTACCAGGCTTTGACTTCAGTGGGAGTATTCTTTGACCATGTACTTTGAAAATCTTCACCTTTTTCACATGACAGAGTAGTTTCCTGGTCCAGGCCCATTTCTAACCTACATCATTGCAGGAAAAGTACATTGGCCAAGTATCATCTCAAAATGCAGAGAACAGAAGGCAAACGACCCTGTTAATTGACGTTTTCATAACTTCCAAGGCAATCAAAGGATTTTCTGGAACACATCTGGGTCCTGGGGCAGAGCAGGACTGAGAAACAGCTCTGTGACAGCCACAGGGGCAGCAGAGGAGATGGTGCTGCAGACTTTCCTTCAGTATTTGGCAGATGCAACCTCACTCCTTACGGAGCTGGAACCTGCATCATCCCAGGGCCTCTGCCTTCTCTCAGCTGCTCACCAACCAGTGCATCCTTCATCTAAGTCACTAATAAATAGACAACATTTGCAGGCATTAATGGAATGAGTGGGACTAAAGTAAATACAGGATAACCGGGAAAGAGAAAAAAGAATTTAAAAAAGACAGGTCTAACATAAGTGGAAGCAGCTCTGCCCTTCTCCCTTCCCAGAGGGAGTCTGAAGGGGTGAGAGCGAGTGGGCAGCCCTGGGTTCTCTCTGCAGCCACAGCAGGCACTGGTTGTTCACATCTGTCTGAGGATCCCCACTGGGACCAGGCTCTGATTCCACAGAAAACTATGCTGTCATTTTAATTAAACTGCTTCATGCCAACAGCAACAAGTTATACTAATGAGAGCAGATGTATCCAGTAAACAGTGGCATGTTTCTATTTTAATCTACTTAAACCTAGATATATACTAATTCCTCAGCAAATACCTTAGTGGCCAGCAAAATGAGAAACAGATGATAAAAAAAAAGAAGCTTTCTTGTGACCCTTGAGATGTGGGTATAATGTTTGGCTTGGCATCATTAATCTTATGGTCAGAAGAGTACAGCTCCAGCATGTGTAATGTGAGAGAGAGCTGCTCACAACAAAGTTTCCTCTCTACAGTGCCCTCTGCAAACACTATTTTCCACATTTTTCTCTCTCCCTTGTAATTAGCTTCCCTTTGGTCTGACACACTCTGAAAGCACTGCCAGCTGAAGAGACCTATCCATCTCCTCTCCTGAATAAAAACATGAACTAATTGAGTGGAAGGTATTTAAGCAGAGTGAACGGTATGAGGTATCACATGCCTCAAGATAACTGACTCTTAAAGAACAGCACCTTAAATAAATCCTTTTGAAATGGTCTCTCAGCCTGATGGGTAAATAATTAATTGTTCCCCAGTGTGTCAATAAAAATCAATTCTCTGACATGAGGCTAAATGAATGGGAATTTTGTCACCAAAATCAGTGGGGCTGGCATTTCACAGTGTATAACACAGGGCTAGAGACAAGGCTCTGTCTTGGTATGACAAACTTTTGATGTCAGTACTTAACTGAAAAAAACAAGTTATGTGAAAAACAGAGGTGACTTTGATTGCCTCCTTCCTCTGTAGCCAATGGGAATCAGCTTTTGATACTGAAGTGATCAAAACACTCATTTCAAATAATGCATGCTATGAATTTAATTCTTTCTACAGCTAGTGAATCATTGGCAGATTGATCCTGATTCCTGAAAATGTCACTCTTAAGCAGGCTATGATTAGTGATTAGTATCACACAGTACTTTCCTGTCATCTGACTGTTTGTAAGCTGTAACCTTTAGGTATTCAGTATACAGATTTTGTAATTGCTGACTTCAATCGCTAGGCTTATCCTTCCTGATTGGATGATGGGCATTTTAAAACAATGCCTTATCAAATGATAAAAGAAAACTTCCATCCCACATGTAACTCTTGTGGGAAATTAAGAACACACAAATATAATGATGAATAATCAGAGTTGTTTGCATGGGAAAGAGTAAACGATTTATACCCTCAGATTTATCAAGCTGAAAGGAATGTTTTCAATAAAAAAACCAAAAAATCATTGTGGCATTTGAATGCCTATTTGTGATTCATCTCACAGAGAAACATCCCATGCAATCATACTCCATCCAGGGATTTCTACCCCGGGTTCAGCAGGACCCCAAATCTCACAAGGGCTTTGCTGCCTTCCCTTATCTCTGCAGAATGACTCACTTAATGGCCCTTTACACACATAAAAACTGAAAGGAACTCGACAGTATTGCAAGCAGTTAAGGTCACTTATCAGAAAAAAAAAAGGATTTGAAGTCTGACTGCACTTAATTTCATTAAACTATTTCCCATCTCCTGGGCAAACAAATGAGGTGAGTAAGAACCAAGCAAACTGAGTTGTTTATTTATTGGTACACTTGCATAATAGCTGCAAGACGATGTGTTGAGACTGGCCATTTATTGGTTCACCAAAAGTTTGTGACAAGCCAGGGCTTATTCTGTGACAGATCCATTCCCAGCAGTTGTAACTTGCCACGCTTCATCTGAGAAATGCTAAAAGGTGAATTTGAGTCAGGCTGTTTACTTAAACAAAAGTTTGGGGTGGCTTTTTGTCGGTTTTTGGTGGGCTTTTTTGTTTTGTTTTGCTTTGTTTTTTCCTTTATTATGATGGAGGACTCCTTGAGTTCCATTTCCACTTTTAAAATGGAAAACTGAAGACTTTAAATCATTCCTTGTGAGTGTTACCTTCTCTGTGTCCACCAGGTTTGGGCTCAGGAAGGAATGAAACATTACTTTCATGGCTTTGGCTGTGATAGAGTTAATTTTCTTCTTAGAAGAAAACACAAATCCTTAGAGAAAAAAGGAGGATAAATATTTAAAACAGCCCTTGAAAGTTAAGCACACAGAGGTGATTAACAAATAACAGGAATTGTGCCTGTTCTCTTTGCAGACCACTAAAAATTCTCCACTCACCAGGCTGGCACATTAACAAATAATATGATTTGTACCACTTTCTGAGCCTGCTCTACAGAACCGAAAAAAAGAACAACAGGGAGGCAAGGAAAACAACTGCAAGCAAAAACAATCATCTTCCCCACAGTATTTTCCATAAAAAGACTTCCTCCCCTCTAATATTAGGGTAAACTACCTTGTTAATCCCCTTGCAGCCAATGGGTAGTTATTTTCCCCTCTTCTTCGAAATGAATATTTTTTTCTTTTCTGTTCTTTCCTTTTTTATTTTTTTTTTCTTTTTTAATGTATGTTATTAGGAATAGAAGAGCCACAAAAGCCACTTGCAGACCCAGCCCTGCTCTGCTCAGCCCTGCTTTCTGGCCAGCTGGGCTGTCCTGTAGCCAAACCCCATCAAGCTGCACCGTGAAAGTGTCATCTTCGAGCAGCCTCCCCCTGACAGAACACGATGAAATTACAGCTACATCAACACAGGTGCATTTACTTTGCCTGTGCTGTAAATCTGGCCTGTAGGATGACTTGTATAAATAAAACGAATGATTTTGTACTTGTGAGGACTTGATAGGGGTCAGCGATTTGCTGAGCGCCGGCAGAATTTCTCAGCACAGAATGGGTAAAGCAGGAGGGCTTAAATCAAAGTGTTAGATTATCCAGGCGTGATGGCTTAATACAAGTGGGAGGAAGGCATAATACAGGGAATCATTACTTAGACACGTGCATTTATGAAATCATTACGGGGCTGAAGGAGTTCATTTGTCTGCCTTTTTACCTAAAACCTTTGGGTTGAGGAAGGCCAGCAGGGCAACCACTCATAGGAGCCCTGAATCCTGATCACCTGTAATTGAGGATTTTCTGTTAACCGCTCCGTGCTCCTTCTGGAAGGGTGCCTGTCTCATTTCTGTCCATCTCCAGGTGGATGAGAGATGCCAGAGGCATCTTGTCTCCGCCAGGTTCATTAGAGTGGCTCTGGGCTCTCAGGGAGTGCTTGTTCCTGACTGACTGATAGACTCTCTGAACCCCTTCATTTTCACAGCTTTGTGCTCTGCAAACTTTTATTTGAACAGGTTTTGCTGGGATTACTCGAGGCCTTGTCAATACTTCTTTTGTGACCAAAAGATAAGGCCTTCTCTCTGTGTGTGACTGCAAGAGTGCAGAGGCAAATATTAAAAGGCTTAGCTTCCTTTCCAGTTCAACAAACCCTCGAGCCTCATTTTCATCCACCTTCCTTCAGCTGTCTTGATGTAAAAGGCAAATTTTTATAGGAGCCATTTGTGTGTGACGTTGGGAGGGAGAGAGGAGAGGGCCATGCTGTCTGTGCACTCTCTCGTGGTCCTTGGGTTTGTGTCTCAGCTCTTCAGGGACATCTCTCCTCCAAGGCACTGCACAGCTTGGAGCAGCACCAAGGAGAAAACAGCCCTCCAGCAGGTTCCCACACACTCCACCCTCCCTCACCTTCAACACGAGCTGTCATCGTGAGGACATGAAGAGGAAAAGCCAAGCCCAGCCTGAACGAACACAATCCTTGGCGCTGTCACACATTTTGGAACAACTTCGTACAGCGCTGCCAACAGAAACATGAACCTTGTCTGAAGAGCCTTCTCCTTTTTTTGTCCACCATTAAGGCCTCCACTGCAGCCTCAGGTTTGAACAATTTCTCTGGGAGTATTTAGGAGAGGGCTGTTCTTCCCAGATGACCTTATTTCCACTAAACTCTTGCCTGTCAACTGTTTTAGCGGAGGAAAATTTAGAAATTAATTTTGCTGTGGTGGAGATGAAGGACATCAGGAAAGGCTCTTCCCAAGTCAGCAGAATTGGCTGTGTTTGAGTGATATCAGGGTCAGTAATTCTGAATAAGTCACATGAAGCACCCACTCATCACCAGCATTAACATTTTCTGTTTACATCTGACCTCTGATGGGCTTTCTGTTATCTCCACCTTTTCAATAACACCATTTACCAAAAACTGTTGGACCCAAGATAATATGCCACTCATTGCAAATCAGCCATCACACCAAAAGCACAGAGCAAAAGATCAGAGCCTGATCTCAGGAGGTCAGAGCAGCCAAGATGTTCATTTGAATGCTGTAATGAATTTGCCTCAACCTTGCTGGTTTTGTTTTCCATGTTTCACCAATATTTGCAAAAAGAAAATCTATTTCAAACAGATATCGAACAAATAATTCAGGGCCCCTTTGCAAAGTTTCAAAATTCATATTCATGACTGGAATCACACAGAACACAAATTCAAACTTCAGGAGTTGCACTCATCTAACTAGGGAACGGATCCTACCAGGGAACTGACACACCTCATAAAAATAGCTCAAGTTGCAAACTTTGAATATGAAATGCTCCCAGCAAATTGCTCTCCAAGAAGCTGCTAGTGAAGAATGATTTCCAGAAGTGATTCAGCAAACAGCTCAAGAAAATTACAATCTCTTCACGGACAATTCACAAATGGAAGATATGGTTTGTCGAATGATATTCATTACAAATGATTCTTTCACCTGTATTTATCCCTGTGAATATAGTCAGGGCTCTCAGGTGGACCCTCTAATATTTACGGCACCTATAATGCTTAGTGTCTAGAGGCTAAGCAATTTTATGCCGAACTTCTGCACAAAGTAATAAGAAATTATGCTAAATGTCTGAGGCAAGAAATGGTAAAAGATCTTCCTTTTGTCCTTGTTTTTCCTTTTCACATCATGCAGCAATTAATGCACAAAGAGCTGTAATAGAAACTTAGATAAAATAGTGTCAACCTCAAGGACTGCATTTCTCAAGCAGTGCTTTTTTGGCGGGCAGTGAGTTTTTGCCTCTGTATGGCAATACTGACATAAGCTGGACCTAGGGGTCATTTCTGTGTGGTTTTGCCCATATTATATGCATTTTGAAGTTTCTACCAGAGGAGCATAATAAGTTTATATGGCATGTCTTGAGCAACAAATTCGGTTGAAATTGCTTTTCAGAGAAAGCACCCTCAGTTCCCAGGGGCTGGATTGATTTCCAAAATAAAAAGTTGCACCATTAGATCAGAGTGATTTCTTCAGAGCCTGCCCCTCTTGTGTAGCCTCACAAAATCCTGATGGGGCACCAGAGAAAGGAGAAGTGGGGAAATACAAGAAGTGTCATATCCTTCGATGATGCAATATCATTTCCTGGTTCATTCCTCTGTAAGGTCAAAGTAACCCCATTTACAAAAGAAAATAAAGAATGAGTTGAAAGGGCTGTTGTTGCTGCCGCTGCTGTTATTGCTGTTACCATTTACCGACTGTCCCATGATAACTTGGTTTGTTTCTTCCCTCTTGTGGGAATATTTGCACTGAGGGACCCAGTTCTGGAAGCATATTTATATCAAGAGGAAGCAAACATTATCTGCCATACTCCTTCCTTGCTAGGTTGTTCCCTCACTGCTGAATCCCCTTGGGAAGCAGACAGAAGTTCCAGGATTGCTGCAGCAAGTCCAGTCGAGGCTGCAGTGCTCATCTGTGTTTGCTCCCTGAGCCACGGCGTGGTCTGCCCTGGGTGACCTGGGGCTGTGCAGACTTCTCCCTGCTCCTGCCCCGACCTGCCTCCTTGGAATAGGCACTGCAGGAACCCCTGAGCTGGAAACCACTCCTGTTTGCCAAGCTGGTGACGAGGGTGCTGCTCAGGGTTTGCTGCCATCCTTTTTTAGTTTCCTGGGGCATGAAAGCCCACATGTGCGTGAGTTTTTAAATTCTCCCCTCCCGGTTCACAGCCCCTGAGTTGGCCCAAGTGCCCCTGTGCTCACCGGAGAGGTGCTGGCACTTTCCTGGAGGGACTCATCCCACGGGCAGGAAGACATCCAGACAACAAGGGGGAACTGGAGCAGTGGTTGGTGCTGCAAATTGAACCTTGGCTGGTAGAGCAAATGTTCACTCAGGTTTAACAAGGGCTGAGGTTCTCACAAGCTGTCAAACCAGAGACACTGCCCAGGTGCCCCAGCAGCTCAAATGACCCTGACACAGAGGGTCTTCTGCTCAAAGCCTGCAGATAACAGAAAGTCAGCTGTGTTTTTCTTGTTTACGTGGGGCTTCTTTTCTGTGCATCTTTTTTAATTTTTTTTTTTATTAAAAAGCAGAGAATGTACCTAAAATATTTTCAGGTGTTTTATATAACTCTGTAAATAATCCTAGACTCACCTTGCAGGCTGACAAATAAGACAAATAAGAAAGCTTTCTTCTCTTTTCTTCAGGCATACCTGACACAGAAATGAGGCAAAGATAGGGAGGAAGTGATAATATGTCCCAAAAATTTGTTGGGGAGTTGCATCAGGCTGTTTGGGTGCCTGTTCTGATACATTGCAATAGGTTGGTTAGAGGCAGTGAGCAGTTGAAAGACAACAGCTGTCTCTGCAGAAAATCATTGAAACCATCATGATATTGCACATCTAGAGGGGAACTCTGGGGCTGAGCAGAGTTTGGCACTGCCCCAAAATCACAGCAATGCTGCGTGGAAGGGACTGTGGAGATCTCTAGCACAGCCTTCCTTTTGAACCAACACTATTGCCAGCATAGGGTGGCTTTAGCCAAGAGACTGTCAGGAAAAGGGTAATCATAAAAAAAGAAGGGATAGGGGGAGGGAAGCCCAGGGAAGTGAAGAGTCAGAGAGAGAATTTGGGATGAAGGAGGACATGAGAAACCTGACCTAGCTGAAGGTGTGCAACAAGCACAGGGTTTAGACTAGATGCCCTTAAAGGTCCCTTCCAATCCAAATATATATTCATATAATTCTATGTTTCCATGACTTGTATTGCATAGACTCGAAGGCTGCCCTGCATAGAAGGGCCTTGTGTCTGCTTCTGGAGCCCACAAATGCTGAGACATCACATCCCTCTATGCCCCAGATGCTGTCCTGTTTCCATGAGTTTCATCCACCATGGAATCTTTCTACTTCCTCATACCTTAAATTTTAGCTGTGTTTTCCTTGGGCTCTGAATCAGTACAGCTCCTAGAACAATGAGAAACTGATCTTGAACTCGAGTTATCTGAGGCAAGAGCACAACAAGTGAGGACGCTCACGCTGGTTTGGAAGTAAATGAACTCATGCTTCCTCATTGCTCTCTCTGCAGTCATGAGCCTCCCTCTCCCATGAACATTTGAAACTTGGCAGCTCAGTTTTGCTTTGCTTGTTATTGGGAGTGATTGCCCTGGCAGGGATCCTGAACCAGCACACCACATGCAGTGGGACATTCTCTGCATCTCGTTCAGAGCCTTAGGGAGCCAGGTTTCCACAAAAGAAATTGGGTTTGGAAATTCCTTACCCTCCACTAGAGAGAATGCATGAATATTTCTGCTCCTGACCTGATTTTCCACCAGTTCCAGGGGGTATTTCAATTCTTTATTTCTCTTGATTAGTGGAGGAGAGACCGCTTTGCTTCACTGTTTCTTTTCCAAGATCACTGGCTAGCTCGTTCTGAATGTCCTGGGTGTTTCCACGTTCCCTCCCCAGCAGTCCTTTCTGGAAGGCTCCCAGTTACAATCTTGATCCATTTAAAATAGCTAGTTACTCCCAGCTGGCTTCTCCACCACTCCCTTCTGAGGTCAGACCACCAGAAGTGAGAGGGGGTGGAAATCTCTTCATTTGTCTCTCAGATCCTATTCCAAGAAAGAAGGAAGCTCACCAGCCACAGACAATGATGCTTTGTGCTCACACACTGGTTCCTCTTGGTCACCGCCTTTCCCTGACTCACCTAATGACCTCACCTTGGCTTTCCCCAGGAGCTGTCCCTCACTCTCTGGGAGGTTGTCAAGGATGTGGCTGAGACAAACTTCATGCCCTGTGTGTCCCTGATGTCTCCAACACCACATTCACATCTGCTCTGCAAGCAGATCGAGTTGAGGCATCCTCTTCATCCTCAGGGACAGAATTCCTGCCCTTCACGTCTCCCACAACACCATGGCAGCTGTGAGCCATTCCCAGCTGTGCCCTTACTGACCAGGCAAGCTCTGGTTTATTCCCAGCTGTGCTGCAGAGCTCACCTGCAGCTTTCACCCCTGTGAGAGTTCAGTTGCATTATTTTAGATGCACCCAAGTAGAGGAACTCCTCCCCTTAGTGACAAAGCTCTGCCAGGACATTGAGGAGTATCAGAGAGGGACAGTGAGAGTGTGAAACCAGAGACTGGACCCATCTCTTAGGGAAGCTTGCTGCCACCCTGAAGCCTGGGTTAAAGATGTGAAGAGGAAGTTCTTCACGTCTAACCTGTTACAGCCCCAAGATTATTATCTATTATTGATTTTTCAGGTAGACAGCAATGAAGTTGCAACAAAACATCCAAAGGCAATCAAGAGAGATTTCAGAGCCTTGGGGTGGCTTAAGGGATCAGGAGCACATGCAGTGCTCTTCTCTACCCTTCCCGATGCAGGGAATGATGAGGGGAAAAACAGGAAGAGACAGAGGATCACTAACTGGGAGGGTGGTGAACAGAGTTAAGTCTAGTTGGTGGCTGGTCACAAGTGCCATTCCCCAGGGCTCAGTTTTATATCTTTATCAATGATTTGGATGAGGGCATCGAGTGTCCCCTCAGTCAGTTTGCAGACGACACCAAGCTGGGTGGGAATGTTGATCTGCTGGAAGGTACAAAGGCTCAGCAGACAAGCTGAGGCTGATTTTATGAGGTTCAATGAGGCCAAGTGCTGAGTTCTGCACTTGGGTCACAACAATCCTCTGCAGCACTCCAGGCTTGGGACACAGGGGTTGGAAAACTGCCTGGTGGAAAACAACCTGGAGGTGCTGGCTGAACATGAGCCAGCAGAGTGCCCAGGCGGCCAAGAAGGCCAACGGCATCCTAGCTTGTGTCACCAGCAGTGTGGCCAGCAAGACCAGGACAGTGACTGTCCATTGTGCTGGGCACTGGTGGGGCCACACCTCAAACCCTGCATTCAGTTTTGTTCCCTTCACAACAAGAAAGACATTGAGAGGTTGGAGCGAGTCCAGAGAAGGGAACGGAGCTGATGGAGGGTCTGGAGCACAAGTCTTATGAGGAGAAGCCCATTAAAATATTAAGTGATAGTTGGTATTTTATCAATAGAAAGTGATTTAACTGATTTAACAGTTACCTATTACTCATACATTATGGGGCACACACAATGAGGTATAAAGTATTTGACCTTTCATTTGTGCAATTACAGTTCTGCTGGGAACATGAAATCCCTGGGAAAGGACCTCTGGCAGTCATCTGGTTGATCATGCTGCTCTGACACAGGATTAGCTTGACCTGAGCCATTCCTGGAGGTCATTCCTAAGGACCCCACACAACAGAGTCCTCGGCATCCCCAGGCAATCTCGATTTAATTGAGAACTTCCTCAACCAAAGCTATAGCTGCCTGTTTGTGCTAAAGAGCTGCAGCAGCTGAGGCAGCCTCACGCAGGTCCTCTGCCAGATGGGCATGTTCCCCTGTGGGTTATGTGGGTATCTTTTTAGCTAAAATCTCAGAAAATCTCACTAAGAATCTGACAAAAAATGGTTTGAGTTAAAAGCTGTCTGTAAAGGAGGGAGATGTTTAGGTAAACACAGAGCTATCCATCTCCTTTTCTGGAGGGTGTTTAGATGTGACCCTTGAAATTCTGCTTGCCTGTGCACTTGATGTTTGATGAATGCTAAAGTACTTTGCTGAATTGAACTCAAACATCCATATTTGCCTTCCTTAACCAGCTGAAGCCATGTTAGTTAAAGGATTTGGACAGCACAGGAAACATTAAATCACCTGTCAATCCGTAACAGTAGAGTTAATTCCTATGCTTGATTTCCAAAATATAGGTGAAGGTAAATGCAAATACAGTATTGCCACAAGTGAGTTATATATCATCTTCACACCAGCCCCAAAAAAATGGGACTTAGCATCAGACACATATCTACCTCTTTGATTTCACATCAGACCATACATTAGGCCTCACTTTTCTGCTCGGGACTATTTTACAAGAAGTTTCATCACCAGACACAGTATACAGATTTAGGTTAAAAATATCATGGAAGGCTTCATCTACTATGCCATGAAGCTGCCTCAGAAAACTTTGCATAAAGTGAATGCTTTGCTTTGATTCTGACAAAGGTGAGGAATGTGACATCATGAGAGATGCAGCCACTTTGCAATGGTAATAAAATGTTAGTAGATATCACACAATGATTTTCAGTTCTCATCAGGCTGGCCGTGCAGCTTGGGTTAGGGTAAACTTGCCTGTCCTGGTTCTATGAGTATCTGCAATACAGCTTTACAGAATAATAGCATAATGGGGAAACATAATTCCAGCAGAGACATCCAGCTGAATTTTACTTGTTGCAGGAGAAATGAGCTCTCTTCCTGTATCTGGCTGAGCAGGAACCTGAGGGCAGCCAGGTCTTCTCAGGGCTGCCTGAATGTTTGCTAGCTCCAGAGCTCTGGTGCTCAGAAACTAGACATCTGCAAAGGCAAATGCAATTAATTCCACATAAGTTTCAGATCATTTGCTGGTTTATGCAGTGTTCCAGCCAGCTAAATTTGTCTCAATAATTTATGCATTTGCACCAGCAAGCAGCCTCCCTTATGAACCATCATCAGCAATTGTCACTAGTCTTTCCACATACCCTTCAGTAACTAAATATAAATAAATCCGTGTCTTCAGAGAACACGCTGTTGTGGTCCAGGCCACAGTCTAATTAATGAATGGTGTTTTCAGTGAATTACTTCTCTCTTTCAATATTGATTTAGGATGATTGCTGACCAGGGGATGCCTTTAAACATTTAGCTTCTAGCAGAGAACAGTGTCATTGTTTGGAGGGGATTTTTTTTTTTAGAATGAAGTTCAGATACTGTATATCACTATGATGTGGAAAACCCAAGGTCAAGGCACGAGTTAATGCCTGAGACAAAGAAAAAAAATTTTTTTTTTTTTCTCCTTTGGAAAATGTGCCACATACCATGGCTTATGTAAGTCCCAGAAGCTGCCAGGTAATACAGAGCTGGCAAATTAGCCTGAGCAGAACTGCTCCTACAGAGCTGAATTAGCATGGATACCTCTATTGTACATCCATGACGATGGATCAGGGGCCAAGGGTTCCTTCATCCCAACCAGTGCCATAAGAGCCAAAGCTATAATCACGCTTTTCACCATGCTCCTGCTTTCTCAGTCAAATACCAGCAAAAATCAGCTCATCGCTGCAAAACAGTCCAGCCTGATGCAGTACAAGCCACGGTGGAAAACTCTATTTACCAAAATGCCTTCCAGGCCAGTGTAGCTTGAGGAAGGTTTTGGATAGGTACACTCCTACCCCTCTACTGGGAGCAAAACAATTACACTCAAAATAGCTCAGAAAGAGAACGACAGAAAGTGGGGAGCTGCTTTTCAGCAAGATGTAGTTACTGCCTGAAAATTCCTTAGATAAGACTGGAGTGGTTGCCAGTAGTGACTGCTCTAATTAGAAGCAAAACAATTTTCATTACCACCGCTTTGCTTCACACAGCAGCCATGTCCTGGAGCAGTCACCATTTTAGCCTTACTGTCCATTACTGTAAAAGTCGCCTTCACTCTGCAAATGTTCTGCTCAGGCCATGCAAACAAACATTCTCTCCATAATTTTAAAGGGCAGCTGCAATTCCACGTGAGTGTGCAGCAAACACTCGTGCTCGGCCTGCTCCACATCTCTTCCCACATAACCTTCTCCCTCCTGCAGAGAAGTGAGATTTCAGCTCTGAAACTCCAGCCTGGCTCAAAGTCAAGCCTCTCTTTTTGGCCTGTACGTGGTGAGTCCTCTCCTGATCCAGGTGGAACAGATACTCTGCAGATAAATGCTGTTTGCACCTTCTCGGTACATTTTGGGGTAAGGCTTCTGTAACCAGAGTTTAATTATTGCACCAAAGCCAGTACAGATTTTTGCTCCCATCTTCCACCGATTTGTCACTTCCACAGCCTTAAAGGGTTAAAGGGAGGAAAGGTTTTGTCTCTGAAGAAGCTGGAAATGGCTGATTCCCCCAGAGAGAACAAATCTTGAGATAAAAATGCTAGACTATCACTATTCTCAGCACAGAAGACTCAAAGCAGAAAGCTGGCAGCGTGTGTGCATAGAGGACATTCAGTGTGTGGGTGCCAGAGAATGCAGAATCTCGCTCCCAGAGCAAAATCAGCTTATGTTTGAAGCATGACATGACCACATCCCTCACTGAGGGCTAGCTCCTTTGCGTGCCGTGGAGAAATTACCATGGCTCTAACGCTGACATGATGGCCTGTGCAGCAGAACGCTGCTCTTAAGCAGCAGGCACAGCCCGTCAGCATCTGCTGGAAGAAGAACAAGCTGAAACCCTCACCCCACTCTGCAGAGCACTGAACCTGAGCTGAGGGGAACTGCAGTGAGACCCCAGCTCACACTGCGCATTTAGGATGTTCACAGCTTACTTTGAAATTATTTAATCTGCACAGCTGCCACCAAGGCCGGTTCTGCCTTCCCCTTCACCTCCAGCTGCACATTCCTGTCCCCTCCCCTGCACTGGGCAGATGGTGAGCTGGCTCACAGGCCTGAGACATACAAAAAGTGACCACGGTCTTGTGCCAGTGGGGTCAATTAGGTGGTGTGAGTGCATGGCTGCAGGAGGATGGGTCTGAAGGGCTGAGGCAGGATCCCATTTCCATCCCTGGAAGTGTTCAAGGGCCCCGAGCAACTCAATGTAGTGGGTGGCACTGCTGCCCATGGAGAGAAGGGGTTGGAGCTAGATTATATTTAAGGTCCCTTCCAACCCAAACCATTCTCTAATTCTATGGTAATTCTTTGATTTCCCTTTCAGTAGCTGTGAAGACTTAGATCGAATCTGACCAGCCAGGAGGGGTCTGACCCATGATCGATCTCTGGGCTCATGGCAGAGTCTGCAGGGAGCATACACAGGGCCCTGGGAGCCTGTGGGTAAGTGCACCTGATTTCACAGGAGGAGTTGTGCTCTGCGAGCTCTGACTGCCCCAGCATTCAGGCTGAGGAAGTTTCCTGCTCAAAGACCCCAATTCAACCTTGTTCATCAAATGCACAAAGTACTTGAAACAATGAAATGAAAAGGATTGGGGCTTACATCCCAGCAGCCAGAAAAATTTCCACTGTAAAGTTGGCTTAGCTCTTCTGTCATTAGAAAATATTTTCCACACTTGCTGTTTCCATTGAACTTTGCAGTAACACCACACTGATTACTCCATCAAATACAGTCCAGAAGAGCAGCCAGGTCAGCACAGTAGCAGAGGTGATGTTTTCCATCACCCCTTCTCTTTCTCCGAGTGAATTCAAGCACACAGTCTCGTGCTGCAGTCACAAGGGCCTGTGCTTCTCATTTTGTCAGGGGAAGCCTACTCCTGTAATCCGTTTGGAGAAAGCCTGATGTTGCTGCTCTCAGAGAGAGATCACAAGCTCATCATCTCTGGCCAGACTCAGGCCAGGTGTTTGCAATGGCATGTTCACCAACCAGGTCCTGAAAATTCCCTTGGAGGTCTGAGATAAATAGAGGTGATGGTCTGAGTCCTCATCAGGTCAAAGGGTTAAATGTAACCCTATGAAATGGCTCGCCTCCTTTAAGGATGCAGTCTACAGTGCCTTATACAGATCTTCCAGATCTGCCAAGTGATTGCACCCTCCTTTACAGGGTGTTATAAAACCCCAAACTGTGATATAAAACCCCAAAGATGCATTTTGCATCTTTGCTCCTGTTTGTTATTTGAGATGCTGGACTCCTCACGCTACTTCAACCATACACCACAAATCATTTTAAAGGATGTTTTAATATTGGTTCCACAAATCTGCATAGACATCCTCTCTGACACTTAATTAAAGCCAATAAGCACATGCCTGTAATGAAGAACTGCTGTAACAGCATTTGGCTTTTTGACCAGGGTATCAATTCTCCCTTTGTGCGCAGGAACAGGGGGTATTTATTTAATTGTGCTTCCTTCTCCTGGGCTCTGCAGTTCATGCTGTTCCCAGTCATGCTTCACAGAGTCCGGAGGATGTCAGCTTTGTCCCCAATATTCCAGGAGCTGAACCTTGTCGGGATCAGCCGAGGATTTCATCAGCACGAGGTCAGTGCAGACACCTCCCTTCCTGTGGGAAACTGCTGTGACGCAGCTCCCCGGCCTGGAGCTCTGCAGCACTTTCTGGAAACTCTCTTCTTTCCGAGCCTGAGTAGGGCTATCAGAGATCAAATCACAGCCATTCGAGCATAAGGCAGTGAGCATCACACAGCACTGAGCCACCAGAAGCGCAAAGCTGTGCCCACGCAGGCGCTCGCTGGGCTGAGGGCAGCAATAAACCTTGGCTGTGTGTGAGAGGATCCGAGCACAGGCAGGCAAAAGGACTGAAGGAGAAGGATTCCTCCGGGCAGTCCCCTTCAGGAGGTGCATGTGTGCAGGAATTGGTGTAGCGGGCAGAAATGTGTCCCTGCTGAAAGGCAGACAAGCACATAAAGATACAGCACTGACCCAGACAGCATCCTGTGCAATTACTGACATGTTTTTCCATGCTGTGCTGTGGTTTCTTTGGAAGTCATTCGTTTTTTCAGCCCTGCAAGAAGACAGAAGGTCCTTTCAGCAGAGAGGCCTGAGCAGTGAGTTTTGTAGCTTGTTGTTTGCGTCCTGGGGCTCCTGCCTATCCCAAAATCCTGCTTTGTCATAAGGCAGAAAGAGCAAGTCAGAATCTCAAAAGGGGCATCGTATTTTGGGTTGCCAAAGTGTAATGTTAAGCAAAGAAACTAACAAAAAAATCCCTCACCTGTGAAAAATAGCCGTTTCTGATTCAACACACATGTTTCCCAAGTTTATTTGCTGTTTTATGTGTGCTGAATTCCCTCAGCAGCAACACTGCGTGGGACACATGATGAGATCCTGCCTCTGAGTTTAATTGCAGCACAAAAGTTTTTAGATGCCTCATCCCTGGCAACATTCAAGGTCAGGTTGGATGGGGCTCTGAGCAGCCTGGTCTAGCTGAAGATGTCCCTGCCCTGAAATGGCAGGGGGGCTGAACTAGATGGCTTTTAAAGGTCATTTCCAACCCAAACCGTTCTGTGATTCTGTAAGCCCAGAACTGTGAGCTACGAGCACACTCGCTGCACAGCATCTGTTCGATTTACAGCCTCCAGTACATGTTTACTCCTCCCAGCTCTGCAGTGAGATAGCAAGAGCCATTCTGCTCAACTTGTGCCTCTTCAATAGCATTGTCATGACAGCAGATTTCTTAATTGGTGGCAAAAGAAAGAGAGATTACAGCCCAGTCTTCCAAGCCCAGACTGATTTTGTGAGGCTGAAATTTCAGGTATTAATTTAAAAATAAATAAATCAACCCCAAGTGCTTCGTTTGGTGGCCAGTATAATTTGTTTCCAACATCATTCAACAGCAAACAGGACATACAAGAACACAATTTTCATGGAATGGCTTGAGATGACAGAACTAGGTCTTTAAATGAATGGTCATGTTACATCAAGGGATGCAAAATATTTGAATGAGAATATATGCCTTCCTAAGAAAAATAACAGGAGTAAAACTGGAAGATAATGAAGCAGAAAATAGGAAAATACAACAACACAAAGGACTCTAAAAGCAAAGTTGCAGATGGCTGTACTGGGAGACCCTCTCCTGAGCCTAAAAGGCCTTATTCCAGAAGAACACATTCAACAAAACAAACCCTAGCAAAGATGAATAGGGCAAGGAATTCACAAAGAAGGGATTTATGGGAGATGGAGTTATCCTGGCTTCTATCTATCCCCTTCAAATAGGAGTCAATATACAGGCAATTGCTTAGCTTTAACAGCCTGAGTCTGTTGAAATAGTTGCCACTGAACAGTTTTGAAGGTCATGTCTTAATCTCTGACGTGTCTGAAAGAGAAGCTTTCATTTATATATTTGCTCAAATCACTTGGCCATACAGCTTTGATCTAAGCTGACATTTCTAGCAATTTGCCAGGGTTTTTTAATATATGATATTAAAAAAGCACCACCAAAATGTTTAAAAATAGGCTGAAACAAATCTTTTTATTAATGCTCAGAGAAAAGGAACATTTCTGCGTTTCCTATGCTGTGCTCATGCACTGCACTAAAATTGATAAACGGTTTAGAAATGTCAACTTGTATATCCAAGAGGATGATAAAATGAGGATAATATTTAGCTAACAATGACCTCATAATTGTTCCTAACTAATGAGAGGGTAAAATCTTTGTCACGCGCACATTAACAGTAATAGCTGCCTTACAGATGAGCCACTGGTAATAGACTTGCTTTTCGGGATGTTTCTTTTTAAAAGCCCCTTGGAAGAAGATCCAAGATGTCCTGGTGCTCACAGGTCACACAGGAAAAACCCACATCTCTCAAACCCATCACCACCCTCTCCCTCTTGACTTTGTGACACCCTGGGCTGTGAGCATTGCTGGATTTTCAATTTCCCCAGGTCTGACAGGTCGGCTCCTCCCCGAGCCGTTCCCGGAGCTGTCAGAGCTGTCAGATCAGACAAGGACTCTGTCAGGAGGCCCTGCCGCTCAGGAATGAGTGACTTTCAGGCACTCGTGGCATCATATCTGATGACAGACTACCTGACTTATCCTTCTGTCTCTCCACCCACACCCAAAAACAAGTTTGCAGGGAAGGCAGCCCACACACGCTCCGACATGCAGGTGAGGTGGCCGATACCAGCCCAGGATGGAAGCGTGCAATCAGGAAAACTCCAGTGTGACCAAAAAAAAAGTCCTGCCACCTGCAATCCACCCAGCAAGACCATGATTGTTACATGAATCATCGTGGTGCATTTTGAACTGCGCTTAGATGTTTCTGGGTTTGGGTCTGCTTGGATCCTCTTTTTCCAGCCTTAAATATTTATTGATACAAGGTGATATCCAAAGTACACTGAGCTCCTCTTATTGCAGATTGAAACTACTGCAGCCCTGATTTATTCTGTCTGAACTCTACTTGAGTTTCTGTGTTTAAAATTTTCCATTACTGATTTTAAGCCTCTGAAACAGCCATTATGGAACACAAGGCGTAGGAACAAACACTGAAGTGTATGAATCTGGCTGCAGTTCGCACCAGGAAGATCACACCGTAATAAAGGCACCCCTAAAGAGAGCTAAAGAGGTGGGATAAATATGTTTGAACCACATCAGACCAATGCAGAAATAAAAGCTTAGGCTGTAATTTTCCTCTGCGAAAAGATTGACTCTTGGATAGAGAACAAGAATAGGAATCACTGGCCCAAACGGTCTATGCAAAATGTATCATCAATTTAAAATAGAGAGAAGGAAGGGGGGATTACATGGAGTGATGGAAGGCTCACTGCAGAAATTGCTGTTATTTCCTCTGTGATACTCGGGAAGGTGGCTATAAACCCCACTTACTTCTCTTAAAGCAAGATGCAATTTGTACCTCGCATTGTTTTCGTGCCAGGGTGAGGTATCTGCAAAATATTGACTGGAGGACTCTGCAACTGCTACAGATTCAGAGACACAGCATTTGCCATCCTTAATCATGGCCTCAGGCATCAGTACTTGTCCTTTAAAACAGCTGTTTGAGCTTTTAAATCAAAAAGGCTGAACTCTGCACAAACTTAGAGCCTGACTTTTGTTCTAATAGAGTCATGCTAGTAAGCCCCATGATAGATATGTAGGATAGATAGATAATAGATAGATAGATAGATAGATAGATAGATAGATAGATAGATAGATAGAAAGATAGATGTCAAAAGACAACGAATGAATGCTTAATTAAGCAAGCAATGAACCTTATAGAGAAGCCTGTATACCTTACCCTGTAAACACCCTATATATGCACACTGAATGTGTGTATGCACTTAGTTGTGTGAGTATATGCATGAAAACACACCCATGCTAAAATCAGAAGCTGTTTAATATTGATTGACACAAAAACTATCACCCATTTCCTCCCCAAACTGTGTTAGCTGCAGCAGGTTGGGCTGCAAAGATAGCAAAACACTATTTTCAGCTCTCTTTGCAACTTCTTATGTTACTGAAATGTCTAACTTAAGTGGAAAATCAGATGGGTTTGGAAATTTGCCAGAACCAGTTGCCAGCTCAGTATATCTCTAATACTTGGCATCCTCTAAATATAGGCCTTTTATTCTGGAAGAAGCAAGCGCTGAGGATGCTATTCTGCTTCTCGGAGCAGTGGTTTCATTTTCCCTTCTGAGATCCACAGTTCAAACTGAGGGGGAAACAAAGGAACTGCTGTTCTCCTTATTCAAATTAATTTATTTAATAAACAACTCAATAATTTCTTCTTTGTTAGAGGGAATTTTTTTAGGGTCTTTATTTTGGAAAGAGCTTCTCCAGAGGAATTGCCAGGGGCCCATCTAGTCCGGTATCCTGTCTCTGACAGTAGCTAATGCCACGAACAGTTATGGAATAACCTATTTATAAGGGAAGTTTCTTCGCCCTGAGGAGTTTGAGGTTGCCTGTGCCTGGAAGCATGCAAGTTTATAAAGCTTATTTTTATCCGTTCACATATAACCACAGACGGTCTTGCCAGCTCTATCCAGTTCTGCTCCCTCCTGCTGGACTCTCTGGCTCGGTGATGCTTAAAGGCAGCCATTCCCCACAGGTTCCTTGTGCTCTGCCTCTCTGTGGGGCTCAGTGGATAAATTTGCTGTGTATCACCTTTCAGAGTTACTGGAAGCTCCTGTCTGATGAGCAGGGGGAGCAGCAAAGCCTGATTTACGTTCTCTGCACCATTTGATAGAGGGTGTGAGTGCTTTTTAAAGGTTTTTTTTTTTCTTTTTTTACTCTTAGCGTGTTGTCTTTCATTTCTCCATCCCACACTTCTAATTTTTCACAGTCTCTTTTCAAAGACGGCTTGCATTTCTCTTATCCCCTCTGTAGTTCTTCTTTTTCTCCGGAACATTTTTTAGAAATGTAGGACTGGAAGGACCCAGGAGACTATTCAAAAATCCATCAACCTCTGTCTTAAAACTAGTCTGCAGCTTTCACTCTCTCAGTGCTGCAGACACTCACAGCTCTGGCGGGTGGGCACCCCCAGCTGCAGTGGGGGTGACCATTCACCGTGGGCCAGCTCACGCCTTTGTGTCCTTGTGATCATCCAGGAGGTTTTCCACCCCCAGCTCTGCCTGTGGCTGATGGAGAGGGCACTCAGCATCCTTCACACCTGCTTGAAGCGCAGAAATGGGATGCCCTTCTCCTCTCTTGCTGAAAGATGCCTGGGAAATGGTGAAACACTCACAAGGTGGTATCCTAAGGACTTTCTGTGTCAGTATTTATACATCCTTGAGTTTTATTTGCTCTCCTAACCAACCTTGCCAAGTGTGCAGGAAGTACCACACCGACTCCCACAAATATCTTCCCAGGCAGGGACAGCTGACTGTGCATCGAGCAGAGAGAGCAAATCTGACCCCAAATTTACCAACTCCCTTCACAAACAGATTCAACCCAGGTTGGGATTGATGTCTCAACTTGTATCAGCGTCATAAACACAACACAGATGGTACCTTCACCTCCTGGGGTTTCAAGCTACCTGATGCTGCCAGCACCTGCCTGGGGAGCTGTTTGTTCCCCAGAGGGCACCGTGGATAAGTTTTTTCCAGCACATCATTGAGGCTTCGTCTCTTTTGCTCATGAGAGGTTGGTGGTTTCCAAGCAGCTTCAACTCACTGACACTCTGATTTCTAACTCTCCAGTGCTCCTCCTGCTAAGCCAGCCAGCAGAAAAGTGAGGGAGGGACAGCCCTCGTGCTCCCTGTGAGGAGAGGCCTTCACAAGGAACAAGGCTGACTGGAGATACCACCTCACAGTCGGAGGCAAGGATGGGAAAGAGAGTCCAGAGGGGACTCAGCAGAGCAGAGTTACTCCCACTGCTCTCTGATGTCTCCCAGGTCCCATGGGATGTGCAGCTCCCCCTTCCCATGGGCTGAAGGAGAGGGAAGGGATGGGTCTGCTGTGGACAGAGCAGGATGGGGAGCCTCAGCCTGAGAGCAGAGTGCCTGAGCAGAGCAAAACCCAGGCTGCAGCCACACAGAGGAGAGGGGAGAGGAGGGAGACGGGAAACTGCCTGCTTGGATGCTCTGCTGCATAAATGGGCTGGAAATGAGCAGGGACAGCTCTGCCAGAGGGGACACAGAAGAGACACTTGCTCCAGCTCACATCATGAGAACAGTGGAAGAACGCCAGCCACAGAGGAGGACTTTCATCTTGGTGCTGTGTTCTTTGCTCTTCATTAGCAGGAAGCTCCATTTGTGAGATTAAAGCTTCAGGAAGGCTTCAGGGTCCCAGCCTTGCTAATGCCTCTTCCCAACACCAGGCAGCAGTATCCAGAAAGCCTGAGCACTTTCAAGGCCAGTCTTTATCAAATATCTTGATTAGCAAACGCTGAAAACAGGTCCATGATGCCTGCGAGGTGGAGGCAGTCCTACAGCTGGAGATGGAACAAGGGGCAGCAAGGAACAATAATCAAAGGAGGGTTTGATGGGTGGAGAGGGAAATTTTACACAGATAGGGAAAAGAACTGGGCTTTCTTAGCTGCACCAGTGGTGGAAGGGAAGATATCAAAGAACAGCAGGACAGAATGAACAAAGCAAATAATTAGGCAAATTAAATATTTGTCTTCTTTGCATTATGATATGCTGAGGCAGGCAATAGTGGAGGATCTCACTAAAGGTCAGCCTGCTCAGGGAAAGCAATCAACTCCTTTCTGCGCAGAGCCAGAAAAAAGCAGCCTGAAGCAGCTCCACCTGAACCATCCCAAACAGATGTGCATCTAACAGGGGTTCAGATCCCAGGGCTGGAGAGTCCACCCTCTCCCCAGACAATCCATTTCAGCATTCCACACATCACTTCGAGGAGCCTTTTTCTGATAGTTAAGCTCTGTTTTTCCTTGCTGTAATTTCAAGACTCTTTTCCAATCCTCTGCAAACACAGGGAACAGCTGACTCTGGCAGTCTCTGCAGTCACCTTTTACACATTTAGAGTCATTTATTGCATCTCCACTTTTATCGCTCTCCCTATCCAAGGCTTGTGAAAGGACCCTGTTACCACCGAAGCTGACAGTCTCACATCTCTAACGGTGTCACTCCATAAAAAACACCCTTCTGGGCACGCCAAAGCCAGGCCCCCATTCTGTTTATGGTCTGTATCCTGAATCCTGCGTGACTTTCCCAAGGTCAGATGACAAGGCTTGAAGAGAAGGAAGCTGCATGTCCCACTCCCTCTCTCTTCCAAGCCTACCCACTGGGCTCTCCTCCTCCTGTTCCAGGCTGCAGGGTGAGAACGGAGTGCTGCAGGCTGTGTTCCTCAAAATGACTCACTTTCACAGTGTTTTCATAATGTGGAGAAGAAGGTGACTCAGAAACTGCTCCTCGATAAATAAATCATGGGTTGCTCGCAAGGGGTGAGCTACAAAAGGACAGTGAGTCTTTTCAATGCTGTGCAAGCAGCTTGTGTTGTACCTCCCAACCACTTCGTGGCTGGAGCCTCTCCAGCATCTGCCAGACTATTTAAGATAATCTGCCTGCTTTATCTCAGGATTGGTGTTACGAGATTGTCTGGGGGCCTCGTCCAAAAGGAAAGCCCCCAATTTATAAACACACAATAATAAATGGCCTCTCCCCGGCTCTCTCGAGAGGCAGCAGGTCCGAGAGGTGTGATTTTGCAGACAGGGAGTGAGGCCCAGGGAGATTTGGTGATCTGCCAAGAATCACACAGGAAAGCCGTGTCAGCTCAAGGAATTAAACCACACTCTGCTGAGCCCCAACCTGACTGTGTGCCTGAGCCCAGCTCCTGACTGTTCCTGCAGCGATGGCTCCTGCTGAGAGTGCATAGCTCAGAAGCTGTCCATGGATCTTTACCAGAAAGGAGATCGAGTTAAAATATTTGGAACTGGTTCGCCAGCACTCTAACCTGAGTTCAAGCATTTGGGTTTTAACCTTTCCATATAAAAAGGGAGGACCTTTCAAAAGTTTTTTTAAAAAAAAGTTATTTTTGGAAAACAGAGCTCTCCCACAGAAGCTCGGGGTACTTTCTAAGTCCCTTTGATTCACTGGGCTTACAGGATCCTGAAAGTCCCTAAACTCTGAAGCTCTGGGGCAGCCCACAGAATTTAGGCTGTTTGTGGAGTGAGATGGGAGCACTTCTCTATTCAAACACCCAGCTTCTTGACCTGTCCCAAAGAGCAGCATGGACACACAGAGACATTCTTACCAGATGCTTGTTTCCATGGAAGGAAAATCCAGGCCTGCAGCCAAGACACACACCTGACCTAGAAGATTAGAAAACCAGGGTCAAGGGATGTTCTTAAGTACAGAATATAAATGGGCCTAACAAAAAAATCTTGAAAATCTAAAGTTGTCTTGGTTTACACACTGGCTAGTCCCTCTTTCATTTGCCTTCTACTTCCACCCCGTGGGAAACCTTGAAATCTATCTTGGCCCCATTTTTACATGACTTTTCCTGCAAAGCTTCCATTTCTAGTGAGGTCTGCTTATCAGCCAATTTTTGCCATCCTGATAAGCAAAGCTCATTTAAACAGTATTAGTGCCCCACTACGTGATCATATTCCAGTGGCCATGAAAGAGAAGTTGAAAGGAAGAGCTTTGCAGGCATAAAGCTCCATTTGCAGTGAGCAGGAAAGCAGATCTCAATTCACTGAGAAGCTGCTTGGTGCATTTTATGTTATCCCAAATTGTAGTCCTTTGTGTACCTTCTTTATCAGCTCAGGGATCTGTAAACAACCGGTATATGTTTGGAAGAGAATATTGATGCCATTTTGCAGGTGACACCTTTAATAGTTAATAAATTTGATTCAGAAACTGACAGCTGCACTTTAGAGCTGGAAGAGACTTGATTTAATAAGAGATCTACCCAGAGCAATAGGCAATTTGGTTAATGCAGGAAGAAATTTGGTTTGCAACTGATCCCTTCCCTTAGCAAAAGGCAGCAGAGTCTGTGTTTCAGTGCCCTGAACCAATTACTCTCCACACTCCATTTCAGCAGATGAGATCTGCATTTCCCAATTAATAAATATCTCCTACTGCTCACTTGACTCCTTTGGTGTGTCAGGTATCTGCAGCATTTCTGAATTGAGAGCAGAGTCCTCCAGCACCTCACACGTGAGTGGCAGAGTGACCAACTCACTCAGTGCAGAGTTCTTGCAATCCACACAGCAAAAACGCCAAGGCTGGGAAGGGAGGAGGGAGCTCTTGAATCCTACACACCTGAAAATAAGAAAGCGAAAGGGGAGGCAGGACTTTTTACTCCTGAAGGAAAAAAATCAAAATTTATGAAAGGGAGGGGACTATTTTAAGTTTGATGTTGAGTCATCTTAGGCCATACATGTAATATATATTGGGGGGGGGGGGGGGTCTGGATTTGTACAAGGAGGGGCAATTTTTGTAGCCTTGGCTTAACTTGGTTCATTTGTGGCAGCTCTCTTTTGCTAAAGCCAAGGTAATGGTTTCTGGTGCAAAATGCTTCCTCCCAAAATGCCTGAGTTGTATTCCTTGGACCACTGTGGCTGTGACACCAGTGTACACTTTACACCTTGCTCTTTAAAGCTCTAACCAATTTGTCAAATGTTGCATCTTCTTTCCTTACCCCATGTGAACCATCTATCAGACACCTCTGAAGTCCACTTTTCCAAGTGAAATTATAAGCCTAACAGACTTGGTGTTCCTTCACAGTCTGGAATAGTTCTACCTGTTTTGGTGTTCATGAACATCCCTGTCCTGGACCAAATCAGGGTGGACATATTAATTTTTCTGGACAAAATGAACACATACATTAATCCTGTTAAAATCAAAAGCAGTTGTTTTCCTTCTTGCCTTTCTTCTCAACTCTCTTATCCTCCTCCTCCTCCTTCAGGCAATGGCACCACATCTTGTGAGAATCTTTAAAAAGGAGTGTTTATTTTTTGAGTGCAGGTATAGAAAATAGGAATATATATTTATCTCATTTTCTTCTCTCCCTCTAGTAAGGAAATGCATCATGACCTTAAAACACCCAGATACAGCCAGCAGTGACAAGCTCTGCAGAGAGCCCAGCAGGGAGAGACATCTAGAAGAAAGAGGGTTGTGGGGTCTCACACGAATTCCCTCTCCACAGGAAAGGTGGAGGAGAGTGTGTCCATCCCACATGAAGGGGTGGCAGGTCAGAACCAAGTCCTGCTGCGAGGAAAGGTGCCAAATTTGCAACATGAGCAAAGGCTGCCTTTGATTGATGGGACAAGCACTGTTACTGCACGACTGTGGATGGATTCAGTCCTTTGCATGTGCCCCGGCTCTGCCTCCACATTTAATTTATGCAGGATGCAAATCCATCCTTCTGCCTTCAGCAGTGCCCTGCCTTATGCACACATGATCTGATTAACCTCAATAAATCAGTGGAGGGGAAGGGGTTAACTCCTTCATTTGGAATTTGGTTCCACTGCTGATGCACCAGCAAGAATTGAGTCCACTGACACTTGCTCCCTCTCCAAATCATATTAGTCTTTCAGTCTCCACAGGGAGAGAAGAAAAAAATAAAAAAGAATGAAAATTCCCCAGAGCCTGGTCAGACAGAGCTTACAATCTAGTTAGAATGGTTTAAAGTCTTACCACCCCCTCAGCTGCGAGGCAGCACTTGGATTTACTCAGCTGCAGAGGCTCATCTGCCGTGTCCTCACCGCAGACCCCAGCCCTGCAATTAACTGAGCCCGGGCTGGCTGCTGTCCCCCCTGGAAACCTGTGACCCACCGGAGCACACGGGGGCTCAGCAGCTCCTCGGTGACCCAGGGGATGGGGGATCAGGGCTCTCCAGGGAGCTGAGCAGCCTCAGCCCCAGACACACACAGGTCACCGAGCGATTCAGAGAGAAGGGTTTCATTACTATGCTTTAAACACAGCGCCCTTTAAAAACATAGGCACACTTTTTAATTAAGCCTTGGGTGTTTCTTTTCAACATCAGATATCTCACTGCGCTGTCCTTTCTTTTTCTTAATATAATTTGATTGGAAGTGCATTTGGCCATATCATATATATTACAAAAGGCATTTTTTTCTCATTGCTTCAAATTATTTTTCCAATCATGTTCTATATACTGTGCTCAGGAGTGAATTATAAGGAGTTAGGCAACATACATGGTGTTAATTAGATAGGGGACGTAGAAGGCAATTTTTCCATGACTCCAGGGAAACCTTTATGTTATGCTTATAAAGCAAACGCAAACGGCCATGCAATACAAAGTGCTCCTTAAAAATCAAGTTACACACTGAAATAAAATACTAAGAGCAAAATTAGTTTCTCCAATTTAATTCAGTAAAACTTTAATAGCATCTGACTGCTCTCTGCAAAAGTCATTAAAAAAATTATAAGGAATTCACAAATGA
This sequence comes from Acanthornis magna, assembly GCA_036785705.1. Classification (NCBI taxonomy): domain Eukaryota; kingdom Metazoa; phylum Chordata; class Aves; order Passeriformes; family Acanthizidae; genus Acanthornis; species Acanthornis magna. Next base: position 54,455 of record JAWUZG010000097.1, read on the forward strand.
CTGATAATGTGAAAACACGGAGGCTCGGATCCTGCTTCCAACAAAGGTCCTGAAGCGGCGAAGCGCTGGAGCCCTCACCAAATTCTGCACTCCGGGAATGTGCTCGTGGGCCAAAGTTAACAGCCAAAGTCACACTGACTTCGGCAGGAGGTTGATCTGGCGCGGGAGGACGTGGGAGCTTTGATCTAGAGGGAAAGGTTCAGGGAACATTCGAAACCTGAACTGAGCCTTATGCACACATCAGTAATTGTATGTGCTAATCAGGTAAACACTTCTGAAAAATAGGACAAGCTTGAGCAGGAGAAAGGCAGGCGCAGCAAATTAAGCGAGCCAGTGGGTCTCTTTTATCTCCGACTCCACGATAACCAGTGGAGGATGTTGGAAGTTTCGCTGCATGCACAGGAAAACACGAATGGAAATTTTCCTAAATGTCATTCAATAACTACAGACAATAGATGGTTCTTACAAAAACGGAACTGTTCGGAGCAGGAAGATCAGAGGGAACAGAGCTGCCACTCATGCCTTTGCTGTGGTGGCTCAGAAGAGCACAGCGGTGCGAAAAAAATACTTTTCTGGAAAAGTGAGATTTTCAGTAGGGATTTGCAGAGTTATAACTCTCCTCATATGTCTTTTTTGTGTAAAGTGGAGGGCATAACACACAACCGATCATATAGGGAACTTTTCAGCTAAAGATTTTTCCACCATCTTTGTGATAATTAACACTCTTTCATTAAAATGCTGTGTCCCCCCTGGCCAGAACGAAACTGTGCATGCCTTACATCCTGCTCTTAATAATGTTTTTAAGGTCGTGAATCTTATCAATTAATATTTTGGAGTGATTCATACCGTTTCTAATATGCAGCTACTGAGCAGAATCGTGCAGATAAAAATATTTTCTGAAGAGATTCAAAATAATTGCTTTTTTAAATTGCTGATGGGGGTTCTGCCACTCAAGCAGTTAAGCCTGAAAATGTGCTTAAGAGATTAAACAAGGAAAACTGAGCTGGTCTGGTAGCTGGCCCCTTTCCATGTGTCAGAGAGTTGTCACTACTCCAAGTGCAGCGAGATGACTTAGGATTTGCTGTGGTTCATCCTGCACGCAAGACAGACAAGGTGCAGAAGTTTCCGTGTTCATCCAGGCTTTGCACAGCTTTCCCACACAGTCACCAAGGCACTGACTGGTGCAGCCAAGGGAAATATGTGTGCCAGGGAGTGATATGGTGCTTGGAATGGGAAAACTGCTGCTGGCAGACCCAAATAGGCAGCGTGCAGTTGGTGCAGGGCTCCCAGCGAGGTTTGCAGGGTGATGGCTGTGGCACCAGTGGGGCCTGAGCTGTTTTTCGCCTCTCTGCACTCATCAGGAGAGGGCCTGTCCCATCCTTCCACATGGGCAGTTTCCCACATTATTCAAAAATATAATTTCTTGACACAGTGGTGCTTTCTGAGGGACTGTGTCCTTTATCAAGGCTGAAATGCAGGGCTTGTTTGCACACAGAAACCTGGTTTTGGATCCACCACCAAACTGTGCGTGTGCATTCACCCCTCCTCTGTTCAAGTTTTTGTATTTGTGCAGTTGTATATATGTTTTCTTGTGTTCATTCATAAAAATAAACAGTGAGGAAGTCTTTGAATTTTCTCTGTATGCAAAACTAAAAGCAGATGGAAAATTTCTCTGGATCTTATACATATAAATACAGTTGAGTCACAATATATATATCATTTTTCCTCTAAAAGGAAAGCCCAACACTCAGCTTCCCTATGTAGTTGTGAAGCCAAAACTTTGGGTCATTAGAGGGTTGGCTGCTCCCACGTCAGGTGCCTAAATATATGTCAAAGCTGTCTAATTTCCATGCATTACCTCTAATCTCTTATTCCCTGTACAGCATTTTTAGGCACTGCAGTGTTAAGACACCTGGAGTCACTAGTCACTGGTTAGATGCCCTGATTTCACACACCTGAAGCTCTGAGGCATCCAGGGAATCTGCATAGCACTGGAGAGGAGCTGATCACTTAAACATCTTAAACCCTGATTCTAAAAAATCCAATCTGTTTTTTTTTTAGGCTGATGTTTCCAAGGATGTCTTCCCGAGCTCTCTGCCTCGTCTTCAGGGGATGTCTGCACTACCTTCTAACAGAGGAGCCAAGGGAGCAGGGAGCAAGTGAGTTAATTTTAGTGTAAGCCATATCACAAGCCTGCTCATCCCTGCACAGCTCAGGGCAGGCAGGTGGAAATCTGTGGGTGAAAAGCAGAGGGACCTCCAGGACAAGGAATTCCATGTGGGCAGGCCCTGGCAGGTCAAGGAGGAAGGCAGGGAAGACATGGCCAGGAGGCCCCAGAGACTGAAAACCTAACAATAATTAACTCACAGGTTCTCCTCCGAGGCTCACAACTTCATATTCAAAAGATTGCCCTACTTTCTGCTCTCAGATGATTTTTGCTTCGCAGTGCAACTTCATTACTTGCTTTTCACCAAGGGGACTCCCTCCTTCCCAGGTGCCAGCTTTAGCAGGCAGGAATTCTCCTTGCTCTTACACAAGCTGGAGAGCTGACACTAAGTCCTGTTTTTAGGTAATTTTGTCCACTGAAAAACCAAATATTTATGAGGAAAATGCCAGCCTGGAAGAAGTGATTTACCATGCAAAGGGGAAAGGTGAACAAGACAATTAGAGGGACAATCTAATGGCTGTGCTAAGAGCAGAGGGTTTGTTCTTTTGAAATTAAGCCTTGAATTTTATTCTCCATTAATAATGGAAAATTTAACTGGTAAATCAAACATGATTAGTGGTGTAGAACAGAGATAACACAAGAATAAGCAGTAATAACTACACTTTTCTCTTGCAAAGCTGGCCCTTTTAGAGTTTTGCAAAAGGAGGAATGTTACCTGTGACTATGGCAATGTGCTGAGCTTTGTGAATAGTTGATTTTTTACTTCTGATCCTGCTGTACCCAATAACATCCTTAAATTGCACATGGTGCATGTTGCTGCCCTGAACACCAGACCAAAATAAATAACAAACTAAATCATAAAAAGGACACAGTAATAAAACAAATGCACATGCTTCAGTCCTTAAGACAATTCAACACAGGCTGCTCTGTTATTGCTGGATAAATCTGAGTTTTTAGGAAAATACATATAGTAGCAGAAATGCCAACTTTTATCTTGTAAATATTGGATAATACTTGAAACTGATCATCTCTGACTGCATAGAAAATTTGTTCAGATAATACCATTCATCAAAGAAAGATTGTACATCCTTTTGTCCCAAAGACCTGTGTACTGCACTGAATAAAATCCATAACTTGTTAATACTTCCCTGGTTATCAATTATTTTAGATTAGGACACAGAGATTCAAAAAGCTTTATGAAATTTCATTTTAAACATTCAATTTTTTTTTAATCATGAGTGAATATTAGGGAAGACACCATGCTGTTCTCCTCAGTTCACATTGTTTTCCTTTCATACAGCATCCAAAACAAAGTGAGATTCAGGAGCACCCTGGAGAGATCAAAACCAGAGCACATCTTGGTTAGAAAATAAGCGAGTGCAAATTACTGGCTCGTACAGGCATAGCACTGACCCATTGCGTGTCTCCAGTCCTGTCTTGGGTGGCCTTTGGATCTGTGTTGTAGCCTTGGATCCAGCTCTGGTTCTCAGCCTGGATCCATTTCCCACTGACTGTACCCTTTGTGTGGATCTGGTGCAGCTCTTGCTGCTCTGGGAATGTTGATGGACCCACCCAGCTCTGCCCATCCCCTGTGGGACTGCATCCCACCCGTGCCCAGGCTGGGGTCACCCTCACCTCCCAGCCTCTCCCCCCTCAGGGAGAAGCTGTCTCTTGCTGCCCTGGAAAATGAGCTTTTTTGTCACTTCAGCAAATTCAGTTCCCCCCTTCCAGCAGCCCTAGGAATATGTTGCCAGAATTATCCCTATCATTTCCACCACTCCCATTCTTCAGCCTGCACTGGTTTCTGTGACAGGGACATGCTTGAAGATCTTTCTGGTGTGCTGGGACATGTATTGCATGCTCCTGAAAAGAACAAGGATCTATAGCGAAGGAGGGCAAATCAGGCATCTCCCTTCAGAGAATCCACGGATCTTTTCCTAATCCACATGTAACATTCTGCTCTGAGTCTTGACAAACTGAGAAGTAGGTTCAGAAAATTTAGGTTTGTGCCTTCTTCACTTCCTTTAAAAAAAGAAAGACTAAATTTGGAAGATGGCTAATTAAAAAAACAAAGGGGAATTCCACTTGATTGGATGGGGCTGGCTGGCTGAGGATATCCAAGGTAAAGTGTTCTCCACCAGAACTGAGGCATTTCCTACACAACATCCCTATCCCTTAAGTAGAACCATTCACAAATTAATTCTGAGACCTCACAGGCCCTGGCTCAACAAACCTTTGCACTGATAGGGGACTGAAGCCTTCAGTACCCCAGGGTGACCAGCAAAGGCAGGTATTGAGTGCTCAACGTTCCAGGCTTTCCAGATCCTCCTGCGGGAATTGCAGCTCTCTCAAGGAGAGCTGAAAAGCACAGGCAAAAGGCAGAGTGCAGCAGAAAGCAGGATCCCCAACACCCACACAAGCAAAGCTCCCAGAAGGAAGCTGGAGAGGTTAAGTACAATATTAGATTGCTGAAATAAAGCCAGAAAATGCTGCAGCTTCTTTCTGCTTGCCCTGTTTGAGTGTTGGACAGAGGTTTTGCAGTCAACACCGACACTTAAGATGTGGTGAGCTGATTCAACAGCAAGCAAAGTGAGTGAGCTTCCCATGGATACGCTTCCTCCAGAGTCACTGTGCCAACTGCAGTGTCCCTTATGGGCTGATTTACCTCACTGAAACATAAGAGCACAGTCAGAAAGAAGATTCAGCCCACAGAAGAGCTACATGAACTTCCACACCATCACTGGCAGTGTTTCCTACCTGGGAGAACCTGGGAAGAAGAGAAAGAAGGAGAGAAATGCAGAGAGTCACTCCTGTCACCACACCTTCTGCCATCAGCTGGATGGCCCATGGCCATACACATCTGCTGTGCAATTATTGCCGTGCAATGAGGCCAGAACACACTGCTGGAAAAGTTCTGTGTCATAAAATTGTTCATTAAGTCCCAGCAAAAGGTGGGTGCATAAATCAGGCTCTCAGTGCACTTTCCTTGGGAAGTGGAAAGAAGGCTGGACTGAGCCAAAATCCATAGAAATCCAAGATCTCTCCCAGCTATTACCCCTGGCTTGTATTGGAAAGGTTTAAAAATCCTCCCTGAGTGCAGAAGAGGGAGAATGAGCTGGAACGGGTCCAGCTGAGGACACTTGGCTCCCAGCACAAGGCCTCCATTTCCCCTGTGGAAAGCCTCCCTGGACCTCTTCTGCTCAGCTCTGTTTACCTTGCTCCCCTCCCCACAGGGCTTCCACCCACACAGGGCAGGAGCAGAAAGAAAATTGTATGGATTCTGCCAAAAACTGTGAAGTTGCAAAGCCCAGGGAAGCTCTGAGCTGGCAGAAAACATAGCTTCTCTCAGAAGCAAATCGCAGCCTTGCAGTGCCTGCATGGGCAGCCCAGAAATGTGTGAGGGGCGACAAATCAGCAGAGGACATTAGATCTATCTGAACAAGATTCTAGACTGAAAGTTTTTAATCAGAGGCTCTGTGTTTTAGCTTCTGTTTTGCCCCTCTTTCAGAGAGGGTGGCAGTGTTTTGATAACCATTCTTCCCTGAGCCTGCAGAGCCACCTAAGTGACACACCAAGCCAGGACCAAAGGTCTGAGATTTGGGTGCTCTCTGCATTGTGCTGAGTCCCGTGGCCTGCCTGGTTTTCCCACTCCTCACCTCTGCTCCTGTGTCCTGCCTTTCCCTTCCCTTACTCTGCGCTGTTTCTCTCCAGTGAGGGTCCCAGCTTGGAAATCCCTTCCCTCCTGCTAGAGCATTCCTGTGTGGGTTCCACAGCACTCAGATCTGCCAACGCAATTGCTGCATTCACACCCATCTTCTATCTTGATAGTCGCTGCCTTTCCCCTCCAAAAATCTTTATATCTGAGCTGAAGAGAAAAATGTGTCCATAAAAAGGCAAGTGGCTCAGCTCAGCTCACATCTCTGCTGAAGTCAAGGGAAATTCGCCAATGACTTGAGCAGCACCAGGAGATAACACAATTCCTTTATCTGGGCACTAATGGTCTTCTGCTGCCATTCTGCTCAGCAAGAGAGTCCTGTCAGCTCCACACAATGCACGAAGTCACTATTAATTATTGTCTAACACAAGACAGTATCACCAGAGTTTTTTTCCACTGCCTTGGATGGACTTACTGTGTGCTAAAACACATGTAATATGAGCATCTGTTTCAGTTTCAAACAAAGACAGTAGGATTTCGGGGTGTAAAAAAAAATAAGTAAAAAGAAAGAACTGTAGGAAACAACATCCTGGTACTAGGTAGGATGAGCAAGGTGTGCAGCCTGGCACATGGGCTGCACTGCAGAAGGTAAATGTTCTGCCTCAGACCACACAACCAAACACAGGGCTGAGAACCCAGCTCCAACCTCCCACACAGCTCTCATTGCACTGGGAAAGGACAAACTCCCAGGGTGGCAGCTTGGGAAAAAGGAACAAGGAGAACCCAGGATGAAATGGCATACAGAACGTTTTGGCCACCCCCGTGTTTCAGACAGCCTTGCTCATGCTGCACACGAGGAGGTGATTACATGAAGCATGAGATGAACATTTGACCATCCACAGGGTGAAATCTGAAATTGCAGCCCAAGACAAATTCCAGGCAGCACTCACTAAAAAGCTGCTTTCAAGCCTTTTATTCATTGCTAGTGCAGAGAACCCACCAGTGATCCAATCTAAAAATATATATATATTTGAACAAAGTTTAAAAATGGCTTACAGACATCGCTTGCCCGTTATTTCAGGCTTAAAAATGAGCAAAACCTTCAGAAAATATACATAGTTATTCCAGAAATAACATTAGAATTCAGTAACACAGTAATTATTTATTGTTTTTATTCCGGGCTGTTTATAACACTTTCAAAGCCGTGGAAACAACAATAACCTACCTGTCTACTTTGACCATTTCAATATGTAGTGGTGTCAGAGTTTGGCTGGCTATAAATATACACACCTATATACAGGCACCAGATGTGTAACACACCTGGATGTGAATGCGCTATTTTATCTCATACCCTTTCAGGGTATAAAAACATGAGGGGTGAGTATTAGAGCTTGGTTATGGAGGATTTCTACATGGTATTTACCCCTGGGTCAGAGCAAAGCCCCGGGCTTGCAGCCAGGGCACCAACGTTATCTCTGCCTCGGCACAATTTCACGCTAACCCCGTTCAGAACATTATTCCCAAACCAACCCCAAAAGCTTAGGACCTTCCTTTTGATTTGACATGTGTTTGGTCTCAGGTAAATGCAATTTTTCAGAGGGGTTGTGCCAGCACCACCCTTCCAGCCTGTGTGCACACCCACACTCACCTGTGGCAGGTAAAGGTGTTGCCATTTACTACTAAAATTATTTACACCACCTACACACAGTAGCTGACACAGAATTTGCTAAATATTAACTAAAGAAGGTAAAATTTCCCATGCGGGGGTCCCCTTTAGCTGAATTTCACTATCCTCACCTCAGGGAGGGAGCAGAAAAACTGAGTTTTTAACTCATATTTTTTAAAAAATCCCAAGGAAATCCTTGCTTGGAAGATTATATCTGGGGGAAAGAACTTGGCAGTGGTGGCCGGAGGACAGGAGTTTAACCAAGGACATGCTTCCCACACCCCCATTAGATTAAAAAACCCTGCCCACGTTTAGCCAAGTTTATGCTTGGAAGAGTTTTATGCTTCCGGAGGCTCTTGCTCAACCTTCAGGACCACTGTCCCCACAGGGGCCAGGACAGCCACGGTGGCTGTCCTGAGTGCATCCCTGAGCTGAGAGCAAGGACACTGCCTCTCCCACTCTCTCAGCTGCATTTTACAAGTAAATTAAACAGCACCAAGGCCTGTAGCACAGTCTATAATGTTTAATTATTAGCGTGCTCCCTGGCACAGTTTTGGCTTGTCCTAGGGAGTACTCTAAGAGACTGTCTGGGCAGGGTTCAGAGAGCAGCACTTGCCAAGGGCTGTTCCCAATAGGCAGAAAGGATAAAGCTATCCTGTTATGGGAGGAATAGAGTTTAGCTGTATGGACGTGAGCCAGGCTGTGCCACTTGCTCTTAGTGCCAGCAAATGGGCTCTGGCCCAGTTTAATTACAATGAAGACATATAATCAGGGACTCTTCTGTCAGGCGTTGGCACTGAGGAAGGAGGAAAAATCAAACAGCGGAAAGGGAAGAGCTGAATCCACTGGAGGGGAAGGGATGGCAGTGGGAGAGGGTAATTTTAGAGTTCCAGTTTGGGGTAGGAAAAAATGAGAGTGGGAGCTGGTGCAAGGGGGAAGGTGAGAATGGATGGGAAGAGATGAAGAAGTCAGGAAGAAGGATTTGGATGTGGATGGGAAATGCTTTACTTTGAGAAAGAGTTTTGTAAGTGAGGTTGTTCAAAAATAAAGAATGAGATGAGAGGAAAAAGTATGAGGGATAGATGTGATTGTGGAAACTGGAAAAGGTTAACTCAGGAGAATGGGACAAAAAAAATCAATCAGGCCTTTGGGCAAGCAGAGGCTACAAAGCCCTTTGAGAGAACAAGGAGAACTTCTGTCCTCCAGCATTCACGGCCAACCTGGTCCTAAAAAGGAGCTCAGCCTTTATCAGGGGTTTTCATGTGTTGCTTACACATTTCTGTATCTTTATCTTTGGCTTTCACCTGTGTCACATCTCATTCTTTCAGGAGCAATTTAATCTTCCAATCTCAGCAACCTCATGGTCAGACAGATGAAATGTCAGAAACTGTTAAGGTAACCCACCCTGCGTGTATCCCTGAGCAAAAAGTGGAGCGGCAATTTCCATCAATAACTCCCTGCGGAGATTTGGAAAGGCTCCATGTTCCCTTAAAGGCATCCTTGAAGAATCATTTTAATTAACCGTTTACCTGCCGCACATTGCCTGAGGCTTTCAGCAGCTGACATTGCAGTCACTTCAGCTTCAGCCTGTCACTCGTCACACGAGCAGTCTAGGTAGGATGCACTTGCAGTCTTTGATTTCTGTCAAGAGAAGTGCAAGCCACTCTGGGATAAAAATCCATGCTGGGAACCATCTGACCCACCTGAAAACTGAGACACAAGAGGAGACCTCAGAGCTCCTTCTCACTGCTACTGCAACATAAATATTTCTTTTTTTTTTTTTCCCTTTATAACTGAATATTTTACTGACCCTGCAAAAAAGAGAAATCCTCTTACCATGATCAGAAATGAACAAAAAAGCAGAAAGCTCCCACTGCTATTGTGCTTGGAATATAACAGTCAAGGTTAGCACATAATAGCTAAACAATATGCATTTGAAAGCCGTCAAGAGAATAGTGCTTTGTTCTAATGAAAAGGATTGAAATGTTTTCTACTGTCTGCCTTGACACTTCATGTTACAGTACTTGGAATTACTTCAGTCAGGGAAGCTGTCACATCACTCATAAAGTGCCTATGGAGCAGCAACACGGCAGCACGGAGCTGGTGCAGTGCACCCACAAAGGGGATCATTTTTATCCTCCTTCCTTGCCAGAACCACGTTTGCTCAGGCACCTCCAGAGGAAAGTGGATTTCTGGTAGGTTGGGTTGGGTTTTTTTTCTCTTTTGACTGTTTCTCTGGCACCGTACCAGTGTATCCCATGGGCCAAGGCACAGTGCTCCGCAATTTCAGAGGAAGGAGCTGCAGGGTGAGAGTTTGCTGAGAGGCTGCTCGGGCACAGCACTGTCCATTTTGAGTCTGCCCACGTGGTTCATGCCAGTCCCATTTATTTCAAGATATAAGCCACGGGATGGGAATTCTGGTCCTGACTATATCAGGTATGCAGAGGACAAACCATTCCAGCCACAGGTTTTGTCTGGATTATTATCAGGCAGGTGATTTAAGGTGGGGCTAAATAAGGAACTCTCCTGACTGGGGTAAGCCCAGTGCTGTAGAGGGAGGAGGTGTGTGATGAAGCTGGGTAAAATGTTGTTGGGTTTTGGAAATATTTAAGCATAGAGTCAGGAAGCAATTACCCTTTCAGGTGTAAACCAGTTCCAGAAGGACATTCTGGCTTGTGGAAACAGCCCTGAGCAAAAACCCACTTGGTTTGGAGGGTAATTAATGAGATCAGTAATTAAAGGAGCACTGAAGTCATTCCTGCTGCCCTCCTCCCCCATCAGTAAAGGACAGCCACAGCCATTCTCAGAAGATTAATTCATCCACAGTAGTGGCATAAAATTGTGTAATGGAAAAGCATAAAAGCACAGCTCTGTGAACCAAAAAGAAAGAGGACGATAGTAAAAAAAACAAGTTAACCAGCTCTTCTGCAGTGAGACTCAGTTTCAACTTCACTAGTGCTTCATTAATGCACAGGTAGAGCTGCAACCTAACAGCATCGCCAAGGAACCTAGTGTGCATCGCTCTTATCACTAAAAATTTCCCAATTCTTTGTGACGGGAGTATCTTTGGTAACTGTGGTCCCTGGTCCCTCTTCAATCACCTGCCACCATCTCAGACAGTTGCTCCTCACTCCTGGGCTGAAGATCAGACCCAGATCAGCCTCAGGCACAGAAGCAGGAGGGAGGCAGAACTTGGTTACCTCAGCTCAGAGCTGCAGTCCTCAAAAAACCTTTCCTGATGCTACTTCTCCTTGGATGTGACCAACATAGCCTTTGCCACTGCTCAGGAAGCTGGAACAGCCACCTGCACACCTCAGGAGAGTTTTTGACTGGTGCTCAATGTACTTTCAAGTGAAGTCCCTGGATCCCAATCAGGCAGAGCAGCCCTGGGCACACAGAAGTGCTGCTGCAGATATTTAAACAGATATTGAACCCAGACACTCCCAGGGTTAGGCAGCAGCTGATTCACATCACGATTTTGGCTGCAAGTCCTGATTTTACCTCTATTCTTCTTTGGGTACCCGAATGTTCATCTGGAAGGAGCCTCAGCCTCAGCACACACTGCCAGGAGCAAAGCATGTGTCCTGTTTTTCTTTCTACCTGGGAACCACCGACACCCTCTTCCCCTCTAGCCTGGAACTAATCAGCCCCACACATCTGCGCTGTGCAGCAGCAATTACCCTCAGCCTCCAAGCAGGGCTTTCATGCCTGAGCCTGGTCTAAGTCAACAGAAAAATCTCTGCATCTCCCAACACCAGATGTGTTCACCGCTGGCCAGAGGGTGAGTGCCCCAGGGAGAGCCTGGTAGCCAAAGGAGAAACACGGCTAGCAGTTGTTAAATGGTTCCATTAAATGGTTCATTACTGGGCTCAGCTCTCTCATGTGCTCCCACCCGACCCACTGCACATCCCCTGACCATCTGAATGCCATTTCCAGTGCCTCCCTGTGTTGACTTTAGGTGTTTTCCCACCAAACAAACCAGCCTCGATATCCTGAGGAGTTGACAGGGAGGTCTGTCCGGGGGCAGGAACTTAACTTCCTTCCCCTAAACAGAACGGACTTTGGGACCAGGCAGCCTGTGACAACAGGGGGAAAAATGAATCCAGGGTGTGCTCTTTTTAGAGCAGAAATGCAGAATTAAGAGTTAGGGACCAAGATCTCCTTTGCTTGTCCAGGAAAATAAAACCCTACACCTCATCTCAAGGATAGAATAATTTTTTTTTTTTTTTGATGCAGAGAATAAAGCTGGTGTTAATGACCTAAACTTGCTTATGATAATATTCTAAATGAGCTTTCTTTAATTTAGAGGAATGAAATGGTTAATTAAGGGGTTATATCCAAAGTGCCAGAGTCTATCAGGCAAAAAATGGTTTTTTGCATGTAATTAAGAGCTCAGTCTTTCTGAAAACGACACAAGTGTATTGCAAGTATATTTCCCAATGCAATGAACATCATTCCTATTTTTAACTAGGTAAGATATGACTATCAAGGGACAGTCTTTAAAAAATAATACAAAGTACATTGCTCTTCATCCTTCACCTGAATAAGACCTGTCTTGTGACAAATGCCAACATATTCCAATACCTATTAGTTAAAAGCCAGAGGAAGGAATTAACTTGCAGATGTTTCTGAGAGCAGGAATTCTGGAACATTTAGATTCAGGAATCTCAATGTATTTTGCTATCAAAAATAATTAATGATTGGCTATTAAATACAGTAACAACAGCAAATAACAATGAAAACAGAGGGGAAAAAAACCCCAACCAATTTTTACATGAGAGAAATACCATCAGAAAAATAAACAGATTTTTTTTTTAAAATTATGTCACTTGTTTTAAAGTGTCAGAGTTCACAGGCAACTGCTGGATTTTGATGAAATTGCCATTTTCTTGACCACACAGTATTTCAGAGGATGCTGTTTGCCAGGCGAAAGGCTCTGGGTTCGCTTTCCACCTCTGCTCTTCTACAGAGTGCTTATACCAGCTCAGGCAAATCATTTGGCACCTCCAAGCCTCGCTTTTGATCTCAGTAGTCAGGGTAATATTTATTTTCTCCCACCCTTGCCTCATTTGGTTAGCTTGCATGCTCTTTGAAGAAAGACCTGCATTTTCCTCCTTAAAACAGCACCTCCCAAGAGGCTGAAGAGGAACGGCTTCATCTCGCTTGTACGTGGAAATAATGAATGACACTCTCCAAGATGTGCCTGCAGTCACCTTCAGCTCTTTGCTGAAGGGGTCTGGTGCCATGGCAGTAACTTCACCCACGGTGAAGCTGTGCACACCTCAGCCCCAGCCCCATCCTTCCCCTGCTTCAATAAAGCACTTGTGACAAATGGCACCTGGCTAGCACAACTGGCGGTGGCAAAATGAAAAATAATGAGTGTGGGAAGCAGCAGGGAGCTCAGGAACTGCAGCCAGGATGGAGGCACAGTCCTGGCACCTCGGGCAGAGGGGCACCAAGGGCAGAGCAGAGGGAGCCCGTGGCCTTTTTGGGTGTCATTGAGTGTAATGGTTGAGTCACCACTGAGCACCACGAGCAAGGACCTACAGCAGTTGTAGGGATGGACAGACACACAGACAGCGCTCCTGCTTTTAAATATCCAGGACAGCAGATGTGGAAATGGGAGACCCCTTCATCACGCCTTCTTCCAGACTGGATTAACCCAACTGAAATCCATAATAACCCTCCTGTTGCTTTGGCATCAAGCACAGGGGAGGGTGATGTGGCTCTCACCAAGGCAGCCAACAGCTGTAACCACCACAAGCTTCAAAAGGATTGCACCTCGGTGGTTCATTTTTCAACGTTAGTTCCTTCCCTCAATAGAAAGGTGAGTTAAACTTTGCTTCTTGGGAGCAGGGAAGCAGCGAGGTACAGAAAATCTCCACTGTGCCTCAGAGTCAAGACAGGGCAAAACAGAAAGTCATGTCCTTCACCAGCTCTTCCTCCAAAAAGTGTGACAGTTTTGGAGGAAAAGTGGTGTAGTTCAAGTAGAATAATTCATCACTATTTACCTCCACAAAACTTGAAAATCAGTTTCAGCAGAAAGACAATTTTCAGGGGCAGGGTTGGATAGGCAGATACATACTACAAAATCAAGTACAGTGGGATGCAGGATGCTCCTTCCCCTCAACCACAGGTTTTTCTGAAGGTCCTGGGCCTTCCTTACATCTACCTTCAGACACCAAGCTGGTCTCATCCCAGAGCAGCCTCCTGAGCCAGAGCAGGCTGAGATGGCATCCAAACCCCCAGTGAGCTGAAATGCTTACAAGTATCCCCAGAAGACTCATATGGTCAAGGCCAAAAACAGCCACTGTGACAGGAGCTTAACTCACTGTGACTGTCCAAAGAGGGCTTTTCCACCTCAAGTGACAGCCAAGTGTTGCAGTGAGACATTTTCTGATCACAGCTTAAAGGAAGCAGAGATGCTAAGTGCAGGTGAGCCTCTGGCATCCAGACTAAAATTGAGTCTAAAATCGACTACTAAAAAGTGAGCCAAATGCTCTTCAAAATTGAGCTAAAACATTCAAAAATTTGTGACCTGTCCAGTTCCAGGAAAAAAGTATCCTGAAGTATTGCAGGTATCAGGCCTAGGCAATGGCTAAAACATTTATCCAGACCGTTCCAAGACCCACAGATTTTTACATCTGCTATTGGCCAACCCCTTGGCACCTGGTCTCATGTTTCAATGATCTGGATGTTGTTATAAACCATTCCACCAGATTTATGAAACAACAGAGTATATATTTGGGAAAGCGAAGCTTAAGGAACTAGAATCCTCCCACCCAATATCACTGAGTAAACAAACACGACTCTCATTGCAAGCAGCTCCTTGCCCCCAGTTATGAGAGAACCAACATTTCCACCAGACAGACCAGCAGTTATTAGGAGACCACTCAAGAAGAAGCTTGCTTGCCAGTGGAAATTGGCATCATCAGAAAAAAATCTTAGCACTTCAAGCAGCACTTCCAGCACATGTCATGGCTCTGTTAGATGGGAGAAAAACAAACGAGCTGCTGCCATATGGGGTCAGGCAAAGCCCCATCCTGGCTGGTGCCCTGGTCTGGGCAGTGAGTGTGGGAAGAGAAAAGGAGGAGCCATGCAGACGGTGAGCCTCCCCAGGCACGTGTTTGCTCATTCCCAAGCAGGAAGTTGCATCCAGACCATCAGGTTCAATAATTGACAATGGGACAATCAAAAATAGTTTTAACTTTCAAGCATAATAAATTGACCAAGGTTTAGAGTCCAACCCTCCCTCCTTTCAACATTCAGCCAGTGTAAATTCATGCACTTTAACAGAGGTGCATTTGTGTTGGGTTTTGTTTAAGCTGGCGTGGCGTAATTAACCAGCCCCTCAATCAACAGCTCTTGAAATTTGTCCCTCCCTCCTGACCTCCCTCACCCTTTCATAGATCACAACAGAGATTTTCTAACATGCCTTTCCTGAAAGCTGTCCATCAAACTTGTCCTATTCCTTTTCCACACTCAGCTGAACTTTGCTTTTCTGTGGATATTTGCACACTAATTTCAAGACCCTGGACCAGGGCTCAATGGAGCATTGAGGCAAAAGAAGAAAAAAAAATAGTCTTGAATTGTGAGGTTTTTTTGATCATTCAAATGCTCATGAATTGTCAGAAAGCTGGACAGGTAATACCTTTTCTAAACAGAGTCTTTAATTTGGAAAAAATACTAAAAGCTCAGCATTTCACGCCTCCATTGAGATATGCCTCTGGCTACCCTTTTATTTTTCATGCCGTGTTTTCTGAAATGATACATTCAAGAGAATACATTGCCTTCAAATCATGTACACATGCATGTTTATTAAGTCATTACCATAGCCTTAAGTCCATAAAATCACTGTGGACTGCAATACCACATGTGCATCCAGCAATTAGATGAATAAATTAACCCTGAAAATTTTCTGCTTGAGGTGGAAGGGAACAAGTTGTACTCTGAAAGTTGAAATAGCACTCCAGAATAGAGGAATCATTTTGTATTTAAAAGACTGCTACCTGGCTAGTGTTCAGAAAAAAAAAACAACCACCACCTAATCATGCTGATGAATACCAATAGCTTTAAATTTCTGAAGTAAAAGGAAGGAAAAAAGAGTAGAAAACAAGGATTTGGCAGAGCACGCAGTTCCAAAGTGCATTACTCTGTCAGTGTCATTTTCTATGCAGCAGTGTTCTTTCAATTATTTCTTCCCCTCTCTTCCTCTCTGCAAAGAAAATTGGCAGAAAAAGTTGCCTGCAGGATCAGAGAGGGGTATTTTTATCAACCTACAACTAGATTAAAAATCCTTTATCTGAAATGCAGCAGAGGACTGGCCTAAATTAAATCCCATCTCCCTCAGCTTCTGAGCTGTGAAGGAGTACCACACAAATGTCATCTTGCTTAATTTGTATTATTTTTTAATTTCTGTTGGGTTTGGTTTACACTTGCACAAGTTACTTACACAAAAAGGGACAGTGAGATGCAGAGAGCAAATGTCCAAAAGGGGATGCCAGATGAGGGATGTTTGCTGAAACATCTGGTCAGCCCACCCCCTGAGGGCACAGGAGTAGGGCAAGCCCAAAGCTCTGACGGGCAACTTTTAACCACTGCATCAGTAGCCAGGACATCAGCTTTCTACTCCTGCTGCAGTGCCCTCTTTATCCCCACAGAGAATGTTCACATGGCAGAGCATTTGCAGAACCTAGGCTCGCATGAATTTTTAATGGCATTAATAATCACTGTCGGTGGCGTTGCACTGCAGTGTGACTACCAGGGAGCCTTTCAGCAACTGGGTCACAGAAATGCCCTGTGTCACCGTGCCCTGCACTGCTGACACAGCCACCAGTGCCAGCTGCACCCACACACACGGACTGCCTTCTTTCTGCCCCTTTGATGCAAATCTCTGTCAACCGCACAGCCCCAGGGGTTCGGTGTTGCAACACAGGAGGACAGTAAACAAAGTTGTGAAAGAGAGGCAGGATAAAACAGGACCTGAGAAGGTGGCATCAGGGTCTGACTTGTTCCTTACCTGTGAGCAAACGCCTTGGCTTGCACAGGAAGGGTAATAAACATTAGGGTCTCTTCCCTTTCAACCCTGTTAAAGGTCACTACCACCAAAAAGGAGGGTGAGTGAAGAATCAGCAGACATCCTGTGCGGGATATTTTGGGTAGTTGTTCCAATTTCTGCACTGCTGGCTTCCTGGGCTCCTTCTCATGTCAGAGTGTACAGGAGCAAAGAGCTATTAACTTGCCTCAGCGGTGATTGCAGTGCACAGTGTCCTGGGCAGGGACTTTTCATTTAATTTTCATACATCATTTACAGCTTGCTGCACCCATTCCGGAAAGTCAGCACCAATCTCCCTAAGTTAACATGGAACAAACAGGAAAGGAGATGGAATTCTTCTGTTGTTATTTAAAAGTCTTGTCATGTCTGGGCACATTTGGTGTTGCCACTGATTTCATTTTCAATATACTTCACTGATATAATGAAGTCATTTCCTTGAGAATGCACAGGGGAGTGCTGGACAGCATTAATGTAGAAAAAAACAAACATAACCAATTTACTTGTAACAAACCTATATTCCACATTGCCCTTTGTTTGTTGTTGGGTATTTTTTCCTCACATTTTATATTAATACGCTAGGCCAGATTCTGCTTTTCTGCATTGCTGTAAACCCCTCCAAGGAGCAAACAGAATTTCTACAATTTGTAAGCGTAACACAGATAAGGATAAGGCCCTGAAGCTTGTCTTGAAATAGCTTATACAGCCCCTCCTGTTTATTACTCAGTTGGGACTGCTAAAAAATTATGTGAAAAGTGCTCTAGAGAGGACCAAGAGTTCTTCTGCACCCAAGTTCAGCAGTCATTATGTCTGTGTCCTTTAATCTTTCATCCACACTGCTGCAGTTACACACTCTATGAAGAGAAGTATAATAATAACTCCTTTGCAGACTCCAAGGGCTGTAAGGAGGATTAATTAGTTAATGTTTACACAGTACAGGGGCCAGGCTCTGTGCTGATTTATGCTTGATGCATGTCAGCAGGGGTGGATTAAGGTGGGAGCCAACACAGATTTGAGCCTCTTGTAAAGATCACACCGGGTTCAATGTTACCAATTTGCCCATTGTTTAATTTTCTTCCTTTTTTTTTTTTTAATGATGGTTTCACAGAGCTGGCAAGGCTTCCTACCTATCCAGGGAGCTCTGCCCCTCTGCAGATGGCAGTGGTCTTTAGGGAACATCTCAGGTCACAGAGATGAAGTCACGATAAGCAGCTCTCCAGAACAAGGAGTGGTGGCACAGAGCCCTGACTCCATGAATAAGGGGATAAGCAGACTTTCCTTTAAAACAAAGTCAGGCTACAGAGAAAAAGTTATTTAAGGGAAAAACTGATTTGCTGGTTCTTCTAAATCTCTGCTTTGCACAGATACTTCAGTGACAGTGGTGAAGTGATGGTGTATACTCTTACAGTAAAGCAAAATAAGCAAAAATTAATCTAATCTGGTTTTTCAGTTTTAAAATTCTTCTAGGCAGTGATTGCATGTCACTGCATGGGAGCATATGGCACTATTACTTGATCCTCTTACCGAGGGCAACATTAATGACTTTCCCCTAACCCAGCAGCATGCACTGTTGAATGGTTAAAAGGATGTTCCAGTAAACAAAATGTGCAAAAGCCAGGGCCTACACTGTTATCCTTCTCCCCTTTGCCCTTTGAATCCAGGCCAGGAACATCTCCTGTATCATATGAAAGGACTGCTGTGGTGAGAGCACAGTGACAGTCACACTGATACCAGCTGCAGCAGTGAGCACCGCTGTGCAGAGCTTGATTTAGTGCCTGCCTATTCTGGGAATCGTGAGAAAAGGGGAAAAAACTGTAATATTGCCCCATGCGAACTCGGTCCCTGTGTAATTTTACAGGAGGTGCATCCTGTAGTTTTCCAAAATAGTTCAGGAATGATATTTGGATGAGCTCTCATACGAAACAGGCCAGATTAAGTCCTGTGACTGAGCAGGGAGCCTTGATGCCTTATTCAGCCATTTATATTGGATGACCCAAACCAGAGGCAGTAAACAGCCCTTGTCAAATAATGGGTCTGCTGAAACCAGCCTGTGTTACAGTACCCCATAATACTCCTGATCGACAAAGTAAAAGCATCAGGTCCAGAAACCCTGACAGTTCCTTAACTTCAGAATACATAACACAGTAACATATCAAAGAAAAGGGGAACAGAAGAAAGAAACCCTTTTTGTCTAAGACTACCACGACTCGCACAGCGCCTTTTGTCAGGACCAGCTCTGAGGATCTCTGCTTATGTGAGAGTGGGGCAAGGGAGAAGGGGAGGGAGGACTCTTTGCCTCCCTGAAGTTAATAGCTAACTGAATTCAGTGGAGCTCAGTTCCTCTGTCCCGATGTGCTCCTTGGAATACCACATTTGTTCAGGGCCTTGTACTTGGTGCTACTGCCCCACTACACAAAATATTACACATTCCCAAGCAGAATTTTCTCTTTTTTTTTGCTTCAGTCATGGGCCCATATAAACCATTTCAAGGGATAGAATTGTTAATTGCAGGAATAGGGAAATAGATCTGCCATCAATGTTAATATTCTTTGATAAGTAGCTGTCTAGAAATCACTTCAAAGTAACGAAGAGACATTGAGGTAATTTCCATCAAGAGCAGCGCTTGATAGACAGACACATGAGCAGGTAAATAGAACCCTAAGTTAGCAGGATGGCACATACATATTTATATATAAATTCAAGCTAATGCAAAAGGGCTCTTTCAACCGATACAGAGAGATGCAAAATATTTTGGTGAGTCACTCCATTAACCAGGCTCAGAAGGCACTAAATGAGACAGGAACTGGGAGGCTCCATGAAGACAGCAAGCTCCTGGTGACCCTCTCACAGAAAAAAATGAGGGAGTGCTTCCTGCTGTTACAAGTACAAATGAAAGGACAAAACACCCATGACAAAGAGTCAGAACAAAGGTAGGACAGCACCAGGAAGGCAGTTGGAAGTGCTGAAGAAAACAGGAAGGATTCCAGTCCTAGGTTTGAGGACACGCTGAGTCAATCAGTCATAGACTGACATACAGTGAAGGTGAAGAAGATTAAAAGGTTTTAAAAAAGAATGTGTTAATGAAACATAGGAACTCTGGGAGGTGAAGGAGTAGGAAGGTATTCAAAAGAATTTTTAAATGCATCTGTGAATTTTAAAAAATTAGCAACTTTTGATGAGCTTTAATTTGAGATGCTCCAAAAGTAGACTAATGTAGGCACAATGATCAAAGATTTTTAGGGACAAAAACTCTAAAAAAAAAATCCTCAGGAAGAAGAAAGCTTGGAAAATATCCAAAGGGGATTATCTCATGAGAGGCATGGTAAGAACACTGCTTCTTTATTTTTCTCTTCACGTTGAACCCATAGTAAACTGTTGATTTTCAAAGCAACCACAAAAAATCAATCGTCAGAATGATGTGCATATGACCAGTCTGGAAACATCCAAGTGGGAGTTCCCCAGAATGATCCATGCAGTTTAAAAAGGATCATTCACAGCAGCGTTACGGTGGTGTCTGGGGGCCTGGCTATGATCTCTTTGTTCTAAGCTCTGAACAAACAGTGCAGAGAGTTTGCCCGAGGAACTAATGACCTTAACAGACAAGACAAAAGTTGGAGGAGGAAACAATCCAGGAAAGACAGACTATTCTCCCCACATGTGCCAAGACAGATCTGTGTCTTTGTGTAAGCAAGCGCCAGTTACCAAAAGCAGGGTAGAGGATCCCAGTCCTTTGAACACAATCCCATTCTGTGAGCAGCTCCAAAGTTTGTACAGCAGCTGCACACTCCTGGTTACCTCTGGTTTGCAGGTCATAAGTCAAAACTTAGACCTCCTATAGGAGGCTACAGCATTTAAAAAACATGTGCTTTTTACTGTAAGGAGGCTGAATGCAGCATATGTGAAAGATTAAAGGAACATCAGGCAGCTGTTTAAGGTTTGCTTGATATGAACTCAGCTTTGGCAGCATTTTTTGCAAACAGAGAGGTAAGACAGAGCAGGGTAAATGTTGGTAGGAGAGTCCAGTGGTCTCAGTGGACTCACAGGATTTCTGATGCCTCAGAGCACTGTGGCACAGATATGCCATACGTGAGGTCATTAACTTGGTCATAATTATTAGTCAGTCACATTTTCTTAATTGTTTGGCCTCACGTGCCTTTATTCCTCAGAAGACCTGGAGCAGAATTCTGTGTTTCCCTGGCATTTCGCTCAGTGACACTCTGCCTAGCGGAGCATGGAGAAAGCACTGAGATCATTTCCACCTGAAAAGGTGACTGGAAATTAAGCAGAAATGGCAAGCACATACCACACAGAACTGAACATGACCAGGCCTGTATCAACACCCAAAGAGAGGAAAATCAAATATAAATTGTTGATAATCATAGTATCATAGAATGGTTTTGGTCAGAGGGGACCTTAAAGATCATCTCGCTCCAACTCCCTGCTAGACCAGATTGCTCAGAGCCATGTCCAAACTGGCCATGAACATTTCCAGGGGTGGGGCATCCACAACTTCTCTGGGCAACCTGTTCAAGCGCTTCACCATCCTATAGTCTTCTTATGTTATCCCTAGTCACAAACTGGGAATCATTCTGGGAATCATGCTGAAGTCCTTTGCTCATCACTGTATGTGGGGTTATAGAAGCATTCCTACAGACTAAAAATCAATTTTGTCCCAAAAAATGGCCAAAGACAGATGTCCAGGGTAGGACACAGGACAGAAAGTCTGTGGTGATATTTCCTCAGAATAAACACTTTGCCTGCATAGGCTTTCTGAGACAGAGATACTGGCAGAAATCTTCACTAGATTTTTTTCTTCCATTAATCTGCCTAGGGCTGGTTTGCTTTTTTGTTTGGTTTTTTTCATCCCTATAAAACAGGCAGAGCAACCTGTGGTGAGAAGAAGTTTCACAGAACTACGGGCCATAAGAAGAAACATTTTTTTCTACCTCCTTTGAACTTACCATCCGCCAGGTTTTCCTCATACCCCCTTATATTCCCTTATCAAGAGGAGTACAGTGACCAATCCCTGCTTATTTACCATTTTTATGGAACCCCAGCTCTCAGTGTAGATACCTCCAATTATGTCCAGCCTGAAGCCTGTTATCTCAGCCAGTTGTTCCTCAGACAGAAGCTCTTCCACATTACATTCTTGTTGCCCGTCTCTGAACCTTTTCCATGTATTCTATATCCTTTATGAGATGGGATGTACCACAAATGAATAAAGCATTAAAGAATTATAGAGTGACATAAAAACGCTCCCTGTTGCGCTCTCTGTTCCTCTGTAGAATTTTTTAACATTTTATTTACTTCTTTATCAATATCACAGATGATGCACCATGTCATTAAGGAATGAGATTTGAGGAAAATAAATACGGTTTCATGGACACAAAAGCCACTACTGGCAGCATGGCCCAGACAGTCTTAGATGTAATTGCCAACAAATTAATTCACCAAAGAGCGCTGAACCACTGATGCTATTTTAGGCTTAATTTTGGTAAATAGCAAGCGCATTACAGAAGAAGCGATCAAAGAAAATAACCTTTGACTGAGAGATCACAAGTTGATTCAGTTTAAATTAAATGAAGGAGTAAACAAAAATAGGTCTGTAATTAAGGTTCTACATTTCGAATGGGCAAATTTTGAGAAATTAAGGGGACTAATTAGCGAACTTAGCTGGACTAAAGAACTGAAAAGCATGAATGTGGGAAAGGCCTGCAATTCCTTTCAGCCAACAGAAACTACCTCCAGCACATGTCCCAAGCCAGGGAAAAAGAAAGCCTGTAAAGATTACTGTAAATGTAAGTGAATGGGTAAACTACCTCAACAAAGTGTAATAGCAATCAAGGATGGGCCAACAAAGAATGGAGAAAAGACAATCAGCAAGGAGAACAGTATTTCGGAGGCCAAGAAGCTTGAGACTAAAATGCCAAAACTCAAACAGAGCGAGACCTTGCAAAAGATACAGAAGTAAAGAGAAATGAATAAAATAAACAGTGCGAAAAGGAGTGGAGCAGACAGGCAAGAAGTGAAAGACTTGATGGTTCCAGCTGCAGAATTAGATGGCTACTTCACACACACTGATTTTTCAGCAAAGATAATGGTGATAAAGAATGGTAGGACAGCTGACAATTGCAAAAGTATGGCGAAGACCAAATCCGAGAGAGAAGCTAAGCTCAAAAAGCCTAATGCCTTCAAAAACATCTCCATTTTCTTGGTGTTGCAGACCACAGTGACCCAGCACTCCCAAACAGAGAGTTGGTAGATGGGAGGGTTTGGAGAAACAGGAGAGAAAAGGAAAGGGAATGGGAAATGAGAGTAATGAGGTGAGCCAGGACAAGAGGTTAAAATTATCTTCTTGTGATGTGCTGAATTATCCCCAGGCACCAGAAACTCCAGAGACAGTGAAGGCCACAGTGGGATGATGGGAATTTTCATTTCCAAAAATTGTGTTTTGCTCCTCTGAGAACAGCCTGTCTGCTCCAAAAGCTATCTTCTCTTCCTTTCTTAATACGGGAGAGCTGCAAATTTGAAAAATCTACAAAATACTCTTGAGAGGCAGCAGGCGTGGGCTAATGAGAGTGTTCTCCTATATAAATATTGGCTATAGGAAAGTCTCGAGTAAGGCCTGGAATAAATGGGATGACCTTTTCATTTGGGAGAGTTTAAAATATGAGTTTCACCAACAGGGAAAACTCAACAGAAAAGCTTTTGGGAAATTTCTCACTGCTGAATGTTTAGGTTAATACCATCCTAAATTAGTGCAAAATAAAGAAAATTTGGTTCTGCATGGGGAGGGCTCTTGAAGTGGGGAGTACAGTCTACCAAAGCTACTAAGATAGGCAATAACTCATTTAGAGATTTATTTAGCTATCGGGTGGGAAACACATCACTGTCATTTGCCAGGGCATACATGGCTTACAAGACATTAATTAGGTATCCAGTGGAGAAGAAAATAGTGATACTTTTACAATAGACTGTAATTTCAAGGGTGGTTAATAAGTGAATAAATAAAACAGCTATCAATACGAGTAGGTGCATTTTTATATCTGTAGAACTCCATTAAAAGAGCCACACAGCCCTTTCATCATACTGAATTAATGTTAAAATATCTTCCTGACCTCAGCTGCACTCTGCAGCCTTCCACATTGCAGCACAGTTTTCAAACAGCCTCCCAGTGAAGCATTTCCTTGCCTTTCCTTGCTACACTCACATATCCAGCATGTGCAACATCTGTCCTACCAAATGACCCACTCGTGGAGTCCAAGCCCTGCTCAGCATCTGCTCTGAAAGATTTGCTGAAATCAGCAGCAGAAAGGGCGAAGCCCTTTGAAAAATCCTGGTCTCAGTCACACTGCGGAGCATCAGCCATAGGGCTGCCATATTTCTGTCCCAGGTTTTCAGGAAGCATCAGTCATGCTCTGCCCACGTTTTGCAGATGGTCTGTGCTTAGAAACACATGGCATTTATTGTGCATGTACAGACCATCTGTCCAGTGCACAGACCAAGGGCCCATGGCTCCTGGAAATGCTGGACACACCACACGTGCTCCAGAGCTAATCTGGGCTCGTGCAGAAAATGCATCTGAATTTTTTACCCTGCTTGAACAGTCCCTGACATCCTGGGCAGAGGTAATGAATAGCTTAACCTAAAATACTGTTGGGGAAGAAAATGTATGTCCTCAGTGTACAGTAGCTCAAAACACTAATTTTCACAGGATATGAAGGATCTTACAGTGCTGCCTGCTTTGTTGTGAGCACAACACTGGTTAAAGTATCCCACTGGAAGGGAAATAGGACCTCTCCAGCCTCCAGAATGGGCCTGAACCCTCTAATCAAACAGTCAGCACCAGGAATCTCAGTCTGAAGAGTCAGAAATGCTGGATGGGACTGTGATAAACTGATTTTGTGAGAAAAACTTGGCAGCTCCAGAGAAGTGCCTTGAGATTTCAGGAATACAACCTTGGTTCTTCCCAGCAAAACTCACTCCTATCGAAGACAATTGAGGTGACTGCCTCACGTTTCCCTGGATTGGTCTCTGCATAAGGAGGCACAGAAGATCTGACACAGCTTCCCCTATGGTCAAGCTCCCTGGTCACGTCTTTCCATAGCTCTCTCACAAACTTGTTGCAAAATGGGTGCTGGGTGAGGGATGTATGATCAGAGCATGGTACCCACTGAGCAGTCAGCCTTGGAAAAGCTGTTAAAGCTCAGAAGAAGGCTCAGCTTCTCTGGTGCCACTCTAAATCGGTGTGATCAAATCTTCCAGGACCATGAAAGATCCCTAAGATAATTTCTAACAGTGATGCTGTCATTTGTACAGAAATTTATTTTCTTCCTTTTTGTCTAGGTAATCTCAAATGCTTTTCATACATTGAGACAAGAGACATTTCTGGACCTATTGTGAAGGAAAAAGTTGCACAGAATCTGCTCCAGCCTTGTGAAGTCTCTCAAGAGTTACACATGCACATGCAAATTGCTGCTCCAGGTAGGAAGCAGGGCACCCACCTGGTTTTATAAGTTCCCTAATAGAAAGCAGGCTATATAGAGTTGATAGTACACTTGGCACCTGGATATTCCAGGCAGTCCTGCCGTGGGGTTCTCCTCTGAATCATCTGATCACAAATCACCTCAGCTGTAGCTCGCTGGGTGGAGAGGGAGAGTGATGATGGCATATGTCTTCTCCAAAGGTTACACCTGCCAGCCTGAAAAGCCTCCTGAAGATGCAGTAGCAGCTAGAGGTTACTCAGGTGCTCACCACCTCTCACTTTCTCTCCTCCACATAAAGGGCAGCAGAGCAATTACTGAAGGAAAGGAAGGAGCAGCCTATGCCTGCACACGTGAGGATCCTATTACAGGAACATAAATCCTGAGCCAGTGGCATTAAAATGCAGCCTGAAAAACACCAACTTTGACAAAGCTTGCTTTATTAGCACTGTTTAATCACAGAAAGGTGCCTGGGTGCTGACCAGACTGGGAATACCGGTGTGGTGCCAGTAGTAGCTAAATCTGGACCCACAGAGACATCCTGTGATCCTGGTGTGCCCAGCAGGACACAGCCACGTGTGCCTCCAGGAGACAGCCCATCACCCTCCTCAGACACTTTTGGGGCAGAGAAGAGGTGGGAATCAGCTGGGTGGAGGATGCTGGAGCCAGGAGTCTGTTGTGAAGTGTCTGACAGGGCAGCGTGGCAGCTTTGTTGGAGGAAGACACCAAGGGAAAGCACCATGTCCCAGTGGCTGTGCAGGCACACAGCAGCCAAATGAGGGGTCTCTGGACACTTGGTGCAAGTAAGAAAAGCCACCAGGTCTTGTGAAATCATAAAGAGAAAGGAGTCAGGTCAACCCAAGCGGGGCTCTGCAGTGAGGCATCAACCCAAGGAGATGGAGAGGGAGGGTGGCAGCGGCGCCTGCTCGCCAGCTGGGAGGGTGAGAGGAGCTGCAAAGGTGAGCCTGAGAGGGAAAATGACTCAGGTCTTTGACGCATCAGACAAATGGGAAACATAAATAACCACAAACACCCAGATGCTCAGAGCTGGGCAGCCACAGGAGATAGCCAGATTAGAAAATCCAAGTAAATGTGTGTGGGAGTGGATATGAGATCAGAGAAGCAGGGTCAGGCAAGTTCAAAAACAAGCTCTGGAAGTCTTTAGCATTCTATTGAGCTTGATCAGGAGGAAAGGAGGCCTTTGAAAGTGGTGAAGGGACAGGGGGATATAATACCATAGCCTGCGTGCAGAGAATAGCATGGCTTTGGCGTAATGAAAATTGCTGTGCACCATTCTTCTCTCACTTAGCCTCGTTTAAACCATGAATAATGACATGGCAAACTACAGCAGGTTAAAGCCAGTGGGAGTGAGAGAAGAATCACATCCTTTTTGTTTAGAGAGAGAGGCCTGCAGGGAAAAAAAAAGCATTAGAAGGAGATTTAGAGTAGTCAGGAGGGAAAGGTATCAGGGATGGCATGAACAGGAGTTGCACAGGTAGTGCTGTGAAAAGGTACAAGCCTGGAAGAGGAAGCAGAGAAGTCTGCAGGCATGGAAAGAAGGTTAGTCAAAAATTAGGGGCAAGCAAAATTTGGTGTAGTTTCAGTTAGAGAGACAGCTTTGCCATGTGCCCCAAATCACAGAACATCCTTTTCTATCTGGAAATGAGAACCCAGGGCTGGCTGTGCTTGCACACACAGCTTCGTGGCAGCTTCCTCAGAGGACTTGGGAAGGGTGGCCAGTGCTTCCACCACCTCCTTTTCTGGCTGCTGAATTGCGTGAAAAGGACAGCTAAAAATAAACCCCAACCCAGCCATGCCTTTGCCAAGAAATCGACTGTCCTGGTCACCACATGACAGCAATGTGGCTCTGCATGGAGCAGGGCAGGCTGAGTGGGAGAAGTGTGGGGACCAAAGTGATGCCTTTGGAATGTCGTCCCTACATGAGAAAATATTTATAAATTGAAAAATTTATAAATTAAAATTAAATCAAGCAAAGAAAGGTCTCTAAAGATGTTGTAATTTTAGACGGAGCTTGCAGGGCAAGAGGTTACACAAGATGTCTTTTAATACAGCTAACAATTGCTTCATTTGTCACAAGGAAAAGAAAAAAACTAGTTTGGGACCCCATAATAGAATAGTTTGGGGGTGATAATTTTGTGCTGACAATCCTCTGGTGCAAAAGCAGAATTTCTAATGAAGAATGAATATAAAATATCCTTGGGGATTGTAAGTGAATTTCGGAGCTTTAAACTGGTAAGGGAGCATTGTCGTGCTCTTTGTCATATTATACATATATATCCATGCTGCTACCAGCATCCTATCAAATTGAAATAAAAACACAGCCTAGCTGTGCTGTTTCTGCAGGAGAGGCAGGCTTCTGTTTATTTCTCATTTAGGAAAAAAATTACATCGATATCAAGCAAGAGATTAACGTGTGTTCCTGGATAGGGAGAATAGCACTGGTGGAAAATATCCCCTATTCCCAAATGATAGGGATGAGTATATCTAATTAAAAAATAATCTTTTATTGTCTGCCAACTCAATCTAAGTTTCAATATACAAACCAGCAATTACAGGAAGTAGATAATCAGTTATGCATTTTAAAGACTTTCTGCTGAATTACATGTCCTTTAATTACACGTACATTTTTTAAAACAAAAATTGGATTTCTTGGAAGTGAAGAAGAGGTAACCAGACGAGGAATGGATTTACTCTATTGCTATATATCTATGGCAGCAGAAACAGCTTGGAGTAATAAAAACTAGGCATCCTATTTTAAAACATGTGTCACAAATACCTCTAAGAAGTAACTTTCATTGCCCTGAGGCACCTCATGTCTTCGTGTCATCCTTCCAGTTTTTGAAGCATGAGCATCGTTGAATTTTAAGCACCAAAACCAAATGCTGAAAACTTTAAAGGTGTTGCTGGCACGTGTGTGTATGTAACAGAGGCTTTAGTTGGATACACATTTTTCTGTCACATATACGTGATTAACACACAACACTTGTTGCAGAGGTTTCTGTGCCGTGGTATGATTTTTTTTCAAGGCACATTAAGTATGCCAAACCTGCAGGTAGTGAAACACAGGGTGTGAATGTCAGGTTTAAAATATTCAAGAATGTAAGCAGAAGCAGGCATCCCTCTTACCATAAGCAAGGTTCAGGAGTGAATATCACTTTGTCAGCACACGTTTCTGCCACCACCACCTCTCTGGTTCTCGTTAATGCTCACTCCAGTGGTGGTCAGATGGGAAAGCAGGCTGGCTGTGTGCTGGCTTCGAGAACACCAGACCCCCAGAGTATAAAGAGGCAAGGGGAAAAATGTGATGGGGGCCTTACAAATTGGGCAATTTGCTGATTACTTGCTGCTGATATTTGTTGTTATTTCTGTCTCTTAAGATGTGCTGCTAAGTATTGTTAGATCCTCCACATCTTCTCCATACTGTCTGCCCTGTCTCACAGCTCCTCTCCATAAAGCTTGTGGCTCTCTTCTATAAATCACATTCTTTAACAGTGACAGGCATCAGTACAGCTTCCTCCAAACAGATTTTTGCTGCAGGCATTGGCTCATCCTCCAAGGGTGCCACTCCCTGGCACTGATTAGCTATAAATCTAGCAGTAATAGATACACAGGCTTGAACATCAAATTTGGTCTTCTGTTTTTTAGCATTCTGGGTGGCTTTTTTGCTTGTTGGATTTTTTTTTAAAGCAAAAGAACCCATATATGTGCAAACACTACTGGCTCTGCTTACATGAACTCACCAGCAAGCTCAGAAAATGTGTTGTCCTTCTGCAGTGCTCAGCACTGAACACATTTCTGCTCTCCAGGACAGGCTGTGAACGGCAGAGAGTCGGTCTCTTTCAGTGGCCATCTTCCAGCAGCATCCTCGGACGAGAAACTCAAAGGGGTGACAAGGTTTTGGAGAATTGCTCTGGTACAGGATCTGTGGATGCACTATTCCCACCTCCTCAGGTGCAGAACGCAGGCTTCATGCTAATGCTGATTTATGGCCCCAGCAGGAGGAGAGGAATCTGCTTGCTTCACATCCAAGTCTTCCACCTTTGAGCAATCATACCGACTCAGGTATGAGTAGATGCCAAAAAAAAAAGTCAAAACCACTTCTTTAGAATTGCATGGTGGGTAAGAGAGTACCAACTTCCATGGAAATGTCACATTTATAAGCAGAATTATGTTCATCACAAATTGCTGGAGGAAAAACTGTCACCAGCATCCCCCTGCACTTGTGTCTACCCCTCTCAAGTGTGAGATATCAGATTGGCACCAGCTCACTTATCCTGCCTAATTGGATACAATTATTGACTTCCTGCAATTGAGTGCTTTATTGGGATTTTTTTTTTTTTTTTTTTTGGCAGAGGGATTTGGATTTGGCAGATTGTAGCTACATGTGCTGCTATGTTTTGGTTCTCCTGGACAGCTGCGAAGTCTCAGTGCACTTACCAATCTTTGTACAGCTTTTCCTTCAAAGGTGCAGAAATTCGAAGGATCTACCTGCAAAGGGCTCTATTTTCAGCTGGTGCTGGTGCATCTTGTTTAATAGAAAGGAGCATTAGTGTTTGGCCTTTATCTCTCATTCATTAAAACATTGTGTGTTCAAGTTATTACCCAGATATATTTTAATATACATAACTCTCATTCTCTGAGGCCACTCTCTATCCTTGGATGGACGCTCCTTAGCATCTCTGAAGATATTAACTATAGCACCATTTTCCTTTGAAGTCAGCCTATACATCACATTCCAAGTATAGCTATAACAATCATTTTAATGTGCCAAACAGCACTTTAAACCTTACCTTGTCAGATTTTCCTCCTCCAGCTTCTAAAATCAGTCACTTTTACTTTCTTTCAATTTCTTTTCTGTGGGAGACATTTTCCCCAAAAGAGACAGGACTCATTAAGGAAAGTCTGCCAAGTCCCCCTTCCCAAGCAGTCTCCTTTTTCTCCAGGGGATCTCCCATTGTCCCCAGTCATCATTGCAGTTAACCAGGCACACCACAGGTGTAAAAAGGACATTCCAGTACAAAGAGGAGTTTTTGGTGATGAACACAGCAGTGTCCAAGCAGACTCCAGCTGTTGTTGCAGCTCAGCAATGCTTGTCCCAACCTGGATTATGTCCTGCAGACACTCCAACAGATCCTCTTCCATTATATCCCCTTGGATTAGGAGTAGGACTCTACATTGCCTTCAAAAATCAAATAATTTTTTTCCTGGACAGCTACCCAACATTTCATCCACTAGTAGGAAGAAATAATTTCAAAATGGGCAACATACTCTTTTGTCAGTATTCAGCTCAGCCAAGGACATTGAATTCTTGTCCATGCAATTCCTCCCTCCGTCCCCTTCATGAGGAGAAGTTGGGTACAGTCCAAATAGATGCCTGAGCTCAGGCCACTGCATCAGCACTGTAGAAAGCTGCTGGGGTTTCTGGCATTATCAGGTACCAGCACAGCCAGGTGCGTGGATCTGGAGGAAATTCAGACTCTGAAGGTGGAAATGAGAATGGGAAGAAACTAAATTTTCGGCACAACATAAAAACAATCTAACAAACATTCATTCCTTGAGCAATAACTAGTTAAAGTACAGTTTTAAAAGAATATGTTTCCTCTAATGCCATATAAATAAGTTATTTGGTCATAATTTCTGGCTCAGTTTTACAAGAGGTCAAGGTGAAGAATGTAATAGTCCCCAGTGGCTGTGAAAATCTGTGAGTATATGGTCATTTGCAGTTTTCAACATTCTCTGAAAAATTTATTCCAGCCTCTACTTTACATCTAGATAACATGACTGATTATCAGTGAAAAAAGTCTTCAATGAACAAAGTAATCAATAGAGTAGTTGATGCAAAGAGGTTTTCTCTGAGTAACGAGATACTTCTCTCAGAAAGGAAACAAGAGCATGGTTGCTTTCCCCAGGGTTCCTGGATTAATTAATGTGTTCTCATTACAGTGATGATGGTGTATGGTAAAGTAGTGTAAGTATCAGGGAAAAGAGTGAGGAGAAGAAAATGCATTTTATCAGACATCAGGAATTGCCTCCTAGGATTGAAGAGTTACTTTTGGCCTGCAGTACTGACGTGCAGAAGTGAGGCACAAATTGATGGTGTGTCTCTCCTGGAGGAAAGGAAAACCTCCAGGAGCCACAGCAGGCTGCGGTGCTGGATTTCCTCTCCAGCCATTCTCATGTCCAGCTCATTCTCATGGCCAGGATGTCACCTTCTGCTTGCCCCCAGTCTCCATAGGGGCAAAACACCAATGATAAAGAGAATTTCCTCTCCTTCTGTCCCCCAGGATGGTCTCAGTCTTACCTAGCTTCTCTGTGTAATGATGCAGAATCACCTACAAGAGTCACACTGGTTGCTTACAGCAGATTTAACTTTCCATCCCGTGCTAGGACTCTGACATAATTGATCAATAAGTAGGGAAAGGATAGTCCTTAACATAACCCTAGCTGGAATTGTGTATATTTGCATTGTTCACCTGACCTCTTTACACCTTAAAAGCTTGCAAGTGTTAATTACAGTTCCCACTGTTTCTATCATGGTTGTTTTTCCTCTCAGTCCAATCGGCCCAGGTCTCTGTCCCTCATCTTTGGCCAGTACAAAAGCGAGCATATGGTTGTTCAAACAAGATGGGAAGTTGGCCTGTCCAAGGTTATTAGTTCTTCCTCTCCTTGCCCTGCACTGGCCCACCAAATCTGCTGCAATTTTGTGTTCACCCTGCAGTTAGCATTCTTTTGGTTTAAGCTGCTAAGTCTTTGGGGCAGAAGCCACATGGCTCCATCCAGGAAGGGTTGTAATCCTTCTGCCTGTAGAGATTGGCCAAGAAACTCACACGAAATTAAGGGGAAATGATTTATCCCACATACATCTACACTAAGGTTCTATCACTGTCATCCAAAGTATTGTTTTTAGAGATAGGCCACTGGCCTAATACAACTGTGGTGACAAACCAGACTTGCAATTCTGAGGTTACTTAAAGCACACTCTCCAGCTATGGTGGCTGCCAAATCATGAATAATTTACCACCTTATGTCAGAGTGCTTGGATCTGTGCACTATAATTGCAGATGATGTCAGCTCTGGGATTTGTCCTGAGAGGCTAAAAGCCACTGTAGAGCCACTGTCTCTTGTGGCATTTTTTCAGCTCCTAAAGCAACAAGTAATGCAGAAGAATAGGCCTGAAAAAGACAACCTGTAATTAATATCCCACATGTAGTTCCAATGCTGTGAGAAGGATGGAGAGCAGCTGATTTCCAGTCATAGAAGTTTGACCTCAGCAGCAAAGATCAGCTGTAGCAAGCAAAGGATTCCCCTTCTGGTGACAAAGGCAGCTGGTTTGAGGGACAAGAGCCGCAGGAATGTCGGGACTGTATGTCACTATGACCTCTCACTGAGAGCTCTTCGCCCAAGCAGATCCCCACTTCTGATTTGGAAATCTCCTGCCTTGTACAGGAACAGCAGGTGCAGGGTCACATCCAGGGTAAGGGGCACTGCAGGGTCCTGATTCCCTTTTCTGAAAAGGAGCCATTCCTAGAAATGCTGGCAGCCAGAACAAGCATACAGTGCTTTTCAATGTACAAAAAGGAAAGAGACAAATTTCCTGTATCCTTTTGCCCTTTTCTTTCAGAGTTCAGGTGTCAGAGTGTGATGCCAATACCAGAGCTGAGTGGAGAGAGGACAAGGGACTGGAGAGACAGGAGGAGGACACTCAGGTAAAACTGGACTCAGCATGAGGATATCTACAGATCCCTGGCAGATCAAGGCATACAGCTGGGAAAATGTTCCTCCTTGTATCTAACATGCAACTAGATTTTGTCCTTTATTTGGTTTAATTCATTCTCTAGTGCATTGCTTCACTTTAACTTGCATTAATACACAGCACAGTAGTATGAAGCTCAGTTAAAGCCTTTGGCTTGAGCTTCTTTTTGTTTTTCCCAAGGAATTACAAGGATGTCACCACCCTGCCTGTTCTGACATGACAGATCTTCCCCAGAACTACAACACAGAACAACAGACTGAGTCATGCCTGAGAGTGCTCCACAGAGAAATTTCGCAGCAAGCTGGGCTGCCTGGCCTCACCTCCCGAGCCCCTGACATGGCTAAAGAGTAATAAAGTGGTGTGTGCTAATTTTTCAAGCTGCTCTCATGGAGCCAGGCATAGTCTGTGTGTGCCATAAAACACAGGGCTGGTTTGACCCAAGCTCAGGACACGAGGCTCAGCCTGGAGCTGGCGTTTGTCACCAACCTGCGAGCTGTTTGGATGGGTGAAGGTTTGGCTGACCACAGTTAACCATGAACCTGCCTCTTGCCTCAAGCAGCTTTCAGAGGAGTGACACAAAAAGGCTAACGTTACAGCCAGCAGAGAAGGAAGTTTTGGCAGGTCCCCAGAGTGCCCCACACCAGGGCTCTGGAAGAAACAGGGCTAGGTTTAGGTCACTCCAGGGCTCTGGGACAGGGTGCCAGATCAGCAGTGATTTTATTCTAACACTACCTCTCTTCCTGGTGGAACTACCCTGGGCACAGACAGCTGGTTTCCATACAGCTTTAAATTTGCTGGAAGACCCTGCTAATCAAATGGCAGACCCTGCTAATTACCTGCCCCTGTTCACAGGAAAGTGCAGTTTAAAGGTTTCAGTTATGCTCCAGCAGCTGCATTTATGTCACAAGGCTTTATTGCAATGCAAATCCAGGGGCTGGTGCTCCGGCCCTGCACAGAGTTCTTATGTGACACCTGAAAAGGGCTTGGGAACAGCCGAGAGAAATACTAGCATGGGAAAAGGGGGATGTTGTGATTTCAGCTAGGGCAGAGTTAATTTCTTGTCAGTAGCAGTTACAACTGTGTTTTGGAGTGAGAATGAGAATGGTGTTGATAACACACTGATCTTTTGGTTTTTTGCTAAGCGTGTTTATCTCAAGTCAAGGACGTTTTTCTTTTTTCCTTTCCCATGCTCTGCCAGTGAGGAGGGTCCCGAAAGAAACTGAGAGGGAGCACAGCTGAGACAGGTGACCTGAACTGACCAGAGGGACATTCCACACCACGGAACACCGTGTCCAGAGTGTAAACTGGGGGGAATCACCCAGATGGAGCCAGTCTAGGTTCAGGAAGGGGGATCTGACACTGGCCAGTGGGGGGTGAGCAGCTGTATTGTGTGTCACTTGTTTTTCCCTTGTTTTTATCATTTACCATTGTTATTGCATTTTACTTTCTTTTCAATTGTTAGACTGTTCTTATCTCAACATACATGACTTCAATTCTCCTCTCCATTTCACCAGGGTGGGGGAGAGGAAAGGGGGGAGGTTGAGCAAGCAGCTGTGTGGTGTTTCATCTCCAGCTGGGCTTAAAACCTCGAGAGGGGAAGACATTTCTTGCACAGCTCTGAGCTATTTTATTTTTCTTGACATGGAAGATGATGGGGGTGCCAGGGTGTCCTGTGGTGCAGTTATTTTGGGTTGCTGGCAGTGCAGGGAAGGAAGCCCTTTAAGCCAGAGCTTCAAAGCACTTTGGAGTCATTTGAACAAGAGGAGCAGGGTAGGCCAAAGTCTCAGAGAGGGCAAAAGAGTTGGGGCTAAAATTAACTGGTGCAAAAAAAATCTCCTTTAGGAACCCTGGCCTTGGGCTCCTGACAGACCAGAGCAGCAGAATTAACACAAGGAAGGTGTCTCCTGAAGGAGGTGAACCCAGCTCACCTGGCAGAACAGCGCAGGAGGATCTGATAATATCCTGGCCAGGGGAACTTCATAGAAACCTCTCTCTTACAGAGGTTTGCAAGGGAACAGTCACTCAGGAAAGTGCCTTGTGTGTCCTCCCCCACAGTAATTGGGGTCATGAACCACAGGTCATTCCCATTACCGCTGCTCACTCTCCTGTTGGGATCATGTCTCCCTAGGGTGGTTCCATGGAGGGGTGAATGCTGTTGCAGCTCCCAGCTGCAGTCCAGAACTTCATTCCGTGGCAGGCACCATAAAGAGACTTCCAGTTTTAGGAGTTCCCTGTGTGCAGTCAGACTGAGAGTTAGCAAAGGGGCAAGAAAGGGGTGGTCATTTGCTTATTTTCATTGAATGCTTGATTTTCTGTGGAATGTTCTGTTTTCCTGTGTTTTCTAATAGGAAAAATTACTCTTCTCAATGCAAAATATTGCTTTTTGTCAGAAATAGAAACTCTCAAAATAAAAAGTCTCCTAAAAACAATAAAAATAGGTGCTTTTTGATTGAAAAGAGCAACATTCAACATATTCTAACATTTCAAAGTGAAATATCTCAGAGTTTGGATACACGAATAGCCCACCTCAAGCCACTTCTGTGTACATGGGAATTGTAGTGTGGGCTCCTCAAATCCACAGAGGTGTCCATAAACCAGGCTGTACTGAGCCCTCCTGGAGGCCCTGCAGCCTCCCATCGAGGAAAGGCAATGAGTTGCCAAAGTGCAACTTTTGGCTTGGGTTGGCTCAACTCCAAATGAAGTGTTTTGGTTTTTGGGGCACTTTGATTTTCAGAAAAAAAAGAGAAAAAAATACTCTTAATGTTTTCAATAGTCAGTAGTATCCCATGGCAACCTCTCAAGAGAAAAATATTTTCATTTTCATTTACATTTTCATCATGATAGATAAGCAGATATGTAGATAACAGATACACTGGCAACCTCTCTTCCCACACCTTTCAAGGGAATGGACCTCAGGGCAGGGCCTCGGGGAGCAAAGTCCCTCCCACAGAAAGAGAAGATCAAGTTCATGGCCGCCTGAGGAATATGAGCATACATAAGCCTATGGGATCTGATGGGATGGATCCCAAAGTCCTGAAGAAATTGGCTGATGCAGTTACCGAGACACTCTCTGTGATATTCGAAAAGTCACAGCAGTCAGGTGAAGTCCCTGGTGACTGGGAAATGGCAAACATTGTACTCATCTTTAAAAAGGGTAGGAAGGAAGATTCTGGGAGCTCTGACCAGTCAGCCTCACCTCTGTGACCGGGAAGATCATGGAACAGATCATCCTTGGACCTGGGCTAAAGCACATGCAGAGCAGGGGTATGGTTTGGGACAACCAGCACGGCTTCACCAAGGACAAATCCCACCAAGCCAGTGGCCTTCTGTGATGGATCAGTTGACCAGGGAAGAGTTACAGATGTCATTTATCTGGATTTCTGTAAAGCCTTTGCCATGGTCCCACACAATACCCATATCTCGAAACTGGAGAGATATGGCTTTGATGGATGGACTGTTTGGTGGATGAAAAATTGGTCAGATGGTCATGTTAAGAGAGTCATGGTCAACAGCTCAACATCCACACGTAGAGCAGTGACAAGTGGTGTCCCTCAGGGGTCCGAACTGCTTAACACCTTCAACAGACATAGACAGTGGGATGGAGCACACCCTCAGAAAGTTTACAGATGACACCAAGCTGAGTGGTGCTGCTGACACACCTGAAGGACAGGATGTCATCCGGAGGGACCTGGACAAGTTTGGGAAGTGAGTCCGTGGGAATCTCATCAGGTTGAACAAGTGCAAGGTGCTGCACCAGGAGAGGGCAACTCCTGTATCAATACAGGCTAGGGAATGGAGGGATTGAAAAGAGCCCTGCAGAGGGTGATTTTGGGGTACTGCTGGAGGAAAAGCTGGGCACAGTCAAGAGTGTGTACTCACAGCCCAGAAAGCCAGTCCTGTCCTGGGCACCATCAAAAGCAGCATGGGCAGGTTGAGGGAGGTGACTCTGCCCCCCTACTCTGACCTCATGAGACCCCAAATGGGGCACTGCAACCTCAGTACAGGAAAGGCTTGGACCTGTCTGGATCTGGTCCAGAGGAGGCCCAAACAATGATCAGACGGATGGACCACCTCTTCTGTAAGGAAAGGCTGAGAGAGGTAGGGTTGTTCAGCCTGGGGAATAGAAGGCTCCAGGGAGACCTTAATTCAGCCTTTCAATACTTAAAGCCATGTCAAGAACCATTCACGTCAGTGAGGACAGCAACTAAAACCATTTTAACAGATATTGCTTTAGCTTGCCGTGGGAAACCTTCTATGTGCCTCCACAGCTAACCCAGGCAATCTAACCCAGTCCTTAACTACCTCTACATCAGGAAGTTTTTCCTAATGCCTTAATGAAATTTCCCTTTCTAAACTTTAAGCCCATTACTTCTTTTTCCATCCTCTGTGGAGAACATACTGCCTGTTCTCTGCTTTTCTCTGGACTAAGTATGCCCAAATTTTTTCCAGAGTCATGTTTTCAGCTTTCTCAACTACCTTCCTTCTGTTGACCTATATTTTTGACCAAGTGTAGTGTCCAAAAGCAGATATGATGTCCTACCTGAAGCTTAAACTGGGCTTCATAATGAAGAAGAGTATCTCACCTCTGTTTTCAAGTAAACTCTCGTTTCAGTCTCTTACACTAGCCAGGATTATGATATTATCATTAATTCTTCATCTTTATAAGATAAATCCTAAAGAAATTCCAGAAGCTCACGTGGTATGACCTTAATCAATGAAAATGTACCTTGTCTTTCTCACAGAGTAGCACAAGACGGTTAAAACCTCTTAATATTCAAGATCTGACAGTCTGTTTATGTTCTGTGATTGGGTTATTTTTCTTTGTCAATAAGATGAGCAAATTTACAGCTCTTGATACTGTGAGGAGCCTGGAAACCCTTCGGCACTTTTAATCGTCGAGATTTACTCTTAGAAGTAGAGTGGGTTTTTTAAACCATCTAAATATATCCTCTTAATTATTAGTCTGACTGTTACATGCCTCCGAATGCAAAGGCTTAAATCCCCACGTCTAATTAAAGCTGTGCATGGAGAGAAAGCCAGCGGACTAGGAGGGAGCAGTCTATCTTTGCAACAACTAACAAGCTGCTGTTTCCCCTATTTTTGAAACAAACAAAGTAGTCTTTTAAAGATGAAGTAGGGGAAAACAAGTGCGGTATGTACCAGTCCTACCACTCAGTGGTGAAACTAATTGCAGAAGAAAGCAGAACCAGACAAGTAATACAGCACACTTGCAGCCATGAGAAACAAGTGACAAATATTTGCTGTGATCAAACCAATAACTTAAAGTGCACTTTACAAATATTTCTTATTCATCTCTAATTCCGGAAGCCCTTCTTTTCCCCTGTTGTGCTAATTGTCTTATACCCAAGGCCTCTGGCCCCCTGCCAGATATTTGCTGTTTTCTGAAAGGCTTCTCTATTCTAGAAGATTAATGCCAGCCCAGCATGGAAATCATTTAGCAGCCAAAGAACTGATGGATTTCCAGTTTTGATTCACTGTACTTCAGCCATTGCAGCTTTAAATACTGTCTGTCTTTTTAGTAATAGGTGTTGGTTTCTTTAACACCACTGATGTTTGGTGGCAGTTTCAATAGAAGGAAATATCAAAAAATTTTAAATAGAATATCCAAGCATGGCAGGGGTTTTTTGTGACTTTGAAAATAAACACCACTTTCAGATCAAAGTTCCCAAACAAGGGTTTG
The DNA here is from genome assembly GCA_036785705.1 of Acanthornis magna. Lineage (NCBI taxonomy): Eukaryota > Metazoa > Chordata > Aves > Passeriformes > Acanthizidae > Acanthornis > Acanthornis magna. Next base: position 92,953 of record JAWUZG010000097.1, read on the forward strand.
GCTGGAAGATTAAAATAAATGAACCCTGACTAAATAAATTAGGTGGTAGGATTTTTAAATGTCATCTGCAAAACTCAATACTTCGAGCATTGACTTCGAGCCTTCTAAGTTCAAGCATGTTATGTATTCATGAAGCGATTCAGGAGGAAACATGCCCCTGTCCCTTTTCCCTGGCCATATAGATGGAAGTTGTCTTGCTGGATTCTTGCTTAGTCCAGGAAAGCAGCACAGTCATGATCTGAAGCAGTTCTTCAAAAATTGGTAGAGGAAGAGCAAAGATTAACCTTAGCTGTCCACATTCTTGAGCTCTGAGCTAGGTGCTGTTTCCAGTGCAGGATCTTTTGCCCACAGTCCATCTCCCTCTGTTCATCAACCCTCTTCCTCAAGGAAAGGAGCTCAAGTCATTTAGGCCTCATCAAGTCACCTAGAAAAGGTGTCCTTTACAACAAAGTACCAGCTGGCCCCATGAAAGCAACAAGTTTCCATATTAGTAATAACCAATACAAAGAACTTGAGAAAATCACTCTCTGCTGGGGAGCCTGAGGGTTAGGAAACTGAAACGTCCTTTTTTCTTCAGTGCAGCACAAGCTGGACTTTATCCTGATAAAGTGATTTTTAAAAACATAATACTGAATGTCCTTTCTCTCACTGGTCTCTACCACAGCTTCCCTGCGCTGACTCCAACTCAGGCAAGGAGCTGAGCTCTAGCTGCAAGCATCTGCCTGTGTATGTACTTTTGGGCTTTTTCACTTATTATTTGAGCTTCTCTCCTGCTCTGAGTGATAATGAACTCCCATTCATTGACTGTGTGCCGATGAGGACATCTTCACGTCTCTCTGCAAACAGGCAATTGTGCGCCATCAGCATTACATGTCATTATGATGCAGCTACAGTACTTCAGCCCTTTCCTGTACTTTGATCAGCAAAGATTAATTACCCTCGACTGAATTATTAGTGGTGATTAAACCTAACAGAAAATAAATGGGACTGCAATATTACTGGGTTATAATTTCACCAGTGTGGTCATTTGTGAGCAATTTCCTTATGCACAATTTTTTTCTTAATCATTATTCTCTGAGACTTTTTCTATCATGTATTAATTAGGGGGAGACAGCCAGTACACAATGCCACATTGTACATTACATGACATATGCAAATCATATGCAAAGCCCACATACAGCTCTATGTACAAAGCTCAGGCTGACTTGGGCAAAACTTTAATTGAAGTCAGTGGAGGTTTGCTCGTGGTGGAGTGTGATCTTTGTACATGCAGCTGTACATGAGCTTTGCATATGATTTGCATATGTCATGTCATCTTGACCCAAGATTTGATCAATTGGTTTACAGGGTCAACTTCCATTAAAACTACAACCTACAGTGATTTCCTGTGAATTCTGAATGTGATAAATATTAAATTAAGGACTTACTGCAATCACAATAGAGTTAGGCAGGAGAATTACTTTGACTTCATATGTCCTACAGATAATGCTCTCCCACATCACTCTGCTCACATCCTGCACAGGCAGAGACTGCAGAGGCAGACTCCAGAAGGTGAGCAGGGATAAAAGGCACCCTGAGCACTGCCACCCTTACTTCCCTCTGAGGGTTGCTCATCTCTCACAGCATTATGAAATACAAGCCCCTGGCTTTCTCTTTGGCTCTTCTGTAGGACCAGGTATCCTCAGAGGTTTTGTTATTACAAGAGCTCTGTACCACCTGTTATCTCTAAGGCATCTAGGACTCTACCTTCCACTGTTGGGGACAGCATTTCATTATTTGTACTCTTTTTCCCCCTCAAATTCATCAATACTCCAGTAGAAAAAAAAAAAAAAAAAAAAAAAAAAAAAAAGAAGTTGAAAAATTCTTTTTTGCAACACCTTCCCTCACTGCCCATATCAACCCAAGAGGCAAATAAATTTTTCAACCCAGGCTCCTCATTCCCCAGCCAATAGTCCCTGGAAAGAGAAGGAATTGCTGGAACAAGTCTTCTTTTACATAATAACAGTCCACAATTTTGCAGTCTGAGCAAGTCCTGGTCTTGGCTTGAACCATAAGGTCACACATTAATTAGCCCAATCCCCTTCTTCAGTCAGAGTTTTCCTTGTTCACAACAACTGTTTGCTCAAATGTTTTTGCTGTCTTATTCTGAAGCAATTCTGATGGCAGGCTGTGAATGCTGTGGTGAGCACCATGGTTTTAAACTGCTCTGTTGGAACTCAAGCCTGGAAGTGCCTTCTTTGCCTCTCAGAACACCACTTAATGGTCTCCCGCAGACTGCACCATTACCTGTGAGGACAGAGCTCCTGCAGTGGCCTTGGCTCCAGAGCCAGAAATAACCAGAAAAGATGTTTTTTCTCTGAGCAGAAAATCTCTGCTCTAAACCAGAAAACAACTTGCTTTTTATAAGAATGTAATAAAGTCAATAAGAGGCCTTCCAAGCCAATACTCTGTCTCCCGCAGTGACTAGTAGTAAACATACAGGGAAAAGAGGGGCTTGGGGGTTTTGCTTTTTAACTCTTATTTGGCAGGAAAAGTAATTCGCAATACCTGGACTATTACAAATATTTTCTTCATATTTCTAGCAAGGGCTGTACAGCATGCAGTCAGTAGGAATTACGTGGTTTGTCTGACTTCCAGAGCTGCAGAAAGAGCTCCTGCTCTATGACTTTGCTTAGTCTTTTGCTTTTCTATCACTGAGATCCCTCAGTTCCTGAGCCATCTCTCTTTTCCAGATAGGCATCCTGCACCACATGCATGCAGTCACAGCAGGCCTTTTTGTGAGATTCTAAACCCCAGAATCCAGCTACAAAATTCTACCATATGACTCTTCAATTATTTGGGAAACCATCTACAGGATCAGCTTTTATTCAGCAAAATCCACACAGCAGCCTTATAATTTTAGTGTCATGGGAAAGAACATGCTTTGTAAAACTGCAGGGGACGATGAGTGTCAAAAGGGAACCCTTCCATTTGATGGTCTAGTGCGTAAATCAGCCCTGTATTTGTTAAAATGCTCAGATAAGTCATTTGTGACTCTGTCAGAGTGATAGATCCGAGGTTATATATAAATATACACGTACACACACATGCACACTGCAGATCAAAAAGGCATCTGGCTGTCAAACATGAAAAAGCAAACAAAAGGTGTAATTGTCAGCTGTCTGCCTTGGACACCTGGAGCCACAGCTAATGCAATCATCTGAAAGGCACCTCCGAGCTCCTGCCATGGCTGTGGCTTTCATGCCAGACAGAAACTTCTTCCAAAGGCAGCTAAAAGCCCACTGAGCTTGATTTGATTTCTCTACCCTCTCCTGAGGTATGTGACAAAGAGATCTGGGCAGCATGGCTTGGTTTCTCTCTTTTGGGGTTGTTTCTTTTTCTGCAGCTCAGAAAATTTTCGAATTAGTTTGGTCGCTGTTCCCAATTTGCTTTATACATTAGATGCGCACCTCTATAACTGACAGAGATGTGATTTTGTGCTATAGCCTTTTTTTTTTTTTTTTTAATTAACAATCCAGCCGAATTAATAAAAAATAACTAAATGCCCGTCTGCCTGCCTCTCTGGCTCTGCAGACCATCCTCATCCCTGCTTCCTCCCCGGCACCAGTCCCGTCTCGGCAGACGGTGCCTCTCCGGTGCTGCATGTGCGCAGCGCGGAGCCGGCGCTCCCCGGAGCGAGTCCCTCGGGATGAGGCTGTCCCCGGCCGGCAGCTCCCGGGAGGAGAGGCTGCACCTTGCTGGCTGTCGGGGCAGGCAGGCGAGCAGCTGTTTCGGAGGCACATGGAGGAGATGCCAGCCGGCGGCGGCGCAGCGACAATGCGAGCTGTATGCTGCGGCTGAGAGCTCGGACGTGCCTCTGCCAGCGCTGCCTTGAGCTAGTCCTGGGCTCGGGAGCGCTCTGAGCCTGCTCACCCCTCTGGATTATGCAGCAAATCCCCCTGCTGCTCTGCAGGGACAGCCAGGCAAGAGCTGTATGGTGCTTTGCCGGGTTTTGTTCCCGTTCGGATTGGCGGCACCTCCCCGCCTGGAGCTGGCACGGAAGGTGAGCAGGCTGGGGACGTGCAGCAGAGCAGTGACAGTGTGACAACAGCCACGCCAGCCCAGGGGCTGCAGGTGCTTGGCCTCACAGGGCACCACAAGTGCTGCTCTTGGTCACCTGTGCCAGGCAAGAGGAACTCCCCAGCCAGGACGATCGCTGAAACACACACTCACCTCTCTGGTACGCAGTGCAGTTCTCATCCAGGGGACTTTCCTTGCCTTGTGAGAAAGCCTTAGAACCCTGCGTCCTCCAGACATGTTGCTGCAATGTCCTTTCACTGTTAAAAATAACCTTTCTCCTTTTGCCTCAGGTATTAAATCTGGTGCTAGTAAAGAGGGTTTGTGAAAACAGTGCTAATCAGTTACATCAGAAATGCACTCTATTCTATCGAGAAAAGAACAGGTTATTTATTTTCAGCATCATTGTCCTGAATTCAGAGTTCAGAACCCCAAACAATGTATTTGGTGTATTGCTTGCTCAGCTGGATTGCACTGGCATAGCTCCTTTGAACTGATGGAACTCTGCACAAGCAAGTGGGATTCTGGGTCTTAAAGATAATACAATAGAGCAAAACCCTACCTGGCCTTTAAGTCATTGGAAGAAGAAAGGAAGAGCAGGTGCCAAGGGAAATGCTATTGCCTTGCAGGCAGAGGAAGCAGAGTGATTTCAAGCAGCTCTGGAAGCCCCAGTTGTTTTATTTTGCAGGGAGATTCCCATCCCATCTGCAGTGCCAGAACACATGCTGGGAACATTTTAACTGGAACTGGCACATATGTCATGAAGAAATGGCTAATTCCCACTACATGTAAGAATCTATAACCTCTCTGTGCCAGGGCTGTAAGAGAGAAAGACAACCTCATTCCCTCGAGGATGTTATTATCCCCCCAATATTATTATTCCTCAAATTCCATAATATTCAAGATATTATTATTCCTCCAAAGCCTTGTCAGCATGAAGCTGCTTGTAATCCAATCCCCGCCGTACGGCAGCTGAAGATAGAGCCACCCTGAGAGGTATTTGACTCTCTCTGGAGAGCAGAGGGCCTCAGCAGCTGGAGGCTTCATCCTGCCACAGCCCGGGGGTGTTTGGGCATAAACCCCTGCGCTCTGGACTGACTCGAGCCTTAATGCATCCGAAACAGCCGAGGTTTTAAACCCACTGTGCTTCTCCCCGCCAAAGGCACAGCACCGCCGGGAACAAAGAGTCACAGCGGTGGAGCTGCACATGACTCCTCGCATTAAAGCCTGGAGTAAAGCGGGCAGGGTTAAGCCTGCCTGAGCCACGTGAATGGGAAAGCCCCACACTCTGCCTATTCTGGTCACTTCTAGCCTTTGATCACAAAACTGATGCAGATTGCATAAAAAGGCAGCAATCCTTGCTGACACTCTCTCTCCATCCCTGGCTCCTGAGCCAAGCTGTCCTCCCCCGGGAAAGAAGACGGAGGACTTGAGGGCAGATTTGCCTCTCTTGCACATCTAGAGTGATTGCACTGACATCTGTGGAGTTATTTCAGGTTTGGACTTGTGTAAAATAGATCAGCTTTTCATCGGAAGATTCTTGCTTGGGGCAGCAATTAGTTTTGCTCTCCTTGTGCTTGCTCTGGAAACCCTGGATCATTCTCACCATCTCTTAGCAAAGTCGAGCCAGGATGACACTGTTTGACAAGGTATCTTAAGCAGCTATTCAGCAGTAGAAAGTGAGACTGGAATGTGATGGGGAATATCAAGACTATTTCTGAATTTGCTCAAAGCAAAGGAGATTAAAAAATATAATCAAGGGCAGAAAAGCAAGGAAACATTTGGGTGTTTATATCCCACCTAAACACAGTGTCTGTCCTTCGGTGATTCATGACAAGAAGAGAAATTGCTTTAATGCTAAACCTACAAAGCCTCATATTTCAAAAAACACCCTGTCTTAGAAATATTGCTTCTTGCTTATTCAAATTCAACCTATATTCTTCTGCTTGTATCCGGCTAGAGAAGAAAAAAACAGCATTCTTCTTCTCCTTTATTTTCTTCAGATTCAGTCCAGTGGAAATTCAGCAGCCCAGATTTACTCAGGCGTTTTGAAGTCAGGCTGTGGTTCCTGCTACCTGATCCCACTCGTCTGGCATCTGGCACAGTCCTGCTTTTGTTTCCTATGACTTAAGCATCAGGCTCTACTGATGTGTGGCCATATTTTGCTCAGCCCTGCGGGTCAAGTGAATTCCATGTCTGTATTGGTTCCCAAGGGGCCAAGAAGGCGGTCGGGTATAAGCTCTCACATAACCTCTTCTTCTCCAGCCAACTTTCCAAACGGCTCTTATTGCTCTTCATGTTCACTGAGGGGCTTTTATTTAACTTGGCAATCGCTGTCACTTTTCATGTCCATTTCCGCCCCCTCCTTTTGATGTGTAAATTATCCCTGGATATTGGCAAACAGGACAATTTGGGTATTGCTGAGCACCCCTAGCCTGACTTGCCCCCACCTTCTACAATCATACAGGCCTCATTGACTATCCTTCCTCCAGCCCCCACTTTTAATATGTTCAAGTAGCCTGAACATACACAGTGAGTAATTTGACCACGTTTAATCGGACACTGCAGCTCTCTGCATCCTGAGTCTTTGCCTCAGTTCCTTTCTGATTTACTGTTATGTACAAATTGGTCATGGTGCCAGAGAGGCCCTGATTCATCAAAGTGTTTTGGCACGTGCCTGTAAGAGAGGGACAGAGCTCTGTGCTGAGGAGGGACCAGACTCCCCTAATCCCATTGCAAAGCTGGGAGAGGGTTTAGGCCCTACACTCTTCATGGCCCATGGGCTCTGCAGCAGCACTCCAGGTTCAAACTGTCCCTCCAGTGTTTGGAAGGAGCCAAGTTGAAGCCATGGTTGAGTCCCCAGCCCACTCACATGGATGGTGCCTAATTCAGCCAAACCTCTTGAGGAAGATCTGAGCCCTCTCAGAGGTATCAATCCAACAGGAAAATGTGTTTGCAAGAAGGATAATAGACACACGTGGTGTTGAAGGGAGCTCAGACCTAAGCTTACCTGAGAGAATGCAGATGAGCATCTGCTGTCCTTGCTAGGGCTGTTTCCCACTTCCGAGTGTCATCACACTCCAGCTCCTGGGACAGACACATCGTGTGTCACAGCATCTCAGCAAGAATAACCCAGGACATGAGACCTCTGTGCAAGCCTTGACAGGTCCTGTCAGCACTGCCACACCCAACCCTTCATCCCCTACACACTGTACAGCTTCAGAAGCTGGATCCCTGTGGTGGCCCTCACAGCACTCCCTTTCCACCCACTGCCTCTCTGTGGTTCTGCTCCACTTGAAATTTTCAGAAGAAACCACAGAGAACTGCACCTGAGCAAGTGTCTGTAAAACACACAAGGTGAGCTCAGTGCTCACCGCCCTTCCCAGCCAAGCGAGGAGTGCAGAGAAACTGGTCATGGTGACATTTTCGTGTGAATTATTCTATACCATGTGGAGCCCAGGACTTCACACCCGGGTTTTCCCAGCCAGAAAACTGCTTAGTTTGCCCCAGGATAGGCACAAAGTAATGTGTACGCGGTTTGAATAAAATGAGGGGCAGGGCTTTGGTGTGTAATGGGGAATACATTGATATGATTCCACAAATTCTGTTCCACAATGTGTCACAGATGTCCTAATGAATTTGGTCAAAGTACCCTGTTCACTTCAGTTCATTAACCTTGAAGTGGGGATAGCACAGAAGTGGTGTAAGAAGAAAATAGTAGCTGTGAGCCCAGATCAGGGCGTATGTAAGTACTAGGTTGCTTCAATAAACTGTGTACCAAATGAAAGCCTGAATGAGGGACCTCTGAAGGGTTTCTTACAGAGAGTGAAACTATCCTGCCTGGGGTAGCTGGTCAGCAGCTGGAAGCAAGGAGAGAATGCTGGTGAGCCATGGGAGAGAGGGACTGATTTCCTCTTTTCTGTGCTTGACTGCTTTCCAGGGAAGGGGAACGGCTGTCATCTGGTTATAGTGGCACATGTGTTTTCTGTATTTGCGTTTCAACTCAAGGGCATCGAGAGCAGCTGGAAAGCAGCTATTTTGTTCTGTTTAAATAAACAATGTGTGTGTGGCAGGTTGGCATTCTCACCATATCCGGCCTTCACCGTACCATCAGCTGTGAGAGATGCTTCTGGCTTGAGACTTGAAAAAATAAAAATTTTCTGACTGATTCTCTCAAGGTTGACCAACAGGTCAAAAAAAAAATCCCTTTCTGCACAGGCTGGTATGGTTAGAAGTAAGCTTTGTGCTTTCCAGAGCATGGGTGACCTCAGCTACAACTTATTTGTCTTGTTGGGAGAAGGTTGCCACCTCGTTTAACCGAGAGAAATGAGCCACCCTAACAAGCTGGCTCAGAGTGTGCCATCCACCCCAGCAAAACACCTCTGGGCGTGGGAGATGGTAGGGCAGCTCCTATAAATACAGCATCCAAAAAAAGTAAGGGAACAAAGTGAGAGCAAGGAACTATCCTTTTAATAGATTCACACAAAACACACGCTCGAGCCCTTTAGTTTTTCTCGGCTAAAGCAAGGGTATCAATCTTGTTTTCCCTGGACTGTTAACACCTGAAAAGCCATGAGTTCATCTCAGTGACTTTGAAGCAGTAAAACCTTGAAGATATAATGTGGCTTAAACACATGGAAATTCCTCCAGGCCTTAATTAATTTAGTATTCTTCCACAGAAAGACTGTTGGCGTAGTAAATTATTCATTAGATATTATAGACTCACTGATCTCAAATTTCATACAAAATTACAGCAAAGCTTTCAAAACGTGGGGGGAAAAAAAAACCCAGCTCACAAATTAACCCTTGCATAATGCATTTCTAAAATTACATCCATAGGGGATATTTTCTTTGGTTGACTTTTTTTTTTTTTTTTTTTGCATGATTCTATCATTATTGCTAATACATATAATTGCCTTTCATTTAATGAGACACTACTAATTTCATATGAAAACCAACAGCCACTACCAGCAAAACCCAAGAGTTCATTTTATGGAAAACTGAGACATATTCATCCCTAGTGCTTTAGTTGTTTCACTGCAGGTTTAATAAACCAGGCCAGTGGACAGAGTGTGTCAAATAGCAGTTGCTGGTTGATCTGTCTCATACTCTCAATTTTATTCTGCCCACAGAGTCCTCCTGATGAAAACGCACCACACCACAAAACAGATAAATAAACAGAGCATAATGATAACATTTTCCAAACCAAAATGACACCCAGCTTGGCACTCTCTTTCAGTGAATCCTTGCAAATATTCCTTTCCCAAAGCACTAAGAAGACAAGTAAAATATTGAATCATTTCTTTGAATTGCTGCAGAGGGTTTGAAAACCTGGCAAGTCAGGTCCATGACACACTATGAAATACTCCAAGAGCTGCATTTATTTACTGCAAAAGCTACTGAAATGTAGACATTTTCTGAGGTAGAAAAGTATGTTGGGTAGTGGGAGTTTCTGCTAAGATTTTTTTCACTAAGAGAATCAATTTCTTTTTCTGAAAGAGATGGCTCATATGTATGCAGTGACAGTAAAAAGAATTTGAATTTATATTAATGCACCCAAACAAACCACTCATTGTTAAAAGTACTCTGTGATTTTGTTTAGTTAATAAGATGTTAGAAAGCACTGTATGCAACCAATGACAAAACATATTCAATAGAAAAATCAAGATGTTAAATATATTCACTCTGGACTAAGATTAAACAGATCATCATCAAACACTCAATAATCAGTTGTCTGACTATTCATTGTCACCCACCAAGGTAGCTGGGATACAAAACACACAAACAGAATCGTAAATGTATCCCACCCTCCCCTCTGTGCACTGGTCTAAGCCTGCTTCCTTATTAATATTGAGCAAAATATCCTTATCGATTTGGTTTCAACATCCCCATTTCAGGCACACTCGTGCAATAAAGTCACCTTTCTCAGTGTCCCTTCATCCCAGTCTCCCCCGGGATGTTGACCAACCTGGACTAGTGGGAGGTGTCCCTGCCCAGGGCAGGGGGTGGAACGAGATGAGCTTTTAGATCCCTTCCAACGCAAACCATTCTCTGGTTCTTTGTTTCCTTTTGTCTTGGATTAGAGACCTAACCCCCATGATTCCAACCCTCTCCCCTCCCCACAGCTCCAGACATTGCCCCATTCCCCCTGGACTCACAACACTCCCAGGTCCCCCAGTGTCACAGCCAGGTGTGACAGCCAGCCTGGAACCAGGTCCACACCAACTACTGACTGGTTGGGCGGCTGCTGGCCTGGGGGAGGGGTAAATTTCTAATAAAGTCTTTCTGCTTGACACAGGTCTTGATTTGCACAAAGTGTGTAGGAATGTAATATCTGAGAGGTGGCTACCCTGTGTCAAAGGTGGCTGAGACCAGCCAGTGGACTCAAAAGTTATTAAGAGAATGACTGACAGGCAGGCAGAATAAGATCAGAAGTCTTATTCCCTTAGGAAACCAAAATAGAAGGGAATGGAGGGGTTTTTTCCTTTAATCCAGCAACGCTGAAAACAAGAATTTTGCAAGAATTGCCTACAATTCCAGTGTGGGGTCCTGAGGGATCCCAGTAGTAAGTAGAGTTATCTTTTAGATTCTTTTACTTTAAATATTTTGCAATAATTTTTAATACATAAAGTTACTATTTTTTAAACTAGATCTAAATTTTGGGCTGATTAGAAGTTGTACGCTACAGAAATACACCAAACATCATGAGGTAGCCAGAAAGTCCTCAAAGACTGAGACACCAAACTAGCTAACTTTGATATAGCTGAATCTTTAGCCTAAGTTTTAAAGTAGTCAGAGAAAGTTATTGAGCACCTGAATACAAACATGTATTTTGTTCTTCCATAGGAATTTTGCACAAATCTTTTCTGTCTTTAGAAAAGTGAGGTATAGTGATTGGACACCAGCCTACAATCTGTCAGAGGCAATCATAAATCTTACCTATGAATTTCAAAAATGAGATAAATGGAATCTTTGTGTAATTTTTCTTGCCATAAAGAGTCCTAAGGAAAGAAACAGTCATGGCAAATGTCTCCTGTGTGTGGTTCAGACTCTGCAAGTAGAGCTTCTTGGAAATTTTTGGCCGAAACGAGGTCATCAAAAATGACTGGCTGAGTAAAAAAAATTTGTTTAAAAAAATGTCTTGACAAATGTTGGTCTAATCCACAAAAGACTCTTGAGTGAACCCTGGACTCCTCACAATTCTGCTGTCTTGGCTAGCAAGGTGTGCTAGTCCCAAGGCAGATGTACTTGGCAGATATCTTCCAAGATTTGAAGTAAGGGTCTTTTTGTCCCTCAGCTGCTCATGAAATTAGCAATCCTGCCAGCTTTGAAGCCAAATCAAATAAAAAAAAAAGTATTCTGAAAACTAGAAATCCTGCTTTTTTTAGCCAGCTTCCCTGCATGCATTTGTCTTTTAAACTAGAACTCCACAGAACACCTCTGACTTTAAGTTTCCTGGCCACATGCAGGCCTGTCATTTTCTAGATGGACTTCTTTTAGAAAAAAAGGACTGCAAATCCTATTTCAGCCTGGCCCCTTAGAGGGCAGGCCATCTCTCCCAGGCAGACATATGAAAAGTTGGGCACTTGTTAAAGGTCTGCCCCTCAGCCCTCTGGATAGCCAAGCAGGCGTGTGGTTCACAAGGGTGTTCATCCCTTCTGAGATGCCCCAGGAGTCCTGTGGGGCTGTTCCAGCATGGGTCAGATGTAGGTCCTGTGCTGTAGCTGCCAGACCCTTACTGGCTGTCTTGGATACCCTCACACATCTCAATTGGCCTCAGATTGTATAATGCTTGAGCTGGATCCCACCCAGCAGGCTGATGTGATTTTGTGCAGACACTCACTCACCTCATCCGCACACCAAAGTAACTGGACATGATCTAGGCTAATCCAAAAGCCACATCATCATATTAGCACTACACTGAGTTTAAACTCATCAACCCAGACTCACAGGTCATATCTGTTTGCAAAAGACCATGTAAATGCAACTCCGCGCAGAGAAGAGATCCAACAGAGTCCTTAAAATTCTGCTTTCCAGACATAATAATCACTTCATCATTCCTCTCCCCACTTGCTCCACTCAGGCAAATATGCTTTATTTTACTAGCCCAAAGCATTCCTAGAGTTGGTCCCCAACAAACTGATGCTTCACAACATCAGTCCTGTGGGCAAAGCTCTTACCTCCTTTTCCTAGACCTTAAATTCTCTAAGGAACTACAGCCCTGGGAGCAAAAAGACTGACAGCTCGGTCCCAGCAGCTGATCTGATTGCTCTGGTGATGCCTTGCCATAGAAGGGAAGATTCAGTGAAAAATAAGTGCAGGGCAATTTCTTCGACCTGACTCATTTGAGAGAGGTCAGGATTCCTGACCCAGGAGCTGTTCCCTGGAGCACCACTCCCTCAGAAGACCACGGTGCTGTTCCGAGAAGCAGGGAAGGGGAGAAGCAGAAGGAGTGTGTCACCTCAGTCCTTGCCCTACAGACATTGTGCCCAAGCTTCCCAGTTTCCCTCATCAGTGTTCAGATCCTTGTTCTGTTGGGCTCTCCTGCTGTAGTTCACTGTAAGATGCACAGGTGGGGCAGTTATTTACTTGTAAGACCTTGAGATATTGAAAACTGCCCACAAAAAACTCACACCTCCTGCACCGCTCTCCTCTTTGTACATGAGTTGCACAACGTTCCCAGTGTGAGCTATCCTCAGCTTGAGAGTTTCACAGAAGCTGAAAGACACAGGGTGGGAAAGCAGAATTTTTAGGGAGCTGTAGGGAGGAGGGGGAATGACAACAGAAATATCCATCCACCTGAGACACATGCACACAAATCTGTGAAATATCTGTGTATTGCATGCCACAGGTTACATCACTTAACAATGTTTCCTCTTTTTAAATGTTCGTTTCAAGCTCTTCCACAAAAGAAATCAATTACTAATGACATACAGCCCTACTTTTCTTCCTGAACCCATAATTGCTTCCAATTTTAAGCTAAAATTAGTCATTCATGCTATCCAAATGAGCATAGTTTAGTGCTGATGTACGTAAGCGATGCTTTAGATTGTTGAACATAGCTGATCTTTGACAGCTTCTTCTTATAAATAATAGTTTCCTCTTTACACTGAGAACTTTTCAGAGGCGACAGATGTTTGAAAGATGGGACTGAATTAGCTGAATAGCCTGTAAAACCCACCAACCTGAGATGTGCAAATATGAAAGCTCAGAATTCTTACAAAGACAGCTTGCAGAAAGCATAAATCACATCTGCATAAATGCTCCTCTTTCAGCCTATATCCTTTGCACGTCACATTGCCAGCATTTAACACACAATAAATAATAAACAACTTAACAGTGCCGACACAGACAGGCTGTGTTGCAGAGAGGAGGACACTGGGAATCCATTAAATGAAGTAGAAAGCAACAGTAACAATAACAGTAATATTCCACAACTTTTTGTTTGTTCAACAGATTACAAAACACTGCAGGAAAGTAGAGCTGTGTCAGACACAAACCTGTCCTCCATCAGAAGTTCATGGTCGTGTGCTGAACAAGGAATGCTGGGGAGCCAAGGTTTGATTACTTTCTAACTTGAAAAAAAAAAATTAAGTCATCCCTGTGGCAAACCATGAAGTTGACATTTCATTCTAATTTTTACATCTTTTGAACCTTGCTCTTTGTTGAAGGAAAATGATCATGTTCCAGCAAGCACTTCAAATGACATGACTTGTACTTGTCACGCAGAAAAACTGTTCCCTCAGCAGGCACAGCAGAGTCTCCTCGTGATAAGCAATTTGGTTTTATTTACATATAAACATATGCAAGTACATGTGCATGCATGAGGAGGCAAAACCAAAGAAACATGTTTGACACTTGGGGAGGGAAAGAGGAGTTTCATAGCGGTCTCTTTGTTTTGGGGGGAAGAAAAGGGGCTCAAACCACAACCTCATAGCAACCCCCACACTATCTCTGTTCCCTCCTGTTGGGATCACAATTTTCTCCATCTAATGGGCCATACAGTTGTTCTTCACCTGTTAAGCTCCTTCAAAGTCCTTAAAATACCTGAGATATAAGTTATACTTCAGCAGTGTGGAAGGAGACTTTCACCACAAACAATTTGCTTCGCAAAATCCCATTTCCAACATTACTTATATCAGTAAATAAATCAGACAGTTCCAATCACATTATTATTCCATAAACATCACTCTTTGATTAGCTCTTCTCTTTGGAAAATTCATACATCATCCCAAACTAAATGTACTTTGTCTGTTCAAGCAACGTTCTGCATTCTGTTCTGCTTAAAGAAAATGGCTTCAGATTAGCAAAAATTGCAACGACTGTTTTGTTATGCACTCAGTCAGCAGCCCAGCAAACGTTTTACAAAAGTCTCCCACAAGAAATAAGATAAATAGCACCATCCCACTGCTTCTTTAGGTAGAAGGCAGAAACAAATTACCCAGCTAACACACAAAGTATACAGAATATATTACGAAAAAAAATATGCATTATTAGCTCTAAATTTATATACCAATTAAGTTGTCCATCTCTTTGAAATCAGACATATTACCTTACTACTCTCGGGCTTGTGAATAGCATTTGTGAGCATTGAAAAGCACAGGTACTAGGGAAGTTTTCATTTTTCACACTGCCATTACAGGAACAAGGTTACAAAGGCAGAAACAGTCCAAGGGCTTCACATGACTCGTGCGAGTCCAGCCACACACCTGCATCAATCACCACCTCTTTGCAAGCATTCATCTTTTTCCCGTTCGTGGTCCCTCAAGGTACAAAGCAAAGCACTGAATGAGTGCCCTCGTTAGGATAGGTGACTGGAGAGAGGCTGCTGCAACCAAAGCCATTGAGAAGACATTACAACCCTTTCTAATTCATCCCATCCTCCTTGTGTGACCCCAGCTGTGAGCCTGCATCTATTCCATGCTGAAGAATGACCCCTCTTGTTCTGATGATCTTTATGAATTTTGTAGATTTGGATAGAAAAAAAAAAAATATGTTTGCTCCTTTTTCCTGCAGTCTATGTGTTTCTTCGAGCTGGAACAGTCCCTTCATCTACAGCTCTAAAACACAAAGCACTTCTGTGAGTTTTCGCTAAGAAATAATAATTCAGTGCAAATAGGGCAAAAGCAGCAATCACAGGAATTGTCTGACACTTCTCTTGACCAACTCCCTCTGTATTATTACAGAGTGATTACAGCAATGAAGAAGTTGCAGAAGCAGGAGAGCAACCTTTCAGATCCAACAAGCTCAGCTGCATGTGGAAAATTAAATATGCAAGTGTCTACTCAGAAAAATAAGCCAACAATAGACATGTAAAAAAAAAAAATTAATTAAAAAAGTCTTCCCATGTATCCTAGGACTCATCACTTTCCATAAGATTTTGCTGGCACTGTTAAATAGGTCAAAGAATGACACGGTTGGGGATTCCTGTTGCAGTAAAGACTAATGGCAGATTTCAAGAACACATAAAAGGTATTAAAAGGTAGCCCATTACTTTAGCTTGGAGGTGCCCCAATATCTTGCCCTGTATCAGAGCATTCATTTCACAAAATGGAAATAATCACAACTATCTTTTTCAGGTCACTCTATAATTTGTTCTCTTTCAGAGATTTTATAGTTGCTCATCTACCTAGAGACTCAGGTGGAAAGGCAGTACATAATAACGTGATTAAAGATCATGTCAGCGTGTAGATGCCCAGAAGACAAAGTCTGAACTCCTTCTGTCACTGAACATACAATTTTTAATATGATGTCTAGAGTTTCACCTCCTGATAGACTGAAGACACCACCAAATCCTTGGGACAGAATGCTAAAATTCAAGTCCAAAAGAACAGATCTTACATAATCAATTAACAGATGTGTCTGTCACACTCTCACCACATTTGCAATCTTCTGGGCATCGATTTGCAGGACCTGGGTTTGCCTGTAGAGCAAGATGTGTCAGAAAACAAAGCAGAAACACAAATCAGCATAGTTATCATAGAATCACTGAATAGTTTTAGTCGGAAGGGATTTTAAAAATCATCCTGCTCCACCCCTCCCTTCTCATGGGGAGGGACACTTTCCACTAGACCAGATTGCTCCAAGCCCTGTCCAGTCTTGCCTTGAGCACTCACAGGGATGGGACATCCACAGCTTCTCTGGGAAACCTCTGTCAGTGTCCCACCACGCACTTAGTGAAGAATTTCTTCCTTATATCTAATCTAAACATTTGGTATCCTACAGTTTCATACTGGTGCCGACACACAGTCTCACCAAGTTTAGATGGCAAAAAAAAAGAAACAGAGAAATACAGAAAGTGCAATTTGTAGAACAGATCCTTTTCCTCATTTACAGATTAGCAAATTCTCTTCACTTCGCCACTATGTTCACACTTTACATAATTAACCTATTTCATTAAAAGAAGGAGTATTTTTCTCATGCAAAATAGGAACCCAGGTGCTGTAAGTTATGAAGATTTGCTCAGAAAATCCTATTTTCAAATCCTGCTCAGGCGCATTTCCTAAACTAAACCCAGTAATATTACTGATTGAAACAAAATGACAAGGTGGGAAGAGGAGTGAAAAATACTGAGAGCCAAGGACATCACCAAATGAATAATGTTTAATCCGTCTTAATGCTACCAGGAAAATTAAGTTTAAGCTGCACATTTAATTAGTCTGCTAATGCTGTTTGATGGGCCTCCTCGTAATGCCAAGACCACTGGGATCTTCTGTGTGTCCCCAAGAAACCTCAGATTTTTCATTATGTCTGCATCTATGGCAGAGATGTGACTTACTCATCCCTTCTCTTGGGCTTCAAGCCTATCAGTATTTACACATAATTCATGTGCCTTTTGCTTATGCATTCGCAGGAAGATGGAGTGTGCTGTTCACAGAGAGTTTTCGTGCTGTTGCAGCCATGCTTGTGAAAACCTCACCTTCTGCCAGGCCAGTCAAGCACTTCGAGGCTCCAAAAGACTCAATGTGTTTGCCAGGTCTAGGAGTGCTGCTAGCAGAACTGCATACCCCTGGAATCTTAAAAATAATATCTGAGAGAACAGGTTCCTGCAAGATGGGCAAAACACAGCTCAGAGAGTTATCAGCCTCTGGTTAATAATATGAGGAAACCACTCCTGTTAGGGCTTTGGATTAGAACCACTAAAGAGTAGGTGGATGTAAAGACCACAAAGTTATTCTGCTTCATTGATTAGCTTAGAGAATTTGTTTGTTGGAGATTGGATAAGGTCAGGAAGTCCAAAGGCTCCTTAAGACTCTGTTTGGTTAATGGATTTTGAACAGCATCACAGCACTTTAACCTTTCCTCACAGAGCTGGAGGCCAAACGAAGCTCTATAGTGTTAATTAGTGAGGGTCAGATTTACTCCTAGCAACAGGATTCACCAACCAGCAGGTCAAATGACACCATTCTGATTTAGGAAAAAAAAAAAAAACCAAACCAAAACCAACCAAACAACAACAAAAAAAGCACACACACACAAAACCAACAAAAAACAACAGCAACAAAAAAACCACCAAGAACTCCAAATGCTCAATATTGGTCTGATCCTTCTGGGTGCATTGGACATTAGCTCCTGGGACGTGGATTGGTCCTATAAGGAAATACACAGGAACAGTCACACTGATCTGTTTGCAGTATTGGTTTCTTTTCCAGTTCAGAACAGCAACAGAAAATCATGAGTTTATGTCCTATCTGCACAGTACTGATTCTAGTCTGATCTCCAATAAAATGTTTTAATACAGCATAACAAAACCTGACAGCCTATATTTTTCTCTGAATCAAGGAAGGCAACTGGGGATTACATACACATTGAGACAAGTTAGTCTGATTACTCCTCCTCTGTTTTTTGGCTGAGAATGGTGACTTTGATTTTCAGCTCAATGGCAATTTTTTTTCCAATAGAGGGACACATAATAATTGAGGAGAGATACCAGATATAAAGAGTGCTCTTCCTTACACTAGGCAAAGACACACAAACACATGCACTCTAAAGTAAAAATAAATACATGTATGTGACCAGGCTTATCAGTGTGGACAAGATTATTTTTGCCTACTGCTTTGTATGCCTTCAGTATTTCAATATGCAATCTGCAACAACTGCTTGCATCTTATGCATCACCTTTTGCTCTTTGGCACATCACATAAATACTCTTTGCATCCAGCAGCAGGAAATATTTCAGTGCATGTGTTCTTGATTTATAAGTTTAATTAGAAACTTTTATGCTTTATGCTGAAATACCCAGAGAACAGTTTGACTTGTCTGAACACAAACAGCAGCATTAGAATTCCAAACACATCTTCCCTCTATCTTCGTGTTAATGCCCACGATTTCTTGTGCAACCCTCAGAGAGAGTATTGCAAGGCACACAACAAAAAATTGGCATCACATCCACCGTTCTTACCTTCTGATTCATTCAGATATTTCAGCACATGCCAAACACTATGAAAAAGAAGAACTTTTCTGAAGGCAACAAAAGAAGCATGCGAAAACTGTGCCATGGCAGGACCTTACCAGAGCTCTTACAGACCTTCACAGATGGCACTGCCTTGTCCCCACAAAGGTAATGCATTAACCTGCAAATAATCCTTTGATTTTAACAGTGTCAAGTAACAACCACAGGTTTTGGTTCTGACTGTTCAGCAAGCAAAGTAACAACATGTAATACTTCTGGAATTATGCAAAACTGAGGTAGCATCATTAACTCTGTCTTGTAATTAAAGAAACCAAGGCACAAGGCTTGAGTGATATTCATCAGCAACAGGAAAGCCAGGCATACAATTAACATTTTTGTGGCTGCTCACCCATTACACAGAGTCCATGGAAATTGTAGGATCAAGGTATGTTTAAAGGCATAAAGAAAGAACAAAACAATTCAGTGTTTTAAACTCCAGAATTAGGGCTTAGAGCAGCAAAATTGAGATGCTAGCTCTGTCACAGACTTACTAAAAGATACTGAGTGTTTCATTTAGTCCTGTCATATCTGAGTCCACCTGTTGTAAAACAAGATTAAATGAATTTTCTTTCTCACAAATGCAGAGCATCTCTCTGCCTCTTCAGTAGGTTTTTCCACATACATGTTCTGTTTGACAAAAATACTTTTTGCTGAAAAAAACTGATCAAAAATGTTCAGCCAGCCATAAACGGGGAGGGAACTTTCTCATTATCTGGGTTTATTAAAGTCTAAATGTCTTTTCTGAGACTATGCAGTACTGTAGCAGAAACAAAGTGCGATCCCAGTAGAGTGCAGATTAATCTCATTCAGAGCATCAGTGAAATGGAATGGACTCATTACCTTAAGAAACAAAGTATTATTTCTAAATACAGTCTTTTGTTTAGACACGGTAATGAGTCAGAAATGGCAGTGGCAGAAATGATAAAGAAAGGACATCCCACAAATTATTTTGCACTCTGAGCTGGATGGTCAAGCTTTTGCAGGAAAGGTTAATCACAGGAATAAGGACAGCACTCCAGAACCCTCAAACTCTGACAACAGTAGTTCCATCTGTTTCATTTCACCAGCTCTCTCACTAACAATTGCACCACTGAATATTTGTGCCTGGAGAAGGGGTGCCATTAAGAACAAGGGCCCTCTAAATATTCCTGAAGGACTGGAGTACCATGCAATTCCCCTGCTTCCTTTTAATGTGGAGAAACTTGATGCCAAAAAGACTCAGCAAAAGCATCTCTGACTCAGTCTCCCATCACACACTGGCACTGGCTCTTCCCAGATCCTCTCACCGATGCTCGAGCAGAAGCGAATCCCTTTGCCTGCGAAAAAGAACAAAGGGCACTGACTGTGGCAGCATGTCAGCAGCAAGAAGCACTGGGGAACAGGAAAATCCAGATCTGAACTCTCCTCAAAGAGCCAGGACTCTGAGTCCAACATAATCCATGGTTTTACCAGAAAACTTTGATAAGGTGGTTAATTATTGGCTGAGTAACCCCTTGCTATCCCTAAAATCAATTACCTCTCCTTCTGTATCGATTAAAACAACCCGTTGCTATTTTCTCACGATCCTGGTTGTCAACAGCCCTGTTAGATGCTCTTTCTGAGAGCAGACTATTCTCCTTTGGCTTTTTCAAGTGCAACTCATAAGCAGAGGATCAGTCAGTCGAAGTTTTCTTTTAGTTTTCTTTCTCCTCTCCACAGCCTCTGCTCATTGAAGTTATTGACTGACAGACCAAAGTGAAACTACCTTAACTTTGTACACTTAGCACGTAAGTAACCTGAAAGCTATAATGTAGCATTTTCTCACATGAAAAAATGCACCCTGATGTGTTTCACCCTTTATTTGTAAATCAATTAATTAATTATTGAGCCAATAATCTCAGCTTCATAACAATAACTGAAGGGTGCCCACAGAAACAAAAGCACAAAGCAACTTTTTTACTCCTCCAAAGTACTCCCCTGATACAACCTCTGAAGCCTTGTGTTTTGTTATTCTGTTTATAAATTGTTCACCAATCATGAGAACTGGAACATGTAGTGCTGGGACTACCAGCATTGTATCCCAAGAACATGGATCAGGGATATGAAGAGGTTTTCTTGCACTGGTTCCAAGAAGACTTTGTTGGAGAGCTGGTTAAACATCTTCTTAACTGAGTTTTTGAGGTGAAAACCATTTTGAGTTGAACAAATTCACAAAAAACTTCCTTGTGAACACAGAAGTTTAGGAGTTTTCAATGAAAAGTTAGCAGCATAGAAATTGAATTTCCCTTCTGTATCAGCTCTCAGAAAACACAAACAACCCTAACTCACCTTATCCTACATTTTGGCAGGAGGAGAAAAAGAGCCCTTTCCAAAGATGAGGTCCAGGAACACATAAGGAGGCAGGAATATTTGTGACACAAACAAACCAACTGTTTCATCGGCTACCAAACGGCAGGCAATATTTTGGGAACACCCCACTCCCACACACACCTACCAGGTCTAAAAGCACAGGAAATAAAGAAAGTGTGAAGGAACTCAAGGCTAACCAAGAAAAACGACTGTCAGAACCAAGAATAAGTTCTCTCCTGGTCTATATTGTGTGAATCCTGAGCCAAACAGACACATGGACCTCCTGCCTGTAAGTCAGGCTCTGTGAATAAAGCCAGTCCTACACACGGCTCTGATGCTATGGGGGATTTTGAAAGGGAAAAAAAAAAAAGAAAATAGAAGAAACAAGTTTGAAGCATAAGACTGTCAGCACAGTTCATTCTTGTATCACTTTTAAATTGCTCTTAATCACCACAAACTCGCAGAACTGTCCCTTCAAAGCTGTAGGTGTCGCAGAGCTGAAGCTGAGGGGCATGTTGATGCAAACAAGCAGGGAAGCAGGCGTACGTCTGGATTGCTTTAATTTTGTGGTTTTATGTCAAATGCTGAAATGTACTCTAATGCTCTTGCATATTTAATTTCCCTTGTTCTTTTCAAACACTAACAAATGTGACTGCTTGCACTGCCAAGATGCTGCAAATTAAAACAATATACACAGCTGAAATGTGACCTTGAACTATTGCTAGATCATAGCCCTGCCTACACGAGGCACACCAGCAAAGATGTTCCTCTCCCAGTGCAGTCCCTTCTCATGGCACATTAGGAGTTATTCCAACACGACAATCTTACATCATAAAGTCCATTGAAATCACAGCACAGTCCAAACTTCCCATTCATTGCAATGGGAGTTTGTCTAGTAAAAATAATTAGACCTGCAGGGAACTGTTCCAGAGTCTTGCCAATACCAGTGAACAAAACCCTCAAAGCTTACCAGTTTTAGCTCAGAAGTTCACTGATGTTCTCCCAGTAGGATCACTCTTCATCATGAAAACTGAGTGTGCTGCTGATATTTCGTGTGATGAAGACCAAGGCCTAATGAAAGGCATTTAAATCTGTGCCAGTGAAGAGGAAATTCAGACTTCTGAAAAGCAAAGAGATGTCTGAGCAGCTGGAAATACTCAGTGTGATCCTCCAGCTGAGCACAACTGTGCTGGCAGACAGGAAGAAAACTCAGGAAGAAAGCAGGGCTTGCTCTTACACACCACCCCATGGACTACCCTCTTAAGGGTTTCCCCCTGCCAAAAAAAATAGGAGAGGAGACAGAAGGGAGAGATCAAGAACACCATATGAGAAAAAACAGCCTAGAGCAAAGCCTCAACATTAGCCATAGTCCAACACAAATGAAATACAGCAGTTTTACTACAGCAGGACATATGGCTGGTGTCCTTCACAAATCTTTCCAATGATGGAACCGGATTATTCAGCTATCTTCAGCACAGAGAAATATGAAGAACAGGATACATGAGGAGAATGGTAATGCTGGGCCAATTAATCCACAGAGTAAATGCACTTACTTAAGGTATAACCACTAAAGGTAGAAAAGATTTCTGGTTTTGTATCTGTGTGACTACAGCTGACTTCAAATTGGAGAAGAGAAATCAGTCAGGATGAAGAAACAGCTTTTACAAAAGGAGACAAAAGGGGCTCAGCTTGTTTAGACTAGCAAAATAGCTGGTGAAAGGGGGAAGACTGCTCTCTACAAATCTATCTTGAGGATAAACACCAGAAGACAAAAGAACTATTTGACTTAATGGCCAATACTGGCACCAGAACAAATGAATATAAATTGTCCATGAATACATTTAGGTTGGAAATTAAAAGAGGTTTCCTAATCACCACAGCAATTAGGGTCTGAAACAGCCTGTCAGTGGGAACAGCAGAGCAGAATAAGTTCAGCTGCTATTAAAACAAAACTCAACACCTTCTGAAGAGCTTAGAGAGTGGTGCCTAGACTTGGGAACAGAGCTCTCAAGGCAAAGCACATTGCTCTGTGGTTATTCATGGTCATAGCAGTAGGTACTTTACATCCAGCCTGCCCATGGACACTAAGTTTATTTTATTCTGCACAAGATTGTTAGCAGCAGCTTGGTCCATACATACTTGGACCATTTATGGTACCAGAATCCCCACAGCTGCAGTAAGAAATGTGCACCCTGAACACCTTTGCAAGCCTGGGACTTGTACAAGGAAGAGGGATTTCACCCACAGTCCTTATCCATGTATTTCACTCAAATCTGTAGCATTAAAAGCCCAGTCATTGTCATCCATCAAGGCCTCTGAGAGAGTCCAAACTGCCTTTCCACGTGGCACAGTGTACTGCCTATCCAGCCCATACAGACAGGGATCTCCATAATTTTATAACACCTCACGGAACACGGAGGGAATATCTCAGCTCCCTGAGGCTGATGGCAGCTCTGCCATCGGCTGCAGTAGAACTGGGATTGAGCTTGGCTGTCTCCTGCTGGTTTGTGCAGCCCAGAAAGGGAGAAGTGACAGGTGGTAATTTGATTAAGTGCAGTGGTATGAGCTGAGCAGGAGCCAGGATGGCCAGAACAGAACCAACAGGGGGGAGCAGCTGGTGGCTGCTGATCCTGCTTGGAGAGCACTCTGTCGAGTCAAAGACCACCATGGGAACACAACAGACGATTTGTTATCCAAATGTCCCCAGGATTAGGCAATGGGCTGTGACTCCCTGAGTATCCAGCCACATGGCAAGAGACTTGTGTGCAGGAATTAGTGGGAGAAGCTCATCATGCAAGTGGTTAGAATACAAAATCGGGTGACTAACTGGCCTGTCTGTTCTATGAAACAAAACATTTGCCCACATTATTTTTTAAAGTTTATTTACATTTTAAATGTCTTTAAAAGAATATGGATAACGTATTCCCTTAGAGAAAGCCATTTAGATGTCTCACCTCTGATGATAGGCAGAAAAATTACCAGAGCAAACACATCTATAGATTTTGTTTACTTATTATTGGTGGCTGAATTTGGATTTGTATTGTTTACTTGAAATTTAAAATGTTGTTTTTCAGTATACTGTGGGAGACCACAGATTGCAGGTTAACCTGCCTCGTTTAAAGCAAACTGAAAGCCTGAATCGCAACAACCAATCCCTAATTAGTTAAGTGAGATGGGTCAACCCAGACATTCTTGCCAAGACAGTGGAGGGGTATCATTAACTGTGGGAGGCTGTGAGGAAAAAAGCCACATGAAGCATGGAGTGTATCCCAATTAACATCATGGAGAGGAAAACTTCTCCATCATAGGATCTGAAGATCAGAAGGTCCAATAGGTCAGGTCCACAATTAGTCTTTCTACCCAGAGGCATCAAAGGTCAAAAACTACTAGCAAGGGAAACCAGAAGCCAATGCTCCAGTTATCAGATATTCTTAGAGTGACTTTTCACAAGCTTACTCTTGACAGTGAAGCCAGACTCAAATGTCACTGCTGCTTACCTACATTTGAGGTGAGGTTGAGAAAGCCGAGATTGCTTAGCCCAGACAGAAAAAAAATACTCAGGAGAAAGGAGAATCTTGTCGATGTGTATAAGTACCTGTCAGGGAAGAATGGAGATGGCAGAGCCAGATAAACCTCAGTGGTGCCCAGTAAAGAGGCAACAGGCAAAAAATGAAATACAAGAAACTCCGCAAAAAACAAGAATTAATTGCAAGGGAAGGTGAAGGTCAGATCTAGCTGTCCAGAGTGGTTTCCAGAGTAGTTGTGGAGTCTCCATTCTTGAAGGTGCTCACACCTGACAGGATATGGCACTGAGAAAACTCCTCTAGCTGAAACAGCTGTGCAAGAGAGTTGAACAAGACAATTTCCAGAGGTCCCTTCGAGCCTCAGTGATCCTATGATTCTCTTCCAGAAACCACTGCTGTCTAGCTGAACAGCACAGCTCTTTTGGGTTGATTTTGAGTCATACCAGTTCACCTGTCCATTTTCGCTGTTGTTGAAACAGACTATTTTGACGTGACTGAGGGAATCTGTGAAACCTGTGCGATAAACACAGGAGGCAGGAACACACAGACAGCCCTGAGGCTGGCTAAACAAGGAGCACCTCTTACAGCTTTGTCACTCAAGAGCCTCTTGGAAAGACCCTTAGTGCTCCATCTCCCAGGATGAGCTGCTGTAATCATCTCACAGCAATGTCAAAGGTACACAGAAAGGTTTGATACCCTACTTCTACTTGATTTCACCATGGAAGCAACAGCAGCTTGATGCCTCCCGTTATGAGAGCCCTTCTGAGACGCTCATCAGGTAATGATCAGCCCCCAAGAGCAGTTAGAAACCTTGGACAAATCTGGTCTTTCTTTTTTCCCTACTTCAGCTGTTTCCCAGTAAAACGCGTCCCATTGCTTCACTTGTCCCAGCAGCTTTAAAAGATGAGCCTATCCTCTGCACTAGCCAGAGTGGATGTAACATCTAGGAAATGTTACGTGTAAAAAGCCTTTTCTCTCATTCCTTCTTCCTGAGCAAAAGACTGTCTGACTGGCTGCACTGGCTGATGACTCAGGAGAAGTTTGTTCATGAGTGCAGAAAGAATTTGCCAATGTTTCCTATTAAAAAAACCCCATGAGACCTGAATAATTAATAACCTACCAGTGAAAAATTGGCCCTAATTACCAAAGCAATCCCCAAAAAAAAAAATGTTAATTGCTTGGCCTATGTTCCTCCCTCAATGGAATGACTATATTGACAAACCTTATATAGCAAGAAAAATCTGGTGGCCACAAGATACACTTGTTACAATTGGATCAATAGCAATTATGAAGTTTTCTTGCATTTCTGAAACATCTTCAGGCTCCAATCTATCTTAAGACAATATCATACATTTTTGTCAAGGTACATTTTCTCCCATTTTTTTGCTTCAGAGATGAAGATGATTCGTATTTTGCAGGGGACAAAATAAACATCATGAAAATTTTTAAATGGTTTTAAACAAAGGAAGTCATTATCAAGCATTGGCAAAAGCATTCAGTTAAATTGCAGTCGTGGTTGAAATTAATTTTCTAAAGCAAATTCTGAAAGAGGTAGAAGCCAACAATCAATAATCTCTTAATGAGGTGCAAGAAAAACATGTGTAGACATGACAGGTTTTGATGGCTAATGAGCTTCAGAGGAAGAACATTGTTCAGAGGAAAACTCTGAAAGGCACAGAAAATTGATTAATTGCCAGACCAAGATATTGCAGGAAAGCATTTGGAAATTCGGCAGCCCTCAGACCTCATATCATTTACACCTCCTATGCGACGTGTTAACTTTAGAAAACATTATAGCTGAAGGGTGTTGTTTTTCTCCCCCCCCCAGTCGCTAACTCACGATCAATCTGCTTGCTGTGATTTGTCGCCTCAGAAACAAAGTTACCTGGTAAAACTTTCCCAAATTGTTTGCGAGGATGAATAACTGAATGCAAGAGACAGGCCATGGGGGGTCCTGTTTTCTTTTTGTGTTAATAGATGCTCTTCTGGATGTAAGACATAACTAGGCTAACAGACATTTTGGTCTCCTGTCACTTGTGCTCACAAGTGTCAGCAACACAACATAAAAGAGCTCACATTTACAAAAAAAAATTATCAAAAGAGCATGACCTATTTTCCTGCAGTTAAACACCTTTTAAAGTACAGAGCTAAGCTCCTGTCAGCAACAAAGACACAGCTCACGTAGGTGGGAACACAGGATCCCAGCAGCAGGAACGTGGAACCCCAGCCTGGGAAAATTGATGCCATCTTCACTTGGGTCTTGGTCTTGAGGAATCCCCTGAGGCTAGTTGGAAAGCCTGGAGAAAGACTTACCCACTGTAGAGGATGATCAGTTCAGGGAATATTCAAACAAACTGGACCAAGAAAGTGCTTGAGACTTAATGGGATGCATCCATGAATGCTGGGGGGCAGCGTCACTACAAGGACACTCAATAGTCATGGGGAGATGAGGGGTTCCTGTAGACTGGATGGAAGCAAATGCTGCTCCTACCTTCAAGGACGGCAAGGAAGAGGTTCCAGGGAACTACAGACCCATCAGTCTTCCCTGAAGCCTTGAGTAAATCCTCCTGGAAACCATTTCCAAGTATATGAAGGACAAGACGACAATTTGGAGTAGTCAGCTGGGATTTAAGAAGGGTAAATCATGCCTGACCAACCTGATAGCCTTTTCAATGAGATGATAGGCTTGATGGATGAGGGAAGAGCAGTGCATGTTGCTTATTTTGACTTCACTAAGGCTTTTGCCTTAATTTGTCTGCCATAACATCTTCCTAGACAAATTGATGAAGTGCAGACTCAATAAACAGACTGTGAGGTGGACAGAAAACTGCCTGAGCTGCTGGTGTCAAAGTGCCGTGAGCACCTGCCCACTACTACCACCATCTCAAATGGTTTCACAAATAGCAGAGATTATGTCCCACGTGCCCCCTTCCATTCCAACAAAGCCATTAATACAGCCAACACGCATTTTGTTTTCCTAGCCTGAGGTGTGACTAGACAGAATCAGGAGATAAGTATGCAGCCTACTTTTTTTTTTTTTCTTATGTGGAGTAAAATATATTTCCACAGAATTGTCAAGAAGTATCTTTTTACAATAAACAAACACACTTCATCAAGGATCAAAACACACTCAAGGACCAAAACACACTGAGGCTTCACTAATTATATGGGCAAAATAAGGAATTACAAATACAGTTTAAGGAAAGAAAAAATGAAGGTATTTATAACACCAAAATGTATGAGTTCAAAGTCAGCTTTAACCACCTGTAAACTCTTTGCCTGAATGCTGACTGGATTGGGAGATCATAAATGATCCCACTATCTTAGATGATGACCTTGTCTCACTTCCAGTTCCTCTTTTTGTAAGCTATCTGTGCCTCAAGGTCTTTAATAAGGGGACAGATGGTTATTTCTACAGACATGTACACTCATACATAAGGCAGAGACTAGAAGACAAATCTCTCCTCACCAACATAAGACATAATAAAGAGCTGTGGAGAAAAATTATCCTGTTTACATGGCCACTCCAACACTGACCACTCCTGTACAGTTGCTGTATGATTAACAGCAAGTTATAAATGGGATAAACTCATCTGAGAACCTCATTCGATCTCAGAGACAAACAGCAGTTACCAGCACATCGAGACATTGATCCAGATGTAAAGTGGCCCTTAAGGGGTACAGGCAAGAGCAAACAGCAGAGGCTTCGAGAATCCCATCTCCACTGATAAATGTGATACACCAATTACATCACCTCACTCCCTGCACTCATTCTTTTCTCATTTGCTGCTCAGCAAGACAGTCAGTCTTCAAGGTAGTGATTCTCTCTCACTGCCAACATGATTAGGAGCTTGTTCTTGTTTAAATCCCCTAGTCGTCATTTTTATTTTTAAAAAATAGTTTAGGTTAAGCACTCTCAGAGCGCTGCAGCTTAACCCTTGGGCACCTGAAGACCCCAAGAGTCTATATATGTGGTGATAATAAAGTTAGCTTAATTTTAGGGATATAAAGTTAGCAGTTTGGGGTGCTACTGGAACTGTCCAAGTCTTTATGTTGAGAAGCAGATTGACACCATCTCATTTGCCCCACTGTGATTCACAAACCAGATGTTTCCCAACCTAACTCACACCTGTAGAGCCCAATGCCCCTCCAGCTGTGTTTCTCAGACAGACAGACATAGACTTATAGCACCACAGAACGCATCAGGAGAGGGCTTGAAAAGTCACTGAACAAAACCAGATAGTCCTGTACACATGGACAGGGACACAACCAAAAGGGGAAAATAAAAACCCAGTTAGACAACAGTGTAAAAAACAACTTGTGAAGTTAATTATAGCAGTCTTAATTGTATGAACGAATTCTTCAATTAAGAAAGCATTTGAGCAATAAAGCAAAGAACAGACCTGCATCAAGCCCTGACCAAAACACAAAGGTCCAAGCTCTCCCATTTTAACTTCTAGCCTCGTGATAAATGTGTTTGGCTGGAATGCAGGAAGACAGGATTTTAATTCCTCTTCTTTCCTAGAGGCTGGATTTCTTCTGTCTCTTATCAAAGAATCTCTTATCAAAGCTCAGTTACAAAAATACAGCAACACAGCTTGCAACTCATATCTCCTTCATCTAAATGTGCAGACATGCAGCAGGGCCATCTGTCCACGGACAAGGTCAAACAACAAGAAAGAATAAGGTCTCTTGGACCCAGCTGGAAGCACAGAAACCTCACATACCCTTGCTTGGTCCCTCAGGTAGGACCTTGACAGAAGAGAGGGGGCAAGGCTGGAATTCAGCCAAAGCCAGGAGCTCCTGCCTCACATAAAGGCATTGCAAACCAGTTTGTCAAGGAGCCTAAAACATGTTACAGGCCTGCAAGAACCCCGATCACAATTCTCAAGAGCAACTGTCTATGGCAATGTAATTATTCCCCCATGCAAAACAAACAGCTCCAAGGAGCCCAGTACCTCCTGTCTGAGAAGAATCTCCAGACCTAGTGGGGTTCAGGTGGGAAATGAGGGCTCTCCATCCCCCAGCTAGAGAGGTAATTTGAATGATGTCTCAGACCAAGGTCTTAGGACTGTTACAAAATGGGGGATGGGGGGAGGAGAAAACAGAAGTAAATAACACATCTGATCTCTACTTTGAGAGAACAGCAGCTGACCCTTCCCAGACTCCAGGAGAGAGTGATGACAGTGAGCCATAGCTGGGGAGACATCGCTGAAATTTAGGCACCACAGCACTGAGTCGTTCCGCTCATCAAGCCTTCAGTCTGCTTCAAGACTTACCGAGTCAATGCAGAGTCACACTGATTCCAGTGAGCTAATTAAGTCTTGAGTACTCATAAGCTTTACTGTGACCTAATCCCCATTAGAGCTGTAATTGTACAGATTGATTTATCATTTGATACTGAAATTGGTTAGACTCCAAGCAATAAACTCCTTCTGACAATGCTCTTTTTTTTTTTACAAAAAAGTATGTTGTTCCATAAAAGTTAACCTTTTGGAGGAACACACAATTCTACTGAAAAATTTTCCGAAGAAAATTATTTTAATGGCATTTTGACTGTCAAAATGTTTGTCAGAATGAAAGTTCAGCACTTTTTCATATACTTACACTACACTTACAATGTGAAGTTAAATTTAAAAGGTTACAGTGTCTTCTCAGAAATAGAAATTGCAGCCCCTGGCAGCTCTATTCCCAAGAGTTGCTGTAACCCCCTGCTGTGTCTGCGTTTCATGCTCTCTTCCCTGTCTGGTCCACAGAGGAGGAGAGTCTGCTGAAGTTGCCAGAAAGAAGCTTTTGCCAGAAGTCCCACCTCCTCAAAAGTTGTTCCATGAGCAGTGGAACTGTAGAAACCTGTTTTCCTACGATTTGGTGCCCTGCAGCCAGATCCTCCTGTGCCTAACAAGGTGCTAGACCTTCCCTCTCAAAGTTTTTGTATATCTGGAGTATTATTCTAGTCTTTACCCATGTGAATTCCTTCCTGCCTAGCAGGAGATGGAGCTGACCTTCCCTCCCCATCCAGTCAGGAATCCATCAGGATGTAAATCACTGTCTCTGTCAAACTCAGCTACGAGAGACCAGTGAATTTAGAAGTCATGACAGTGCAGCAGCAGGTGCATGCACACACACACAAACATCCCCCCTGCGCTCACCAGCCTGCCTTCCTAAGGAAACCAGCCTAAAAATAACCAGCTGGAGCTGCAGTGTGAGCTGTGCCTCCGCTCCCTGTCAGTATGCATTAGAGCACTTCTTAATTTCACATTTCCGTGGCTTGTCTCAAAAGAAAACCTGGTATTTCTCCTGTGATCTTTTCCTAGCTTCTTTATTTTTTTACCACTGTGTATTCATACTGTTTTCCGTGTCAGAGCAGTCCCAAGACTGCAATACAGGCTTAGACATTCTGCATTAAACTTCTTTGCTTAAAGTACTTTATAAGACATGAATTTTAATAATTGTTAGAACAGTACATTTTATTTTTAACCTGCAATGTAGCTCACTTTATATGCAACTCAGGCAGAAATCTACAAAAGGTAATTTAGCTGTTAACTGGCACAGTCTATATATGCCAGCAAAAATGCACTGTCACTAGAAAAACACTATATTTAGCAACTATGTAGCAGAAGGAGTTAAAATAAGTCTTTTTTCCCCTTCACAGAAACTATTTCTGTAGATTAGATCTGGTAAATGCAAAGTAACACATGTTAAAGACTCCTGTGCAAGTACTTCTGGTCTTTCTTTTAAAAAAGTGTTTATGTAGCAATATTTGAGATCTTCTATAAGGTCTTGCATTGAAAGCCACAATGAAAAGTTTGCATGTGTTCTTTCTCCACAGTCTGCTTTTAGCTACCTACCCTCCTCTCCAGCATTGTGTTATTTGTGTTTCTCTGACAGCATGAGCCTCACAAAAAGTGCCCTTTTTTTTTGTCTTTCCATACAGTAATAGTTCCTCATCATCACAGAAATCCAATATAAGCTACTTATTTTCAACACATTCTGTAACACAGAACCTTTGCTCACAAGACAGACTTCTGGAAAAATAATAATCCTGTATAATACATCTAAATCCCTTCTGATCAGTAGTATATTCCCGAATAATTTCCTTGATTCAGCCAAGTTTCCACTCAGAGGCACAAAATCTGGAGGGGAGAAAGTTGAGCCGTCCAGGTGGCACAGACAGCATTTCACATCATTCCAGCAGCTCAGGAACTCCTGCTTCTTCTCACTGTCTCAAGTTCAGGGGAGGGACATGGACAGAAGCAGAACTGCAGCATTTGCTGAGCATAAGATCTCCTTACAGCAGGCCAGAACCCCAAATATTTAATGCATCACAGGGGAAGGTTCAAACACAGAGCACCCAGAAAGAAAATGGTGCAGTTCTAGCACCAAAGCACACTGTTTTTGTTTATGTTTGCCAGAGCTTTCAACTGTTTATCAGAATGGCAACAGATGGCACAAGGCAAACGCACGCACTTTTTCACAGTTTCCTACAAAACGAACAGATGTCTTCATTACATGCTACATGACCGCGTTTAACAAAATGTGACAAGAAGCAGAGGTAGAGAAAAATGGCATATCCCTTCCC
The DNA here is from genome assembly GCA_036785705.1 of Acanthornis magna. Taxonomy (NCBI): domain Eukaryota; kingdom Metazoa; phylum Chordata; class Aves; order Passeriformes; family Acanthizidae; genus Acanthornis; species Acanthornis magna. The sequence goes on from JAWUZG010000097.1 coordinate 124,892, forward strand.
TAACCTGAATTGCCTCTTGGCACAGATTTGAGTTGTGCCTGAGCATGGGACTGAATGCACAAGAGGGAACTCAGAGCAATTTTCACTTGTCTCTAGCCCATCGTACCCAGTGCACGTGGGAAACGGAGCAGGGACTTTGAGGGGGTTGGATCCCTAGGGAAACATGGCAGCTCTCTGGACCAAAGTGGAGACAGGAGGTGTTTTCATCCTCTCTCCTTAGGAATGTTTGCAGGGGAAGACAGTGCTCACCTGCGTGAGAAGAGCCCCTCCAGCAGAGCCCATATGAAGCCTGAACCCTTTTGTCTCTGCCAAAAAGGACACTTTAGCCACAGTCCAGTACTGCTGGAGCCACAGACAGCCCTTGGACTGCTCAAGCACTTCCTGAGCCTCCACAAGAAGATATAGCAGACCTAAACAGCCAAAATGCTAAAGGTTTCTCCAGTGATGCGAGTGAGTAGAGCACCATCAACAAAATAAATCTGTTCTGAAGGCTAGGCCCATGTTGGGTTAAATACTGCCTGTCTCTGCTCATCTGAGTGGCTCAGCAATTCCAGGAAATATATGTCTTGCCACACAAGGAAAGAGAAGAGCATGAAGGCTTGCTCTGTACTGGAGATCAATGTTTTCAACATTCATTTTTGCTAACTGCTACTCCAGAAATCAGACAGACTTTCTTTTATTTTCAAATCAGCTAAAGAAAGGGAGAGAAGTGTTCAGGTTTGGGGGATAATGGGCACTTGACATCCACTCACTCAGGTGTTCTGTAACTAGCTATGGTTCTTAGCACAGAGTGAAACAGAGTAAAACCACAGCTGATGTGAAAATTTTACAATAGGGCAGCAGACATCTATATATTTTACTTTGTTTTTGCTGTAGGGAACAAGGCCAACCATTTCAGACAGCTCTCCCAGTTAAACCATAGACATAACTTGCTTACCCATGTGCATTTGTGACTGCAAAGGCAGGGACAGAAGCAGAAAGGTCTGCAGCAAAGCACAGCCCTGCACATATTCCTTCTTCCAGCTGGAAGCTCTGAATTGCTTCAATGCAGAACTATATTCCAGCCTCCTAAAAAAAAATTCAGGCTCTTTGTAATAAAACCAAAATCTGTCTCCAAGCCAGGCTGTCACAACACAGTGGGAGGACAAACCCATAGTGAACAGAACAGACTTTTGAGGCACTTCTTTTTGCCCACAATACACATGGTTACAGAGGAAGAGACTGAATCCTGTCCCTCTTCCCAGAGCTTCTCCAAATAGGCCAACACAGCGGAAATTTTCACATTGTAACATGCTAAATCAGCTAGCCAGGGTTTTGTCAGGCACCAGATGTGCCAGTGAGGCAAAGTCTCTTTCCAACATCATCAGAATCTATTAGTCTTGCTCAGAACTGACTGCCTGTCTCCCTGCACCTTTAAGGGCTTTACGGTGCCTGTGAGGGCTTTATACAGTCAAGATAACAGCACAAAAATAAACATCAGCAGACTCCCTTTTTGGGAGGTGTTATGTGCCTGCCCAGGAGAGAGAGGCCCAGGATCTGCTCCAGCTCATCTCAAAGGTCCTGAGATGTCTGCAGATTTGGTCATATAGACACACACCATTGGTCTGCAGCATTGTGCAGTGAGCTTCATAAAATCATAATCCAACATGAAACAGAGAAGGCTCCCAAGTTCAGTACATTAAAGGAGTCATCAGATGAAAGTAGTGATCAGCTGTATATTATTTATCGACACCTATTGCATCAATGAGCTGTTGGCCAGGCTGATGGGCACAGCCTGGCACACTGACACGTGGCATTCGTGAGCTGCACTGTGCTGTCCCCTCATCCACACACAGGGCTGGGATCTGCACAGTGCTGTGACAAAGGTGGACCCCAATGGCTTCCGAGGGCCTGGAATCCACAGAGCAGCTTATTGCTCCTCCATTTACCCTGCCAGAGGCAAAACTGACTGCAAGTCTCCCTGGGAAGATATTCTCCCCCTCAGTCAAAGAGGGTTTTATGTAATGCAGTCCTGTTCTGCACACCCATGGCTGGCTCTCCCAGGACAACAGAGACAGCTTTTGCTGCTGGTAAAATTCTCCTGCATAAAATAAAATCCCTAAAGCCCATCTACATTCCCATTCCCAACATCAGGAATGACAGTCCAGGTAAATCCTTTGGCTTTCAGTTAACTTGTGCTCAGCCTAGCAAACTCCATTCCTAGCTAGTCAGGAAGACACCAACCAGAATTCTACTTCAGAATACCTTTTTCAGGAGTTGATCCTGTGCTGATGAGAGGCCATAGGAGCTTTCCCAAGGATTTCAGCAGAAAAAATCTGTCCCTCTGGTAGCAGGAAAAACAGAATGTAATTGCAGGATGACTACCATTCCCTGAGGAGAGAAAAAATATCAGGATGCAGCAGAGCAGGAATTCTTCCAAGGAGCAAGGAAGAAAACATTTGTCATGTTTTTGGGCAGGAGCACTCTCACCATTCTTTCAACCATTTTATGACTTTAATGACTGGCTTCTCATTGTCTCAGTAGCTTGCAGAATGTTCTCCTCCCTTCCCCTCATCTCCACCTTGAAGATTTCATCTGCAGCTGCTCGCAGAGCTATTGTGTGACCGCTAAACCCAAAGTTTCTTGTGGAGCTAATGTTCTTGGGAAACTGCTTCTCACAAGCCTTATGTTCATCACCAGTTCTCTGGGCCTCTTCCTAGTGGCATCTGGCAGCCCCTCCAGCGATAAGAGATCACACAGGGTCTCATTAGCAGCGGAAGGCACTTCACAGCAGGGGCTCTGTGCATCAGTTGCAGTGATGTCCTGAGTATTTATGTCCTGAAAGAAAGTGTAAAAATACAGGCAGTGGTGACACAGAACACTTCTTGCATGTGACTCTAAAATCCACAGCAATAGTCTCATCTACTGCACAAAAAGGCAGAAACCAAAATCTATCCTAGGGTTGAATTCATTTCTATGTGTTTGTGAGCACATTTAATGCAACCCTCAAAACTGTTCTTAATATGCTTACCTCTGCTCAGGATGTTGAGATTTCAACTGTTTCTGCAACATTCAACGATTAAAAATCTTCTTTCTAGTGAAAGGGGACTAAAGAGGGATTAAAACTAGATGATCTTTAGGGTCCTTTCCAACCCAACCCATTCTATGATCCTATGAAAAGCCAAATATAACAGAGACTTCAAATGTCTACATCAAGGGGCTAATTTCTGCATGTGCCTAAAACTGTGACTTAGGTGTCCTTTCCACCCAGCTCAGAAGTCATTGTGCACCTCTTTATCTTAGTCAAGTGTTCATTGGAGTCGCTGTCTTCATGTTGGCTTCTTTGAAGAGAGACAAAGGTGGATATATTGCAAATCACATGTTTTATAGATAAAAAACTACTGATTAAAATATTCACTTCAGAATAGGACTCCTAGGTTTGAGGTTCGCTACTCAGTTCTTCTTTTTACTGTAAATGAGTCTCTTTTCCATTAAGCTACTGTCTCTTCCTGGTGGAGCTATCTGCATCTTGCCTATCTTGCCAGAACTCACGACAAACAGGACCAGCCTACAAGCCAGGACGCACAAAGAGCTGTGACAGAGAAGCTCTGCCGTCCCTGACATCATTCATACCATCTGCAAAGAGATGCTTTGATGCTCAGATTGCACCTCTTCAGCACTAGAAGCTTTGTTGTTATTTTAAAGCATTTCATCTGTATGACTGCATACACTCTAACAGTTCCATTGAAGAAAATATGTGTAATCTGGCTGTTGCTCCAGCACTTTCCCCGATACACAGGAGGGGAAGGGTCTCTAGCAACAGCATCTCATTGGCAGGAAAATCAGAAGGCTAGATAGCTTGAATTATCCAGACATACAGCACTCTCTCAGAAGGAACACCACCAAGAGCATCCTGAAGCAAAGTTTCTCCTTCAGAAATTCAACCCTAGACTCCAGTTCTGCTTCCTCCAAAAATAGTCTGCCCTATCATCAGCTACAGAGAGTGAGAAAAGACCATCTACAATTTGTTACATCTTTTGCTCAAAGATCACTGCATAATGAAGAGGGAGACCAAACCAGACAGCAGGTCTTCCATAAACTGAGCATTTGCTTACACACCAGAAAAGGAGCTCATAAGACTATGTTTAACACCATCTGGGGATCCTTCCATACAATATTACCATCAATAATAACAGAAGCCTAGCTACAGATTGTTGTACTCTGTGACAGCTAAATATATCAGGCCTAATTAGATAGCACAGGCCAAAAAGCAAAAATCTGCAGACACAAGGGAATGCAACCACAAGGGCCAGGAAGGCAAAAAACCACCGCAAATTAAGTGAAGGGATGAACCTGGACTGAAATCACCAGTCTCAACACCATAGCTGAAATTTAGGAAAGGTCAGCTGTAAATAAGGAGCCTGGTTTGAACAGCACAGCTGGGGTCTCTCTGTGACTTAAACCAGAGAGTAGGCTCCAAACACTCCTCAGAGCTGGGAAGAATGCACTGGGGAATTTACCTCAGCTGGTGTATATCAGCCTGGCTCCATTGACTTCAATTAGCGCGATGTTAAATCTCCAGTGTTGACTTCAGTGGGATTACAGTGATTTACATCAGCTGAGGAGCTAGCATTTCACTTTTGGGCAGACTCTTCTCTAGCATCTTCATTAGTGGAAATTCCATATAAAGAGAAGAAAAGGAGACATACCCTGTCCTTACATCTCCAACCACCTCCTGTAATGGGAACATCACAAATGCAAGAGGCAGACTGGCAGCCAGCTATAATCAGCTCTGTTTTGCTGCAGTTCAATCTGTGGTTACAATTACCCTTTCTTTGCTATAAAGATCCAGCTAAGAATTGCTGGAGCCACTCCTTCCCCTTCCTGCCTCTCCCCTTTATTTAAGAGCACTAAACGCAGGTTTTTGTAGAGGCACAAGGTTCTTGCCCTTTCCCGTGCATGCACAGCTGGCAATTACTGCTAGCAGCCAGCCTTCCCAGCTCCCTCTTCCTGCCTGTTTTCCCTAAATCTGTAAACACAGGAATAACTATCATTTTGCTGGATACTACTCATGTATTCCAGGTTTGAATGCTACAATATACTGAAATCCAGTAAACTGAAACATGCAACAAGACACCGTGGTCCTCCTATAGGTTGCATTGCCAGATGTTGTTGGAAAACAACATGCTGGTTCCTTCCAGATTTTAGATGAGCCACTGCTTGTTAAACATCGAAAATATTATCTGAAACACGCAAATATGGCCTTTTGAGGAATCCAGGGAAGGCATCCATAATTCCTACTTCTAGGTGCCCAATCTCAGCAGTGTGCTTTAGGCTGCTTTACAGCCAGTGGAGACTTCAGAGATGATTTAAGAGCTAAACTAGGAGTTTACCTCTCTCCATGGAATATATAACATGCTTAAGCTAATAAATTAGGTACCTTTATTAGAAAGCCTTAAGATGGTATGAATATTCTCAAAATACCTGTAACTTCCACTTCCCCGCTGAACTCCTTTTATCGCCTGACAACACGAATCAGACAAAGTGAGGGACTTTGCCTGATCCAGGGTTCTCTTAAAATATGAAGACCTTGAGATTTGTACAGCTGTTCATTATCAGGTCCTGCTGCCCAGGACCAAAACTGTGTTTTGGGTGGAATTACGTAAATCATGGACTTTACATTTCCCAGTCAAATTGCAGTGGTTTCAGACTGATCTAAAATGAAAGTTTGAATGTCTCAGCGAAATTGGCTATTTAAAATACTCTTTTCAGCCTGAAACAAAGGATTTCTTTCCAATGTTGTTTTAAATTTATGTTTTGCTACAACTTACCACAATGTTCTAAGGTTTAACTCAAAAATGAAGCATCGTGACTTAAAAAGAGTTCTCTTATGACTCCTTTTTAATCTAAAAGTGTAAGAGACCAAACCCAGCTCTGACAAACGTGTCTAGTTTCCTAAAAAACTCATTTTTCCATAAATAAACGGGATGTCTAAATTAAAAACATTTAGACAATTGGGTATTTAGACAATTTGGGTATCACTGAAAAATACACACATAGAGGTCACAAAATCTTGTCCTTACTCTGTGCACAAGGAGAGATGATTTCCTACCATCTACTGGTCCTCTAAGGATGACTTTGAAGAACAAAGTTTCTCTATGACCCAGCCAAATGCCCCGAAGAAGAAGAATTGATTTAACACAGAGAATGGCAAAATTCATAATCTGTCACCTTTTCATAGCTTTTTTAATACTCTTGACTGATCTAAGTACAGAACAAAGTCACATGTAAGCTCTAGTATAAAAATACCTCCTTTACTGGGACAGGCTGTGACTTGGCTACAGGAAAGGTGCAATAATTTCCCCTTGCACACACACTTTACAAGCTTCGATGCCTCAGATTCTCCTGTTTCCTTGTTTCCTCTTCTATCTTCTTACCCTCAAGAGCCTAATACCCAGCCACTCTTTCCTGGAAAATAACAAGAATCATCCTCTCCATGGATACAAAGCTCTCCTTTCTGGTAATTAAACAATATTTTCAACTTAATGGAATGTGAAGGATGGATTAAAACTGACCATGGAAGGAAATAAAAGTGCACATACTACTTAGAAGTTTTGAAAAGCGTAGTTCTATGCGAAAAGACTCATATTCCTTTAGCTGAGGTTTGTTCCTTCCTTATGTATTTGTACAGCAGTTGTCATTTCACAATATTGGCGTTTAAGGCTCACTCCCCAGTCTTTGGTCATCATCTCCTATAGAGCTGTTAAGCCCAATAAAACACCTTTTTATGTCACGAATAACTTTTGTCTGGAGTGTTTCCTGGGTAGCTGAAGGGTGGATGAATTTACTTTTGTAGGAAAATGTCACTGAAATATCAGACACACTGCCCACTTTAGTTGTTATTGTTTCATTGTTACTATTTATTCATGTATTTATTTCCCCTGTAAACTTCCCATTCTCCGGACTTTTCCTTCTCCCCTCCTCCTCCCCCCTCAGAACTCACCAATTTTTCCTCTCGTTTTACATCATGCCACTTTCCAGTCATGGTTTGCATAACACATTCTTACTCTGCCATGCTTCTAAGCCTCAGATTAAAGTAATTTTAATTTTAACCATACAACTGAATCTAGCTCTTCTAAAGGTGCTTAAAGTCAAATGGAAGCAGGACATTTTGGCCTTCTTGAAAGACAGTCAGCTGCAAATGACATCAAGAACTATCATTCAGCAGCTGCATCTGAAAAAAAAAAGAATATGGAATTATGAATAAAATAATTTGATTTTATAGACCAGGGAGAGAGAAGGCATGGATAATACTCAGAGAGTTCTCAATTTGTTAAAAATCACAAGAGAGGCTAGGGAAAGTTCTGGGCAGCTGCTCTGAAGTGAGATACTGACCTACAGGAGCAGTTTAAAAATCGTGCAAATTTTGTAATTCTAGTTCCTCTTACTTGTGTTTATGATTCTAGTTCCTCTTACTTGTCCTTTGAGTAGCTAAATATAGATCCTATTTCCAGGTTTTGAGGGAGAGAAAGAAATCAGACTCTTGGCTCATCACATGACTCCAGGAAGTTGGGATTCAAGAAAAATATTAGATCTTTTGACAAATCATGTGGGTATTGACTAGAATACAGGTTGAATGGTGCCCTGAACAACCTGATCTAGTGGGTGATGTCCCTGACCATGGTGGGGGGAGGTTGGAACTGCATGATCAGTGTCCCAGCAATTCTATGATTCTGTGATTCCATGGCTCACAGGGAAGTGCAGCCATGCAGAGCTCTGTAAGAGTTACACTATAGCAGCAATGAAACAAAAAAAATTGTTCTACTCTTCCTATTTTCTAACCCAAAAAGGAGTGGAGGAAACCCCAGAGCTTTTTGCCTTAAAAATTACTTGTTCTAAATCTCAATCTTATATCTCCCCTCTTTTGACTCCTCCTTTCATAATTTATTTGTTTCTTCCTCTTTCTCAGTGATCTCACGCCAAGTTCAAAGGTGATGCTTTCCCTGCACTCCTCCTGTCCAAGGTCCCATCCCAGGGAGCCAAAGACAACTCCTGCTGCCATCAACAGACCCTCCCAACAACTGTGGTAGAGCCTGTGGCTGTGTCCTCAACCTCCCTCTCCCTGTAACAAACCTTAATGACCTTCTGAGTTTACTTTGACAGAGAAATAAGGATAATTATTAAGGGTAATTGTTTAATTACATAAAAAATTAATGTAAAGTCTGGTTTATAAGGTTATATATTGAACATTTGCCTAGGAGCTGGAGAGTAGTAATCCAATGAATTGCATGAAACCAATAACAACACTAAGATTTTGTACACATCTCAAACACCTCTCCCTGCCATGTCAAATATTTTTAAATTCTTGATTTTTTTTAAAGAGTGCCCATTCAAAAACTCTTTTCTCTTTCTTTAATCCTTCCCTCTGTGTTCCCTATTCAACAGTTTTAATGGCCTTTTTTCTAATACTGCATTCACCTCAAGTGACATTAAGCTGATGTAATAGAACCATTTTAATCAGTAACAATCAATTTTATTACTATGAAAACCTTAGGGACAGAACATTAAATACATACCATGTAATTAGTTTTGATAAAACAAGCCTTCATCTTAGCAAATCAAATATAATGAAAAGGAAATTTAACAGCTATAAAAATCCATGGCATAAAGTAGGTGTGAATATGCATTCTATATGCACAGCAGTATAGCATCATGTTTCATTTCATCCACACACATAATCCATGTGAGAGCAAAGATGAATTACGGAAAGTCTTTGGAAATGAAGGAATGCCCCAAAAGTTCTTTTATTGATAATATCTACTTTAAATACTTTGTTTATGAGCTACACCGATGGTTGAATCTTAGAAGAGAGCTCAGCCTGAGAGGAGAATGCAAAATCACCGATTGAACACACTTATTGATGCAATGAAACCAAGATGAAAAGCAGTACTGAGGAAAGCAGAGCAATATCCACTACTTAGCTACTGATAAAACCAGAGTTTCTATCTCTGTATTTATTCACAGGGCAATTAATATCTGCCATGGTTCTGCATCCTGTGTGCCACTAAGGCTGGAAGTGTTTACAAACAGCCATTAGTCCTGCGTCAGGAGAGCAGGCTGGGCACATAACAGCCTCCCCTGTAGGCACAGACCAATATTTCTCCAGCAACCAGGAATTCCAGCTGAGGTCACTAGCAGCATGAAGGCACTTTATTCTGTTTCTTACAAGAACCATGCTCTTGTGCAGCTCATGATATTCCTCGAGCAGGGACACTTAATAGGACTGAGGGGATTCGGTGACGAATTTTTCTTTTTCATTAGCCAGGGGTTGTTTTGTTTGAAATTTTTTGGAAAATATAAATAATGTTTCCACACTTAGTAATGGTCCACTGGGGGCATATTTAAGTTGCAATTCATCAGCCTGGAGTTTTACCACACAGAGCGCAACACAAGCTACAAAAACAGTCACTGAGACACCATCTTTCCAGCCAGAATTCAGCAGCCTCCTACTCCAGCCTTCTCTCCTTCATTTCTTGGCCAGGTGACCTCCTGGTCCTTGGGAAAGGCTCAATTCATTTTTCAGATAGCCATTAAGATTACTTTATACTGTTCTACCCCAGGGGAACTGAAGAGCTGCACCAAAATCCAGAACAATTGACAATATTTTCTCCTCAACAGAAAATTGGATTTTCTACTAAGCTTAAAATCTCTTCAAGGAAACTAGATTACTTCAGAAACTCTTCTGATTCTAAATCAGTTTTCCCATAGCAGATTTCGATTCAATATTTTCAAGGGGTTCTCATCGAAAAACCCAAAGCTTCAAAACCACGAAAAAAGTCCTTGTAACTTCCCAGGAAAAGTTCTTCACTAAATTATGTCTATAAAAATTACAAGTATTTACTACTTTCCTCAACTCTTGCAGCATGAAAACAAAGCATTTCCTAACCAATTCTACTCAAGTATTTTCAGGTCCTGGTTTGTCTCACTCTTCCCCACATAAATCAGGAACCACACAATAGCCAAGAGGCTGTAACTACATCTGATGGAACCCTTCACAGCTTGTCAAAAACATCCCCTGCAGAATCCAAGGAACTTGATGCAATGGAAACCCCATGGCCCAAGAACTGAGGCAATACACCTGGAGTCTGGGGAGCTGCAAGCAGTGTGCAGTTCCAGGTTTGGGAATGACCTGTGAGATGGGAGGTGTCAGGGTTGAGGATCGGGTTTCCTGAGGCTCTGGATCTGGGGCATCCATCCAGCACATTACACCAAGGGCAGAAGAGCCTTGGTCTCCAAGCCATGGCCATGGGTGGGATGGCTTTGGATCTGGGGCATGGCATCCAACACATTACACCCAGGGCAGAAGAGCCTTGGTCTCCAAGCCATGGCCATGGGTGGGATGGCTTTGGATCTGGGGCATGGCATCCAGCACATCACACTGGGCCAGAAGAGCCTTGGTCTCCAAGTCATGGCCATGGAATGGCTCTGGATCTGGGGCATGGCATCCAGCACATTACACCCAGGGCAGAAGAGCCTTGGTCTCCAAGTCATGGCTGTGGGATGGCTCTGGATCTGGGGCATGGCATCCAGCACATCACACTGGGCCAGAAGAGTCTTGGTCTCTAAGCCATGGCCGTGGGATGGGACTTTCAGAGTCAGAGGTTCCAAACAGTGTCCCAGGCTGCTGGCCCAGCCCTGGGCTCGATCCCTTCTGCAGGCTGCCCCGAAGTTGGTGATCCTGGGACAGTAGAGCAGCAACCCAAGTGGATTATCTCTGAGGGAGAGATGGGACTCTGAAAGCCTGAGCGGCACTGGCACCCATCCAGCCACAGTTCCTGAGACACAGAGCAGCTGCTACCAGCAGCAAAACTGACAAGATCATCGATTTCTCTGAGAAGCTGCAGCATCTGGGGAGCAGATTTCATTTCGGAAACGCTGTGTGTTGATGTGTCTAAAACAGTCTTTTCTTAGGTTTTCTGGTTCATGTGAAGTAAAGAGGAAGGCTTGTTTTAGACTGAGAGGGGAAAAAAAACCCACCACGGTTTTCTGCCACCTGGAAACCCTGGGGGTTTAGCTGTCTATATTTGGCACAGTCTATGTCTGATGAAGGAAAAGAATTGGGCTGAGAATCGTGCAGGATCAGCCTGATCCATCCCTCTGCTGTGCCTTAGCCTCCTTTTGACTGGGGTTGCTCAGAGCCTCATGTAGCTCAGGTCAGCTCCACCAAGTGCAGACACATCCTCAGCCTTGTGCTTCGCTGAACTAATGGTGACTCATGCACGGGGACAGAATTTTCCCAAGTCATCGCAAGTCCCACAAGCCAAAAATAAATGTTTGAAAGAAACATTTAACACTCAAAACTGAATCCTCGATTCAAGGTGACCTTGCAGTTTTTATTAATGCTTTGATCACCTCCATGTCTATGAAATGACATGATTCGATTACCATGTGTTACATCCTCACATTTACTCATACCTCAGAGGGCCTAATTTGTGCCTCTGATGTATTTCTGAAGCAATTTCTATGGAAATATATTTTTTAAATTCCTTTAAGTGTATAAATTGTATTATTAATTCAACATACTACTCTTGCCTCATTGTTCTTTTTTTTTTCCTTTCCTTGCTGTTAGAATACGTGAGAGGAAATTTAAGCTGATGAGCCAGTAGGAATGTATCACCTCTTCATACCACTGAAGGAAACATTCTGTTTCCAATCTGGACCATGTAAAGATAGGTGCCTAAATTCCTGCAGTTTGATACTTCAGGATGAAAATCCCAGTTTTGCCAAAGTCAGTAGCAAAATTCTTACTGATTTGAATGGGGTAGAATCAAACCTAGAGAGTGACGACAAGGCACCTCTGTTCAGCACATTGGTCCCTCCTGTTATCTGTGCAACACATGGAGTTTGTTGATAACTTAATAGGAAAAAATATTCATTGACATTTTTTATGTGTGTCTGCATATGCATTGCAGCTGGATGAACAAGTCATCATCCCAGGATCCTAACTTTTTGTCTGATCACAAATTACCAGCCAAGGCAGTGATTTTCATCACTTTTATTCTATTTTTCCTAAATGTGCAATGGATCAGCTTAGGAATGCAAGCCGCATTTTGTAACTAGCTCACAAATAGCCTGCTCATGACTGCCTTGATCCAAGAGAGAACTTAAACCTGTCCCCAGAAGGGTTTACATAAGATTTAAAATATTTCCTTGCATAGTGACCCATCTGTGCTGGCTGGACACAGCGCCACATGCATCCCAGCTTCACTAACAGACCCCACAGTTCCCTCCCAGGGTCCAAGAATGGAAAGATTGTACAGGGAAGAGTGGTAAGCTGTCTCCATCAATGGACCACAGCAGATATATAGGGGAGGATCATAAAACAGGGCACTGAAACTCTTCAAGAGCACTCCCCTGATCACCAGCAGCCTGAGGCTCAGACTTCCAGCAGCACAGGTGCTTGAGGTACCTTGCTGGTGTTTACTAAATCTGTGTGCATTTCTTCTCCATTAACTTGTCCATCCTCCCCATAAACTCATATGAACTCCCAGCAGCCAGAACATCCTGCAGCAGGGAGTTCCTCAGCTTCACGTCACCTTACAGGAGAAGACACTGACTTCTGCTACACCCACCACCCAAACAGGATGTGAACAGACAAGGCCTTAAAAAAATCTTGGGAAATATTTCAGACTCTTGAATGGAAAAGGTTATTGTTTCTTCGTCAGAGCAGTAGAAATAACACACTGTAAAAGGTGGACTGCATGATCCCAACTTCGTCACAGCCCACTGTCCTCTCACTCTTTCCTTATGAACTCCCCAAATTAAAAGTAAATTTCAGAAAGGCCATAGCATCATTTTTTGTACAAACACTCTCCTGGATAATTATTTACTGTATATTTGCTATAATTTCTGCTTTCTGCAGAAATTATGGAGGGATAAAATCTCACTTTCTCATCGGTTCGCAAACAAACAAAATAGGCAAGGTGGCAATTGCAGCCACTAGAAAATCAATCACTGACATTTCAGTTGGTTTAGCTCATTTGGAAGGACACACATGGATATATTTGTACTGTCTTTGCCTAATTCTAATATACATTCACGTGCCTGTATACATTTCCATGTCAAGATGCAGCAATTAGATCTATGAAATACATACAAACAGCCAAGGTTTTATGGTGTTCTTCCTCCCTTCCTCCCCAACACTCCTACACTAGCAACTAGAAATAAATACACAGCAACATGAGAAAATGGGGGAAGGGAAGGCTTTAAAAATGATCTACTGATTTCTGCATGGAGGGGCTGATTAGGGTAGTACCAAACCCTCTCAGGGAAAACTTGTTAAGTGGATTTACTGTACCAAGGTGACCCGACATGCTACTCCTTAATTACCAGCACGTGATGTGACCTGTCACAGCACAGCTGTGGTGACACTGTAATATACATCTGTCTCCAGCCAGCACCACCCTAAAAGAGCAGTTTTCACAATAAATGTTACCTCCCTCTGGAAACAGGATTCAAAGGAGCAATGGGTTTGGTTTCATCCTGGGTGAAATAGCAAAGGGAAAGGGTAATACCTACATGGTACCTTTATTATGTGGGATTTAGATGGGACTAAGAAATATGATGAGCTAAACACTTTTGACAGCTGAAGTGCTTAGGCTTTCAAATTAGCCATGTTTATTTTAGAAAGATCTTCAAATAAAACTGGGATGAATTACCTTCTCCTGATCAGAATCCAGTGTCATTCATTTTCCCTTAAAACAAGGAGACAGAGCAGGATTGGAGTGGACTGCTGTAAGCATGTCCAAAACCCAGGTATGCCTGTGTGTTTATTAGTAGATAAAGGAATTAGTATTGGGAAACAGTTCTTGCTTTTTAAAGATGATCTGGTTTGTGAACTCTTCCACCAGGAATCAATATACAAATACTGATACAGATATTACCTAAGGTAAAAGCCAGATCAAAACAGTGCTTGCAAAACTCAACTCCACTTCTTGGCGAAGGTGCTGATGGTGGAGAGGGATTAAAAATAAATAGGGCATAATAATTCCAGCATGAAACTCCACTCCTTACGGGTAATGCACCAACCCACACAGAAGATTGTTGAAATGCTGAAACCAGCTAGACTGGCAGGCCTGATAGGGGAAATGGAGTCCATCACACTGAGACTTCAAACAGAGTCAGATAGCACAGGGATCTGCAGGCCGGGGCAGGGGAGGTAAGAGGATAGCAGAAGATCGGATACCAGGGACTTTAGAGTTGGCCTGCTGCCAGCAGACAGGTCAGAGGCAGAAAAGGACACGGTGAAGGAGAAGAGAGAAGGCATTGTCCAACAGGAAAATGCATTATTTGGATTTTTTCACTTCTCTGAAGGCTGCATTAAAGCTATTTCAGTGCCTGCAGAATGCAAAAGAAAAGGTGCACCAGTGTTTTAGCTGTCTGGTTGGTCTAGTTTTAGTTAAGGCTTCTTTGCTTGGTATTTAGTAAGTCTGGTCTGAATCTCCAGTGCTTTTAACATCATAGACCCGATATGGTTGGACTAGATGATCTTGAACATCTCTTCCAGCCTTGATGATTCTGTGATTCTGAGGTAACTGCACACAAACTGTGTCAAAGAAGCAATACGCTATCCACTTTCATCAGAAGATTGATTGCATCCCAACAGATTCCAGATTCTCAGTCAAGAGAAGGAGTCTGAAGATGTTCCCCCCAGTAAAAGTACCCTTTATAGGTCTTCTTCTGTTACAGCCTCAGAGGTGAGAGAATAAGGCAGGTTTTCAGGAAGAGATGTCTTTGAAAAATAAAATTAAATAAATAAACCTCTCACACACACAGGTACAGCTGGAAAAGGCCCTGCAGCTCTTCTTCAGGTCTGAGACAGAAGCAAAAACTTCAGGCTAAAAGGATTCTGAGACAAATGTCCCGAGATTCACCTAATTGTAGGAATTGCCTTGCCACCCACTCTTTGATAAATGCATGACAGTACTCAAAGCCGCCAGAACGACAAGCGATACTAAAAGGTGGAAGGTGAGAGAAATCTGGAGTATAAAAAAATATATAAGTCACATTAAGCAATTCTCCTTTCGAGTTGGAGGTCTCTTACACCAAAGTGTTCTCAGCAGCACTTGCAGGGAGTAAGAATTGGGCCCGTTGCCTTTTAAACAAGGTGTCAGGAAATAAATGTGCATTGCACCTTTTATGTTTCTTCTCTCATTGTTCATATAATAATGAGCAGACGCTGTCACAAGACCCAGAAGATTACATTTCCCATCTGTTACAGACAGCACAGAGCAATGGTTTTACATTACCATGTAGGGTTCAGGACCTGTGTTCACAAAAGTCTATTAGGAATGCACACTGACAGGAGATTCCAATTAAGCAACAGAGGAAACGGGGGAGAAAGCTGGAAAAAAGACTGCAAAAGTTTGGCTTTTACTCTTAATTTCCTGGAAAACTGGAATGCTTTGGGCTGGTTCCTCTCTAGGTGAAAATGCAGAGCTCTCTGCACAGTAAGAAAAGCACCAAGAATGAGGCTGGACACGTGGCTATGCACTATTGTCCAAGAGAAATGAAAATCCATCTCTTGTGTGACTTTGCGCAGAAAAGTCAATGAAACCTATTGACTGATTTAATTCACCTAAACAGGAAGGTCAGGGATTCTGCTCAGAGACGTCTGAGTTTGGGGCACACCTGGTAAACAGGAAGGGCAGGGACCAGCGTGACAAGCTCAAACTGGGTATGCTGGAAACCAGCGAGCAAAATAGCAACAGGATGGGTCTGTCACCGCTTCGCAGGATACCTTACCCGACACAAGTCCCAGGAGGACAGGTGACCTGAAAAGCATGAACTCTAACACACAGCCTATGATATTCATCTCTTCCTTTAGTCTCTGGGACACCATGACAAGGCTGACCCTTTGTCCTCTTCTTTAAAGGAAACTGTCTCGGGAAGAGCCTCTGACATTAGCGCTGTGTCAACTTTATTGGCAAACACCGGCTAAAGATCAAACCCCCTTTTCTTATTCCCTTTATTCATGCACCTTCTCCTTTTCACTTCTAATGTATTTTCTACCGTTTCTTTTATGTTCTGTTTAGCAAATAAAATAAAAAGCTTTTAGTTTAGATGGCCAGTACTGGTCATACTCCAAAACTACTGTGAGTTTGTGAGATGCAGGCAACATCTGCACATGGCACTTGAAGACATGGTTTAATGGTGAATATGGTTATGCTAAATGGTTGACACTTGGACTTGGTCATCTTAAAGGTCTTTTCCAACCTTGACAAGTCTAGGATTCTACGATCTTTTGTATTCTGTATATTTTATATTGCAAATACATATGGTTTTATCATTTCCTGTGCCTTTAATAAAAAGTCTGAAGGTGACTTCTTGAGCCAGTACTCAGTAAGGTGAAGTCTTTGCACTCAAACCCCATACCTGATGTAGGTGTTTAATATGGCTCAAGTGGCAGAATTCACACTGACACCCCTGAGACTCTGGGTCCTTTCCATACTTTCAAATTAAGAATGTGCAAATGCACCTCTTGGTGAGCTGTGGCTGAGCCTGAAACCCCTGTTTGCCAAATAACCAGCTGGTACTGCCAACACTTTGTGTCCAAGCAGGAGCAGCTACAGCTCTAGGTGTTTGACTCTGCAAGGGCATTATTTGCCACAGAATATGAAAGCCCCAGGGCAACAAATCCTTGTCCCCAGGACAATGCAGGACTCCGAAGCCTAAGATCCCCATCCTCCCCCACCCTGCTCTGCAAACCCAAGTTTGCAGCTGGGTGACTGTGGCCCAGCAGAGCAATGTGTAAGCAGGAAATGCAAAACGTGCCATGAGCATTGTGACTGGAGCAGTGCAATGGTGTTAGGATTTACTCCCCAGCCATCATGTGATGCACAGAGCCTACACATCAAAAAGAGAAGAGGTCACAGTCTTTAAAGCATCCTCCCTAAAGCTTCCCTTGATGGGCAATCAACAGCAGTGCTTTTGAAGGGAGTTACACGAGCAGAGAAGTTTCGAAGTGAGGCAGCTGCTATTCCAGACACAAATGCTACAGATGAGCAGGCTCTGAGTTTCACCCTCCTGTGCCAGGCAGGGGAGGAATCTTGCAAGGGAGGCTTTTGTGGGTATAAAACTTTAAACTGCTACTCCATCATGCACTCCATCTGCATACAAACCTGCTCCGGGCTTCAAAGCAAGGGCTACACATGGCTTGAAAACACAATCAAGCTTTGTACACAAAAGATGAGTTAAAAATTAACTGTGCTGGAAAGAAGGAAAGATATGGGGTCACCTGGCCAAGCTGTGAGCACAGGAGCAAAACGCTCACAAGTAAACTTATTACACATAATGTGGTCACATATGTTCACTAGCCAGAGCAGGCCTGCGCCGCCTGCGCCCTCCTAGAGCAGGAGAACAGATGTCACTGAAATCAAATCACCTAAATGACCTCTATTTTTTGGGCATCACCTTTTTTCCCTTGCTGCCAGATTTAAAAGTCCAATTTGCCAGGATAATATCCCCTGCATGGATGGAGGCCTTCAAAGTTGAAGCATTCGTCTCTTAGCAACTGGAGAGGCTTGAAGGATCTTTTTTTTTCCTTTCCCTTGATACCTACTGGGATATATCAGTTACTTAAATCTCCCCAAATAAAGGTAAAGGACCAGATGTCATCACCACTCCCCCCATCCCAAACACATAATGCAAAGAAGAGAACTATGTGGAAGGGTTAACAAAACACCATTACCTAGCAAATAAGGAAAAACCCAGCCTGTGTCCTACTGTCCAGTGGCAGACTCCAGGACAAGTGATACCGATAGGTGCTTAGTCTTTTATGAGAAGTGACAGTGCCAGGAGAGAAGGGACAAACGATGTGCTGAGATCTGAGATTCATATTCCCTCCAACTCTGATGGAGATGGTCTGGGCATTTAAACCCAGAGGTCCTGGTTTATGGCAGATATCCCACAGGAGACAATTCAAGGCTGGGAGCAACAGCACTTTGGTGAGGACATGGGCACTGGGAAGTGATGGGCATGTGTGACACATGGATGCCACACTGTACTCACAGGGAAAGAGTAGAAATATGTTTATTGATATAAAACAGCAATTTAATGAAGTGTGATAGCAAATGAAACAGTGGTTTAAGAAGATTTGATGGCAAGATACACCCAAGTATTTACTGAGGAAATAAAATTGTCAGGGAGACCCTCCTGTTAAGTCATGAGTGTCAGAAAAGACCCTCTTGTGTCCTAAACAGCTTCTCAAAGGAGAGCTAAGTGCAGCTGGATCCAGATTTAGCCCTAGTCTTGGTCAATGGTTTAAATCTAAGGGATTATATGTGCACAATCAATCCTTTATATCATTTAGCTAATATTCCAAAGCTTAGCATGCTATTAATCATTTTCCAAGAATCTGCTGTGGCAAGGAACCTCTCATCCTCAAGGAGTAACCGAGAGGGGTGACCCTTCAGGAAGAGATCTGCTGGGGGGCAGAGATGGGTGTTGGTGTCTATCCATAGTCCAAGACAATTCCAGACAAGGGGTGCACAAGATCCGGAGGAAAACCAGGGAGTCTAATCAGGAATAAATGGACCCACAGCCACAGGCAGGGCTGGAAACAGGGCTACGACATGGGTCCAAAGTCCATCCAGAAACAGAGGCCAAACACAGGCCTAAAAACAATCTATAAACTATGTTCAGGATGTCCAATCTTGAGAGCAGATCCCTACAGCACCAAGCAGGTGGGTTCACCTACAATGTAACTCATGCAGAGACTGACAGTACAAGCTTGAGCTTAAATAGAGTCTCTGGCAGGGGTGCGAGCTCCAGGTGAGGCTGAACAGAGCTGCTAAGGTTCATTAATGCCCTCAGAGCCCTGACAGTGTGCTTGGAAGCAGCGAAATAGGGTATGGACAAGATCTGAAATGTCTTCCCCCATGCACACCTCTCTGCTGGATAATGCCCTGCAGCATCAGCCAGGTCATATTGCTCCCTCTTCTACCCCTTCACAGGCAGCTGGTGACATCAGGAGAGCACCCATCTCACACAAATCACTGAGACTGGTGCCACAGAGCATCTTCTGCACCAAGTCACGGGACTGGGGTCCCTAATGGACCCCTAAAGTGACCCCAGTTTGGCCAAACCATGGGCATCCTCACCAGCCTTCACCCCATATGGCACAGGTAACAACATGGGAAGCTCCTTCCCTGCTGAAGATACAGCACTAGCAGAGGTCCTCACCATCTCCCTATCCCTTTAAAGCTAAAAATCAGTGTAAACTCACAGACTAGCATATGGTGTGTCTGACACTACAAAAACAGTTAAAGTTGTCAGCATAATTTCAAGAGCATTGCAGGGATCTTCAGTGTAAATAGCAAGGATCTCCAATGTAAGTAAGGAGAAGGTGGAACCTGAGGCAGCTGAGTCAAGCAGGATTCAACACTGAATAACAGAAAATGGAGACATTTCCTCCTCTGCCTCACCCTCAATTGTGCTTTTAAATATCCCCGAGTGAAGGGATCAAGGGGGTCACATTCCTGGCTGGATTCCCAGCTCTGATTCAAGTGTAGCACTGTCCCCTACACAGATTTTTAACGAAGCAAAATACACTTGAAATAATTTGTGCCGTAATTAGAAACCTTGCCGGCAATTTTAATTGAAAAAAAAAAATCATCTCTAATAAACAGAATCTATTATATCCTCACTGCTGTGCCAAGGTGTTTATTACGCTGCATTTGCATCTCTGGTCAACCTATGGAAGCTTTAACAAGAACAAAAATACATGATACAGAAATAAATCTATATCTACTTGTGTCCTTCTTTACACACACACACAAGCACAGTAAAATGCAACTAACCTCAGTAACCAAGCCTAACTTAATATCTTCTTCTAATTAAGAGCTTGAAAAACCAAGAAGGTTTTCTTGCATGGGAAGAATAATATATTTTTAGACATTTCTTCCTGAAAGCAATAAGACAGGCCAAAATTTTCTAGTTTAAGTTAGGAGATAGATATAGTTCAATGACACTAGTGGAAACTAGTTTCCTTTGCTGCATTTACATTTCCCAGTATCCCAATATTGGGAGATGCATGCATATTTGATGACACTGTCTAGTCCCAGAACCTGCATGTGAAAAGAGGCAAGGTCAGCGTTCAAAAGTGCTTTAAAAAGCCACAATGTCAAGTGATCTGCTCATCCATGCTCAGCCAGGTCCTCGCCATCTCCCTATTCCTTTAAAGGTAAAAATCAGTGTAAACTCACAGACTGGAAGCACAATAAGATCCAACATCTCTGGCCAGTGAGCAATTGCACTGCTAAATTCTGAGCAAGCAGCAAAAGGACAGGCAGTCCCATTAAAAACCCTACAGAGACTGACAGGTTCAGCCTAATGCACCTTTCCGCTTTTAGCAGAACTGGTTATTCCTCCAAGGTCACCTCAGCCTCGACTTGTGGCAGCAGCTGCAGCAGAGAGATCTTCTCACATCTCCCAGTCCTTCTCTTGTGGCTGGGAAGTTGCATTTGGGGATGGCCACCCCACAAAAAACAGACATCCCCTCCTGGAGCAGGAGGTACTGGGAAGCTCTGCAGGCCCTGCCCTCTGCCCGAACACCAGCTGGGGCTGAGGAATCTCAAGAAAAGCTCTTGAGCTGCTCCTGAACAAGAAGCTCGTGTGCTTCACCCCCTGCTCCACAGCCTTGTCAGAGCCCTGTGGCTGTACACATGTGAAAGACACTTCCTGGATCTAAAGGAGGGCAGGATGAAGGCTTGCCCACACGAAAAGAGTTGCTGTGAACTCAAATAGCTCCATTGTAGTGTTAGAAAACAGAACAGAACACAAGGTGCAGTGGAAGCACGCAAAGTAGGTCTGGTCTGCTGGAATATGTACAAAATTAGAACACAAAGCCACTGTCCTTCTGTTGTGTGCACCCCATTAGAAATACAAAGGCAAAAGTCCCAATCATCACCTACCCTTTTTAAAATTTTTTTTTGGTCCTGTTTAAAACTCTGCTCCTGCAAGTTTATTATTGTGTACACCAGCTGCTGGAAAGGTATATGTTTTGGACTTGTAATTATTTGTGAAACTCAGAGAGTATCAGCCATAAAAAGGGTGGCATTGTTTTGAGGTTATTTTTATTATTTCCTCAAAGGAACACAGCCCACCAAGGCTACGCAGTTTCCATAAATCTTGTAATCTTTTCTTACAAATGTGTACAGAAATATTTCCCAGTGTCTGCTGAACATGGTGATAGAAAATACATGTAGGCACAGCATGTAATTTAGAGAATATTTTTGTTTTATTTATAACATGGAAGTGAACAGGACAGTCTGTTTGTAGTTGCCATGGAAATTGCTGGCATTAGCTCACTTCTTACCAAAGAGGAAGCAAAGAGCTTTCCACTTTTTGCTATTTAACCTCTTTTAATATTAAAAACCTCTATACTGCAGTAATACAAATTTCTCCTCTTTGGAAGGTCAAGGGCATTCTAGAGCTATCATTGCTAAGAAGAAATTAGCTAATTTGAGTACTGTGCATATGCTTGGTGAACACAGTATTTCTTGAAACAGATTGAGCTCATCCACTTAGAAGCATTTCTCTTTTTTTTGCTTTTTTTTTTTTTTTTTTTTTTTTTTTTTTTTTTTTTTTGCTTTTTTTAATATTTAAGAGAAGTCTTTGGATTGTGAAAGCTACAAAAACTGGCAAAAGATGTGCAGAGGAAGTTAAGGCAAAGCACCGCCACATAACTTTTCCTAACTTCTCCCTACACCATTGCTTGCTAATATAATCCCAAGGGATTCTCACCAGTAACACACATCAGTATTTCACCTACCACCCTCTCCACTCTTCAGGTTCAAACAACAAAAGTAACAAAAAATCCTTCCTCCCCTGCAGAATTATGACCTTGAAGAGGGAGAAGTGACTCCATGAAGTCTGTGGTATTTCACTTCTGCGCCTTTGCAGCTAACGGCAGGTAAAAAGTTCCCAGTTAATATAAAATTAGTTAACAACATAAAACCCCTCTTGGATATGACAGTAAAATTCATTTTCAGTGAAGACTCACTCTACCTGCATCTGCACAATCATGGAGTAGCAATACTGAATCTTACACAGCCTCAAGCTCAGTGTTGTGATGGCTGAGGGTCTGCAGGATCCAGTGAGGGACAGAAGAGAAGCATCCACCTTGTCTCAATCACTGGCATTTTATTGTTATCAAAGGTTAAAAAGGCTGGAGGATTCACTTTTGTCTGTAAGTCTGACCACTGGGGGTAAAGAAACACAGAAAGCAAACAAACAAACATTTATTAAACCCACAACAAGTCTTTTAAGAAAAGACGGAAAGTTTCTGGTGATGGAAAATGCACCAGCCCCTCAGCAGACTGGAAGACGGGTTAATCCCTCCATTTGGGGGAGACAGGCTCATTTAGCCTATCTGGAGCAGGAAGGAAAGAGGTCAGCTCAGGGGAAGTAGGGAGGAAAATTATTTGTGAAAACTTGCAGTTCCTCATCTTTCTCAGTATGTCCCAGATATCAAGGATGTAAAACTTTACAATTCTAAGAAAAAAAAATCAAGAAAGAGCATTAACAGCTTTAATACCAAAACCTAGTTTCCTTTTTCCAACTAATCACAGAAGCTGAAAATATTTTTAAATACAGAAAAAACAAAGGAATATTTTAATGCTAAGAAATCTAGAAGTTCTTCACCCACCTTGTTTTTTATAAACTCATTCCCAATAACACATTTCAACCTTTCCCTGTACCTCTTTCCCCTTTAAAACCCCCCCATACTCATTTTTCACCTGGCACTGTGTAGTTTCCTACGGGCTCATGGTGCTTGTAGCAACACGCGTGGTGTATGGCCAGTGATGCTCCCTGATGCACAGTCTGCTCGAGCAGGCTGGGAGAGAGCTGAGCTCTGCAGGGCTCAGAACTGCTGCCTTCGGCCACAGAGCACCTCCTGCTCCCAGCCCTGACAGCAGCAGCTCCAGCATCCAATTCTGCAAAACACGGGAGAGATCACTCAGCAGGGCAGGACAGCCAGGACCTTGCAGACATCGCTGGTACCAATTCAGGTGTTTACTGTTAGGTGAGGAAATTAAAAAGATATGAGACAAAACAGGCTGGACTCATGCCATCCTGCTTAGAGGCAAGGCACAAATAATCTGTCAGTAATGCAGGTGATGTGAGGTCAGGTGCCAAGTGCCCTTCCTATCACCATTACACGGGACAGTCAGCACCTACCTGTGCTTTCAAAGCACTCAGGGGCATAAGTGTGGGTAAAAAGTGCAGTTCATCTTTAACAGGGAACTCTTCACGTCAATATATTGCTTAACTGGCAAATAACGCAGCACTTTGGACAGAGGTGAAATGTGGAGCTCATCTCTCTATTACAGGAGCCTGGCAGCAGCATTCAGCACCAGCTGGAAATTGTGCAGGGTCTTATCAGGCCAGGCTGTCAGGAGGCAGTCGCAATAATCTAATCTTGATGTGAGAAATGCACGGGTAACCAATTCAAGGTCAGGACAGCCGCAGACCATTGATATTTGTTAAAAGATAAGGGAGCCTCTGGAATAACTTTCAGGATCTTGATCTGCTGAGGTAGGCAAAGTATTAAAAAAAAGTTTAAAATCTGCTCTCCAATGAGGAAAATGCAGGTAGCAGTGATGGACAAAGAGCATTTCACCTCAGACAGAGCTGCCTTTCAGCACTGTTTCAGTCGGTGATCCATCTGCATCATTTGTAAGGAGCAGTAATAGGCTGCCAATATTTTAATAAGAAGCTGCCACAGAATTCCCTCTCAGCTGTGATAAATCTGCAGGCTCGAGGGAAGGGTTGTTTGTGGAAGGAACAGGCAAGAAATTAGAAATCTATCCATTTGTCTTCCCTTTCCCACCGAAACGTGCACTTCAGCAAGCCAGCCCCAGCAAAGGGGATGCTGATACCATGAGGTGCAGCACTCCACCCTCCCTGCGTGCTGGAAAGCCACGAGCTCCCTCCAGAAGCTCTTTAGACTCATTAACACACACTGTGCTGGTGATAATGAGTCCTGCCTTGCAGCAGGGCTCCCCCAGTTGGAGGGGGTTGAACAGGAGGGAGCTGATTCCTGTGCAGCTGAGAGAGTGGCAGAGCTAACCTGCACCACCAACCTCCAAGAGACCAAAACAGAAAATTATAGGGACTGGGGCTAGGGAGAGCAAGAATGTACGGGCAAGTAGAAGGAAAGGTAAGTAGGATGTCAATCAGAAATGCAGAATTCAATTTCCTGAGCACCTGGACTGGTGAGGAGACAGTGAGGTTGCAACTAAATCTTTAAGGTCTCTTCCAACCATTCCATGACTCTACGATTTCAGGACATTAATTGTTTGCTGGCACACCCTACACTACCACTGTTCATCTGGGGTTTTTTCCATGTAGAAATCCCACCCCCCACAAAAACAAACACACAACCACAGAACCATCTCTGCTCTGAGTTCACAGTATAGATGTGCGTCAGACATTTAGGGCTGCAGTAGAGGGACATCCCACTAGCAGCATCCTAAAACAAGACCCTTGGCTTACCAATTGCTTTTGAATAACTGGTTTGCATAGTGGGCAAGACGTCCTTGGGTGGCATTAAAAGCCACCATTCTCTATGACAAGGAAGACATGGACAGAGTGGAGGAAGTCAGAGCACCTACCCAAACCCAGATATCTGGAATAGAGCATAAAAGCACTTCTTGGCAGCTGGCTGAATTAAGAGAGACAAGATGGGCCTCAAAAAGACAATTAGTCAGTCCTTTGCTCCTGCTGCTGACTGTCCCTGGTTGCAATGCATTACCACTATCTGCTATTATTATTGAACTTCTGCAGTCAGATGCATGCTAATATTTTATTTCTGAGGGACAATCAACTACTATAATGACAGTGCACAACCCTGTAAAACGCACCACTGATCAAGCTCACCAGCTGACACACAGCAGTTAGCTAATGGCTTCTTTATTTCTTCTTTCTTTTCTCTTTTATAAAAGGAGTAATTGTTGGCATTTCAAGCTTTTCTTCACAAATATTCAGTAAAAATGCAGGTACATGGAATGAAATAGTGTTTGTTGAGAAGTTTGTTTGTGAACAGGATTCAAGATTTTCTTTTTTAACCAGGTCATTCTATTTTCCCTCCTTTCAGTTTTTAGTCTAATACAAGTCAAGTCATTCCACTTTTTTGTATTCTTTTGCTTTGTTCAAAAAAATGTCTGTAGAGGATGTTTTTCTTTCTAGCCATTGTAATGAAACACATTAGCTGGCTTGATGCCAGGGATTGTAAACAGGTATCTGTCCTTGTTTAATTTCACAGTAAATAAGGTCTTCTAAACATTCTTACAGATGAAGTAGTTTAAAGTAGATTTATTTCAATCTCTAGTTCTTATGGCTTGGTAAATACCCATAGAAAAATATGTTGGACTGCTACAAGGTAATCAGACCTCTGGTGGAAAAGCAAGAAGCATCACTGAATACATATTCTTAAGGAAAAATGAAATTAAAAAACTATCTAGAGAGAAGTGAAAATGTATTAACTTTGTCCCCTTTCCTCAACCCTCTGACAGCCCAGGGTATTCAGAGTTCATAGGGACTACCTTTCTTCAGGAGATGGTAGAAAAATTGAATTAGATGCATTTGTGTGATGATGCTATCGAGTGGAAGAAGGGGAACGGGCAGAATATGGGAACAGCAACAAGTTCCCCTCCCTTTTTTTGTGGAAGCACAGAGAAAAGGCTGATAGAAGAGGTCAGCATGATCTGATCCAAGGGCTACGGCCAGCATGGGACAGGCATCACTTTTTATGATTCACATTTTACCACTGCAGTGCTCCGTGTACTTCTAGCAAAGGTAATGATGCTTTATTAAGTTTCCACAAAGTCCCTTTCCACTCTGTGGTCAGTTCTGTTCTGTAACTTCCATTTTTCCATTATTTCCTCCTTTCCATTTAGTTTGTAATTGCCGTTTTCCCCCTCCAAAGCCCCTGCCAGTCAACCATCATATTGGTGATTTGGGCTGAAGTGGCTCTAGTAAGCTCTAATGACAGAGCGGGGCCCCGCTGCGCTCGGCAGCCTGCAGGCAGGGGAAGAAAGAGTCCTTTGCCGCAGTCTCGCAGTTCCAGCCCCTCCAGTGTGTAATGCTTTGTCTTCTGATTCTTAAAACCTTATTTAACAGCATCCAGCCAAGGTATGGCTGAGGGCTGTACAGCCCCCATGGGCACACACTCCTTGGGACACCCGCATTGCGGGGGACACTTCCAAACCAATAACCCTCAGAGCCACTTCATTCCCAGCTCCCTTCATCCCTTCTCCTCTGATGGCACATTCATTGCCACAGGCCGGCTTCTCCCGTGAAACAACCTCCCCTCTGAAGCCTCCCAGCGCTACCTTTTCTCTGCCAGGCCCTGCTTTATAACAGGCTCCTTGTTCTCCAGGCAGGGTCCCGCACGGGCAGCCCGCGCCCCAGCATTGCTTCCTGCCACACGCTGGCCAAGTCCACCGCCTTAAACAAACCCGCAGCTCCCCTGGACGCCCAGCTCCACCTCAGTGCTCTTGAGCATGGATAACACAATCCAGGGCTTTATCCTCCCCCAGCCCAGAGCTGGATGCATAGCGCTTTTGTATGTGGAGCTGGGTTTGCTCACTCCAGCCCCACAAAGTAAACGTGGCTGTGCTGCAGCGTGCTGGAAGAGGAGGAAAACACCCCACAGTCATCGGCTGTGAGGCTCCGGTGATGAAGGCGCCCTGTGTTTTATCACGTCATGGGAGCACAAAATCCTACAATGGTTTGGATTGGAAGTGACCTTAAAGAGCATCTATTTCCAACCCTTCCTCTAGATCAAGTTGCTCATGGCCCCATCCAACTTGGCCTTGAACACTTTCTTCTTAATATCTAACCTAAACCTCTTCTGCTTTAAAGCCATTCCCCCTTGTCCAATCACTCTGTGCCCACGGGCACAACAATTGAAACAGCCAGATAAGAAATGATGGAAAGTCTCTTTCCAACGGCATAATGATTTGCTGCTGGATATCATCGAATCAACAGGAAGCTTATCAATCCTGAGATAGGACAGAAGAGATGGTGACCAAAGGTGACAGGGCCTAATGGCTTCTGAGGCTGCGAGCCAGTGCTGAAGACTCCAGATCTGTGTATCAATTTCCAGTCACTAACATTAAACCACAGTGACCACAAGGATAAGTGCCCACACAGGATCTAAATTAAATAGGGTCAGGAAGGGCAACATGAATACAGGGAGATAATCAATAAGCTTTGCTATCAACACAGATGGGACACCCTGGTGAATTTTTTATGAAATGGTTACTTCAAAATGAAAAGGACTTTGGTTTTACACAGTTTTCAGGAGCTTTTTTGAAACACCAGAACTCTCCCTTTCATATCATTATCTCCTTCCAAATAAACTCATTTTTTCCTATTGTCCTTATATTGCCCCTCATCATATCATGGCAAGCAGATGGTGAAAACTTTCAAACACAATAATATTTTTAAAGGAAAATTTTCAGCATTCTCCATTTCACCACTCCCTATCCAGTGACTCTTGTAGAATACAACACAAAGAAGTCTGTAATTACCAGTAACAGCCAACTAAACCAACAGGACACTTTTGACAAGGTAGAGATCACCCAACACTATCAAGCTGGGAAAGAAAGCATAGAAAAATGCTTTCCAAAGGAAAAGATGGCTAAGCCTTATATTGGAATCTATATTATGAGAATTTATATAAAAAAACTCCTGACAGTAAAATTAATTACAGTTTGGAATAAATTTTGCTCATGCTAGTATAGAAAACTCTATATTCAGGAGTGATGGAGAGCAGAAAAATAAATTAGGGTTGTTCCCTAGTCTGAAAACAATTAACTCAGTTCTAATTACATAAAAAAATATAACCAGGAGAAGCCTTCCAAAACTTCCTTTTGTCTCAAGGCAAAACTCTAGTAGCTAATTAACAGCGGCAGAACTTCAGGTTGACCAAGATCAAGGACTCACTGACAACATTAAGCCCAGCAGAGCACCCCAACAGCTTGTCAAAGAAACATACTGACAGAAAACAGATCTTTCAAAAGACATGGGATTAATGGACCCCCCAGAAGATTGCAGAAATCTAGTAAAGCAGGCAAAATCACCTGATAAAGTTCAGCTAATTCTGACCTAAAACATTCAGGATGAAAATGAGAATTAACTAGGAAGACAAGGCCAAAGTGGAAAAGAAAAATGTAGTTCCAGTCAGAACTGGTCAGAACTTAGTAATTCCCTACTACTAGCAATTCCAACATTTCACAGTTTTTATACAGAGTATGAATGAAAATTGAAATCTTAGTTTCCTGTAGGAAGAAAAATATTTTAGTGATTTTTTTTTTTAAACATATTTTTCCATCTTTTTTTTTCTCCAAACCAGCTGCAGAAGTTCGTAGCCCTGACTCCAAGAAATCCTCTAAAAAGCCAGAAAATTGAGAGAGAACTAAATTGTCCACTGGTATCAAGACATCTCCCCCCATGAGACCAGAGAGTCTTTCTTTCAGGTCAGCCTTCAGGTGTGCAGCCTCTGTCCCGAGCACAGCTCTGCACAGTGGTACTGCTGATATTCAGTGCTCTGGAGAAACCTCCCACGAGGTGCACAAGAAGCCCCTGCCCAAGACAACTTCATCTCTGTTTCAGTCAAGTCCACTGAAATATGCAAAGGGCAAGAGGTTTATCACAAACTTTACTGCTGAGGAGCAAAGTGGGAGCAGTCCTGGCCAAAGGTCTGGGCTTGGAGCCAGCACACATGATGATGGACAGACCCACAGCCACAGCCTTCTATTGCTGGCCAAGCGAGGAGCAACTGCAGATGCTGCACTAAAGAAAGCTCATGCTCCCCACAGCTGTTTGTAGAGAAAGCACTCCCAGGACAACCACAGCCCACATGAAAGAACCTAAATATGCTTCAGCTGCAGAGGACGGAAGTCCAAAGCGAATCACCCTTGTGTCGTCACAGCTCTAAACTGGTGGCTCGACTTCCCATTACAGGGTGCGGATGGTCCTCTGGAGATGGCAGTGGAGAGAAGGGACTGGTGGGAAGGTGGGAAACATTGTCTCTCCAGTGTTCTGCCCTCCAATCTCTGTAGTCCATGCCTTGCCCCAAACACTCAGTTCATGCCTTTCTCGTGAGTTTAGGGCAACTTCTCCCCAGGAGTTTCTTGCCTCACTGCTGCCTGCAGGGAAGCATCCATCCACATCACAGCTGCCAAAGCACTGAGGTGCTCTTCTCCTTGCTCTTCCACAGGGTGAGCTTCCAGCCTTTCCAGGGCTTTACAGTAACACACTCCCTACTCTCCCAGGAGCTGTACCATTACATGGTGGTGGTTGCTGGCCAGCATTGCCTTTAGCAACAGAGGCCTGAACTACACAAGCCAGCTCTGATCCAGCTCGACAGAACCCACACCAGAACCTCCAAACTACCTTCAGCTTCTTTCTGAAGATGAACCTTCATCAGGACAAACACTGTATTTTCAGGCAAACCTGGCCGCTTGGAGTAAAAACAGAGGCCCTGTAGCAGATGAAGTAAAAGCTCACAAGCCTTTCCAAAACCACTGTTAATTACCAATGTAACAGCGTGGCTTCTTTTAAAGACAGCAATAACAAATTCCCTCCCAGCTCTCTAACTAAATTTAATGTTTGAAATGAGATGGTAAATTTGAAAAAATATCTATTTTTATTTTAGAAGCCTTTGCTTACTTTTACACACAGTGTCAGGAGGCTCTAAAGTGTTAAATACTTCCCCACCATCCTCTTCCTTGGAGAAATATCCTTCCTCTATTCTTCCCTCCTCCTCCTTTGACATTAATAATTATAATTGACATCATTGTGCTGGCCTAGAACTCAGGCTGTCTTGTGCTAGGTCTTAGCTTTGCCACAGATTTTTTTGCACGACCTTGGAAAAGTCATTTCATATCCATGCATTGGCTTCCACATGGACGGATGTAAGAAATTTTATTTTGTATAATCCTTCCCCTCTTTGGCACAGAGGATGCACAGTGCTTAAGAGAATGGGGCCCCACTCTAGGTTATCACCAATCGCCATTCCTGCTAAATAAACCCTGCTGTGCACCTTTCTCACAAGCACTGCCAAAAAGCCAACACAAAACCTAGTGAGCCATAACTTGAGCCTTCTGGAGGGAGAGACAAGGATGATTTTAGGACTCAGCTTCAAAGGGTAAATGTCTCTCTTGTAAAAGAGCTCTACATCGAGTGTCAGCAGACCTAATCATAAGATCCTCCAACAGATCACTGGTACAATCAGCTAAAAAATAGCACCTAAAGTAGTAAAATAGCCAAATGCTGCTGAATATCAGTGGGAACTCAGAGCCCAATTCCCTTCCTACTGCTCTGAAAGGACAGGGTGGAAGAACAGCTGATAACTTTTGGAGTTTCCATTATCCCTGCTCTCCACTGCACCTTTTCTTCTGTATACTGGCCCCTTGTCAGTGATATCCACTTAAAAGCATTCTCCTCAGCAGAGGCCAATAGCTGCACCTAAAATAAATTGCTCTACTAATCAGCACAAGCTGAAGTTAAAGGGCTGAGTGGCTCTGTGAATATCAAGAGTGGCATTCCATCTGTGGGATGCCATCTGTGGCTTAGGCTCAACCAGAGTGCCTATGTTTAATTAATGTGGCTGTAATTTGCTCAGATCTTAATAGATCATGGACAATTCCACTTAATCACGGCACACAATTTGGCATATTTGAGCCATCCCACATGATATTCTGTGGGCTAAGGGATGAGCTGATGCAGAGTTTGAACTAACTCTTACCCTCCATAGAAGTTTGGGTCATTGCAGAGGTCAGGGATGTGTAAAACAGCACAGGAAATCTCAGATGCTCTTGCCTGTCCTGTACCTGACCTGTAAATAAACAGAGGATTGATGTGTCTAGCTTTGCCAGTGCCTTCACACTTAGAAAAGCAGAGGTCTCTCACTTGAAACATGAGAGCAAATCCTGAAAGCGAGGAGAGGTCCAAAAGGCCAGGAGCAAAGAGAACTCAGGGATAAACTCATTCTTTCTGGAGTAGCAAGTACAAGGTGAGAGTGGTGCTTGCAGCAGGGAAGAGGGGACCTCAGGTTGAGGGAGATGGATGTGACAGAGCAGAGAATGCAGAGAGGGTCAAAAGCAGCATGAGAAAGTATGGGATACTGCAGGGAAGGAAGGAAGGAAGGAAGGAAGGAAGGAAGGAAGGAAGGAAGGAAGGAAGGAAGGAAGGAAGGAAGGAAGGAAGGAAGGAAGGAAGGAAGGAAGGAAGGAAGGAAGGAAGGAAGGAAGGAAGGAAGGAAGGAAGGAAGGAAGGAAGGAAGGAAGGAAGGAGCCATAAACAGCCAAAATCAACTATAAAGGAGAAATAAAGAAGCTGCCATTTCCCTCCAAAGCAAAGATGGTGACTGAATGCATCTCTCTAGAGGAGGACCCCTCAGCTACTTGGTCATCTTCCCTCAGTTTTTCCTTTAAAACCAAATCAGGATAAATCTACCCCATCTCAAATTGCCAGGACACCATTGCAGTAAGTATGCTTGACAGAAGAATGCAACATCCAGCTGAAGACTGCCTTCAAAGATCTCAATATCTTCATGTGATAGAAAGATTTCTTTTCATCCAGCTGAGAAGACTACATGAGAAGAGCTAGTGATACATAAGCTCTGCCAGAAAATAAGCACTGAACAGTCCTTTGCTGTTGCTGTTTACAAAAATAACACCTCCCAGCGCCACGGGAGATCTGCCATCACTTGAAGTCCAAACTCTTTCCCAAAGTGCTATTTCTGAGGTGTTTTCTCAAGTGGCGGTGTCTGTACCATTGGTGGGAAGTGATGCAGCACAGGAGAGGGAGAGAGTCACTGAAAGCTGTGCTATCTGCTGACTGTGGCATCCTCAGTGTCACAGACTCATCATCTCTATGTAAAAAAAGGCTGAGCACATGCAGGTTTCTAAGTAGCTCTGGAGGGCAGAGAGACCCTCAGAAACACACCTCTAACACTGCCTCCCTCAGCCAACATTAAATTAGTCTCTCTGGCACCTGTATCATGTGCCCACACATCGCCCTGGAGTATCAGCACAAGTGTTTCCCAGCAGCAGTAAATCCATCAGTTCTGCCCATGTCATGGCCGAGCTCCAGCCACTTCAGCTTGCTACGGCTGTTGGATTTGACACTTTCTCTGTGCCCTTTTCCACCACTCTTTCTGGGATTTGAAGATGTTTCCCATTACTCTGAAATGTGCCTTTCTAAATGACAATAGCACCCAGATACAGGAACAGTTTTCATAACACTGCTGTTGTTTGCAGTTGTTGTTTCCAATTTGAGACACTCAAACCCTCATTCTCACAAGGTGCCTGCCATGAGCATGGCTCTGCCCTACAGTGAGTGTAATGTGGAGTTTTATCTCCCTTGCTATACCTAGCACTTTACACAGGTGCCACTGACTTTCAGTGTCTACCATTCCTGTTTTCAGCTTGTGCTGCACCATTGGTGCTTCACCAAACTACAACCAGGCCAGAAACTCACCCTGTAACTCTCCTTATCAGGTCATTTACAGGACTGGCACTGGTTCCCTCCACTCCACTGAATTACAGATAATTGAAATTAGTGGCAATATGCACTCACTGCAAACTGCTTAAATTTATACCATAAAATTCTGGATCACTCTCAGAGCTAATATGACTATTGAAAGTAGATGTGACAGGACTCATCTCAGACTTTGCTGATCTTCTAGTAGGACAGTGTTATGAATCCACAACATGTTCAGCTTAATGTGTCACTTTCTGTGGTATATCACTTTGAACAGCCTTTGCCTTTCTCAGTCTCCTTTCCTATAGAGTTCTGCATTTTTGTGTGCTTTATGTATTTCATTTTAGGCTTGATAGCTCCCTTTGCTTGTCAAATGCCAATTTGCACTGTTTAATGTTTTTCAGGTTACTTTGGCTCCATGCCTCAGTCATAAATACAGCGAGGATCTCAAAGACCTAATCCTTCTGCTAAACCAGTTAAGTCCCAGATCAGTACCAGATCTGCCATAAACTCCAGATCTCCAATTTCTGTGCTTCATTTTTGCCCTCTTGAATTACAGGGAAAAGGGAAAACAAACAAACAAACAAGCAACAAACAAACAAAAAAACCCCAACACAACTAATGAAAATATCAAATGCTTAAGAAAAAGCTGTTATCAAAATCAGGTCACCTTCTGCCACGTTCCTGTTTGCTGGCACTTTTACCTTGCAGATACAGAGTGAAATGTGGAGGGCTTTTATCCCACAAATAACTTGCATAAAAACATTTAGCTCTAGCAGAACTTTTGGTTGTTTTGGTTTTTTGCTTAGCGTGACTTCTTGTTCCCTGGGTGGTTTCTTTTCCTCTCCTGAACCCACACGGTTTTCAGAACCCACTCAGAGCCAAGGTGTTTCAGGACCATACAATTTGAACAGTTTCATATCAAAGATCAGATCCCTGTGATTCGTACCCTTTTGTGCATCAACATACGCTATAGAGGGCAGCAGTTTAGACACAAATGGATGGAAAAAACTCGAACAGTAAACGTGGATGAATATTAGGAGGGGGGAATAGAAAAATACAAGTGTTTAACAACAGAATTGTAATCTCCTAATGAAATAATCAGCAGAACAAAGAGTTTCTCCCTCAGCACAGGGAGAGGCAAAGTGGACAGGGAGAGCCTTGGGGTGCCAGAGATAAGAAAACCACATCTGTTGGACTCCCCTGATGGTGCTGGCCACCAGCTCTTAACGATCCCTAACAAAGCTGTGTACATGTCACTAAACCAGTGTCCACGCTTTACCAGCTGGAACAATGGGCACCAAAATTCAAAATGAGCCAATCTGATCCTGAAGCATCAACACTAAATTGTTCATGTCCAGTCATTAAAAGGATTTCAGCCTAAACAGATGGAGTTTAAAGATGTAACAAATGGTCAATATAACACAATAGGGGCACTGGAGTTTCTACTCCTGGACACAAAGCCCTGGTCGTAGCTGTGGCCATGCATGAATTTGCCATGAAGGGAGGGGGGTTTTCCCTCCTCCCTCAGGCTCACCACTTGCTGTGAACCAAAGGTGGAGGGTGGGAAAGGGAAGCTGCAGGGTACAAGTCAAAGGGGGCCCAGTGAATGACATGTCTGCAGCGCCCACGTCACACGGCCTGAAAGGAGAGCATCCCACAAACAGAGGGCTCAGGGGCACACGGCAAAGCTGACAAACCTGCCAGCATGGCAGTGCTCATGGGATTGAAAGGGACACCGACGGCTGAGGAAAGGTTAAAAAATCATCAGACCAAAGGCTGAGTGGGAAGGGATGCAGAGAGGGAAAGCAGAGCAGTAAAGGCAAACCAGGACCCCAGATGATGTCTAATTTATAGCAGCCAGACAGCACCACTCCCACCCCTTTAGCAGCTGGAGCATCGGTCAGCTGAACTCTAATGGAGTCAATTTGCTGCTGGAAATAATGACTAAATTACTCCCATTTGACCACTGAAGAGGCTGAAGTCTAAGTAGATGAACATCGGGAGGTAGCTGTTAGGAGCAGGGTGATGTGTTGTGAGGGTTTCTTTGCCTGCAAAGGGAGCCCCCAGCACCCTCCAGGAACACCAAACTTCTCTTACTGAAGAGCCCTTCCACCAAGCTAAACTTTCTCAGTTCCTGCCAAGCCCCAAGGAAAGACAGCTGAGCCGAAATGCCAGCTGATAAATGAAAGGGTTTATTTGAGGAATAAACAAGGCACAAGCTTTGCAGCAGCAGCACTACCAACCCTGCTCGGGCCCACCCCCTGTTGATGGGAGGGGCGAGGAAAGGATCAGTCACTGAAGAGAAGTGGGAAAGGGCTGATTATTTACCACATTATTATTTATGCACAGGCAATGGCAGTCGTGCTCTTTGCTCTCATCCCTGGTGGCTGAAGTTGCTGTGGGTACAGCAGCTCCTGGGGAGTTCCTAGGCCAGTGGCACAACACCCCTGTAAGAACCTCTGTGTCAGAAGACGTGTCCAGGACAGCACTGCTGGAAGGTCTGAACAGCATGTGAGAACCAAATTGCTTCATGAGAGAATCCTACAAAATCCTGGTCCAAATGGATTCAGTTCAGCCATTTCACCTGGCTGCCTCTGCCCATTGCAGGGTGAAGGCAGGATCCCAAAATGGAACCTAATGAAAAGTACAGAAGAATTCCCAAGTGCTCTGAAATAAGCAGGAGTTTTGCCAAGAGGCAGATCCAGAAAACCACTTAGGCACCAAAGCCCTCAGTATTTCTCTTGCAGGCTCTGACAGCCGGTGGGAGACATCTCCTGGCTAAGCCCCTCGGCACTCCCCAGGGACTGACCTGCCTCAGGCCCCACAGCCTGCTCTCACCAAATGCTGACTTGCAACAGAGGCCAGGCTCCTCTTATTTAGATGCTGCAATACCTGGCTTTTAGAAGGTTTTCTCTCTTATATATATATTTTTAAGGGGTCTTCTTTAGATCTTTTCCTGAGAGGCATCATGATGTTTATTTCCTCATCCTATATAGGCAATTACTCTGTTACTATTCCCAGGATAAAACCAAGAGTGAGTGAGGCCCTGGCTACACCAGCCTCGTGTGACAAGCCCCAGGGAGACCTGTCAAAGGGGAAATGAGACTGAAAGAGATGGTTGCCCACCCCACAAACCCCTCCCCAGCTCACTTCAGTACCAGTTGATGATTCATATGCTGCCTGTCACTCAATGGGAAGGATATTGCAACACTCCATCAGCATCACCCAGCCCTGATCCACACAGACATCCCTCAGAGAGGCAAGCTTCAGAGTTAAAAGCAGCAGCAGTCGCAAGGGAGGAAGCCAAGATATTCCACAGTGAGCCTTCACCACCTGAGGATGTCTGAATATACTCCTGTGGTTATACAGCAGTTCAATAACAGGTCCCAGTCTGTGAATCCACTTGTCTCCCTTGTTCCTGTCACCTCTTCCACTCCATCTTCTCCATGCAGCTGTCTGACTGAAGGATTCTTGCAACCCCCTGTCAGTGACAAACTCTGGTTCTTTGTCATTTCAAGAGCGAGTGCTCATTTCATTTCTTGCAGGAGCTCAGTAGCTCTAGGCCTTCCTAGTGATTTGGCAGGTTTGAACTATTTTTAAAGGAGTCAAAAGAGAGTTCCAGCAATTCCCCACTCCTGAAGGTGATGAGAAGCAAATCCTCACACCTTGCAATAGGCAGGCATGAGCCAGCCAGGGCTGCACACAGAAATGGCACTGCTACAGATTGCATTTACTGGGTGCCTATCAGCTGCTTGGACCGGCTCCTTCCAATTAACAAAGCTTGGCCTTGAGAAGGAAAGGGATCTCTCTGCCTATTACACGCTCTTAATGCAGTTGCATTTTCAAAGCATGCTTCAGCTGCCAGCTGAAATGCTCCCTCCCAGCTCCAAGCGTCCCAGTGACCCAGCAGTAGCCAGGAGCAGAGCACCAGCAGGAGCCTGTGAGCTCATCCACAGCGCTGCCCTGCCATTCCAGCAGAGATGCCCAGAGCATTGGGACTGCAGCGTCATCACTGGCTCAGAGTCGGCCCCAGGACTAAGGGGGACATCGCTCAGAGGGGGCTCTGAGCCCCAGCGTTCAGATCTCTCGTCGTCATCTTTTGGCATGGGCCTGATGTGTGAGTCATGCCTTTAAGCAGATTAGGGATACAGATAAGGTGCTCTGCAGATTATTCATGGCAGAGCTGCAGGTAGTGGGTGAGCAGAGCTGTTTTGGTCATCTTCCTAACTGGAATGAGCTTTCCCTGTTCATGACCCAGCCTCCTGCACTGCAGCATTAGTATGCACATCCCGATGACTCCCAGGGTGAGTCACCCGTGTAACACATCACAGTGCAACCAAAGCTTTCATAAACAGGGCTCTGGTTTTTTTAACTTGATCTCTATTTCCATAATAAAAGCCTTCTGTTATTATCTGTGCACGTACTTGTCAAATCAGAATATTCACGGGGATATTTTTAATTCCCAATCACTCAATAACTTGTAAGGAATGCAGAGCAGACACGAAAGCCAGGACACCTGGGGTCCTGTGTCTTGGAGCGCAAGCACAGCGATGCAACTCCGAGTGAATGTACTGCCTATCTACCCCGGGAAGATTTTCCAGCCTGCTTCAGACCTATCCCTGCTGAGATTAAACCCTCCCAGCACTGGGAAGCTGTGCACCTGCACTGCACCGGGGTCAGTGGTACTTGCCACCTAATTTGCCAGCAAGGTAACTGGCATTCCCCAAGCTCATCTGTCAGGTCAGATCCAAAGAAGGAGGAACAGCATCTTCTTCTCAAAGAGAAAAAAAAATCCAGCTAGGCTTTGTAGGAAAAACCTCTGGAAGACACCTGCTTGTATTCCCCAAGGGCTGTGCCACCTTCCTCACTGAACAGTTTGAAACCACAGCATCCCAGACTTCACTCCCTGCTGCTGATCTAGGTGCTGTGACATTGCTTCCAGCTGGAGTCCCGTGTAACAGCCCCTAAAGTAGTAACTTTCTGCAGTCTCCTCACGTTTCCACTGTTCATTCAGTGTAGCCTGGCTCACCTTGGCATGGAGACAGACAAAAATCAATACTTGACCTATCTGTTGGTGACATGCCTGACATATTTCTCTTCAATATTTCTATCATATTTGTTTACCTCCAATGAGCTAACATTTTCCAGATTTTCTAATCAATATTAGCTAGGACTTTTAAAAGGTGCTGAGCAAGATTATTCAAAAATGATTCAAATGAATCAATGAAGACAGCTAAACTACAGAGCTATTACTGTCATTGTATCAGAGGAACAGTGGGGGATGCTGGGCCAGGCTGATGTTTTGGGAGTTTGCTGTGTTACTGAGAAACAAAAGTCCTCAGAGTTGGACTTCAGTGATATGTCCATAAATTCCTAACACTCACAGTCATGGAATAGATAAGGTAGTGGAGATCCAGAAGAAAAGATTCACAGAGCTGATTTGAAAATTGGTTTTAGGAAGTGCTGGAAGAATGAGGAGGTGAAGGGACTGGAGGAGCTAATGCTGGGATCTGTTCTGGAAACCCAGAGAGAGAGCAGAAATGAGGAAGAGAAGAAATGAGGACAGGAGGACATAGACAATTCAGGGTGAAACCCAGTCCAGAAAGAGTCAGAAGGTCCAGAACAGGGGCAGGCTCCAAAGGGCATTTCCACCTGGTCCCTCAAATTAGACAATTAGATTAATTGCCTCCTGGCAACACGCTGTGACAGGAGGCTGCAGCTGTGCCCTTAGAGCCTTGGCAGCCTGGTCCTGCCCCCACTTTTGCCTTAGGAGAGGTTCAGGGTGCCCTTCAGGGAATAGCACGGTGGCACAAGGACAGCGGGGTCCTGACAATGCCACCATGCTGGAAAGTTCCAGGGCTCCTGCAGGTCCCACAAACACTGCAGGGCAGAGGGCAGAGGGTTTCTGCCCTGCCAGAGGCTGTAATTGTGTGTGGCCATTCGGAGGGTACAGGGGCACATGCAAACCATTCCACTACCTTTGAGAACTAAGAGCTTTTGCTGCATTCTTTTCTAGGAGAGTTCTTTCCACAGGGTGAAAGGAAACACCCCAAGGACAGAAGGAGCTGAGGACTGGCAAAGGCCTGCTCTAACCCACGAAAATGAAACGCAGGGATCCACAGATAAGGCTCAGAGTGTGCTCTGACATCCTGGCACCATGTGGAGCCTGTGCTGCTGCCGGCTGCCGAGCAGGCTGCCACACACAATTTCCGTGCCAGCTCTCTCCATGCCCCCTTCCAGCCTCTGCCCCCAGCCCTACTCTTTCTGCCACAATCCCACATACGAGCCCGACTTTGAAATTCTGACTTTGAACTGAGTTATTTTTCCCCTCTGCAGTCAAAATTGTCACAGCTTAACCTCTAGAGGGTAAATCTCCCAAAGCAGCAGAGGCAGTGCTCTTCACAGTGCCTGCTAAAATCCAGCCTGACTCACCCCACAGCATCCCTGACACTGTGCACAGGAGCCCACAACCCTTGGATGTCTCACTCAGTGTCACAGCCATTTCCTTCTGTCTCCTTCCATCAAGCAGAGGCAAGTTCTCTCCCTGTGACTCACTAAGGACTTTAAGTTTTCTGCCCAAGGGGTTTGGTTTTTTGCCTGGACTTAAAAATTGCCAGAGGTAGGACCCCTGGTGATCTGAACCAAAGCTCCCTCCTTCCTTCCCCCTTGCGAGAGGTGAGCAGCAAGGATATCACACTCTGTTTGGATGGTGAAGGCCTCTGGTAACAGCATATAATCCTTTCAGACATCCTAAATCTGGGTAGCTAAAACTGCACAGGGAAGTGAATGTGTCAGGCTCACTCTCCAACAAATCCTGGAACAAGGTCTGATAAATCCAGGCTTTGGGAAGCGATTTAGGTATGAGCTGCCCCTCACAGGCACAGGCAGGGAGAGGCTGGGTAGATCAGGACATGAATTCAGAGACAAGGTAACTATAGGGACTGCCTGTAGGGAGCAGACCCTGGAGCAAGCAGTTCCCGGAACAATACTGGGATTTACATTCGAAGAGAAATAGCTGATTGCCTCTGAAGGCCTTTTTGACATGCATGAAGTGCTGGCAATCAAGAGATCAGGATATGAGAGCAAACAATGGCACTGGTTTGTCGGACAGTGCAGATAAAACCTCTGGCAGTGGGATAGCTGTGGAAAAGGCTGTTGCTCCTTAGGAAAGAAAGGGAGCGGAGGACTTGGCTTCTCCTTTGGCAAGACATATATAAATGGATGAAAATAGACCTTGACTAACCCCCCCTCTGCCTTGGTCAGGTCCTGCCCTGACCAGGCTGACCCACAAGAAATAGCAATATCTGTATTTCCTTCTGCTCTACCAATGGGAAAGCCTGTCACCTTTTTTGGATCCAGCTTGGGCATCTGCAAAAGGCACTGTGACACACTGACAAGACATTCCCAAAGAGCCTTTTTACATGCCTACTAATTACCTATATTTTTAATTGCAGAAGGGAAATCTTGAAAACCACACAAAGAGAAAAATCTAAAAGCAGATTAGTAAGGTGAAATAAAAATGCCCTGAAAGTATACATTCAGGTAGCGGTAAAAGTACTTTTATATTGTTGCTTAGAGGCATACAATAAGAGTATATTTTCAGTGCCTGGCTGCCACAAATAACTGTACTACAATTAGATGTGTGTATTATAAAATTGTGTAGGCGTGGTAATTATCACCCTTAGCAGCAGAATATATTTATACAGATCCTAAATTACAGCAGAAAGAAACATCATTTGAGAAGGTTTAAAAAAAAAACATGTTGGGGGGAGGATTAAACTTTCCATTTTATTTTTGGGAAGTATTCTGTGAAAAAGTAGGATGCATCACATGTGTTGGGCTAGGAACGGGTAACTGTGCAGTCAGAGGGAGAGGCAGCCTGTGTAGGTCTCTGTTCATCATAGGCGTGTGTAAGTGTGTGTGTGTCTGTGCACACCAGGCAGGACCATTACAGAGCTGTTCTAGTGCTGCTCACTGCCTAAAATTCTCCTCACAGTAAACTGTGCCTGATGTAGCAATCCAGAGCTCACTGTGGATGCACAGCCACGCAGTGCAGCTCATACCTGCGCACCTGGGGTGGGAATCAGGCCTGGTCTGTGCAGCAGCATCTCACCTTTTGCTGGGACTGCATCTGCAAATGCTTCTTCAGCACATGGAAGGGTCACAGGTACAACTGTGGAGAGTGGCTGGATCCAATTCCTACAGGATATTTCCTCCAAGGATCTTCCTTTTTCACATCTAACTTCTCAGTTCCGACCTTGCATTTGGTTTCCAAACGCAAAACTCCTTGATCCTATAATCTACTCACTGTATAGCCTGAGATTAATTGTTTTCTTATGCTGTAGTTCCTAGAGCAGACACAGATGAATCCATCACAGCTTCCACCTTTGCTTCAACTGAGATTTTTGGGAGATTCTTTTTATCCCAAAAGTGCTTCTATTACATGTGGATCCATCACATTTATCTCTTATGTAAGACTGCTTAAGCACTTTCTTGCAACCTCTTAGCATCTGCCTAAAGCCACTACAGCTTATTGCAATGAGATGGAGCTTGACTGGGAGCTTTTTATTATTTGGAATCCAATATTCCCAGCTTGCATATTCTATTTGCAGAAGCCTTGTGAAGCTTTATAAAAATTCTGTCACATATATTCTATTTTGATAGGGCTATTTTCATTGTGTTTCCAACTCTATTATTTAAAAATTGTCTAGCTTGGTCTCCCCAATACTATTTTCAGGCAATTTCTTCTCCTAATTTGATGAGCATCTCTTCTCTCTCTCTCTTTACATAGCTCTGTTCAAATTTTCTAAGAGGTCAGCTTAGAGGGCAGAGCATGTTCTTTATAACTGGTGTACTCTGGGTTTTCTTGGCTGTTTAAACGAAATCAATATATTATCCTTCAGTGATGTTGTATTGACTCTCCATCTGTTGAAGGCTGTAGTCTTATTTGGTCACAGCATTGTTTGTGTGAGCTCAGGGGCCAGAGGGCACAAAGGTCGTGACTTCACCACAATAGCACCGTCTTCGTGTGCCTCATTTCCTCCCTCTCCCATCAGCGTTTTCAAAGGCCTGGCAGGGCTGGGCTGATGAAACAGAGTTGTCTGCAAATTCAGGAGGGAGCAAGACGGATCATTGACTGCTCTTTGTGCTGATACCACACAGCAGGATGGTGCCATGGATGGAAATTTTTTAGGGCATCCTTGAACTAATTCTCAAAGTTACTCCCCTCTGCTGCTACAAGTGTTCCCGCAAGGAACACTTTTATATGATACCTACAGCAATGCACTGTAGTAAAAATATCAAGACCAGTGCACATCTATGACAGCCCCACCATCAGCAGAAGCCAGTGCTGCATCAGCGCCTCTCTCAAAGGCCAGGAGGAAGTTTACAGGAGGTTTACTTGTGCTTTCAGCCTTCCTGAGGCTACAGGCCCTGTGTGATACACATCAGACCAGCCTGATGAGGTTTCAGGTCAGGTATTTGGACTGCCAGGCACCATCTAGAACAGTAAATCAGTGTTCCCAGCCACACTTCCCACCAGCAATTTGTC
Organism: Acanthornis magna; assembly: GCA_036785705.1. Classification (NCBI taxonomy): domain Eukaryota; kingdom Metazoa; phylum Chordata; class Aves; order Passeriformes; family Acanthizidae; genus Acanthornis; species Acanthornis magna. The sequence goes on from JAWUZG010000097.1 coordinate 166,983, forward strand.
AAGGCACCTTTTCCAGCTTGCATAGGGAAGATTTTCCTACCTACCCTCAGTGAACACCTGGTTTCCTACAGTGACACTGATCAGGCTGGCAGGGGCCAGACCAACACTGTCTGCATAGCTCTGGTCAGATCCAGCAAGTCTGTGGACTTCTTTATTTCTTTGTTTTTAAGAGGTATGTATTGGAAGAACCAGTAGTGCTATGAAAAGAGTGTGAATGCTGGAGACACAAGGAAAGAAAAGAAACCAAACAATGTCAGCCCGTTCACTTTGCACAAGAATGAGAACAAATAACAATAAACTCTCAGAATACAAACTGGTGCTGCAGTGAAGCATCACTTCCAAATCTATCAGAAAAGCTACGCTGTTGATCAGACTTGAAGGCTTTAGAAAGAACAGTTGAACATCCCAACATGAAAACACCAGGGAATCCTGAGAGCAGTGGAAAGGGCCAGCACTAGAGTCAGATTTCTGAGTTTGCTCACCAGCCATAGCATATCCTTGTACATCAATGTACACAGAGAACCAGTAGACAGGCAGAAACAAATAAACAAAATTCCAGGTGAAAACTGTTAATGGCACTACCACTAATTATAATTTTACACTGAATTACTTTTTTTCCATCTGAAAACTTTTAAGAAGAAAAGTATTTTGGCAAAAAACAAGCTGTAGGTCCTGGTAGGAACTCTAGTTCATTTGCCTGCAATGCCAGATTCTCAAATGTGTTGTAGCTCCCACAGAACATCAAAGCTCTGGGAAAGGATATCTGGGAAGTTTCAAGTATTGGAAAGGAGGGGGCACATCTGAGAAGCACAGAAGAACAGAGATTCAAGAAACACCTAAAACTCAAGCAAAGAACCACTGCCCTAGTTTGGTTCCTTGACTGAACAGTTTAATAAAACCCACAATTTTCTAAAAAAGGGTCTACCAAAAACCATCTTCCACAGGCTACTCCCTTTAGACACCTTCAGCCTTGCCAATTTGCAGCCTTCTCCATGCAGTCCCAAAACATTCATCATTGGTCTTTCAAGGATTTAAGGTCAGAAGTTCATCCAGCCTGCCCCACTGACTACTCCAAAACAAAGAGCCACACCACTGCTGGCCAGGTTTAACCTACAACTATTTTTGGAGCTGCTTCTTCCTGACACGGACCATAAGTTTCAGAGCATCCATTCCAGCCACAGAAGGGGGCCAGAGATGGATCAGCACAGCACACAACATTCTGCTTATAGGATCATTTGGGAATCTTAGGATCACTAAGGTTGGAAAACACCTTTAGTATCATCAAGTCCAACTGTTATGAAGCTGGGTGCCTCCCTACAGAGCAAAGGAGACTATTGCTATGCTCACACTATGCCAGAGCCCTCCTGGGGCATGAGCCCCTGGTCCCCCGTTCCACATCCAGTCTAGGGGCAGTGCAGTTGGGTCCCTACCTCTAGGTTTCCTGAGTTATTTCACAGCCAATGAAGATGTTTTCCTTTGTGATATAACACAGATTTATAAGATATTCTTCTGGAATATATTGATCCTTTTCACACAGAAAAAAAAATGTTTGCTCTACCAACAACTATGGTAAAAATAACGACAAACAAAATACAAACAAAACTTGAAAAGGTGTAGAATTTTCATCTCAGAAGTTTTCCCTTTTCTGCTTGAACTTGAGGTTTTGATGAAAGGCAGAAATTTTCCATTTTTAACTGAAAAAAGAACAACCACTTCAGAAGAGAAGAAGAGCATTCAGCCAAAACCCTTGAGAATTTTCATTGACGATTTCAGCACTCTTGTTTTGGGGGATCATTGTTTCTATGTTGATGAAAAATCTATGCAAGAATACTTTCCCCAGTGGGTTTTCAATATTAAAATTAGAAGTTCCTGCTTTTTTTATTGCCTTTTTTTTCTCCTATGAGCCCTTCTCACCCAGGTTTACTATTTTTATATTGAGTCCCAGCTGCTAACTAAGCCTTGGCTTAGTGCTCTTACTGCAGTGATGCGGCATTTCCATTTCTGATTTCTAGCATATGTTGCACTGAATATAACACTGCCCTTGTGCACCAGTTACCCTGGAATAATGGCTGTGCCAGCAATAGAACAGTGGTATAGTCCCTCGAGAACAACCAGGGCATGAAACCTGTGCCAATATGCAGATGTCACACAGTTAATAGAACAATGATAGATCCTTGAACTATACAGAGAGGTATTTTTGTAATGTATACAGAAATATGCTTGATACTGCAATGAAAGCTGCTTTTTTTAGATTTCTCTTAAACGAACTTGGAAAAAAATATCTGCAGAAGAGCCAAGAGATAATGACAAAAACCTGATCAATTAATTCTGGGGATGAGGCATCCACAGCCTGAGCTGATTACTTTTTGTCTCTTAGGTCTGTAGCCTGGACTAGATGATTGCAAAGACCAGGCTCTTGTGCAGGATTTATGGGACTTTATCCTTTTCAAAGAGGAAGAGACACTATATTGCAAGATCTGCCTTTTGAAAAGTGTTTTACAACTTCTGCTTTGGCAAACCAGAGCAGAACATCTCAAAAGAGAAAATAAGCAATGGATTTGAAACCACTACTTGACACAATTAGCAGTAATTATTTGCTGATGGCTGATACTTTGCATGATGCTGTGAGCAGTGTCACAGGAGATTTTATAATGGCTGCATTGTGCAAGACGCTGAGGTCCCTTCACTTCTGGAAATAACAGGTGAGGCCACACCAGCCCCACCAGTGACCTGAATGGGTTCTATGCATGTCAGGCCTCGTGACTCAGACCCATTTTTGCTTTGTCCTAAGAAAGATTTAGCTGAGCAAACAGCTTCAGGGCCACAGTGTGAAGTTTTCAGCTGAAGTTTTCAGCTGCTGCTAAAGCAGCGCATCTCCTTGCCCTGGGACCGAGCCCAGGTAGCCTTTGGGAAGGTGCAAACTGGAATACTTTCATCTTGTGGGTGGTTTGGCTAAATCTGCACACCAGACCTAGCAAGCAAAACCCACCTTAAACCCCAGCTTTTGGGTGGTGTAGAAGCTTTTAAGAACCAGTGTTATCTCTCATCCACTCAGTGCAGCAGAAGCAAGACAGGCAAAAAAAGGGTGGGAGCACTTGCAGAAGGAGCAGCTTTCCCTCTTGCAGGAGTAATTGTTTCTGCTTCCAACTAAGTCAGAAGTCAAGAAGAAATTCTATCCAGGAGATATACAGTGCATTACATAAGACTTCATATAAAGTAAATTGTCATCAGATTTATTGCAGTTAGAAAAAGGTTCTTCTGTCTTCTGTTGGCATAAAATATGTACTAGGTTTTAAGAGGCTAGTGAGAATGAATGAAACTGTATATTTGGAGTTCCATGTCCTAAGGCTTTCTGTGCAGGGACCTGTCAAGCTTTTTGGAGCAGAAATGTTTTCAAATACTAAAAAAAAAGTCATAAAATGGTATAAGATACAAATCAGAAGCAGCAGGTCTTGATCAATTTTGCTTGTACGTGTAGTATTAAAACAAAACAATAAAATCAGATTTAATATTCCACAGTGAATTGTGATCATTGTCTGTTTGTTTTCCTCTCTAGGCTGGTGAAAAAGCCAAAATAACAAAGTTCTTTTCAGAATTTAAGTTCAAAGATTATTTAAACTATAAAAGATCTTATTTAAATGACATTAGAAACAGCTTGCTTCAAGGCTATTTGGCATAACTGCATCAGCTCACAGTCCTTGATGCCTACTACAAGTGGATGTTTGTGAGTTCATGTCTCTTATCCTTTTTGTGGGTTGGGCTTCATACCAAGCATATATCTCCTGTGATGCCTCTGTAGGAACAAAACCCAGAAAAAGCAGAAAGACAAGGAAAGGAACCAAGTCTGTGCAGTGGGCATGATTTTAGGACAGAGACAGACCCAGTTTAACAATGTTCAAAACAACAAGTTTCAGTTCAGTTCAGCAAACTAAATATTTTTATTTGGATAAAAGATACCATTTTAGGGGTTTTTTTCCTCCTCATGGATTTTTAAAAAATAAATAAAAGTTGCCTTACATGAACTTTTTTTTGAAACTGTGTGTCCAACCAAAACCAAAATGCACAAGTTTTGCCATTTGTTATGGATGGGAAAATTGCATTTAATCTAAGGATCATTAAAAAACCCCACCACTGTACAAACTGGTAAGCTCAGTTCTTTGTCCCTTAAACTGATACTTTCCCGTAAATCACACAAAAGTCTCAACAGACAGGAAAGACAATGAGTCTTCATTGGAAAGAGAAGGAGGCCAGTCAGTAAACTCAGATCCCAATTAGCCCCAGCTGTAAGCCAAGCAAACTCCCCAATTTAATGGTTCACAGGGGAACACATCCATACAATAAAAGCTCCCAACCAAATAAATTCCATCGCCTTCCCCCAGACTCCCCTACTCCCATAGGTCCTTCAGACAAAAGTCTATTTCACTCCTTAGTTGTTAAAAATATTTTTAGTGCTCTTCAAATACGGAAGGCAGAAAAGGAAATAAAAAAACAATAGAATTTGACACAAAAGCAACCTTCTCATTAGGACTTTTTAAATAGCGTTAGAGCTCATTGAATTTCATACACTAATAACATTCCTACCCAATCCAAGGCAAACCAGTCAAATCTAAATCTATCAGATTTTACAAGCAAAGGAATATTGCCAAGTTCTAATATTTCTCCTGCATTCAATATCAGAATGGGGTATGGAGTCTCTTCCAAACTCTAGATTTCCTTTTTTAAAAATCCCTTTAAAATCTACTACTCCAACAAAACACACAACATAAAACCAGAGTTAAAAAGGAAGTTAAATCTTAAGAGCAACGTCTATGCAGGATTCTCAGATAAACAGTGTTTTAGGAGTGAAGATGGCTTTAGCACAGCAATCAGCCAGGATTTGAGATTAAAAAGTAGCTAAGACCCTACCAGACAAAGCCTTTGGGCAGATAAAGCTGACTGTAACAATAATAATGCCCCCAAAGACACAGAGGCATGTCTGAATCCTTGGCCACTCAACACCAAGCTGCCTCTTCAACTGGGAAAAAGCAGCCAGGGAGCCTGGTGCCACTGAAATCAGTGAGACCAGGCATGGGCTTGAAAACTAACGCAAGATGCTGGTCCCTCCAGTGCTCCTGCACAAGCCATTCAGGCTCACACAGAAAATTGCAAGGACCAGTAATCTCCAAACAACCTTGTTAGAAGTGCCAGCCACTTGCAAAACCTTGGTAGGAGCTGCATGAGGTGCTGTGGCTGCAGGAACAGCTGCCTGGTGTGTGTGGGGGGGGTGTGTGTGGGTAATACATTTTCATTGAATGGCTGGCGAATAGAACCGATAAGGAGGAATAAAGTCTGTAGTTAGAGCTCATTTTGTATGGTACAGGATGTCTTGGGGGTTTTATGGGTTTAATATATTCGCTGCTCCTGCTGGATCTCAGCACAGACCTCCAGATGAGAATATCTACTTGAGATGCAGGTTGCACTACAACTCATTTATAATGAATATAACAACTTGTGAAGTGGATTTAGAAGTCATTGAGTTATAGATTATTTGGGTAAACGGGGCACAAGCACTGCAGCAAGAAACCCATTTAAATATTAAGGAAAGCTATAAACTGAGAAAAGAACCAATGACAGGGTAATATCATGTCAGAACATGCCCTCCAGAGAGGGACCTCTACTGTGTATTGATCTGAGAGAGCTCCAGAAATCATTCTGAAAACCCATAAAGCTCAGCTGTAAATGCAGAAAGGCGAGCTGCAAAGGCCAGCAGAGAGATGGGATACACGAGCTGGACCAAACCCTGCCAGCCTCATCTCATCTCATGAGCAGCTTCTCTCCCCTGGTCTGGAGCACACTCACCAACCCAGTGTTAATCAGTGAACAGGAGTGGAAGAGTCACTCCCTTGGACTGAAAAGCCATTTCTGGGAGGATTTTTACCCTCTGTGTGTCAATTCTCTTACTGTCCACAATTGCCTTCCTTGGTCTAAACGAGCACATTTCTGGAGAGGTAAGAAGGTGCTTTGTAGACATCTTACACCCAGGGGTTCAACTGGCATAGAATAAGGGCCACAGGATAAACCCTCTGCTGGAAATGCCATGTCCAAGGCAAATCCTGGGTTATAAATTGCCAGCTGGACCAAGCACAGAGTTTAATTCCCACTACAACCATTTGGGATGCTATTAAGATAAGGGGGAAGTCTTACTGAGGTCAATCTAATACCAGGGGCATGAGTAATGAGATTGCCAAACATTGAACGGTGCTGAGAGCTTTTGGAGAGATTCTGAGAACGCTCTGAGCCTGCTGAAGCTGTACAACTTGTGGCTGCTCCAGAGCCACAGAGCAAAGCAGAGTCTGATATGCACAGCCAGAAAAGCATGAAGGGCTTCATGCACAGCAACTGAGATGTGTAACCTGAACGGGGCCATTGTCAGCAGTCACCAAATCAAGATGTACCCATCCAGGAGAGGGCTGCAAAATCAGGCTCTGGCAGAGGTCTGGATAGCAGAAGTCTGTACAGAACAGCCAGGGAAGGAAAAATTAATGACAACAACTAGTCATCCAAATGTTCCCATATCATAAGCAAAAAACGAGTTTTTCAGAAGTGCCTGGTGCCCTTCTTTGTTCAGAAAAATTTCACTAAGGTTTCAGAGACCCTCTTGAGCCCAGCATTGTTCATCCCTGCTGCATCATACTCATAGCACAGCCGGGTGAGGTTCTGTGATTCAGCAGGAAGAGCTCAGCCAGAGGTGTGCACCAGCCAATTCAGGGACACGTAGCTCCTGAAGAACAAGAGGTTCCTGTTTGGCATGCAATTTGCAATACAAAAGCACTGTTACAGTCACTTGCTTGTCCTCTTCCCTCCCCCCTGCCCTTGTTTAGAGAGTGCTTTCCCATTTTTTGCAGCATCAGGGAAAACATCTGGCTGATGGGCCAGAGGCACCCGGCACCACTTACATGAGGCTGGCAGGTGCTTTTAGCATGAAAACTAAAGCATGCTCCCTGGATGATGGAGCACTCTACCCAACTTAAAAAATGCTGAGGAGCAGACTCCAGGGAGAAGTGCAGGAAACTGTGAAGGTGTCAACTGTTGTTCAGTGAGCACAAAGAGAAACACGGTCTCAGTGAGATGGGGACTGGGGAGAATGAATGAACTCAGTCTCAGTGCTACACCCAGTCTTATCCAATTTATAGCAGGACATTATAACCGGTAATAATAATCTAATGGGAGGGCATAGCTGGCACTTCTGGAACCCTTGGATCTGAAGGTCACTCATTTTATCATTGAGACAATCTTTTAAAAGCCCCGTTGGCATGAAGCATTAATGGAAGGTGATCAAGGCTTTTAATCTAAAGCCTTTTATCCACAGCAGACTGCACTGGCACATCATGCACCTGAACACTGGGATGCCTCACCGAGCACACACGGTGTCATCCTGGCCCCCAAATCAAATGGCCCAGACATCCAGGAAGGAGCTCCACACCACATTACTCCTTGCGGGCTGCCATCTGCGCTGGTGGCCGGCGGAGCGGCGCAAAGGCAAATTCCTGCGCACACAATTCCATCCAGAGCGTCTGCCGCTGTGCCAGCCGGGTCAGGCTGCGCTGGAGGCACCACGCCAAAGGGGGTGGCTTTTATTAGGGCCAGACCTCTCCTACAGCAATTAGTGGCAAAGCCTAATAACGGGATTAATTAGGATATTGCCAGAAGAGGCTAATTGTCTACTGCAAAACTGACTCTTTAACCCGTTTCTTGGCTGAAAGCTTCGCAGTGACCTGTGTGAGAGCTCTCCTAGCCAAATGCAGGCATAGATCTGGAATGAAGGTGAGAAGGGAAAAGCATAGTAAGGGGCTGTGAAAAGAGAGAGGGAAAAGCTCTCCATTCATAGGGCTTCTTTATAAAGTATAGGGACAGTGTCCCACTGATCCTTGCTGATTAAATATGCACCAGCACCAATGGCTGACAAAGTTTTTTCTGATAATATTTCATGAGTTCCAGAACTCACAGCTTCCTAGTGGATATAAGTGAGCAATTTATATTTAATCATTACTGAAGAACAACAAAACAGGACCCCTATTTTTCCCTCAGCTGTTACACTAATTTCTTTCAGGCCAGAATTAGAGACATGTTAAATGCAACTAATCTAATGGTTTAAATTCTGTGTTTTACCTTTACAGCCACTTCAGCAGGAAACACACTACTGCCTTATTAAAAAAAAAAATAAAAAGAAAGCATTCCTTTCTGCAGGATTTTTGCACGTACAGAAGCAAAGATATATATACACGAAACAAACTTATGTCACTCTTACACTTTATAAAAATCTAGGGATTGGAACTCATATTGCATTTTAGAAATATGAACTACTGAATATTCCTTTTCCCCAAGATAAGAATGAGGCATTCAGTTAGAGTTAAATCCTGAAAATCTGGTCCTTAGTATTTCGCTGTTGCCCTGGGGGTGTGAATTAGAGATGTCCTAAGACAGTAATACCATTCCACAGTACATCCGTCTCAGTCCTGCCAGGGATTGCATGGGAAAAAAGCACCCCCGTTCCATACAGATCTGTGAAGGTTTTCAGAAACATTCCTCATCCTAAGCTGTGGCAAGAGGCCAGCACTTCAAACATTTTTGGTTACAGTGAAATCCCCCAGGACCAAAATTTGGAAACATCAAAGCTCAACATGCTCCCCAGCATTCTCCAGCTGCTAGTCTGGCACCCAACAATGAAACCGTAGCTGCTGAGGATTAAAACTGGCATGGTTCCTCTCTCACCCATTCCTTGAAAACAGTTCAAAACCATTGTTGCTGCTGCTTCAAAGGCCTGTACCTCTGAAAAGCACATCACAATCCACAAGTGTGAATCAATGTCTTTGAATTTTGGTGACTGCCTTGTAGGGTGCTTAATCCCACCTGGGATTCATGGCTCAGCAGCAGATAAGAAGCCAGACAGGTGAGCTGTCAAGAAGCTATCAGGAGTTCCTTAGATGAGTCTAGCCTTGAGAAAGACCTTCAAGAAAAGTCCAGGCCCTTGAGGAAATAGGATTAGTCACCAACAGCTCGCTCCCATCCTTGTCTCGCCCACACCAAGTGACTGCAGTAAATCCACCAGCGGGAATTGCACACTATCCAGTTTCCTGGTATTGAGCAAAGAGCTCAGGTCACACTAATTGCTGCTTAATGTTCAGTGTCCAAAGCTTTTAGCAGCAGGATTTATTTTACCAGGTGCCTCCAGCTTCCCTGGAGAGAAAACCGGTGCTAACACTAGTCAGCTGTGATGTGGGAAGAAGATCTAATCCAGGACATGGCAGAGAAGGGAAGAAGACAAGGAGAAAACAAGTGGAAACTGGTGGAAACTACTAGTGGAAACTGGTAAGAGCTCGACGTGAGAGGGAAAAATCTGGAATAGTCATGAGAAAATTCTTCCAAATGGCTGGGAGTTGTCATTCCCTCCTAAGGGGCCCATGATAAAGGAATTGTGTGTAGGGGCAGCACTCACCCTGGCTTCCACCATGCAGAACCAGCTTTTAGAAGAAACTCTCTTTCAGGCTTGGGAAAGAGAACTTGCCAGTCTCCCTGCCCAAGCCTGACACTAGGACCTGATTCCCTGACTCACAGGGAGGCTGCTGAATAAATAGGGAATACTCGCTCCATCACCTGAGCAATGAGGCTTCCCAGCAGGCTGAGCAATTGCTCTCAATCCTGACATACCAAGCCAATTGCTAACCATCCCTCGCCATGAAAGTTTTGTTAACACAGCACATTTGGGATGCTGGATAATCACATGTTCTCTCTCCCTTTTATTCCCTCTTTCACTTATGCATGTCAATATTTCATTGAGTTAAAGCAGTTACTCTATTCTCCTTCACCTTTTCCCCCCTGCCACCGGTATGATTTTACTAAAATGACTTATTTGTTCATTCCAGTAAAGTTTTCCCCCACTCTGAAGCCAGACAAGAAGGAGAAGAGTTTAATTTAGAAAGATTTTAAATTTCTGAAGTAGATGACAGCTGAGGAAAGACTGGCATGTTAAATCATTCAACTTCACAAACACCCTACCCTCATTTAGGCTTGACAGATGTAAATGCCAGCCAGGTACTACCTAGTAGTAATGCTATCTTTACTTAAATTAAGCAAATACATAATACAAAATCCCTTTCAAGCGCATTAGCCATCTGCAGAAGAGTGGATCTCTAGCTGCTTCTTTCCCCCCAGTTTTTCATTTATGTCGTGTACAGTGGTGGGAGGACAGGCTTAACAGTTTCTTCAGGTTAAATAACTAAGAGATCATCAAATACTCCTAAATCATGTCACAAGTTCTGCCAGTGTCCTGTCCTGGATAACATATATTTTTGTATGCAGCCATGAATCAAAAATACTGGCTAGGCCTGCAGTAACTGCAATGATGAGATAGCAGGATAAGGGCAATCTATAAGAAAGCCAGTCTTTGCAAATGTACACAGTACAAAAATGCCTACCAGACAAAATAAGAAACTGAAGGATTTTATCCCTTTAGAAACCAGGCAAAAAACACATCCAACGCCAGACTGAAATTCAAACTGAACAGGAGGTTTCAAACCAATTGCCAGGTCCACCAAGAAGCAACACCTTCTGCTCCACATAGCAGACTCCTGGTTATATTGGCAGGTGCAGAGAGATCTGCTTCAGGCATGGCACTGAGGTCGTGGCGCCGGTTTACTGAAGGTCACTCTGAACACAATATACTCCAGAGACTTGGCTTATCTCAGCTGAAAATTGCAGGGAGTGGAAGGACGAGATGGTGATAGGCTTCAAATAAAAAGATCCCCATGTCTGAGGTTTTTCACTAAAATAAGATTTTCTGTCAGGAGAATTCCCAGCTGCAGTATGAGACCCGGCGGCTGCCCCTTGCTCACAAGGCAATTCACTCAAACAAGAGGCTTACAGATCATGGTATTTTCTTGTTCAGTGTGTGAATGCCAAGCAAATACTCAGTCAAAACTGGTTGTTTTAGAGGTGGAAATTGGATTATTGCACTGCTCACCTCTTTGTGGATGATGCCTTACAGTGGGAGGAGGGAATGGGAGCTTGTGAATAATGCCTTACACTGGGAGGAGGGAACAGAGCCTCTTCTCATTTTAATACTGTCCAGGCAAAGAAAGAGTCAAAAATGCAGGGACAAGGGATTCAACAGTGAAAAAACAGGCAACACCTTCTGTCTGACACAAGGAGTTCCTGCCGCTGTGACAGTCCACATGCCAAAGGAGAAAATTTTGGACATCCACCCTGAGGGCCCCGGGATTTGCAGGATCTGAGCCCTTCTGTGCCAGGCACTGTGCAGCTTACAATAGCATACATAAAGCCAGCCCATACCCAAACCACCTGTAGAGTGTTTAAGATGCTGTGATGAAGTAGCAAGAGGAGGAAAGGCAAAGGCAGGTCAGTATCTTGGGTTTCCAGTCTGGAGTGAGACTGTCCCACCCCGTCATCTTCACATCAAAACTTTTATCTCCCACCTTTCTCCCTTCTTTAGCCCCATGTTCCAGGTGAAACCACTTAGCCTGTTTAAGGCAAAGAGAACTTTTCCCCATCATATCAGATCACTCAAGGTGCTTGGGAGACAGAAAACAGATCCCCAGGTCTGCACCCAATTTTCATTCTGATTCTCTCTGTACAACTTCCTCTGGAAAAAAATCTTTGGATTTGGCATAGGTAAATGCTTCCTAAGAAAAGCCAAGAACCTCAGGATGCGTTCTAGGGATGATAGAAGCTTGTGGCATATACAAGTGGGCAGATCCAGTTCTCTGAATTTAGCTTTATCTGCAGTTGTGCAGCTTTAATGGAATTGTTCAAGCTCTTTCTCAAGGTGTATACTGACAACGAGAGCTGAGCTCAACTCTTGTTATTTATATCATTCACTGGTGGAATGCCCCAATATTTCAGATATCTCCCAAAAACTTTAGGAAGAAAAACAAGACACTCACTTTCTCCACTTTCTTATTAATTCAAATCAGTCACATGCTTTTCTGAGGTGGCTCAGCTCTGCTGCTCTGTGGGTAAGAAAAACTCTTGTAAGGGGACAGAAAGAGGCTTGATGTCTCCTGAACTGCAGGTAGTTTCCACACTGCCAAGCACAGCCAAAAACCTTGGGGGCAGCCATTAGGAGGACAGCAGGTTTATGCCTACAGCAAGTTGTGGCAGCTCCATCCCAGGAGCCTCAGAGAAGCCAAGACTGAGCCAATACAAAAATCTGCTCAAGGGAAATGTTTCTCAGAGCAGCAGCTCCAGTGCTGTGAGCTCCACAGGGGCAAGTAGGGCAGCGACCAAATCCAAAATCCTCCGCATGACCCATCCAAATGTCCTGCTGGGACAGGTCCTGAGGATGTGTAATCTCTGGTGAGTTGCTGAGAGTCTTCTGTCTGTATAGCCCATTTGTGAGACTGATATTCAGCCCTGATAGCCCTGATAGTCATCCCTGCCCAGGAGGTGCTTGCATACTGATAGGGTCAAGACATGAGCTAGCAGGAGCACATGTACACAGTATCTAGGAAAATTATGGCTGTAGCAAGTAAGAGCAAATGTTAGTGTGCTAGACACTACACATAAATATCTTCGATAAAATTTCTCAATATAGAGGTTACAAAATTGTATATAGGACATTAAATACCTAGAATACCAAATTCTGCACTTGAGTTCCCCTCAGATTACTGAACTGTGTCAGCTCCACTGTGTTTCAGACACACTCAGATGCAAGATCAGGCTGGGATATTTCCCTCCTACTCGGCAGTGTAGCCTATCCTCCGGGAAGAGTTCAGAGAGAGGTATTCCTCACTGCAGGGAAAACAGCAGCACATTTTAAACCTACCTCTAAATAACCCTGACAGTCTTTCTGAGAAAAAGGATTTGGTTTTCTTTGGCAGCAATATCTGCTGCATACTCAGATGCTTTCTGTGCCCACCCCAGCGGGCTCAGCCCAACCCAGAATCTGTCAGGGTCTCTGACAGAAGCAAATACCAAGGAACAGCCCTTCGCTTCTCCTGGAGATGCACAGAAAAATCCCTTCCTCTCTGCCATGCAAATTCCAGTTCTTTCCACACCTTTCACACACCCTCCTCTCCGCTACTGTCCCTGAGCTCAGCTGCCACCAAATCTGACTGATGAAAGGTGGCAGCTCTATTATATTAATTCCCTCCAGAAAAGAGAAAAAAAGCCTCACATGCTTTTCGTATCAAACATAACACATTTCAGAGTTTCTTTGCATGCTCTGGCTTCTCTTCTGCACGAAACGTGGCCATCAAGGAGAGTGCTCCCCAGACTGGGGGATGCTCTTGTCAAACAAATGGCAGATTTTCACTTATTACTATTTTCACATTAGGCACACATGCAAGATTAAGTATGCTCATGCTATCTTTGGCTGATCCAGCATGATAGCTGCCTGCAGCTGCTCCGGTCTAATGGACCCAAACCCTGTCTGTATGGCCTGAAAGGTGTGTTTGTAGAAGACAGCCTTAGTGCTCCAGTACATGAACCCATACCAAAGGCTCAGTCTTAATAGAAAATTAACAAAAGCCAAAACCCCCAATTTTCCCAAAGTAGGAATCTTTTATAAACAAATTATCACACTGCATAAACTCAAATTAAAACACCTCTTGTAATTGCACCTTCATTTTAATGACAGCCTGCTTTCATCCTCACAATCCACTGCCCATCATACCACTATGGATGGTTTTTATAGCTTAAACACCATCATAATATCAGGTAATTGCACCAATCTGTGGAAAGTTTCACCACATGACACTAATTCCTAACGAACGCTGTCATTTGATCACCTGTATCTCTGGTCTTTTTCTTTAGTTGCCTTTTACAAAGCCTGTGCTATGGGTTGTCCCAATACTGTGCCCTGAATGTTGGCAAAACCCCTTCGCCACAAGATTCACCATAAGGAAAGGATCTGCACCAAAAACCCATTTTGCCTGATAAAAGGGTTGTTTATTAACAACCGTCACAATTTATTCAAGCCAAAACGCACTGAGGGAGACAATTGTCTCTAGTGCCTTTATGATTTAATGCTTTCCCTGCACTACATTTGCTTCCTGAGCAAGGCAGCTCACTCACCCCCCCACCCCAGGCTGGTCTTTCTTGGAGGGCATCCTCAAGCTCAGAGCCATGCTTTCAGCATCTTGCCCGAGTTTCTGACCAGGCCCTCTGTCTCCAGAACAAGCTCAGCCCCAGCAGAAGCAAAGCAAATGTCCCCAGGACACCCAACCCACGTCAGAAAACTGGCCCAGGCAGCTGGCTTTGTAATGAGCACAAATCAGTCAGAAAAGCTGAAAACACTTGAGCGTTGTCTTCTCCACCCGTGTATAAAGGAAAGAGCAAAGCTCCCAGACTCCAGTCGCAGCCCAAGGACTCGGAGGCACAGCGGGTCCCAGACGAGCCCCAGCGAACACAAGGCAGCAGGATACGGAAACTTCCCTTGGCAGCCAGACGTGCCTTTTACAAAAGCAGGGGAACTAACTGCACTTTGCCACTCCTCAGTTTTGGGCCAGTTCCCAAAGGCTCTTTGTGCCGCGCCGGGCGGAGGAAGCCGACCACCCCAAGGAACAAAGGGCTGGGGGACAGCCCCGGCTTCGGGCTGGTGCCGCTCTCCTTGGCAGCAGACGCTTCCCTGAAAATCCCTACCCAGCCTTTTCCTTTTAGACTTTGTCCAAAATCCTCTGCAGTTTAGGGACTGCACACCATTGAATGGCCTTGGAGCCAGACCCTCCTTTGCATTACTCCACTGGCCACAGCAGTAGGGAATGGCTTTACAGAAATTGCTGGGAAACTGAGAGCAAAAGCAATGGGTGGCCAGACATGCATCACCTCCTTCGCAGTTTTGTGGTACAGGGTCCAGCCCTGCTGCTGGATGTAGGAGTCGGACTCTGACAGAAGAGGATTATTTTGAAATCTAACAATGAAAGACTGTTCTTCTCGTTACAAAGTGAAAAGGAGAGTGAGAGAGGGAAAGTCTCATCTGCAGTAGTTTCTCAGGCACGAGAGAGAATACGAGCAGGTTTTGCAGGAGCAAAAGGGGAATTGGGGTCACCCCGTTACTCTCATACAATACTTTGCCATGGAGAACAGCTGCACGTTTAAAGGGTGATTAAAGTGGATGCGCATGCAGACCTGCACATTTATTCAGCACTGCTCCTTGGGGCACTGCAGCCTCAAGTCCCACAGAGTGGTATCTTTCTCTCCCAGCATGGCCCCCACACCCAGATGGGCTGGTTTGGGGAGCTTCACAGCTCCCCAAGCACACAGGAAAGTAGGGGTCACCTAAATGAGCAGTGTTTCTGTCTCTCTGTGTCAGACTGCATCTCTAGCTTCCCCTCCCCAGCATAGTAACACCTCCCAGCCCACCAAAGGCGTCCTCTGACTGTGTCAATTAGACCAGAACCCTAGCAAAGGACAAGGGGAACTCATTAAGTTGTTTTTACAACAAGGAATGACCCTCCCAAGCAACCTCACATGGCCAAAATGGATAGTCAAAGAACAGCCTTCAACCATTACCCGTGTCTGCTGGCATCAGAGGAGTGAGAAAATCTCAAAGCTTTTGGATGACAAACTGGAGCATAACTGGAACACCTGCATCTAAGCCGAGCACAGGAGGCAATGTAGGTGAGCAGAGGACACAGAAGCACTTGGGGACAAATGCTCTCTACCATGGCTGCGGCACTGATGTCACACACAGCAGGGCAGTGTGTGTACAGTGGATTGCTGGAAGCTGGGAGTGACCTCAGCAGGGGTGGGTACTCACATGAATTTACAGGTTCAGGAAACTCATCCACCAGTGGGTATACTGAGGGAGAAGGTACCACACACTCAGGTCATCCAAACCTATCATACAGCCCACTTCTTTGCCAGGACACTGTAGGACCACCTATCCTACCAAACCCAAATCTAAAAACCATGCAAAAAAGTTTATTGACTGCCACAAAAGCAGTAGGCTAACAAAGTCATGCACTATGGCCAGTGCACTTCACATTTGGCAGGTTATTTCCCTGCAGATGGGGAGAGGTGGCTCTGCTGGGGATGGGGATTTTCTCCCTGTCACCCTCCTGTCCCAGGCCACACAGCCACACCAGGCAGTGCTAATGGAAGGGTGAGACTTTGCAGCCCTCTCAGGAAACCTGGATCTAATATATTCGGTGTATCCTCTCTGTTTTCTATGTTAGGTACCTGGCATTAGTCTGTATTAGGAGTAGCAGTTCAGCCACTGATTTGGAAGAAGTGGGGAAGACCAGGAGGGTGGTTTTTCCACAGCAGAGAGATCCCACATGCCTGAGGAATTTCCCTCTCTGGCTCTATTAGTAGCAGTAGGAGTGAGTGATGGGGGCAATCCTGTTATCACATTACAGTCTGAGGTGCCTGTGCTCCACTCCCAGCTTTCCCACAGGATGAGAAGTGTAAACACCTCTCCCTCACACCCCGTGCCCCGCACATGGAGACCAGCAGCTCTGCCGTGGAGGTGGCCAAGGAGACAGTGCAGCACGGTTTGGGTTTCCTGCCAAGGGAGTGCAGGGACAATCCAGCACATTGAAAAATGATCTGAAGGGCTGAGCTTCAAACTCCCCCTGCTCTGTCTCTATCAACTCATTCCTCATCCAGCTGCTATGAAAATACTCCTGGAGTGCTCAGAGGTTATGTACTATGGCTTGGCCGTTTGCCAGTTCAGTGAGGCTTTTTTTTTTTTTTTTTTTTAATATTAAGGCCTTAAAACTCCTGCTAGAACTGGGTCCTACAACACAAACCTTCATTGCTACAGCTTAGCTGCCAAAATGTTGCATCAGCCATGACAATAGCCTGGCACCAACTAAAGAAAGACGGCATCTTCTCCTTGTGCTCAGCTCAGAGCACATATGTCAAAGTCATCGATGGCTTGAGCTGCTTGGAGATTTCGGGATGAGACTAAAGTTTTGTCAAAACATTCAAGTTCCCTGGAACAGGAATTGTTTTATTCAAAGCCTCTGCAGTCTGATAAACATTAGCTTGGTGCAAGGCAGGGGTTTCCAGTAGGTCAGCAGTGAGAACTGGGACCAGTTCAAAAGCAGGTGATGAATGCAGGCAAAAGTGCAGGGCCCCAAACAGCTGTGTAATGTCATTGCAATGTTGGCCACCATCCTGATAACAAAGCTGCTTTCACTGAGCAGCTGCATGGTCTAGGGACATCCACTTTGCCAGAAAAATGGAAATATTTTACTAATGTTCATAGTGAGATCAAAAGCAGGCATACAGAAACCAACATTTCTGGCCAAAGAGACAGCCTAGTTTCCAGACAACTGTCTTCACAATCTCAGATCTGACTCTCTGCCTCCAGTCTCCTTGCATTCCCTACATCCTCACTCAGACAGCTCACCTTCCTGAGGATTAATTTTCCTTTGGCTTCCATGCTACTCTTCTGTCCTGTTTCTACTCATACCTCTCTCACAATGTCTCTGAAGTTCCTCCTCACCTCCCTTGTCTCCTGATGAGAGGACCCTGCTCTCAACGCTGCCTTCTCCCATCACTTCCAAAACCACTCCCATCCCAGACAACAAGTTCAGCCATCGCATCCGTGCTCAAAGCCATACACTGTCCTTCAGCTGTGAGCTTAGACCACGTCACTGAGGCAGACTCGAGCCTCCCTCTTCTCTCCACGTCAGAGGCGGCAAGGTCAGCCATGGCGTGCTGAGGCCTGAGCAGCAGGCCTCATTCGGAGCTGACTGACAGGATGGATCCTGGGCCCTGTGTGACTAACACCAGCAGCATTATCTAGCGAAAAATAGATGACAAAGGTGCTTATGCTGGCTCTTTGTAGCCTTGTGTAGCTATCTGCAAGAAATGTATCATTTTAAGAAACTTTTCCAACTGGCATGAATAGAGGCTTGTTTGTAGGGTGTTTTAGGGGAAAACTCTCCCAGTCAAGGCCTGGATTCTGGCCAAGCCCTGGCCTTGTCTGGTCAGGAAGTGTGCCATCAAATCGAGGTGTTTCTGTGCTAAAAATATCATCAACTCACTTTGACTTGCTGATTTTGCACTATAAAATTGGGCCAGGACCCACTTTCGGGACAAATTTGGAGACCTCACCTACAGGTGGACACACCACATAGAATTTTCCCAATTGCCAGGAAGGGTTCTCCAGGTTCTCGCTGCAAAATGGGGCTACCCAGAGACTCTGGATGATGGTAAAGTGTTTAGGAAATTGGTGATGTATCTTTCTAAATCACTATCCTTTCTCTCATGTAGTAATGATTAGGTGCATTACCGTGCTTGTTTTTGCTTGTTGCTAAAGCCATGCGTGTAGTTTTATTGGTTGCATCATTTTACTTTTGTGCTGCCTTAATATTCATAGTAAAATAAGACCATTCTTTCCATTGATATCTGTGCTCTTTAAATTGCCCCCATCAATTGGCAGGATGCCCTTCCAGCGGCACTTCCAGCTATAGCCTTCCCCAGGATCAGCACCGCCACGCTCAACCTTCCAGGTTCAGTCCTAATGCCGCTACTCAGGCATGGCCTTTTCTGCCAGTCTGAACAGCCAAAAACCTGGCCAAATTCTCTGCTTCTCAGTTACTGCACCATCACCTCTTCTGTCACCCACTAATGCAATTCTCTCCCCTTAAGAGCCACTCTGCATGCTGCTGCAGAGACCCACAATTTGCACCTCTGTGTCCTCAGAAAGTCACCCCAGAGCACAAACTCCAACACAGTCCACTTTCTTTTCCACTCTCCCCACTACCTATTATCCCTGGGCCACCTCCAAGATCTCAGCCTGAGATACAGTTTTCCACAGCCACTCTTTCGGACAGGTACCCTGCTGCTTTACACACCTGAGCTGATCCTTCAGGTTCCCTTTTGCCACCACAGCTCCAAGACTCTCAGTCCTTCAAAAGTTTCTGCTAAGGTGCCACCACAACCTACTCTGCTGGCTGGTGTCATGGCACTGGTTTTTTTCTGCTGTCTCATCTGTCTGTTCCCACCTGCTGTTGCTAATCTTGTATTTAGACTGCAAACTCTGAACTGCACCTGACACCATCAAGCCCTGACTGAGTTAGGAAAAACTGATAATAATAACATCACACACCTATCCTGACTAGTGGGTTTAATTCAGCTTTTGAAAAAGCTTTAAGGCACCTCACATTTTATCAGTTCCAGTCATTCCATAAAGTACTTTATCCTGAACACACCACTTGTCCCCATTTCTCTGGTCCCAGTGCAGCTTTCTGGAGCCCATCAACAGTGGTATCTCAGCAAAAACAGGGGCCATACCCATCTGCACTTCACTCGAATCATGAAGAGGCAAAGATCCTGTATCCCATTAGCGGTTCCCAAGCATCCAAGAAAATTCCTACATGGAAATCCAGCCAGCTGCCTTGTCCTGCTTGAGAAAGGTGTTACTGACCTACAGCTAAAGTAACATTTTATGGGCTTGGATGGTGTGCTGGGCATGGAGTTTCATGAGTCATCACACTTAGAGCATTGTCATTCCTGGGCAGGAAATCATTCAGACACTGCTTAAGGCTGTGTCCAAAACACTGTTGCTCATATTTATGATGCACAGCGTGTTAGTACCACAACATCACGCATTTCTCAATGCACAGAACTGAGCAGAGACCAAGCTCTAAATTGGTTTTCTTTAGGGTTGGCACTAGGTCTGATTTTGATCTTGCCAAGCTGTCCAAGCTCCGGATTGACCAGGGGCTGTCTCTCATTTTTGGCCCAGGAAGACCAGAGGTAGCTGTTCTTTCTGTTTTATGTGGCCAGCCCAGCTCCTTCCTGCTCCATACTCATACCATCAGACATTGCAGTTTGGTTTCTGTGGGATCCACAGTGGCAGGAATTGGTCTGGAGGATCACTGGGGATGGCTGTAAGAGCTACACTGTGTCAAGATCCCTGCTCCTCATGGGAACAAACCTGCAGGCACTGCAGTGCAGAGCTGCACCAGGCAGAGCATTTTTCCTACTGAGCAGGTCCCGGCCCTCAGCGTGCCCCATCTATCCCACCTCCAGGACCAGGCTAATGCTGCTGTGCAGCCCTGTGCCAAACAGTTGTGTCATCCTGCTCAAAGGCGCCTGGTGAGTTCTGTTTGTCT
This sequence comes from Acanthornis magna, assembly GCA_036785705.1. Classification (NCBI taxonomy): domain Eukaryota; kingdom Metazoa; phylum Chordata; class Aves; order Passeriformes; family Acanthizidae; genus Acanthornis; species Acanthornis magna. The sequence goes on from JAWUZG010000097.1 coordinate 187,052, forward strand.
GATGCTGACGTGCTCTCAGCCAGCTACAGCCATGATCCTGCCTGGAAGGGCTTTCAATGCCATCAGTCAGACAAGCAAATGTGAATTTGGGTCACCTCTGCCTACAATTTATTTTCCCCATCCCAAATGCCCTTCTCCGTCTCTCATCCCAAGGACTCTCCCTCCTTGTTATTTTAACAGGACAGGGAGTGCTGGAGCTGCCAAGCTGAGTACACACCTTGGCTACATCCTGACCTTGTGTTGGAACAAAACTTATTTACCCAATTCCTGCAACACCCATGTTTCCACCAGAAAAAGCCATCCAGACTAGGAAAATTGATTTACAAGTCCAAAAACCAAGTTTGTTTCCTGTGTAGGGTAGTTTGCCTTAGCTCTAACAGGGGCGCCTACTAGACCACAACAGAATGACAGTAAAAGCTGTGCCCTTAGAGTCGCCAGCAACCACTGCCTCCAGCAAATCAAGACAGACTTGCACCAGAAATAAATAAATAAATACTGCCAAAAGACACATTAACCTGCTTCTAATTGGGAGAGTTGCAGAATGGGAAAAACTTGTGAGAAGCATTAGAAGTAAAGCAGGGCAGAACAAATGCCTTCTCCAGACACATTCTGGAATTCTGCCAATAAGGAGCCCATGTCATTGTAAAGGAAGAGAGTCACTGTCATATTATTCCCCAGCACCTGATGCACAGAGCAGCAAAGGGCCTCCTGTATAAGTAACAACTCTGCCCAGATCATTTTTAGATCATGAAGTTGTTGCTACTTCTGAGCCTGTACTTCAAAGCAGCCAGGACAAACAAGGTTCACTCAAATGTACGTGAAGAGAAGGTAAACTGCCTAGGAAGCCAAAAAAAAAAAAGTCCAGGGAACGGAAAATATTTTATGAGTTTTCTTGTAAAAAGAAACTTGCATGGATGGAGGAAACAATCTGGTATTTAGCTGAAAGGCAGCACCAGATAAATGAAAGAGTCCCATAAAGACATCACCCAAAGAGAAACTGAACTGCAGACGACAGATAAATCACCTCAGAGAAATGAGCTGGGGTGCAAACAAACAGGCAGTGTCACTGAAAGGAGATCAGCATTTGAGTGGGAAATAAAAAGGTCCTGCACTCCTTAGGCTTCCAGACAAGAGCAGAGTGTGCAGCTGCCTCACAAGCAGGGGAGATGACTGTGGCCAGGCTCAGGGACACTACGGGCAGACCCCACATGTATTTCCATATCTGAGGAAAACTCACTGCTGTAATTGATGGGACCCAAAATCTGACAGTGACAACCTGGTGGGTGCGCAAAGAGAGGGCCCAGAGCATCCTTTGGGTTTCACAGTGAACACACGAAGGAATCATTGCATGAGAGCCTCCATCCAGCTACTGCTCGGAAGCTCTCCACAGCTGGCAACACGGCTTCTCCACCAGGATAGACTGAGACGATCCTTTTTAAAAATATTGTCAACATGCATCACCAGTTGTTCAGATCCCCCGAGGCCTTCTGCAAATGCATTACGGCTGGACAAAGCATGCAAGGTAGATCCCCAACCTCACACCTGCACACCAATAGTCCATCTAATAGTTTCTGCCACATCCAGATAACATCTCCCCTTTATCAGGTTCTGCCTCTGTTTCCCCTTTTTGCTGAAAAACTGAGGAAATTTGGCCTGTCCCCACTACTCTGAGGTTGACTTTCAGAAATGCAATAGTTTTGTCTCAAATCTCCTCGGTGTATTGTATCAATTCCCCTCCAGTGCCATAAACCATGTGAATAGACCTCGGTGTGTGGGAGACAGACAAATACAGAAGGAGCAATTCTCAGGCTATGAAAGGAAAAGGGTTGGAAAGTTCCCAAAAAAGGTCTCATGCAGGTCAATACAGGAGGCTCAGCTCTGTACCATTGTGGGAGGAAGCAGCTTCATGTTACTGATAGGTGAGGTGTGTGAAAGAGCAATAAAATGCTTCAGTTGTGGGACACTTCAGGTTACACTTGGACATTTCATGTCCCACCTAAATTAGCGCACGTCAGAAGTGACATTTGCAATGGCAGTAATGTCACTGAGCTGCCGCAACAAAAGCACAGGATTTTATTACCCAGGGTTTTATGATGCTCTCGCTTACAGAGAGGCCCCTTTACGCCTGTCTGGCACTGGAGAATGGCCTTACAGTGGGCACAAACAGCATTACATTCATCTTTGTGCCCTCCACACTGGCAGAGGGCTGCAAAGGGGCCCTGTAGCAAAAACAAGAACTCAGTCCAACCTATTGTCTTAAGGAATTATATAGCCTAAATCACCACAGTATGTATTTTCTTCCATAAAAAACTAGGGTCAGAGGACAGTTTCACAAGAAACACAACTGTAGTATTTATAAGATATAAGATGCTGTGTCAGTTTTCTCGTTGGGTCATCACAAAAATTTCCATCCCGTTATGCAGCTTTGCTTTGTTAGCATTATTTTAGCATTGCTGATGAATCCATAGAGCACCTTCCAGATGTGCAGCTCAGTATTTCAGTTTAGGGGCATCAGCGTAACTGGACTCTCCTTTTCCAGGTGAACTTGTTTTTCTCCAAATTCAGAAAAATAAAATACATATACATACATATAATTAAATGCAGTAGCCTTCCCTGAGCCTAGGGCATCTCAGATCTAGGTTACTGCTGAAAAATTAGTCATATTCATTCTGCTTTCCCAGAAACTTCAGGGGGGCCCAGTCTTCCACCACCAGCCCCGAACTGCCCTTCCTTCCAGGCAGCACAGTCTGTTTATGAGTAAGGCATATTGCTGCATGCAGAGAAAATGTTTTTAGCATAGCTCCACCTCCCTCCACGCACTCCTGCACCCCCAGCAGTGTCGCTGCCAGATTCTGCCTTCAGATCCATGAGGATACCAGGAGCAGGATGGGGCGCTGAGTGTCTGGCTCGCAGGCAGTGCCCCGAACGCTGCAGGTTTGCACCAGGGCTCGGCAGCGTGTGCTCAGGAATTGGGTTAGCATTGATCGGGGCGAGCTGGCGGGAGCATCCTTTGCTTTACCCATAGACAGGCTGGTCACATGAGGAACAGCTGGAGTGCACACAGAGCCTTCTTTAATTAAAGTGCTACTCGCCATTTTTCTGGCAGCACTCCCAGAAAAGCAATAAAATGGCAGCAGAGAAAACAAATACTACATAACACACTTCCACTCTCCTTTATGTTCCCAAGTCCCCCTTCTCCCCCAAGCCTAATCTCTTTACTTTCTTTTTCTTTTTTTTAATTTTTATTTCGGTTAATAATCGTTCCTCATTTGCGACAGGCTGGGAAAGGAAAAGGTCAAGAGGGAAGAAAAAAAGGGTCAGGAGAATTGAAGCAGCCATTCACGACTAAACATGTGGAACAATGTACCTGCTTATTAGGACATCTCCCGCTCCGAGAAAACATCTGCAGAGCGCACACACCTTTTTCGGAGACGCGAGCACACGCCAGCACCTCACGGGAACATAACAGCATTCACGTGCCAGTCGTTATGGAAACATTTTCCTTTCCCCCCCTTTCTCCCTCGGATCTACTGCTTAAAAAAGCTTAGGATTGTCAACACACCAATAGCTGCTGTCTTATCCCAAATTAGCCAAAGTTCATTGTGTTTCTCCGACCTCTGCCCCCTGCCAGAGGAGCCCAAGGAGGCAGGAGCAGCGCCTGTCCTGCAGCTCACGGACATTTCACAGATGGATCCGTTCCCAGCAAGAAACCTGTGCAAGGATAATAATAGCCACAATGCTATTTTTGTTGTTGCTGTTGTATTTTTGGGCTCTCTTCAGCACAGGGCATGGAAAGAAAAACACAGAGACACGCAGAACAAAAACGTGAAACCAAAGACAGGTACACGCTGCTCCCACAATACAGGAAATGCATAATCATCTTCTGAAGGGGAACAAGGTTATCAGGGACAGAGATGCTGAAACACAAAGGGTGTTTCTCTCCAGGAAAGCACTTCAGAGTTGAGAGAAATCAGGAGCTAATCCAGTTCATGAAGTTTAACCGGAGTACAGTGGGACATGGGTGAGAGCCAATCCCTTCTGAATGCGAGGAGGGAAGCTGGACCTAAATGAAAAACCAGTCCCAAATCCTCAAACACGAAGCCCACGGTGGAGCTGATCTGAAACAGAGAACGTCGGAAATCTGGATTTGAGGTTTTCAGCTTGAGCCCATCTCTGTGTCTGAGATTTACAGTTTGACATGTTTATATTGAAACAAGATGGCTATAAATACAGTATATTTGTCTCCCAGTAGATTTTAAGGCGAGGAATGTTTAAAAGCACTCAGCAGGGGACTAGCACAGCTCCCAGTGAATTTAATTATAAACTCTCCCTGCTTTTGCTCCAACTAGTTTAGGCTGGGAGTAGTTAGACTGCTTTTGAAAATCCCGCTTTATTTTTGTATAGCTGCAAATCATCTATATTTATATAGCTGGATGTGCATCATAAGAACACACACAAGAACTTTCTTATTTTTATTAGCACAAATCAGGAATTTTCCATGCAGAACTTTTTTAATTTAGGGGGTAAGAAAGAGAGGACAAAATTAATTCAGCGCATAGGGGGAAAATCAGCAATTTTGACAAAGCAAATGGATATCGTGAATAACCAAAGAAATTATTTAACTTTTTCTCAGTTGGGCCTAAACCATCACCTCTTGGAACTGCTGGCATGCCCTCGGGTGCTGTGGAGGGAGGAATGGACCTACTCTCTGCCACAGGCTGGGATTTCTGGCCAGACCACATGCCCAGTCATGCACAAGTCTCATTACTGCTTTAAAAGCAGCCTGGTATCATTTCTGAATAAAAGCAACACTGCTATTAACTTATTGGGCAACACTGGCCTACTTAAGAGTTTTATCAGATCTGTCTGATGATCCATGGCAGGGACAAGAACCTCTTGCAAAATTTTATCTGTGACCATGTAATCCTGTGTGATTATTTTTCTCATTGTCTGAGCAGAATTATTTTGTCTCATAAGCGTTTCTGTCATTTCACTCTGCACAGAATGAGCCAATTTTAAAAATGGAAAAAGGTGGAAGGCAAAAAAGCTATTGTTGATGTACAGAGTCTTTAATTATAATACTTTACCTTTGGAGAAAACTATTTTTCATTAACTGAACGGGTAGTAGTATATGATGGTGATTAAGCTTAATGGAGCTGAGACCAAGGTGGGGAAGACAGAGTTACAACTGAGAATCCACTTTAAGTGCAAAGCCAGCTTCTGTTTGGAGAGGTGTTTGATGGAAAACTGCACTGCTTCTAACTAAATGAGGCTTAAATAGGTGTAATTTTGTATGTATTAAAATTAAGATTCCTTTAGGTATAAACTATGAAAGTTTCCACACAATTACTGCTCTTGAGGAGCAGCAGAGAGCACATACCATAAAGAAAATGCCACTTTTTGATTTAAAAAATGAGACCAAACACATGCTTTTCCATTGGGAGAAGGAAATAGAGCCATCAATGAGCTAGGTTTAGCCAAAATAACTGAATAAACTTCAAAACCATTCACTCCAGTGAATTCTGCCTGTTCCAGTCTAAGGAAAATGTTTTTCTTCCTCACCCTGGTTTTCCTGACTTGGGCTCTCTCTCCTCCTGCCTCCTGCAGACCCTCCAGCCCCTCAGCCCTGGATGGAGACCCTGGGTTGTATATTAGCATGGCCTTTTCACCCCCCTCTGCTCCCTGCATTTAATCCAGAGGTTTATCCCAGGGAGGATAAGTGCAAGTGGGAATTTCTCCACCCCAGCCTCATTTGGATCAACCCCCTCAAGCCACACAGTGACCTGCCCCCATGTCTCAGGCACCATGAAACACAAAAAAAGGCTATAACTTCTTCATTAACCATTGTCAGCACAGAGAGCAGAATAATGGAATAAAAAGGTGGGAAGATAATAAACAGACACCATCTCACAAGGATGTCTTGACAAGACAAATATCAGACGCGGAACAAAATGCATCCCCTCTTAAGTGGCATTTCTATATTTAACACCATCTAAAATGTGATAATTTACACTGTCACAACATGTCTCTTAGAAACAGTCCCATTTTATTTGCAGTCAGCCAAAGTCTGGGACTCAAATTCCGACCTCCTTTCTAGTAGGAAAAAAAAAAAGGAAAGGAAAAAAAGGAATAAAAAATAAAAGGGAAAGCTAACATCTGGCAGAGCTGGGTATTTATTAGACTTTATAAAACTCCACGCTTCTGTTGTACATAAGACAGGCACAAAAGGGGCCCCCAAAGTGTTATTTCCCCACCAGTGTGAAACAAGTGGCTTATTCAGTAAGTTTTCAAAGAACAGAGGCAAATGGATTATCTCAAGGAGAAGTTAAACACAGAGAAATGCACTGTAGCTCACTGTTGGGTTTTGCTGCCTGCTGGATGTGGAGGAAGGGGGGAAATCTATAAAATCTATCATCGTGGTGTCCAGCTGAGACTTTACACTTCTCAGGGAAATCTGAGCTGTGAACCACCAACAGCTGCTTTTCTCCCAACTTGTGAAATCACCCACAGAACGAAAGTGTTTTCTTAAGAAATTCTCAAAACACAGCAAAGAAGAACTCACTAAATCCTCCAGCTCCTGAGGCCGGGTCAGGATGACAAGGTTTTTCCAGCCTAGCTGTGACTGTCAGGCGCAATGAGGTGTGATTTGTGACCAGTGTAGCTGGGCTGGTGAAAGCCCCAGTCCAGGGAGAATTACACAGGCTTTTGTTTGTTTTTCTTCATCCAACTTCACCCAAACACAGGTCACCCACTCCAAGCCATGTCCCTCTCCAGGGGTACTTGACCAGTTCCCCGCTCCCAGTTTTCCAAGCAGGGGAAGATCCAAGGTAGGACTGAGAGTCCTCTTCACTTTGCAGCCTGGCGTGGTCCTGCTGTGATGCGCTCCAATGGGTGTGTCCAACACCTAGATCACACACAAAACCAGTGGTTTTTTAGCTCTGTGGGGTAAAAGAAGCACCAGGGTTCAGTTGCAAAGTCCAGGCAGTGAAAACCAGGACCTGAGAGTGACCTTCTACAAGAGCAGTAATTTTCCTACCTAATTCAAAAGGAGAAAAACTGCTCTAAATTTGGATTCGTAAGTTGTTACCTTCTGTCTTGCTGAGACTGAGATGTTCCTGATGTTCTCTCCAGGATGAAGGATACAAAGGAAGGCTAAGGATGAAGGATAACAGTGAAGGATACATGGAGGTTTGTGAGCAGTCCCATGGGATGATCAACACAGTACTCAGTCCTAGTGCGGTTTATAGGGCACTGAAGTAAAAGACAGGTACCAGAGCAAGGCAGAGCTGCTGGACAGTGGGGGACAAAGTCCAGGCTGACCATGACACAAGATCCTCAAACTCTGGGGTCAGCTCAGGGAGCTGGCACTGAGCCCTTTCCTGGCAGAACCCAGAAACTCTGTGCACTGTCTGAGCTAATTAGTTTTCCTTCTCTACACCAGAGAAATTCTGGCTGCCATTTTCCAAACCAAGGAGGTCCTTAAAACAGAAATACCATCAGCCAGTAATATCAGTCTGAAGATTTCTTTTTGCACAGCAGTGCAACAGGCTGGAGGGGGTAGACCTGATATGGGAAAAAACAAGGTTTTTTCAATTATACAGGGAAGCTGCTAAAAGATCCTGCTTCAGCCAACCTGAAACAGTTTGGGTTGCACTTACTGAGTACTCTTAAATGTATAAATAGTTTCAGGGCATTTGGCACCTTTCACAGATTGAGAGACACAGCTGATGTCTCTTCTGGTGCAGCATCTCAGGCATTAATCTCAGTTCAAATCACATCCCTGCTGAATTCGAAGTCTTTCTCCTCCAAAAATAGCCTAATCATGCAGCTATAGGGCAAGTCTAGGGGTGGGCACACCAGGGTATCCCCACATATGGTGATCAGAATTTCTTTCCTGAACTTTACCTTGCCAGACAGAGAGATGATCTGCCTTTTCACCCTTCTACCCATTCATGTTTCACACAAGAAATAGGAGAGAGGAAATCAGCCTGATTCCAAGGCACCTTTATGGAGGGTTCATGACTGAGACCCGAACCCTCATCCCAGATAGGGAAAGGAGGTCAGAAAGGAGAAGGTCATGACAGGTATTAGTATCTGTTCTGCATGTCCAACCTTTCACTCTTATTTATAGGACTCAATTTTTGGTTGAATAAAGCATCCATTTAACCCAAAACACCTTTTTTTCTTTCACTTTGCAAATCCCAAACCGGTCAATTTGGGGCCAATGTAAGTAATTACAATAATTGCTTTAATGTTGAGCTATTCTCCCAACCTACAGCAATTTATTCATTCAGCCTATTCCTCTTCACTTCAGACTCCAGGTTTTCTGCCACCCAGCAGGGGTGACACCCAGCCCAGGGTGTCTCTACAGTGTCCTACCACCCCTGAGGATGATCCCCACAGCAGGCAAGGAGCATCTTTGCTCTGCATCGGGTCCTTTCAAAACATCGAAAGAAAAAGACCAAAATAGCACCCTCAGTCCTTGTCTTACTTTGTCTGCAGCAGAGATGTGCCAGTTACCTAATGGCATCAAATTAACAAATGAACAGGTCTGGTAGACCAATTAGCAGAGAGTGCAAGCAATTTTCAAACAGGCTGCAATTGTCAGCTAATGACCTTGGAAAAAGCTTTTATTTTTTTGGCTCCCTCAGAAAAGTCCATATTAAAATTGTTGATAGCTGCTGAGTGTCACTTTTTGGGCTTTCACATCATGCAAGTGAGCTGGGTAAAAAAAAAAAAAAAAAAAAAAAAATTTAAAAAGGGGAGACTGTGTAGGTGTAATTCAAGCAGCATCTCACTGCCTTGCCAGTCATTTAAGAGCACTGCATCTTTGCTCAGCAGGCATATCAGCTTCTCTCTGGGGCCATTAACTTCTCAACACCCAGTAATGCACCATGCACCTGCCAGAGTGACCACAGGACAAGCTGAAAGATCATCTCAGCTGCACCCTGCACTTCAGACATCTCTGGGGCTTTCCCCAGTGAAAGGCAGCTGCCTACTTATGCTTCTCAAGGAACAGCCCAGAACTGAGAGTCTTTCTCTGCTGCCTCTCCTATTTTTTATACAAGACTGAGCCAGTGTGTGACCCACAGAAAACTGTCTGACCCCATCCAGGAGAGAATAACTCGTGTGTGCCAAGGGTTAGTTACACCTCAATGTAACTCTCCCAGGAGAGAGTGGTGCTGAACAGAAGGTGGGGTAAGATAGATTATTGCATACCAGAGCATTTTATTTGGGACCACATCGGTGTGTCACATTATCTCACTTCTCCAGCTGGCCCCTTGCCAGGAGCTGCCATCAGTCCTGGACCAGCCAAAGAATTAACAGCCAGGATCACACGAGCCCTCTGGGCTGGAGATGGAAGGTTTCCTCACCCAGAGGAAGCTGCCACGGCTCTGTTGAAGCCAGCTGTCACAGTGGTTTGCAATATGGGAGGGACATGACCTCATGGGGCAGGAAAATCCTGAGTGCCCAGAGCATGCAGGTTTTGGTTGTTGTTTACATCCCTCCAATGCAGCACAGCAAAATCTCAGTAAGATGGCCAGAAACCTAGACCATGTTTTTTGGTTGGCTTGGAACACCCCAAACCCTTCCTCTGACAACTGGAGTCCATTCCCAGGGAGTTCAGAGAGGGAACAAAATAGGAGAGCGGAACCACTGCGGGTCATTTTTCTTATGTGCCTTTGATTTTGATACATTCCTTTACAACACACCCATGATACTTCGGGTGCTCCCCTCTCTACCACCCAACTCTGCCACACCTGGGAAGGTCATGCTGGAGTCTCTGGTGGTGGTCCCCCAAGGGCTTCCTCCTGCTGCCAGTTCCACAAAACTCTCAAGACTGGAGCGTCTTTGAGACCTCTATCCCTCTGTCAGCTGTGGTTGGAATCAACTGAGAGGCTCACCCTTATTAAAGGTCAAGAGGAAGATAGAGAGGCTGTAGGTGGATAAGTCCTGCAATTGAATGTGCCTTTTTCCCTTAGGAAAGCAGGTTAAAGATGGAGTGGAAGGGATTAAATTCTCTGAAAACGCTTCAGAACGCGCTTTTCTAAGAAATATACTGCATATCCACAGCTCCTCACAGGAAAGAGCAAGATGAAAAGATTTTAATGGTAATTTGCCTAGGAGGAACAAATTATGAATTACTTCTGGCTCAGATGCTCCTGAGTAAGGGATCAGACCAAAATGAGCCTGACAAAGCCTTTGTAATATCTCCTCCCTATGAGGTAGTAATAGCATCATCTGTCCTGCAGCATCAGGGTCACTGATGATTGTGTAAATCAATCAAGTAGACAAGCATCTTTCATCTGAATCAGCTACTCTGTGCTGTTTATTTGGTACCATAGTGACTCAGAAACCCTAATTCCCATTCTGTTATTGGACCTGGTCCAAGCTTACATCAGTAAGCTCCCCTGCCTCAGTTTCCCCACTATAAAATGGAGATATTGATGTCAACACAGTTTCAGAAAGGACTTGAAAACAGACACTGATATTAAAAGGTGACTGTGACAAACCTCTTGCTGTCATATAGCCTTCACTGTTCCACAATTTGCTATTGCAGTGAAAAAAGATAACAATTCAGTACATCTCCACATACAGGTGTAGACAAGCTGTCCTTTAGGCACCCTGGGCACTACCAGAAGCAAGGAGAAATCAAAAGAAAGAGCAAAACCGGGCTGCTGCCACTCCTTTAACATCGCTGTCTTGCAGTTGCAGACTTGGAAGTGCCTAATGCCCAGGACTTGCCTCCCTCACCCCCAGCCTGCCCTAATCCCTCAGGGGGGGTGTTGGGATGGATCCAGTTTAGCTTTGCTCTGCCCCTCTTCTCTTACCAAAGAGTTATCGGAGTAGTAATGAAATTTCCACAAGTATGGCACAGGCGCTGAGTCCTTGCTCACAGCCAGGGAATCAACACCATAACTTCATAAAGACCCTCTCAAACTTGTTTTCTCCGCTCTGTTTTAGGCCAGGCATTTTCACACAGGCTCCACCCCACCTCATATCTGATAAGCTAAAGGGCCGAATCATTCACCTAAAGAAGTGTGAGCCAAGAAGTTTCAGTAAGAGAGAGGGCATTTTCTGCTGAGATAGGAAGCAAGATGATGAGCTGATAAGCAGGAGAGATTTTACATGGTTATGAATGCATTGTGTTTATATGGCCTTATACCATAAGGATGAGTTAATAAACAAGATGTTCTTATATGGCTATCTCTCTCATCCAGCTGGTGATAAGTACGTTGTAATGACATAACTATACATCCCATATAACCAGATTAAAAGGCATTGCTTCTTTTAGCAACACGCTGTACTCTCTCTGGATATAAATGCATTTACTTGGCATTTATTTGGCATTCACCATGTGTGCATGTGTGACAACGATTACATTTCATCCACTTTTCTCTGTTTGCATGCATGTATTTGTACCCCTATTGCAGACTTATTCAAACCCTTTAGGATTCAAACACGCTGCCTGAAATTTCACCTGCACCACCTCACCAAAAACACTGGGTTCAGAGCGCTGCCAGACTGTGTTCATGCACAGCATGAGAGTTCACTGCACTAGAGAAGTGAATACTCTGATTTTAAGTCAGCACTTTGTAATCACACTTAATACAAGCCAGGTTCAATTAAACAAAAAGAAAAAAAGCAACCAAAAAAAAAAAACCAAAGGGAAAAAACAACCAAAACCAAGCAAAAAACAAAAAACCCTACAAAAACAAAAACAAAAAAAGTGTTCCAAAGTGGACCATAACATTTCATAACATTTCGAAAGTCCTTAAAAACATCCAAAAAAAAAAAAAAAAAGGAAAGAAAAAGAAAAGAAAAGGTCATTTCTTAAAGTTGTTGCAAGGTCAAAACCAACAGGAAGAGTCAACAGTGGGGAGATATTTACTTCACCAGGAGCTTGTTCACAGGATGCAAACTGAGAATGCAGAAATGCATTCACACAATGAGGGCGGGGGGCAGGGGAATGATCAAGAGCTGGAGCAGCCTGTTCTTCCCCCTCCCAAAACCAAGCTGCCTTTAATCCCAGCACCATTGATGCCCCTCCAACAGGAGGCAATTCCGCCAATTTCCCCGCGGGGCTGGGGAGAGCTCTCCTCTCTTTGGAGATGCAAATCCGCGGTGGGGTGGCCAGGTGCAGCCATCTCCTGTCCTTGAAAGCCATTAGCGAGTGATTTAAGTGCTGCGGAGCTGCTGGCTCCCACCTGGGCAGGTGCTGTGCGGGAAGCCTTCCTGCATCCTTTGTCCCCGGAGCACCGAGCCACAGCCTCGGCTCTGTCCCCGAGCATGCACATATGGAAATGCTCGCAAATGCTTCTCGACTGAGCCGGACCCAGCTGAAATCTGTCCCTTTTGGATGCAAATGGGTTTTGGAGGGGAACGAGCCCCTCGTTCTTTTCTGGGACAAGTTCTCCTGCTGTGTTGGGGATGAATCGCTTGAGCTGGGAAAAGTGTTGCAGGTGTGAACACCTGCGGAAGGGTGCCCGCCTGTATTTTCTTTTGAAGTCTATCTCAAACAGCATTTGTCATTCATTTACAGCGGAAAAACCATGGTTTTTTTAAAAGTTGAAGTCCACTTGAAGTTTTCTGAAAAAGACAAATCATGTTTTTATTCCTCCTGTCACATGAAGGGGATCTGCAAAGGGCATGAAGGGGAATTTGCAAAAAATGTGTTCATTTTCAAATTTTCTTCCTCAAAATCACAAAACTTCTGGCACGTTCTCCTTAGCTGTAATTCTGAAATAAGAGTTGTGTTTTAGAATTCAATAACAGTAAGTTTTGTTTTGTTTTAAGAGCATTAGCCAGGGGTTAAAATGACAAAAAGATCCCTTAAGCAACAGCTTTCAAATTTCTTTTTTTTTGCAAAGAAGTATAACTAAACGACCCATTTCAGATGATGGAATCTTATAAGTGAGGGAGGAAAACTGTGCACACTTGGGTATGTACATGAAAGCAGCGAGTCGCCCCAAGGACACCTCTGCAAAAGCCCTTCTTTTATACTGCCTTTGGCAGGGGGAGAAAATGTTTAAACATATTAACCAATTTAAATAGGCAGAAGGAAGGGAAGTTATTTCCTTCAGAATCTATAATGCAGTGTAAATCAAAGAAACTTTCTGGAAAATGTAATAGACATGAGATAACAGATAAAAGACAAACCAAAAGAAACTCAACTAATTGCTATAGAAAACAAAAAAAAAGTGCGTTCAAACTCTGCTGTGTTAGATCCCTGTTCCCTGGGAGCACGATTTTCCTTCAAAAAGGGAAAAGAAAGAGGCATGTAGATCTGGTTTCTGTCTGCCTCAGTTCATCCAATGTGCGTCCAAAAGATAACCAAGAGAGTTTGGTCTATGCTGTCATCCGTCTTTAATATCTCGACTAGCCAAAGGGATGCTGAGGATGTCGGGGAAAAGAGCAGCCCTATTAGCCCACCTTTGATCTTTCATATGTAAGCCATACAAATAAAACACTGCGCATTTAAACTGGTTTGGTCTTTCAATTTATTGTGATAGAGAGGCAATACTGAAGTGCAGAGATGACTGCAAGGAGAGAGGATGCTGGGTCAAAGGGTGCAGAGCTTGCCTGGGGACATTTGAAGATTGTTTTATGAGCCATTCTCCAGCTGAAGTTCACATACCAATTTTAGTGCAGTGGTGGAGGTGCTGCCCACCCAGCCATAATTAGCAGGACTCCTGCATGTGGCATAGGTATCAGTATCTGCCAGGTTACAGCCCATAATATCCTTGAAAATTGCTGTTTCTCTTGGTTAATGTTTTAAGTATTGAAGAAATCCCTGAGAAATATAGTAGCTCCGGGAGTAATAACCTGTTCAGCCAGCTCTGCTGCAGGATGGGTCACACTGGGCAGAGGAGCTGTGTGGATAACTGTGGGTAGAACCCAGTTTGCCTCCCTCAGCCCACCCTGACAGGTAGCATGTGTCACAGCTTAGCTTTGCCTGTCTTCACCTGCTTTTATCTACAATGTGGGAGAAGGATCTGTGATTTAAATGTCTGAGACCATCACTTCAAATCGCACGTACCCCTGCTGAGAGCCTGAGACAGATGCCAAGGATGCTGTTTGATAGTCGGCAACATCAAGGCTGGCTCAGATGATGAGAGAAACCTGTCCTCTGCTGAAATCAATGAGATGCCTTTGCAAAGTGCCCTACTGTTCTGTTTGTGAAGCATGAGACCCTGGGAATACTGCTTGGTGTATATATATTTTGTTGGCATCTTTCATTACATAGCCACTTGACATTTCCTCCACAACAGCATTGCTCACCATAACAAACGTGCAGGAGGTGCAAGTCAATGCCAGGCAGCCAAGGAGAGCGTCTCCTGCCTCCTCTGTCTGCAAGGTTAGAGAGCTGGGAGGAGAAAGAAATCCATTTGTTCTAGCTGGGATCATGGTGCAATTGCCACTGGGGATGTGCTCAGCATAGCTCAGTCCCCAGGGATCTGCTGGGAATGAGGACTGAGCCCTCCTGGGTACCACAGGACAGTGGGAGCTGTGAGAGGTGAAGTACTCTGAAAATTCGGGTGCACTGCAGGCAGGTACTCAGCCTCCTTGCAAACCTCTGCTCTTAATATCTCTCCATCCCTCCATTACCCACCTGGCAGCAATGGGCACAAGAAAAACCCCAGAGAGCTTCAAGCCAACACAGGAGCTCATGCCTGGGGCTGTGTGTGGAGCAATAAGGAGCAAAGTGTCTGCAATAGCTGCTCAGTAAGTGAGCACCATCCCTCCACTGCCTCAGCTGAGACAGGTTTTAGAGGAAGAAATAGATTGTGACAGCGTAAGTGAAGATGATATCATGGTGAATTAGGGTTGCATGAGCAACCCTGAACCTGGCCTTCCCTAATGCAGAGACCTGAATAAGGCTCTGGGAGCAGCGGTGGGATTTCTGGGGAAGGAGCATGCAGCAGGCCACACTGAATAGTACAGTAATCACAGGGTGAATAAAAATACTCCAGTTTTCTGAGGTTTTTTGAAACCGCCTTATTTCCCTCAAAGACAGCAAGGATAAGAGACCTCCATGTTACCACAAATATTGCACAATTCCTCCCCACGAATATTGCATTACACCAGGTCAAGCAGTCCTACAACATGCAAGATAACATCTAAGCCAGGGGGCAAGCTGGGTATCTCTGCTTTTTCAGCCAAAAATTACGCATTCACTGTGGTCTTAGGGCTTCCTCATCTGCTTGACTTCCCTA
The DNA here is from genome assembly GCA_036785705.1 of Acanthornis magna. NCBI lineage: Eukaryota > Metazoa > Chordata > Aves > Passeriformes > Acanthizidae > Acanthornis > Acanthornis magna. Next base: position 202,270 of record JAWUZG010000097.1, read on the forward strand.
TTCTTGCCTCATACCATAGTCTTCAAAAAAAGTAAAGGTTTCTGGTTACAGGTGAAGGTTAGTTTGCGATGTCATGCCCTGGTCTTTGTGTCCCCTGGGATGACCATGCCACGGTCCAGTCCACAGCCCTTCCCAAGCACACACAGGTCATCCAGCAGTGGGATTAAAACACACAGATATCTGTTGCCAGCAGGACCTTTTGACTCCAAGCTTCAGCTCTGAATGGTTATCTAACAATATCTGGGTCTATTGGTTCTTTACCTTTAGCTTGCCTCTGGAATGAGGTTTCAAATAAACTCCAGTTTGCTCTCTCTTGAGACACCAGAGGCTCTTCCTCTGCCACACTGCATCTGAAAAAAAGAAATCAGTGAAATGACTGAGATAAACCTAAATGCAAAGTTCTTCTCCAGAAGTTAAATATTTTTAATAGCAGTCAAAAAGTCTAGTTCAAGTCCAAATTGTCTGGCCACTTCTTCCTGTTCTCCAGGCTGTTAAAGCAATGCCTGTGCTGAGTTGAGTTTTACTTTGTTAGCAATAGCTCTTTCCTTTTTTCCAGACCACTGCTTCTCTTCTTCTTGGGGACATTTACCATCTGTTTTATAATTTCACCATTATCTGATGGTAGGACTCAATGACCTTTCTAGACTTTAATTAAAGTTTCTTTCTTTTTAAATCATCTTCATCAAATTCGTGTTTCCAAGCCACCTCTCTTGTGAATATTTTATCATTCTGACTGCAAGGAGATACATGACAGAAATATATTAATTACTTTTTATTTTATCAAACTGATGAATTAATCTGTGATTGGGTATGAAAAGGGTAGAAAATGTCTCCTGAAGTCTATATAGATGTCATGTTAGTCATTCCATGAGTCACTTTACAATTTTTACACTATTTGAGTTTTTAACTGCAAATGCAGGCTTTAGCAGTTCAAACCCAACATGTGACTACCCAGTGAAGGCTTGTTAAGCGTTTACAACAGCTGGGCTTGAATGCATTGTGCACAGAGCAGTGGCATCACTTTCCCCTGCAGAATGTGCTAAAGATGGTACAAAGGAGGCAACGAGACCATTACCTATCCCAGGTGGAGGCACCAGGATGGCAGCACCTGGGATATGAACTCCAGGTAGGTGACCTCTGAGTAGCATGGGTCTGCCCAGGCAGGGAGATGCTTCCCCAGCCCCAGATGGAGCCTTTCCTGGTGCTCACAGTGGCCCTATGGCCAGTGCTGCAGGGCTTCTCTGTGTGGAGGAGAAATACTCAGTGACAGGCTCCTTTCTCCACTGTGGATTTCTTTGATGGCTGTTGTCAAGACAGGCTGAGCTTTAGCATCTCTGCTCCACTCCTCATCCATAAAACAGAAGGAGAAGAGAGGAACACACTCCCCTATATCCCAGGGAGCTGTGGATAAACACATCAAACTCTGCCGTGCTGTCAGACGCTGTGTCTGCGCAGGGACATGCAAAATCGCAAGCTTGGAAAGTCAGCCTCTGCTTTTGAGTAATCAGCAGGACAAGAGTGATTAGTCTCCCCCTTTGCTAGCTTCAGACACAGACACTTTGCTCCAGGCTGGGGAGGAAGGGAGGAACCCGGGCTGCTCTGTTTGCTCTGCTGAAGGCAACAGAGCCCCAGCGATGAGCTGCGAGCGCAGGCTGGGCTGCATCTGTTCACCTGCACTTGCTGCCAGGGCCGCTGCTGCCACGGTGCTTCCCAGGGCACACAGCTGTAAGGGAAAACCTGAGATGGTACTACGATTAGGAACCACATTTCTCATTGAGCCCTCTGGGATACAATGATCTCTTTATTGTGCCTCCAATATCGTACCATGCGTAAATGTCACAAAAGTCCGTGTTGTTTAATATTTTGTAATGAGACACACGAGGTTTTATGTGGATATGTCCAGAATGGAATTGGAGAAACAAGTAGCCTAATGATCAGTCTGATAGTTAAATTATAAAAAAAGAAATATTACTCAACAAACCTATTGGGAAAGCAAGGAGCAGGTGAGTCCATCCCTCTCTGGTCCCAAATATTCTGTGGTCTCTTGCAGCCCATAACTGCCAGCAATGAGGGAAGAACTCTGAAAACAGGTCTGGAGCAGTTTAACTTCAGGTGACACTGCATTTGTTCTGTGCCTTTCTGTCCCCTAGAAAAACCCCTATGGCAAGGAAACTCCACCTTTATTCAACAGAGGGTGATTCCAGATTCACCTAAGGGAAAGAGAAACAGAAACTTGGGATCAAGCCCTGGATATTAAAAATGAAACATCACAGTAACTGTCCAGCTCACTAACACATTCAAACATCACTAAATGTGCTAACAGAGCACATGCACAATGTGGCATGAAAGTTGTCAGAACAGGGCTCAGGAAAGGAAGAATTGTCTTTCTTTGATCAGAAAAACTCTGCCAGGGAGGAGCATACCTGAGCCCCAAGGGGCCCCAAGGAGTTTGTGAAGGACACCAGTCCTTTCTAACAACCACAAGGCAACACACTGTGCTATACCCATAGAATAGAATATAGAATATAGAATATAGAATATAGAATATAGAATATAGATTACAGAATACAGAATACAGAATATAGAATACTGATGCTTAGACTTTCCTAAACCCCACCGCTGCACTTCTCCATCTCAGTATGAGCTATACTTGGGGAAGTTTGCCTTTTGTTAATATGTACAACTGTGTACAACTGCAAAACTGTGTGCAGCTCTGCACAGCTGTGCAGACGATACTTCAGTTATGCATGAAATATGCATAAATTGGTGCTTGAGTTGGGAGTCTTGGCACAGAAGGAGAGCCTGGCTTTATGAGAGGGCTAGAAGAGAAAGGGCACAGTGTGGGTTGTCTCTCCTCAAAGACAGTGAGCAAACACATCAGGGTGAGTGAGAGCACCAGCAGTGCTGGAGTACCTGGATTATGGGTGCTGGGAAGTTCCATGGAGGCTTTCTGTGCCATCAGAAAGCCAGACTGATGTTAACTTCCAGTACACAACCCTCAGGGACACTGCACATCTTGAAAAATGTAGAAATAAAACTTACTTTTAAATTGAGGGAACAAAGGGACATTGTTTTCACTAAAGCAGGACAGGGAGCAAGGATCCCTCTGCTCTCTTCTTTGGTTTTCTCTAAACTATCTGTGCTAATTACTGGATTGATTTGTGCCTTGCTTTCCCCACCTTTGTGGTGGGGAGGGAGCTGCTCCACCCCTGAGAAGCGTCCTGAAAGTTCACAGACCCTCAATAGGGACACAGTATTTTCTTAATACTTCTGGAACTCCAACCGGACAGTGCTGTGCCCGTCCATCTGTCCATCCATCCCTCCATCTGCAGGAAGCATCACTCCCAGTCTGGCAAGCTGTCTCTCCCCATGCACCCTGCTGTGCTTCCGATTCCCTGTTTCCCTGCCCTGAGTGCAGAGCAAAGTGATGCACAGGCCCTTGGGATGCTTTGGGACTATTAACTGCTCTGAAAACAAACCCTTCCCCTCCCACGCTGGAGTATGCCTCACATACCAGCGCCTCGGGGAAATAACTCAGCTCCAGTCCTGCCGCTCACCTCCCCGGCAGGCAATCCCACTGATCCCACTGATCCCACTGAGTTCCCTCCCACCCAGCAACTCTGCTGAAATTATGGCACGGTCCAAACAAGAGTGCTGCACTTGGGTTTTTTCCCCTTTCCAGTTGGAGAAGGAGGGGTAATTGCACTTGTCACCTCTGATGGCACACCCAGAGCCCAGGAAAAGTGAGCCATTATTCTCATTTACAAACAGGTAGGTAATCTCTTCTCACATGCCCTCAAAAATCATTGTGCTATCGGAGCAGGCTGTGCAGATTAGCCGATACTGGGAGATTGTCTTCAGCAAAGCAGTAAAAGCCTTAAGTGCACTAGATTGGTTTTTGATTGACTTTTGGAGGAATAGTATATCAGAAGAATCCAAATAAGCTCTCCCTGTGGTATTTTAAGTGGATATAATGGTCAGAACTGACAGACAGTAATGAGCCTCGTAGACAGGGGCAACTGTATTTTATTTAATTTCCACTAAAGAAGATATCTCAGCATGGAACCTCAGGTCTAAGACAACACACAAACACTCAACAGCCAGATTTTGTTTCTAACACTGCTGAAGCACAGGGTGGTCCAGTTCCCTCTACTGCTTAAAATTTGGGGGCAAAAATCTTAAATGTCACCAGGCAAGGAATGCAAATAAAAAATTACTTCCTCTTTGGAAAGGTTGAGAAAACTCTCTCATACACCCCACTTCCTACCATCTAATGGCTTTCACACAAATCATTTCAAGCTGAAAATATGAGATCACTGATTAGTACCTGGGGAGTTTCAGCCTGGACGTGGGAGAATGAATCCCCTTTGCATCAAATGTCAGACAGCAAGACACGGACACCCTGCAGCCAGAGGTACTGTAGGGCTTTCTCTTTGAAGCTGTGAGACTTGAAGGAGAGTTTCTTTCAGAACGGGGGTTAATTACCCTGTTAGACACTCCACACCGGGTCTCGGGAGGGTCTCCTTGGCTTTGCACTATCTCCTGATTCTGAAGGAGGAGAAAAAAAAAATTAAAATAACACTTTAATGAAAATTCCGGACAATCCATAAAACATTTGCTAAAATAAACAGGGCCGGTTGGATGCTTTCATCCACTCTACCAAAGATATAAACACTCTTTCTGACTCGCAACACTGCTGTTTTCTCATGCTTTCTTCCCAATGGACAGCAGGAGACTGAATTTCATCCCTCTCTTGGCGGGGTCAGATGGGGCTGAAGGCAGAGCAGGCAGCTGCCAGCCCAGCAGGGAGGAGCCACGGCCCTGCCCATGGCCAGCGGGACCATTCCCAGGAGAGAATTTGGAGCCAGCCCGCACTGCCTGTGCCTATCCCAGCTCAGGCATCCTGTGTGCTGCTGCTCCCACCAGCGCTGGGCTCATCACAGCAATGTTGGACTGGGAGCTGGCCCAGCAAACCCTCCCGAGCTCTCTCCCAGCCCCTCATCCCACTGTCCGGCAGACCCCATTCACCATCCATCCATCCCCTTTCCTCGCGACAGGGGGCTGAAGTGGCAGGGAAAAATATTATACTGCCCCTCTTTTTCATGGATTTACCACCCTCCCTTCAGTTTCTATAGAGCTTGCAGAGTAACCTGTGGCCCTAAAAGCTGGAGCTATTTTTAATGTTTTCTCCTGTTTTTCTTGTATTCCTCTTGGTTGTCTCAGCAGTCACCCCATCAGTCTGTGCTGCTGCCTATCCACTTCCCTGTCCTCTCATGTCCTCTTTTTAATTACATGCAGCCACAGATGTTAAGTCCTTGACAGATTTGGATAAAATGAGACTAAGACCTGGAGGTTTTCCTTTATGGCTGCTACAACTTGTCCCCTCACCTACTAAAGTCAGCAGTGGCTGCCACCCCGCCCAGTAAATGTGCTTAAAGTCCTGACACTGTTTGCCATCCGGATGGGGAACAGACTCATCCAGTCTGCTGTGGGAGGCACGGCAGATAAGAGGCTAATGCAAAATCTATAGGAAATTAGAAGGCAGTAAATCTGCTTGTTTAATGAGAGATTCGGGCACTGGTCTGAGGCTTGGTCTGCTTTCAAGAAAAGAGGAGGAATTAGTCGCTGCTCAATCCGTCTGCTGCCGAAGCAGAAAGGCCAATATTGAGAAAATGCTGCTTGTGTGCTCAGGATGTGTGTCCAGAGGGTCCTAAAATGTACAGAGCCCCGGCCAAGGAGTGAGTCCCTGACAGCCATGCCTGGAGCCACAGACATGGACATGTTCTCCCACGGCAGCCCTTGAATTAAGGGGTTAAAGGCTGCCTAACATGTGTGTTTCTAAACCCCCAAAGCCATCACAGTCTATTTTTTCTTTATTTTGATGTTTTACTTAATTTCTTCTTTTTTCCCAGATTTTTCAGCATTCTCTGCTCTCTAGAGGTGGTCTGAGACCTGCTGTGTGTACTCCTGGGGGCACACTGAGCATCTGTGACCCCACCCAACACAACCCCATCCTCCAGCCCACAGAAAAACCCAAATCACATTTGCTGAACTGAGCCAGGGGTGCTAGAGAGGCTTTTCTGGTTCTCTTCTGGTGGCAGGGGGCTGTGACAGCTGGGAGACCCAAGAGTCTCCATGATTTAAATGGTTTTCACTGGTTAGACAAGAGCTGCAAAGCCAGCACAGGCAGCTCCAGAGCTTGCTCTGACTGTATGTAGAAGATTTAAATAACAAAAGACACATACATAAAACCCCTGGTTGTCCTGCCTCCTAATTACAATCCCAATATACCAATACCTGCCACAGCATTCAGAAACAAAAATTCACACAGGAGCAGTAATTCAACACACTGAGCTAGCTACTAAAATCTCCTTTCCAAGCCCATCTCCTGGTGCCTCCCCTTCCCCTCCCAGTGGGATGAGAGCTTTCACCTTCCCAGAGGCTTTGCAGAAAAACTCACGGTTTTGTAAATTCATTTTTACCAAGCTCTCCATCCCCCAGCACTGGCTCAATGGGCCTTGTCCTCAGAGGAAAGTTCAGGGAAATTAGCCCACACAAAAACAGCTAAGCAGGATTTGTCTTGCCTCTCACGTTGGGAGCTGAATGACAGGGGAGATGTGATAAAGGTCTATAAGCTCAGGAGTTGCATGGAGAGGGTGAGCAGGGACTGATGTCTCATTGCTTTCCACAGCACAAGAACAAGATGGCATCAAACCAGTGGATGGCAGGTTAAAAAGCAAACAAAAAGAGGGCTTTCTAAAAAAAAACAAAACTAAACCAAGTAAAAAGCAAAACAAAAATACCCAACCAACCAACCAGAAAAATACAAAGGAACAAAAACAAAACAAAACAAAACAAAAACACTAAAAAACCAACTAAAAAACAAAACCAAAAAAAAGAAAAAAAAAAAACCAAACACCCCCAAACAAACAAAAAAAAAAACCAAAAAAACCCCAACCAACCAACCAACCAACCAAACAAACAAAACCCACCCAAAAAAAAAACCCAACAGCTGCCAGGCTGGGCTGGGGCTGTACCCAGACCCAGACACAACCCATGATGCCATCGCTGACCAGCTTCATTTCCAGCTGCAGATTCAAAGGAAAAATAGCATCAAGTGCTTAGATAGTGGTTTTCACTTTCCACCACTTTCTAATCAGCGACTAATTAATTCTCAATGCCCCAGTGAGGTACATATATCTGTTTCATGCATTAATACATATATATATTATGTTTGATCTTTCCTTAACAAGTCCCCATAGCCCTGGAAATCCACACTGAAAACAGAGAGAGGGGGGTAAAAACAGCACCAGCTTTGAAATCCAAAAGATCTTCATTTGTATGTCAGATTGAAAGTAAAAAGAAAATAGTTATTTGGCAGGTCTGTTTCCACTGAGGGATTGGTTTGCCTCAATTTGTATTTAATAAGTGTACCACCGAAAAGTATTTAATGCATAATGTATAATATAATACAACTAGCACTGCACTAAATAATATCCTGTGACTTTAAACATTAATGACTGTGTGTGACTATTTCTTTTGAATTTCAAACTACACAGAAAATATTTGTCAGCAGTAAAAATAAGCTTGTGATAGATAAATAAAATATTGGCGTAATAAACCCAAGCCATGATGTGCCTATTTAAATGCATATATACCTCTATTTAATGCAGAACAGCGAATGCTGTTTTTGTATAATATTCTACTAATGTCTACACTACAATATTGTAATATTCAACATCTTTTTCCCTTCAGCTGCGGAAGAATTGCCAATTCCATATAGCACTTGCTGCTGAAGGATGTGTTTATACCTTCTCATTTTTATAACTTCTTGGTTTTAAGTAAAGACAAAAGAAATCATTTCACCCACATACAGACGGGAGATTTCACACCAAAGAGCATTTAGATTACATAAATCCAGTTATTGCCATTTTATTTAACTATAGTTTTTACATTTTTGGGAACTGTGCACTAGGCTCATTCTCTTTACCCAGGGAGGCAAGAGCTTTCATGGGAACCTTTGGGACAGCAACAGCCTGAGCTCTGGAAAACACATGAGCATTTTCAGGAGCATGCTTAGACCCTGTTTAAGTACATGCTTAAGGCTGGGAACACACATCCGTGCTTTCCTAGCTCGGGCTGAGTTGATTTGACTTCATAACTGTTATCTGAGCTGGGACTTGAGCTCTTCTATTTTAATTTTTTTATTTTTTTCAGTTGGATCTGATACCACACTTGGCTGGCAAAATAAGATGCTGTACTGCAGCAGCACACAGACTTTTCGCTGTGATGGTTTTGTAGATCAGAGCCGAAAAGTTTGTCCCTCCCAACATTTTTTAGTCCTTCTGTTGTTCAGAAAATTCCTGGTCTCTGGGAAGCTGCCCTGAGTTGTCACAGGAGACCATCCTGAAGGACCTGACGCTCTTCAAGCCAAAGTCACGCTTGACAACACAAATGTCAGCTCACCCACAGCTTTCACATGGGGCATGGTGCCAGAGGCAAGGCTTGGGGGCGTAAGATTGGGAGCTCCATGTAGGAAAACCAGCCAGAAATATTAAGGTGCAAAAGGATTTTTTTTTAAAAAACTAAGTTTTCAAGATGGCCAGATTTTATTAGCTTGGATTGAACTTCTTGGGCATGGTCCAAATAAAAAAAAATAAAAAAAAAGGAGGGGAGTGGAATTCTTGGAAATTCAGGCATGAAATACATGGCTTTGTTTCAAGCTTCATAATGAAAAAATAACAAAGTCAAGTACCAGAGCAGTCAGACTTTATGTTCTCAGTAAAACAAAATATTTTGCTTAATATTTCACCTTGCAAAAATACTTTTTAAAAATCTACTTTGAATTGATCTAACCTGAGCTTCCTTCACAGTTTGGCCAAAGAACAAAAAAAAAGAAATCCAACATTTGCACAGTTCCCTTGTGTTCATGTGGGTGTCCTATTTTGTTCTGACCCAAAAAAGATCTTTCAGTCCTCTGATATTTGGTGAAAGGGAGCACTGGTGCCTCCTGCCTTGCTCTGCTCATGATATGGAAGCTGGGCACAGGCAAGTGTCTCAAATGTCCTAAAAAGCCTCTAGAAATTCTTTTTCCAAAGTTAAAAGTGTGGAACAAACACAGGTGACGCAGAAATATTTCCTTGAGTTTGCTGAGGGCCTGGGACAGAGACCTCTGGGGTGCCTCGCTCAGCTGATGGAGGGATGGTTCTTTCTGCAGCTCTTCAAGGCAGCAAAGGAAAAAATAACTAAATGTATAATCTGGCAATGTACCTAAATAGCAATAGGTCAAGGGCATGCTCGTTTTGGTACATGGAGGCCTTTACAAGGCACTCAAATTACAAATGCTGTGAAAGTGCTGAGCTAACCTATCTGCTGGTTAGTGCAATTTTAACTCAGGGTGTAGGCATTCTTGTGGCACACAGTTGTCAGGGTGGGGTCAGAGTCGGGAAAAGACGGTTTCTGAGGCATTCAGGCCTGTGCCACTGCTTTATTACATGAGAACCACGGATAGGTCTGAAGTATGGGCCACATGCTGCTCTCTGTTATACTGGATTAAATCTGTAACCCATAGGGTGCTAAATCTGGGTTTACACTTGCTTTGGAAATGCAGAGTGTGGTCTGTGCCCCTGCAGGATGTACAAACACTCGAGACAGTCACTGCAGCATCCCCGGACTGCACTGAATGCAGCATCCTCTGCCACCCAACCCTCGTTCACATGCACCCAGACAGTTTTCCAGCCAGGCTATCAGAAAAAAAATGGCTACAGAAGTATTCCCAAACCACAAAACGCTCAGTGTTTTCATATACTGCTCAGTTGATTTTAATGAGGTTTCTTCAAAGAGCTACAGTGGACACTCTGTGCTTTCACAAAGAGCTGTGCAACCTCCATCACCTGAACTTCGATTATCCAATTTCCCTGGTACCTGGAAAGGCAATGCATGGTAATTATGCTGAAAGTTATTTTAATAACTCAATCATTCAAATTTCGCCAAGCTTCTCATAAATTCAGAGAAGCCAAGGTTATGCTATAGACATGGGTGTGTTCACATGTCAGCTTTAGGTATCTAAAAAATTAAAGACTTGACAGCAATTTAGAAAATGAGTTGCTGGGTTTTTTTAAACACCAAGGAGATCAAAGGATTGATGCAATTTGGGGAGATGTTGTAATCATTAACTATTTCAGAAGGGATCTCCCAGCCAAGCACTCAGCTTGAGGAATTGTTTGCAAATGTACAGGATAGCTCTGCATCTCCCAGCCTCAGAACCAGCACAGAAATGTACATGGGATTTACTGAGACAGGGAAAAAACCCTCCTCATTTGGAGCTGGGCTAATCTCAGAGCAAGACAGCTGAGGCAGGAAAAGCCATTTAAGTAATGTAGTGTTTAAAAGGCCTGGTCTGACCTTCATTTCTATCTGCTTTCTTGCAGGGCTGCCTCTGAAGTGCTGGACAACATAAATAGCATCTGCCTTGGGATTTTTAGCCTGAGCTTAGCAGAAATGGCTCTGGTGGCTGTGATGCACCCTCTGACAGTGATTAGTCACTGAAGTTTTCCAGTTCTTCTGCCATTTGGGGCATATGTTACACTTCTATTTATCCAGACATGATTGGGGAGGCTGCTGATTAGGAGTGACTGAGGGCACTCTTGCTCAGCAAACCTGTGCGCCTGATAAAAATAGCAGGAAGCACACAAAAGGGGAGGATGAGAACTGGCCCAGCAGAGAAGGCAGATTTAGGACAGCAAGTTTTCCTTCAGCCTCCAAGTCTGTTGGAGTTAAACTTGTCTCCAGAGTCGAGTGATCAGACTGGCAGGGACTGCAAGGACTTTCTTGCCCCCTCTGTAGCACAGGCAGCTTCCCAGGGTGGGTTATGCAAGAAATTGCTGTTGCAGGGACTTCGGCATTGCTGATCTTCTCAGCCTCCTCTGCACTCTTTCTGATGCATTTACTCTTCTTTAAAAAAAAATTTTAAAAGTCTTGGGTGATACAGGGTGCCAAGACATTTCTGTAACCCATGGAAGGTTATTATGGGACTCCTCAAGATGACTGCCAGGCTCAGGCAGAGGCCAGAAGCAGGATCCCTGCAGTCTTTTACTCCCAGCTCAACCTGCAGCTGCTGCAGTTTTAACAATGCTTCTCCTCAGTCCATCGCCTCCCGTCTGATCACGTTTGCACCGTCATCCATTCCCTGCTCTCGGAATTTCGTGGTCACTGGCTGGGGCTGGGGAGCAGCAGGGGGGATGCTCACTCCTTCCTTGCGCTGCACAAAATGTCCTGCAGCAAGGAAGGCAGAGAAGGACCCTGCTGGTGGTGGTGGAGGGAGGGAGGGAGGCAGGGAGGGATGCACAGCCCACCAGGAGATGCCCACACGGAGCACGGGGGCTTGGAGCAGACCCAGCAGCAGGAGCACAAAGGGAGGCTGATAAAACATCAAACCCTAAGTGAAAGCAGAGCATAAAGCAAACCAAGTGCCAGGCACATGGATGTCCTTATTGGCTTTAACAATGTTATTCATTCATTTAAAAGCAAGCACACACTCACTTTGCAGCCAAGGTCCTCGGAGGGGCTGGCAGGCAGCTACAGAGCCTCCTTGGACAGGACGTGAAACCAGAAGAGCGGCTCTTATTCCAGCAAAGATTTTGGGACAGATATTTCAGGACATTTCCAAGCTCTGTCTGACCTTCTGGGAACCTCACAAAGTTTCTCAGAGCACTGGCAAGGACAGACTATGTATTAAAGGCCTTTTAAAAGCCCAGCAATTCTTAGCACATCCAACAAGCTGCCAGCACCTGATGGAGCAGAATCAACAGCCCTGACCGGACAGTGAAATCACTCAGAAACATTCAGCCCCAGGCGCTCACTTGTAACAGCAATCTGGGCACAGAACAACTCAAGCATTTCTTCTCACCACATCTCACATGTTGTACAGGGAAAAAAAAACAAACCACCAAACCATGAGACATCTTCTTAGTGCAAATCTAACCTGCCAGGCTCCTAATCCAGGGCTCTGGATAGCAAGGGACATCATTGCTCGTAGGTTTACCCAGCACACCGGGGGTGGGATGATCCCACATCTCCCCTCTGGGAAATCTTGGGATCCCCATTAGCGATTTGTAAAATTGTGCCTGAGGTTTATTCTACAGCTCCTGCCTGGACATAACAACGTTTTTAGATGCTCCATACAAGTCCACAGGCACCTCCTGTGACACCACACACCTCACCTCCTGCGTTTATGATCTCCATTACCTAGATGGATGAAGGAGGGGTGAGGAAAATAGCATCCTCAGGCTGCAGACCAAAGTGTGGCCCCTCAGACAAGTTAAGTTTTGGGCCTCCTGTGCCTGCTCTGATGAGGAGGCAGTTCTGCTACAGTTCTGGGGGGCTGAAGATTAAGAAGCCCCCAGTTTTGGCAACAAATCCAGTTTCCAAAGTTCCTCCTTCCCAGCTGACCCCACAGCTCCAGTTGCAAACACGGCTGAAATCATCCCGGGTTTGATCTGGTTTTAACCTGTGGTTAAAAGCACATGTGTCCAAAAAGGATAATTTTAACCCAACCGTGTCAGAGATTCAGTGCTGAGGGATTCAGTAAAACCCTGTCATTGCCAGGGCAGGGCAGGGCATTGTGACCTGACCCTGACATGTCCCTGTTTCTGTCACATCTAGATCTGGCCAGCCGAGCTCCCAGGGACCCTGGATAAACCATCGGTCCCACAATCTCACCTGGTGAGCAGAAAGGATTTGCAGAGATAGCAGAGACACTGAGGAGTGTGCAAATACTTTGGATTTCCCTAGAAAGCGAAAAACTGTGGTGCACTGGTGGGAACCGAGGTTTGGTTGCTTCCTTCTGCCAAGATGGAAGTTCATATCCCTTTCTAGAAAGACCTGGAGCAACATGTGCCTCATCCAAAGTCAACTGTCATGAATGGGAGCTGAGTATGAACTTCCAAGGCCAAAACTTCCAGTCCTTAAACAAACAGAATATAAAGTAATGCAGACAGAAAGTGCTCACCATTTCCAGCACGTTTCCAGCGTTCACTCCCTGAGACTGGGGAGGAATCTCACCAAGACAACAGGAAGAAGTTAATAAAGTTTTTCCATGTGATTTTTATTTGGTTTCAAGTATCAGCTGGTTTGCCCATCTGGGATATTAATAATGCAAATAGTGCTAAAGGTTGCTTTGCTCAGAATAAGCCACAGGAACTTACAGAGTTCATTAGACTCACATATTTCCTCTCCTCCCATTTAAATAAAGAGAGGGGATGCCGTGCCGTTTCCTTTCACACAAAACTGTTGGGCTTTGGCAAGGTTTTTACATTATTTAATTAGCCCACTCAAATTTCACTGAATCGGGAATATTCTAGTGACAATAATGTCCCTCTCCTGCTGAGTATCAGAAGGTGGAAAAGAAAAAGCTCTGTCATGCAAATGCAGCCTCAGCAAAGCGCCTAAGGTGGTTGGAAAATATCGTTTAGTCCAATTATTCTCCCTGCGCTTCTTGTGAATTTGGGGAAATGAAAATGAACCGGAGATTCTCCCCTCTCTAGAACCTGCTGCTGCCTCACCACATTAAAAAAGCCACTCCACGGATCAGCCTTGCCCACTGCTGGTGCAGTGCCCCAGGAACCCCTGCAAACACACCTTGCAGTCACCAAAAAGAAAAAACACCAACACAACACGACCCAAAATATGATTAGCAGACAAAAGCCCAGTCCAGAACCTGATGTAAAATATCCTTCTGCTGTTCATGGGAGTTAGCAAGCAGACAGATGACTCACTGATTGATATATTATCCTGCCCTGCCAACGCATCTGGGCACATCGCAAAGTGGAAAACAGTGCATCAATCTCTGTCAGAGGGAAATCAATGGGAATCGGGCACCTAATTCCCTTAGCTGCTTTGGGAAGTCCCGCCCTTTCTCCACTTATCATAAATCAAATTTAAAAGAAAATCTTTCTCTGCCTGTGAACATATTGCATCTGCCCAGCCATGATCTCTTCCCTCTGAAATTCCTCCCTCAGCATCTGCTCCTGGGGTCTGAGGACCGTGTGCCTCCACGGTGCTTCCCAAGCTCCGTGGATGATGCTGCAGGAGCCTGCTATGGTTTTGTTTCCCGAGTGAGAGTCACCTCCTCTGTACCCAGTTATCCACGAGCTGGTAGGTACAGGGGGAAAGCAGAATGAAGGTGACACTTTAAAATAAATATAGAACTGAGAATCAGTCATTAATTTTGCAGTCTGGTACCTGCTGGCTGAGCTATTCTGCTCCTCAAGGAGCTGGAGCTTCTGCCTGCAGTAGGAACATTTGTCAAAATCGTATTTGTTATTGAGTTGGTACCAGTTCGGCAATTTAGATATGTATCTACGAGCAATCACTTCCTTGTTCCTGGCTTGCCATGTTCTGGGTAGGATTTTCATAGGAAAAGCTGATTAATTACAGGAATTTGAGGGTAACAGAAGGGATAAGCAAGATAGACACCAGGTGGATTTGCCCTCTGCACGATATGGAGTTGGGTCCGCAGCGTGGCGAAATGTTTTCCCTGCTGGCAGACTGCTGAAGTTCCCTCCCAAATCTGTGTGTGGTGAGCTGAGCACGTCCACATCTCCGTACATCTCCCACAGGGAAGAGTTACACGTGGCAGGAGGTCTCCTGAAGAAGTGGTGCTGCCCTGAGACAAAGAGGAAGGAGACAACCCCTGCCCATCCCCTTGGCCACAGCTCTGTGCCAACACTCTGGAAAGCCTCTCAAACCAATCCATGCAAGCACAGGGCAGCCAGTCTGGGGCTAAGTGGGCCTTACAGAACCCCGCTAGCCCTGCTTCTGCTCAAATCCCCCCACCAGAGAAGATGTGGGTCCCGTCCAGCCTCGGCAGAGACAACATCAGTCTCCAGCATCCACTGAGCAGCAATATCACCGCCATGCTAAGAGCAAACACATTTTCTTTTTTGTTCCTCAGGTGGTGGTGTTTTGTTGTGGTGGATTTTTTTTTTCATCTTCAAAAGACATTGATTCATGTTAAATTGTATAGAAATAATTTTCCTTTCACAGCACTGCCAAAGTCCCTTTCTGTCACGAAGTCCCACTTCTACAAAGCTGTTGGCTTCATGCCTATTAATTTTCTCCTTCGGAAATCAGCAGGAGGACAGGCAGAAGTTATCCCTGCGGAGATGTGAGCTCAGCCAGGAGCAGGGGGCACCGTAAGGCCCCAGCTGCACCCCCAAAAACACCAAGTGTTGCAATACAGAACAGCACTTCCTAATTTTACGCTCTGAAATTGCTGCTCCACCAAAGCAGTGATGGAAAGAGTTCCCAGTCAAGAGCAAAAGGCAGGAGAGGAGCAGGGGCATCTGGTGGCGTTCAGGGCAGAGGATGCAGAGCAGCTTGCTCCAGTGCAGGAAGGAAACTAAAGTCTTTGTTCAGAGCTTATGCAATTGAAAATGCAGATTCAGACAGACCCAAAGGGTTCATAGGTGCATGGTTAAAGCAAAAGGGAGCTGGAAGGATTATCTGACAAAGGGAAGCTTGACTACAGTATTAACTTGTTTTTAAACATTGACTTCTCTTTGTGAAAAAGTTCAGTGTTTCAAAAGTTTACATACAGTCCCTTACTTTAAATACTGGAGCAAATGTGCATTAAATGTAACTTACATTTGGGGTGTGTGCGTGTGTGTAGTAAATATTAAAAAATACACAGTTTATCTGAAGTGAAATCAGATATCTGGATTTACATCAAACAAAATGTTTAGAACTGCCTTTTTTTTTTTTTTTTTTTTTTTTTTTTTTCCCCTTCAGTGTTTTAGCTCAGCTGGCAAATCTGAACATCCATCATCGCCCTGCTTATTCTTCCATCCTGTCTGATAATGCATCTCCACACGGGGATCAGAAGCTGTGGCTTCCCATAAAGCCCACCTTCCAAAAACAAGTAAATCAGCCTCAACAAGCCCCACAAGAGCTGCCAAGGAGCAGAGAAAACACACACATGAAAATGAACTAGATCAAATCAGGAGCTGTGCATTCGTTTGACAGGTTCTGTCCTCTGTAGTTAAAATAAACCTCCTGTACCAGGGATGTTTTCACTGTAGTGCACAAACATCAAGTGCTAAGAGCATTTCAGTTTATTGCAAAGAATCTGTTTCCCAGCAGCTGCTCCAAATCCAATCACATTTTTCTCTGATCTTGCTATTTTTGCGTCTATCAGAGACTTTAGTCTCCTGCTACTTCTGCAGCATCTTAAACCCAGCTCTGACAGCTTCAGGATGCAGGACAGCCCTGAGAAACCCCTGGCAGAGCAGACCCTCCCTTTGCAAGCTGCTTTCCAGCAAAGCAGCTTGTTCGTGCTGTTGCTGAGTTAATGAGGGTTAGCAGGCACGGAAAAAGGAGTGCATCACAGAATCAGAGAATCACAGATTGGTTTGGGTTGGAAGAGAACGTAAAGATTCTTCTAGAGCCAACCCACCTGCTGTGTGCAGGGACACCTTCCCCCAGGCCAGGTTGCTCAGGGTCTTGAGCCCTGCCAGGGATGTGACATCCACAGCTGCTCTGGGCAACCTGTGCCACAGTCTCACCACCCTCACAGGAAAGAATTTCTTCCCAGTATCTAACCTAAACTTATCCTCCCTCAGTTTGAAGCCATTCCCCCTTGTCCTGTCACTGAATGCCCTTGTAAAAAGTCCCTCTCCAGCTCTCCTGTTTTCAGTACTGGGAGGTGCTGTAAGGTCTCTCCAAAGCCTTCTCTCCTCCAGGCTGAACAATCCCAACTCTCTCAGCCTTTCCTCGCAGGAGAGGTGCTCCAGCAGAGCAGTGTCCCGAGGGGATCCCAGCTCACCCACAGCTCATCCATACGGCCGAGCCCATTGTCCTCCCATCTTCACAGCCTGCTGTTAGTGTGCTGTTAATAAATACAGGGGGAAAACACAAAATCTACCACTGTTTTGTTTCCTCGAGCCTCTGTGCTGGCCCAGCCCCAGGCCAGCCCCATGCACTCTCTGGCAGCACAGCATCATAGCAAAATAGGGATAAAATTCTTCCCCCAGCCATCTGAGCCTCCTCTGGCTGCTTTCCTGGGGGTAAAGGGATGAGCTCCATCAGGATAACAGTGCAGCCTGCATAATCCTACAGCAGGAGTAAACATTCAGGCTGAACTGTTTTGCAGGCACAAACTGAGCTGGCACAGCAGGAAGATGCCACCCCAGTGCATCAGGACTGGGGGTGGCAGGGCTCATCTCCAAGAATCTGAGCTCCTACGAAAGGAAGATAGCCCCATTTAGGGTAGAGGACCTTAATGGAAGTTGGGAAACTCCTGTTTCGTTCCTTCCAGCAAAGCCCCCTTGCCCTCATCGCTCGCAGAGCCTGCGGCGGCACAGGGAGGGAGAGCAGAGCGCTGGCTGGGATGTGGCTGCTGGCAGGGATTGAACCAAAGCTGGGGACACAGCTGCACAATCAGATGGTGGCTTGGCAAACAGAATTAACTAAGTGTTATCACCTTCCTGGCCTCAGAGTGCCTTCCACAGCACATTAGCCTTCCTGAGTTTTATCCTTGCCCATCCACAGCATCTCACCTTGCCTTTGTTTGCTGTGGAACCCTGGCACACACCTGGAAATGCCATCATAACCGAGCAAGCAAGGCAAAGTTTGTGTTTCAAAAAGAAATAAATGTGAAATAGGTCAAGCTCTTTTTAGGGAGGCTTTTGCCCAGTCGCC
Organism: Acanthornis magna; assembly: GCA_036785705.1. Taxonomy (NCBI): domain Eukaryota; kingdom Metazoa; phylum Chordata; class Aves; order Passeriformes; family Acanthizidae; genus Acanthornis; species Acanthornis magna. Next base: position 219,967 of record JAWUZG010000097.1, read on the forward strand.
ATCAGTGGGTTCTTTCGCCAGGGGGTTGGTGTGACACTGCAATATGATGTGTGCTAGGAAGTGGTAGGTGGGAAAAGAGCTGGCAGGGAAAGAGCCAAGAGCTATAGAGGCACAAGGGGAAAAAAAAGGAAGTGAGATTTCAGCTGTTAACACACAGTTTCATGTGTGCAAGCAGCACTTGGCACCCACAGCACAAGAGGTGGGAAATGTGCTCACTGCACTCACAGGTCACCCTGCCAGCCCTCGTCCCTCCCCTGGGCCCACAAACAAGGCAAAGCTCACAGATAACCCATGGAGTGGGTGCTCCAGGGGATCTGTGTGCCACAGACCTCCATCTCCAGGGGCTGGAGCCACCCAGGGTCGCACTCACCTGGTGTATGAGCCCTGTGGGGACTGGATATTGCTCCATGTGAGAAACCTGTGCCCACTGCAGATCAAAAACAGTATTTGATCCAATTAATGCCAAGAGTGATCATGAAAATCAGTGCAATCACATCCTTCTTCCTGTGACATTGCTCCATTAACTTTAATTGGCTTTTCTGTTGGCCCAGCATCTCTTGGTTTTTAAGCAGGAGAGGTTTTGCCTCACCAGTGCTTGACCCTCTTGAAGACACTTCCAGGAGGCAGCCCCAGGCAGCCCTGGAGGTGGGGTGGAAAGATGGTGATGCCTATCAGGGGTGCAGGGCAGGGCTTGGGATCGTTCATATGCACATTAATTTTATGTTGCTGCCAGAAGCAATCAGCGGCAGCACAATCAGAGATGTTGGCATGAACATGTTGGTCATTACATTCCAGACTCATCCTCTGGGATGCAGAGGGAGCAGCCTTTATCTACCTCTCCTGAATAAACAGAACATAAAACCAGGAGAAACTCCCCAGAATACCAACAAACCTTCCAGTTTTCAGCCTAGATTACTTCATGGTTAATTTATTCTTATTTATTCTTATGCAACCTTGGCTTTTTCTGCTTTTCTTTTCCCTGGTGCCTTCCCCTTTGAAGTATTTTTAGATTGAACTCAGATCCCCTCTTTGCCTTTGCTGGGTGAGACAAGACACACTCTCCTGAGTCTCTTCTAAGATAAACGCTCTCTTTTCCGACCGATCTGCTCTCATTTACATCCACACCATAAGAGTGACCAGGACACGAGATCTGCCAGCTCAGGTCAGTCTCACACGACCTTCCCCTTTGGGGCTGCACCTCGTGGTGACTCTCCCTTGCTCAGGCTCCCATGGGCCACACATCCCTTCTGCAAAGAGGCCCCAGGCACCGACAGCGAGGACAAGGACACGACTGCTGCTGTGCAAGGTGATCCTGTCACAGAGTCAGCGTGGCTTGGACTGCAAGGGACAATAAACATCATTTAGTTCCAAACTCCCTGCCAGGGGCAGGGACACCTTCCACTATCCCAGGTTGCTCCAAGCCCCATCCAGCCTGGCCTTGAACACGTGCAGGAATGGGGCATCCACAGCTTCTCTGGGCAGCCTGTGCCAGTAAGGAATTTCTCAGGAATTTCCTCACAGTAAGGAATTTCTCCCCAATATCTGACCTAAATCTGCCCTCTTTCAGTTTGAATCCATTCCCTCCTGTCCCATAAGATGGCCTTTTAAAAGGTCCCTCTCCATCTCTCTTGCAGCCCCTTTGGCTGCTATAAGGTCACCTGGTGCCTTCTCTTCTGCAGGCGGAGCAGTCCCAGCTCTCAGCCTGTGTCCATCACCAGCAGAGATGCTCCAGCCCTCTGAGCATCTTCATTCCCTCCTCTGGGATTGCTCCAACAGCTCCACGCCCTTCTTACATTGAGTGTCTCCAGAGCTGGACCCGCTCCAGGTGGGGTGTCACCACAGCAGAGCAGAGGGGCAGAATTCCCACTCCTCCTGCTGCCCACGCTGCTGCTGATCCAGCCCAGCTCGTGTTTGGCTTTCTGGGCCTCAAGCACACATTGCCGGGTCACAGTAAACTTCTTGTCAACCTGAGTCCTTCTCCTCAGGGCTGCTCTCTGTCCGTTCTCTGACTGAATTTGTCCCTGGGATTGTCCTGACCTGCATGCAGGGCCTTGCACTCAGCCGTGTTGAACTGTCCCCGCAGCCCAGCACCACTGGAAGCTCCCAAACCAACACCACAGCCAAGGAAGGGAAGAGGCACAAGATCCAGGGAACAGGAACACCCAGCCCTCCGTTCTGCCAGCTGCTGCGCCTCTATCCGTGGCGTCAGAGTCAGTGGTGGTCACAAAATGTCCTCTTGCTGCTGCTCAGGATCCCACCCCTCCCAGCAGGATGCCCCGGGGTTTGCACAAAGCTCCTGACCTGTCACTTTTCGGTGGCAGCCCCACTCACACCCCAGCGGCTCTTGGCCCTGTGGTTCTGCCCCTGCACATCTCATCTTCTCCTCTCTGTCAGGAGCATTTCTGGGAATTTCACAGAGAGGCAGCTCTGCAGTGCTCAGCAGTGTTTGCCTGAGAAGCAGCGAGCAGCAGAAATGGTCTAAATACTTTCAGGCTTCTGGCAGTTCACAGAGCAATACCCCAGGCAAAGAAAAAGATATCTTGATTAGAATAATTATAATTGTCTTTTCCTTCGTTCTTTCTACAGAAATTCCAGGCTAAATTATCATCTAATTTCAGAGAGCTCCATGACCGAGATTATCTATGAGTCATTTGTAATTATGTGCCAGATTGTATTAAAGCATGAAAATACAAAGGTTTCTCATCAAATACTAAGGGGGTTGGGGGAAGAGAATCAAATTACATTGGAAGAAGATAACTGTTCCAGCCACTTTCTGATTCATGGCATCCAGCAAATGCAAAGGAAAAAAATAGAGAAAATTCTCATTTTAATAATTGTATAATTGTGAAAACCGACAAATTACAGGAAATTTCAGTTTAAGGCTGACATGCCATCCCCTTCCAGTGCTGCTCTAGAAAACATTGTAAGGAGCTTTCAGAATCTCCCATTCTGACTCCGCACTAATTCCCACGGGAATTTCTACCGCAGCTTCGCCCTGGGCCTGAGTTTAGTGTTAAAAAGTGGATAAAAACTGCCCATTTAGAAATGCAGCCTGTATCTGTCCAAACAGCTTTAGCTGGGGGCAGCAAACACAGTGGCTGTATTTCTGCAGAAAAGAGAATAGTCCAGGAGCAGGAAACGTTCTGGGACTTCTGCATCTCTCTCTGGCCACCTCCCCAGCCCAACTCTCCTGGGACAGGAGCTGCTTTGGAAAATTGGGACTCCTCTCCCACAGCAGCACATCCATGGCCCCAGTTCTGAGCGGCAGGGATGAGCCCCAGGGTCAATCCAGGCATGCTGCATGCTGTATTTTACATAGCCAGAGGGAAGAAAAGGAGAAAATTCTCTCCATGTGGAAGTGTGGGGAGGAGAGGAAGGAGGAGAGGGGATGTTGGAATGAGGGTCATTGGCTGCAGGGGCAAATTTTGGGGCTGTGTGTCAAGGGAGACCCACACGACAGCCTTGACAAGCCTCTAATGTGTTCGCTTCACTTCATAAACAAATGCATACGTGAATTTTAAATGAAATATTAACATGCTGTACAACTTGGATGGGACCAATTGTCCTTCCTGAGAGAACTGAGTCGTGTTTTCCCCATATTATTGAGCAGTCATAAACAGCAGGGAAATGCCTCTAACCCCAAACAGCTAGGTAAAAACAAAGCACGAGGTGACGAGAGCTCCCATGTGATGCAAAGGTCTGGGGCGTGTCTCCCCACAGATTTTCATGCCTTTGGTTAATTTGGATGCTGCCCATCCCCACAGAGCAGGGCTCCTCCAGGTGCACCTGCCTGCCACGATCCAGGGCAGCTCACCCCTTCCTCTGCTCTCCGTGGGCACACATGTGGCAATTCCACCTCACTGCGACAGCTCTTCAGAGCTCTTCAGCCTCACTGGCACAGCTCTTCCAGAGAGCTGTTTCGGGAGGAATCCAACTTCTTCTATTTTCCTTGACTTTGCTGATGGCCACTCACAAACCTGGAGTGAGAGCTGTGCCACAGCCCACAGGGATTCTGCACTGCTCCCAGGAAGGTTCTGCAGTGGGATTGGTGCCCCAGGGTCCTGCTCACAGCTGTGCCCAGCTCCAGGGAGAGAACAGAGAACATCCTCAGAGCTGAAGATGTGCCTCCAGTCATGCTTGGCTCACACAATTCAGCTGGAGCAAAATGTCAATAGCAGTGCACACTCAGCGCCTGTGAAACAAGCAGCACCATCACAAGTGTTTGTAAAAACCAGGGAGCAATTAAATAAAGAACTATTGGCATCTGGCATCCCTAGCTCTCCATGGGAACCATCTCCCTCACTCCCAGTCATAGTCATCCTGTGCCTCAACCCATCCCTGCCAGCTGACCCCATGACACACCTCACTGGTGAAAAGGAGAGCCCTCCACATGTGCCCACAGCACTGCTTTGAAGCCTTCCAGGGGACCTGAAAAAATTATCTTTTGGCCAGAAACTCAGTCCATTCCTGCTGCCAGGAGATGTCCTGCTGTTTTGCTCAACTGAAATGAGGAGAGCTTGTCCTCCATGGGATTTGAGTGTCTCCTGGAGCCCCAGGTACCTGTCCTGCCCTTTAGTGACCCTCTGCCCCAGGGAAAGGCACAAACTCCCCTTTCCCTTCCCCATCTCACGGGTGTTCCTGAAAACAATGAGATCTTTTAGGTGAAGTTTCATTTACAAAAGAATTCCAGAGGCGGATGGAGCAGGCATTTCTGGAGGGATCAGAGCATCCTGGGAATCTTCCTGGAGGGTTTTTGATGAATCCAAGCCGCAGCACATGGACACAGGCACCACAGCAGTGAGCCAAGGGACAGGAGGAGACCCATAGCATTCAGGATGTGGCTTAGCTTGGCACACACAGACTTCAGATTTCACTGACGGAGCCCAAATTAAACAAGCACAGGCAGCAGGATGTGACACAACTTTAGTAATGAAGCTTCAGTGTGGGAACTGCCAGAGAAAGAAGCTAGCAGCAGCATCAATAAATGTGCGGGGCAAACAGGCCAGCTGCAATTTATTCTGCATGTGCTTCAGACATTTCACATTGTCTTCATTCCTCACGGAGTTTTTGTGATGCCTGTCGCATGAGCCTGTTCTGAACGCCAAATTTAGCTGCGCTGAGCATTGCTTAGCAGCCTCATGAACGCTCTCCCTGCCTATTGTGAAGCGGAAAATAAACAAATTATTAATCTGAGATATTTATGGGGCAACATTTTACGATGACTAGTCAGCCTGGCTATACATTAAAGGCTCTTTTGTTTTGTTTTGTGGCACATGAGGGCTGGTTAATAGCAGAAGGGAGGCACTCAAGCCTCTCCTCAGAACAATCAGGACTATAAAGGAAAGGTGAGACAGGTGGGAATGGGATTTCCTCACCTCATTCCTGGTGCCTACAAGATTGACACTCTGTCCCAACAACTCACCAGCGGTTCCTTCATATTCAGTGGCGAGCAGCAGACAGCCCAGGGAGTCACCAAGCAAAAATGATGGCTTTAAATGAAGCAGAGTGTTCCTAGAGAGTAGATAGCCATATGTGTATCTGTGGGCGTGGCTGGCACTGCCACACCTGGGGGCACAGAATGGTGAATTCGGAAGTCAATGAGATAAACAGGCCACATCAAAGGTGCACAGTCAAAACAGAGCCAGAACATGAGTCCCTGTGTGGTTTTGTGTGGCTATGGAGAGACAGGTCTGCTTGTTCCCAGAGCAGCCTGGCATGGAAACCTTCCCAACTGCAAAGGTGTTTCTTCACCCCCCTGAAATGCAGGGCTCCATCTCGCCCCTTTGTCCCCTGGGCCACCACGCAAGCCAGTGCTGCAATTTGAGAGTTGGACACTGCAACCTCTGCAGTGCCGAGCCTGGCAGAGCTGCCAGGAGTGGGTTGACTTCCATTCTGCAGGAATCACAGCCCTGTGGATGGCAATTTGCTGCTCCTCAGCCCCGTGGCCACTCGAAGGGGATGTGCCAGGGCTGAAGAGAAGCCCTCATCACGCAGGGCATCTGCTGCAGGGGCACAGATGCTTCTTGTCTGTCCCTGGCAAAGAGAGGGATTGTGTTTCTCTTGGCAAGGGACCTTCCTTTCAGGACAGAGCTCCACAGAAGTACCCACTGTTGGACAGAGAAAGCAGCAGAACACGACAAGGGTTTGTGTTACCGAAGAGCTGCCCAGGAGCTAATGGGGATGACTGCAGGGATGGTGACAAAATGGCAAAGGATTCTTCCTAGTTGGTATTAGTATCACAGAGCAGGGGAGAAGATGAAGAGCTCGTGCTCCCCTTGAGACATCCCTCCACTACTGGGATCCTAAAAGGCAGTTTTCCCTGATCTCCTCTTCCCAAGCTCCTCCTGAGCAGTGGGGCAGGGAAACACACTGCCTTTTGAAGAAGGAAACTTCATGTCAATTCTTTGGAGCTCACAGGGCTTTTCAGAGCAACTGTTATTTTCCTCAGGGCTCACAAGTAGAGAAGTTCTCCTCTGCTGAGTGTTAATATCCCAGCAAACGTTCCTATTTTCCTTTCTATACATTGGTCAGGGCATTTCTAACAAGTCCATCACTAGAGCTCCCATACACATTACAGATGTTATTTCTTGCTGGTGTGTAGTTGATCCCACACACGCCACCTCGAGAGAAAGGGGAAGGCTTTCCTTAAGGACCTGTGTACAGCTGTGAGGCTTTCCCAAATCAGAAAAAAAAGCTTCTGAGATTGGATCAACCAGATCTAGAAAAACCTGAAGGACAAAGGTCTCCAACAGTGCAAAAAGCTGACATGGAAGCTTGGCCAGGTGTAACACGGTCAGCAGTCCAGGGGAAGAACAAAGGGTTGGACAGCCTGAGGAGGTAGCCAGGCAATTACTCATTTAGGAGGCATTTTTATTTGCAAAGCATGATTCATCTCTTAATATTGCAGGGACAGTCAATCTCTGGCTGTGTAAATGAATCAGCACATGCTTCCTTCTCCATGCTCCCATGAGGCCAAGACCCTGCACGGCCAAAACCAACCCTTGGAGGATGCAGGTCTGAAGGTCAGCAACTGCTCACATTTTAAAAAAAAACACAAACAAGAATTCACATATCAAAGGGACACAAACCCTCCGTGTCATGGACTGGGTGTTCTGGATGTGAACATATTCCTGTAAGGCAGATCACACTTTCTAAGAACAAGTGAGAAATACAGAACTGGAAGAACCATCGAGGCTTTGAAAGGGTTTTTTTTTGTCTACCATGTTCCTACCTGCTTTCAGCACAAGCATCTTATCAGGAAATTTAGCAAGGATGGGACAAGAAGGCCGGGTTTTCACAGGGCTCTCCCACATGGATGGGGACCCAGTGCTCTCCAACCTCATTTTTGTTATCCCCACATGCTGCTGATGCTGACATCCAGACAGAGATGTCCAGAAGGATTTGGCACACTGCTGTCCTGCCTGCCAGGGGGCTGCCTCTAAGCTTCCCAAAAAAATTTGACTGCGGCAAGGGAACGAGGTGAATATATGAGTATATGAGAAATGTAATATTTTTCCTGAACTGCATCAAGTTAATGACATTTCCCTCCTGCCTTGCACCTCTGTAAATCACCGCGGGACTGTGGAACTCAACAATGTTACACTGATGTAGAACCAGTCTTGGGAGGGAACTGGTTGGTGTAAATCATCCCCTTCTATTTCTTAGAGCATAATCTGGTGCCAAGTTCTGCCAAAAACACAGAGAAAACATTCACGAGATTTTTCCAATGGCGATACTCTGTCTAAACACAACTTTAAATGTCTGCCATTAAAGTTTTCCTCATCTCATTAAAATGACTTGCAAAACCATCTGCTAGCTAATAAAGGCTTTTTAAAGCTTTAATATTTTATTTTATAAATGAAATACACAAAGGGGAAAACAGGACATGTATTTAGAAAGACAAGGGCAACAATCTGCTGTTCTTCCACAGAAAGCTGATGATGTTCACTCCCATGGATAATTAGAGAGACTGAACACTTCAGCCCCTCGAATATTCCTTGTACAAATAATGCAATTCCTATTCTCATGATATTTGCCTAACACAGAGCAACTGAAAGCACCACTTCCAGGAACTATTTCTCAGCATTCTTCTCTTCCAAAAATACCAGTGACTGGCACATTACAGAGAAGGGCAGACAACATTTATGCTAAGGGTCTACGTGTACTTGCCAAAATCTCTTGGATTCCCTCAGCTCCCACATTCGATTTACTCAGAAATTGAAGAAGAGATGAGAAATTGTCTCAGTGAGATCATCAGGGACAGCACTCAGCCAGCCTCAGAGCAAAGGCATGGACGAAACCCCAAGGAACAGCGCTGCACTTTCCAGGAAAAGGAGCTGGGGCCATTCCATCCCTGTCCCTTTGCCTGGGGGGTCGCAGAGCTGGGCAGGATCTGTCCATGAGCAAGTTGTGATCACAGGCAGGAGGAGAACAAGGTAGGTTCACGCCCCTGTGAGCAGAAGGGAAGTCATGAGGAGCCATCTGAGGTGGCTCCACCACGCCCCTCTGCAGGATCAGGGAACAGAGAGCCCATCTCAGAGGTGAAATGAGGAGGAATTTCGGGTCACAGCTTACCAAACGAGGTCTCCTCCACTGTGTTCGCTGCTCTTTTGTTCACCTCTGGTGTGGGACATCCCTGGTTCTGACACCTGGACCCACTGACACTTTCACACTCCACGTTTCACTGCAGTTCTCTGTTTGTGCTGCTTTCCTCCCCTTTTGTCTTATTTAATGTCTCTACTTCTCAGTAGTGATTGCTTACTCCTGCTGAGCACTGAGGACTCTAAAGCTGCAATCCTAAGCAGGGTCCTTACAATTTATGGCAATAGAGGGAGTCATTTAAAAAAAAACACATACATCCCACCCCAAACCTTCCAAAAGCGTTTTCTTGGATGGCAAGCCACCCTATGGCCCTATCAACCTAAGATACATCCAAGAATTTAATGACAGCTAGGCCTGACTGTGAAACTAGGCTTGAAATTACACTGGAAGAGCTACAGCGTGCCTTCCAAACCTCAGCTAAGTCCTGCAATGGCTGTGTCTTCATCCTGCCTACTGCTGATCGTCACTTGAGGTGTCACAGATGGCCTTAATTGCTTATCTCCTTCTGAGCTTCATCCTGGCTGTGGTAGATTAACAGATGGGACTGATGAATGGGCTGAACGCAGCCCCTGGGACCCCCAAACTCTCTGTGCAGCGATTAGCGCAATGGCTTCTCCCCACTCCCATGAAATGGATAATTTTCCACCTGATGTTCTGCCATGTCTCACCTGAGGTGCAGCCCCTTTCACTCTGTGCTGCACCCACAAGCAGTGACAACACCTGGGCTCTGTGCTGGGCAGCTTTACAGGTGGCACTGCCCCTGCTGACAGAGACCTTCTGCCCACCCAGAGGCCAGGGGAGATCAAAAAGTCCACACTTGCACGTGTGCCAAGAGCACTGTCCAGAAGTGTTTCAGATGGCATTTTATTAATGCAGTGCAGCCAGCAACTCTGAACCAACATCAGTTACACTGGGAAGATGAACAAGATGAAAGATCCTTCATCTTCCCGCAGGCAGAAAATATACTCAGACTCTTCCTCGTGGTGCCTGACAGCCCAGAAAGAAAACACAATGATTCACATCATGCTGATTTGCTGTTGGAGACCTCAGAGCTTATGGTAGGTCCTACTGATTTAATGCAGCATGCAGCAGTAACTAAGAATTTCTCAGTGGCCTCACGTAAGAGTTGGCTTGAAAACAGTGAGTAGAGTTTTGAAAACATTTGCTTTAGCTATATTTTACACCATGCCAACCCATGAATCTTACCTGAATTGTGCTGGTGTGTGTTGGACTCTGCTCTGGTGAGCTCCCAGAGCATGGGCAGGAATCACAGCAGACACAAGGATGAATCCTGTTTGCCAGACACGATGCTGTGCTGAAGAAACATTATTCAATGACAACACATCCACGTCAGAGTAGTCTGTGATGACCAAGAAAGTTCTGACAACTGCAGCCATCCCCATTCATTCCAAAAGCAGAAGAATAGGTAATTCCTCTTTGCTGTTTTATTAGGCAAGGCTTGAGAAACAGAGTGAGAAGGGCTTTGGACATAGCACAGTATTTAGTTTTACTCCAGTACTCCGGTTTTACTCGCTGTCCTCTGGTTTTACCCCAGAGCACTCCTATCCCTTCCATCACTTCTGCTATCACCTCCAGAGACTGCCGTGAATAGCACAGATCCTTGAGCGATGCAAACCTGCAAAGCTCTTCCTGCCTGATGCTCAATGCCTATTGCACAGTCCAGTGCACATCACTGCAAAGAATATCCCCTCCTCTTTCTGGTTTTAACGCAGCTTTTCTCCTTAACATCAAACTACAGCCCTTAAACCCACTCTAAATAATTAATGTCGGTTTGTTTTTTTTTACTCAAGAGAAACAATGATACCTCACCATCTCTTCTTCCTCGCCTGGCTCGGTGTCCCACCTCTTTCAGTGCCCTCCAGGGGACTGCTCAGGCTACACAGGATGAAGATCATGCAGGACTATACCACAAAACAGAAGGGTCTGGAATTCTTGTGTGGAAAATGGACAACAGTGCCTCACCTCTGCTGCTGCCAAGATGCAGCTTTTGCCCCTCTTAGTCTGCAATACAAATACCTTTTACTTTTCCCACAGAAGAGCCCTGAAGAAAAATTACCTGGCAATCAGAGTGTTGGTGCTGGTTTTTTTTCATTGTTTTGCTCAAATTCCTTTAATTTGCTGTATTTTTCTGTTTTTAAAGAATTGAGAAACTTTACTAAGAGCACTGGGAGCAGTGAGAAAGCATTCTTGCTGCCATTTGGCAATAGAAATGCATAACACAGTGACTGCCATCCCGGTGCCAGTGCTGTGCCACTTACTGCCCTCCCACACAGTAACAAATGTACCGTTCAGGCTACAAGTCGTTAAATCCTGTGTTCCTGCAGTCCCACGGCAAGACGGGAATTTCATTTTGCATTTTTATGAACTGTGCGTGCCTCCCTAATTTCCATGAGAATGGACAACAGGTCCCGTAAGAAAAAAATAATTACAATGAAGCAACACACCAAGTAAATTTGTTATGCCGTTAAGTCTTGAATTCTCACTGAGCCTCCTTTCTCTTGTACTTAACCCCCTTTGTTAAACAACCACCACTCACCAAAACCACTGCCAGGTATCAGGGTGAGCATAAAAAATACTGAATAATGTGCTGTAACTCTTCTTGCAGACGAGATGGGAGTAGAAAACTGAAACAGCCTCTTCTGCATCACAAAACACGAACCTAAGAACAAATGTGCTATGACCTACTGATGACAAATGAAGGTAATATAAAGCCTTGTAAGATTTCAGCTTTATTAGCATTATTTAACTTCTGAGACTATTAAAGGAGGCATATTTGATGAATGCAGCTGCGGGGACAGAATGGTTTTGGTTATGAAAGCCTGGTGTGGAACAGAAGAGAAAAATTACAGGACAAAGCCAAGAGCTTAGGAAGAGCAGAGAATATGAGGCCAAGGCGGTCAGTACTTTTTAACAGCTCAGATGTTACCAGGGAGAGGGCATCCGTGATGGACATTGCTGGAGAAGTTCCCAAATCCCAGTGGAAATGGCTGGAACAGTTGAAGAGAAATTCAGATAAAAACATCCCAATGTCAACAAGAGCAGAAGTGTGCCTTGATCACATTATGGGAACACAGTGAAATGCTGGAATGACACATACTGCCTTATTAAATCTACTGTTAATCATCCTTTTATATGCTAAAACTTTGCAGGAGACGCTCCTGAGGATCCAGTAGTACCTCTTTTTCCAGAAAAAATGAAAAGGAGCAAACACCCATTTGTACAAAGGGCAGATGTGGATTTTCACCTCCAAACTGTGGCAACCAGATGTTGATAAAATAACATGATTTTTAACTCAGCACACACCTTATTTATCAAGATACAACTTTCAGGAACAAGCACTGGAACAGTTCCACTAAATACACACATCATATATTGTTCCCACAGTCAGTTAATTATACAGCTTAGTGGAAAAGCCTCGTTAATGTTATGCACTTTACAGAAAGTATCTACATCTATCAGTGGAACAGTATCTTGTAAAAAACACTTGCCTGATTAGCCGTGTCTTCCCTTTTAGAGACAAAAGAAAGCTCTGAATGACAAATTTTGGCCACGATCAACCAATCATGCAGCAATCAAAACCGAACGTTTGTAAGAACAAAGACGGAAAAATCAGAAATTATCAGGAGAGCATCATAATAACAGATGGGCTATGCAAGGATTTTACTTTTTATTTACAGCAAATATATTACAGTAAAAAAGGTTAACATGGCTCGTGGTTGTGTAGGGATGGTACATATGCTTACATCAAAAGGGTTTAATTTCCTTGGCACTAACTGAACTGGATACAAGGATTCAACACAAAAATAAGAAACAGAACATTTATTAGGCAAAGTCTAACTGTACACATCTGCAACTGGAGTTTCAATGCAATCCAAAGAACACAAACAGGTCATCAGGATGGCAAGGACTTTTTCAACAATCGTGTTCAACCCTCAAGACAAGGCTGTCTGGCACCATTTAAAAGTTGCTGTACTGAATACACTGATTTTAAAGAAACGTCACAGATGATTAAGACACTGAAAATGCACTCAGCACAGTGAAGAAGCCCATTATTTTCCTTATTTCATTTTTTTACTCCCACAACACAAGAGTGTTAAAAGGCTGCATGGCAGACAAGCTGGATGCAACAGCTGGAGGGTTTTGCCTGTCAAGCAAAGTGACTTGGAGAAGAGACGTGCTTTCTGCAACAAACCCGACGATACGCAGCTTGTGTGCCTTCAAGGAAGATGATCTAAGAACAACAAATGCTGAAGCCTTATAAGCTCTTTACATCATAATCAGAATCCTGAGAAAAGCAGGGTCCAAATTACTCCAAGTGAATTCAGGCTTACTTATACACAACAAAATTGTCCAGATACATCAACAGTAGTAAACAGAGTTAATGCAGTGTTAATCTTTTTACATTTTAATGACTAGCTATAAAAACAGAAACTAGCATGTTCAAATCTGTTTACATTTCCTGAGCTTAGTTAAATCAAGAAGGAATGAACATTATAAAAATCCCGGTAAGTCACCAATAAATTAAGAATGTATATAACCACTATAGCTTAAGAAGCTCAGACTGAAGTCTGCCTATCCAATATCCTTTTTTTAGGAATCCTGTACAGAAGCCATGCCATTAACTTCACCAGCAATACTGAGATGCTATGGAATTGTAGGTCTTTTTTTTTTTTCCTTGCTCTTCCAGCAGACTGCCTGATGGCCTTTCCTAATCAAATCATATGAGAGCGTTCAAAAACTGCAACCCTCTACTTGCAGTGCACAAAACAATATTCTCAGCAATGCGGTGTACTGCTGAAATTCAAATTTCCTAGCTGCAGTTATTTGGGTGGGCTCTCAGCTCTCACACGTAACATCACAACCCTGGCAGCAGGTTTGGTATCCTTTGGGGGGAACAAACCAGCAGAGTGGAGGGAAGACCCTCAGCAATATTCATCTTAGCGGTTTCTTTAAGAGCCAACATCTTGCATTTGAGAAAAGCACTCGACCTACATGAGTCATACACATGTTTATTTATGCATGTTTATTTCCTGCATAGAGAATACTGTGTACCTTGGAATAAAACCCAAGCCTTGAGAATATACTGAGAGTATATTTGTAGCAGTGCTATGGAAGATTAATTCAAACCCAAACAATCAAACTCAATGGTCTCAAAGACTTGCAGAGCACGGACTTTGATAAAACAAACTACTTTTAAAAAAACCTGCTTATAGCATACTTTTATTTTACGGTGTAGATAAAAGAGAGGTAGAAATGTTTATCTCCTCAGTATCAGTTTCTGTGCAGTATTTATAAAGTATCAGAAAAGAAATCTATAGCTTTTTGGTGAAAATGCCAGCTTTTCTCCTAAGAATTATAAGGAATCTCTTCTTTCCACTTAAGTGCTGCAAACTAAGTAACTGGAATCTGGTTCAGAAGAGCTCTTCTTTCCAGCAGCCTCACCACACCACTTCAGTTACCAAGTTCTGCTTTTAAGAAGTCATTACCGAAATACTCCTATACAAGGTTCAAAAATTCCTCACAGATACAGTCAACCCATCAAACCACATTTACCAGCCAAACAGTATCAAGTTCTGCTCCTATAAAAAGCACTCATTCTTGCTCGACTTACATGATCCATCTTATGCAAACTACCAAGAGGGACAGAGAAGAACAGAAGCATGGAAAGCCGTGTGGCCCTTCCCCTCTTTGGTGATGACCACAGATGTGAGCACCATCATCACCCTGTTGGGCAGAGCTTCCTGAGGCAGCTTCTCTTCCTGCCACGACCCACTCTCCACAGCAGGAGGATGGATGGTGCTTGAGTGACGAGCACTCCTCAGAAAAGGTAGGAAGGAACACCCAGCCAGGAGACACAGCTGAACAGAAACCATGCTGGTAAGATAGATATCCAGCTTTCCCTGGTGTTAAGACAAGCCTGCAGCACTACAGTTTTCATGATTGTCACCAGAAAAGGGAGAGAGATGGAAACATCAGCTGCAGACATCAAGGGTGTGATCCAGAGCACAGTGCATTTCCCACGGCAACGAGAGCCTCGGAGCCAGCGGTGCCAGGGGAAGGCAGGTCAGAGGCACCAGGGTGGGATCTGCCCACAGGGGCTCCACCCCTGACTCCTGCTCTCATGGCACTGCGAGAACTGATCCATCTGTAAGAGAGGACCTGCCTGCTGACATTTCAGGGCACTCAGGGCTGCAGCTCCAGCTTTATTCACATAGCAACGACTGTTCAAGGGTGGGATTTGAGCCATGAAAGTCAGACTGCTGCATGGTGACCTTTAATTTACCCAGTGAATGTTAAACAAATTACATTAAATTAAATTCAGTCAAAGCAGATGCTAGCTTATTTATTAAAAAGCTCAGCTTTCTCTTTCTTTCAACTGGTTTTAGAGACCAGCAGCTCTTGGGAGCAGACCTTCACTCTAACATAGGCAAGAGCAGCTCCACAGAGATGGCCAGAGCGACTCTCCTGCAGAAATTCCAGCCTGAAGACCTGGCTGTCCCTAGGAGTGCCCAGCACCAGCACATAAGCACAGCATCTTTGCCTCCTTGCTCCCTACCTTACCCAGGTCTTCTCTCTCCTTCCAGAAAAACTGCACCGGACTCGCAGCGGAAGACAATTCTTCACTGCCAACATTGCCTTCTACTGTCCTATCTTTTAAGAAATCTATTAATTGATTAATGTAAAGAAGTATTTACTCTGTTTCAGAAAGCCAATACTGCTCTGCAAATATATTACTTGTCATTAACTTTTGATAGGGTTGGGTAAGGGAGCTCATATACAGTAACATGGTCAGGTTCACAGTCCAGGTTGGAAACATTTCTTTCTGTCAGCTGTAGCATTGTGAGACAACAAATGCTCCTGCACTCAAATAATCAACAGGCACACTTCTCCTTTTTACCTGTCACCCTTCCCATCCTTCAATCTGCTCCCTTTCAGCAGTATGCCTAAAAGCAGTCACATAAATAAGAGATGTGCTGCTTTCAGCCACACGGGCTTCATACACAGTCTGTTTTGTCTCTTTTCTTTTGTTCTCTGGAAACATTACTCTCATTAATTTCATTCTCCAACTATGATCCACCAAAATAAAAATAAATTCAAGTAGGAATCCAAATTGGTTATTGCTGGGTTATGGGTCAATGTAAACTGACCAGACCCAATGCCAACCTCGAATTCGCTTTACAAAAGTAAGGATTGTTCGATTACATTTGCTGACCATAGACAGCTTCTTTCACTATTCATACAGTTTGAAGACCGAAGATTTGCTGAGAACAAGACACAGTCCATGTCCCCTGGAAGTAAATGAAGCTAATAGCCATCATCTTCATCCATGTCACAGCCATAATCTGAAACACACAAAGACAAGGGCATATAAAAATGCAAATATTCTGGGTAGATGGAAGACACAATGGAAGTATCTCTTCTTTAAGGTTATTTTCCTGCTATGTACCTACATGGTAAGTTTTGCCTTAGGCAAGCATTTTAAAAATAATCTCTTTTCTTAGGGCTAAATAAGAAGTTCTTGCAAGTACTTCCTTCAATGAAATAAAATTATTTTTAAGCATGTATGTGTAAATATCTCTTGTCTCTAGACCCTCACGTGTCACTAGACCCTCATTTAGGAATACCTGGCACATGCATATATGAAATATTTGGTTTAATTTAGAGGCTAAGGTGATCAAGCCTGACTGCCACAAGTAACTTGGCACAGAGGCTGATAAGCAGCAGCATTACATTTACAAGTAGGCACGTTTTTCACTAGGCACAGGCACCAAGGAAAAAGCTGGTTTGTTTATATTATTCACGGATTTATGAGCTGAAACTGCAAGGGTTCAGAGATAGCTCAGAGTTCCCATCAACATCAAAAGAGTCATGGAACAAATCCTGACCAATGCATCTGACTCAGATCTCCCTTATCTTCTTACTTCTAGACTTAAATTTTTTGCCCAGATTTTTTAATCCAGTTTTGTTTTCGTAAACAATGCTGAGTGCAAAGACTGCGTTGTGTGTCAGAAGGCAAGTCTGTGTGTTTCTACTGCACCAATTTCTCTTCTGTGTGCTGCTGAATGCACTGACACAGATATTTTCTGCTGTGTAGATGAACCTACAGATAATTATTACTTATGAACACTGAGGAAAGTTAAACTTTATGTTCCAAATTCAATACAGGGCAACATCTCACCCAAAGAGACAAGCAAATGCTCAGAAGCAGAATTAGGTGTAATCTATAATGATTTGTGTAGAATGGGTGAAGTTCACCATCTGTAATTCATGCAGTTATTCCAGACAGGTCTAAAATCCATGGAGAGAGCAGCTAGGAAAGGGTTATTTGTTGTGCTGAACAGCTCTGCACACCTGCATTTGAATTCTGGGAATACTCTCTTCATTTTCATTTTAATTTTTTTTTTTGGTTGGTTTTTTGTTTGTTGGTTTGGTTTGGTTTTTTGGGTATTTTTTTAATTTTTATTTTCATTTTTATTTTTTAACTCTAATTTTTCAGCTGCTGTCCAGAGCAGAAAGGGAGTAGTGGAATGTTCTCAGAATGGTTCCAAAATAGTAACATTTACAAAATAAAAAAAAAACTCAGTGACCTTTATTCTATTTTTGTGGGGGTTTTATTAATAAACATAGACCCACCCTCCCCCACATGGGTGCCTTTTCTTGGGAACATTATTCTAATAATAAATGCAGGCAACAAACTGTTTTTCCTACAGTTCAGTAATTATTTTCCAGCAGAGAAATCAATCTAAAAGCAACAGACACTTTGGTGAAATGTATACATATTGTCCATGAAAGCAAAATGCACAGCACTGCAAAGATTTTTGCAGTAAATAACATTTCAGTAAGAAACTTCTTCCCATATTGAGTCTTTGCAACCCATAATTAGCAGCTCTCATTTTAAAAATAATTTTGTGTATTTTCAAAGCTTAACTTCTAAAGGGAAGTTTTTAATAAAGGATAAATGTGGATGCGTCCAGCTAGGAAAAACCCCAGCGGAGAGGAGACTGCCTTTTCCTGCCAGCAAAGAAATCTAATTAAACCAGTGGCTTTGCTGGGTAACCCAAAGAAATTAGCACACATCTGTGTACCACACAGGCACTGCCAGCACCATTCCTGCACTTGGAGAACAACTGCTTCCTCCTAACATTTTCCCCAGGAACAGAGTGTGAGGATTCGTTCTGTTTCGAGCTGAGCAGACATCCCCAGGGCTCAGCCTGGACATCACTGCAGCCTCCACTGAGCAGGCACAAGGAGCAGGGAGGGAAGGCTCAGGGGACAGTGAGCCCCAACACTGCTAATGGAAGGGTTAATGACCCCCCAACTTCTCAGATCCATATTAATAAACCTAATTATGGAGAACCCCTCTCCCTTCAGTTTGTTCTTGAGGAGCCCTCTTAGCCTAAAGCACGAGGGGCAAAGTTTTCTCAGGAGGAGTCTCTGAGGTCAGGCGATTCCAGGCGTCCCACAGGGATGGGCAATGCTGAACGGGCAGCAGGAGCTGGGGGACAGGGACAAGCAGGGCAACCCTGCAGGGGAACCCCAGCAAGAACAAAGCCCACAGCACAAGGAGATGGTAACTCAGGCACCATCCCAGCTCACCGTTTCCTCCCATTAACTGCAAGGCGCTCATGCAGTGATCTTCATCTTCTTCTGCCTCTTCCTCTTCCACCTCTTCATCAGGGTTGTAAGCTACTGGGCCACTCTCCACAAGCACAGCTGCTGGCTTTTCTGCAGCAGGAGCTTCAGCCTGTGCATTTGGAAAGGTCACCTGCATAAAAGAAGAGAGAACAGTAGAGGAGTTCTTCCTTTGGTCCAATATTTGCATAAAACTTCAGCAGCGTCCCAATGACAGGGACAGGATAGATGTCCAGTGCTAGAGGTTCAGCTGTTCTAATGAAAGTCTGAATGAAAGTCAGGCAACATCACCCAGTTTTTACCTAGTCCAGAACCAGGCAACTGAAATATCCAGTCATGGTAACAGCAGGACAAGGATCCTCTTACAAGCGTAAGAGGAGGAGAAATTTGGGAGTGAAGGCTCCTCAGTAGAGCTCTATGGGAAAACTTACAAACCTCTCCCACAGTGTGCTTGACTCACATCAGGCCTATTACAAAATAACAATGTTATTGACAATTTAATGATAGCAAAAATGTACCCTTCAAATCAGGAAAAGCCCAACATGTATTAGTTTTGACAGCTCTGGTTGGATTTATTTGGCGGCGCAACGAGCTGTGGAACAAATAGCACTCTGCAGACAGCACTTAATGTGATGGCAGAGCACTCAGTTGATAATACACACTGGCACCTGTAACATTACCTATGGAATTCATCAGAATAATGATCTCCAAACACTAACCTGGGAATCAATCACTGACGGGACCTGTTCCGTACGTGTTCCTCCCGAGCTGCTCCAAGGTTAGGCAGGACACAGCGCAGGGAAAGGGCAATAGCACAAGGGAACAGAGGCTAATTTGGAGTAGGTCATATTGTCTCTGGGTCACTAAGGAGAGATCTGGGAACAGGGCAGGAACCAGAAACACAGTCTGTGCCAGCACAGCCCAGGCTCTGGTTTTTCTGATCTTTCTTCTTATTTTCCTGGTGTGCTCAGTCCAGAGCTCCACCTCCTTCTCCCATCCAGGGAAGAAACATCACAGGAGCGTTACCTCCACCAGCTCTGCAATAGGGCACTGTGCACATCCATTCTGTACTTGGACTGTTTGGGGTTTGTACACTATAGCCCGTGGCAGACAAAACCCCAGCCAATTAGTGGCAATTTGAAGATAAACCATTAATGCTGCTTTGTCACATGAAGAATTTTGAGAGGGGAATATTGGCAGCACCTGTCACTAGCCAGCTGTTTCAGAACCAAGAGTTATCTCCCCTAGTCAGAAAGATGGAAAAGACTGGGGCCACTTCCTCGGAAGGACAGTGGTGAGGTGCTTCTAAAAATGAATGGTCCAAAGGAGACCAAGAAAACCCCAGCTCCTCTGGCCAATACCATGAGAAAAGTGCTCAGCGCTGTAGGTTTTAAATTATAGTAGGCAACTATTTACTGCTGCATGTTCTCCAATTCCATTGGAAGTTCTGATAAAGTGTTGTGGTTTATTTATATTTATTTATTTATTTATAAATGTATTTACTTGGGATGCAGTAGCTCCCAGAATCCCTGTAACTCCAGGCACTTTAGAGATACACCATAAGAGAAAATCCCTGTACCAGAAAGTTGATAGTCTAATTATTCAAACATCAAAGCTGTTCCTGAAGTTGTCATATACCATGACAGTCAACCTAAACAATCTGTCTGAGTTTTTCAAAGTCACCTAAGGGTTTGCTCCAATAGCTCATTAATAGGGCAAAAGACACCCATTAATTTTAATAGAAAATCAAGTATTTAGATATTCGGATCAGTCAAAGAAAGGTTTTCATGATTTTTTAATGCTCAAATTAATCATATTATTTAGAGGAACTTCCCTCCAGTTTATATTTCCTACCACTGCTTTGCCTCTGGAGTGATCAGATTGAGTCCATTTTGGTATAAGCAGAAATAGTCACCACAGTTTGAGACAAAGCAGCATCATAATATACATCAATTTATATGTTTAAAAGTATCCATCTGCTCTGAAAAAGTGAGTGAATATAAAGGAGTTACAATTGAGTCATTATTTTTTAAAATTGCACCATGCTAATTAAAATGTGACCTTCTTCTAATTATCATGTCCACTTCCAGACTGCTGTTCTTCTAAAAATGTGCAGAGTTTTCTAATGAGCAGAGAATAAGAAGTGAAAATGTATTTCCCTAGGCAGGATATCAAACTGTTTCTGAAAATCAATGACTTTTAGTCATTTTAAAAACAAGGCAGTCAAACAACACCTTTAAATAGAACTTCCTGAATTCACTTCCAGATGTCCTGGACTGGAGTTTGGTATTTAGCTTCATGTATGGATGGGCAATTGTCAAAGATGTTAAACTACCTAAGGGAACTGGTTCACTTTCACAAGGGTGTCAGTGTCACACTTTCATGGGCAAGATGGACAAATATATATATTCTCAGTATACCAATATACATAATACATACAAATATACAAATATATATTCAGTATACTTATATATATATATATACTACATATATTGGTATATTGAATTTTTAATATGCAGCAGACCATTCGTTATACACAAAATGCCTATGGATACTCTGTAAAGTGTGAAAATAATACTGAAAAGAAGCAGCTATCATTGTTATTGTACCATGATAATAATCATGATCCCTTTGGGAGAAAATGCAGGCACACAAAGCCACCCAAGGAGGGCTTCTGGCAGTGGCCAGTTACCAGCACTAACTTTTCTGTGGCATTATTACATTTTCAAAGTAAGCAAACAAAGCAAAGAGCAAGCCAGGCCGTATGGAGTAAGCTGTCGTTCCACACTGGTCTCTGACAGACGCCCAGCCCTTCCCTGGGGTCAGCTCTGGCTGCACAGAAACGGGGTTTTGCATCATCCTCCTTTCTCCATGAGGACAGCCCAAGTGCTGAGACACAGGAATGAGCTCTGCCCCCTCCTACCCCTCCCACACATTTATTTCACATGGACCTTCTTAGATGCTTGCAGGGAGTTTTCTCTTTTTTTGCTGTCCAACGGAGCATTATGAGGCTGTGCTAATGCTCCTAATGGATAAGTAAGGGCAAGTCTGGGTTAGAAAAGAGCCAATCTCAGCTTTGCAGTGTTCACAGTAACCAACTCCCAGCCTGAGCAGAGAGACGAGATTCTCGTTTCTTTTACCCTTGTCTCCCATATGACCAGAGCCAGGCTGAGAACAGCCTGTGGGAATTTCCAAACTCAGCCTGTTGCCCCAGGAGAAGTGCTGGACTTTTCATACCTCTTCAGTGGCAGCCTTCTTAGCAAACTGGGTTGAAATCAAGGGTCTTAATCTGCAAAGAAGGAAAGAAAAAATGCTGAACATTAGAAAAGTTGCACAAGAGTCTGACACAGAGTACTCACTCTCCAAACAGTGAAAGCACTTTGCTAGTGTTATGTTGTGCAATTACTTTTTTAATGATTTAAGATAAAGAGTAGAGAGCCACAAATGCCACGATAATTAACAAACACATTCCCTTGGAAGCGTCTGTCCCAGATGAAGGTAATAATAAAAGATGCCAGCACAGTAGCAAAACCCCACCTCAAACTGCAGCCCCAGCTTCTCCCCAAGGTCTTTAAAATAGATGGGTTTGTCACGTTGTACAAAAATCAAAAGAAAACTGATTTTTGGAAGAATGCAGACGTGGCAAGACTGGGCCACACTCTGATTACCTAGCACTGGTCTGCAACTGCTTCCCTGTATCTGATGATACACAGAGGATAACAGTAAGGTTATGCATGCAGGATACCACAATCATCACAGGCAAGATTTTAACCTCCAGCTTCAGAAATGATCAAAAAAACCAGGGACCCTGCATACCTTGAATGAGAAATGACAGAAATTGAACATAAACATTTTTAAAAACTCTGGATCAGACGTGAAAGAGACCTGCATATTTAGGGAGAAGAGCTGGATCAGTATTACTTTACAGCTAAGTATTAAATATTATTACTTCTGAAAAACATTTCATAGTCTGTCGTTTCCTTACTACCAAGAAGGCTGCTCTCAATCCATCATTTAGTGTTACTTTCTGGTCTCTCCTGCTCATCTAGATGTATCTAGTCACAAAGAGGATGACTTGCTTTCTACAGAAACACTGCTCAGACAGCTCCTCAAGCAGGTCTTTTAACGAAGTCTAGGCAAACAACTTAATGAATACCAATTTATGCCTCCAGAGATACAGTCTTTTATGATAAGCAGTATTTTACTCTCATTTTTCTCTTAGTCATTCCTCCTTGTTAACACACAGAAACTGGCTGTTTTCCTACTTATTTATTTATTTCAAACAATCAGCAGGAGGAAACAAAACCCCAGAGAACGAGCAGGGGAGACTCAGATCATTATCTCTAATGGTGAAGACAATATTAAAATACAGGATACTGGCTAAGCTCCAAAAAGGTTCAAAAACTGGTCATTTCTGAAACGCTTTGCAGGACCCAAAAGCCATTTCAGCAAGTCAAGTAATTAAAGGTGCCTCCTCGCAGCAGATCAAAACAAAAATAAGCCAAGGGAATGTTTCAGGAGCTGCACCACTGAAGAATCCAGAACACATTATTCTGCTACAGATACTTCTTGTCATGTTACATAATTATAAAAAAATTCAAGAACAAGATTTTCTTGACCTACATAAATATCTATTACTTACAAATCCTGGTGGACTTCTGGCCTTAGAGAGAATGTATTTGAATGCATGGACACACTCCTCCCTATGTGCCTGCCTCCTCTTTCCCTTATCTTACCCCAATTGTAGAGGTTTCACCTTTAAATGCCATCTAGTCCAATGCCCCTGCAAGGAACAGGGACACCTCCAACATGACCACGTTGCTCAGAGTCCTGTCCAACTCAACCTTAAATGTTTCCAGGGATGGGGCATCCACCTCCTCTCTGGGCCTCTGTGCCAGTGCCTCACCACTATCATAATAAAAAAAAGTCTTCCTTAATTCCTGAAATTTGCAACTACCTACCTACCTACCTACCTACCTACCTACCTACCTACCTACCTACCTATATTCAATCACTGTTTTCCAAAAAATCACCCTGTTTAGATGCTCACGAACATACGGATGCAGCAAAGCCAAAAGGTTTCATAGCTGAAGGATTCTAATTACCAAACAGGTTGTGTTTCATTGACATAACTGAAAAACACCCAACAGTGGCAAGAAATGAAGGGCTTTTATTTTAAACCCGTAGTCATGATTATTGCAATTAACATTGTACCAAAGATAGCACCTTTTCCCTCCTGCCACCCAAAGATATCAGACCTCCCTGGAGCACCCTGAAAATATTTCCTCCCCCCAATTAAAATCAAGCTGTTGAGTAAGACTCACAAGGTAATCAGAAACTGCTGACATTTCTTTTAGAGCAAATTATACATGTGCTCACACAGTGAAGAAAACAATCACAGCTACAGGAAGCAGAGAGTAAACATTCCAGTTTCATTTTAATTAAAATGGTCCCCTAATGAAAATAAAAAGATTCACGTTTATGAAAAGCCTATTTGCAAAACTTTAGTGCTATATCCAAGAGCCCTTCTACACCATTTCTGAGCAGCGAGGGACTCTCACACCCAAACCGAAATTAAAGCTATATTTCTGTTCCATGAGAGCCGCTCACAACACGTTCGTCTTCATTTCCTTACTACAAATACAGCACTGCTATCCGATTTGGGCAAGAGTTTCTCTCTCAGCACAGTATAAAATGCATCCCAAAGCAGTGGTGTGGATCCTGTTGCTGCCAGGGGTGGTCAGCACCTGCTGCAGGTCGCTCATCACCTGGGTGGAACAGCCTGGCTCGCTGTGCCTCCACACCAAAACACTAGCCATGACACTGGAAAAAGATAAAGCCATCACAAAGAGAGACAAAAAACTTATTTTCCCACTGAAATAATGGCTTTGATTCAAATTACAGCCATTAAAGTTATAAATATATAACTTCTTTGGCTCTCCTTATGCCAATGGAGAGCCCTACTATTACTGTACAAAACCATTTAAGAAGGTTTTAGAGTTGGGGTGTTGTTTTGTTTCTTAAATGCCCCGATGTCCTGACCTCCTTAAACCAGAGCAGCTGCTGCCACACCAGCCATATGGAGCAATAAATTACTGGCTGCCATGGCTACAGATACGGGCTCCTTCTGCTGTCTGGCTGCACCTCAGAGGGTGGAAAAAAGTGTCTTCAGAAAGGTTTGAGTATTAGCGATCGAAAAAGCACCTTGGAAAAACAATTGAAGTATCTTACCCAACTTTCACTGGGCATGACTCAACCTCATCTCTAAAAGGCTACCAAGGGACACACATGTACATATACACTACAGAACAAAGATCCTGTCCATCAGAGTCCAACTGAATTAGAGGTTCCCAAGCTCCATAAATAATAACATCCTACAATTCCATGTATACTGAAGTGACAACAGCATCTATTTAAAATGTAATGTTTTGACTGGGAAGTAACGGGGCTCCTGGTCTTCCGAAGTGTGTCAGTTGTCATTCACAATTTATGATGATTTCTAGTTTGGGGCATTTTCCTTATGAACTTTACAAATTAACACAGTACCTTGTGGGAGGGAGTAACAGAACAAGCAACTTTCTGAACAGCAATGTGATCCATAAAAGGGGATGAAAAAGATTTCACACAGCCCCAAGTGTTACATCCACACTTCAAACTACTTCAAAAATTATGCAGATCTACTAATGCTCATGTCAGCCAACACACATAACACTGGAAGCAGATTATCTTGACATGTTTGCGACAAAAACTAATGGCATGGTACAAGGCATCAGAGGCTGCTCCCTGCCGAATCCGCTCCGCTCTCAGCAGAGATGTGCACGATAACGTCTGGGTTTGTCCTCCAGCTTAACAATTTAAAAGAAGATTCAATATAATAGCTCCTGACAGGGCTGGAGATCACACAGACTAAACTTTCAAAGTGTTTTTCTCTGAAAAACAAGCTGCCTGTGACAAACAACAGTTTTTATTTTGCTTATTATTTAATAACAAAAGATTACACAGTGAGGTATATAAAGGAGAAAGAGCAGTGAGAGGTAATAAACCCACCTCACTTGCATCAGGGTGTTCATCCACCAAAAAGTTTGACAACACCGTAACAATCTCCTTAGTGCAACCCTGCAAGTAATTTGGAAACTCACCCAAAGCTCTGTTTCTTACTGAATTTTAATTTAATCCACCCAAGTAGGGAACATCTTATTGCTGCTCACCGCCCATACTAATTTTATACACGGATGGTCCCAGAATACACAACGGGAAGCAGAGATCGAACGGAGCCCACAGCCACAAGCCTGCAGTGTAATTATGCAGGTCATCCAAGACAACTGCCCATGAAACCTATACATCCATACCATGCTTTTTCATGTGCAAGGACAGAAAAAGCTATTGAGAAATGACTCAACAAGAGACGGGTCAGGTTCTTCACGCTGGCCGAGATCCTCCTCCCACCTGAGGCCAGATGGTTTTGCCTCGGGAGGTCAGTTTACCAGACATGTGTGTGAGAAGGAAATTAATATAAATGTTTATCCAGGCTAAGAGTGCCCTTTAATTAGGTACCGTCAATGTTATCCTTACCGGAAAGCTGGGAATTACCTCTCTGCAAGGATTTAAAGCTCTGCTTGGAAACACGGCAGCATCAGGAGATACTGACCCACTGTCCTGCCATCAGGTCAGGACAAAGGGGTGACCCTGCCGGACTGGGATGACTGCTCTTTTCCAGAGGGCAAAACTGAGACTGCAATGACAACCACAACGCTGGAGCACTCTGGGCTTTGCACATCCAGCTGTGGACCCCACCATCTTCTAGACCTGCCAGATAAGAGCCAGATGCTCACAGGAGCTGTTCCCTCCACTCGAGAGGAAGTGGAGGCACACAGCCAAGGCCATGGCTGGCTGTCACACCCATGAACAGCAGCATGATGCCCTGAGGACAGGGGCTGAGGGGTTAAGGGTGCGCTGTGCCACCTCAGAAGTCCAGATCCAACCACAGACAGCACCGTGCTCTGCAGAATGACAAAGCACCTGTGATGCTCTCACCTTGAAACCATGTGTGCCTGGGTGTGAGGCAGGCAGGTAGTTTTGGCTTTCTCAAGACCAGGCTCTTCACCCAGCCCAGCTCACCACCACTGTGAAAGCCCCAAGGAGTGTCCCTGAATCACTGCCCCAAGTGACAGGGCTGCAGAGACCCCAGCTAATGGCAAAAAGACTCCAGCTAAGCACGTCCAGACTGCAATGAGCTCAGCCCACACACAGAGAGGTCACTTTGGAGATGGCTCACGCCAGTGCTGCCAGCTGTACAGATGTGACTGATGCAGCAGCAGGCAGAGTCTGAACCCTCCTGGATACTAACAGACAGTTCCTCCTAACTCTGCTCCAACATTTCTGTGTGAACTCCACCAATCCACCAACAGTCAGTGCTTGCATCCTGTTTCCGAGCAAGCAACGCTACGAAAAGAGCCATTTCAAGCAGGAAAAAAGCAACGCTGAAGTGACAACAAAAACTAAAATGAAATGAAGAATTGTTACCACTTCTGATTCCTAGTCAGTCCTCTTTCATGCTGGATCAGAGGAGCCTGGCTTTCATCAGTGCAGCACCAGACAACACGGCACTGAGAACATCTTCAGTGCTAATGAGAGCAGCCTCTCCCAGCAAATGCCTGGAACTGAGCACTGAGGGACCAAAACTCACAGGAGGAAACTGGAAAAAAATAAGAATCTCTATCATTCACTACAGAATAGATTTACCAGTGAGGAACTAAGCACCTGCATCACTCACCAACAGACTTTTGAAAAGCAGGAACTTCGCTGGTGTGTCGTGAGCTAAACACCTATTTCAGGCTTTTCAGAGAGGGGCAGGGGCCATGACATCTGTCGTCAATAACCCAACTCAGAGTGGGCAATATTTTCCTGCATAGCTGCAGCACTCCTTCCTCAATTAGATGCTGGAAAACAGTGGCTTGCTATTATTCCTACTCACTAAACCAACAGATTTTCAACAGCAAAAATTAAAATAATGACATCTAAGGCCATCTTACTGGGACCAAATGAAATTATGCTCCTGCAGCAGATCCCAAACAGTATCTGCACCTATCTGCTTCTAAATGAAATTGCTGCAGACCATGGGAAATTACAATTGCTTCAGGACAAGAAAGGCTGACTGATCTAATATTTCTGGTTGATACACCTTCTTCCCGGGTTTGTCAATAAAGATACTGATGAGTTCATCTCTCCACAGGTCAGGAAAGTATTAGTTGAAAATATGCTATTCCTTTCACCATGGAAATTTTTCCAGATGAAATGATGGCAGCAAGGCAAATCTGCACCTTGCTGAGAAAAGCTACTTAAAATAAGGAAGCTATGAAGCATTTTAATGAAGGTAAATGAGTAATCATAATGGTCTCAGTTAAGCAAGTCTAATGGCAGTGTCATTTTTAAAACATGGGCGTGAGACAACTCACGTGGTGACAATCCATATGTCTTAACTATCATGTGGCACCATCTTTCAAATGGTAACTGTGCAGAATGCAACTGCCATGGCAGAAAGAACCATTATTAGCAGATAAGGCAAAAAAAAATAATTTTTAAATCGTACTTGAAACTATAGTAACAAGAAATGAGGTTTTAGAAGTTAAATGAACACATTATCATCTCAACAGAAGGATTATGCTATTGAAAAATTCTCAGCAGAAGCACTGCCGTCTGTTTCTGGTGCAAATGTATTTTTCTAGACTCAGGCAAGGAGGATTACAGATATTTGCTTTTGGACAAGTGTTTTGATCAATCTTAACCTCATGAAAACTTCAAATGAGGCAAAAGATAAAAAGAAAACACCTTAGTAACCTGCAGTCTCTGAGAACAATTCACTGAGGTTGTTATACCCAAAGGTGATGCCAGATCGATCGCTGGATCTTCCCTGTTGACATTACAAGGACAAAAATCATGCCAGACAAAAGAGTAACTCAGTTCTTCCACACCTCCAGTAGCCTATACCACCAGGAAAATTCAGTTTCTCTCACCCAATTGTGCAGGCAAAACTAATATTTCAAAATTCAGGTAACTATAGATTCATACAAGTAATCCATCAAGGAATAAAGATGGATGACTGATTTTTTTTTTTCCTTGTGTCTGGTCTATTATACATTAAAGAGCAATTTCACTGGCAGCCATCTGGAAATCAATGTATTCCAAGCTTTATTTTATGATTACCAACATTCCCCTTCGTAACTCATTTCTAATTATAAGCAATAAATCATTCCTTCTTGCTTGTAATTTATAACAGCCAATTATGGCAAACCTCTTATTTAAATAGCAAATCTCGCTGTAAAACATCACATATTTTGAGGTATGCACAGAACATCTAATCAGGCAGCCGAATGGTAGAACGATGATTTAATGTAGGTTTCGCAGCCACAGAGAAGACACACGTGGAAGAACCCACCCTCCCCTGTGCCCTGTGCACACCAGGACTTTCCAAAACTGAAAGCACAGGTCTCATCTGCCTGACTTAATGCAGAACAGATTTACATGTAGCGATAGGTGAGCCAGGACACGACTCAGGGAAGGCTGGTGTTAACGCTTCTCTTCACTGTGTCAGGAGGTGGATAAAGAGGTTGTGGCAGAAAAAGCTGTAGGTTAGTTAAGTAAGAACTTCTGGGCAATGTCTAGTTTCATTTTAGGAACTAACAGTGAAAGAACACAGCTCTAAATTTAATACTTAAAAAAATAACTCGAGCAGCTTTTCCCATGTCTGGATTTGTGTTCGAAATGGGCTGGCTGCCTCCTCCCAAGCCAAAGGACTCCCCCATGCACTGCCCAGGTGCTCGACATCACACCTACTCCCTGTTACACAGGTTTTATAGGTGTTAGCATGGAGTATGAGCAAGGCACTCACTCAGATCACTCCTCCCCATCCCTCCCAGCCAGGAGAGGATCAGGCAGAACAAAGCAATGAAACAGTCGGAAGAGAAAAAGTGTCACCAAATAAATCCAGATTCTTCCTCTGGGGAGAAGCATTTAATGGTGGTTTGCTACAGCAACTCTTACCAATAGAACACCAGCAAAGAAATGTAGTGGAGAATGTCAGATAAGACCAAACAGGGTCAGTCCAAAAGCACAGGCAAGGACACAGAAAAAATTTTAGTTATATTTGTTCTTCAGTGTAGGTCTGAGTAACAGGCATGCGAGTGCAAACACAAGAGAAAGACTTCTTATAAATAGCTCTGCTGGGATTTGTCCGTTAGGAAAAAAACCTCACTCTTGTCAGAAAAGTATTTGATACAATTTTGGATACACAATTTATTACATGAGAAACTGATCTCAGGAACGTGCAAGTGGTTCCCACTGAGATTTTATTCGGTCATCACACAGCTCGAGTCTGTTCCAGCTTCACATCGTGTCATCTGGTAAGCGTTTACAGTAGGAATCTAGGGAACTGGATTTGGAAAAAATCCATCACAACTGACCTAAATCTGATCTGACCTGAATAATCAAACTGAATACCAAATTCAAAAATGGCTAGACAGAAGAGAGGAGCGGGAATTCTTCAGCTGCAGAAGTTATCTCATGCTTTCCTTGGCCATACATTGGGTTAGGCACCCCTCTTTTCTTTTCCCAAGCAGCCACGGTGATGGAGGCTGTGTGAACATCCCCTTGTTCCAAAAGCCTCAAAGACAAGTGCACAAGTGCTGCAGCCTCCCCCGTGCTGCTGTTCCTTTTGAGATACCATTCCTTCATGACAGAACATGTGGTGGGGCATTCCTCCCCCCCAGGCCGCACTATGATCTCAGTGAAAGCACCTGGAAATGGGGAATGGAAGGTAGCAAGTAAGTAAGAAAACACAAAGAGAGTGCTTTGGAAGGGCAGTGGTGACCACATCAGCACCATCTGGCTGTGTCTTTGCCACAGAGTCACCCCAGGGTCACCCCAGAGGGTGCTGCAGCAGCCCCTGGGCAATGCCTCGTTAGACCCATGGCCATGCCAGCCCACCCTACAGCCACGTGTCATAGTCACAACCTGTCCTGTCACCCAGCCCTGCC
Source organism: Acanthornis magna (assembly GCA_036785705.1). Classification (NCBI taxonomy): domain Eukaryota; kingdom Metazoa; phylum Chordata; class Aves; order Passeriformes; family Acanthizidae; genus Acanthornis; species Acanthornis magna. Next base: position 250,254 of record JAWUZG010000097.1, read on the forward strand.
CCTATTGCTGCTTCAGGGCCTCCCTCGGGGGGTGACACTGCCAGCGTGGCTTTACTGCTGAGAGACTGTGCTGAAGGTGCAGCACCACCTAAGCAACACACAGCAACTCTCCATGGATGGGTCATTATTTACACAGACCTTGTAGTGATGTGTTCAAAAAAAAGTTTCACCACTTTCAAGACTCCTTATCTTCTTTTTATGAGAGATCTAAGTATTATTTATTAGTCTTCTCCAAACACAAAGCTCAAAGGCATTTTAACATCTGGTTTACTCTCTCAGCACTGAGAACAAAAACTCTCTGAAGAAAACTAAAAAAAATCACTGGGTTGATGTTGGTGAAACTTGGGCAATATTTCTGGCAAAAACTTTGAACAAGGATGCAAAAAAACAGCCTTTAGAAAACTGTAAAGGGAGGGAGAAACAGACACCAAAGCCTATAAATTTCATTTTGAAAATAAGGCATCATTCTTATTATGCCTGTGGATGTGTATCTTCCCCATGTAAAGTTTTAAAAGCCTTAAATAAACTATACTTCTAAGCAAGCTTGTAATTAGCGACGGGCAGGCTTGGCTTTAATTACAGCTTGAAGAGGCACACATTATGGAAATACTTAGCTAATAACCACAGCGATGCTCTGTTGATGGCTGAGGTCAGGCCAGCATGTGACTGCCATGAAACCACCTGAGTGCTTTCTGTCTTGTGCAAACTGGGCTCCCTAAGGAAGGAGCAGGACTGGTCTGTCAGGTCCTGCTCCCTGCTCTGCCATGCAGGCTTTGCTGGCAGCAGTGCTGAGATGTCCTGAGCACCTGCATTTGGCCTCCCTGCTCCTTACAAGTGTGCTGTGGGATAGCTGTTCTCACCTCAGCTGGAGAAGCTGTGCAAAAGAAGAAAGGGAACCTGGCAGAGCGAGATGGAATGCACCATTTCAGCGTCAGGCAAGATCAGCCTGCACCCAGTGCATGAATTGGTCAGGTACCAGCACACACTGTGAACATGTATACATTAACCTGTACAGCTTTTCTTAAAGCTAATAGGAGGCTGATCCCACATTCCATCCCAAAAACCCAACAGGATAGGCTACAGGAAGAATATACCTCCAAGACAAAGTTCCTGCAAGTTCACACAGCTGTCTTACAATTTTGAATCTAACCTTTACTGACATAAGAAAGGACCAGAAAGTAAACTGTACTTCATTACAACCTCAGAAGCTGCTTGCCTGGCAATCTCTACTTGGGGGTTACTATATATGAATTGCAAACCAATACAAATCACTGGGAAAATGGCTATTTACCACTGAATATGACACAAGTTTAAAATATGCATTGCTACACACTGTGGGTGCTTGCTCATACACTCTGTTATGTACCAATGAATCACTGAACTGGGTCACAGAAGCCCTTCATGTTCTAGAAGTCCTGTCTCTAGAAGTCCTGTCCCTCTGCAGGCTTTGTCTCCTTCACAATGCATTTGGTACAGATAAAGAGATGAGTACAAAGATGCAGCCACATTTTCTTACAGAAAGAAAATTCCAAATGGAAACGTTAGGAAGGAAAACAATGTCAATTGCTGTTTTAAAATCTGTGTACAATATGTGAAACTGCTTTTGAGAGACGAGAACACTGCTGTTGATGTAGGGAGCAGACAGGACCATCTCTCCAGTGTCTTGTGTGGGGTGGCATGGCTGTGGGATCCTACATATAAAGCAGAGTTGTTGAATTGTGTTTTGCTTTAATGCAGCTTACTACTTGTGTTAACAGATAGAATTATCCAATAACTGCAGGGGAGATGCCTCTCACAGCCTCCCATGCTGGTTTAACTGGATCAATGGGTGTCCGGGTGAGGACCGTGCTGCCCACAGTCAGCTGCATGTGGCTGAAGAGGGGCAGCTCTGGGCCACCAGTCCCTAACCCGGCCCAGCCAAAACAAGCCAGGTCAGCCTAAGGAGACCTCTGCTAACTATTACCTCTGTCATTGCTGGAGTTTTCGCAATCAGTTGAAGGGCACTTGCACAAGCAGGGCAGGCAGCAGATCCGAGCAGCTGAGTTCAGCTGGGAAGATGTTTTCCTGACCTTGGCTTACAGCCATCTCAGATGGCTCCCAACACCTCCTCTGCACTGAGCCCTCACCTGGATAGGTGGAAGGCTGACCCCAATCTCAAACATTCAGATGGCCAAAACCTCTGTAACTGGGAATCGGTCACTCCCCATCAAAGCAAAACACAGCAAAACCCGCGTGACAAGATCTGTTTAAAAATCCTTACTCCAGCTCAACCTTTTACTCAAACCTTCCAAGAAACTGTGGCCCCTGGTGCGTAGTTCTTCAGCCAACAAAAATCCAGCTTCAGAGAAAGGCCAATGTAAAAGCCAGGCAAGCAATTCGTGTTGCTGAACATCCTTTCCTCACTTCACTGCAGCTATGGAAGATCCATTAAAAAGAAAATTACTGCAGCTACAAGACTGCATTCAAAAACTGCTCGTGCACATCCTCAACTCTGTGTACACAGAAGTACTGAGGGGCTGGGGTCGTCCTTCAGCACTGCTGTGCCATCCGAGAGGGAGTCACACAAATGCTGTGTAAGCTACACTCCTACCACAATTACTAAGATATGGGCTGTGAACAGTAAAAGAAGTTCAACTGACCATGAAATGTGCAAATACTAGAATAAATAGATATTTATACACTGTCTTACTTATTTAGAATTCCTCCTTCTCATCCTATCATTCATATTTTGTCACCGTATTGTGTCTAGTTTTTCAGACAATTTTGAACATATAACAGATTTTAGTACAACTCCAGCGACAATGTGTAAAATCTGAAACAAATGCTACTCATCTCAAGTAAATCCCTGCTTTTTCCTTTGTACCTAGAAGAGCTTGCTCTCCAACCCTGTCATGAAATAATTGTATTGAACAGCCGAGACAGCAAATTCCCACTGTAGTTCAAATCCCTCTAAACACTAACCTACGTTTGAAGATCAATACAAAAATGTACTTTCAGGTTAATCTTCTGCCTTTTTTCTTTTTTTTTATTCTGAACTTCAACCTCCTCGCATTAAAAATTCACAGCCAAGAAAGCGATATTCCTCCTGCAGGACCCGAGCTACTCGAATCAAGTGTTCAGCAGCACTGTGGGACAGGGCAAGCACAGCCCCTCCAAGGCTTTGTGCCGCACGCACCCTCTCCAGAGGGAAAGGGCTCCCTGCTGCAAACAAAGACGAGGCTGTTCGGGCTCAAGTCACAACTTCAAAGAACAGCAGCACAGAATTTGCCAACTTGCTCGGCCATTCAAGCAAATGTCAGCTGAAACAAAAGCACACCGAGGAGAAGTTGTTACCCAATGCCACGCTGGGAAAATAATGCAAATTTGTATCAATGATCAACTTAGCTTTAACTGAGCCTAATGAACAAGTTCCTTTTCCTTTTCTTCATCACCACACTCATTTTGCTCTCTAAAGGCATTTCTGAAGCATCAGTTTTAGAAAAAACTTGATTTTAAAAAAACAGTGGCACCCTTCCCTGCTTTTTGAAGAAACTTTAATACGTAAAGTTTAGATCTCCTACATTCTGTACTTGGTCAAAATATGCAGCAAATGCCTAAGAAGTGCTTGGCCCCAGGGAGACAACAGTCTGCACAAACTCACTTGTAACACACGCCTGCCTTTCAGCTGTTTAATCTCCACACACTGTATTTCCTTTATCAGCACTACAGCATCACTCCACTTTGCCTTAGTTTTTTGTGTCTACAAAATATCGTGAGAACATCAATACTTGGCAAGCTAACACTTGGGCTTTTAGCATGACATCACAGATCTCTGGGTTACTTTGCTCCCTTGGTTAGTAAAATGTTACAGCAAATAAACAGCTGTATAAAAGAGGGCTTTTTGTTGTGTGGGATTTTTTTAATGCAATTTAAGTGCTATATTGCAACATAAACACTTTTTACTGTGCGTGTTTTTATGGAAAAAGTTTTACAGAGTAAACTGCTTTAGAGAAACAGAATCAGATTTAAACACATGCACAATAGACTTACATTGGAAATTAATTTGGTAGCAATTTATGATCCTTTGGTGTGAATTTTCACAGTCATTTTCAGAGCAAGAATGTATAAGTTCAGAAGTGTTACATTTTACCTGGCCTCAATGGGGAAATTACAGCTCAAAGGTTCTTGTTACCTCTGGGCTTCTGAGTATTAATAATTTATTTTAAAATCTTAATAGAAGAACAAGAAAGCGCATAAACCCATAAACCTCTTAAACAAAATACAGGTTTCTACCATGAACACACTTCACACAAAGGTGCTAAAACCAATTGCCAACACTGGCAAAAGTCGATCAATACAATATTAAATTCATTTACTGCCTCTGCATCTTCCCACTGAATTCTGATGCCCATGCGGGCAGCCCTAACATTCAAATTCCCCATCCATCTCACAGGATAAATGTGAAAAAATACTCTTCAGAGACGGCATACGAGTGATGTGGTGTTTGCACCAAATGGCAGCACCACGCAGAGAGCCCGGGAGCAGACTTCTCTCATCTCCCAACAAAAGCAGTCTGGGGAGGTCACGGAGCGAGTGCTGTCTCTGTAGCCATGCCCTGGGCTCCTGGCCCTCCAGCCCTCCTGGCAGCACCAGAAGTGTTTTTGGCAAAACCACACTGGAACAGCTCCCCTCGCCTGCCACATGCCCATCCCTGCCATCCCTCCACAGCCCCCATTCACAGCTGTGGGTGTTTCATGCACCTTAGGCAGACACTAAACCATGCCTTGGGGTGCTCCAGCTCCAGGGAGCTCAGGGCACAGGCTCGGGAGCTTGGGATCACGGAGCACTCTCCTGGAGACATCACCTGAACAAATCCTCCGAGCTGATGCAGGAGAGGCCAGGCTGATGCTGATGCCTGACCCACCAAGCCCAGCTCTGCCCTCCTCCCATGTCCCAATTTTCAGAGGAGGACCCCATCAGACTCACCCCAGCATCAGCAACAGCATCCCAGACCCAACCAAAGCCAAATGTTGGTACCCACCCTGGCCAGCAAGCTAGTCCAGGTGTGTGCCCTCTTACACAACCAGCATTTCTGCAGCCCAGCTTTTGCTTTCCTTTCCCCCATTTCAACATCACAGTTGAGATAAGATGATGTGCAAGCGCCTTACATTTTTAAAATGATAACAACACCCCGAGTAGGTGTCCTTAGCAGCAAGAGCTAAAAAGTTAAGACTCTACATGTCAAATTGCAACTCAAAGTTGGCTTTAGTTCTGACATGAACAGCATGCAAGCCTCATATTTATTAAAAACAGATGAAACAAGTCACAATTCTTTTTGAATAGCAGAACTACTGAAGGGACCTGGTGGAGTTTAGCACAGTGGGAGGTTTAGTTGTCTATCACCACACGTTTAAACACTTGAGGACTCTGCAATAAATGCTGAATTGAATTCACCATCAAAAGACAAAATCCATGTTCTATCTGCCAAAACCTTTAGCAGCCTAAACAGAAAATGTCACAATTGATTTTCAGTAACGGTATAGAAATAAAAACCAACATTTTCAAGTCTTTAGGGGATAGATAGATAGACAGATAAACAGCATGACAGACAGATGAATTTATCGCTACAGGTAATTTTTTTACTGCTCCTAAGCAAAAATCAGGCTTCAAATGGATTGTTACAGCTAAACAGATTAAGAAAAAAACCCCCTACTAATGAATAATTTTATTGTTGAATTCTCTGGTCTGTCACAACCATGGCCTAGAGGTATAAAGCAAGCAGATTTTTTTTCTAAAAAACTACTGTTTTATTTGCATTAAGGTTAAAGAGCTTCCTCTCTCCTTGACTGGTGTCAGATATAATAAAATAAAACCATTTGAAAGGAGAAAAAAAAACCGCCCAGAGCCATTAAAAGTGCTGTTTCGGAGGCTCTTTTCCTCCCTCTCCACTTCTCTGACAAAGTCATGAACTACCTTTGGGCTCACTTCACACCACAGAGCTGCTGCAGGGCTGTGTCTGCAGAGCTCTCCCAAACGCCGTCCCCCTCACCCCTTGGCCAGCCGCAGCTCTCGCCGGCCACGAGATGCATTTTTTGTGGGAGGAGGCAGGCCTGGTGCATTCACAGATTCCCTCTTCTCTCTAAATTTAGCAGGGGTTTAAAACTCCTGATTGAAAGAGTGAAATGAAATACAGAGCAAAGGAAACGCGAGCCGGAGTCCGTCACCTCTCCAGGCTGACTCCAAGCATTTGCCGAGCACACGAGGCTGGCGAGCAGTGGCTGCTGAGCTGATAAGGCTCTGCTCCGCTCACAGCCAGGCTCCCACCTTGGAAAGGACTGTGAAATAAGCAACTTCGGAGCACTGCTGTAAGGGAATTCATGCTAATATTAGAATAACGAATTTGAATAATCAGGCTCTGCAAAATGCAGTCCTACTAAGCAGCAAGCTGGACCGCTTTCAAAGCTACCACATAACTTGTTTTCATACAAGCCTTTCGACATGCACAACTGACCTGCACCCAGGATCAGATTTTAGTTCCCCCTTCTGTTTGCTACACTAAAGAACCCAAACAAACAAACAACTTAAAGCAACTGCTCCTACTTAAAATCGTAAAACGTCTGCGAGAACGGCCACCAGAGTGGGGAAATAATTAGCTGATGATTTGTTTCCTTAGGACTAAACCCACTTTAACAGGGTCAACAGGAGCAACTGTGGTGAGAGGTCAAGACAGCTCCCCTTCTCACCAGCACATCCCCCAGATCACAGGCGGGAGCTTTCAGCTGTCCCCATCCCAAAAGGCATGTGACAGGCCCACTCCTGCAGGAGAAACAAAACAGCCCTGGTGATTTAAAACTCCTTTCAGGTGTTTTCAAACCCTTTTGCACCTCTGCTTGTATGAGTAGCTGGAAAAAAGTAACTTTGCAGGTGCTAACTTCCATGAAGGGAGATGAAACTGGCCCAGCCTGCCATCCTCATCCTCCCTTCTCACCCATTAGTGACCAGGACACACAGCACCCTCTGCTTGCACATGGTTATGGCTCACCTCCAGCTACAGGACCCTTGGAAGTGAGTAAATGCTTTGCCATCACCATTTATCTCTTTCTTTAGACCATGAGTGACTTAAGGAAAAAATTCAGACTTCATCTAACCAGACACAGCTCCGAAGGGAGACAAAGATCTTATTTCACTTCAGTATTTGGCCCTGATTCTCTATTTTGACTACACTGTCTTCAAACACAGCACCCAACCTTACCACCGAGACTCTCCTGCTGTCCCACCAAAATTAGCCTTTTCCTCAGCTGCGTCCCAGCCCTGCCATGCCATATTCTGCTGTTTCCATCATCTGCATTCCAAAAGCTTGTGCAATTCCCTGTCCGTGGGCTCCTAACACCACACCGTGGGTAGGGCTTCAGCATTTCCTCCAGATCATCATCACTATGTTCTCTCCTGCTGAAACCACCCTAATGACTCCCATTCTCTCATTTGCAGAGGCAAATGGTTCTCCAAGACAGGCCTAATGCCTCCCTAATCTGTCACGTGCTGCTTCTCCAATGAGTGGCCCAAATTGGTCTTTTTGTAGAGCCTCATATCTAATTTGCAGTCCACTATCTCTCTATCTTTTTCAGCCTTATGGCTTTTACAGCTTCTGCTCCCATGTTCGTCTGCGTTTCAGATTGTATTTCTTCGGATGCATTAGCCTGGATGTTTTCCAAGATGCTCTTTTTTATTTCCTGCTCTTGGTTATGTTTTTTTTCCTTAGCAGCACTACTTTGCACAGCCATTTTCAGTTGACTTTGCTGTATGACTCACTTTATTGTCTCCTGCAGATTTCATTAGCGCAGTTCTCCAGCTCATTACGGGGTAGGACTGAATTTCATGCATTGTTCAAGCTTTCCACAAAACATCTTCTTGCAAGTTAGCACCCTCCTTGCTGTTCACTTTGGCAGTCGTGGAATTGCTCCTCAAAAGGAAACATCTTGGGGTAAGAGAATCTGCCTAAACAGAGCAAATTTCCTAAAGTGCTACGAGGAAAACGCTAACAGGGTTAGAGAATCAGGGTGTGTTATCACCATTAGCTCCTGGAAGACTTTGGTTTTTCCCATGACCTGCTTTGTTAGGTATTTGAAGGTAACTCCTTGCCAGGAACAGATGGTGTTCAAGCAGACAACTGGCAAAGGATCTAGAAGAGTGCACTGAGATGGTGGTGTGTGAAAGTCTGGCTCATTGTCCAAAACAACAGTATGAATACAACAGGAGCTGCCAAAAGGCATTGTTTTGGAAAGAAAATGTAGTAAGTAGGACAAAAAAACCCTGTAGGTGACGAAATTTAAGAAACTTTCTGATACAAGGATGGTGCCTTGGCTATTAGCTCAATTTTTGAAATTGTATCAAATAGTCTACAGATGGTTGGAAGTGAGTAATGCTTTGACACGTGCCCGGATAAAAGAATATGATAATGATCTTCCACAGATGTGATGGCACAATTAAAATAGCGGACAAGAGAAGCACTTTTTGAGAAACACTTAAAACCAAACAAATCTTAATGCTCCACCAAATGCCTTCAAGTGGCTGAATAAATTTCCTCCCCATTTTTAGTCCAATATTACCTTATTTCAGACCAAAAAAAGGGTAACACAGGAGACCTTCAAAAGAATTACACTATACATTATGTATGTGTTTCAGATAATCCCTGCTAACTCCAAAAACATTTCATTTTCAGAAATTGCATACTCCCCCAGCATAAACATTTCTAATGATGCAAAATAGAACCAGAAGGGATCCATCTCCTTTCTGATGCTAAATATTGCACAAGTAACTACCATCTTTGTAATCTTAATGCTGCATCAACACAATTTCCAAAATAGAATACAAAATTGAGAATAAATTGTTAGGAGATTACTCTTCAAGAAAACTATTGCCAGTAAGCTCCTAATAAGACCTGTCACTTTGACCTTCATGCATATTTTTTTCACACCTTCACTTGCTGCAATGTTTGTGTGAGTCTAAGTGCAATGAAGAGCCCATTTAGGGAGCAGTCCCTTGTGCATTACGCCTCAGCAAGCCACAACCTTGAAATACCCATGGAACCATTTAAAATATTTACAGCCCCCAAGGTCAAGCACTGGAGATCCCAGACAGAAATCTATCACACTCTGAGAAATGGAAACATTTCTGCCAAACCTCCCCCCCGAAAAGAGTATGGTTAACAACGTCAAAGAACTGTTTTAAGCAAACCCTGCAGATACAAGGAAACTCACATATTTTTTTCTCATAACTCACCTCCCTGCAACACACAGGTAACATTAATCTTTAGAATGTCCCCTATACAATTTAGAAGGGGTCCTAACCACAAGATTTCACTCCTTTATTTTGAATGACTGTATTTCTGGGGAGCAGGGCATGCTGCAGGTGGAAGCCAGAGCCAGCATTACGATTCCAATTGCCAAACACTGCAGCAGAAAAGCCCCATAAAGCTGTTTACCAAAGACTGCCCTGTTACACTATTACTCATCGGGGGCAGCAGGGCCAGAGCAGCTGCTGCGTTTCAGGCTGTGATGTAATTCACTGTATTGCTGCAGAAGCTCCACTGAATGCCCTGAGGTGTCATCGCCCGTCCATGCCAGCTCCATATTTCTCTCATATCAGTGCATATATCTACCATTTAATGGACATATATCAACCCCACACTTTGCAACATCACAATTGATTTGGAATTCAGTTTTTGCCCCTTAAGCATCCCTCCCTCCTTGCACATCATCTGTAAATTATTTTGATTAGGGCATCTTAAGCACAGTCAAATGATTTTGATTACGATATGATGTTCTCATAATTGAGCAATTCAGGAAAAGTTCTAGTTTTATGGAGTCGCCACTTTGAAAAAAGTTGTTCACTCTGCTCCTCCCACTTAGACAGCAAGTTGATCCTTCTCACTCTAACCAACAACTGAAGGCTACGGAAGAGCTACAAAGCCCACAAAATGATACTTGCATAACCATTAACTAAATGTTTGCTGCGATCAAGGCAATAATTAAAAGCCATTAAAAACAAGCCACAGGCTGACCCAGCATCAGTCTCAATCCTTTCAGGCAATAAGAACTGTCACTAAATGTGACAACTTTCTGGCTCATCAGGACACTGGCAAAAAAAAGGCCCCAAGAAATCTTGTAATTTTTTTAACAAGATCCTAGTCTATCTCACAAGTGAGGTTTTCCATGCCAGATGGTCAATAGGAATGCTAATGGAAAGAGTTGAAGCTGAAATAAATCTGCCACTTTTAATCAATCACAGACAACCATGTCATCAATAAGGGACTCATGTTATGACAAACTCCCTTTGGTTCTCTACAAGCAAAGCTGATAAAATGCATCACACCTATGTATGCATTACCAATATTGGGCAACTTTAATGTAGGCATTTTTGAGGGTTAAAGGTAATTTTTGAGGTTATTCTTTCCCTAGCAATGCTGTGATTTTGTATTCGTCCTGAAAAAAAAGAGTTACTAAATGTTAGAAGATAATTAGATAGTAAATGAGATGGGGAAAAAAAAACCAGAACAAAAACCCAAACCCAAAACAACCCCACACCACTAAAAGCTCAGAAAGTGCTATTAATTTATAGACTCATAGAACAGTTTGTGTTGGAAGGAACCTTTAAAGGTCATCTAGTCCAACCTCCAAAAATCAGCTACTGACTAGAAGAAATTCACTCCTATTTTCAAGTCTCTACTCAGAGGGTGCATTCCCCGCTGTGCGGAAAAGAAAGGATAACCATGCAATATCCTGGTACTCCATCCATGTCTCTTACACTCCATTCCAACCCCTCCAAACATCTGATGACCACAAAATCCCACAGAAGCAGAAGTCACAAAGATAAATAAGTTCCTTTGTGAAAACTGGAAGCACGAAGAGGAGATTCAAGAGTTCCCCCACCAAAGGGGGAGGAATTGACCACATCTCACACAGCCCCCGGCTGCAGAACTGGGGCTCTTGCTTCAGGAAAGGATGGGAATGACCAAGGGAAAAAAGATGGCAACCAGTAGAAAATAAGGCTTTGCTACTTCCACTGCTCATGGCACAGGTTGCTTTACAAACACATTTTTAACAGAGAATTCCAAATTCAGCCTCAGAACGAATTGTGTATTTTTGCTTTCACTGACAATTGTCCATCACTGTTTCAAAATACAATTGCGAAACCAAGGCTCTACGATTAGGTGAAGGAAATATAATATTTTCCCCGATTAGAGGCAATATGGGATTCAGTTGCTTGAATGAAAAAATAATAAATGACCAAAGTTACTACAGCACAAGAGAAAACAAGTCATTTCAAACCCATTTACAGAGACACAGGAAATTATAATTACCCCAAACTTCATAACTTGTCTATCAGTACAGCAATAAATACATCACTAAAGATGCATCTCCCTCCTCACCCAATTATAAACTCTCAGTATCTAACAAAGAAAGACCATAAGTCAACACAAAAAACTTTCAAGGTGGATTTGCAGCTCTCACTGGGAAAAATCAGGCTGACACATACACTCCTTTGCCTTCCTTTCATCATCCAACTGAGAGATGACTTCTTTGCAATGATGAGCAGCAGAAATGAAGCAGTTTTGCTTGGGTTTCTTCCTTGTTTTTTTTTTTTTACATCCCCATCCAAGAGTAACTATGCTGGACAGGATCACTGGAACAGCATGATCATCATTCAATACAATTTTGAAAGAATATCGAACTGTGTCTGCACACAGGGAACACTGTGGATCCATTTTATGAAATAATGAATGCCAGGATAAGTATCCTGATATCTTCAAAATTTAAACCCAACAATTTTTATTCCAGTAATAATACTCTGAAAGATAATATGTTAGAGTTATTATAGACTGCTGCAGCATCATAGATTAGTCTCATAGTATTGATTCTCAGGAGACCAAAATGGAAGACACGTGAATGTTCCCTACAGTTTAATCAGTGAGCTCCTTTCACTGTCTCTGAATTATTTTTCCCATTTTCCTATTTAATATTTTTTGTGCCTTTGAAGTTCTAAGGAAAAGAAAAACATGGCTATTTTCTCCTCTTCATGCAAAATGAAAGGTTCTTTTTCTAGATTTTGAGAGACTTGCAATCAAAACTGTGCTTAGGAGCCTAAGTTAGACAGAAAGACAATAAATAACATTGAGATATACTTGGTAAGGGCTGAGGAAAGATCATTAAACACAAGGGTGATGCCCATCCTAAAAAGTCTCACAAAATAAGAAAGGAAAATATATGCAGCAATAAAATAAATACACAGCATTTGTAGTAACTTATCCGAGAAAGCTGCAGCTTAAATTGGCAAAAATACAGATGTTTTTAAGTAGATTGTTTCACCCTTTTGTCCCAAAAGCATGCACAATGCCTGAGTACATCCATTCAGCCAGGACCAGCATACACAACAAAATACACTGTAACATACCAAAATATACCACATATTTACCAAAATATACTACATACATACCAAAATACACCGTATACATACCAAAACACACTGTATACATACCAAAATACACCACAAACAAACAAAAATGCACCATATACATACCAAAAGACACATCACTTCACATCTGAGAGCGTGAACCAAAGTCCACCAAGGTCAGTGGGACAAACTCCAGGTATGTCACAGAACAGCAAATCTTCAGGTGATCCATTAACAGAAGATTTGGGAGATTGGAATCACTTACCTAAAGCATTCCTTATCTCATCTTAATGACATTTTAAAAGTAGCTACATCTACATTCCTCTTCAAAAATTCTCTTGAATATCAGTGCTTCTACAGCTCCTGGCTTCGACCCTTTGGTTATGGTGGTAAATTGAGAGTGTTTAAATCATTTCAAATTTACCCTATTAAGTGAATTTAAACTGGAAGCTGGCCAGATATCTCTGGAGCAGTGATGTGGAGCAGAGCACACAGGCGAGAGGAGCTCTGCTGCTCAGAGTGCTTTAGGAAAAGATAAGTCTTCCAATAAAAGCCTGAAAATCTTCATCAACTTTTAAAATTACTTGGAAGTAGAGCCTGAAATGGGTCAACTCTGCTCCACTATGCCTCCCACAGCATATGCCAGCACCCTGCCCAGCACAGGCAACAGCAGCACAAACATCAGCCCTTAAAACTGTGGTCTGAAGAGAGGTAGGGTATTAAAGGTCTTGATTACTGTGCTAGAAAAAGCCTTAGCTATTTCATTTGCTTTAAAATGGGTTTTAAAATGAAATCAGCAGATACTGAAATTGAAAAGAGAGGGAAAGTAATTTAGACAAAAATGCATCTGTTCCTGTGGCTGGCCTCTCACAAGCACTCTGCAAAAACCATCTGAAGTCTGGACGTCCCTCAGTTGCAAATCCTATCAGCAAATGCTGAACCATAAACTTGAGTTTTCTAGAGTCTGGACTTCACAAAAAAGTTAATATAACACTGTGCTTAATACCTGTAAGCTACTGAAGTAGCAACAAAATAATGAGTATATACTATATTGCAGGCCCACACAATGCCTTGGATCTCAGGATTTCCTACTGCTTCATAATTTAAGACTTCCTTAAGCTTTAAGGAGTAATTTTAAATTGCGGCCCAAAGCTAACAGAAAACTACAGCCTAGTAATCATCGGATCTCAGAAATGTTTTCAATTCTCGCCATGAGATAGAAATAAATGCATGAAACCTACATTTTCCTTCAACAGCTATTTAAAGAACATTTTCTGTAAAACTTGTGTGTGTGTGTGTATATATATATGTATATACATATATATACGTATAAAAATACAAAAACCCAGACTCTGAGGATTACTATGTTGAGAGGCAAACTTTTGATGTGATGTAATTACATTCGTATTTTCTGCCGCTGAACAGAGTAAGAGTTATTTATCCACTCCTGGATAAAACACAGGAAGCACCTGAAGAACGTTGGCTCAGTAAAGCCAGCAAACCTTCCAAACAAGCTTGGGCAAATGAATCCCGGAGTCGGGTTTCCCATCCATCATGTCGAGAGCGGTGGGTTGTTTTTCCAAGGATGGGCAGCCTGACCTACAGCCAGGGCCGCATTGTTGGTGCCAGCGGGGGAAGGCTCCGGAGCAGGAGCAGGCTGCTGCTTCCTGAGAAATCACTCCTCAACACAATGGGGCTCTGGGAGACAATAGTGTCTACAGCCCCTTTTGATGTTTGGAGTTTTTCTAATCTCTTCAGGTTAGATTAAGAGAGAGGCAGCCAGGGTCGGCAAAGGTCAGCGAGATGAGGTTTGTTTTTACAGAAACCTTTCCCTGCCATCCAAGACCTCTCGAGCTACTCAGTCATTTGCTATGAAGCTATTTTGCATTATACAGAATTTATGATTCCTTACGGCTTACACACACCACACTTTACATTCTATTCAGTTCGCTGGTTGCAAAACCCCCCCAAACCCCAGTGGCTTTAAATCCTTAATTAGCCCTTTCTTTGTCTTTCTGCCCTTCATGGCTTCCCCTCCCTCTTTCTTTTTTTTTTTTTTTTTTCTAATACAACAGAAGTAAGTATTGTCATCACATGCTTTTAGAGTTGCTGAATTGGTACGGTATTAGGTTTGTTTCCATGAAATGTATGACACAGTCTATCTGAGCCATAAAATATCAATGTAGGAAATCCAGTTACATCAAACTTTTTCATTACCCCAATGCTTTGCTCCTGAAAAGGAACAAGAATATTTCAAGAAATAACAGGAAAATAAAAATAAGAATGCATGGATAAAAACTAGCTCCATTCTTACAGGGATTTATGGAAATTTAAAGTATATACACTCTGGACTTTTCCCATGGTGAGACTAAAGCTTTCTCAGCAAGTTTCTCTCTTGTACTTTTGGAGTATTTATGTTCTGACTTGAAAAATAAGTTACACATAATCTGATAGTAAGGCCCAGTAATTTTTTATATTCCAGATTTCCCCGAGGTCAAAATCACATTTGGACTGGACGATGTCGTAGGCAAAGAAAGCTCTGAACTCACCACAGCCTTTAGATGGTTTTAGAGGTGGGGCAACAAATGAACATGTTGGCAAACAGCAATTTTTTTGCACTGCCACATCACTGAGAGCCATTGATGATCCTAATCTCCTGGACACTGTCCAGAGGTAGAGGAGAAAGCTCAGAAAGTACAGCCTGGCATGGGAACACCCAGAGAGAGCCCACAGTAGGCACCACCAGAGATAGGAGCAACCCAAGCTGCTCTCCTACCCACCTTGTTCCACAAACAATCCACACAAAGGAGTTCACCTTTCTGCTGCTCTGTTCCCATCATTTTTTTCTGCAATATTTCAATAGTTATGAATAAAGTGCAAACATGTCTAAGATGTGCTATATTTGCATATCAAACTTTAAGCCAATATTACTTGCACACGGTTTATCTGGCAGGAAAAAGAACAAGCTTCTAAATCACCTTCAATTAAGTAGCACCTTCAGGCACAAAATTAACCCTTACACTGACTTACTAAAGCCCAGACTGGACAGTTCCACCTCTGCCTCCAAGAACAAGGCAGGAGGTGACACTGCCTTGTAATAACCTGCTGCAATGTTTTAAACGACCCTGATTTCTGTCTTGCTTCTCTTCATCTAATAATTTGATTCATTGTTGACTTTCATCTCCGTTATTAATTCATCAGATGACTGATTGATTCAACTACAGCTTTAATCTGATGATTATCTCACTCAACTTCAGCAACATCTTTAGTTAGGATTCCAAATTATTTTGTTTCTTTATTGCTCCATGATAAAATCCGTGCAGAAGTGTGCAAAGCCATTTTTCTCTTAAAACTACTATGTTACCCCTGTAGACAGGCAAAGATAACCTTACAAAATAAATATGCCAGCCACTTCATTCCACTTCCAAATCTGTATGCGTGTCCTTCATACTTCAGATTAAATATCTCAAACCACTCAGATTAAATATGTTGATAACTTCTTAAAAGAACACTACGCTGTAAGAGAATATATTTCTTTCACATAAATACCACATCTAAAACAATTTCAGAATAAAAAGATGACAGACTACTGAATACATGTCTGACACTTCTATTTCACATGTGGCCTGAGAACGCTCTCCATATCCAACATCTTCCAGTGCTCCAATTCAGCAGGAAGGTTACACTCAATTCTGAGTATAAATAAAGATTTAAAATCTTTTGCACCATGTCATGCTGTGGGCTGTTATAGCCTCGCTGTATCCTTTAAATTGTCTGGGTTTTGACAGCTTTTGAGCCAAGCAATGTGCTCGGGGCCAGAGGTTCTCCACTGCAGATGGACAGCAGATCCTGAGGTCCATACATACTGTACTCTACTCTGTGCCTTCCCACCTGACCTCTGTGGCAGCACAAGTGTTCTATTCACGGGCAAAACTTAGGGGGAGACCACAATATATGTAAAAGTTAGTGGTTTCGTCCCATCATACTTTATAGGTCACAAGGAAGGGGCCTGTGTGAGTGAAGAGAAGGAGGTGAGCTGCTCTAGTGCAGGTCAGGAAGTGTCCTCGGCTCTGAATATCCTAAACACAGCAATGGGTTTGCTCAATCCACGGCCTCGTTGCACTGGAGGAAGGGGAAAATGCTGGGCAGAGATTTCTGACTCACAATAAATTGGAAATTCAACAACAGAAGAAAAAGTTAAATTTGCTGCATATATCTTCCAAGACCACATTTAGAAGTTATCTCGGAATGTTTCATCCTATATTTAGCAACAACTGCAGCAAGGTAAAATTGAACTCAGCGAGTGCACCAGCAGCATCACTGGGTAATGGAACAGCACTTACATAAATGACTAAGTTACAGCACACTGGCTGATTTAAAACTAATTATGTGGATGCTGTTAAATATTACGTGAGCAAATAGTACTTCGAGTTTTGCAACAAGCTGCAGCAAGTTTCCAATCCTTTACCCAGCCATGGTGAAAGAACTGCACTCATAACCACAGAGTGGCTGCCAGCCATCCCATCTGGAAATGCCTGCACACAGTAAGGAGCAAGAAGCTTCGTGTGACTGCTGCCCTAGCTTGGGTATTAGTCTTGGTAAAATAGTGTATGCCATACTGCAGTTAACTTTTTGTTTGGTTGGCTCTGCTCTTTTCAACATTTTACAAATACGCACTGAAGACTCAACTTCACTGACACATCTAAAACACATCAGACATATACTTCCTGTAGTTTAAACCAGAAAAATGAGCAGACACACACTGTAAAGACCAACAAGCAGACCCTGCTGGAAAAAGGGTCAAAGAAAAATCAATTCAGAAACCAACCATTTTCCACCCGTGGAAAAAAAAAAAGAAAAAATAAATCAGAAAAATCTACAGACTGAGAACAAGCATTTCGCAGTGCTGAAGCCCTCTCAGCCACAGGACATGCACCTCCAGGGTTTGATAACAAGACACATAACACTTCCAATTTTTTTGTTTCTTCCCACTCTCCTCACCCCCGCACTACATATAACTATTTTTGCTAACACGCTATAAAGTTCAAGAGACTGCACATACATATTTATATTGTCTCCCATTAGACCCACTGAGCGTAATTTGGAAGAAAAAAGCTCGCAGAGTCTTTTCTTATAACCAACCTGAAAATGAGAACATAGATAAACAAGGCGCTCACAATCCAACTGTCACACGAAATTATCTTCTGGGCTGAAATTGCTCCTATTTGGTTTTAAAATGCAAGATGAAATTATTTCAGGCAGTCACCAAAAACCCCTCCGCATTTTTGTGCTGCCCAGCCACCCTCCCCTGGAATCTGACCGGGAGATGATTTTCTTGAGGGGGAGGCAGAAAAGCAATATCCAATTTATGCTAAACAAACAAAACAGCTGCTGTAAAAATAAGGAGACTTGACCTGGGTCTGGGCCACAAGGTCGAGCCGGATCAATGCCTTTTCAGTTTTAAATTAAAGGCATTCTAATAATTTGGGGTAAATGGAACCAAGCACTGGATTTGGCAGATTCTTGTTAATGCTGAAACGCTCACACAAGTCTAGATGTGTCCTCACCCAGTCTTGAAGGGTTTATATATGTGTATTTCACAAAGGTTCTCATAAGTCTCGGTAAATGACGTCTCAGGAACACTCCTCTGCAGTCCCAGCAGACAATGATCCCTTATCCTTACACTAAACCAAATTCTGACAGCATTAGAAGTCTGTACTATAAAATTTGAAAGCTCTTAATGAATGATGTACAACTCAGGATGATTTGCAGTACCACTGAACTTAAATAAATTGGTACAGGTCACATCAAGGATTCTTCCTCACATTATTTCTCCTATCATCAAGCTATTTTTTCTCCAACTGTATTTTACGGAGTGAGGATAGAAGTGTGTTAATTGCCATACTGAAATTCTGGCATTTTATTCCAGTACTCAGAAACTAATGAATCCCAAACTGGGATTTTTAGCAAGAATACTCCATTTTACTAATATAACAAGCTAGGAAACCTTTAAGTTAGTTTCTCTTGACTCTCTGGCAGAATTCTGGCATGAAAGGGGGAAATGATTCACCTCCTACAGAAGGAAGGAAAGAACTAAGGGATGAAGGAATGAGTTTTTTGGTAACCTCACCCTACAGAACATGACAAAGAGGTTCAGAGATGCTGGAATTACTGCAGAAATGAGGGGGAATGACTGTCAGCAGCAGCTCCTGCAGCAGGCTGGGGACACAAGCTGTGCCAGGCGATGGCTCAGATGGACAGGAGCTCCCTTCCCGATGGTGCAGAGCATAGCCACGTGAAAGACTATCCATACATGTTTCAGAGTTTAATGCAGCTGTATTTGCAGAGGTATTGAGCCTGACAGATGTGAAATAAAAATGCTATTGTATCAGGGGAATTGATCTTCAAAACAGCCTGAGTAATCAGAATAAACATTAATTCCTGTCAAACACCTGACAGCCTCTGTAAGGACAGGTTTGGGGAACAGCTGGGGGGTGTGCTTTGTTTTGTTTTGCTGGGGTATTTTTTTGGGGGGGGAGGATTTTTTAAAAGAAAATATTATTCTTTCCCCATCTTTCTGTCCTAGCTCAGTGTCAAGAGAAATTAATTTCAGGGTAAAGTGATAACCTGCTGCACTATTGCCTGGATCCCAGGCTGGTTCTTGCCCCCCCAGTCTCTCAGTGGCATTGGCCTAACTCTGCATCCCCTCAGAGTGTGGTGTCACACGCAGAAGACGATGCCTTTTTCCCCTTGTGTCCTCACTTACCGAAGAAGGAAAGATGGCCGGTCATCACATTTCAGCGTTCAGACATTAAAACCACACGCACTCCTTTTAAAACATGTTGGGTCAGATCCATTTCTCTCCCGTTCCTGCCCCTGATTTATCTCTTTATTACAAAAGGCTTCTTAGCTCACAGCAACAGCAGTAACCCACAGCATCAGCCAGGTTACAACACTACAGGCTTTAGCAGATCCACTCCTCAAATCAACTGTGAACGAGCAAACGCAAGTGTCAGCTCCTTTCAAGGTCATTCGGGAGGCTCTCCCCCGAACAGCTAACTTTAATAAGGAGATGCATGACTTAAAAAGCAGAACCTTGGAAGCCTTGAATTCATTTTTTTCTTGGCTTGGCTTTTTGTAAATAAAATACTAAGCATGATTTGTATAAGCTTGTCCCTCTAAAAGTTACAAGACTGGAAAATACTGGTAAGATTTATTTAAAGTGGAGGTACTTATCAAATGTCACCGTTTTCCTGTTCAAAATGAGTAATCATTTTGATTAACCTTTGATTTAAATGATTATATACCACAGCAAAGCAGAAACACACATAAAATTACACTCCAAAGGAACTCTCAAAGCGCAGATCACATAAGAAAACAGTTATGTCCAAGTGGTTAGAGAATTTATTCACCATGTACACAATATTCAAACCAAAAGCTGACTCCACACGCTCCCACCACATGTACATTCATACCCAAGAATCACAGTCTAGTCTGAATCCTGCAGCCAGCAGGAGACTGCTCCCAGAAGAAACACCAAAAATAGCAAATAATACCAACTAATAAGGGAAGTTACAGAATAAACTCCTAACTACCATCTCAGCAAGGACTCCCAGTATCTTCTGTTAGGAATTTTACTCCAGGTGGGAAATCAGTGCTACCCCTTTAGTCACATATAAAAAGAAGGCCTAAAGCAGCACAAAAAGAGAAATAAAATTTAATATCTCGCTTTGAGTAAATATATATGAATTCCAAACCCTGTAACAGAATTCAAAGCAGAGAGAGGAAAACAGGGTATCAAAAGTAGATAGACAAAGAGCTGAAGGCAATTCTGAAAAATAAAAATATATGGTGAAAAATTAAAGCATATTAAGAGCGCATCTGAAAGGGCCAGTTTGTGGAGAGAATGACCACTAAGTCACCATGGAAAAGACTCTCAAAAGCTTCATATCCACCAAACATGGGGATCTGTCCCCCTTCAGAAGCTCTGCCTCATCACCAATTGTCAACCTGTAGGACTGGCTGCAGACCCCACCAGCCCACCAGACTCCACTGCACCAGCTGCAGACAAGGAACATTCAAGATACCCATTCCCAAACTTTTAAACTATTACTGCAATGTCATTTTTCCTAATAAAGAAGATTCTGGACCAACAACCCTCTTCTTGACACAGTGAATAGAAAGTGGTCTCTAGCCTTTGTAATCATCTGGGTGTAACTAATACAAAGCTTTTAAGACACCCAGGAATCCCTTAGATTATTCAAGCCAAGCTTTGTTTCATGCTGTTTTGGATTGACCTAAGTCATTTGGAAAACAGGAGCTGATGCTCCTCCCCTCCACAATCACCAGACTCATAATGTAGAACAAGCTAAAAATATTGTACATTGAAAAACCGGTCTCCTTTGGTTTTATTGAACTAAATTACAAGCCACGGCCAGTGTAGAATAAGCATTCATAGAATCATGGAATCACAGAATAGTTTGGCTTGGAAGGGGCTTTCAAAGCTCATCCAGTCCAGCCCAAAGGACGTCTTTCACTAGACCAGGTTGTTCAAAGTCCCATCCAACTTGGCCTTGAACACTTCCAGGGATGGGGCACCCACAGCTTCTCTGGTCAACATTCAGACTTGCAGCTGAATTTGGAGCGCTCAGCATGGAGCATAACTCCATCCTGGACACCAGAAAGGACTAACTACAAGCTAAAGTGGAAGCTGGGGGAACCAGCTGAGGGCCTCTCACTGTTTCCCCAGACTTTCTTGGCAGGCGCCTCCAAAGCATTAAAATTAGGCTTCTGCCCTTATTTTACTCTCCAGGGAAATATGATTCCAATTAGAGCCAAGAAAGCACCAAGCAAATTATCAGGGTAAACAAGATGTCAAATGCTAGGCTGTAGAAAAGCATCGCAAACATTCTTCCTAATAAAGAGGATTTTTCTGGAGTTGCGATACCCATTGAAAAGTCAACAAAAATGTAGCTGGAGCAGATGCTAACTGAAAATCTGCATCCTGAAGCAGGAACCCGAGCACCAGAACAAGTCCCTGGTACTGAAAGGGCACAATTCCCAATACCCAAACCCCATGGCTCTAAAGCACAGGTGGAGCCGTGCACCAAGGTGTACTGGCAAAACGGATAGTCAGCAAATACAAGTGAGACCGTGAGACAATCTGGAGGTGAATTTTCAAATCTAATCAGATCTGAGATCACTACCAAGGGTTTTTGTCATACTCATGGCAGGCATGATTTGGTTTGCTATTATATATTCATATGGTTCCATTCAGAACAACCTTGTTTCATTACAACAGATTCCACTGTGCTTCACAGTCCTGCTTCATTTCTTCCAAGGCAAATTCTTCAGGAGATTAACCTGACACATTTACTCCCCTGATAATAGATCCTGTCTTTTCTGATATCATTACCAATTTCAAGCACATAGAAAGAAATAGGCTTAAAATTTTTTAAAAGTAGTCACTTGAAAGCTTTCTTGTTCCCACATTTTCTTGGTACAACACATTTCACTTTACGTGTAATGTTGCAAAATTCAGCTCAAGTAAATATAAAATAAATTATTAAGCTTCTAACCAAATCCTTCCAGTCCTAAAAACCCTCTTTATTGAAGTGCTCCAGCGCATGGCACAGCTCTAACTGGAGATCAGATTTTGAGGAGCTTGAAGCGGCAATTGTTCTTTTCTTGGAGTTCAACATATTATTCTTATGTTTCATATGCACAGAAGACATTAGTGAAGATAAACTGTGCAACTGGTAATTGAAACTAGAGCTGCAACATCTATTATGGTAACATCCACTGTGCCACATCTCCAACACACTGGGAATGAAAAGGCTTTTGCGTATGAAGCACCACTCATGATACCCACTGGAAAAGAAATGCAATAAGAAATGGAATGAAATACATTTACACAACATAAAATTTCCTAAAATTACTTACATTGTCATTACTAGTCTTCTACCATCTTGACAGATGAAATAAGAAAGCCCTCAGTATAACTCTG
This sequence comes from Acanthornis magna, assembly GCA_036785705.1. NCBI lineage: Eukaryota > Metazoa > Chordata > Aves > Passeriformes > Acanthizidae > Acanthornis > Acanthornis magna. The sequence goes on from JAWUZG010000097.1 coordinate 272,689, forward strand.
GGAGATGTGTCTGAGGAAAGTACAGCTTTTTCTCAAGCTTGAAAAGTTCACAGTAAAGAAACCTGTTCAAAACCACAGTTTGCTTCTGAAAATACTGATGTACATAATACCTACCCACCTAAAAAGGAGAAACCTGCATGATCTCTGGAGGAATTCTTTGAAAGTACCTTCCTCCCAAAATTGCCAAACACTTCCGAGATTTCAAAATTAGGACTTTTCGTAAAATAAGATGTAGATAAAACTATACTGCCTTTGAAATCCAAGTAATCATTAAGTGATTATAGTATCAACAAAGCTCTAATAAAAGGGCCACCAACTGAAAGACTATCCACTTTAAGCATACTTCTGGGACCTGCCTAGCATTCCAGCTCTTTATAAATTTCTTCCAAATCAACAACTTTTTACAAGACTGTAAAATTTGCCTATCATTATCACATCAGGAAACAAAAGCTTTTCCAGTATTTTAACTGATTAACACTCTAACTGCTACTTTATGTGATATTAAAAAAAGAAAAACCACCCAGAGATTGCACCCTGTCTGGTTAGGGTAACCATTTTTTTAGGGATAATCTGAAATGCTCTGTGTGGAAATAACAGCACAGACTATTTTAGAGCAAGAGGCAATTAGAAAGATGGAAATGAAGATCAACTTCCTATTTCTGGAGTGCTTCATACTGTATATGAAGATAATTTCTAAGACACATGACAAATGTGGCTGCATCATCTGTCCAAATCTGGTGTGTTAAGTAAAATGGCTTGCAAAAGGAAAGCAAGAATTATATAAAAAATCCACTTTCCATTTTTAAACCATTACAGGAGTGCTGCTTTAATCACCAAGAATGAGTATTCGTTTCCTATCCTGTAACTTGTTTCTCCCTTTACTGGCACCTTCTAATTGGGATCAGGACTAAAGGAATAACTCTTTAAAATCTGACTACAGCTCCAATGACTGGACAAGAGCCTGGTTATTCATGGTGCTACTGCAGTCAGATGCAGCTTACTAAATATTTAAGATACATAAAGATAAACATGCAGGACTGTAAATCACTACAAACCAAAACAATAAACGATCTTTAAGGTCCCTTCCAACCCAAACCATATGATCCTATTTCTGCAAATGCCTCCTGGAAAAAGACACATTATGTGCTTCATTCATTTTCTAATGAGCAATGTTCAGGGTTTTTATTATTATTAATTGCATATAAATTATCATGATTTTTGTAACCCTGGGAAAGTATTTAGCCATTCACCTCTCAGAGGAACAATGCTGAACAAAGGCGATGAATGCAAGGCATATAAGAACAATGCAGAACACAGAAATTTATGCATGCCATTTAAAAGGCATGGCATTTTAAAAAAAAATCAAAAGTATGTCATAAATCTTTAATTATAAGGAAAAAAAAGCCCAACTAATGTTTGCCAAGTCCTTGATAATATTTAAGCAAGAGCACTGCCTACTTCAGGAGTGCAAAATCTTCTTAGCTCACTTATCTGCATGTATCCTCAACTCCTCTGAAGTGTTCTGCTGCAAAATTCATTGTATCCGAGATCTGCTAATCATCATCAGGAAACTCTGTTATGCATCTTAAGGACGTACTTTAGGCTCTCAAGAGGAAAAATAAACACGTTTTATTAGCTGCTTTTGGAAAATACTGATTTGTATTTATTTAGAAACCTTTTCAAGTTGCACCACTGTTAAATTAAATATTTATGGCATGATTTTCCGAAGAGTTTAACACCTGTTAAGAGTTTAACACGCTGACTTCAACAGGAGTTCCAAGGGCCCAACATTTCTGCAAACCTCAGGAGTGACAAGGGATGTGGTGAAGCAGCTTGAGCATGGATGTCACTGCTGAGCTCTGAAATGCAACCAGGATCCTGCCCAGCTCCTGCTTCCCACCCAGCACTGCCTTTCAGACAACTGAATTGGTCACACTTTACTAGAAATACCAGGAATATGACTCATTAATAGCTGTTAACTGCAAATAAAGCATAAGCTAAATGCTGTTAAGTTAATCCTCAATGCATCTTCCCTGTCCTTTACTAGTGGGAAATTTATGTGTAACTTATAGAGGAGACTAAAATCCCCGCTGAGTCAACAGCTGGAAAGCAAAGCTTTTGATATTGAGAATGAGAAGCTGAACGAGGACGAAGCCAAAAATAAAGAATAAAGGAGAAAATATGTCTGCTATACTGTAAAAACCCATATCTGGTGACAGTGGGGCCAGTGACTTTGGCATTTGGCTTCTCAGCCCAAACTGAAGCCCGTGCCTCTGGCCTCGCTGTCAAATGAAGTTAAAATATGGGGTTAGGTTTTGCCATCCTTATTTTGCTCAGCTTCTGAGAGATTTGCAGTTACTGTCCTTCCCAGCATCATGTTTTTAGGTATCCCATGTATCCTGTTCTTTCACAAACAGCTGTTTTCTCACACCTTGTAGGTGGCTGCTCTCCTGCCCTTCCTGGTCCTTTACGCAGTTGCAACACATGCCTAAATCGGAACTACAGTGCAAAGACACCACTTTGTATTTCAGAATTAAATATCAAAATTTCCCAGTGGTGTTTGGCCTATAATTCTGGCAGTAAATAAATAAATAGGTAGCAAATAAATAAATAAATAACATCTAAGTAAGAAATTACTATATATCAAAAGGATTCAAATGATGATCCAACGTGACTTCATAAACTGAAGACAGATAAAATAGTTGAACATTGCAGATTGGACACATCAATCTCCTTATACATTTTACAGCACACTACAAATCTGCCCAGCAAGTTGAGTATTTCACTCATTAAAACAGGCGCTTTCATCACACTATAAAACATTTCCAAATGCAGACCAGAAAACCGACAAGCATATTTACTGTAAAGCTTTGTATTTGTGTCATCAATTAACAACAAAAGTTGGGAATAAAACTAAAATAAAAGCTAATCAAAGCAACTAGCTGTCAAAACAGATGGGAACGATAGTTTTCAAATCAAGCAAAAAGGCAAAGCTTTAGAACATTTAGTGTTGCGTCAGCTCATACAGACAACTTAAAGGAAGGACAGCAAATGTCAGGATTTTAGGAAGAAACGATGTCCCTGACTGAAAGATTCACATTTATGAATTTCCATTGATTTCGTGGGTTTTTGGCTTCATGATGATTAAGTCACACCAAAGCAGACCTCTGAAATGTAAACTATAAATAAGGTGTCGCCATGACACTGCAGGCAAAATAAATAAAAACAGAGCCCCGACATTATTTTAGCCTCAAACAAATGGTTCAGTCCCTACATTGTCTGGCTCAGAAAGATACATAGACAGTCTCACAGACAGAGATATAAATGAACAATTGCAGTACCTTTTTCCCACACTGTTTACAGGGTTGGCTATATTCCTACTGGCAATAGATTTTCTTCTTGACAGCTTCTTGGTGTTGCTGCTGTCATCAGTGCTGTCATCCTCTTTCTTTGGTGTGTTACTTCCTTTGCTGTTCAGGTCCCTTAGCACATTATAATTAATTTTACTTGAGATTTTCTTCTGTTCTAACATCTTTTCAATTGCCTCTCCTGCTGTGCTGGCTTGAATTGGCTCCCGCTTCTTTGCAGATTTCTTTGGCTTAATTAAAATATAAAATTAGTGATGTAGATACAAACAAAGTTTCCATGAAGCAGAGGGGCAAGCTGGAGTGCAGCAGTCCAGGCTCAGGTGCTGCTGATGTGGGGGATGCAGGTGATGTGCCCAGGCTAAGCCAGTGCTCCATCTCCTGCCACTGAATGGGACCGAAGGGTCTCTTTTCTCCCAAGAGATGCTTGTTTGCTTTTTTGCCAAATGCCCAGAGAGTTTATTAGAAATTCTTTACTTAATATCTGTAATGCTGCCAGAGAAGAAGGATGGGCCATTTTTAATGTATAAAAAAAAAAGGGGGAGTGAACTCCTGTTAGAGGCACCTCACAGCATCACCCAGCACAGAAATAAAGAACTTCCCCTGCTAAAACTGCCTTTAAAGTGAAAGTGAAGCTCCCAAAGCACCGACAACTCCGTATCGGAACTGTGTTTTATATCAAGGCTGGAAGCAGCATGGGAAAGCCTCTCCTCAACTCCTCCTCCACGCTGAAAAAGGCCAAGAGCTCAAGCAGCAGCTTCCCAAGCGTGGAGAGGCATCAGCCCGGGAGCAGGAGGCACGGGAAGCAGGAGGCTGCAGGCACAGCAGCACTGCGGCCACGTCACCTGCGCTGCCTCTCCCCAGCCCAGCCCGCGGGGCTGATGCTGTGCAGAGCCAGCAGTGACACCAGAGAGCATTTCCAGCCAGGTCCCATGCCTGGGTAGGTACGGAAAAAAAACAACCCTCAACCTCTGTTTCTCATTTGGCATTTTCCTTTTCAAAGGAAGGTTTTAACACCAAGCTCTGCAGGAGATTTATTTTTTAATGGATAATAGCCCCTCTGTTTACCTACATGGGTCAAGTGCTACCTTGAAATTGGAAAGCACCATATTAATCAAGTTCTACTCGAGCTGTCAGAAACAATAAAGGGTTAGAGAAAAACTCCTGTGTTGTCCGAACAAAAAAGTGGGTGTTTGGGCTACTTGGCGGTGCCAATGAGTTATACAATTTTGAAAATTGCTGGTAGACTGCCATGTCTGCATAAGCACAGGATGAATAAGAAACTCTGAAGTATAAAACAGTGTTTCATTGTCTGGTTTTGTTTTTATTGTTGAAATACCTAAGGGAAGCAGGAAACTCTGCCTTTCGCATTAGCCGGGAAAAAAGATAGAGGATATACACACTAAAAACTAACACGGGTCTTAGTTGCACGTGGAAGATTTGACTTGTCACTTGCTCAATTACACAAAATACTAATGCTGTAAATCGTGAATATACGGGCAATTAGGCTGCTTTAAACTGCTAAACATGGAGACAGGACATGCCATTTGTTAACATAACTGTCGCATTCTTTATGAAAGGTAGAACAAAATACCCCTTCAAGTGACTGTAACAAGGATCTGTTCAGTTCTTCATAAAGAAATCATTATTGTAAGAGCAAAGAAAGCCACTGAAGTTATGGCAAGTACAAACAAATTCCCCATGCACATGTAAAAAAAATCAGACATGTCTTAAAACCTGTATTTTAATAAGCAAGCAATTAGAACAGCAATCATAAATGCAAAGAGCTAGCTCTGACTTTGACATGCACAGAATTTTCTCATAATAGCAATTTAAAATAAAAGTTTGGGCAACAAAGTGTTTTACTCACCACCTAAAAAAATATAGCCTTGAAATTCAGTAACAGCTAGATGTACTGTAGTTTTTGCTCCTTTAGTGGTGACCTGTACCATTATGCCCACACATCCTACATGGAGCTGATCAGCAGATTTAATTAATTTCCAGGACATTTTCAAACAGACACAATTAACACACAGTTTAATACCTTGTGCTCCTTATAAATCCCAAGTTCTTTCTCTTTTGCTATTCTTGCTTCCTTTTCTGAAAGATGACAAAAGGGTAACCAGAATGAAGATTACACAAGACTATATTTCAGCAACACCAGCCAAAAGCAGAATTTTAGTCCTACATACTTACCTTTTTGTTCCTTCAAATAATCTGCATTTTCTTTCATCCACAGCTCTGCTTTTATCTGAGCTTCTGTTTCATTAAGTATATACTAGAAGAGAAAACAAATTTATCTACTTTCAGAAATCAAATTGAAAACCACAGAGCAAAACTGAACTGAAAAACCACTGGCAAGGTCAATCCATATTCCGTTTTTAAAAAATACATTAAAACAAAGAAAACATGAGTGATATAAGACCATCAGAGAGCATTTCTAGTAACACCTGAAGCTGGCACAAGCAACAACCTGTTTTCAAAAAACAGTGCTTGGTTTCCAAACTATGATGGAGTGACCAAAAACCATCCAGGACTCATTGTACACAGTCTGTAATTAACCAAAAATTATCCTGGGTTTATGATCTTTTTCAGATGATACAAGAGTTTATCATGACAACGTGGTTGTCTGCAAGTAATTCTGTGTGTTGATGGTGGTCTGTAATTCAAAACAGGATGGAAACCATTGCCCTGTGCGACCAAAACAAAAACATGTGTCTTCTGGGTAGGTTTCTGTGAAGCTGTACAGAGTTACTGAGATTATTAGTTCAATGGCCACGTCTGCGTGAAGGAAACCAGCTCAGATTGCTGGAGCTTTAGTCCTCTAGATTTCAGACAGCTGGGTTCAGCAACCACACCTAGACTTTTTGCAGTTAACTCCACCTAGTCTCGGTAACATCTTTAGTGGGAACAGAGCTGTAAAATACACCTGGGACTATTCAGATGAATCACAGAAATAAATAGACAGATAGGTAGCAATTACTTAATTGTAAAATACTTAAATGTAAAAATTAACCCAGTATTTCACACAACTATCAATGAAACAAAAGTTCTCTACAGATGATGTTGTTTGGGAGTGAGGAACTGCAGAATGGAGAAGATAAATTAGGTCATCCATCATGAACAAGACACTTTAATTTTAAGCAGTGCGCCCAAGACTTGTAAAACTATGTTTAAGTGCAAGAAAAGCAATCTGAGGTTTCTCCATATTCTGAGCCTGAGCATACACGATTTTCTCCGAAGATGTACATCTAGGATTTCATAACAAAAATAACTCCAGACAAATGAAGTTAATGCAGGGAGGAGTCCTTCCTCCATGGGCAAAGCAGGCGAGCGAATGGCTGTGCAAGTCCTGGTTTATCAGAGCAATATTTTTGCTCTTTCATCTGCCTCTATTAAAAGTGGGCCATAATAGTAAAATACACTTCTTCTTAGCTCAGTTATTCATCCCTCTTAGGCTTTCAGAGATTTCATAATCTTGGGCTTACAATATTACAGTCTATTGCCCCAGAAATGAACATGAAGTCATAAAAGCAGAGTTATGACCTCATCACAGAGCCTAGGAAGAGTAGAAAATGTGCTTGTTCTTCCCCTGTGATTGTTTAAATTACAGACTGGCTACAGTGAAAAACCTCAGCCTTCCTGCTCCCCCTTCCACATCCACTCGGACCATGAGACCCAAACCCCCAGCCCAGAAAATCCCACCTCACAGCTGTGTTTTGGAGAGCAGTAATTGCTATGCAACCTCATCAGTCTCAGTGATTCTGTACCCCAAAACGAGTATTTAGCACTGGCATTATCTGTTCAAATGACTTTGCAAACCAGCGTGGCAGCTGGAGAGGGCATCAGGCTCATGTCCAAGCACTGACCTCCAACAAGCCCTTTTCCACAGCCATGTGTCTGTCACGCTCAGCCTATATGATAAAGGGTGTTTTTTGCTGCCACACAAATAAAAATAAATCCAGAAAACATTACAGAAATCTTTGGAAGTACATAGGAGCCCCACATGCTGGTTTTACAGTTTGGTTTCCATGGCAGCCTTCTCTGTTGAATCTATCTTAATTAAATAATTAATTTAGAGCTCCACCAAACTTTTTAAAGTTCTCTTTTGGAATAAAAGACATTCTAAAACATAATTATTCCAGCATGTTAAAAGCAAGCAGCAGCAGCAGCCTCATAAATACATATATATAACTTGGGCAAGGAACACCAAATTCACAGGTTTGCATGAACATTAGTTTAGATTTCAGATTACTGAAATCACTCAGAGCTCTCTACAGATCAGAGACAAGAGGCAGTTGCAGAGAGAGGATAAATCAGATAGGAACCATTTTGTCTTTCTCTGATTTCCAGACAACGAGGACAAGAGACACCTGGGATAACAGGGCACCTTACCCGATCTATTTCACTGTCATCGATTCCACTCAGGTCTAATTCTCCATCTCCTGTGTTCTCACCTACAGAAAAAAACACATTTTAATCAGCCACATGTTTTTTCAAGATCTGCTGCAATTTAAGTTCTGCAGTAATGTAACACTTCAGGACTGTCCTTCAGAGATTTGCATCCTTCCTCCTTCATCCGGGAGGTTTAATGTGTTGCTGAGTATTTTCAATATAGAACTTCACGCACACAAATTCACCACATTGGATTAATTTAAAATTTAGGAATCAGCACAGACTTCATCAGTACTAAAAATCTGCCAGAGACTTCCAGTTGCCTTTTTTTCACCCATTTTAATTTACAGCCACAAATGTTCAGCAGGAAGCTGGGGAAACCATTTAAAAATATGACCACTTTTCTTTCATCATAACAAAAATTTCTCTGTCAGAGTATATAGGTCAGTAATTTATCTCTAAATTATGACTTAGAAAATATTTTCTGTTTTCAGGGAAGCAGCAGAGACCACTGCTGACGGTCACACCATGGCTTTCTTCTTGACTTTCTGTAATTATAATTTCACTGCAATTTCGCTAGTTTGGTAGTTATTAAGACTTCTGAAAACAAATTTTTTAATATTCCATCCACTAAAAAGCGTAACAGCACAGAACTGAGGCTTAATTTGAGACTGGCACAGCATACAGCTGCAAAACCTGATTTTCCACATCACATTAAAGAACTATAGTAATACACTATTAATGTAGTCCAGGTAGAGAAGAAAACAAATTATTTAACAAAGAATTATGCTGGGGAATGAAGCAATCTTCTTGGTCATCTCCATTACATCTAATAAAGATCAAACAAGAGATGACCTAACCAGTTCACTTGCAGAAAAATATAAACAAATTAAGTTTCAACAATCTGCAACAACAAATTAAAACCAAAATGGTGCAGAACAGCTTGGCATCTTCACTGCTCCCACTCCGCAGTACTGGGGATGTGCCCCCCCACAAACCAAGATCTTTGAATGGTTTGATTCCCCAGCTGATGCTCCTCAACACTGCTGGACCAGCGGAAGGTGATGCCAGCCGCAGCTCCTGGATCCAATGGCAGATTATGGCAACCAAACGGTAAAGTCAAGAAAAGGCCGGAATTATGAGCATTCCCAGAAGATAAAACAATGATCTGCTTAGCAAAAGTCAGAGGTTTAAACCAGCCGCCTGAAGTACATGAAATCACAGGGCTGGGAATCCAACCAAAACACCTAGTTAGGAATAAAGGCTGAGTTTTCTGAGGTGGTACAAAGGGTCTGGCTGCTCAACAGACATTCCCTGGTATCAGCCACCAAGCACTTAAAAATGTCTTTTCAAAACCCCCCTTAAACACCCAACAGAAACTTTTATACTTTCCACCTCAAGTCATAAGCAAAACGGGTTTTAACCCCCCAAAAATGTCCTGCCACAAGGAACAGCATAGAATCATAGCTTGGTTTGGGTTGCAAGTGACCTTAAAGACCATCCAGTTCCAATTCTCTGCCATGGGCAGGGACACCTTCCACCAGCCCAGGCTGCTCCAAGCCCCACCCAACCTTGCTTTGAACATGTCCAGGAATGGGACATCCACAGCTTCCCCAGGCAACATATTCCAGTGTCTCACCACCCAAAAAATAAAGAATTTCTTTTTAATATCCAATCTAAGCCTTCTATCAGTTTAAAGCCATTCCCCATTGCCCTGTCACTCCAGGCCCTTGTAAAAGGTCCCTCTCCAGCTCTCTTGTAGCTCATTAAGGTAGCCAAAGGCCAGAGATGGGTCACCCCAAAGCCTTCTCTTCTCCAGGCTGAACAATTTCAGTTTTCTCAGCCCTTCCTCATAGCAGAGGTGCTCCAGCCCTCCAATACATTATCCTTTGATTTTTTTTTTTGTGAGACTGTCTCATAAACGTAACATTGACTTTACCAATTCAGATAATCTGGTGCTAATTTGACCAAAAAGGCTTTAAAGAACATTTTTCACCATTGTTACATTTAGAAATTAATTGCACATTAGTCCCAGGCACCAGATTTACTTTACAACCTTTTTTCCCCAAAATACTTTAGAAGTGCAAAAGATTTTATAAAAAGTACATAATTGATCAGTCCATATGCTTTTCTTCTGGTCTGATCTCTGTACAGTGGAATAAGAGCAGAACTTTCTGCAGCAGTGCCAGCAGCTCCTCACGCAGGCACTCAGCTACTCGCCTGGCAGGGATGGAACCTCAGGACATGGCCAAGCACTCCCTGCCTTCAAGATGGAGAGGAAAAGCAAGGTGACAAAATATATCCCAGTGGTTTGCTGCCTTTTTAATGCAACTGACTGAAATTTTTTTAGCAAAGCAAACTCATTCAAAGTGTGGAAGAGGAATCACCCAGGGAGTGCAGGGTATTCTGCAAGATACTACTGCATATTTCTCCGGCTGGATCTGACAGAGAAACTTCCAGTGAGCAAAATGGCCGAATTTTCATCAAGGAAAAGAGTAAATACTGTAGTCCACTGTCTGAGACAACTTCCCAGGAGATGGTCCACCTGGGTCCAAGAAATGTTGCGTTACATAAAACAAAACAGCTCAACAGCAGAGCGCAACGGGAATCCAGACCAGAATAAACTGGCTCCTAGGCTGGAAGGAGTTCATGCAAAAATGAGACTCAAACTGGGTCTCTGATATTCTGGGTAAGACTTCAACCATCAAGTCGTAGGACAGAAGAAGGGACAGCCTCCCCCTGTTATCTACTTGTTGCTTATTGGAAGTTTTTTGTGGAAAAAACCTCAATTTTCAATTTGGTTTACCTGCATGAATAAAGGACATATTTTTCTTCCATATTCATTGCACCAGGTAAACTAAACTGTCTACTGTCCAAGCAGACTTGGAATTCGGGACAAAGAAAAAGGGAGCCAACCTTGAAAATCACTAGTAAGTTCTGAAAATAATAGGTTAGAAAACCAAAACTCGGAAATGGTGATGGACATACTCAACTCCCTGCTCAACTAAACATAAAATTGATCCCAATATTTATTGTTGTAAAAACTGCCAAAGCATCTAAAAAATAAAAGTATCCCACTGAAATCAAGCTGCCATTGCTTTTCATCATTATACACCTTGCTCCTCCTATACCCTGCTATATTTTTGGATCAGAGGTTTAAAATTTAATATGTCACAGTACAGTAGGTGCCTGTTCTTTTATACAGCCCTAACATGCCAGACTGAAAATGATGCAATTTCAGGCACCATGAACAATTTCACTTGTCATTTTAAATATAACGTGTTACTGAATTAGGTGCCAGTTTTTCTCATTGGATCAATTAGCAACAGGGACAGAAAACTCATTCTCCAACTGTTAAATTGCAGAGAAGAATCCAGAAGCAAGTTAGACGTAATAAGCATTTCTTAGACCCCATAACAGCAGCAGAGGGAGTAATTGCAGGATATCCCTCTGCCTGCAAATCTTCCTTTTTCCTGCCATGGCAATAGGCATTCATTAAATGGGTTTTTCAGAGGAGAAGGTGCCTTCAAATCCCTAGTTTAACGCTTTCACTGAGAAAAAAAATACATGTTTCATTACAGAATGCCAATTCAAAATAAAACGCATCCATTTTGGCATGAAAATTTCCATGGCAATCGTTTCCAACAGGAGTAGACCCTACCAGCCACAAATATCCGTCTGCTTGATGCTACACGGCTCACTGCAGGGCATGGAAACCAAACCCGTTGCTTTTTTATACACCAGAAAGATCTTCCCAGCTGCTAAACTTTACAAAGCGATTTCTAAATTATCATTTTCTCTTTTAATAAAAGGGTCGAAATGTAATGTTCGACAAAATAAAAACACAGATGTGGCCAACATCTGGTCCAGCCTCTTAAAAGCTTATTTAAAAGCAGTAGCATCACGTGGCACAGCTCTGAGACATCACGGATTTCTTCCGTTAAGAAAAACAACCACTTTACTGCAGGGCACAGGCAAAGAATAAGTTGGGCATTAAAAACAACAACACTCCTCCCCTTCCCTCCAAATCCAGTTGTTAAATGAAAGGATCATCAGGAAGAGCTTAGAGCAAGGACCAGCCTACTCCATCCTCTCCCAACATCTCCACTGCAAGTGGAGGAGGATGGGCATTTCTAGAGGTTTCCATCAAGGTACTGAATCAGCAACATTCACACCACTTAAAACCATCAATCACCCAGCCAGCCCCCCAAAAATTTAAAAATAAACTCTCCCCAAAGCCCTCCCTTTACAGCCTTTTAATGTCTTTCCAACCAATTCCAGTAGACACGAGGGCTACAATCAGACATTGGGGATTAGGTTTGTAAACCTGTAGGATTATTTACTGTTCTTACTGTCATTACTAAATGCACACTAAACCCTCTTTTAACACACCCTCTCCCCCTCTCCCTACCTCTGTGCAGCTAGTTAAATGTATACATAGCACACTATTACAGGGATTTATTACAGAAGAATCATTCCACCCGATATAGTTAAAACCCCACATTTTTAAAAACAGCCACGTGAAGAATGTGTTTTTCTGTTTCTATTAGAGGAGGCAGCACTATTTATTGCTCTGCCCAGATAAGAGGATTTCCTTACAGACAGAAATGGAGGCTGAACACTTCCCAGGAAATCCTCTGGAGTAGATATAATAGAAGGCACTTGGTGCTCTGGTCCTATGCAGCAAATACATCCTTCATTACACCATTTCATAGCAAAGAGTTTAAACAAAGGATCCTTCCACCTATTCAGCACAACACCAGTCACTAAGCACTCCCAGTATTTAAAAAATACTTTGGGGCTAGAGCACGACAAAATGTGAAAAGAGTTGGGAAATACATTTTCAGCTACAAAAATCCTTAAGGAACAAGCCAAACAACCTGAGCCTGGGGCAGCAGAAACAGTGGGATTGATTGCTGCTCTCCAGGGAGGGATTAAATCCAATGGGAGCTGCAGGAAGCTCCCGCAGACCATCAGAGGGACCCAATGGGCAGAAATGCTTTAGCACCACAAATTGATGAGCAATGCCAAAATGATGAGCGCCACTTTGGGGAGCTGCAGTGAGCGCAAAGGGAAGGTGGTGGCTTAGCGTCAGAAAAGGCACTGCTCAACCACGCCAGGATATAATTGATTAGCCAATCAGAGGGGACATGAACCTGTCTGGAGGGGGAGATAACTGATGCACCAAGTGGTGTGAGAACGGCCATCAAGGGTGGGCAACCGGGAGGGGAGCGGCACCGTGCAGATTGTGGGGATCGCGCTGTAGGGACCGGGCTGGGAAGAGAAATGCATGCGAAAATGCTGCAGCAGCAGCAGCGGCGCAGGATGAAGCACAAGGATCAATGGGTGTGCAAACACAGTCCACATCAAGGCGTGAGCAGAGTCTGTGGGGCAGTACGAGCAGAAAACAGTTTTAGTAATACAAATTTTAGTAATGCGAGTTTCAGTAATACAGGGCAGGAGCCTCCCTCCGGAGCAGGAGAGGTGACCCTGGCTGTTTTAAGCTCTTGCCAGCCCCACTGCTCCAGGTAAGGCACCTGTTTGTGCAATCCCAGCCCGCCCTGCCATGCTCCCATCCCACAGCATCCACCCTAGAGCTGCCAAGGGCTCCAGTTCCCCCCGCTCACCTTTGGCAGCATAATCATGTGCTGTCATAGAAGAAGTACTCCACAAAAACAAAACGTAAGGACAGAGCAAAATTAATTGCACTTACTGACAAAATAAGGTCACAAAACACACGATGTGTATGTTTATATTTAAGAGAAAACATTTTTTATTTTATTGTACCTAGAGCCACCTTGAAAATTACAGCCTTCTACTTCAGAGTGCCACATCGACACCAGGATTTAGGCCTGATGGTGTACGGAGCACACGAGGCCATGCACACAGCATAAAGACAAATGAAGTCTGTCACTTTATTATTTCCTTCTGCCAAGGCAAGGTTAAGGGGTCCTCTCCAGCCAAAGCCAAGTTTCCAGCCTGCTAGTTCCTCAGAGAAAGCAAACACATCACAGCACAGAGAGCGAGGCGCGGTCTTCCCAGAAACATTCATTCCTGCGGACGAGGACGGAGGGAAGCGCTGCCGGCCGTGCCAGGGCACACAGCCCTGCCTCTGCAGTGCCCGCTGGCCAGCTCCACGCACTCGCACTGTAAGTGTAGGGGCAGAGCCCAAAATGGTGCAAGTGAAGGGCAAGGAGGGAAAAGGCACAATTTAATTTTAAAAAAAATAGAAATTCCATATACTGTACTACTGCAGCTGTGTGAGGTCAGCCTGTACAAAAGCAGGGATGTACAAACTCATCAGCTGCTTCCTCACTCCTGTCAACTGAAAGCAGGACTTTCTCACAGAGTAACAGCCAGGATCAGCCCTGGCTGGTTTGCAGTCACTGCATCAGGCTCATCCCCACTGCTGTAGGCAGAAGATTTTCCTACAACATTGGGCCTTAATGCGGTGCAGAACTAGAAACCCATCTTTATTAAGTGCCTGCATCCATTTCCTCACACTGAGACTCAAGCTCCAGGTGCTCTGTGTGTCCTGCACAGCTGAGTGACACCTGACAGCCTTTCCCCATCAGCCACCTTCCACGGCGGTCACAGAACAATCACCCTGTCACAGGAATGGAATTTCAAATTTGTGTGCTTAATGATATACGGGAATAAATTGTGAGGAAAGCTTTTCCTGCGGTCACTCACTCTCACAGAACTTTTATTAGATAGTGAACATATTTTTTATAAATTAAATTTCAATTTTGCAAAAAAAAAAATTTAAAAATCACCTAACCGCCAACCCTGCTGCTTTCCTGAGAGCACATCCGTACTGAAACAAATGCTATTGTTTCATCTCACAGTCCATGGAGGATCTAACCAAACCACATCCTCATATTTTATATCCAGTTAGAGGTTATACCACTCATCTAACAGACATGGAAACTTGTTAACTTAAACTTAACGCTTCAGAGAAACAGTTAATCTCTCCATTCTTTCCAGAAATCCTCCCTGCAATATGTATTTTTTAAAAGCAGGTAATACAAAACCAGTCCAGCAATAAACAAAACCCTTCTGATTCTGAAGAGTTTTCTTTGAAAAGGTAAGCTCATGTTCATTGAACTACATAGCAATATAAAAAGCCCTTAAGAAAAAACCCTTTCAACCTCCCAAAATAAATACAGCTGAAAATTAGGCTTTTGAACTGAAGAACATCTTGACACTGTCCTCAAAACCAGCAGCAGATGTTCTTCTTCTGGAATAACGTTCATGTTCCCCCAACACCTTGGAAAACAATGAAAAAGAGCACAGTTTATGCAACTTACTTGTTGCAACCTGTCGTTCTTTCCTGAGCTTACAACCCTGCTGCCATGACTGAGGCCTCAGAGAACAGCTGCTCCGAACAGTATCAAAAGAGTTATTTTTTGCTGATGGAACCAATAACCAATAATCAATCTGACCGATACTCACTCAGAAACACACTACCTACCTACCACAAATTATATTTTTCAGTGCCAAACCCTGGAAATGGTAGAGGCTCCCATGCACAGACACAAGTCTTCTCCAACTTGTGATTTCTGCACCCAATAATGCCAAAGGTGCCACACACTCACACCCCAGCCTACATTCATACACCCAACCCCTCCTGCCTGAACATTATGGACTTCTAACTTTTTAAAATGGAAACTATAAAGACAGATTTCCCCTACTTATTGTGCTTTTCCAGCCCATCACCAATTCCCTGCTGTATTTTCCTCCTTTGCCTTTTTATGCTGTTCTTGGCATCTTTTCTCCCCTTTCCCTTCCCCCAGCCTTCGTCCTTTTTGGTGCCTTCTGGCCTGTATTTTCTGCATTTTTTTAAATGTGTGCAGGGGGATCCAAGAGTAACAGTTTATATAAAGGGAGAGGCCAAGGAGAAGAACTGATCAGCATCTCAATCAGTTCCCCTCTCCAAACCCCACAAGGGCAGAGCACTGCCCTTATCTCTGGCAGAGGGCAAGGGCAGTCCAACACCCTGGAGAGCCGACAGCAAAAGCAGCCGGGCTCAGATCCCACTCCAGCTCACTTTCCCCATACTGCCAGACCACTGTGTAAAACAGCAAGAGCACTTTACACCCGAGCCAGCCGCAAAGGGAACAGCTGGCTTAATGTTTAAGTGCTGAAGCATCATTTCTGCAACTCGCCAGGTCTTGCCGTGGGCGCTAAATGCTCTGCTGTCCGTGCCTGCAAGCCCAGGATCCTTGTCTGGCTAGTGCTCAGCCACCCCAGCAGAAGGGCATATGTTTTATTGAGAAATAAATCTACTCCTGTAACCACCCCCACCAAATAAAACACAGTGGGGTGAGCTCTGCACTACAGAGAACTTAAAAGCAAATCCTAGAATTTTGCTTGGACTACTGTAATTGGTTTTTTTAAATTGTGAATCAATTTCTGTCCCATCAGGGAAAGAATTTAAATATATACAGCCATATAAATACAAAATATACACAGCCTGATCTAGTGGGTGGCATCCCAGCCCATGGCAGGGAGGTTGAAGTAAATGATCTTTAAGGTCCCTTCCAATACAAACCAACAGGAATGCCACCAAAGAGCTGCTCCAGGTCAAAAACAGCCTACCAAAATAACTCACCCAGATGTGCAAGAAAGTGAAATGAGCTGGACTTTCCACTTAAAACTTTCTTCTGGTCACCCTCACCATCTCTCAGCAAAGGTGGGGTGATTTCTAACCCCTCCTCTAAGGTTGAGAGCCCATCTATGGTAAATCTGGTGACAAGCTCAGCACCAGCCACCAGAAGCTATCTGGACTACAGAAATCCTTCAAGAGAAAATTATTAGCAAAGACAACACCATAATATAGTGTATGAAATTATATACCCAAGTCTTTATTTAGAGGAAAAAATCAATTTGTGTCCTGGCCATTTACCACACTGTCCGGGTGGGCTGAATGGTGAGAAGCTGTTAACTGAAAGAAAATTATTAGGTAAGAAATTTCTCATTTCGTTACCCAGCTTCTTCCTTCTGTCATTGCTAATGAGAAATAGCAAGCACGGAATTATAGAGATGGGGAGAGGAAAGAGAAGGTAAAAATGTATTCTTATTATTAAATAGAATAACAGGTCAGAGCAGAAGCTCCACTATCAAAAGCAAGGTGGGAATCTGGCCCAAAGGAAAAGCCTCTGAGGTGGATGGGGACTGGACTCAGAGCAGGAACCAGGCAGAGCTTCATACTGCCAGGACTATCAGACCCCTGAAAGCAGAGAGAAAGAACACATAAGATCCAGACTGGTTCAGTGATCAGGATCACTAGTTGGGGTTTACAAATGTGGAAGTAGGAGATATTTGGTTTGAATTTTTAAAAGGGGGCAGCTGCAGAAATGCAGATCTGTGTTGAGAGCATCAGCCATTATGCAACAGAGACCTGCAGCCAGAATAGACCATATTTTTAAATAAAAATCACAGCCGTTGCACTGTTTCTTGTTAGATAAAGCGCCATCTTTTCATCTCTGACCATGCCTAATGGCTGAGAAACATGCAGGCTTATAAATTACTTCTCTACCTTGCTCCAGACCAAACAGAGCTCTTGTAGGAGCCCTGTCCCAGGGATCAAGGCAGTTTTGTGTCCATTCAGGCAGCCGTACATATGAAGCACATAAGGATCTCTGCAATGCAAAGTACAGGCATTCCTGGGTGGCTGCAGGTGCCAGGGGAGCACAGCAAGGTCCCTATGTGGCCACACTGCTGCACACAGCACAGAGACTGCAGCAAACTGCTCGGGACAACTCTGGGCTCTGTCCTTCACCTCCTCCTCCTCTCCCCTATGCTTCAGTGACTGCAATGAACCTTTTCCCAGATGCACAGTAGACAGTGGAGAAGGATTTTAATGTTTTGCCTGCAGCAGTTCTGGGGCCTTGGCATTTGGACAGACTGATCCATAAGCACAGCACAATTAGCATGTGTACTCCATATGCTTGAGATCCATCCATTACAGCATTGGAATGCCCTCTGACACCACAGCTCTCCAAAAGAACAAAGTTGTGGAGAGGTTCCTGGAGAATAATTTGTCTTATCCTCCAGGAACAGTGGGAAAAGGCACTTCCATGCACAGGAGGTTTTGGTGGAGCTGGAGAAATAACCTTTTCCCAACAAAGCCCAGCAGCATGATTCACCTATAAAGCACGGAGCTGGTTTCAAAGCCAGCCTTTCAAGCTAATGGCTATCAGAAAGGCCAGCCATCTGCTTGTGCAACCTGTCCTTATGATTAATCTCAACATCTGACTTGTATATAAAGTTTATATACTAACAGGGCCATACTTCATATGTCATTTTAGCTAAGTTCTGTACTGCTGAATTTACAGTTTCTCCTCAATCTGGCCATCCTCTCCAGGCTACAGGCACACAGAGGACCCTGCTTAAATGTTGATTAGATGCAGAGCAATGCAAAGATTTCGGAAAGATTTTACTAAGTCTCAAAAACTAGGTAAGCATTTCAAAGACCTCACTGGAAAAGAAAAAGTCCCACATCCACATGTAATTAATTCTTTATTTAAATATATTAGGCCTCTACTTAACACGGTACTGCAGAGGCAGAAAGTCACAAATCATGTCTCAGTCTCGCATACACTGAAAGGATTCATGGCTCTTTCTGCCATGCAGCTATTTCACTGTACAGCATATGGCATAGTATCAGAGTTGTTCTTTAATTAACTGAATAATGATGCTTTCCATAGAGTTTAATGCAGGTTTTCCATAACACACAGTATTATGGCATCCGTTCTCAGGAACATGTCCGCAGCCCACTGGGAGAGAGTGATGTACTTTTCTTGTACCAATTCATCTAAACACATTCAACACCACAGGTAATATGGATTTCTCTGAAATCAGGAAAGCTTATTTTGAATTAACAAAACCGAAGTTACCTTCTGAAAATAAGTTCTGCATAACATTTTACTATTTCATTACAAAATCCCACCAGATCATGATTTCAAATTCAGATCTACCCATCCTCTTCAATGGAATAGACATTTATTTATATTTTATTTCTTTTACTTCCTCAGGTAAAAATAGATAGATTGCTCTTTATGCTGGTTTTAACTAGGTAAACTCTTTCCAGGGCCAATTTTACCATCATGAACTGTGCAGTGAAATAAACCTGGGATAATGGGCTGACAGAAGGGACCGATGAAGGAAGAGCTTTCAAGGTGCACAGACAAAGCCCTGTCTCCTGAAGGAGTAAGATTTTAAATCTTGCTAGCAAGATAAAGCAGAGAATACTAAAGTCCAGACAAAACGCTCCCATGCAATTCCCTTCACGCCATCAAAACCAACATAAAAATCATTAAATGCTAAAATAAAGCCAAGCAAAGGAACATTGCTGTCAGCGACTGCCAGCTGAAATGAATGACCTGGGTTGAAAGCGTTTGCTGACGTAGCCGCGAGTTGCCACAAAGGCTTGAGGGCTGTGGCACAGCAAACTCCTCTGTGGAACAGCTCGAAGCAGGCACATGGAACTTGGCTCTGCCACCACCCCCAGGGACTGAGGGGATGGAGCTGCAGCTTTGCCTTTTGGGAGCAGGACCTCCTGCACCCCTCTCTCCAAACCAGGAGTAACAGACCCAACATAAGGCCAAGTCACTATTTCTGGCAGCAATTTCTGGGAAAGAACCTAGGAATTTTGGCTTTTGTCCAGAAGAGGTTTGCAAGTCGATGAAAGCACCTTATAGCTCTGACACCAGTGACAGGCACCAACACAGCTGTGCCAAGATCCGTACCCAGCATCGCCCGGGGAAATCCAGCAAAGGAGTACCCAGGGGCTGTGCCGGAGGCTGTGAAGGCAAGGATCCCAACATCTGCATCCACGAAAGTTTAATTCTCAAGGTGTTTCTCAGCTGCTACCAAGAGATAATTTCATCACCACGGTGACACTGCAATCAGCCAGCTTGCCTGACCGAAATGACGCATCTACCGGCCATAAAAACTCACAGAATACGTTATTCTGCGTTTTGCTCAAAAGAAGAGGGCAGATTTGAACAATACAAGTCATCTACATCACAGCCTTAATTGTGCTGGCACTTAAAAAAAGAAGGAAACAAGAACAACGATTTCAGGCTTTTGTGTTAATTTTAGACATTACATTTCTCTTCATATTTTAGTAAAATCAACAGTAGAAATCTTTGGATGCAGCAAAGAGAATGAGGAAGCTTGCCAATTTTTGAAGAATCAACAATTAATATTAGAGCAATTAATTCAGAAGAGTAACTACATGACACTATAGGGTTCCCTCTGTGTTCTGTCCCAGTGATTGCTTAAAAAAAATTTAAGCAAAGAAATAAAATTTAAAAAATCCTCTGTTTATTTTTTTTTCTAAATTACCAGCATTGCAAACTCATGCTGGTATTTGAAAGTCAGTCTGAGCTCTCCTAGTTATACATCCTTATTATCATAAAGATTCCACAATTGGAAATTACTTTTCGTGACACTTAAGCCAAAAAGAAAATAGCTCTACTGCATCTGCAGTAGAACCAAAAGTAGTAAATTGTAATAAACATTCATCTTTGTCAGTGGCTCTGCAAACCAATCTGTTCAGCACGAAGGTGCCATTTTTACACAGTTGCTTTATTACTACATAATTATTGATGGATCAGCCAAGTGCTCTCTCAAGGAAGACTGATCTTAAAAATGAGCTTGTTAAAAATTTAAGTGTAAACCTTGGGATAAAAACTAGCAGTTAGGTTTCATCTGATATAAACTTTTAAAGAGGGAAAAAAAATAAATTGGAGGGACAATTTTGAAAAATGCTACGTTTGAGGCAGGCATGAAATTGAAACAGACAAGAAACTTTAATGTGATAGAAAGGAAAAATTGGGGACATCTGTACTGAGAATAAGCTGTAAGTAGCAGGAGGAATTATCAATCTAGTGATGTGTCAACTCTCTGCATTTCAATTGCTTCACAGGCCATACCATAAAAATTGTTTGCAATGAAAGAAGTATGAAGCATCCCTGGATTTTATTGCTCCCAGTGATATTCCACCCCATTTATGTGTGTACACCAGTTGTAGCCTTTCAAGTAAAGCACTGTTTCATATTAGTACCTGTTTAAATTACCTGCCCACAAACATCGTTCGGTGTTCAAAATGCCTCACTATTAAATTTTCTGTTTCAGTCAAAGTACTTCAAGAGTTTCTATCAAGCTTTCAAAGGCAAGGAAGTTTCAAGCAGGTTTTCTGAAAGTCGAGATAAAGCAATAAACTTTAAATTTAAAAGGAGGCTTTTTCAGGAGAGAATTCAGCATACCTTTTTGAATTCCCTCCCCACCTTGTTAAACCAAACTTCTTCATTGCTCCCAGATTTCTAAATGTTGCATTTCTGGAGCTGAACTTCTGAGCATCAACCTTACTCTCTACAAAGACCCTGCATATAAAATGACCTTGAGCAACAGCATATCTGAAATTGCCCATTCCTGATCACTGATGGATTGTAAAACCTTTCCAGCGCTGGTACCTCAGCACAAGCACGAATGCCACTTTCAGACTCCAAAACACACACCCTTTGCTGCTGCAAGACATGCTCTGAAATGCTCCTCCAACCCTGGCTGGAGTGGGGGAGCTGTTCCTTCCCCCCCAGCTCAGCCCTGTTCCCCTTCCCTCCACCTCACCCCCACCTGCCAAGGTGTCATTCCTTAACACATATCCATCAAAATAACCCTGTAATTAAAAAAGCCCACACAAGCCTGTGGCATTTTTGACAGACCTGGGTGAGGGAGGCAACTACACGTGCATTGATGCCAGCAGATAGGAGGGGGATGAGCCAGAAGGGCAAGACACTTCTTAACCTCAACCAATAGTATCTACTCTGTCTTAAAATTGGAGGCCAAATCCAAACAGTGCAGTATAGAACAGGGATTTTATCTTTGCTCTTGGGAAAGAACTTGGCACAGGAGCTTTGTGTTAGTCCTGCAGCAGCTACAGAGCCATGAGACACAAAAGCAGTGCTCCCACTAAGTGCAAAAAACTCGGTCTTGAAGTGAGGAGAGAGATTTCAGGGAAAAGCAACTTCTCACTGAAGTGTAATGGAAGCCACTGCCAGAACACAGTACTGACACCAGTGACACCATTTCATGCTGGTAAGATGCTGCTGCATTTCAATACAATTTCAATGGTATTGTGAATTTGCATTTTTCACTTTTAGCAGGAAATTAATAAGAACCATTAAGCATAACTTCCAAAATCAGCCATTTGCCTTGATCCCATGCTAGTGTTGAGGATTTGGTGACAGAGCACTATTTTACTTCCTTCTCATCTGTGAGCACAAAGTGGCTTCCCCACCGTAACTAAATCAAACATGGCATGTAAGCAGTGAATTTGCTGAAAAATGGTACCCTTCTACCCCCTGCACGGCTGTCTACTTCTGACTTCTGTACTTATACCTGTCTCAAGAGCCTTGCTCCTGGCTTCAAATTTCTTTCCAGGTACTACTTAACAACATTATTTACTCACTCTTATTTCATATTCATTCCCTTATTCCTACTACACAATTGTAGATGTCCGTGTCTTTCACAACAGAAAACAACTTCTACCATCTTAGGCATACATATATGTCTCAATATGAAAGCTAAGCCTTACCTTAAATTGCTAACTTTAAAAATAAAGTATCTTCTGCTTCCTTTTAGCAAAACTTGGCTGCAGAAACTCCCTAGAGGCAAGTGTTTGCAATTTTCCCTTAATTTGCAGCTACCCCTCCCTTGGCAGCCTGCCAGCATCTCCTCCTCTGACCGCTTGGGACATTGGCCCAACAGAGTCCACCCAGCCCTAGATAAACGATCACAATTTTTGCTATTAATAACCAACCCGAAGTTGTTCTTATCTGCCCACTTCTGCAGCTCTGCACCACTGTAATTAATGAACACCGAAAACTCTACCCACAATTTTTTCAGCCCTACTGAATGCATTCTGGTGAATGCCTATGAAATAAAATTAAATTGAAAAGCCGAGGACTACAGTAGCCTCATGTTGACAGGTCACTCTGATTCCAGGTCACAGCAGACTCTATATTTGGCTACTTTGATTATAATTGCTTGCAGGGTAAAAAATAAATAGCAATTATCTCATTGTCACACAAGAAAAAAGACCTAATAAATGAACCAATCCTAAAGTAACACTGAAAAACAAATTATTTCAAAAGCAATCAGGAGTAGTAAAATTCAGTTTCCAAGATTGTTTTTAATTGCCAACAGTGTCAACATTAATATTCTTCTTCTATTGGATAATACATCCCTTTTAGTTATGAAAGCATTTAGCAAACTAAAAATGTCAAACTACAATTATGTGAGGCTAAACTCAGGGCTGTTTTCATCACCACTCTGCAGGGCCGCAGCTGAAATCCCTAATTACAAGGGTCATCTACACAAGTCGCAGTCCAGCCCATGCATCTTGCCTGCTGTGACAGTCCCACGGATTTAAGGCCAACAAACAAAACAGATGAAGTGTTTAGGGGTGTGATGAAGTTAATCCTTAAGAGGATAGAGGAATTAGTTTTTCAAACTAAATTCAAAGCTACCGAACAAAAGCAAAACAACACAACTGCTGCACAAAAACATTAAAACTTGCAGGAACAGAACTCCATTTAAAGGGTTTACTTCGGTGGATTTTCAGTTTCCAGGCAGAACCTTTACCAGCTGAACCTGTACCACGAGAAAATGAAGTTCTAAATGGAGGATTATTTTAGCTTTTTCAGACAAACCCAAGTGGTCGGGATACACCACAGCACCGCACATGGATTTATTACCCATCGTGTTAAACCCAAAGTAGCTAAGCCTTGCAAATCTCTCGGTGCTGTATTTCCTCCTTCCAAGGGCACGTTTTGTGGCTCCTTGACCTGGGTTAATAAGTCTTTATTCTCAATAACAACTGAGACCATGGAGACTCCCTGAACTGAACCCAGGCCTCCACTCCTGACATTTCAGATACCGTGATGAATTGCTTGGGTAACATCCTCCTCAGCGATCAGCTTTCCCTGCAAATTTAGTGTCCTTTCTGTAGCCTCCACACGTTGCATTTTCCACAGTTCTCTAAAGAAAAATTTCAGTTTTCACTTGAGTTTCTTGGTGACTTTTCTTCCTTTTTGGCAGAAGGGCAGGGCAGGAATGTCTGTTTCTTCTGCAAAGGGGCCACCTACCCAAATAACTGTGAGCAGTTCTGGGCTCCAGTTCTGACAGGTGCAGAAAAAGACCAAATAATAGAATCCCCAGCAGGGATTTTTTTTTTAGCCAGGTTTCCTGAGTGCCTGTAGGTATCTGAGTCATCACCACCAAACATCACCTCCCCAGGTCTTGTTTTAGTCTGCAGCCTATGAGGTTGAGAGTGGTAAAACACTGGGACAGGTTGCCCTGGAAAGGGTGGTGGATGTCCCATGCCTCAAAACATCCAAGGTCAGGTTGGACAGGACTCTGAACAACCTTATCTTCTTGAAGATGTCCCTGATCGCTGCAGGGGGGCTGGACTAGACGACCTTTAAAGGTCCCCCTCCAACCCAAACCATTCTGAGACCCTGTGATTCTATTTCAACCAGGGCTTAAGAGCAGGATAGGGATCCCTTGGATGGTTACACTTCCACAGATTCCTTGAGAATTGACCTCCAGAAAGACAGGAGAGGTTATAAGTGCTCCTGAAGGTATCTCCCATGCAGAGAACCAGCATCTTTTCAGATGCTTGGGAGTGCAGAGAAGAGGGAACCTTGAAAAAAAGCCCAACAGAAGGGAAACCTTAGACTGGCACCTACAAATGCCAAGGCACCTAAGTCAGCCACAAAACACAACCCTGTTTTAGTATTTGGGAGCAACTGTTTATGCAATTCTGCTATTTAGGTACAGAAAAAGGCCCATTTCAAAAGCCCCAGCTGAGCTTCTCCTCTCCTCCCTGCTTGCCCAGCTCCGTGCTCCTTAAGCCTAAACCTAGAGCAGGTGACAGCAGACCGGGACTTCCATTAACCCAATGGAAAGAAATGGACAAAGAAACCTGCTGGGGCTAATTGTCCTTGCTCCACTAAAGAGCAGGATCCATGCCACAGCACACTCATGTCAATTATCTCACGTGGAATGACACACCAGAGCCCCTGTTCCACATGTCCAACCTCTCACAGCCCTGCTGGCACAACCTTCTCCAAAGAGCCTGTGGCCAGGAGTCAGCTGAAGCAGCCAGAGGAAAAAGCAGCTTTTTGCCTTTTTTCCCTCAAGCAAGGGAGGATGAGGCCTGAAGCAGTTGGTTAGACCCATCGAAGAGCAATCCAAGGCTTTTACGCTACTCAAACTGAAAATAAAGCTCATTTTCCACCATGCTTTTATTGGAGAAGTTCAAGACAGAAAAGACACATTGCCCACTGCAGTCAGTACAAGGCAGGCAAAAAAAACCAACCATCCAAGCCTGGAAAAGCCTTCAGGATTTTAAAGCATTCCCCATTTCAAACCAGAATTTTATGAAACAAAAACAAAACAATCCAAAAGAGAAGGACATAAAGAGACTTTCTCCTCTGAAACAGTTGGGGTAGGAGGGGGATAACAGGACAGCCAGGATGGTCAGCCAGGTGCTAAGGGCATTCATTTACAAGCAAAATGGCTGAGTAAGGTTTAACAGATGGATCTTCTTCACTTGGCTCAGGAATCTGAATCCAAATTTCCAGTATCTTTTCCTGACCCCAGCACCCACTACTCTGGGGCAGTTCTATTTGACCAAGACTTCTGACAAAAACAACATGAATTCCCCTGTAGGGAGCGTCTGTAGTCATAACCCAATCCTTTGGAAAATTCCTAAAACATCCACAAATGCTAAAAAAATGTATTCACATGATTCAGCTTATGCTTTCACTCAAATGTATCCCCCTGATGGCTCTAACAAACTGCAGGTTTCTCTCCAAAACCCCTCTCTAAATTTGTTTAGAAATCTTTCAGCCAAACTCTATGATTAGTTTTCATCCCTTAACCTTTCTAGTTACTCAAGGCATGAATATGGAATGAATTTATGGCATTCCTATCCCTTAATGAAATGCAAAGATCCTGCATGAAAAAACACGCACACAGATTTTGGAGTGAGACACGTACATGAAGTACTTGCGTGTGAGTGACATACATAGTCAAGTAAGAAAATCCTGTCATCTGTAATTCATACCCAAGACTTCAGGTATCAAAAAACTGCACTCAAAGCAGCTGGTGGTCTCGTATTACCGCGCTGGCTGCAGCAAGCTCTTCACATCTCATTAACAGCGTAATGAAGGCTCAATCAGGGATACAGCCTATCAAGACTGCCAAGCGCAGGCACACAGAGGCCAGAGGAGAAAGATCAGCTTGTACCAAGGTTTTTATTGTTTAGATCTCGGAATTGGGAAAGAACTGGTCCTGCCACGGAAAATATTTTCCAATGAGCAAACGGCACATGGAGAAAAAGATCACACTGTCAAAGTGCTTGGAAGGCTTTGCCCAACGAAGGTGGCACCAAGCAGGTCACACACACAGCTCATTTCCACAGGTGGGGCGTAAAACCACTGAAGCAATTGTGGTGCTGAAGCCAGAGGCCAGAAGTGTGATCAGGATGGGGACATGCACGCTTACACTGATGATCAAGTGTCCTTTCAATATGTAGCACAATTAGCACCAAACTCAACAGCTTTTTTTCTCATGTATGTAGCAATCATTTGCAATAGGGCTTCATAATGTTCCCTCTACTGATTATATCATAGAATCAAAGACTAACAGGTTGGAAGAGACATTAAGGATCATCTGGTCCAACCTTTCATAGTCTACACAAGACGGCCCAGAACTCTGTCCAGACAAATCTTCTCAGTGTCCTATTTTGGGGCATCCATCACTTCCTTGGGGAGATTAATCCAAAGGATGATCTCACCATGAAAAGATTTTCTCTTCTGTCCAATCGAAATCTCACCC
Source organism: Acanthornis magna (assembly GCA_036785705.1). NCBI lineage: Eukaryota > Metazoa > Chordata > Aves > Passeriformes > Acanthizidae > Acanthornis > Acanthornis magna. The sequence continues at coordinate 299,364 of JAWUZG010000097.1, forward strand.
ATTACCCCTTGGTCTTTTCTATGTGACTCCTTGAAAAAAATGAGTCTCCATCCTCTCTGTAGCCACCCTTTAAATACTGGAACATGGTGATTAGCCTCCCCTAAGACATCTGTTCTCAAGACTGAAAAAACCCAGATCTTTTTGTACGCAACACATACATTTATATATTTCCAAACAGTTGGCACTGATGCATTCAGACAAAATCCATGGAAGAAAGGATGCTGGAAGAAGAAATCAGTGCAAAGAAGGGTCTGATACCCAAACGCTGATGGAGCAACAATGGCGCCAGCAATTGCCATCCTGCAATCCATGCTGGGATCCCGGGTGGGGTCAACAACTCTCCTTGGCACATGTGTCCATCAACAGCCCTTCTCCAATCATCTTTATCCTGCAGACCCTCCAGCATCCTTCCACATAAGCTCAGATCCTGCTAGAAATGTTATGTTTCTCCAAACTCCCCTGCCCGCAGTGCTGCTGGCACTGCTGATCTGCTGCTGTCAAAAACCAGAAGGGGATTGAACACACATGTATTTTTCCTTGCTAGGTGAGGGAGCTGAGTCTGCTCACAGAAGGACTGGTGAAGCCCCAAGGCCAGGAGGCAGTATGAGGTGGGAGCAGGCAGCTGCAGGGGATGAAATCCAGGAGACAGAAGTAGGACCTGGGAGGATCAGATCACCTTTAGCCACTGTTCACATCCTCCTTGAATAAGAAGCTGAACAGTGCTGGTGCACAGGGACGAGGACTACGATCAATGAACACTGCCTGCATGGGGTCTTTAACACCCACAGAAATCAATGGCAATATCTTTCTACCTCAGCCCCTGTCAGATTATGCTTGCAGCAGTAATGGAGGCATAAATACGAGGAGCAATAGATGAGCAAACTGCTAATTGTGAAGCTTTCCCATGTATTCTCTGTGAAATTAGCAGCGAGTGCAGTTCGCTGGGTGCCTAACCAGGCACAAGATGGTACATGCACGGCGATTGCTCACTGCTAAAGCCGCTTACTTTCACAGGAACGTGCAGGAGCATGTCACCACCCACCGCACACACATTACTTGAAATTACTGCCCTAAATGACTGCATGAGAGTTTTGATTCAAAAGAAAACCTAAATCAGATCTCAAATCTTACCTAGACTATGAAGGGGAAGTTATATAAAGTCATTCAGTAACTCACACCCTGTATTTTACCTTTATTTCTGTTATTATCAGACCTTCCTCAATTTTGCTTCATGTGGCAGGAGATGAACTGGCCGTGTATAGCCCAACGTGCAAAGGACAAGGCGACAGGCAGCAATCATCAGAATGACAGAAACACCAAGAAAGATAATAAAGTATTTGAAGTGGTGTAAAAGGGACATAAAAATAAATTGCAGAGGGAAATTTTACACCAAAAAATGTTATTTCTTGAGAATGAACACCATGATATTTGACTGTGACAGTTTCCTAAAAGAAATGGTGCACTTTTTTTTGAGGAACTGAGAATCAGAAAGAGCATGTAGAGTGTGGAGAGGACGCTGGGATGCTGCATGGCCAGGAAAATGGACAGACTGATGTACCCAATCTCCATCTCTGAAACTGAGATCTCACTTTAAAGCACTTTTATCATGAAGAATAAGAAATAAGTAGTTTGCAAAGACTCAAACAGTTCTCAGCTTAAAGTCTCTGCAAATTAGTACACTTTGTAGGAAAAAACAGTCAAATGCAGTGTTTATTCTAAGCACTTTACTGCCTCAGACTCATTAACCCAGTACCATACATGCTGTCTTTGTAATGCAAATTTGCTAAAATACTGTGCTTTCCATAAAACATTCAAACAGACAAGCTCACACTGCTCAAATATCAATTGTAAGTGGAGCAAAAATACACTTACTTTTTCCTAATATTTCGGCTCTGCACCTAAGTCTTATCTGCATAAGCAGTTTGTGAGAAACCTTCTGCTGTTGCTGCAGCCACTGTAGCACAAAGGTGGAAGATTTCCCAAAGCAGCTGATGTAGGCAATTATAAACTGAATTACCACATGGCAAAGCCAAAAGAAAAGACTTTGTAGAAGTTACCTACAGCAAAGTTTTTTTTTGAAGAAGAGAGATCATTACAGAGACGAGGAGAAATACCCTGCATTTAAGGAGGCCAAACATTGCACATGCTGCACCTGTTTGCTGAGCTCCTGTTTTAGAGCCACCTGCCCTGCCTGCAGTGCATCACCACGAGGGTTTGCAGGGCATCCTCAGCACACAGCACCGGCACGCTGCTCCCAGCTGCTGAACTGGCTGGACATGGTACACCCATCCAACCACAGGGCAGCCCAGCAGAGATACACAATCATCACAGTAAGGTCTCCAGCCCAGCTTGAGCCACACAGTGAGAGATGACTCAGGGCTGGAGAGGGCGGAGGGAAGGGATAGATTCTTGGTTTGTGACTTCCACAGCTGTGGAAAAGGACCAAAACATCACCTTGAGGGTTCAGTGTTATGACAGCACTCTCCCTCCTCCAATGGACTTAGATCTTGGAACATGACCTACCACAGCAAAGCTATGGCCAGCTGATATTCACAGTATGAATTGCACCAAACCAAATTCAAGTACACAGGATAAATTAAGGAAATTTTGTGAGCTTTTCCTCCTCCCTCCACACATACCAACTACTTTTCTTTCAAGACAACCTATAACTGTGCCATCTCAAATCAAACTCTGAGCAACTGCTCTCATCCTTTATTTAGTTTTGAAAAGTGCCATTTCTTTTTCAGGCCTCAAGAAGGGCCCACAAACCTGGAAAATTTTTACAACCGTAATTTTTACAACTGTACAGAAGAAGATACTACCTTCCCAGATTTCCCAGAGCTATGAGGCAGAACTCAACAATCTGAGGTGTCAGAATAATCTGCACTGGTTTTCATCAGGTTCAGAGCTACAACGCAAAGCTAACCAACGTGAGGCATCTTAACAAGAGGTTTTCTTTATTCTGCATAATAACTGCAAGCCAGGTGTACTTCCCAACCTGTCTGCTAGACCTGGCTCCCAATCACCCAAAACACATTAAGGTTCCATTAGTGCTCCTGAGCACAGATGACTTCCCAAAGGAAACCAGGTCCTCAGGGGGATGATGCACACATCACTGGGATGCACCCACATCACACAGGCACCACATGGCAAGGGCTGGGAGGCTGGGAACTGCACCCAGAACGACTACCCTGCAGGACAGGCATAATCAAAATGAATCAGACTTAACTCGAAACTTTTAAATTGTTAAAATTAGCAGAGTCACAAAAACAAAACAAAACACAGAAATCCACCCCAAAAACCCTCAATCACCCTCCTCATCATCCAAAGAAAACCTCCAAATCCAAAAAAGATTGGGGCAGGCTCCATAATCAAAATAAAACCAAAACAGTAATTTTGCATATGAGCTTCATAACATGTTAAGAAAATAAGTACTTGTTCAAACACCTGCAAGGATTTCTCAGATGCAGGAGAAGAGAGTGAACATACTGAAACCTGCTTGGTTTCGAAATTCAGTTCATTTGGCACATCCTCCACTTTTGCAAGAAAACAAACAGCAAAGGCAGACAAGCCATGGCATGAGCAGCCCTGCTCTCCTGCCCACCTGCCTGAAGCTCGACTCAGAGGATCCTCCCTGGCTACACCAGCTCAGCCTCATCTTTACACTCAGCCCTCAGCCTGTCCATTAAAATGGTCAATAGCAATGCCAGCTGAGAAACGTCCATCACTGGGAACTCCTTTTTACAGGTCACTGGCCAACCAGACAACAACAGCTTCTAGCCATGACTGACCTCTCTTCGACACGAACCGCTGATTTCCAGGAGAAAGACAAGCCATGAGCCATCCATTTTCTTAATCGTAATTAAAACAAAACCAAAACCACTCAACTGTTTCTATATGAAGTTGTTTGTGCAAAATAAAAGCATGCAATCACCCTGTTACATTTCTGGAGACTGAACACTAACATAATAAGAATCTGAATGCATTCAGTTCATCTACTGTTGAACAGAAATCAGCATCACAACAGTTTGGATAACAAAATGTTCTGCTGCACAGATCCTCAAGTAAGCTGACAAAACAGATTCGGATGGGTGTGTCTTATGATGGAAAATTAACTGTGATAGAGAATAAAATGCCCCTTAGATATGTTGTTTTCAGAATCATTAGGATGTAAAAGGAATTTTTAAAAATGCGTCTCCATAAAGTTCAAGCACACATGTGAAAAACAAACCTGCCTGCATGATGGGCTGTTTGCAATACTGTCTCTGGCAAAACTGGCTTCTTTAGTTGATCTGTCCTGCTCCCACTGTGCTATACAGAGCTGTATGCAGCAGATAGGTCTGGGGGTTTTAAGAGAAGCGGAGCAAAACCAGCACAACAATTGAAGTATGTTTCAAAGGAAAAAGCACAACACAAGTTATTTCCTCTTGCAAACATTTTAAATGTTTGCCATTTGCAGAGATTCTCAGAGACAGACTGCATCGTGTTTGACTCCAGTAAAATGTCTCCTGAGAAAGTCTGCCTTGATCTAAGAATCTCATACTTGGGTTTTAATTTCCAGTCATATTTACAGGAATCTGCTTCCTCCAATTTCCTAATTGAGAGTGCATGGCTTGAAATATGCCCATCAGCTATCATATGACTGCAAATCAACTTAACCAAGAGATACACATTCTCAAGCTTCAGAAAATAATTAGGCACCCCAGATTTTCCTGCAGCTTCCAGAAGAGCAGATGTCAACAACCACATCAACAACCAAGACCACTGGTCCCATCCAGCCTCGCAGCTCCTGTACCCTGATGTTCCAGTGATTCACGGAATTGCAACCACAGCAACCAACAAGACACATGGAAATGACACAACAAACCCACAACAGGCTGCATGTGTCCAGTTTCTGCTCTGAGCTGAACTCCCACTCACCAGGCTCTTGGTCCTTCGTGGATATGCACTCTTTGATGGACTCTGTTATGCCAAGACTAGCGGCAGTGGGGAGTGGGCCAAGCAAGGATTCCAGTGCAGGGGGTCTTACAAGAGTTTCACTTCCATTTCTGCATTCCCCATCTTCATTCCTTTTAACTCTATCCTTCTCATTAAGTTCATCATAAAAGTCCTTGTTCAAGTGATTAGCAGCTGCTTCTAGCTCCTCATCTTCTGCCTCCTCCTCTCCAAGTATGCTAGAGGCATTATCTTCTATAGAATCTGTAAGGGGAAAAAACCCAACAGATCATTGCATACCATCTGTTACAGAAACTAAATAAATAGAGAGGCGCTCACTTAAAGAATAAAAATCTTTAGAGGAAATCTGTAAAAGAAATACACAATATTTTAGTTCAATGTATGAATACATGGAGTTTCCAGATGCTCTTCAAATTCATTACCTTGACTATTAAAATGTATTTTTGTGACTACAATCATCATTTAAAATAGAAGCATCGTCTTATCATATCAGGTAAAAGGGCTTTGTGGGAGAAGTCAGCTATTTCCTGGTATAATTACAAATTAAAAATAGCCAGTTCAACCTGCACAAAGCCCTTCCATATGGGAAGTCAACTGGGGAATTTGGCGACAGAAGGGTCTAGATACTGGTCCACTGCACTTTCAGTGATGAGAAGAAACATTCTCAGGTGCCAGTGCCAAGCTTATACTGCACCAGGAAAGAAAAACAACTGAAATCATTAAGGAACCATCCCTGCAGTAAACAATGTGGCTGTTTTGAAGACTGATCTATGAACCAACTATTTGGCAGAGAACCCCAACACAAGAGATCTTGTACTATGCAAGCATATATATGACCACATTTACCACCATAATGTTCATACACTTCAGATTGCCAGATCTAACTCGATACTATTTAAGGAGTCATAATACTTTATAGACTCACCATCTTTAGTGAAATTTGCAAATACGCCTTTTGCTTTCGGTCTACTGTTTTCTAATTCAATCTCTATTTCATCTTGGTAGCTCGATATTTCTCCTGTGGTGTTGAAATAAAAATAAAATTCTGCAATCATTGATGCAATATTGAAGAAATGAGTGATATGTTACACTAAACACAACTTATACCTTCAAAATCCTCCAGCTTTTTTGATAATGCCTTCTCAAGCTGAAATGACAATAAACAAAATAAACATGAAATTACTAAAAAAATATGCACAATTTTGAACTGTTTGTGAGCTGTATAGAGAGACAGAGAATCGCAGGGTATTTCAAAAGCATAAGCAGGTTTTGAATCACCACTGAAATTACTTTGTAGTATCAGACAGGTATGACAGACAGGTCTCAAAATACTGACCAATTTCAAATGTTATCTCCCCCACCTCTATACTTCAAAAGGAGCCTTCATTCTGGCAAGCTGTAAATAAAAGGTCTCATTCTCCAGCAATCAGACTCTGTGACTGTGCCTGTAGATGTGAGAAGTGCAAGGACAGGGCTGAGATTGGAGTGCCCACACCAGACAGAGCACACTGGTAATGGCAGAGCAAAGCTCTGACCTACAGCACCTGGCTGGTTCTTGAGAAAATCCCTAACACCACTGCAGACCTTTAAATGATAGCAGAGTTAGAACAAACAAAAACCCTAACAAACCAATAATGTAAGAATTTATATGATAGCAGTAAAATCTTCTCCTCTGCTGCCAGCTTTAGTTCATGATTTGTAAAGAAATTAAGCCATGTAAGAACTAATCTTCATGGAAGCAGGTGGTGTACCACACAAAACCACCAGCAGCCTCATTAAAGTAAATGGGTTATTGTTTTCGTGTCTGTTTTTAAAAAGTTCTGTGTAATGGCACTTCTCCTAACCATGGCTATCACCTTAAAAACAGCACATGGTTTCTGATCCCATGATATTTCTAAGTGGGAAACTATCCTTTGGCCAATAAACAAAAAAAAAAAATCTTTCGTTTAGTATCATATGCACTAACATTCACCCTTCTCTCAAGAACCTCAAACTAAATGTAACTAAACCTTACCAATGGCTGGTTAGTCAGGATTTAGTATTAACTGATTCAAAAGGGAATGCACAGAGGGAGGAGAGTGGAAAGAACCATAGACAGCATCCAATTCAGAATTTACCTGCTGTATCTTCAGTTTTTTTTGACCAGCGGTAAATGAAGGAGGATCACATTCTTCTTCCAAGTCAATCTTCATAAACTCATCTATGGTTAGCTGACTGGTTGGTGTATCTTCAAACTCTGTCAACCTACCAAAGCATACAGCACATGACCAAAACATCCCTAAGAACTCCTTTGAAAGTAACAAAATCTGCAAACTGCCAAGCTATGGAATAAACATGTCATCCTTAGCAACTCTGGCTCAAACACAGAATACATTAAAACTGAAGTGCTACTAATTGTTTCATCTGCTGCAAAGAAAGTATCTTTTCATATCCTAAATTAGCTTTTGATTTATTAGAGTATGTAACACACATTTTTTTTATGAACAAAGACTGAACAGAAATACTGCAGCCCCTACGGTCAATTAAGTATAGACAAAATGAAGATGAGAAACACGGCTCATTCCTCCCCTCTCGTTGCTTTTGTTATCAACAGCAACAACAAAATGGATTCCCCAAATAAAATATCTGTCATCATAGTTTAGGAGTATGCTCAAAAATCTTCCTGATATGTCAGCATGATTAATTTACACAAAGCAAATGTTAAAGTAACATCTCTTCAGCAGGCTAGAAGAGGGACAAGAAATAATCTTCCCAGGATGCACAGAAGCAGTGGTAAAAAAAATTGATCATTTGCACATCACACAGATGAAATAGATGGATGAACATAGTTTGGTAATAATAAACTTTGAATTTGTTTAATGTTTGCATTTTAGAAGTTCCTACCTATGTGAGAGATAGGACTGGCTCCATGGGGAATTGCCATGAAAGCAGCTGAACCTTTCAGAGGAATTCAATCTTAAATAAGACCACGTGGTCATAACTTAATCCATGAATACCAGCATTTTATACAGGTGGCTGAGAATGAGTACATCCATTTTACAGATGGAGAAAGTGAGACAAAAGGTTAAGTACAAAGCCAGGTCAGGAAACGTCTGGCAGAATGCTTCTCTGACAGAAAGTGCCCTTTTAATAATATCAACATTTTCCATGGGAAAACGGCAATGATGGGTCTGCAGCTGCTTCGCTGGAATATTCCCATCTTCCAGAGGAAGCAGAGCTGACAACAGCTTCCATCTGCAAAGCCAGGGAACTAAAAATGGTGATTCAGTGCTCTCAGCACAGGACCTTTCCACATTTCTCTCCCCTTAAAAACAGTTGTGGTTTTCTCCTCAGTTTTCTCCTCTACCTCTGGTTGCAACAAAACTCCTTCTGAAGAAGGAATTTTCTCTAGGACAGAAATTCAGTTTCTAGCCAACACCAGGGTCAAAGCCAAGAGCACAGGGCCACATTCTCCTGCTATATCCTCATCTGTATTTCTTCCTTTATAAAGTGAGGAGCAAGACAAGACAGCCCATATGGAGAGGTGTAGGCAGGCTGTAAGTGCAGGACACTTTGCCTGGACGCTCCTGGAGCAGAGGCCAGAGGCCACAGGCAGCATCTCATGCCACGAAATGCACAAAGGAAGCCACGCACCTCAGTGCAGCTCCAACAGCAAGCAGCACACCGAGCCCATGAACGGCTATGCCAGCCAGAATCAGTGCTGCTGAGGAGAAGAAAGCCTCTGAAAACCAAACTTGCTTTTGGAATTCAAGCATCTCCACAAAGCCCCAAATTAGCCATGTACTTGAGAGTGACTGACAGCCCAAACCCTTCCCTCGGAGTACCAGGGACTAACTCCCTCCTCCTCTCTTTCAGATCAAATTGGAAAGGAGAGGAGGATGCTGTTGGCAGCAGCAGCACCCAGCTTTTAATTAAAAGGCCAGAAATCTTCCTCGGTGTTAATGGGCTTCCACCATGCATTACCCACCTTCCAGGAGGGAGCCACATCTATCAGGCTAGAGGGAAAACTTGGCTAGGGCATTGTTATTATTATTTTAATTCAGGGTTCACTTAATGCCAAACCCATGTATCATTTGAGGAGCATGGATCTTCCCAGTCACCATCATTAAAAACAGTCATCCATCTCTCCATGAATGAATCATGTACTCACAGGTAATCCCACTTCAGCAAGACTTTTCCTCCCAACCAGCCTCACCTTGTTAAAATATTATTCTCCTCCCAGTGTTAAAAGCCAAGGAGCACTTTGGCAGAGACACGGTTTGTTTACCCAACACTTGCTCTGAGTCTGAGATGAGCTGCCAGAGCCAGAGCCCCACCAAAGCAGCACCACCTCTGTGCGTGCCAGGCGGCCAGGAAAACACCAGGAGCAAAAGCCACAAAGCCAGGCTGGGGGTGAGCTGACCATGCCTGGGTGACAGCACCAAACCCCGTGCCTGTCTGCCTGCAGACACCTCAGGCTCTGTCTGTCCCTCTCCTGTGCACAGCATCACCTGACTCACGGCACGTACCCTGCACCCACCACGCCAGCCCTGGCTGAGCTGACTCCAGCTCAAGCAGCAGCATCCACCCAAGCCAGGAGGACAGGAGTCTCCCAACACCCTCAGTGTGCCCACTGAGGACAGGGCAGAGCTACACCGTGTTTGCTACCAGGGAGCTCAAACCCACAGCACAGCACAGTTCAACCATCTGGGCAGGCCACCACACCCAGTCCGTGCCTGTGCCCTCCTCTTCCTCAGTCCTGACCCAAGCCCAGCGAGGAAGGGCTGCCCACCCACTGGGGAGGGCTGCCAGCATGGCAATTTAAGCACAGACTGGTTGGTGGCAATGCAAATTTAGACTAGCAACTTTTTTTTCACTTCCCTCAGGTCTTCTCCCCAAGGCTCTAGCCCTCCTCCCAAAATGAGGAACCATCCCTGATGGTCAGGATCCCAGCTTGAGCATCATCTCCGTGGGAGAGCGAGCTGTACGCTCAACATTTTCTCCTTTAACTTGATATAAATAAATACCTGCATTTGCCAACCACTCGCCTGCCTCAACATTTTACATTGGCTGATATCCTGTCTACATATTTTTAAACATTTCTTTAATTTTATCCACTGTTTGGACACATGCCACCAAGGCAACAAACTGATGCTGCAGCAGTCTGCACCACATGAAACAAGGCAACATTAGTTTGGCAGTTAAGAAAAACTGACACAACCTTAATTATAAACACAATAATTTCAGGGGCAAGGGAGTGGCTCCATGAAAAAAAAAAATAGCTACAGGCTATTTTTTAAGTCCTACATAAAAATACTACCCCACTTCATTTTTCACTTTTGTTAACCTAAAAGATTCTAATAGGAGTTGCCACTTTAAGTTATGCACAGACAGAGGGAAAATAAACAGATATACAAATTAAAGTATTATTTCCTTGGCAAAAATTCAAAAAGGCTCTAAAAATTGAAATTTGGCAGACAAGCGTTTTCTATTTATAGTCAAAGCAGAGGCAACCACTCCAGCTCAGGCTAAGATTCAACTTCCAGTATAAACCGTCCTCTTACAGTTTCTCACAGCAAACTCTTTCAAGCAAATTCCTTTGGGAGAAAAATTTTTCCAGAGCCTGGTGTCATCTGCCTCTAACCCCAACGAAAAATTTCCACAGTTGTTGTTTCATCCATTTACAGACAAAACCACACCTCTGTTTCTGATAAAGCACTTTTGTGCACAAACCAGTAAACCGATTCTGTTCACACTTAATTTAACTCCCAATAAGGGAAAATGGGTCAATCATTTTGAAGTTACATGCAATGTCCTTTTTACTTCATTTTGTTCCAGGGATACCCTCCAGTGGAGACTCTTGAATCCAGTCTACAGCGATGGAAAAAACAGATTTGTGTGTGCAGCAAAGGGCTCAGTTTTAATGTTTAATTGAGATTCTGCAGCAGTGGGGTGCAACAAAGCACACAAAAGAACAAGGACTTCTGGAGTCCAACTCACAAAAGCTTCAGGAGCCCAAGTTCAAAGCCCAAGAGGGACTTCTAAGCAGAGACCATTTAGGAACAGCCACGGTGTCCTCCTACCTATACACAATCAGCATCAAGCTCTAGAAAGCAGGCAGCATGAGCAGAGGAGTGCGTGCTGCATCTCCATACAGAAGGGCAAACAAATTACAACTTCAGAGACAGCTTTTTTTTTAAAGAGGGAATGTGGGGTTTAGCCTGAGCCACCAGCCTTTAAGTTACCTGTTGTGAGAGGTCTTCTTAAAGTACTTACAGTGCTTTATCAGTGGATTAGAAAAATAATAAGCTGAATATGCCACACTGTTAGCGGAAATATATGAAAAACCCCTTTATTGCAAGATAAATTGGTGCTGGTGATTAAACTCCCCTGAGTTTTCCCAAATTAACAATACAATTAAAATCATAAGTAATAACTTACATGATATCTACATAATCTTAACTGTTGTATCAATTACAACTATTCTAGTAATACACCAGCTGATTTGACACCTCAGACAACCCCAAACTCTGGAAAAGTAAGGGATTTACTTTTGTTTCTTAGTGAAGAACTCGAATATTGCAGAATATCCCCACTGTTTTAACTTAACCCTCGTCAATGCTGCCTGCCAACCCAAACTTGTGCACTCAGCCACAGGAGAGAAGCTCAGAATTTGCACTGATGCTGCAAACCATCTCTATTTCTATACTACAAATCTAACAGTCTATTGCATCATCCTTCTCTCCTTGTTTTTTTCCAAGCCATACAATGTTTACATATGAATTATTTATGGAAATATGTAAACACATACTCTAAAAGTGATACTCAAAATTGAACACATATCAGAAATAGCAATTAAATGCTTCCTACATGACATAACAAAAAGTTTTCCAGTAGCCACTAGTAAGTAAATAAACTGAAGAGTAATCTCCGTATATGTAAACATTGTACACATATACATAATTTTACATGTACTTGCAGCAATATAAAAGGTTGTTTTCAGCTTGTATGAATGAGTATCTCATTACTAAAGGTAAGGACAAAATCAGAGGTGATCCAGTTGCTATGGTTTTACAACTTACAACTTATCACCCGAGCTGTGCTAAATTAGTCTGTCTGTTCCCGGCCAAATGCAACTGTTAAGAGAAATATTCTCACCTTTAAACAGCTTCCAACATTAATACACATCACCTCTTTTTGCAGTGGGCTAAGAGTACACACACTAAGTCATTTACTGCCAATTAATAGGTGAGTGATAATTTATGGGGCTCATTTGCTGGAAACTCTCTGATGTTTCTCTAAGTATGAAAGAATGGGTACCTCTAAAGACTGACTGTACTAAATAAAGCACCCTTTAGAATTAGGTCCTGTTACTTGCTCACACCAACACAGAGATTTAAAACTGTCACAAATTCATTAGCATAAATTTTAAAAGCCCTGATGCCACAAATGCTTACACATTCATTTAACTTGCACTAACACTTGTGGCCACTGTCAGCCCCTGGATAATCCCACCAGCAGACATCCCCAGCCATCCCAGAACTCTGTCAGCCTAAACCACCTGAAAATTTTAGTTCTTTTTTTCCCCCTGATTCAAATGCTCACATCATGCTAATGAAACAAAATGTGTTAGCATTCCTTAAAATTCTGCTTCATTAGCATGGTTCCTCTGCTGTCAAAAGCACTCTATGATCTCCTGGAAAAGAAAAATAGAGCTACTTAATTTCCTAACAGCCACTCAGATGAGGAAAGTCAAACACAGGAAAACTATTTACAAGATCTAAGCCCGAGTTAGTGCAAGTAAGTTACTGATTGTTTCAAAAGTGCAAGTCACCAAGTAATTTTGAAATTATATTTTTAAGTATGATGTACTAAAATATGTTAGGAATTTAATGAATGTATTAACTTGCTAACTGTATAGAAGCTGGACTTATAAAAAGGAACGTTGCCTGCGAAATTGGATTCCTCAGAAATAAAACCTTTTTTTATTAAACCAGACAAATCCAACTTACAAAGGTATGCAACATCAGCCCACGTGGATCAAGCTGTGTTTTACTCACCACACTAGAAAGGTTTCTAGAAATCATCTGTAAGCCACTTGAATTGATTTAACTGGAGACATGAGATATTTCTCAATTTAGCTTATGGCAGCAGCAGCCAGCACAGGAGCTCCTCAGCTGCTGAGCTGAGATCAGAGGGGACACCACCACAAGCTCTTTTACACGAAATAAATTTCCTGGCTTTCTAAATGCTTCTCTCCACATCACACTTCAACCAAGAGCCCTTACACAACTCTAATATTCTGAGCACCCTCTGTCCCTCCATGCTCAACACCTTAGGTAGTACCCAGCTCTGATTCACCAGATACCCTCCACAGAATTTTAGCGTGGTTGTACTTGCATGACAGCTCAACACTGACTTCTTCACACCTTTCCCTTTGGTCTTGGCCTTGATAGGGCTTCAGTGTTTTGAAAAACACCAACCTCACAGCTCCCCATGTCCCTGATACATTCCCTCCTCATCCTGACTCCAGACTCACGTACAGACTTGCTTTGCCTGCTCTCACAGGCATCTGTCCAGCTTCAGACAGCACTGGGAGCCTGGACACAAGGATTATGCCAGCCATATATTATAGAAATGTTAAAAAAAAAAAAAAAAAAAAAGGAAAAGCTGCAGGCAGTACATTCAGTACATTTATCTCTACGCATAAATCTTTAATTTTTCCAGAAAATTACCACCTCAGTCATTGAAAGAGCTGTAACAGGGTCTCCAGGATATGAGCAAAGGACCCCATTTATGAAAGTCCCTGCAGCATCTACAACTGGTAAATGAAGCTCCTTCATAACAAGTCTTGTCTTCCTTCCCAAAACACTATTTGATTGTGAGAAAAAAACATTCACCTCAAAAACAAGCTGTTTAAACCCATGCCGGCCTTTCATTCCATTTTCCTCTAAATGAAGCTTTACTGCTTCTGAAGTTCATCATAAATAGGTTTTTTAGCAGATAGTACTTTATGGAACTGAGAAGAAGTATTTTTTTATGCAAAAGGCAGTCCAATTTAAAGATAAAGTGAGCAAGTCAAAGCAGCAAAATGTAAATGTTAAGAAAGATGAGCTGAGGTTTTAAAAAAAAAAAACCTTAAAGAAAAAAATCTTCTTTTTAAAAAAGATCTTCAAACAGGCGTAAGGGCCACACAGTATTAGATAATGCACAATGGACAAGTATCACAAGAATTATTCTTACTAAAGATAAGACAAAATTCAGAACGCAGAGAAAGCATGCAATAGGTGAATAAAAAGATGAAGGGGCAGAGTATTAAAGGTTAAAAAGGCAGAGGAGAAGACAGGTGCATTGAACACAGGCACAAATGCGAGGACTGAACTAAATAAAAGGATTGGGTTTATTAAAAGTTAATTTCTGCTACCTCCACCGATGATTACAGAGAAAATAACAATTTGACTAATTAGTTAATATTTGTACAGTACTTTGAATATATAAAGTGATATATAAGTTAATATAATTTCAATTAGACTGGAAATGAGATAGAATTATCAGTGCATTTATTAATATTTAATAAGTTCGCTTTCAACAACAGCAACAAGCTTTACATTTTAATTGTGTGCTTCAAAACATAAAGCTAGAAGGCCCTGTGAAGTGACTACAAAGTTTTCTCTACCAATATTACCAAAAACACACACGTATTAAAAAAAAACAAGCAGTATTTTTTAACCAAACAGATGTCCAAATTAAGAACTCTTGATAGGAAGATGAATGACAGCACCCATGGGCCAAGCTTTGTCACTTTTTCCTTCCAAAACAGATTCCCCTTATGACCAGGTCATGAATTTTTATGACCTGGGGATATAACACAATTTTGTGAAGCTCTTCCTAAGAGCTACTGCTCCAGCTCAGAATTCCTCAGGAATTCCCAATCAGGGTTTCTTAAAAAGCATCGCACCCACATCCTCAGCCAGACAGCCCTGTCCCCCCCAGGCAGAGGCACATCATGCGAGGCTTTCCCTTGAAGATTTCTGCTGCAGAAGTCTGCGGGCACCAAAAGCAAACCCAACTTCCAATGGTCTGTGCTTCCCCAGGAAGCCAACTGGGAGCTAAATCAAACCACCCAGCAGAACCTGCAGGCTGGAAGTGACAGCATTATCTGGATCCTGTTGGGTTTCACTTCCAGAGCTGTCAGGGCAAAGCCATCAGCAGTGAGCACAGCGCCCAACACCTTCACAACACACAAAGCAGCAGCAGCTCTTTACCAATTAGACGAACTATAATTAAAAGGAAATAAAACTGCACATCAAACTGAGGAGCAAAGGAATTTTTAAGAACGTGAAATAAGTTCTTATTCATTTAGACAACTTCTATTTGATGGCATTTTGAAAGGAATTCTTGAAAGAAGAGGGAAAAAATTGGAGTGCAGAAAGAGTTATTCAAAGGTATTTTTTTTATTTGCCTTCGTTAAATACTATATAACGTGCTCTTATTTGAAAAACATCAATCAAATTTATAGATTCATGATAAATAGTTGTAATTATAGCTGCCTGAAAATAATTCAGCTGTCACGTTTACCCTGTCAAAGTAAATAAGGCTGTCATTTTAGTTGATGTGTGTGACTTGAGTAAACATTTCAAAGCATGAATTTTGAAGTAAGATTTTCTCGCTTGAAACAATTGCTCAAATTAATTTTCCTTCCAACTCTAACTTATTATGCTTATTTTCTTAGTAAGTACAAACTCTTTAGCTATTTAACCAAAGTATCTTGGAGAAGTTTGTGCTGCATAACTCATTAATCATACAAAATGCACAACTAAAACTCATGACCTTCGGCCAGAGGGAAAAAAGTGGCACTTGTACTGCTCCATCCCTACAGCTGTAGTACCTTGAAGCATTTAAAACTGTTTCAATTTATCCCTATACCACCCATGCATGGTAGGAAAATCGTATCATTCCTGTTCCACTAATGAAGATCTGGTGCAAAAACATTTTCCACAATTAATAGGTGAATATTTTTAACAGGTATTAGGCTTGGGTGGATGTGTGTAAGCTGATCCCAGCATGGTGAAGAGAGACACTAAGGAAGCTTTCTAAAGACAGACTCTGGGGGAACAAACATCGGAATATATTGGTGATAGAAAAATTTCTAACTGGGGACAACACAAATCATGGTATCTCAGTTAGGTCATTTCTTAGTCAACCTATGGAGGAGTATGTTACAACTTTTCAAAAGTAAAATTACAGAAACTGGGTATCTGCTCACATAATTAAAATATGGAAAATGCTACTTGATCTTTAAAAAAATAAACACACAGAAGGTACTTGGAAAATTCCTACTTTCAGGGGATCGTTCACTGAACTTATTAGACTCACTGCACTGTCTTCAATTTATTAGCAGTGCAACACTACCCAAAATGAACATTTCAGCAAAATATTTTGAGAAGTTCTGTTCAATAACAGCTAAGGACAAGACTTTTCATCACAGGATTCTGGATTAATGAAAAAAAAACCTCACAACAGACTGTCAGCTCTGAGAATCAATAAATTATTTTTTCTGAGGACATGACAATACTGTTAATATTACTGACACAGCATCTTTTTGCCTTCAGTCTTACAGGCACAGTGCTCCTTACCATCTTTGCTAAGCATTTGAGGCCTTACATAAGAGGCAAGGTGTTAGTACTTTCAAATGAACGGCTAAAGCTTGGACTTATTTTATTCATGGCACTTCTGAAAATAACCGGGTTTTCTCCATTACACATTTATTTTAGACTATATCACTGTTCAGTACTGTAAACGAAAGATAAAAGTAATAAGACTGCACTGACCTTTTCCTTAATGTAGACTCACAAACCTTGACCACCCTGATGACCTCTTTAACAGTCCGTCGGAAATCATGCATTCGTGCTGCCACTAGCAGAGCTGCAGAACAAGCAGGGGAAGTTAATACCAAAAAGATGGAAAATTCCTGAAGAAATGCAGAAAACAGTCAGGTAACTATACCTCTCTTTGTCCCTGCCTTCAGCTAGAGAGCTGTAAATGGTTATGCTCAGCTGTGCCCTTGAATACTGGTGATGGACTTGACTTTACAAATTTTGCTTCCTACTCGTTCAGCCAGTTGCAAGTTGCACCCTGAAAACTCTATGCTTTGACATTTGGGAAACCATGGTTCATCTACAGCACAAGAACATCTCCATGATCATTTATTTTCCAAGTTATCATCTTTTTAGCAGAACTCACTGAATTCTGTCCTGAATAAAAAGATCTCCAGGGAAACACTGAATCTGCCTAAGCTGGTCTCCTCATTGCTGCCACTACTATCCCTGTCTTGCTGAGGCCCAAGTGCTCTCCTGCAAGACCCTCTATACAGCCAGATAAGCAGTTGCATTTACATGGTGTGTGGATTCAGAGCACCAACTCTATTTTGAAGCATCACCCCCACTCATCATACAGCGGCTCACTGTGTGGAGCAGTTTTAAGCATGCAAAAGTGCTTTTTTACAGAGGAAACTAAACCAGAGCTCCACTTCTGGTATGTGTTTAAAGTGCTCCTAACGGGAACATCAGGACTGAACTAACAACTGGTCCTTCAAGCTGTGTGTGGCATGGACATTTAGGCCAGGGAACCAAACTAAGCCCAGACCACAGTCCAACACGTGAGCTGCATCTTGTGTGGATGGATGGATGGAGAGGGCTCAGCACCACCTGCTTCCATCTATTGATCCATGTCTGTTGAATTAAATTATTTGCTCACGAGGATACAGCCCATGTAGCACATCAAAGAGCAGATTGCTCTCCCATAGTCTATACTCAAACTCTTAGCAATATGCAACAACCAAGTACTATTAATAAAAAGGGGCTAGAAATGTCAAAAAGATTGCATAGTCCTGGGTTCCCAATGGTTTGATCATTACTTCTCATTCATGCATATACATGTAAGATCTTTCAAATAAAATAAAGCACATACATGAACTCTGTGACAACCTACACTCTTTGTTACTCTGACCTCACTGGCTACTATCTTTTAACCTGGCCCTCCCAAACCCATAGGTTTTATGCAAGCATCACGACAGCGACGGATCTCAGAAAAAGATGAAGACAGAGAGAAAAATAATTTCACAAAACAGGTCAAAGAGGGCACTTCTTGCATAAGACTCTGTGTAAAGACACAAATCAAAGTGCTCGCACTAATGGTGTCATTTTAGCTGACAAAAAAACCTTTTAGCAGCTACAGCCTGCAGAGTGGGGGCAAGAAAAGCACCAGAAAGGAGCTTAAAAAAAAATCCAAACTGCAAGCTACAAAGGATCTGAGCAAGTACTGTAGGAGCAAGGGCAAAAATTAAGTTAGAGTTTCAGAAACTATTTCGATGAAGACCTATATAATCTGTAGATGCCTGACAGAAGAAAACCCCAAGAACATGGATATCACCAATGAAAGAGGCAAGTCCTCATCAGTTCCAGGCTTTCCCATCCCACCTGCTGGGGGAAAGAAATACACCCAGGCTCTGACCTACCTGCCCCACAGAGCCCCGAGGGCCGGCGCCCGGTGTGCATCCAGTCCCGCTTCATCCTCTGCAGCAGCCTCAGAGCCGTCATGGACACCTCGTGGTTCTTATCCCCAAACTCCAGCATGTGTGCAAAACGAGGAATATACAAACACGGATCTGCAACAGAAAGTAACACAATTATTTCTAACCCTACCATCCATCAGTTTTGGAAACACAGTGCAGCAAGGCTGCTCTGCTCATCTGGCTTCACCTCAGCAAACAGAAATTGTGCTGCTGGGCAGAGCCTCCGACCACTAAGCTTTAGAAGCACCTTTTTAAATAACCTAAAAAAAACCAATTTCTTGCTTTGCAGACAAGAGATCTTTAAAGCACTGCACAAACATTCTTACACGCTTTTCACTGTCCGAGGCTACACACGCTGACTCTGACATGGGAGCAGTGTTACTGCTATCAGTGAAATCATGCCCAAAGTGAAGCCTTCACAAAAGCTTTTATAGAATGAGGACATGATTTAGGCCCAAAACTTCTAACATCTCTTGAAAAGTAACAAGGTAACTTGCATGTTTCATTTCAAACCTAACTACAAACTAAGCTTGAAACAAATTCATTTGCTTAAAATCCTCCCTAACAAAAATCTGGTTACTTTCAAAGTTAATTCCAGCTGCTTCTCAGACCCATATTCTAAGAATACAAAACACTGTTTATTACAGACACTAAAGCAGACTCTCCATCAGCATAAAGAGCTGGAACCCAATTAACATCAATAGCACTATGACAATTTACATCGGCCACAGAACTGCCTCCAGATGTATAAACTTATTTCAAGCGTTGGTGTGATCAGCTTCAAACTAACCAAAATATGTCAGTACAGATTGTGCTCTGCCTAAACCAATTTATAATTTATCAAACAATCTTGTAAAAGCTACACTTAACACATGTTTACTCTTAGTTGAGATATCAATTTCTCATTTCCTGCCAGCCTTTTATCACTTGACCGAAAATCCATGATGTACGGTAAATTGTTAACTATTAGTCTCAACTCAATTTCCTCTGCTGATCCCCTATGCGGGCACTTAAACTGATAAAGATGAAAATTCAGCTCAAAACACTGGAAAAATCTTAGGGATTTACAACTAATCAAAGCAGTTTCATTTAGCACCAAGTTCTAACAATGATGCCCTGTTGCTATCCATAATTACCAAGATCACGCCATAGGTGATAATGCCTGTCAGCCTCGCTGAAGCATTTTAATGAAAGCACTTGTAAAGCAAGAACTTCCAACCTCAAACTCCCTCAAAACTGAAGAAATTCCAGACTGCAGTCCCCTCCTAAACATGACCCTAAAAATCAAAGGTTTAGGAGAAATTGACCAATCCCCATGATTCTAAGCACAGGTATTCTGCATTTCCAAGCATGATTTTATAAAGCTCTGCTCTAGAGAAATGACCAATTCCAAATTCAACAACAACAAAAAAACCCCAACCTTTCAGAAGCCATAGCCTGGGGTTCAATACACATTTAACCTTTGCTCTTTGCACTACAGGAAAACGTGCGATGTTACAAAGCCATGCCTGCTTTGCTTTTCCATCTCCTCTTATGCGGAGAGGGCCCAACTTCAGCTCCTGCGACCACCAGAACAGAGCAGAGCAGAGCAAGGAGCAACTCAGCTCTCTCCCTGGAGCTGAGTTTCAGAGCTGAGTTTCGGGAGCATTTACACATTTGCATTGTAGTTGTTCAGACATTTCTGCCGGCATTCATGCCCACAGGTCATTTGACAAAACATTGCACATCGTTAATTCCAATTCTGAAGCTACCAAACAGTCAGAAAATGAATCCGTGGGTGGGTTTTAAATAGCAAGCCTTAAAGGAGCCAAAAAAAGTAAGAGGGTGAATATATAAATCAGAAACAGAGCCCAGGTTAACATAGGCATGTCCTTCATGGATGCAAACATTTGAAAATAAATAAATAAATAAACGTTGGAAGATGCAAACGCCACACACGCTGCTTCCTTCCAGGGACACCAAACCAGCATGGGTGCACCGAGGGTGCCCTGCTCCCAGCAGGGTCCCCTTAGGCTTTGGGTCACCCCTGGGGCTGAAACCCTTCCACACAAGTGAGCAAGTTCAAAAGGGGATGTTTGGAGCCATGTAGCAGATCACAAGAAAAACTTTATGCTTTAAGAAAGGAGCGTGTGTTTTCCCGAAGACTTTCCCTTCTCTCCTGACCTCAATTTTGACTTGAAACTTGGACTTTTGGAAGAACTTTGATGCGACACAGTCACTAAGAGGGATGTAAGAAGAATTTCGAGCGCTGTTTACGAGTGCTCCCCACCGAACGTGGTTCGCGGGCCGGCAGGGCCGGCAGCCAAGCGGGAGCCGACGCCCGCTGCAGGTCGGCCCCAGGGAACAGGCACAGCGCGGGGGTCAGTCCGCGCCGAACGATCCCGGAGGGCGGGCGGGCCGGGCCGGGCCGGGCCGGGGGGGCGGCACAGGCGGGGCACGGCGGCTGCGGGAAAGGGCAGGACACCCGCACAGGGTCCCCGGCCGGAGCCATCCCGCCGCGCCCGTGCCCCCGCGCCCCGGGCGGCCCCCGGGCAGCGCGGCTCCCCGCCCGGCGCAGCGCAGCGCAGCGCGGTGCGGCGGCGCCCCCGCCCGGGCCGCCCGGGAACGGCGCTGCGCGCTCGGGGCCGCCCCTCCGCCCCGCCGCGCTGCCCCGCGTCCCTCCGCGCCCGTCCCGCCGCGGCCGGAGCGGAGGCACCGGGCGGCGCGGGGGCACCGATCGCGGGGGAACCGCGGGCTCGCTCCCCGCGGGCGCCCGGCGCTGCGCACGTAGGCGCGGGGGGGCGGATGACGGGCGCGGGCGGTGCGGGGGGCGGCCCTTCCCCGCCGCGCCCCGGCGCTCGCCATTGGCGCGGGCGGCCGTGACGCGCGGCGCGGCCGCTGCCTCTTAGTGCGGGAGGCGGAGGCAGGGCCCGGCAGAGCCGCGCCGAGCCCGGCCGCGCAGCGCTGCATCCCACCGCCGAGGGAGCGCCCAGGGCAGCGCCGCGTCCCGCCCGCCCGCCGCGGAGGAGCCGGGGCACGCCGCGGGCAGCAGCGCCCCTGGCGCGGGCGGGAGGAGCGCGGAGGAGCAGCGGCGGCGGCGGCGGCCGCCGCGGGGACCGGAGCAAAGTTGGTGCGAGCGGCGGCGGGGCCGCCCGGGAGCGGGACTGCAGGGAGCCGCCGCCTCGGCTCGGCCCGGCCGCCGCGGATGTGCCCCCGCCGGGCCGGGAAGGACGGAGCGGAGCGCTGGCAGCGGGGATCGGGCGGCTGGCTGCGCTTCACCCTCGCCGGGCTGCTGCACTCGGAGGATTTGTGGATTGACTCTCGCTCCTGACCCACCGCCTCTGCCGGATTCCTGGGGTTTTGTTGCTGGATTTTGGCTTTTTTTTTTTTTTTTGCCTTTTTTTTTTTTTCCTTCTAATTTTTCTCTCCCCATTCCTCGGGGAAGGAACTGCGTGCCGGCCCCGCTCGGGCTCCCCGCTGCAGTCGTGGCAGTGCCGTGGAGGCTGGGACCCCCCCGCAAGCCAAGGTGAGCGCTGGCACTGATCCGACACAGCATCACCCCTTTCCCCCCGGAAAGGTGCGTCGGGCCGGTAACCAAAGAGCGGGCACACACTCCAAAAAAAAACCAAAGGCCGCCCTGCATCTAGAAGCGTACAAAATATCCTGATAGTGGGACTCGCATTTGGGATCTGTTAGTTCTCTTGCTCATGCCACTGCCCCCTGGTTGCCTCAATGGCAGGATCATGAAGTGTTTGACTTTTTTTCTTCTGCTTCCAGAGACCTTAAAGAAGTCCAAAAAGAGTGTGAGGTCAAACGGCAAGGTGCCAGGATGCTATGAGATAGTGCCCCTGTCCCTGAAGAAGAAGATGGCTGCAGAACTTTACCCTGCCAGCACCAACACTAACATTGCAAACAGCAACGCCGCCGCCGCCGCCACCGCTGCCAACAGCAAGAAGAACGCCCTGCAGCTCCAGCAGAGCGCCCAGCCGCCCCCGCCGCCCCAGCTCCAAAACCTCAACAACAACAACTTGGAGAGCGCCAACTGGCAATCCTTCCATCCCACGCTGCGGGAGAGGTAAGGGCCAGGCCCGCCGGACCCTCCCCGGGCGGGCGGGAGAGAGAGAGGCGCCCGCCCTGTGCACCTGCGCCCCGGCCAGGCGAGAGCGCAGGGATGGGCTGGAGCCCCGGGGGCCGCCGGCGGGAGGCTGGGGCACCGGGCGAGGGGCAGCCCGCGGCTAACCGGGCTTCTCCCCCCTCCCCTGCTTGCAGGAACGCGCTGATGTTCAATAACGAACTCATGGCTGACGTTCACTTCATCGTGGGCCCGCCAGGGGCATCCAAGAAAGTTCCTGCCCATAAGGTTTGTGCAGATAATTTTTGGCTTTTTGATGCTGCTGTGCAGGTCGCATTCTCCCCCTGCCTTGCAACTAGGTTCCACCTTTTTTTGTCCTAATTATAGCTCTTGTCTAATCCCAGAAGTAATTCACATACACTGTAGTTAAAGGGAACAATCTAAGGCAGTGTTCTGCCCTCACTGCAGCTTGTAACTTTCCCTAAATGTAGCTTTTAGG
This sequence comes from Acanthornis magna, assembly GCA_036785705.1. Taxonomy (NCBI): domain Eukaryota; kingdom Metazoa; phylum Chordata; class Aves; order Passeriformes; family Acanthizidae; genus Acanthornis; species Acanthornis magna. The sequence continues at coordinate 322,422 of JAWUZG010000097.1, forward strand.
AAAGCCAGCACGCTCAGCTGTTCCTGATCCATGTTACTAAGGCTTCTCTCTCTTTATTTTCCAGTATGTTTTGGCAGTTGGTAGCTCTGTCTTCTATGCTATGTTTTATGGCGATCTCGCAGAGGTCAAATCTGAAATCCATATACCAGATGTGGAACCTGCAGCCTTTCTAATCCTATTAAAGTAAGTGGCCACTACAAGTCTGCTAATTACATGGACAGAATCAAAGTAGCTTATAAAATATACATCTCCTAATTGGCATTGTGCAATATGCACTTATTGCTGTTTACTTAATGTGCTGACAAATACTGAATGTCAGATTCACTGCCAGCAAAGACGACTATAGATTATTTTCATGGCCTACTTTTTTTTTTTCCCCTGAGAAACTAATTTTTTCTCCCCCCCCCCATCTAGATACATGTATAGTGATGAAATAGACCTGGAAGCTGACACAGTTCTGGCTACACTCTATGCTGCCAAGAAGTACATCGTGCCGGCCCTAGCAAAGGCTTGCGTCAATTTTTTGGAGACCAGCTTAGAAGCAAAGAACGCTTGTGTCCTGCTGTCTCAGAGCAGGCTCTTCGAGGAGCCAGAGCTGACGCAGCGCTGCTGGGAAGTGATTGATGCTCAGGCAGAAATGGCACTGAAGTCAGAGGGCTTCTGTGAGATAGATCAACAAACACTAGAGATCATTGTAACCCGGGAAGCACTCAACACCAAGGAAGTGGTAGTTTTCGAGGCTGTTCTCAACTGGGCAGAGGCTGAATGCAAAAGACAAGGGCTGCCGGTTACGCCACGCAACAAGAGGAATGTATTAGGGAAAGCTTTGTACTTGGTGCGGATTCCAACCATGACTTTGGAAGAGTTTGCCAATGGAGCTGCCCAGTCCGACATCCTCACCCTTGAGGAGACTCACAACATATTCCTATGGTACACAGCCGCAAATAAACCCAAATTAGAGTTCCCGCTGACAAAAAGAAAAGGACTTGTGCCTCAGCGCTGCCATCGGTTCCAGTCATCTGCGTATCGCAGCAATCAGTGGAGGTACCGGGGGCGATGTGACAGTATTCAGTTTGCCGTAGACAAACGGATATTTATAGCAGGACTGGGATTGTATGGCTCGAGCTGTGGCAAAGCTGAATACAGCGTCAAAATCGAACTGAAGCGCTTAGGCGTTGTCCTTGCTCAAAATCTGACAAAGTTTACCTCCGACGGCTCCAGTAACACCTTCTCTGTGTGGTTTGAACACCCCGTGCAGGTTGAGCAAGACACATTTTACAATGTAAGTGCTATTCTCGATGGTAACGAACTCAGTTACTTTGGACAAGAGGGAATGACTGAAGTGCAGTGCGGGAAAGTGACGTTCCAGTTTCAGTGCTCCTCGGACAGTACTAATGGAACCGGAGTACAAGGAGGACAAATACCTGAGCTCATTTTCTATGCATGATGCATTTCACCTTGATTGTATTCCAGTACTGCAATGATGCACATTAAGGGATTTTTCGGTTTTACTACGAACTCTGCAGCAGTATGGAATGTTACGCTACTTACCTATCTGCTACATCAGGCTATACAAATAAGTGAAGGAATGCTCTTGAATTTAATCTTATTTTATTTATTCATAAGCTATTTGACTTAATTATTAAGACTGCAACATGCAGAAAAATGTTAAATTTTGCACGTACTGTGCATTTATTTTGTATATAGATAACTAACTTGCAGACTGCAGCTGACTCAAACAGAATGTTCTAAACTAGAGCAGTTTACGAATCTGTGAAATATAAAACATTTTTACTTGCCCTAAATGCTGTGTACCTGATCTTTGCTGACCTTATGGCTCGTGTATGTTAATTCATGTACATCTAACAGGGCAATGACACTGTAGTCTGGTCCCTGTGTGCATCCACACAGAGCAAATAGGAAGGCTCCCTCACTCGGTAACTGAAATTATCCATCAGCACCCTTTATTTTCCCTTCGTGAGAAAGGGAGCTGACATTTGAGGATGCTCAGGGTTTTCTGTGTGTTGCCCAAGCTGAAGATAGACAAACCATCAGTGTAATCAAAATTGATCAAAATCATCCTGTGGTTATGTTTGAAAATTCCTAATGCCCCTTCCCATGCATCATGTGTGTTAACCTCCAGCTTGCCCACCAAACAACAACACTGCCACTTGCACCTGTCTAACTGCACCCCCCTTCAATGGCCAGAGTCAAGACACACAGATGAAGTTAATTAATTCAGTGACAGGCTGCATCACAAATTCAGCCCAGGGCTGTAATACTGGCAGACACGATCTGAATTTACATCCCATCCCTGTCCAGAGCAGCACGCATTAGAAAAATACTTGCAAGATGGTGTTTAGGTTCACTTAAGATTACTAATTAGAAATAAGCCACCTTAAAAAAGGAAAAGCTGTTGGATCTTCCCTCCCACTCTATCTTTTTTGGACAACATGGTCTCAGGCACTATCAGCAGTCATTTTATGCTAGTACTTTTATCACTTTCTGAGAAAAGTACATGTTTTTTCTCAAATGTCTGATGATCATTACAGCTGAGCCCATTAGAAATATTTAGTGGTTTTTATAAATCTTACTATGACCTTGGAAGAGAATACTCAAGCAGCAGTCTAAACCACTATTTTTTCCATATATAACAAGTACCTCTACATCTAACATGTTTGCCTTTTCCCAAGCTGCATTAATTTTCACCTTGAAACTAAGCTGGAAACTAAGCTGCGATGCAAATCCTGCCTGTTTTCTCTCTAAAAAAACCCCAAAAAAAGTAATGAAAAATAAGAAGGGAAGTGAATTACTGAAAACCAGACCTCTCTAGCAGAGCTGGAGCTGTGCTGCCAAAGCCAGCTGGCCACGGGGGCCGATGGCTGCGCAGTGCCGCATTCGATGCTCTGTGTGTGAGCTGCTGCTCCCCTTGCTGCAAAGGCAGCAGTCCTGTGCCGGCCCAGTGCAGCTGAAGGGGTGTGCCTGTGTTGTTGTTCTTCAACACAGCCATCTGATTCTCTCAGTGCAGATTAAGGAGAGTGGGAGTGAGAGTGGGTAAAGATGCAGGCAGATAATTCCTGCACAGAGGTGGGTAACAGTCACAAGACCTCACTATAAATGCACTCTTTTAACTGGAATTGGCACAAATTCCCTTGGCTTAGACTCACAACCTAGAGAATGCATTTTATACTCTTTTGGCAGGTTGAAACCCACCTTGCTATCACAGTTACGATTTCGGCGTTGACTTATTAAAAGTTATTGACGTTTGGAAAAAGTTGCTCCTCATTTTCCACCAAGCCACTTGTATTTCAAACAATGAACAGCTCAGCTACAGGTGATGGGCAGATAGTAGATTTGGCAAGTACTTATCAAATGTTGCATCTGTGGAATTGAAGCGTGACAGGCCTGTAGGAGCTTGCTGACACACACAAATTTGTTACACGTCAGTCCATTGTCTTAGTATAGCCTAAATTACTCTTGGAAAAAGCAACAAAACTATTTGCAAAAGAAAATAGCATCTAGTTCCAAAAAAGCTCTTATATAAAGGAGAAATAGGCTCTTATAGTCAGCAATGCTCCTCTGCCTGGATTGATTCCAGCTTCACTTTAAAGTTACTACTTGGGTATTTAGCATACAATAGTACGTATATGTACACACATGTATACATATTTTTGTCAAGTAACCATGGAAAAAATAGACTCAAATAGTCAAAGTCAAATAATAAAAAAAAAAATACCTATGGCTGGAGCATTTATGCAGAGTTCTCTGGCCAACAGAAGGAAAGTTTTTCCCAGCACATAGACATTCACCTATTAAAAGACAAAAAAAAAAAAGCATTATGTAAATCTTAAACCACAAATGTTTTTAATAGAACATTTATATGGAAAGGAGAAAAGCCCAACTTTTGAAATCTTAACCCACTCTAAAAAAATTCAAGTTATACAAGCAATATTCATATGTATAGGATAATCCTCAGTGCTTGTCAAAATCTGCACAAATTAGAATTGTAAATCAAAGCATAACTTTATATTGAAAAAATTATAAAAAGTTGTTCATCATGCTCTTCAGTGGGCTCAGTGCTGCTCTGTAGTACAGTTTTTCAGTTGTCATGTAACATCATAAGGCATTAAGTAGACTTCAATGTAATATCAGTATATATAACGTGTCATTTATCTTGTACCATTACAAAACCTGAGCAAATACAAGTCAGTGCAAATTTCAGTTCTGCATGGCCATCTGTAGTGGCATAATTAAGTATTGCACAAGCACACACCAAACTTTTCACCAAATCAAGGAGTGGTGCTACATGCCCCAAGGGTTATTTGTCATTTCTTGCTGCTTGGACATCGCCTCCGATCACATTAAAAACATTAAGAACCAATTTTAAAAAAATTCAGAAAGACCTAAACCATACCAAAGCTGCTCAGGCACCAGGGACATAGCTCTGCTCCCCTCCCCTCTTGCCTGCTGCATCCAGGAGGATGTAAATTGAGGGGAGGAGTTACTCTTCAAAATCTGATTTGCAATTTATAGCATAGACAACCATATTTGTATTTTACAAGTCTGAGGAAGTTTCCTTTCTCTATCTTAAGATGTGTTTTTGTGGTCAGCAAGAAAGGCAGGATATACTCCAGTTCCCAATCAGTCTCAAACATTCCCACGGAGCTCCATGAACACCTTGATCCCCCAAGGCATATGTAAAGGTCAAGGTTAGTATAAAGAACTCCATCCTCCTACACTCCAAACAAGAAGGTTTTTGTTTGGTTTTTAATGATGGTACATACTCTATTGCTTTTATGGAATAAAAATCCTATGCCTGGATAGTGAAGGTGTTTACTAAGCAGTCAATTACACAGCTGAGTTGATGATTATGGTACAAGCCTATGGAATTAAAAAACTATTGCTCTTTCAGCTTCATCAAAGAGCTTTGCCAACATTAGTTTAAAAGCAGGCTTTCCTCCCAAGTGTATACATGCCTCTCCCAAGCTAGCAAAAATAGATGTATCTCAACAACAACAACAACCAAACCCCAAAACAACTGACATATATTCACCTAGCCCTTCAAAATGTTTATGTGAAAATGTTCTTAGTGTGTATTTGTCTCAAATATATTAAAAAATCAGAAATTAGAACTTCAAAGTAATTCTCAGAATGATCACATATCCTGAAAGTGACTGTGCAATCAATTATACATGATATGATGGTAATTCATTCCATATTTAGTGAAAAGTGAGTATCTTCCACGCTGTGTCTGACCAATGGTTGGCCTAGAAGATGCAAAACTATAGCCTTAAAGTTTGTTGCCCTTTTTTCCCTGAAACAGAAAACAACATAGAAGCACTATTCTAAGGGAAGGAAAAGAGCAAAAGATACCCTCTGAATAAGAAGTATATTTTCTAGGAAATAAGTCACTAAATTTTACACAGAAAAAAGAAATAGCACCTACTAAATCTGGCAATTCACAGTGGAGTCTGAGAGTGTGTGACTTTCCATGAGCCACAGAGACAGAACAGACATCACTAAAACAAAGTGTCTGCAGTGTTTCAGTTGGCTTTAGATTCACTGCAAGCTCCAAACGGGTTGTTTTGACCTTTTGTCTAAAAAATATTAACATAAAGAATGAGGGTTTGGCTGTAATTTCAGCCTTCTAAACTGGCCGACCAAGTTACTATAAATCTTAAACCTCATCGCTTAGATCTTGTTCTGCAAGGACAATTCCACCGCACAAATCAATAAAGTTACTTCAGTGGAGCCAAGTACATATGACGTTTCCATTAGAGGCTTCACAAACTCATCTACTCTTTCATTTTAGTCTAGAAAAAAAGCACAAAACTCTAATCCAAACAAATATTTATCCCTCCAGCCTTTTCCCTTGTCACGACATCCAAATAATTGATGTTTGTCTCCATCAAACCACGTCACTCTCTAAGAAACTCCTCCCAAGCAAACTTTCCATAAACGCAATAATAAAGAGCAAATAAATATGAAGAGGCATAAAGAAGCAGGGTTTTTTTTTCTAGTGGAGTTCTAACAATCAAAGTGATTGCTAAATTAAATCTAAAGCAAAGACGAATAATAAATGCGCTCGATGACTATTTATCCTTCTTTCCTTGGCCTAACTAGAAGTCTCCTGATCCATGGTTTATTTGAGAAGTAATGCACTTAAATCTAACCTGCTTTTCCACTTCACCCACATCATCAGTGTTTTATGACTGACTTCAAGGTGCAGGCAATGTATTTGCACAAAATAATAAATTAAAATAGAAATTATAAATTAGGGAATTTCTTTCTTTTGCTCACAAGAACATTTCTTTGTAGTTACTGGTTCCTACCAATTTAGAAAGAAAGCAAAATATACAGTAGATTCCGTGTTCTGTATTGTCTTCCTCATGAAGCTCACAGATTTTTAATGCCAGGGTCACGAAAAGAATCAGGAATATTTAATTGCTTCCAGTTTTCCTGGCAAATCAGTAGGAAAAAAGACTTCAGCCTTTTCCAAACAATATACTTCTCGACTTTAAAAGTTAACAGATATTCACAGGTTCTGGGGTGTTTCTCATAAATGAAAAATGAAAGATGGCTCACCCAGAAATCTGTAATGCCATTCAACTGCTGAAACATGATACTTAAGAACTTCTGGGTTTAGTGGAAGGCAGCCCTATCACTAAAATTTTATTCCACTATCAAGAATTTCAACTATTACTCACAGATCCCATGATAGAAGAGGTATGATATAAAACAGGCATTTAGAGAGGGTCTTTCTTTACTCTCATCATTTGGTTTTTTTGCACTCCATTAAGCTTAGAAAATTAAGAGAATTAATTTATAGGCCTACTTTAATTTCTAGTTCTTTCTTCATTAAGAACTTCTTATAAAAATTCATATACTCCAATCCATCAAAAGCTTAACGCTCCAAATTTAGAATCATATGACATTTGCATTTATAAAACCTAATTTTATATGAGTTCTTGGAATGGTGAATAAACAAAAATGTCCTTCTAAAAGGATGTCTCTGACTTAAACTTGAATTGCTGCAGCTTTAAAGCTTACCACATCAACTTCAGCTTCTTTTCCCCTTAATTTAAAAGGATCATACTGAAAAACAGTATTTCTCCAAACTCTCCCCAATCAAAACTGTTGAAGTGAGACAATTGTTTTATACACTTTCATAAGACTTGTGCTCTTTTTCTGCAGATTTTCACCAAATACTAAAATTTCCTAAATTTGATGGAACCACTAGGTTTAAGCATCAACACCTAATACGAGAGAGGGGTGTCAACCTCTGTCAGAGGGGGGATTTTAAAGTATCTGCATACCCTGATAGGTTTTACCATATTCTTTTACATTTAACTCATATTTAATAGAGTAAGTTGACAAGCATGTGGACCCATCACAGATTTTTTTATTTAAAAAGAAAGGAAAATAAAAAAAAAAGTAGATTTTTTAGCAGGAAGATGTTTTTCAGACAAAAAAGTATGTGCTCATCAAGGCACTGCAAAAACCCCTTTTTACAGGAGACCTTAAGATTCTCTAAGATGTTGTCCTTTACCAATACTTAATTTCTGTTCTCATTATCAAACACATTATGTTAATTAAAAAGGGCATTTAGTGAAGGAATGGCTTCCAATTATTCAGTTACATCTTCACAACAAGATTCTTCTACTTGTTATGCTCTTTGCCCTTCACAGTATTTTTTGGCGACACAGTCTTTTCATTTCACATCTGTCAGTCATCAGACACTGATTTCAAAGGGACACTTCCAGAGAGACTCTTATCCTTTCATAATTTCCTCTTGCTTTCACATCATGGCCTGATCTGTTCACAAATACCAATACACTTCCACTTTCAGAAATAACAACAAACACCTCATTTCCAGTAACACAGGAATTCATCAGTCTAACACCTTCCAGAATTTTAAACTCCCTTTGGCAAACAGGGAGTCTCCCATTCACACAGTTACCACGTTACCAGGTCACATTCACTTCTGGACAGTAGCAAAAAATAAAGCTGCCACCATTGAATGGAAGTTTTTGTTTGACCGTTGAGTTCCATAAAGTTATAAATCAATAACCCTTCTACAAGCAATTTCCAAAAAGGCTTTTCAAGGCCGTAATGTGGCATACTGGCAAAGTACTACAAATGGTGACAGTGGTTAAGATATTCCTCTAGAAAGACAAAGACCGGGCAGTTGGAACACGATGAAAATTCACACTGTGAAACATCCATGGCTGCTTGCCTAAATAATTAAGCAAGCATGAAAAGCAAATGAGTTTTTAAGGAGAGTGTCTGTTGCTGGGGAAAGAGGCACCTGTGGTTATTTGATTCATTATTAACATTTCTAGTGTAGTAATGCCTGAAGGTCCCAACCAGGTTGTTTAAATTAACTCAATCAACATAGCAATTTGCATAGGGGCAATAAAGGCAAATACAGTCAACATGTTAATAACTTTAAATTAACAAAGGGTATTAAAAACTGAAGCAAAGGAGTACAGTCTTTAGAAGAATACTCCTTTTTACCTTTCTCCATGCAATCAACTGAAACTTCATATTTTTTGGGTCCATACTGCATTGAGAGCAGTCAAAAGGTAACACACAAAAATACAAACAAGTACCAAATTCAGCTTGTCAGGCTGTCATTCAAAAGAGACACAAACCAAAGTTAAGCAGCTTCCTCTCATACTGTGCTTTAAAGCACTGCCTTCAGTCTGGGGACTCCAAAGGGAGACTCTCCTCCTGCTAATCACATCCATGGCAGTCCTGGAGTTCTTCCCCCAACACCACAGCAGTACAATAAGCCATTATCAAAACATCTATGCACAAAAGTCGAAGAGTAATAATTTGTGAAACAATCACAGAGGAGTCAGGGAGCCCAATGCTGCCTTTAGATTAAATAAATAAAAACAAGTGTCCAAAAATAACTCACAATGAAAATCCTTCTAGACAAGAAAATACTGTTACTTGACAAACTGAAGATAAAGAAATAGGGGTGAGAGCTGTGTTTTGAAGTGGAAAAGAGACCAAAGGAGGACTAGACCAATCAAGTACTAGTTAGATTTTCACTTCTTGTGCATCCTCTTCCCTTACCTAGAGTGTAGTTCAGGTTGGAATGCATCTCAGCAGCCTCCAGCCCAACCTCCTGTCCCAAGCAGGGGCAGCCACAACAACAGACCAGGCTGCTCTGGATCTTGAGAGCCTTGATGGATAAAGACTTCAAAACTGCTGCGAGAGACCTGTTTCCACACTTGGATGTCTTCATAATGAAAAAGCTTTGCTTGATATCAAGTGGAGACATCCAATTTTAATTAATTATGCCCATTGCTGCTAATTTTCCTGCTGCACACTCCTGTAAAGAGCCTGGCTCTTCAGATGCCTAACACCTCTTCAGTGAACACCAGCCTTGTTTAACAGCAGGACACCCCACAAGGCACACTAAAAATTATATTCTACTAGGTTGAAACTGCAGATCAAAGCACTGCCAACACCTCTCCCCAAAGTCTTTGACGACCCCATTGCAAAGACCATGGCACTGGAGATCATAAGAAACTAAAAAAAAAACAACCTCAGCCATTTCTGAGGATGTAAAAGCAGCGTTTCACCACACCGAGATGAACCTTCAGCCAAATAGTTCTCCACGTGCAAGGAATGGGATGCTTGGAAAGATGAGAGAAAACCCAAACTGTTCGAAACTTGGCCAAGGCTAGACAGGCTTTGCAGCTCTCCTAAACAAGCCAGGCCTGTCGCTTAGATTGGACTAACAAAAAAGCAAACAAAAGGCCTGATTGCAGACCTCTCTAAGGACTTTATTTGCAAGTAAAATGCAGGATCTGAAAATATAAGCAAGTACTTTCCCTGTCAGAGACTGATGACTGGTCGTCCTTCCAACTCAATCAACAAGCAGCACGACTCTCGGCACAAGGAACACTCCTGATTTGGAGCAGTGCTCTGGACATTTTCAGTTCATTTCGGATCATGCTTTAAACCCTCAATGTATCAGAGGCATTCTGGATCTGACAACACTTTCAACAGGAGATTTCCAAGACATAAGATATATTTCACATGAAGATAAAACACCAAAGAAATTGACTTTCCAATTAAAAAAAAAAAAAAAAGACAAAAGAAAAAAAGACATTTTGGCTTTTCCCAAGATGGCAGCAATTTTTTAGCTCCAAAAACTATTATGAAATGCAGCAGTTCCCCAGTGGAGCAAGACAAACTCCCACATCTCAGTCATCAGCATAAGAGGAAAACTGATAGGACTTTTTAAACAGACTGCCATTAACAGTCAAAATTAGTCTCCTCTATTGCTAAGTTTTAGCAGCACAATACTATCCTAAAAGCACATTACATGGTAGGGGACAGCTTTTTATTTTTTTAAATATTTTTCAGTCCCAAAGCAACTCAAGAAAGACAGGAAGAGAGGTTGTACAAGTACATACCAGAGCCAAAGAGGTCATGCTTAGGATTTCCTCTACCCTTTTTTTTTTTTTTTAAGGCTAAAGAGATCAGCAAGAGAGAAAGAATACAAGGTAGGTCATAAAAAAAATACTGAGTTGCAGGTAACAGCAGATTCAGGGCATGGTTTAGTGGCGAACATGGTGGTGATTGACGGTTGAACTTGGTGATCTTAAAGGTCTTTTCCACCTTTAATGATTCTATTATTCTTTTCCCCCTCAAATGCACTGAAACCTATTTCAGGGTGTTCAGTAATTCAGCAGTAGCCTCCATGAAAAAAATCTGTAAGGAAGTTTCATGTGGTGACTTTCTTACAAAGTTCCTGCAGTCAGATGACAAAGAGCCCTGCAGTCCCTTACCTCCCACTGCAACTGAGCTGCATCAAGAATATTCTGAATAAAAATCTCAACATTTGCTATTGGTTTCTAAACTAGAATTGGTGCAGGTCAGAAGTAGCTCATTTTTTAGACTTCAGATGTGATTTTTTTGTGATATAAAATCAACACTCTTCTCATCTCACCAAGAAAAAGCTACCCGGAGCACTATGACAAATTTTGTACAGATGAGTATAAACAAATTAAATACTTTGGAAGGATAATACTACTGCCACTACTACTGCTGTCAACTCTTCTTCTTCCTTAATGACATTTATATCTGAACTTCAGGATGGGGAGCAGTCCTTCAAAAAGAGAGGCACTTCAAGAAAAATAATACAATCTAATTTACTATTTTTAATAAACTAATTATTTTTTTAGGTCCAGATTTTGTGGGCAAAGACATCTAAAGCAAAATGTACTGAAATTTTCTGCTTAGGCCACAAATGTTTTAACACCAAGGTGGTTTGGTTGTTTTTGGTTTTTCTTTTTTTTTTTTCCTGCTTGGTTTGTAATTGTGGTTTTCTCTTTGGTTTGTGGTTTTGTTTGTGGGGGTTTGTTTGATTTTTATTTTTTTTTTACAGACTTGGGGTGGGAGGAAGAAAACCTTAAGCTAGAACCTGAAAAACTCATTTACATTTTCTTAAACAGGACTTTCTGGATAGGTACAGTTAACAATAACATTCAACATTCCTGTTTGCTCAGATTCACCTTAAAGAAGCTATAAAGTAGAGCTCATCAGAAGACATAGTTAAATGCAGATCAAGAGACTGAAATCTTGGATTTTTCTCTTTCAGGGGTTGATTATTTCCCTACTACTGATGTATTTCTGTCTCTCCCATCTTCTCAGTTACCCCTCTTTAACCTTTGGTCCTCATAAGTCCTATCTCAGCATCTTTTCTGGCTGAAATGCACAGAGGGAAAAAGGCAAATCATTCAATCTTTCTTGTCTGTTTCTGCTGACAATACATCTTTTCCTCTCAGAGATACAATACCTCTTCTAGTTCACATTGTGACTATTCTTCATATTACTGTGATCATTCTATTTCAAAACCATCATCATGAAAAATTACCTGTGTTTAGAAGGAAACAAAGCTCCCATTCTACACAAGCAGTGTTTGGTTGTGAGCAATCAAAATAATTCAATCACAGTTTAGAAAAGAGAAAAAAGTTACTAAATTTAAGAATTAAAGATTCACTTGATTATTGCAATTCCAGCAGATTGCTTCAAGCAATAAATAGTCTTCAGAGGGATGCCATTTACCAAGACAGCTGGGAGGACAAAAATAGATGCAAGTAACCTACTCGCATTGTATGTAAAACAGTTGTAACAGAGAGAATGAGGGTAAGACAACATATGCCAGCAGAGCTTTCTATTTCCACAGACAGAGCAAGTTCGCATTTCCCTCAAAATGCATTTTATAAAACACATTTCTGAAGTGCACAAACTCATTTACCTACCAAAAAGGTTATTTCTGTCTTCAACAACTGTTGTTTTAAAAATATGTACCATCTGACCCTGTGCCACTGCAATGACTCTGAGTCCTGATTAAAGGATCATACTAACTCTCGCAATGTTATTTGTAGCATTAAAATATTTTTTACATTTAATTTTACTGGAAGATTACTCAGATTTCCAAACCCAGTGATTTTCCACTCAGAATTTTTAGAGAAAAACTAAAACATCTTAAACTTTAACAGTTTTTTTTAAAAAGTTAAATTAAAAAAGGGTACAATACCTGAAGAAGGTCACTGAGGTCAAGTAACATGTCTGTGAAAGAAGTCAAGGAATATACATGCTTTTTGAATGTGACAGTATTTCTTCATTTCATTTCATTAGCAAGCCAAAGAAAGGGAAGAAATAAACCCAGGTTAACTGTCAAAGAAACCAAATACAGGTTAGGTCAATTCAGCACTTAGGTTAACAGCCAACATGCAGCTAATTGTTCAGCTGCCCAAAACACCCTGCCTGCCCCTGCTGCATTTACTGCTCAAGTTGTCACTGTGAAGTGACAGTCTCAAAGAACAAGGCAACACCTGGTGTGACCTACAACACTCACCATATCCTGCAGCCTGAGACAGACCCTGTGGCAAGGGGTCCTCTGCTCTGCTCAGAGCCCACCTGCAGTGCTGCATCCAGCTCTGGGGGCCCAGCACAGCAAGGACATGGAACTGCTGGACTCCAGAGGAGGCCACCTCCTCCACCTCCTCCTCCTCCTCCTTCTCTTGGAGTCCAGAGGAGGCCTCCAAGATGAGCAGAGGGATGGAGCACTTCTGCCATGAGGAAAGGCTGGGAGAATTGGGATTGTTTAAGCCGGAAAAGAAAAGGCTTTGGGATGACCTAATTGCTGCCTGCCAGTACCTGAAGGGAGCCTACAGGAAAGATGGAGAAGAGCTTGTAGTGACAGGACAAGGGGGAATGGCTTCAAACTGAGAGAAGGGTTAGATGGGATATTAGAAGAAATTTATTACTGTGAGGGTGCTGAGGCTCTGGCACAGGGTGCCCAGAGAAGCTGTAGATGCCCATCCCTGGAAGTGTTCAAAGCCAGGCTGGATGGGGCTCGGAGCACCCTGGTCTGGTGGAAAGTGTCCCTGCCCATGGCAGAGGAATGGAACAAGGTCCCTTCCAACTCAGGCCATTCTATTATTCTGTGATAACTAAAACCAGTAATAGCATCAAGACAGAATGCTCTTATTACACTTCAGGACATAAATCATCATCAGTCTCCTATTAGGACCCCAGAAATACAGACGGAAGAGAAAACTAAAACTGAAATAAGTTTATTTTGTTCTCTTCTAAGAGAACCTGTAAAAGAGCTAGGAAGGAAAAGCTGCTTTGGCTACTCCCTTCTCCAGCCAAGCAAATCAGCTGTTACCTTTCAGTTTCCACTCCCTTCATGATACCCTGTGCTGCTGCAAAATATTAGGTCACCATCTAGTGATTACTGGGCACACTTGGAACACACAATAGTTAAAAACAAGCCAAACCACTACAAGTTTCCATTAGATTTCATTGAAAGCAAGCACACTTATGAATGTATTGTCTTCACAGTATCCAAATAGAGAGAAAAAAGCAGCACCATGAAGCCCAAAGTGCAAAGGTAGCCTTTTTGCTGCTGTTAATGAACACTTGCCGGATCTCCTATCAGCTACTCAGGTGTGGCTTACATGTTGTAAAAGGGTTCTGGTTTTATTATTAAAAGGAGTGTCAAGGTAAAGTGTGAGAAGGGGAAAGAGAGAGAGAGAGAGAGAGTGAGGCATGCAAAGGAAATATGTAGGGCTGTATCTGAGTTTTCGTATGTAGCAATGTGTTACCAAATCCAGCATTAAATAAAATGCAGGGGCATCAGTGTACTTTGGTGCATGTTGTGGTAACATAAGTATTAGTAAATGTTCTTCAAGTAAGCCAGAGTAATACAGTACATATTTCTCCTAAACATTATCAGCTGTGGAAGGAGAGTAATTCAGATAACGTAATCAGTTTATACATAAACATTTTCCTTGCTAAGAACTTTTATCCTTGAGCGTTTCTACCCTTAGTTTGCATTTGAAATTGTATGAATGTACTCCAAATTTGTTACAAAATTCAACACATTATGTTAATATTATTTAGTGGAAATTAATTTCCACATTAAAAACCACAGCATAGATGGGTAGTTAATCAGCTGAAAATTCAGTGTGGCTCTGAAAAAAATAAAAAATCCATTATAGGTAGCATTATGCAAGACATTACAGTAATCTGAAATTTTAACACAGTAAGGAAACTGCTAACAAAAACCATCTGTAAAATACACAGCTTAGAAATCTACACAGAACAATACTGAATTCAGTGCACATTTTTTGTAAAAGTGAAAAAAGAGAAAATGGAAAGACTTGAGCAATGCAATTGCCAAGGAACCATAATAATTGTCAGCTCATCAAACAGATCTAGAAAGAAATCACAATGCCAATTTTGTGCTCAAGAAATATTCTAAGTCTGAAAATGTTCCCAGCTCATTATTGAAGTGCCTTATTATTCTATGCCCACCCTGAGATACCGTCCCCACTGAGACCAAGTAAAATTATCACTCATATCTGATAGATCTCACCACAATTTAGGGGGGGGGGGAACCCTGAAACACCAAAAGAAAAGCAGGTTATTGAGGCAGCAAAATGAGTAACTGAGTGGTCCTAGAGCCCGGCTGCTGTCACGGGAGACACTGGAGGAGGAGTCGGAAGGAGCATCAGTGCCAAATGCTAATTCAGATTTTAGGTGAGCCAGAGACGTACTTTTCTAACCCAGGCATTTCAATTACAGTCATGAAATCTGTATACCAGAGTATTCTTCAACCTCCTCAAACTGTTAAACACACTTTGGTGGAAAATCTAAACTTACTAACACAGAACAAGAGCTTAGGCTTTATTACTGTAAGGAAAACAACCCCACTTTTTTGTCCAAGAAGAAACAGAGAGCATTGCATGCATTCATAGCGACACAAGATCAGAGCTAAGGGGAAAATCCACTTGCAGGAAACTCTGAATCAGTTTAGAGCTACACTATGGATGCTTTAACACCCAGTTCCCTTGCTCCTTAGAGAAGTTAGTTCAAGTGTCCACCAAAATTGCAAGCAAAGGTCACATTAAAAATGTGGTGCTTCTGGATTTCATTTAAGGTAGCCTCCAGCAATCCCTCTCCATGATTAGATGTGCTGCTGCTACAGCAAAGCAAAAGGGGAAACTTGAGTCATGCAGTAGCACAGGGTTGGCCTTTACTATGAATATTGTGGGCACGATTATCAGCAGGAAGTGGTTGTAAAAACAGGCTGTTGTTTTCAAACTCCTTTTCAGAGCTGGAACAGTTCAGGAGAACATACAACAACAGCTGAAAACAGCAGATAATACTTAATATGTATTCAAAAATTATACAATCATAAGATAAATGTTTTCTTTGAGCCTGGAAGAAAACAATGATCATTTTACATATGGAGACTGCTACCCACATGGAAAAGCTCTTAAAGGGATGGAAAGCTACTGTAGATATACACATGCAAACAACAGGGCACAAGGGGACTTCGGTTATAAATGTGTCCAAAATAAAATAAAAAAAAAAAATAAAAGGAAGAGGAAAAGAAAAAGCATTAATAGTTTTAACTGCTTTTCCTTTGCTATTCCTTCTTTAAGCGAGTTTCATCAAGGTATGCAGCTGATTGTCCATCACTAGAAATGTCAAAATGGCTAAATCAAGATGAGATAAGTCTAAAGGCATTACTTCAAAAAATTAAATTCAAGGGGATCCTTTGACTGACATGCTCAACATGATGTAAAAGGTCAGATTGAGTGGCCAAAATGGTCCTTTTCTGCCTGTATAATCCAAAAATCTGTGGATAATATGAGAGCTCCATGATTCACAGCAATAATGATCTCATACTCAGCACCAGAGGAAACAAAAGTTCATGAAGAAATGAATAGTACCGGAAACCTAAAACCCAAAATACCAAAACAAGCATGCATTTGTACTTCAGAAAGACCTACATTTTACATATTCCAGCAATCCTAAAGCACTTGTGCAGCAAAATCCCCCTGGTTTTTAATAACATCTAGCAGGAGGCAAATCAGCCATTTGCAGGAATAAATTGTGGAAGATGCTGTTAAAATAACAACTATCATTTACAATGTAGTTGTTACCCCTCCTAAAAAAATTTTCTAAAAAAATTAAAATCATTAGTGCCTGAAAATCTACAACAATCAGGAAACCTTCAGATTATTTCATGCTACTATTTCAAAATTCTTCCATTGTGTAGGATGTCATATCTGGGCCACACAGGCCTGTATTAAGAAGCAGGGAGAAGACAAAGAGCCTAGTATTTATTTGATTTAGTTAGCTAGTTTTTGTAAGTTACCCTTGGAACATTTTTTACTTATTTTTACAAGCTTACTACAAAGCAGCCATACCATGAAAGGGGGACTGGTGCCAAGGAACTGTGACTGTAAGCCACTCAGCAGAAATTTGACATCCATAAGAGTCCTGCTGACCATAATGAAGTGTCACCTTTATTCAGCTTAAGCTAAAACGCTTTCTGTTTCTCACAAAAACTAAAGCCAGATCCATTAAATATATAAAATATTTAAACATAATCCCACTTTCTGTACTCAACAGCAGCAATTCAGCTGGCTGCAAATAAAAAAGCAAAGCTTAATAGGAAACGTGTCTAAAAAGAAAAAATAATCTGAATATTAAAACAAAATTTTCTCGAGTTCTAAATGAAAAGAAATATTTGCAGTGTCAATGTCAGAGTTCTGGAAAAACTTCATAACAAATGGAAACTTCCCAGAAGCACTTTCTTTAACAAACACGTGGAGATAAGACAAAAGGGAGGGTGGACAGAGAAGTGGGATGATACCAGGGTGAAAAACTAGTGACAGTATTTGCCTGGCCCAGAACCGTGTTTTCAACCTTTCAGTTCAACACCCAATTCATAACCTGCCCCTTCCATAATTCCATACACCATATGATTTCTGATTATGACTTATCACAGTTATACCTCTGCTGCTTCACAAACTTTCACCATTTTAATTAGCTATTAATTGAGACTGACTGACAACACTAATTGTTTAAAGTAAATATTTGTCTTTTCAATGACACTGAACTAAAACAATTAGAAAATAATAACCAAACCCAATTCTTCTGTAGAAAACTCATTTCTGACAACTCTAATGAAAGCTTTGCCTCAAGGCTGAATCCCTACACTGCCAGCTTCCAAAGTTTCTTCAGTCTCCAATTTTGTCTGTGCGAAGAAGTCCACGTAGCACAGGCTGCACTCAAGTACACAAATAAAAAACAGCACTTAACAAATCAAACTGCTAACCACAAATGCCATTTTTATAAAAAGCAATCTTTATTCATGCGTAGATTAATGCAAGATTAAAAAAACCTGCATTTTGGTCTGTGGGGTTTTTTTCTTCTTTGCACACAGCTGCATGACTGTGTTTCATAAAACTGTATTGTTCTAAACTCTGTATTCTAAAATGCCCAATTTAAGAACAAAAAGCAGTGTTCCCCAGATCTATCACGACGTTTCTCCAGCAGTTCTCTTTCAGCACGTGCAGCCTCACTACCTCCACAGCTAAGACAAAGTTAGCAGCAGTAATTCAGCATTGCACAAGCAGCAGGCAGATCAAAGAGCAGACAGGCATTTGGGGCTGCATTCAGCCTGCCTGATCCCACAGCATTACTGAAAGGGGCACAAGTGTGGCTTTCTGGCTCACTTGAGACCTGAGTTAGCCTTTGACAGCAGTTCTCCCCTCCTGCATCTCCAGCAGACGCAGACAAATCTGAGCTGCTGCAGATGGGGGGGATCCGAGACCTGCGAGATACATCAACCTTCAGACTCCAGCACATGTACAGTTCAGTTTTTCTTAAATTAATGCTGCAACTTTTCTTAATAATTGTCTTCAGAGTCATTGTCATTTAGAAGGATATTTTCCAAAGCACCCATGCTGGCTGAATGCGCAGCGAGCGTTCAGCACTTCTGAAAATGCTGCCCTTGGAGAACATGGTCTTCAAAGGACTGGGGCTAAGCTGTGTTCCCAATGTTAGTGACTTCAAGTAAAAAACCTGATTTGTGGAGCAGTGCCAAGTATTTATATAGTCTCATGTAAATTTATAACAGTCACATGTGAATTTATAACACAGAGCAACACAACAGGAAAAAAGTAAAAAATACATTTCTTGTCTCAGAATGCTTGTACAGTCGACTCACAATTATACAGGGTATCAAAGGGATAAAATATGCAAAGAATATCCATACTAAGCCCCTGAAAGATAATCTAGTTAGTATATTTGCTTAGGAAAAAGAAAATTTAGGCATAGAATGAAAATGTAAATATTAATTTAAAAGTTCTGAGAGACATGAGGTTAATCTTCAACTTGAATGATGTGGCCATGTATAAATAACAGTTGGCTATATTCAAACAACAAAAAGTCTCCAAACAAGAAAGAGAGACCCCATCCCCTGAACAGTAAACTGAACAAGCACTGGTGAGGGAAAACAAGAGAGGTTGCTAGGAGAAGCAAGGTTTAAGGAGGAACTTAAAAGAAGAGCAGGGCTGGCAGATGAGAATGGGAGAGAGGAAGCAGAAAAGGAGCAAAGCTCAAGCTGCAAGGCGAAAAAGAAACCAAAATAAATTGTAAAATTACTGCAGAAAACACAAGCAGGTATGAAACTGCACAGTCCAAAAAACTGCACAGAATGACAATTTGATAATAAAGTGGGCTGATAAAAAGAAGCTGGAAGGAGGACACTGATAGTAAAGATTTAAGTAAATGTGAAAGAGTTCAATTCTCTCTCTTTTCTGTGTGTACAAAGTCTATAAAGGTTATGACTCTTGTAGCAACAGCGAAAGAAAAGTTCCAAAGAAGTCAGAGGTGCAGGCTTAGAAGAACTATTCTGAGATGGCTCTCAAGTATTCAGCACAGCAGCAATGCACACATTTGGAAACGTGAAGCAGCTGGCTGAGAGAAGCAGCAGAGGAAAATCACTGCCTGCTCAGAAGTGGCAAAGGAAAATCAGCACAGTCATGAGCCTGACACTCTGCTTTCTCAGAAAACTCCAAATGGAAGAGTCTGGAAATATGTAAAAATATGAAAAAAAAAAGAACAAAAAAAACCCTCTGCCATAACTAGCTCAATTTCAGTTCATTACCACCCCCTCCCCATGGCTGCTATTTGTGCAGCAACATGGCAAAGCAGCCAAAGGAACTGTCTGAAATAAACCTTTTTTTTTTTCTTTTCTTTTTTGCCTGTTTTCAGCTGGATTAACTCCCCAGTTCACAAGTAACGGCATAAACACCTGGGCTGATAGAAGGCAGGGGATGGACTGGGGGAGGACTGAGCAGGCAAGGCCAAAGCAAGATAACTTCTTTCTGAAGCTGTGCCAGCTCACAGTGGCTTAAAGCATTCTCCACAACTAGCGCCTGAGACAATATCTCCATCACCCATCCCACTTTCTCAAATTTTTCCTTAAAGTTTGCAGTTTTCCCCAGCTTGCTCCAAATCACAAAGACCTACCTTATCTAAAAGAGAAGCCTTAAAACAAGTAAGGAGAAAAAGCCTGCAGAGTGACTGCTTTATAGCAACCCAAAATGTTATAAAACTGGTAACACCTCCCTTGTTTTAAGTACATACAGCTCCTGCGTGAGAGCTTCTCACAGGACTGCTCTGGTTTACCCACAGTAAGCACTCCCCTATACTTTTCAAAAAAGTAGTATTACAGGGCTCAATTGAATCAGAATAAAACCAAATTCTGTGGACACAGAATATTATACATTTCCCATGCCAGAAGCCAAGTGTTACATCTTAGCTTTCATATCCATACTGAGGCAAATGCACTGGCATTAAGTGCTCCTGGGTGAATTATCTCAGCAGACCTTTGCTGGGATGGGAGCGTGGCAGCTGCTGTCCCAGCCCTGGGACATGCACACAAACTCAGATGCTGCTTTCCTGCCAGTATCAGTGGACTTGATTTATTCAGGCACAGGCAGGATCTAATATCATACACATAAAACACTGTCACTCATTTAGCAAAAAATTTCTGACACTAGAGCCTTTGTTTTAAGAGAAAATATGGCTTCAAAAGGAATGAATTCCATCCCTGCCTTTCTGAAGTTGCATAATGGCCTTCGGTGGGAAGTACAACAATGGGATGTGTTAAATTTCCCACTCTCAAAGGCCTTTAAGAGAACCATCTCTGCATATGCCACACAACACAGTGACAAACCCTTCTCCCTCTGACACCCACAGGCTCATACCTGCAGAAACCTTTCATTACCTGAACTGCACCAAAGGGAGTCTGGAAGTGGGCACTACAGGAATACCTTTCCCCCAATGGTGTATTCCTGCTGATCAGCAAACCTCACCTGGCCAGGTAGAAGAGCTCTCTGCGTTCTCACCCTCCCTCACACCCACTGCACTCCACTGGAAGAATGTCAGGCACAATGGCTCCGTGGATGTGGCTGGCTCTCTCTTGGGGCATGGATGGAGCAATGCTTTCACAGATGCCACCATACTGTTAATTGCTATTCTTGTAGTAATCAAAGTTCGATCAAAGGCATTACAGTAACTCACAGCAACTTCCCTCATGTTTGTTACAGAACTTAAATGCAGCATGGAGCTGGAAACTGGGCTCTCAGGACTAGTTCACCAGCAGTGCTTGAACGTCAGGACAACACACCACTTTCACATGAACTCCTCAAGGCCACCTGGTTTAGATATTATCAATAAAATGAATACAAATACATGAAGCTAAACTGATGCACTGCATTGGTGGGTTGAAAAATCCTCAACCCATGCCTTCAGCTTGAGAAATGCCTACACTAAACCTAAAAAAAGATTCTTACTTGTTCTCTGTAGCAGAAAACTACGTAAGTCAGAACACCACTGAGGTATACTGAATTTGGGTTTTATTAAAGAGAGTTGTATTATCTAAGGTGGGCTTGCCTTACGGTTTATAAATAGCAGCATATCCCAAACGAGTTACTAATAAAGCATTTTACCGAATTATATAATGGTGCATCTTGCACTTTAGAGTACCACTGGAAGAGTGTTCAAGGGAGGTTTATTTGGCAATATGAGAGTCGAAAACTCACATTACCTCTTTGGACAGCTACCCAGGTATCTTGGGATACGATAACAGACAGAAGCATTGAGTTAGCACGTCTGAATTTACCAACCTGTGGACAAGATGCAATATGCAAACACGTCTTCACTTCTACTTCCCAGCAATGCACAAGTGAGAGATTGCCTTTAGCTGTCACAGGCAGGGTGAGAAGATACTTTCACTGATACTTTCTGTTCAGCCCAGAACAGAGCTCAAGAAGAACTAAAAAAATAAAAAGAACTGCAATAGCTTTACTAACTTTCAAAATATCAAATACCAATTTAAAATACCTTTCAGGGCTAAGGACAAGTGAGGCATCATACCTTGAAATGAATACAATTCTCACCATGACACATTCTCTTCAAGGACCTAATATACTGGATTTTAAAGTTAAAACAAATTTATGTCTCAAAAAGTTGTCTCTAGAACAAGATTAAATTCGGTCCTTGAACAAGCATAATAGAGCAGGTGGAGGGAGGAGTTTGCATATCTGAGATTTTAAAGGCAGCTAACTTTTCAGAGAATTCAATTACAAGAATAAATCTTTGAGATGATCTATTAAGCAGGGAAAATACAGTCACAGGCATTTGATACACTTTGTATTTTATCTACACAAAAGGATGGGAAACAAATGCTTCCCTTTGGGAATCTATTTTTCCCAAGAAATTGAAAGGTGTAACCCAGAGGGACTCTTGGCTGTGCCTCAGGACACTGGATTTCTGTTTCCATTTTTGCCACTGCCCGACAAAAAACATTCAATCCTTTGTCACGTTTTAATAATGAAGATAACAGTTTCCCCTTCTTTGGTAAAATGCTCTGAAATATCCTCATTGTCTTACTATTATAATACACATTTTGACTCTGGGGTTCCCAAGTGTCCCCAAAAGGTCACAGAAACAAGCTTTCAAATGTATTTCGGCTATAATACCCCAGTAGGCAACTAACTTTATGGGCAGCAGCTCTTTTTCAGAACAGCTCCCTGCCTTTGAAAGACCCAAGCTACATCCTTTCTATGCAAATCAACAAAGAAATTTGTCCCCCTGTGCAAAACATGCAAAAGGGTTTAACAGCTAAGAGACATCCTGCACTTCTTATTATAGACACAAGAGATATCACAGATTCAGTTCCTCCTTTCAAGTATGACAGCCCAAATTTTCATGCCTCTATTATCCAACACACATAGCTAAGCACCTCCTACAATAACTTTAAAATCCTTTATCCAGTTTAATATTTAATTTGATTTTGTACCAATTTGCTCTAAAATCACTTTGTAAGCACACATATTAATTTTCAGTGTTAAAAAAAACAGATAAAACAAGTGTCAACTCCTTTGTTATTGGTTACACATCTTTATGAAGGGATCATTATGGAGCAAAAGGAAAACTCTTTACTGAGGCAAGGTACGTGGGAAGAGAGGAGGGTAGGAAGGAGCCAGAATACCCACACTGAGATCCTACTGAAAACTCCGGTATTCAGTGAGCAATCTGGTACAATTCACTTGTCACAGATACTGGAATTCTGTTGGCATCACTGTCAATATTTACTTCACTTAAGTAGGAACTCTCAAAGCATCTCAAGACAATGTTGCACAGCATCAGTTAGTGAACACACTGAAGTTAATTTACTTGCAAATGGTATTTCTCATATTCTTAAAAGTTAACAACTTTCATTAAATGGCTTTAATCAAGCTGGAAAATAAGGTATTTTCCTGAAGTGTCATTTTAAACTTTTATCCTTTTATTATCTTCTTTTGAATGCTGTAGCAATGGCAAGCACTTATCTCACGTCTCTCTTACAGCACAGAGACTGCTCTGTCATTATCAGTTTTTAAGAAGCTGTAAACTTATCTCAGCGGCTGGAATTCTTCATGAGAGAAAGGAAAAAAAAATCAGTAATGATGTACATATCATCTGCCTCTGGGAAAATAAAAACTGCCAGTGATATGCTGGGAAAGATCTCCTTAGACGCCTTTCACAGAGTCTTGCAGTAGTTTTATTGTAACCCAGCAGTGTGATTTCCAATAACATTCTACAGCACGCTGATGGCAAGCTCCTAAAATACAGCTCTGCTCTGAACAACAACTGAGAATGCTATTGTGAGTCTCATGTTTACAGCTGCTCACTGATTGTGTTGTATTTGCAAAGCCTTCCAGAAAAATGATAACTTTTTCCTCACCACTGAGATTTACAAATTCAGCCTAGAATTTTGCTAACAAGCTCAGTGAGCCTGCAGAACTTGCTCCTCTTCACAATTTTAGCTAATAATTCCAAGGAGTTTAGCCAATACACTTGGAAAAGCATACTCCAGTGTCTTAGCAAAATTAAATAGAAGAGCAGTATGTAGAACAGGGCTCCTACATTAAGGGAGGCAGCAGTAAGAGGTATAGATGCACACAGGACACAAAAATATCTACATCTTGATGAACAAGTAATTTTGCTTCCCTCCAATCAGAAGATAAGAATGCTGACTTTTTCCATAAATGACCTTAAATTCTACACCTCCACCAACAGGACCCTGAGCTGGGAGGAAGCAAACCGGAATTACAGTCCTGCTGCCTTGACTGTTTATGCATTAGGTCAAGAGAATAATAGTTAACTAATACATTAGTAAACAAAGAAATACACAGGAATAACCTTAGAAAAAGAAGCTGAACTAGGTATACTCCCTCTCTAAGCCTGGCCATTCACCTACAAAAGCTTCCATTTGTTTGCCTTTCTCCTGGCTCCACAATTCTCACGTTTCAGATTGCACAGCAACAACAGCTTCAAAAGGAGAGAGGGCAGGGTTCAGCCCTGACACCCCTTTCAGCTTTTAATTCCCCTTACAGAAGTGAATTTGGGGTTTGTGCAAGCCAAGAACAGGCTTTAGTCACCATTACTTTTAAAAAACCTCAGATTAAATCAATGAGCACCTGCTGTGTTGCCCATCAGAAGACAGATTGCTCCAGACTCTGAGCAAAGAGAAATTCTTCATCCAGAGCAGCAGCCAAAAACCCTGTCCTGAGTTCAGCTGCACCCCTGTGCAAAATGTCACCTACCCACCAGTTTTACATGGCTCCCCAACCAACAGCACCAGCTCAGGGACACTGGGACTGCAATGGAAGCTGCTCACTGTGACTTCATCGAAGCTGAACACATGGTCTGCCACGGTGTTCTTAAAGCCAAGTTGTTGAGACATCATGGCCTAGCTTGCCGGCCTAGGCAAGCATTAAATTGGCTGGACTGCCAGGTTTGAAGGGCTGTGATTAATAGTACAAAGTCCAATTAGAAGACAGCTGCTGCAGGCATCCCTTGGGGACAGCGCTGTCCCCACCAGCAGTGAGACAGGGAGGCACAGGCACCCCAGGCAGGTATGCAGATGGCACCAGGCAGGGCTGCCACTCACAGGGACCTCAGGAGCTTAGAAACTGGGCTGGCAGGAGCTGCATCTGTCTTTCAACTTCCTAAAAAGCCTCACCCATAAAGACAGAGTAAGCCCTTGCTACAGTATGGGCTGGGGCTGACCAGGGAAAGAACAGCTGGCACAAAGGAGCTGATGTCCCCACAGAAAAGCTGAGCAGGAGCCAGCAGCAGGCTCTTGCATTGAGAAAGGCCAAACAGGTACTGAGTTGTGTTAGCAGAAGTGCAGCCAGCAGTACAGGGAGGTGCATATTCCCTTCTGTTCACTACTGATGAGGCTGCCCAGAGAGCCTTGGTCACATCTGGGCTCCCAAATACAACATCAGAGTGACATTGAGATGGCTGAGGGGCTGGAACATGTGATATACAAGGAAAGGCTGAGAGAGCCAGGCTTGTCAACCTGGAGAAGAAGCCTAGGGGACACCTAGCACTGTCTACCTACCTAACGAGAGGGTACAGAGAATACAGAGCCAAATTCTTCTCAGAGGCAAACTGCAGAAAGAAAAAATCTGTTTAAATATTTAAAAAAAAAAATCTTTGGCACGAAGGTAGTAAAGCCCAGAGGTAAAATGACATGTCCATTGCTAGAGACAATCAACATTCAACCACAGCAAGGCTTTAGGAATCTAACAAGGATGTGAGCAGCGAACGAAAAACAACTTTCAGAGGCGCCTTCTAATCTAAATTATTCTACAATCCTGCACAGAGCACAGGCTTTTCTACATATTTTATCACCTTCAGATACATTACCTATATAAACATTTCCCAGAGGTGTGATTCCCACCACACCTCTGATTGCTGGAGAGCCGAAAAAATACTCTGTATTGTCTTTCCTCCTATCCTAGCACCTGTCAGCAGGAAGGACTGCCGTAATGAAACACAGTCAAGCTACATTTCTTTGAAGCTTCTTTTCTTGATGCTGTCCTCATATTGTGTATACTACCTCTCAGCCAATGTTCTTGGCTCCTGATTGTGCTCCCAGCTTCTCCAGTTGAAACAGGAGCAAAGTGACCAGTTCACAGCTCTGCTGGGAGGGCTGCCAGCATTATCAGCAGAAACCAAGGACTGGAGCATTCTCTTGTTTCACCACTGAATGTCTGTGAGAAACAGCTGAGGCACTGAAGCCACCCATTCAAAGCCTGAGGAATGAGAACAGCAGCAGGCAATACTTGAGTTGCTTTCCTCTGCCACAGAGTCTAGGTGGATAAGAAATATTGAACTGAACATTGACAAAAAATATTTTTCAGCTGAAAAACTATAATCTGAATAGGCACTGGAAATAATTTTTGGCAATGAACTGGGTCCTCCAGATGTGACAAGAATGCAGTGATGTGGGAGTCCCTCAGAGACAGCAGCACAGATGCAGTCCATCTGCTGCATCCTCTAGAAGAATGATCCTTTAAGGACCAGAAATTTTCAAATGGAAAAGAAAATTCAGCTTATATTCTGCAGAAGTTAACAGCACTCATGTGGGAAAACCAAACTTTCAACTCCAGATAAGCACAAATAGAGCATTCTCTGATCCCAGGTACCAAGTGAGAGGCAGCAGCTGAAACCTCCTGATGTCTCTTTAAAAGAAGACTTCCTCAGTAATGACTAAAAATTATTTTGCATTTCTTTCCTCATTTCCCTGGAGATCAAGGATGGTCCATGGGTGATTTCAATGGCAAATTTCAAAAGAAATAGTCTCAATTCAGATAGCCCAGCTCTTTTGCCCAAAAGCAAGAGTCACAGAAAAGCATCTATGATCTCACAGCCCTCAGAGCTGGATAGGCAGAACTTCATTACTCTGAAGCCATGGATTCATTAGGGAAGGAAAAAAAAACTGTATTTTCAATGCAAGTGAACTAGAACGGGGCAAAATCCTTGCAAAGCGAGGAAACAGTGAGGCTTTCTCAGAAACAAGCAGATTCAGGTAACCTCTCAAATTTTCTGCAGTCTACCTTGAAACACCAGCTCACTGTTTGTCCTAGAATTGTGCTGCAAATCACAAAACCAACTTTGTTTTCCCTTGGAAGCCGCAATGCCACTACAGGCACAATAAAAAGTTAAAAGGACCAACTGCAGAAGGAAAAATACTGAAAAACAGAAAAGGTGAGAATTCGTCCTGACAATAAGACAGAGGCAATGTTTGGACTTCTGTTTTTTATGTAATAAGGACTTTGCCATTTCAGTTAGTACATGTCATGTTGCTGAATATGCATTTACACTGCAGAGTTTTCTCTCCATAATAAAAATATTATAGTCTACTAGAAGTTACATGCTATTTTTGCTCACAATTAAAGGCTTCTTTTTTCAGTCTGCATATCTCCCCTCTTTCAAAATTTGCTTTCCATCATGACATATGACAACATAAAATATATTGTTCACTATTCCTCCTTGCTTATCAATACAAAAGGAATCTGAAGAGCACCCAGATTTCTACTCTCTGACGAGGCATACGCTAAGACTTTATTTTTGGGAGCCAAGCTGCTTCTTCATTGAAGAAACAGCAATATATCTCCATTTTAAAAAAAACTGATTAGCAAATCTCATAGCCCTTTACTAACGTATGCAGTCAAAACATCACTGAGACTACTGTGTTTCTCCCAAACTGGAAGGATGTTGAAAACTTAAATGATTCACTTACAGCTGATCTAAAGATGAGAGCTCCGCAATTTATGTTTTATTGTCAAATGTTTAAAGGATTAAATCTAAATAAAATACACAATGCACAAGCTTCAAAGCACACGTTATCTTCAACATCTTATTTCCAATTAGCAAGTCAAAATAAAGAAGACATGGGGAACATCTGGCTTCAAAAGAAAAGCTCTGGAAGAAATCAAGATTTTGGTTCTTTTGGGCCTCATTTAAGGGTGCTATTTTCCCAGACTGCTGAAACTGGATAAGATGGAAAGATTATTCTCTCTCTCAAAAGAGCGGAAAATAGCAGACATACCACCATGTGATTGAGTATTACATCATTCATACTTACAACAATACTGAGCCAGTCTGGCAGTTGAACTTAAAATTGCCTTCGAGGAAGGACACGGACTTGCCATAAAGGCAGACGAAGAGGGAAAAGTTAGAAAAGGCTCAGCTCACCATTTTACTTGGCATGAGTCACAAAATGCTAAAAATGTTTCCTGTATGAGGCTTGTGTATGAAGGCTATGTCATGCAAACAAAATTCTAGTGACAAACATCTGAAAGAAATAAGACAGCTCTTGAGAAAGACCTTTACCCATTTTTAAAAGGCTTATACTTTATTAGGATGCAAGATATCATTATCAAGACTACTTTCAAGATATGAGGCCAGGCCAGGTGTGAGAATGAATCCTGTTTTTACAAAACAAATTTGACAGGTGATATTGTTTCTCTGATATACCTTCACTTTGTTCTTACGACATCAAAAAGTGCAAGACAAGAAAAGCTGCATAAGACTTAGGAATATGATGAAAGTGGACACAGTTTGAGAAAACCTCAAGCTAAAATATTTGCAAATAGCAAGCACAGAAGGGCTTATAGGTCTCAACGCACTGGCTTTTGTTCACCCTGTTTTGCATTACTGATCTTAATTAATCTAATAATATGAATTTGTGTTCTACGGCAGCATTCTTACTGCATTAAAATTCAAATACACAATCTTCTATTTTAATGAAAGAGAGCATTTAATTTTCTAATTGACTTTTAAAGCATTAAAATGCATAAAATATTAGTGATAGCTACAACCAGGAATATTTTTCAGTGACCGGATCAAAAACATCAGCCATAATTGATCATGTTTGCTATCAGGATTTATTTAAACAAAGCATCAGGTAACGCTTTTGCTTTTTTTTCTCTTTTCTTTTTTCTTTCTTTAAGAGGGGGGTGGGCATGCAGGGAAGGAAGAGGAAGCGTCTCCTCCTCATCCCACACCATATCCAGCATATCCTCTGACAAAAGCAAGAATGTGCTACACAATGACCGGCTGTACCCCACTGTTTTTTATTTCGCTGGTGTTAGCAACATATTAGCTCCCATCAGGTCAAAACACCACCCAGTTATAACTCTGGTTTTGCTGACATAAGCCCCAAAATTCAGATGCAGAGATAAACCGTATTAAGCAGAGAGCCAACTTAATTATTTCCTCTTTTAAACAAGCTTTAAGAAGATTGTTAAATATTTATTTTCACAAGCATGCAAGGATCGCTGAAGGTCAAAGACATCAGAGGTGTGATCCCTTCCTTATCGTCCCTCCTTTCTATTTATTTCCCTGGCAGGAGGCCTCTGCCATCACACTTCCCTCCCCTAATCCATCACCCAGAACTGATCCTGAGGTTGTTCCCATCGTTATCCCCCATGCCTCTGCCACCACCTTTCAGCCTCAGCCCCTCTCAGTGCTGCCAGTGAGGGCTGTCCCTCGTATTTGTACCCCAGAATTACTGATGCCTTTGGAGCTCTCCCGTCCCCTGCTTCTGATTCTTTCCTTGTTTCACCTTTACCACAACAATGCCTCATCAGTTCAGACACCCCAAACTGGAACCTAATTACTAAGAGGACAAATCATGCAATTCATCTCATTAATTTTTATTTTTATGCGTGCAATAACAGCCCAGTATTGCACACATTAAAAATCTGGCTCAGATGCTTCCCCTGTAAGTATTTCTGGGTTGCACAAGGCCTGACATGGTGACGGAGCACAGAGTTGCCAAACATTTTTCCTACCCACACGTCGTGTCACTCAAGCCCACAGCGACAAAGGCTGCAGTGAACCTACTCCAGAAGCGTGTCCCTTCATTTCAGAGGGTGTCGGTGATTTTTGTTTGTCCCAACACAGGAAGGTGAGATGGGCAAGGGCAAAGGATCTGCAGAATTAAAATGTAGGTGCAGTAGCAGCTTCCCCTCAAGGCCTTTCGCTGTCTTCATGGCCCTCCTCTGGACACTCTAATACCTTAATGTATTTTTATATTGTAGTGTCAAAAACTGCCCCCGACTGGAGGTGAGGCCACCCCAGTGCAGAGCAGAACAGTCACACCCATCGATGTCCTTTGAGAAAAAACTGCCCAGAGAGAGACTTGAAACACTCTGCTCTGTAAAGCAATAAAGTATTTCTGCAGACGGATTTCAAGAGAGTATTATTTTGACCTCTACTGTGCAAAATTTCCCTTAAATGAGGAAAACAAAGCTATCAACACCAGCCAAAATCTGTAATCTTGATAGGCCATCTTGTGACCCTGTCCCCCTCTCCATCTCTGCAGATGGTTTGTTTAATGCTGCATTATGGAAAAGCTGACAATTTGAGCCACCTGCTGTGTACCAACATCCTGAAAGGAAAGAAGTTGGTCACCCCTCTACACAAAAGCTGGTGAGAATTTCATCAGTGAATATAATGGGGCATGATCAGGTCTCCCCTTGGCAGGACCAAAGGTCAAGCTCTGTTTTATCCTTACTCAGTAACAAGTGAACAGAAAAACAAATTTTCAGAGTGTGCAGTTCTTAAACAAAACAGTAGCCTGAGCACACAGACATGCGCACAAAATTACAGTCCTCCTGCTTCTTTTGGATGATATATTTAGAAATCCTATTAGCTGGAGAGATCAACAT
This sequence comes from Acanthornis magna, assembly GCA_036785705.1. NCBI lineage: Eukaryota > Metazoa > Chordata > Aves > Passeriformes > Acanthizidae > Acanthornis > Acanthornis magna. The sequence continues at coordinate 352,844 of JAWUZG010000097.1, forward strand.
TCTTATCTGAATTTCCAGGATGCTGTAACATGCAAAATTAGAGCAGCTCTCTTAAGTGGGTCAATTATCACTACTGCACTTACAGCAGCTTTTCCCCTCCCTCCCTGCAGCATCCATAATGGGCATCTAGCACAAGGATTTAAACAGTCAGATGTTGACACACACCACAATGTAAAAGTTCCCTTCCCCTTTTATATTTTCAGAATCTTAAAGGAACAAAGGAAATCACCCAAGTACAGAATCTCCACATTAAAAGTGCAGTCTCCCAGCAGAAAGCTTCAATGACTTCCAGAACAGGGCACCCCGCAGGATAATTCCAGTCAGCAATCATGCTCACTGTTTTCCTGCCACATTTGAGTCAGGCACAAGTAAGGTTTATGGCTTTCCCCTCCAAGGGACGAGAGGAGAACCTGAGGGCCACTAACCTTGTCCCCAGCCCTGTCCCCCAGGGTGCAGGGCCACACAACCAGTTTGAAAGGCTTCAGGTTATTTTCTCCTCAAGAATGAATTCTCTTTAAAAAACACAGACACGAGTGGAGCAATTCAAGTGCTAAGCACCACTTCAGACACTATGAAGACATCCAGAGGACCTAGGGAAATACAGGTTCTCCTGCAACACAGCTGGAGGCCAGGTGAGATAGCTGAGAGGCTCCTCCTGCCTCACTGTCCCACTGCCCATCCATGAGCAGCCCTGGCAGTAAGGAGATGCAGCAGAAAAGAGGACAGAGTCACACAGTGGAATACACAACGTCAATGAGCATGTGGAAAGGAAAATTTTACTTTCCCACCAACTGGAAACATGAAACACGTCATTCTCTCAGTACCAAGCTTGCTTTATACATATCTCTTTATAGGGAAAAAACGTGTGAGGCAGCACTGCAAGTGAAAGGTGATATGACTTTCCTTCATTCCATGGAAAAGCAGACTGGATATGCAGGTTTCAGGTCATGAGCCCTGCTGTTGAAATTCACCTGGAGGAGAGGGTGATGGGGAGAAATTAAGGTGCAGAAATTAAATTTCTTTTGCTGTCCCTGGCTGCCCTCTTCCCTACATCTCCAGCATTTTCTCCTGTGGTACCAAATAGGAACAATCACACAAGCCAAGCATTACCAAACACCTAACTCTTTGGAAATCTATGCAAATGACATGGGGCAACAACAGTCACACCCTATTTAAGGCAGCAATTTTTTCTTAATAGATGAAACTCTTCCAGCTAAAATCCATCCACTCAAAAAACACAGCAATTTTAAAACTTCATTTTGAAATTAAGTGAACAAGACTTTTGCAAGCCTTCAAGTCCAAGCAAATGCTTCATTAGGCAACATTTCTTTACCAAGAATGTGGTCAAACGTTGGAACAGGCTTCCTAGAGAGGTGGTTGATGCCCCCAGCCTGTCAGTGTTTAAGAAGCATTTGGAAAATGCCCTTAACAACATGCTGTAACTTTTGGTCAGCCCTGAACTGGTCAAGCAGTTAGACTGGATAATCACTGTAGGTAAGTTCCATTTTATTCAGCTTACTATGGAGTAAGATCTTGGCATCTTTTACTACACAGTGAAATGAAGTAATTTGCCTCAGTAAATATTATATGTATTTTAACTGTGCAATTTAAAATCCATTTTTATTCTCTTATGTCCTTGTCACACTCCACACTTGAACAAAATACATTTTCAATGCAACAGCAGTTAATAAAAAAAAAGTAAAAGGTCAGTTACTAAAAAGAAAGTCCTTAACCAGAGAGAAATAGAAACTGGTTTTATTAACCTCTCTAACCACAGCTTTAAATTTTTTCTGATTAAAGCTTAATTTCAAAAGTTAACTTTTTAATCAGGAACACTAGGGCCTGCTGGCTCCAGGAAGTTTTAGTAGAGGTCAAAAGATTGCTGGAGATCTAATTTTTAATTTCTAATAAAAAAGGAAGTCTTGCCCTTTTCCTTTCTAAGACAGACCTTGAAGTGCTAGTAGAGAAACAAAGAATGTATCCATCAAAGGTTCTCATGGTGAGGCTATACAAAGCTTCCCAAGACAGCATGGCAGCTGACAGAGCTGCTAATGCTCAAGAGGGAATTAGCTGAACTCCTCTTGAAAGACCAACATGGCAGAAAAGCCCAGGAGCTGCTGCCTAACCAAGGATTAGAGAGACCAGTTCCTCATTCCGTCACAGATTTTCTGGGTAACTCTGAATGTGTCACTTAGCCTCAGTTCTGCACCTGGAAATGAAGATAAATACTCTCAACTTCCCTTACTGTGACACGAAAATAAACACATTAAACCAGGAGACTTTCAAATAGCTTGGCAATAAAGTACGAGTACTGCAGACAGATAGGAAATAACAAAGTGCTGCCCCATTCAGATGCCCAGTTTTTTCCCAAACCCTTCTTCCCTGCTGGGATCTGGCAGTGCCTTCGTGATCTCCCCTCAAACAAAAGGGAGGTTCCCAGGGCAGAGGAAACCAGGGAGGAAAAGCTCCTTATGCTTTCCCACCCAGCTCAAGTTTACATCTGAAAGACTTCAAGGCACCAAACATTCTCCTGACAGCCTTCTGCTCCCAACGCCCAAACTGAAGAGGTTATTTTTCTTAAACACTTATCAGAAATGTCCTTTTGCAAACAGCTCAGGAGAGAGGCCTCACTTGGCTGCCTTGCTCTGACCCTGGGAGGATCCCACCTCTGTCCTGACAAAAAAAAAAAAGCCACTAAGGACCCCCTGAATAACTCAACCTCAGTCCGAGGATATTCAGCTCAGAGAGCCCCCCAGCATCGAGACTGATCAGCTTTACCGGAGGGATAAAAACCTGCCCTGAATTTACCTCCAGAGGCAAACAGAGGGATATTTACACAAGATAGCTAGTGAGGGAACTTTGCAGGGACTCTTCTCATGTGGAAAAGGTTTTATTTACTATGCTCTGACAAGACAGGATTTGGTTTACAACTAAGGGTTCATTTTTCAGAGAGCTTCAAAGGAAAAGAATAAATAAAATAAAAAAGGTGTATGTGTGGGATAAAAGACATTTACCATGTAAAATGTTGCTATAAAAGACCCCAGGTGGTAGCATTGGAAAATATTACACAAAGTAGTGGACAGTTACACAGTTTTTCTAACCACTGTGTACAGAAACAGGATTACAAACAGAATGAAATGTTCCTTCATTAAAACAAACTGATATCCCACCTGGAAAATCCTGGCCAGGCTGTCATTGTTCCCGAGTGACCCTGGGGCAGCCATGGGTTACAGCTGAGCCCAAAAGTCACTCAAATACCCTGCCTGGCTCTTCCCAAGTTCTCTCTCTCGGGAATGGCGGGACCAGCTAAAGCGACCTTTGTTTCCACTCAAACATGTGTAGGGATGGAAAAGTTGTTCAAAACATTAAAGAGAAACAACTGAGGACTGTTACTATTCCAAGAAACAAATTAAAAGCTGGAGTCTGAACTGCCCGGAGAGCTGGCAGTGCCAGACAGAGTCAGATGTCACTGGAAACGCTCAGCATCCCTCAGTCCCTGGGAAGGGGACAACAGGTTCCATCACACCTGAGGGCTTAAAAATCACTGTCTCCTTCAGATGTATTCTTTGCATTATATCTTTACTCTGGCACTGATAATATAGACACATTTTATAAAGAGAATAATAAATCCAAGTTTTTATAGGCAACTCATCAGAAGGATGAAACACCTCCCAAATCCAGCTAATAGTTAGCAAGCTGTTTTCCCTGGAAAACATTAACACTGACAAGCAATAAAAGAAGGCAAATGAAAAGCTATGCCAAAGTGGCTGCATTGTGGGGGTTTGTGTCACATAACCTAATAAAAACCATAATGGAAAATCAATTCACATGTCAAATAATATATATAAGACTTTCCAAAGGATTACAAATGAAAGCTGCTCTTCAGATAAATAAACTTGTATTTTCTCCTGAAGTTCTAGAACTATTTTTTTACATAAAAAAAATTTGGATTACCAGAATATTTTGCATTTTTGCATTAATTAAATAACGCGTAAGAACCAAGGAGAACATAATGTTTTCCTATTTCAGGCTGAGGTTTATTCAGGCATAATTCAGACTGCACCAGTAGACTTGGCTACAATATTCCTCACATTTTCACAGAGCCTGGCTGGCGACATGTACATTACAAAAAAAAAAGAAGAATAAGCAGATAACCATGTCAGATAAATACATTCCACTCCCTCAAACTGAACTTGCAGACAATTAAATTCTCTTTTCCCTCTCCAAATGCTTCCCACTCCTTTGGTTCTGCCACAAGAACAGAACATTTCTTGTCACTTCAGTCACTTACTACATCTCCCTGTACCTCCCTAGGCCTTTTTGCTCCTTCTACCACACAACTTTTTAAGAAACATGATGTCTTCTACTGCTATCAGACTACTCTGTTCCCAGGTAACGTCTCTTGCCTCCACAACGCCTGAGTCACTCGGATAACTCATTTGGGCCACCCAAAATCAGTAGGCTGTCTCTCAGCTCTGAGGATGCTGCTGCCCTTCGCTACTTCTTCCATGTCGCCTCTTTCCTCTAAAATACACTCACCAATCTTCAGCCTTTAACCTCCTTTTCTAAATTTCTCCCACATTTCTTTGTTAGAGTTCTAAAACAAACACAATGACAATGAACGCTTTAAACTCAGGAAATCTGCTGAGCAGTGTACATAAATCTTGAAGTGATACAAATACTGCATGTCCTTTGTGCAGCATTATTCAGTGTATTGTTCCTCTTTCCAAGCCCTTCTCGGCACCTTCTCCAGAAGACCAAAACCAATGGCAAGTTTATTACCCTGAACACGCATTTTAATCCTTGTTAAAGCACTTTGTCACATGGCCATCCTCTCTGCCCATGCTCTTGGCCCCTCTGCTCCAAAGGCCCTGGGAACACCCCCAGTGCTCCTCCTGCACCACATCTGTATTGCCAGATTTAAGCTGGGAACAAGTATAACATGCTGATCATCATAATTAATCTACAGAGCCTTGAACATATTCTAATTTCAAAGGTCAGCAATTTGCACCTGTAGCCCTTGGGTTTCCAAGTTTCTCATGAAAGGAAAAGATACCAGAAAATATTTCAGTGTTCAGAGTCCATAATTTATTTGGGGTTTGTTTTTTAAACTACACTGGATTTTAAATAGTAATAGAAAACAAACCAAACCAAACAAACGAAACCACAGTGGAACACAGGCAGAAACTGAATGAACTCCCTCTCTCAAGGTGACAAAGGTTAAATTCTTAATATCAGCTACAAAATTAAGTTTATCTAATGGATTTAAAAAATAAAAAAAAAGCAGTAAAAAAAATTGAGCCATATGGACATGCACAACAAATTTTTAATTCCCAGGTGGCACAGGAACTGTGCAAATGAGGGTGGAGTACTTTGTGCTATCGATACAGAAAGAGAGAGCTTGTCTTTGCAGTTTTATTCATACTGTACTCCTAGCATTTAATGTGAAGTATCACACAGGATATTATCTCCATTTAACAAAGAAAGCTGGGACATTCATTTAGGTATTTATGAAGTGTCACCCAGACCAGTACATCTTGCTCATAACTGAGATACGCGCTGAAATACTTTAAAGAAGGTTAAAAAACAAATTATTTTTGCTTTATTTGTTTGCTACATGTTAGCCACACTTGCTGCACAGATGGCTGTACCTATCTGCCTCTTACAGCCTGCATTTCTTCAAATGCTTTTTATCTCTATCAGTGGGGAAAAATCGATTTGCATATTACAGCTGGGCTATCATTCAGAAGTATCAAATAACAACTGTAAATAAATTACTTTAAACACGTGACATGAGCATAAATATAACACAGAATCATAAAAGGGACTTAAAGATCATTTCTTTTCAACACCCCTGCTGTGGGCAGGGACACCTTCCACCAGATCTGGCTGTATAGAGCCCACTCCAGCCTGGCCAGGAGAGGAACACTCCCAGGGCTGGGGCAGCCACAGCTTCTCTGAGCAACCTGTGCCAGGGCCTCAGCACCCTCACAGTAAAGGATTTCTTAATAGCTAATCTAATCCCACCCTCTTTCCGGTAGTTACCCGGAAAATATATTACCAAAATATTGGTAACACCTTAGAATCAACACTGTCTTTATGGCAATGATATAGTGCTACTGTTCAAAGTTCACACAGAGACTTTACAGTAGGAAAGATCAGTGTAATAGGCAAGCCTGCCTTTTAATTCCATTTTTCCTGCAAAACCACAGGTTTTTAAACATGCAAATACAATAACACTATCAGAAAGCACTACTTTTAGAATACTGAATATAGTTTCTGAAACTACAAAAAAACCATCTCAACCTTAAAAGGAAAGCTAAACTGTTCAACTGCCAAAATACAGAATGAGAGCAGCAATCTAGAAAAAGCATCAAATCAAACAGAATACTGAAGATGTGGACATACTATCTCAAAGTAGAAAAGAACTAAAATAACAGAGAATTGTAGAATGATAAAATAATAGAATGGTTTGGGGGTTGGAAGGGGCCTTAAAATACATCCAGTGCCAACCTCCCTGCCATGGGAGGAGAAATTCACCTTTCACTAGACCAGGTTGCTCAGAGCCACAGCAACAGAAGTAATTGTTTGATACTAAACTCTGAATTCCAGCAACTGAAATACAACATAAAAGAAACAAAAATATATAAAACAAATAAATTTGGATGGTGATCAGCATTTAAAGCTTATGTGGATTTTAATGAAGTTTCTCAAGAGAAAAATAGGGATGGTAAAGCAGGGAGTACTCACTCGGAAATCTGTCCTGAGTGCACCTCCAGCTACTGATTTCCCATATGATTTTTGAGCAAATTTCAGAATTTATCAAAGACCTTTTTTTTTTAATTTTAGAACTAAAACAGGAGTGATACTGTCCATCTTGCGAGTATTAAAAGAAGGAAATCCAAATGTGTTGAGGGAAAACCCATCAGAACTCTCATCTGTTCTTTGATGCTGACAGTGCAGGAGGTTTGGGGTTAACTGTCTGTTGCTTTAAAAGAGAAAAACAAAATAAACAAAAAAATACTCCACAAATAACAAATCCTAGGAAAGCACAGGGGAAGTGCAATTTTATACTTGAAGAAAATGTTGTGAAAGAAGAAATTCAGAGTTACTGATGAGAGGCACAGTGACATTTATAGCATGAAATACTAAGTATTGTACATTTAGAAAGAGAACAAATTTACTTGGACCACAGGATATATTCCTATTCACTTCAATGGATAAAACCAGCAACGATCAAGTTAGCTCTTAAACACTTACCTTTTCACATTTTGAAACAAGGTCTAACAGGGGTAGTTGACTTGCTAAAAGTGTGTCTTTTATTTATTTATATTTCATAACTGTGAAAGGATACGAGGAGTTCCTTCTGTCCTACACACCAGGTAGAGACAGGCAGCAATGACGTGGGTCATCTTTCTGCCCCGGGTCAGATGTTTGCTCACAGCCATCTTGAAAAAATTAAAGGCAGTGTCCAGACAATGTTGATTGAGTTGAAGCTGGTTTCCCAAGTGGTGAATCTGACGTTTCCCTAGAAAAATTAACAAGGAAAAGAAAAGTTTAACAACTATGCAGTTAACGTGCTTTCAGGTTGGGGGTTTTTAGTGTTGGGGGCTTTTTTTAAGACAAAATTAAGGAGGTGGATTTTGGATTTCATCTCTCTGTGAAATACAATGACCTCTCAAGTTTCTGGAACTATTTAGCCTCAGCTCCTCAGGACAAAAAAAAAGCCTTGTTTTGGACTGCTAAAATTGAAACACATGCCATCAATGAGCTCTGGAAAACTAAGCCACAAACATCAGCCCCACAGAGGATCCAAGCCATAGCCAAGACTTCTCAGACAAAAGATTATGCCCCTCTCCCTTAACACCATTTGCCAATTAGCACTTGATTAGCTGTAGCCAAAGAACAGAGGTCATGGCGTGTTTGACACTGATGTGCAAACAGAGAAGATATTTTGCTGCAGCTCTCCAAGAAATGATGGAGTTTGCCTTTCTTCTGACCACAAATGAAGTCCATAAGGAGAGGAGCTCTGCTCTTGGCTTGCCCAGGATCCCAACGATGGGAGGCACTTCCTTCCTCCAAACACTTTCGCGCCCCAGCCTTCATTTGAGGCTTGTCTGCCAGACTACTTAGATTAGCTTGTGGCTTCAGGAAACAAATGTGCCTTCACCCTTAAATAAAACAATAAAAAGAAAAAACAGTGTGTTTCGGATGATTCATGGCAGGAAGCGGTCCAGCTGCTGGGACAGATGCGGGAAGCAAGGCCCAATCCGTCCCCACAGCTCCAGCTTCAGAAGGATGTGCCGAAAAGACAGCTTAAGAAAAAGATGGGGGAAGTCATGAGGAAAACAGAGCATTCAAGTTCCTCAGCATACGGGGTCAGACAGCACATCAAGAAAAATCCTTTAATTCAATGTGCCGGGCAGATGTTTCCAGTACACACATTTACAGGAAACACTCATCTGTTCCCTTCAGAGATGTCATGAGCAGCTTGGGGAAGGGGCACAAAAGTGCCTGCCGTGCCCACCACTGCCCACAGGAAGCAATGGCAACCCCACAATGCTTCCCAGAATACCACCAGATCCCGCACAGACCACACATCTTAATTTTATGCAAATCCCTACATCATCAACACTAACAACACGGTAAAAACGCTTCGGCTCTGAACAACCTTTTGCCAAAGCTGCCGGCTTTAACAAGAAGTGACTCCAGCCAGGCAGCTGGGGTCAGCAGGACTGTGGCCAAACAGGAGCTGCCACAAAGCAGCAGCTTCTCCTTCCTGCACACGTGGAAATTGCTGCAGCCACCACCAAGATATCCTGTAAGGCACGTTGGTCAGCCAGTGTAACACGTTTGGGTGAAGAAGAGCAGAGGAAGGCTACACCACCGTCCAAGGGAGGTGTGGGAATGTTAAGCTACTCAAGGGTAATCCAAAGCCCATGAGGTGAATTAATTTTTCCACTGTCATCATCAGGCCCTGGACTGGCACACACCTGCCTCAAATACAAATACCACATCTTTCCAAAATACAGGTACTAACTAGCACCCAGTCTTTCCAGAACTTTATTTCACACTTTACAGACTGTTTCTTCTGTCCCTAAGGAAGAATCAGTTTATATGCGTTTGGGGAAAGAAAATGCACTTGAATACTAAAAACTCATTTTGCAGTGGCAGCAAAGCAGCTTCCCTTCCAAAACAAAGAACATACCAAAAGAGGGGAAAAAAAAGAGTAACACAGAGGAAGATACTTGAAATTAATTTCTTTCATAAGCTATTTTCACCACTAAGCTGATCCCATCCCCAAACTACCATTAATATTCTGAGTATTTAACCTTTTGTTAATTTCAAATGTTGAAATATAATTAATTCATCAAAATCCATCCTAAGCAAACAGCATGCTTGTTTGAGTAATATATGCATTTTTAGCTCAGCTCTTCACCCACCATCAATATTTTAAAGCAGAATTACTTTAGGGGTGACCAGTCATTGTCTACTGAAAAAATACCAAAGAGATCTAAGAGAAAAGTACTTGTCTACTTAGGGAATGCTATTTCTCTGAATGTTTTAGTCAACCTTCAGCAGAAGGCTTAAATTCTGTGTGTTAGGACACCCTCAAGCTGCTCTGTGGTATTATATCAGTCATACAGTTTGTGGCAAAACAAGACAACTGTTACACTGCTGCCTATCCCCAAAATGAACAACTTAATTCAGGACAAGAATCATCCTAGAAATTATGTGTATCTTGATGACTAATTTGGTTTTGTCCTTATTTGTGAGAAGAGAGAAAGAAATGTATTGCTTACAGCATCATCTAAGATAAACATTTACATTCTGTAACCAGTCTCCTATTTACTAAAGAAAGATCAAAAGCTTTGTTGTTTCCCCATCACCACCTCCGCCCCTTGAATTTAACATGACAACAAAATTCTATTTTTCTGGTATCTTATGTAACACTAAGAAAAAAAATAGCTGGAAAAGTTAGCATTAGCAATCGTGCTTCTAGATTTCTCCACAAGGAATTTCAAGATACTTTGTACTCTTACTGGTTCCTTCCCAGATTCAAGAAGCTACTTCACAGAGTCCAAGAAAAGGCAGATATCAGCTCGATGGCTGTCACCCCGGTGCTGCAGTACACAACCAAACCATTGTAGAGTGCCCTCACCCCAGTCAGATGACAACCAAAAGTATGTCATTTTGTGACTTCCAACCTTTTCTGCCTAGCTCGCCAATCTGACATTTCCAGAGCTGAAAAACATGTCTCCATAATATTTTATTTAGCTATAAATACAGTGATTTAATCTGTTGGTATCTGGAGAGCAGATGATCATACATAGAGAAATTGGGCTTAAGAAAACAACTGATCAAAATAAATTCTCCATCCAATGCTCCAGTTACTGCTGACAAACAAGAAAAGAGTACAAATACTCATTCACGCTGCCAGTCCTCGACATGAGGAGTCCTCAAAACTGAGCAGCAGCAGCCACAAGCCTCGCTCAGCATTGGGATGTGCTCCCCCAGCAATAAGGTCAGTGCAGGGAGGAGCTGCCGAGCAGCTGCAAGCTCCAGGGCTGGGAGGATGTGCAATTCCCTCCAGCAGACCTACAGCGCTGCATTTTGTCGAGCAGCCCTTGAACGTCCTCCCACTCCCACTGCTCCTCGCTAGCTGGGTGGCATCTTTACAACCTTGCCTTTGCTGTTTCCCTCCTGTGTCCATCTTTGCTCTGACTCCCAGCGTGGCTTCACTCAGCCCTCATGGTTGGCAATGCCCACACTGCCAGTCCCACCTTATGGCCCTGTGAGCTGCAAGCCTGAGCATCTGCGGATTTCAGCCCAAACACTCAGAATATCCAACAATGCAATGCAATTTTTTAGCAATCTGTCCCACTCAGTAGCCATCAGATTCCATCACAAACTCCAATGAACTGAGGTTCTCTATTGGATGGAAAAGAACTGATACAGCTTTAAACCCTGCCATGCTCTGGGTTATAGAACACTCAGGACAACAGTTTTCTGATTTTCTTATCCATTTCATCCAGTAGGACAGCTTTTTAAAAAGTTTCAATGTGACCCTGCTCTAAAAACCTGTAGCTACTATCTCAGTACAATAAAGGAATATCATCATGTGGAACAGTCAGAATTAAGTATTGCATTTTTTTCTGAATTGCTATGCAGAAGTACAACCTACAATATAAAACATACAGGGGTAAAACAAGTCTCTTAGTAGGTGCATCTTTTATTAGTAACTTGCAATAGGCATTGTCTCTTTTGGGCCTTACAGGTTTTTGACAGATGCTGGGATTCTTTTTTTAAACCACAATAGCACCTTTGAGGTCAAAGCTTACACTTCATGCTGCCCTTGCAATTTAGTGATGGCAAGAAAATTGGTATCTGAGTACCTTTGGGAGAAGAGCAGGGAACAGCATCTTTTTAAAAAAGCAAGACAAGCCCAACAGCAAGGTTTCAAAAATCCTCCCCCTTCCCTCACCACTAAAACAGTAATAAATTTGCCTTTAAAGAGCAAAAGAACAAAAGTCTACAACTACAGAAATTTTGCCATGTACGGAGCACACACCACGCAGTTCCCATTTATTTCTCAAAGGCTCATCATACCATCAGGGTGGAGGGGGAGGCAGGGGGAGAAGTGAGAGAAAGAGAGAAGTTTGCACTTCTGTAATCAACACATAAAATCAAGTTCCCAGGCTACCAAGTAGTAAAGTTTATCAAGCTCCTGAATCTGCAGCGGGAAACAAAAGGCGCTTTTCAGCTTTTAGTTCCAAGCCTACTAAAAAAAAAGTGTTTCTACCCATCTACTTCCAGCATGCTGAAAGGAACACCATCATCTTCTCATCCAATGCCAACTTCAATGCTTTGAACTGGCACAGCAGACCTGAAGTGACAAGTTCAGATAGGACCACTGAACACTATCCTTTTATTTCAGATAATTTCCATTCTTTTGACAGAGGAAACAGTGGTTATTACAAAACAAAATGTGTAGGCCAGAAATCACTGTCAAAAAAATAGATTTGTAGAATATCTTGGTAATATTAAATGCTTACACAAGAGGCAGTTGAAAGCAAAACTGCAGCTTAAGTTATAATAGAAGCAAAATAGGAAAAGAGGGAAAATCAGACCTATTCTTTACAAGCAATTTTCTTTCTTTTATGATCTCGTTACTACAGAGACATCTTGTTCTCTTCCCCTGTGGAAGGGGAATCATACCTTTTTTTTGGATCCTTAAAGTCAGTAATGTCAAGCAGCTACAGCTCTACATGACTCTTATCTGGCTTCTGCCTGCTCATCTGCAGCCTTTCCTGCAGTCTGACAGAGGCTGAGACACTGCTATTTCATAGTATTTGTCAGGACGAAGCGTAAGTTTCTAGGGAAATAACAGGCAGTACAAAGCCAGAGCTTAAATGAATTGTTATTATGATACTAAACTGCATCATCAAAATCCAAGCATATCGATTTCCCCCCGTCTGCAATTTGCTCAACGGGCCCTGGAAACTAGTGCTACCTGAATCAGGGAATGGAGTCATGTTAACAGCACTAATCCTTCTTCTGCAAAAAGGATTGTTATGGTAACAAACACTAGATTCTATTAAAGGAAACATTTTGGATGGTTTTCGCTTGCGTATTCATTTCCAGCATTTGAATTACTTTACCAACTGAATTTTATGTGCAGATCTTGCTCTGCATTTGGGTTTTCATTCCTTTTCTTTCTCTGAAAAGGCTCCCCAAAAGAACTCCAAAAAAAGGGAAAAAAGAGCAGTTTTTATGTGTGAGCATCCCTGCATGCTTTATCACATCTTTCAATTTCAGCAATTCCCAGCTCAAAGCCTGAATGAATTTCCTGCTCTTTGCTCTATGCCAGGCTTCTATGTTATTTGTATTACAAATCAGTAAAACAAACAAACAAAGGCACAAGAGGGAAAGTCCAGGACTATCAGTGGGGCTACACTCATGAAGGCTGGTCCCAGCAGCCTAATCAAGGCTAGAGTCCTGTGATCAAAGACAAGAAAACATTGAAAGCCCCAGCGATGGGGGGGATGCAGGGAGGGAAAGGAGGCGATGGCTGCAGCGCTCACACTGAGCATTTCCAGCCACACGCACAATACTGGGAGCGAGGAACAGATTTATCCCTGTGAGCCTGTAAGGAAAAAGGCCAGTGAGCAGTAAAAGTAGCAGCACAGCAGGACATTGCAGCAGTGCTGACCCAGCACAATAACAAGTTTAATTTTATCAAGGTTAGCTAAGAGTTATTCCCAGTAACACCTAATTGCCCGTGAGGAAAGTGATGACCGTGCTGGCCTCATGCCCATGATCTGCCTAACTCAAGCCAAGCTCCAAATCCCCATCTTGCCATCTGGTTGTGGGTGCACCCCACATCCCCAAACCCAGGCTCCTCCACACAAGAACCCCCCAGTTCCTCTACAGGGTGTGCCAGTCCCCGGGCTGAGCAACCTGGAGCCTGTGAACGCTTGGCCCCGCTTCGACTGATGTATCCCCCAGTGTCTGTGTCACCTGGCAGACCTGCTTCAGGGACTGCCCAAGGGTACACTCTGTTCCTGTTATCTCAGCAGAATAAAACAGCTCCTGGCCCTTTCCCTGTGATATTTCACCAGCTGTGCCAGCAAAACTGTTTGTGGCAATGGACAGAAAACCAAACCAGTAAACTGATCCATGTTAAAAATAACCTTGTGAAATAAAAAAGATTTAATCCAGACCTGTTTACTGAAGGATTGATGCCTCCTCTTTATCTTAGTAGGTCCAGACCCAGCCTATCTCGGTGCAGAGACCTGTATTCAATTTCTCTGCCCACTGACAACAATCCAACCCATCCATTTTGCCTCCCACGAGAGCACCCCATCTACCAGCTGCAGGTCCCCTCTGTCCTGGTAGAGCCTTTCCAGAGCATGTCAAAGGCTCATTCACTCATTCAGCTAAAGAGAACAACCATGCATCTTTAAGATTAATGGCTTAAAATTTCAGATAGTGGTCACCGCTGCAACCACTTTTTAAATATTTGATACTAAGCTACTTTTCTTTCACCTAGAAAATTTGCCGTTAACATCTCTTCTCAGCACTTATCCATACTTCTTTAAGTATTCATTCCCTCAAAATTGGCCCTTGTATTCCATTAATGTCAAAGCAGGCCTGCAAAGTGCCCACATAACTTCTCCCACCCCCCTCCTCAAATACGTTTTCCATTCCCTGACCCTATGATACCACTCCCACATGGACAGCCTCTTTGCATATACAGCAGCTGGCCATTTGAATTAATTTGTCTTACCCACTCTGAAAAATCTGGCATCACAAGTGGTTCCTCTGATTTTCTGCATTCACTTCCTGCAATTCTGCTTCCCTTACAGGTGACACTTCGACTGCTGTCATTTCATTCCCATTATCCATCTAGCTCCTACCCACACTTCAACAACAGACTAGACGCAATATGGTTGACGCAGAGGCTGCACTTAACCTATTGCTAATCTTGCCCATCATCGTCAAGACAGCAGCTTGCTCGTTTCTCAGCCCCGCTTAATTATTCTTTTTAGCACAGCTAAAGAACTGCTTACTCATAATGTCCTTACTGAACTTCATTAATGTTGTCACGTTGGAAAACCACAGTCAATGCTGACACTAAGAAAAAAAAAAAAGGCAAGAAAATCCTAACAAACCCCTAATCTGTTGATTCACCAGCACTGAAGGAATTGGATCACGACTGTTTTAAGTGAAGCTAAAGCCCAAGCTGTTCCTGCAGACAGCATTCCCACCTCCAACATGGCATTTACACGGCCACACACTGATACAGATGAGGGAATTTGCTGTGCTGAAAACCAACCCAAACAACAAAAAAAGCTGAATCTTCATTTGGACCAGTTCCCTCATGTAACTCAACAAGCAGCCTCCCAAGCTCTAACAGCAGCAGAATGTGGCTGGGGCGAGGAGAATTGCTGTCAGCAGCCACATACACGTGGATCAACTTAAAGCAAATGTGAAACTGCAGCCTAAATGGGTCAAAGAGAAAAGTACACACTATCCCTACGCTCCCTACGCTTCCTCCTGCTTCCCTGCTACTGCTCCCAGCCCTCACTGCACCTCCCGTACAAGGGAGCTTACACAAAGTCTGACTTACCACATTTTAAACAAATGCTACTGTGCTCATTAGTTATTTGTCTATTAGAATGCTTCAGGTCGTTTCAGATTAATTTTGGAAGAAAGCAAATCGGGACTTTTTTATATCCAAAAGTTTAGCTAACTGAATTTTTTTACTCATGGAAGATTTGCAGCTGTTTCAAAGTTGAAACAGCTGGAAAGCTGCACTACTGGCAAGAACTGTGAGCACATGTATGATTAATGTACCATAACCCTTACCTGTCTCACATTAAGGGAATTGGAAAGAAAAATTTAAAATACCAAGAACTTTCAGATAGTGGTAGCTTTTGGACATGCAAGATTTCCTTCTGAAAGCACCACCAGTTAGGCCTTGCGTTAATCTTCCTCTGTATTGTTTGGACAGCGATTTTTTTGTTTTTAAATTACATTTTAAATGACAGTTATTCTAAGAGATTTTTCTGTATGTATATACATACAAAGCTTTTTCCCTACACTTATCAATTACCAGTAGTTACTCTTGTCACAACAAGAAATGGAACATTTCTGCTGTCACAGAGCATTACTGCTGATCCAAGCACTACCTTCAACCACCCAAAATCACTTCTACATCACTGCAAGAAAAAAAAGAAAAACATTGTTCATGCCCTAATCTGACAGTTTTGAAAAGACCACCTTTTAAAAGTTTAAAAAACCTGCAATTCTAGCATTATGAGAAAGATAGAACTTATTTCATACTTTTAAAAAGCAAAAAGCATTTAACTAACAAGCAACTGTCATCAATTTATACAGCTAGAAAAATTCACAAACACAGCACAATATAGCAAAAAAAAATTCCACTGCCTATTGGTAAAAGTTATTAAAATCTTTAAAACAAAACAAAAATGAAGGCTGAACACAAAGGGATCCATTGCTGCAGTGGAAAACTTTGCAGATGCGAGCAGCATATAAATCAGCGCAGTGTTATCTGCTCGCTGACAGCCAGTTCTCCTGCCTTCCCTGCAGATCGGGGCTTTCGCAAGGCAAAGAAGAGTGAAAGCTGACAGGAGCCATTTTTCAGCCTTGCAAACACCACGGAAGCCGACAGCAGCCCCGGGAGTCGAGGTGCTTTGCATGGATGAGGAGGATGCAGGAGCTGATGGCATCCTCTGGCCAGAACTGCCACTGAGACCAAGGGACAGGGACAGGAGCAGAAGTAATTGAGTTACCACAGCTGAACAATTACCACTTCCCAGCTGCACTGCAGCAACCATTAGATAAGGTCAAACATACTAAGACTGTTTAAAAAAAAAAAACCCCAAAACAACCTTCCTGTTTAATCCATATTCTGTGCTACAAAAGCCAGTCCAGCCTTTCCCTTTTCCTGCCAAGAGGCCTCTGCATACCCCTGTGAACCTTCCCTACCTTCCCTGTCCACATTTAACACTCGCCTTTTATAACATGTCTGAGAATTTGCTTGTCCTCAGACACGCGCAGAACAATTTTCCTCTCCTAGAGTTCAGCCCTGCTCCTCTGCACACCAGCTCTTCTGTCAAAATACAATTGTAAGTGGTAAGTTATTTCCACTCTCCATCATCCAACTGTGCAGGCAGAAGGACCCTACAGTCAGAGACTAATACCCACTCTGCTCCCAACCTCTACTTAAGGTTGCTGCTGCTTCCTCAGGACTTAAAAAGGCCTCTGAGCCCAAAGGTAACTTTGGGGCCCTGATTTTCATTGTGGGGATTTGTTTTTTGGGCTTTGGGGTTTTCTTTCCTTTTCCTTCCCCTCTAATTCCACATACAAATCTAACAAAGGGCACTCTCTCCACATCCAGACCCGATCCAACTTGCTGTCAAAGATGACACAGTCATTTCCAAAGTAAAAAACTCGTAAGTATCAACTAATTGGAAAGTTTCTTAAATCATCTTAAAAAATGGAAATACAGTGAGAAGGCATCAAGGTAAAAGGGATGCAGAGAGAAGTAGTTGAGGGGGTGAAGAAAAAGAGGGAGTTATTAGAGATATCAAAGGGATAAGAGATAAAACATTATCTAAAAATGGAAGCAGAAAGAGAGAAGAACTGAAATCAAGCTGGGAAAGGCACAAAGCTGTTACAAAAGCAAGAAAGACTGTATTAGGTTAATACTTATTTAAGGTATTTTTATATGACGCTGACGAGTGGTCACATACTTATTCCTTTATACAGAAGGGATAAGAAACCTGGCATTTAGGTAAGACAGCATCAATCTTTATCCAGGCTGCAGCTAAAGAATTAAATTCTGCCCTTAGCTTGTCCCTGGCAGCTCAGTCCATCAGCTACAGCATTCATGCAAGCAGTGTGATTCTGCAGGGGCTGCTCTCCTTTAGCACCACAAATGGCCTATTTAGATCAAAGCTACAGCTGCCCCTGGTAATTGCACCTCTGTACTGCCCTGAGATGATGGAAGATATTATGGACAGGCCTTCAGCCTCAACTTTGCATTTCCTTCCTTTTTAAACTAAGCATAAGTGAAGGTTGCCACAAATCTCAGCTAAACCATGTAGTGAATCACTGATGCCATTTATCAAGTCAGTCTCTTGTGGTATCTACTTCAGCCTGGAGTTGGAGATTTATGTCTAAAGAGAGAATGCACATATTTCAGGAACAGCCTTGCATTTCTTTAAACAATAACATTTATATAAGTCAGATGTACAGACTGTTTCAGTAAAGAATTAAAACTACAATGCCATCTATATATTTCTAGAGAGACAACGTGGCCCTCTTAGAAAAATATTTGGCATATTTGAATAATATTTATCTGTATGTTTGTGATGCCTTCCATTTATATGAGGCTACTATTTATGTGTAGGATGTCATACATCAATAATTGTTTGGGATGAGGAAATTCTCACTAGACTTTGTTCTCCTTCTCTGCAGCCCTTATCACCCTAGAATAAAAGATTGAGTGCATGGCTGGGAGATAGGGGGTTGGTGTTTAAAGACCCAGAGATTGAACTTAGAACCTTCACCTAATTATCAGACATGATTTGTTAAGAGAAGAGCAGATGATCACTAGATCTCTGGAAGATGAGGGGAGTGTAAGCCATAAATAGATATGAGGATGAGTTCACGCCTAAGGGCTAATAACATGAAATTAAAGGAAAATGTAAGCACTATGTTAACAGGACCTCAGAACAAAACTCACTGGACCTCATAATAGTTTCCCAAGGGAACTGGTGGAAACTCCCACTGCTTGGAACACATGAATCCAGTAAGGGCAAAACACAAGAAAAATTCATTATATGGAAGGATACTATATAAGAAAAATGGGCTAAGATTATTTACTAGGTTAAAGGAAGTTCTCATCCTTTTGCAAAACTAACCTTAAGAGAGAGGCTGCTTTGCATGACAGAATCATTCTGTATTCTGAGAGTACAGAACAGGGGGGGAAAAAATCCCTCCACCCTTTCCTCCCCAAACAGCCACCACTGCTGACTTGTACGACAGCCTTCAGCCTGCTCAGTTTGACAGCAGAACAACACAGACCACTGTCAGTCACACAGAACAGCCTGACCTGGACAGCAAAGATCCACCTACTCAAGTTTCTGCCTCTTAATTTTCTTTTTCCAGTCACCACTCCATTCTAGTTTTCCTATATTAAACATTTATTAAATATTCAACTGTGTTAATTATTTATTAAATATTGTACTCAGTACATCCCACAAAAAAAAAAACCCAACCAAATCTCAACACTTGTTCATGCAACAAAATCTGAGAAATATTCTCTATAACCAAATCCTTAGATACCAACTTCCTTTGCTCTTGTAGATGATCCACTTACCTCTTGTGTGCCAGTCCTTAGTAGTTAAAGAAAATTTTAGGTAAGCACAATTACATTTTTCTGTTCTTTATGTGCTGAACCTCAAAGATCAATTACAACAGGGTTTTTTCTGTGCAGTCTGACTCCAAGATAGGATGTGAGATCATCCATTAAACATACGTATCCAAGACGAGATGCATTATTAATTCCTTTTCCTCTAGGTAATATGGTATGGTGAAAAATAGCTACCAGAGAACATACTGACTAAAGACTTCAACAGAAATCAGTGGATTTATGTGATGATTGCTATGCAGCAACCTAACAGATCTCATTAAAGGAGACATGGATTCTTCTCCCCTGATACTGTCACTGCTCCTACAGGATGTTCAACACAAGAAAGAGTATTGATTGCAACAAACCCCCAAAATAGTTCTGAGACCAGCTGAGAGAATGATCTATCTGAATTTAATATTGCCCTGGTCTGACTACAGACAGGTCTAAATTTCATAGCATTTTTTGATAAGTGACAGTGTTTAGAATTTTTATTTTTTAAAAATAAGCTGACTATAAAACACAACCTGACTCAAAGTTTCAATCAGACAGGTGCTGCAAACACCAAAATGAGCTTTTTCTTTGACTTTGTGGAGCTGCAATCCAGGAAGCTGCCCTAAGGAATTGCTTAACATCAGCATCATCTCGAACCTAACTAACATATTGCTTCAATACAGTCCACAGAGTAAATTCTATTTACTGACCTATTTCAAGATCCACAAAAAAAAAGATAAACACTTCAATCAACTGCCTGCCTCAGATCTGTTTATGCTACAAGCAGCTTCTCACTGATGGCCTCAGAAGTTCTATTGCTACATTAACCAACCTCAAGGACCGTGTTTTCCCTCCACAAAATAATTACAATCTGGCCCTTCCCACCTTTTGTATTTTACTCAAGTGTTATGAAAAGCAGACAGGCTGATGAAATTCTGCCTAGCTTATCTGCCTAGCAAGATAACCTTACATCCGTGTATCCATGTCCTTGGCAGCTACAACAGGAACAGGACACACAAAGTTCACATTTCTCTGTGGTCAAATGCCATCATACTGCACTCTCCTACAACAAGAAGTATGGGTGCTGCTTTGTTTAATCCAGCTTTTATTATCTTAAGCACTCAACTCCTACTGAAAGCCATGCCCCTATGGATGGGAAGCTGAACTTGGCACAACCAAACATTTCCAAGGGCCTCAAATCAACTGTGCTTTTACCCTCTAGCAACAATGCCTGTTATCATTTTGAAATCAGAGCACTCAAACTTTAACAACATCTTGTTGCAAGTGGCTGTTATGTCATCTCCCTTTTATGCTTTCTACAGACTGAATCAGGAATGGATATCTGACACAAGGATCCTTCTTAACTTAAGAGTGAGTGCTTCTGGAGGAGATGGAAAACCACACACAATTCCCCGTGCTGAGCCACGGAGCCAGGTGACAGCCCTTGACTTCTGCTGCAAAATGCAGAGGAGACAGTTCATTTCAAATGTACTTTTTTAAGACCTTGATCCTTGTTTCCGTGTGACTGCTTACCCTCCCTTATGCTCTCCTTTATCTTCTGCCGAAGTTTTCTTAGGATATTGAATTTGGTATTTAATATTCAGTGCCACTGTAATCCCACAACTTGACTTTGCTGGCACGACAAATCAGTGTTTCTCGGAAATCCAGAACAACCTCAAAGCCTTTTTCCCCTTTGTGTCAAAGACCTTGATCCACGTCAAGTTTCCTCCTCTTCTTAAAGCTGGAATCAAACACTGCAATGATCTCGGAATGAAATTTGTTGTACATGTCAGATCAAAAACTAAAGAGCAGCTTTGGGGAAAACAAAACTACCCACACATGCAGTAGGAAAGCGGTCGAGTCAATGGCAAAAAGAGCATCTGAGCACCACTGCAATCCTGCAAAATGAACATTTTTTCCTATTCCCAGTTCCCCCAGATCTATAATAGTGTGCAGACTATCCTTGAGGAGACCATCTGCCATCAATGAATGGTGGGCCCACCGTGGACAGAGAACACAAAGGGACAGAGGAATGTTTATGATCCACAGGATGTCTAACAACTTTATTTTCACCAAAGCTACAGATACCCATTTGCTCTCAAGAAAGAAGCTGGCAGCAAGCAAGAGTTAACTTTTAGTATAGGGCCAGCTGGAATAACAGACCACTCAGACAACAAACGTCACCTCACAAGCACCCTGGATTTGTTCCAAAAATCACTTGAAAAGTGGTATTCTTTCTTGACACGCTCAAGGACCGATTCAGCTTGCACCAGAAGCAGTATTTTTTTTTTCTAGTGCTTGTCAGGAACCATAGTTTCTAAATCTACTTTGAGATGCCTTTGAATAGTCACAAGATACACATTTTCCCACAGTATCACTAAGCAACCTTGTAAATTATTTTCCTTATGTTTAAGTTTAAAAACAAAGATTTCATGTAGCTAAATATGTCAGATTATTTCCCCACTTCCTACCTTCTAAAAAGAAGAAATGTTTAGATATAGAAATATTTTTTTAAGGTGGAAAGGGACTGTATTTGCAAAGCTATTCACCCACATTAGTATTGCTATGAAATCACTTACAAGATTTCTGCTGACATTCAATAATTTCATTTCTAGCTATTTTCCCTGAGCTTTCACAATCAGGGAAGCAAGCAAACATAACACCTGCTTGGATTTGGCAAGCTGCATGGGGCTCAGGATAACAAGGCAACGCCTCAAAAATCTCCTAATTTACAGATTTTGATCTGCTGACAATAGGAGGATAGCTTCATCTTCACCTTTGAAAATGAGGATGAATTTGGATTAGCAAATTGTGAGGATTCATCTCACATTTAAAATGGAGGCTGGTAATTAGAGAGAAGTGAATGATAAATTAAGAGCTATTAGTGATTTACTGCATTTTCATATAAAGTCTGTTTTCATCTCTTCACTCCACAGCAAACATAGGGTAACAAGCAGGAGAGAACACAAAAAAAACCTCAACTAATTCAACTGGACCAGCTAGGCCTGTACTTTACATAATGTTATTTTTTTAAGAGTACTTTCCCAGTCTTTCTTTGACTAGAAGAAATCTGCTTTCTTCTTTCATAATAAATCAGGTAAAATAGCAGAGGATGAAGCTGCCAGAGAGTTGAAAGGGCAAACCCAGCACCGCCCCATCCACCCCAACATCACCCCTTGTACCAGCTCCCAGCACTCTTCAGATTCTGTGCTGAGACACAGCCCAAGGAAAAAAGACAAACAGTAAGTTTTCTGCAGGCATCAGCCAGAGCAAGAAAGAGAAGTGAGACAAGCCTTGGCAAGAAGTGCAGACACAAGCCTTGAGCGCAGCTCATCAATAACACACAACTTCTGTGCTTTGTCTAAGATTATAGAAACGTCATGGAATTGCAGAATGGTTTGGGTTGGAGGGAACCTCAAAGACCATCAAGCTCAAACCCTCCTTGCCATGGGCAGAGGCACTAGACCAGTTTGCTCCAAGCCCCATTCAAGCTGGCCTGGAACACTTCCAAGGATGGGGCAGCCACAACTTCTCCAAGCAGCATCAGCCAGTGTCTCACCACCCTCAAAGGGAAGAATTTCTTCCTAATATCTAATCTAAGCCTGCCCTCCTTCAACTTAAAGCCATTCCCCCTTGTCCTGTCACTACATGCCATGAGCAAAGACATCCATCTCCTAATCTAATTTTAAAATTGTCTTTTCCCATGTAGAAGGATTTCTATGCATCTGTCTGAGCTTGCACGCATATGCACACGTGCCCAACTGAACCAGAAATGCATCAACCGGCTCTGCCAAACTCTGGAAATAAGTACCAGGATGACTTTTAAGGATGATCACCCATCCTTTAGCACCTGTGCTAACCCATGAGAGTGTGACTGGAAACTGCAATATTTATGTCACCCTTTTAGACAAGATAATGTGATGCTTTCCAAGAAGGAAGGACATTGAAGGTGGCTTTGTCTTATACGTCAATTTTATAAGGACAGGAAACCTCAAGTTCCCTAGTTCTATACTGTTATCAAAAAAACCCTCAAGCCTCAGACCAGACCTAATGACCATGTCTGCAGAGCATCCCATTCTCAGAAATTCATTCTAAATGGATGGATTACAAAGCAAAGTAGCAAACTCATGATTCCTACTGTAAAAATGCACAGAATGCTTTCCCTGAATACTAATTTATAAGAGCAATCAAAAAGCGTATCCAAGGTACAATGGAACTACTAATCAATACCTTCTCTCTAAGGAATGACAACCATACAGGAGAAGGTGTGGGTGTAATTCCTGTACATCCTAAGTGATTCTATGAACCCAGCTCTGTGTATACCCCAGAAACTGGAACTGTGATCCTAAACTGCTTTCTTAATATTATGCATTTCATAATATCCTACCCAAAACTAGTATTAGTCAACTGAGTGGTATTATGGTACATAAACGAAGAGTAATACAGCTTTCTTCTAAAAATCCCATTCTTAATTGATTTTATTAAAAAAGCATTTACATGCTCATTCACATAATGTAACTTCTTAGGGAGTCACACATTTTAATATAATTAGCCACTTGTTTTGTTGCACTCAGTGCTAATGACCTTTCTTTGAAGAAAGATCCATGTTTGATTTTTCCATTGTTCAAACTTAAGAGAAGCCTCTTTGGGTTGAAAACACAGGAATCCTCTGAACTGACTTTAAACACCCAAGCAATCAATGGCCTTTCCAATTAATTTTCACTGCGTTTGTTTGGGACAGCTTTGTTGTAACAGCATGAAGGCTTTCAATCTTGGTGATTAAAGCCAGCTTCTAGGTACATACTTGGTGTCCCAAACAATAATGCCAAGCAAATACAGCTCCTGCTGACATCCAGGGCAGGTCTACAGAGCATGGATCAAAACCAGGCTTAAGTATGCTAAACCCAATTCCTTGCCACACTGGAGCTGGGTTTGAGGAGACCATGCTGTACTTCTCTCTTTGCTTTTTAAGTGTCTATTGCCTGTAATTTCTATTAGAAAACAAAGTTGAAAGAAAAATCTCTGTGTAGGAAATAATTACATTCATTTTTCAAGTGTTACGTTCTTAATGTAGGAAATTACATCTAAAATTACAGCAATAATAATGCCTTCAGGAGGGGTATGCATTTGAGAACTCTTCCCCCCTCCTCCAATTACTTAAACTTCCTTCATTTCTATCTACATGTTTGGCACTACTTAGGTTTAGACTAAGCAGACTAGTATTTAGCTATTTTTATTGTCCAAAATTATTCAATTATTTGAATGCAAAGAGGGGGAAAAATCTTCATCGCAAGGAATAGTTTGTAACTTTAAATTCATGATTTCCCATTCCACATTTAACCATAAACAATCAGTTCTGCAAAGCCTTAGGAAAAAAAAACAACTTTCTTTACAACTCTAATTACTTTACAACTGCTGAAGGAAAAAAATTACTTCATTTTATATGTATGTTCCAAAGCTTTTTCCTAAATAAGAGGAAAAGCATTACAGTTATTGAAGGCATTGAAAAGAAATTGTGCATTAGGAGCCTGGATTTCTTTTTTTACAGCATGTCTTTCCAGAGCAGACTGGAGTTCTCGCCCTTCCAAATTCACCAGGTTAAATTACATCTCATTCATGAAACAGGTTACGTCCTCCGTATGGAGAGACATCACTCTTCAGCCTTTCACCTTTGCTAAAACTCAGTACTTGTATGTTATGCTCCTTTATTCCTTAGTGCAAGCCTCCATAATCTCAGCATCCAAGAAGGAATCACATTGGCTACAGCCCAGATATGGTCCCACACACCCAGCATCCAACCTCCTAAATTATCCCATATACCATTTTTACATCAAACATGGTCATAAACCTTGTGGGGGAAAATTCCGCTCTGAGCAGCTCACAAGAGCAAACCCAAAATTTTCAGGAAAGGCTCTACTTTAAAGACATGGTTAAAGAAAAAAATTCTCTTTCTCACCACTCCTCCCATGAAATTACAGTTGAATAAGTATGGCAATGGCAGAATTGAAACTTATTTTCCAGGCGTTTTTTGAGCAGTGTGTAACAGCACCACCTGGTGATTTAAAGCTGTGCAGGATTTTGAACACATCCACTAAGTTAAGGCACAGTCATCAGCACAGAGGAACAGCTTTTAATTCTGGTTGTGTGTAATTTGGCATTTTTTTCCATTAAAAATACACATAATTTGTGCCAGCAAATGTTAAAATGCTGTGACTCGGTTAAAAAAGTAAACAAACTCCTCTGACCTAACATCAGCTGACTTCTAGTGGTAAGTGAGGAAAACTCTTTGACATGGAACAGTCAGTTTAGTAAAATACAGTAATTGGTTCAAATGTTTTAACATACTAAGTTAACAAACTGATTGTTTAAAGATTTGCTTTGTAGTTCAGACAGATGGAAAAGGCACATCAGAACCAGAAACAGTCAAGCCTGGGTTACTAAAATACTCGAAAAATATCAAACTGGATGTCATGTATGCTGTATATTCTGAACTTATTAATACATAAACAGAATTAGCATTTCGGTCCTAAAATGCATTTCAGATTTTACTGCTGCTCCATCGAAGCATTGCAGAACATCTAATACACATTGCTGGAAAAAATCCTTAGGGATCCTGAAATGAAAATGTACTCCCTAAAGATGTCACGAGCGACAAGAATTCTATTAGAGCTGAGCATTTCTTCTTCATCACTCCTTTTTAAGTTGTGACTAAATTAGCACAGCCTGCACACTCCAGGGTGTGTGCTGGGAGGAGGGAGGGGGAGAAAACGGAAGATATCAGGGCCTGAGGCACTTCAAGCGGAGAGCATCCATCTGCTAGCAGCAGTCAATGAACAGAACATTTCTAAAAATCTTCCCACTCATATTAAGTCAAGCCAAAAAAACAGAAAACACCTGCCTTCACTCTGACTGTGCAGGACTGAACATAACAGGACAGTGGGCTATAAATAAGTGTTTAAAAAACACAAGAGAAAAAAACAAAAGAGAGAGAAGCTCACTACGCAGCCCTGCGTTCAGCCTCTCCTGCTGCAGAACTGGTTTAAGAGGTTCCTGCTCATCTCCACGTCATCCATTCCCTCCTCCAATTTATGGTGGCATGTGGAGGAGTGAAATGATAGAAGGAAAATAGGGAGAGAAAAAAGAGGGTTGGTTCTTTTTAGTTTTTTTATTTTGCTTGTGAAACCCAGATCTTTTCAGTGTCCCAGTGAAAAGGTGCACTGCCCAAACTAAGGCCCAGCATATTTGGATGAAGGGGGTAGGAAGGGGCAGCTGAGGGATAGGAAAGGCTGGGATTGAAGTGGCTTTGCTGTTACAAGGTGCCTATCATGGAACTGGACTCCAGAGCTGTAGCTCTATGAGATGAAGGATTCTGATGGCAATACCAGTCCTCTGAGTTTCCAACCCTTTACACAACAGCTCCTTCCCACCTGCACACCGCACCAAATCAGCTCTCTGGGCTGACACAACAACTTACAGGGAGGGCAGCAAACCCCAGGACTGCTATCATCCAGATCAAAGATACCTTGCTGGCGTGCACAGAGCTGTTCAGACTGGGAACCAGAGTTGGGTTTTGAGGTTTTTGGTTTCTTCTTTTGAGCAGGGGATTGACACAGGTCAGTCTGCTAATAAATTTGCTGGTGTGGCTATACTGGATACAGGATGCTCCCACTGATACACATTTCACAGCTGGTACAGAACCCTGTAGTTTCTATTTGTTTGTATACAGCACCTGTGTTTATGTTTGGGTTTTCCACCAGTGCACTGTTTGCCTGAGAAATGCTGCTGCAGCAAAGGCACTGAGCAGGAGCCAGTCTTGGCCTGAGTGAATTGTCAACAGCACACGAAATGGCCATGCTTGTCCATCTGGGATGATGCCTCACACAAACTGGGAAGGACACAAGGACAATGAAAGCTGCCCATGCACTTCTGCACAAGGAAGGAGATGATAATGCTGTGGAGAAGCATCACCACATGCACTGCTGATACTGCGCTATGGTGCTCCCTTGGCCACTGCTGGATGCCTACAGCAGAAATTCTGTGCCAGATGTGCATGTTACAGAGGAATACACAACAGGAATCCAACGGGAACACAACAGGAGCACCACAGGAACACAACGTGCCTGTACATCCTTTCACAGACACGTGGTCTGATGTCCCATCTGACCTGATGACCTGTGTCCCATCCCATCAGATGCTGCTTCCTCCAAGAGCAGTCATGAGAAGATGAAAGCAGCTTGGGATCACAACTAACTCATGTCCAGCTGCCAAGTGCAGGTGAAATGAGAACAAGGGTGTTTGCAAGAACATAAGCAAATATATCACAGTCTCCTTATAAAAACAGTGTACACAGGCACTGATTTTTTTCTGTAATTTGTTATTTCTGCAGAGGTCCAGAAGTTTAATGCTGTGGCCATTATTTCAGAAAAACAATCTTCCAAGAAAAATGCAATAGCTCCAAGAGCAAATCACACTTGCAGACCGTCAGACTTAGGGAATGCTTTCCTGTCACATCACCAGCGTTCCAATTTATTCCACAGAGCCAAACAAAAAGGCACTTTCAACACATGAAAAGAACCCAGCGCTATCAGAGAACACAGCATTAAAAAGCAACAACAACCTTCCCCCTCTCAAGTTTCGAGCCATAGTGCCTATAAAATGACACAAACGCTTCAAAACTTATGTTTCAATGTTTAAGACGGTCCTATGCCACAAAAGTGACATACATATTCTTTCATTATCAAAAAAGAGAGCGGCAGTTACATAGAACATAAACCAAAGCTATATTACCTGGAGTATATTTTAAGCTTGCCTAACAACATTCCAAAGCTAAAATGGCTTAATTCAGATGCTTGTTAGAGGAGGCAGATTACTAGCACTGAAATTTATAGATATTACTAGAGGGGGAGAAAGGAGAGAAGCAGTCTCCTGTTTTCTGCCACATTGTCCAAGAAGGAAGATAAACCTATTAATATACAAGTTCATTTCCTTGTGAATTGTACTATAAAAAGCAAATGTTTTAAAAAACATTAGCCCGCAAGGTAAACTATCTTTAAGTAAAGGATTGCTCTCAAGAGAAATGACAGGTTCCAATTACCTACACAAGGCTGCAGGGAGATAAATCTCCATCAGTGAATTCCACAAATGCGATCAGTATCGTGTTACTCTGTGTCACACAGAAATTGTCAAATTTAACAGGGAGAAATTTGGAGATACAAAAGGCCAAAACTTTAATATCCAAGCAAGACATTTCATGAGCATGCAGAACTTTAGAAGGTATTTCTTCTCTTGTTTGATAAAATGAAGCAGAGATTTGTGCTTCCCTCGCACAAGAGTTCCCTTGCCCACAGTCAGCTAATAAACCAAGAGACAGAGCAGAGACAGGAAAGGAGACAGAGCAAAGGAATCATGAAAGATGCTTTTAACTCCAGAGTCACAAACAGGCCAGTTCAAAGCGGCTGAACATGCAAATATTTCTAGTTATTAGTTAAGACAACAGAAGTCATGTTAACTCATTTGATTAAGACTGCAATTTTTTCAGGTTTTTTTTTTCAACTTCAAAGACAAGGTTCAAAATTAAAAGAAAAAGTAACAACAGAGACTGTCCTCAGTCACAGGACAATCTCTCAGTTTACTCAGTCACATACAGACTGAACCAACACCTCCAAGGAATTTTAGAAATGCCTTTTCTAATTTTTCCCTTTTCTGGCTAAGCAAACACAGAAACAGAGTAAGGAAGACCAGCAAAGCATGACTCATGTATTTCAACCCAGTGGAATGCTGTGCTCAGTTTTAAGTTGTCAATCAGTCTCTGGGCAAAACTCTCCCATTACATTATCTCCAGCAGATCCTCTACTCTTTACTTACAGGATCCCAGATCTTCTCCTTTAGAAACTTAACAGACCTCATTAAAGGACACATGGATTCTTCTCCATTATACTGTCCCTGTAAGGATAAGCAGTACATCAAAAGCATCTCCAAGACAGGTACATTATTCATCACTCCCCAGCGAAACACAAAAATGGCCAAGACTTAACACAATAAAAATATTCAAATGTCAACTCAAGTAGGAACTAATTAATCAATATATAACCAAAAGGTTGTCCCAGACCAGCTGATGAACTCAACTGGTCTTTTAACAAAGGTAACTGGAGATGATGAAGTACAGTGTCTCATTAGTCAAATGGGAATGAAGAGATTCTCCATGTCTCTAAGGAGAAGCCAGAGTACCAGAAGGATCCCAGCTTCCTCAGAGGCCTCTGAATCAAACTCTAGAGTAACAGGGAAACAGGCAGGGAAATACAGTCTTCTGCTTTTACCCAAATTCTTGGAATAACTTATGCTGGCTAGAGTAGGTTTCCTGCCTGTGAGGTTTTTTTGTTTGTTTTCCTTAAATAAGTGTTTTTCCCATCTCTTCAAGTCTTTGCTGATTAGTCCACTTGCCTGCAAACCCTGGAAGCTGGAGCTCTGAGAAAGGTGTGCAAGATACTGAGATACTGTGAAGACTCAGTCAAAAGGCACTCCAGCATCCAAGTTGTGGCTTGTGCTGCTGGGATTTACCAGAGTCTGCATCGAAGCAGAGGAGCAGGAAAGCCCACCCTTACTGACATCCACACAAGCCTCAGAAACACAGAGGTCCAGCAAGCTGGAAGTCAAAAACAACAGCCAAGTAACACCAGAAAAGTTCCCTGCTGAACTATTATGTGATGAGTAACAGCAATCACAAATGTGAAAGGGCAAACAAGACGGGAAAACAACATTCCTTTAAAAATTCTTTGATGAAGAAGTTAAGGACCAAAGATTTAGCATTCCAGGTCACAACTTTTCTGCATTCCTGGCTCTGGAGCATGTTCTGGTGAGAGAGGAAGAGTAAGGAAAGTCAAGAGACACTTATTCAAGAAACAAATATGTGAGTGTTATGGCTAGGACACGTCCATGGTTTAGCAGATGCTGGAGAGGGTGGATCTACAAGACAGGAGGAAAGCAAGCTGTGAGTGGCCTCAGTGGGAAGAAGTTTGAACTAGTTAACATGCAGAAGGGCAGAACAGTTGGATGCAATTCCTAGTTCAGTTTTGGCCATGTTAACTCTGTGTCAACACGGAGATACACAAATACAGACAGATTCAGCAGACACCAAAGCCTACGATTCATCACCCTTATCTTCAGAGATGAGTGACTGGGCTTAGTCAATATAGACTTCCTTTCAGTGAGTGAAGAGAAACAGACGCTTCAGAGAATGAGTCATTGACTTCCTTTCGGATTAAATTAATCACACCCTAAATCTGTCTGCCTCTATGCAGAGCCTCTGAAAGGAGATGAGAAACAGGAGCTCACACAGACATCTAAATTTTGCCACCCATGTCCAGCCATGACATAGGACTAGATGGAAGAAGTATGTTGAGGTTGAAGAAGTTTACCAAAGGAAAAGGTTGTACTTGAAACAACCACCACCAAACAAAACAAACAACAACAAAAAAATCCACCACCCAACAAAACACACCCACACACAAAAACCACGTAATATCATCCCAAATGAAAAGGAGAAGATGCCCCCTTATCTTCCTTCAAAGAGAGATGGGGGAAGTTAACACATGAAATGTGAAGATGAAGGAAATGGATGAGAGAGAAATTGCTAATGGTAACAGAGGACTCGTAAGGGATAAGGCAGTAGACAGATCAAAGTGTAAAACTGAAGTCTCACTAGAAGAGGAAGTCTTTCAAGGCCTTAGTGAGTAAAGAAATTTAATAAGATATAAGGCAAAACGAGAAAAGGAGAACTTTACGCAATTATTAGTTTAAAAGACAACAAGAGAAAACTCAATGTGGCGCTAATAAACACAGAGATTAGAGGATTAGGATTAGCTTCTATCACAACCAAAATGAAGGTAAAAGGGACAGAAAATGGCAGAGAGACTAGATTAGAAGTTTCATTACTAAAATCAAAGCCAGGGACAGGAATTGACACAGGAGGAAGAGTCAAAGAAAAGATTGCATGTAATGGAGGAAACAGTCTGGAAGACTTCAAAGCCTATGCACAGCTGCAAAACTACAAATTCACTGGGAAGTAACAGATACATTGTGGAAGAGCTCACATGATTGGAGTAATGAGATGGATGGTTACAGGCTCCACAAGGACAGACAGAGAAGGTGACAGAGATACATTCTATACAAAGGAACAGCCTGAATGTCTGAAGCTCTGCTGAAAAATGATTGACAGCCCAATAAAGAGTAAATGGGTCTGGATGAGAGGCAAGGCCAAAGGAAACAGTCACGAGCACCTGCCGTAAACCATCTGATCCTGAAGATGAAGCCTTCTTTAGAAAGCAGTAAGATTCCTAGGTTCTCGTGGTGAGCTGCACCCACCCCAGCAGGCGCTGGAAGGGAACCACAGTGGGGCACAGGCAAGCCAGTGGAATTCCAGAGCACGTCAGGAATGGGTCAAGCAGAAGCACTGGGATAATCCTAGCACTCTTCAGAAAGGAAGAAGTGGTGAAAGATGTAAAGTCTGATGGCAGTTTGGTTACAGCAACCCAAGATAAACAAGATCTTGAGGGGTGTGAGGAAGATGGGTAGCATAATTACAACCCTGGATTTCAGAAGGCTTCAGTTTTTTCAGAGAAGAGGTAAGCAACTATCCATGATAAAGAAAGATGGAGCAAGGGCTCACTTAAGCAAAATCTACACGTATACAAGTGAATTGGACTTGATGGGATACATATGAGGATGCAAAGAGAGATGGGAAAAAAAGTGATCTCTGCCATCTTTAAAAAGTTGCAGGAATTTGAAAAGGTTCTCTCTGACTAGAAGGCAGCAAGCATTAGGCTCCTCTTCCAGAGAGAGAAGTAGGACTCGAAAGGTGAGTCAAGCTCCCCTCAGCCTCTTGGAGGGTTACAAATCTACCTGGAAACCATTTCCAGACACGCAAAACCCAAGAAGGTTACCAGGAACTGCCAGCACAGATTCAGTAAGGGTAGATCATGCCCAACTGCAAGAGCCAGAATGCTGTCAAGATAAACTACAAGAGCTGTAACTACAGCTCTTCCCTCATCCCATTTCTTCATTCTCCCTGGCAGCCAAATTGTGAAGATCTGGACTAGACCAGTGAACAGCAACTTGGGTGAAAGGCTGGCCTGGTTCAAAGAGTAGTGCTTAACATTTTTACCAGCAGACTTATAGCTGGGATTGATACTGGGGTCAATACTGTTTAAGACCTTCATTAACAACATGAACAAGAGGCCAGGAGGTTTCCTTTGCAGATGACATCCCACTGGAACAGTGGCCAATATGCTGATGGGCAGAGCAACTATTCAGAGGAATCTTAAGATACTACAGGAATAAGCTGACAGAAGCCTCACGAGCCAAATGCAATTTTTCTGCACCTGGGACAGCAGAACTGCAGGGCAAAAACACAGGCTGGGAACTGATTGACTTTTTTGCAGAAAAGGATTCTAGGTTCCTCAAAGACAAAAAGATGAACATGGCTCAGCAGCACCCCATTGCAGTGGTGAAGGTTAACTTCATCTCGGAGCCATGTTATTAAGACTGCAGCCAGCAGATCAAGAGAAATGATTACCATCCACTGTTGAGCACTTGTGAGACTCTATTTCAAGTACTTTGTCTAGTTCAGGACTCCTCTGCAGAAGAGCCAGTGACATATTGGAGCAAGTCCAACAGAGAGTCCCTATGATGATTCGGAGGCTGGAGCACATGGATGAGGGTGACAGATGAATTTGCTCAGTCTCAAGACAAGAAAACTGAGGGAGAAGTCTCTTTGGTAGTTTCAGCCATGGAGTGGGAGGTTATAAAGATGGAGCCAGAGTTGCATCACTAGAGATGTACAGCAGAAGGACAAGAGGCAAGTTACATGTCATCAAAGTAAGTTCTGACTCGACACAAGGAAAAAATTCCTCACAGTGAGGGTAGCCAGCCATTAGAGAACAGGTGGTCCAGGGAAACTCTGTCATATCCTTCCTTGGTGATAACCAAAGCTCAGCTGCCCTAAGCCCTCAGCAGCTTAATGCAACTTCAAAGCCACCATTTTGGTGGCCTCCAGGTCTCTTCCACCTCAGTTATTCTAGGATTCCACTATTCTCAATTCTCTTGCGGTTTTAATTTTGTTAACCAGTGTTCTCTGTTCCTCTCCTTCTGTTCTTCACATGTGTAATACATTGTCCTGGTTTAATTTACAATGTATAGTTCTGGGAGGAAGCAGAGCCCTCCATAATCACTTGTGATAAACCAGCTAAGAAATAAGTGATGACAACAAACATTAAAGAATTAAGTAAATAGTTTAAATGTAAAAAGTAAAAAATGCATTACAGAACATCTTCAGAAACACTTTCCCATTTAGCATTAAAACACTGTTAGCTATGTTTTGGTATTTAAGAGGACTCAGGGAAAACACACATTCATTTAAAGAAATAATTAAAAACACAGCACAACAGTTCAGAAATTGGATTAAGCTAGATGCAGTTGCAATCTTCAAACTTAGTTTAAACCAAATTTGAATATCTGCAACTGAAGCTTTCAAGTTATAATCATGCCATTGACCCTCCATCCCTTCTCCCTTTTCTTTTTGGTCACTGAAGACTATTGAAAGTATCAGAGTTCCAAGTCAAGAACAATTCCCTTGTAACAACAACTCTGACACAGATATAGTGAGAGCAGATTGCCTGCAAGGAAACAAGAAAAAACTGGCTATTTAGAGAGATTATGTAATGTAGCACGGAACTGTAAAATGGGATTTAAAGAGACATCGCTCTGCATTTCAGCCCTGTAAGTAACTGAGTTACTAAGACTAAGTAAGAGTTGAGTGACTCAACTAAGTAAGAGTTGACCAATACTGTCAGAATTTGAAGAGGCTCAGACACAGACAAAGATGTCTTGTCGATGAGTCCCCCCTCTGAGCTGGTATTTTATTCATAATTCTTCTTTTTCACAAAACCAGCGATGTTTAGCTGTTTTGTCATACCCTTTAAAACAAAGTTGCAGCTGAAACACCACATCATCTCACAGGTGTGCAGGATTTTACTACAAAAATGAGGTTTGTATACACAGATACAAAGCAGTTTGTAGGCCTGTGCTTGTTGAACTTGTGGAGCTTCATACACTCAATTAGCACAGTACTGCACTCTGAAAATCAAAGTGATTATGAACAAATACAACTGTATTAAGTCTTCCCTGCATAAATATTTTAGCAAGTGTAAACAAGACTCCAGTTTCTGTAAGCAGCCAATTCCCAAATGAATACACACAAACATCAGCTGGTTCAGCAAAGAAAGGGAGAAACTATGAACTGCCATGCCCTGCTGCATTATAAATAGTGAGGAAAGGTACAGCAAAGGCATGAGTGGTAAGAGAGACTAGTTCTGTGTAATGGACATTCTTACACAAACTTGAAAGCTACAAAATGTTCCGGGTTTCCCCATGGCCTTGTTTAGAGCATATATATACCTAATTATAAAAACACCAATGCACAAAATGATTTTGTAGAAGAGTCCAGAACTGATGAGCAGTTGCTGGGAGATTTTACTTTGGCTTTTCTTCATTTTAGAATGGACAAAAAAAAAAGTTATTACCTTAAGCATTCTAATGTAAAACTGTTCTTCAACTAATTCTAAACATCCTTTCATTAAAAGCCTCAAAAAACAGCAGCATCATACAATCAGCCAAGCCCAGCTGCTTTGCTGGTAATTAAATAAGAGACAGTGAGTCCAGATCACCGCCCTTCCACCTCCCCTGGAAAGGCAGACTTTACAGTAAGGAAGAATTTGGCCCAGACTCCATGGGGAAGGAGTGGGGGGATGGAGAGATAGCAGGGGGAGGTGGATGTTTTTTAAGATCCAGCAAGTCCCTGCTCTGTTGCTGGACTTTTCCCCGCACCACGTCAGGCCTGCAGGTTGCTGGCAAGCAGAGCAGGCGCAGAGCGAGACCTGCCAGCACTCTCAGACCACACACAGGCTCTCAGCTGCTCTGCAGTACCCTGGGGACTTCCATCCGCCCATCCCTGCTTCCCACAGCCTGGCTCTTCCCAAATCCTGGCTCTTCCCTTCAGCTATGGCCTGCATGGAGCAGTGATGGTACAGCAGAGAACCGTGTGCTCACACTACTGGAGGCTGCAGCCACCAGTGAGTGACAGGACCAGGCTTCCTGGAGCTGCTCACAGGCTATGCTGTGCCTGCATCCCCACAGGAGTGAATTTCAGCACCTCATTTGCAGAAGTTAACTTTGGAAATGCCAATATAGTGGCACCAGCAAATAAATAAATAAATAGCTCGGCATTTCTTCTCCCCCTTCAAGGATAACCGTTCATTTTTAATATAGCCAACTACCAGTGCACTTCAGTTTCACTCAATGAACAGCTCCATACCTCTCCTTTAAAATACATTCAGTAAGTTCATTTACATTGCTACGCTTTGAAGTCTAACCATAATGGATAATAACATAATTTCACCCCACCTCGAAAAGCCATGATCATGGGCACACAGTGACAGGGTGAGATTTTGTAAGTTCATTGCCATAGCTCAATTTGCAATTAAAAACTATGTAAAGCCAGAAGTGTGATTAAAAGCAGCAGACAACCAGCTCATTATACAGCCACAGAAAAGAAAAGCCTTTCAAACACCAATTGCTCTACCTGAAATATCAGCTGCTGTTGTCATGCCTGGGACTGAGCAAGAACATCACTTAGCTCACTGAAAAGAACTTTCCCAGAGACAGATTGGCAGCATGACAAATGTAGGTTGGCTACTGAAATCAAAGACCAAATACTTGCTCCTTATATAAAGG
The DNA here is from genome assembly GCA_036785705.1 of Acanthornis magna. Taxonomy (NCBI): domain Eukaryota; kingdom Metazoa; phylum Chordata; class Aves; order Passeriformes; family Acanthizidae; genus Acanthornis; species Acanthornis magna. The sequence goes on from JAWUZG010000097.1 coordinate 388,566, forward strand.
ATACGCACAAGAAAAGAACAGAAAACCTGCAAAGAGCTTCAGAGAGGTGTAAGTAAAAAGACAAATTATTTTCCTGTTTCAAGACTGACTGGGAGATAAGTTCATTTAAAGCAACTAAAATTTCTTGTATACGATGCTGATACACTTTAGCCAAGTCACAATCATTGTTTTTGATCAGGGAGGCCCCACACACAAAAGCTGTGGGGAAGGAAGATACTCAGACATATTCCCCAGCAAACACTCATCCAAGAAAAAAGCTGTGTTTAGATTCTAGAAAAACGCCTACACTGTCTTTACTTGTGATTACCTTTTGGCATAACCAAAAGGGCTTTTGAAGGATTCAAACACTCCACGAAGCAACAAGACAGATTTCCTTCCATCAGCATTTTACTTTTCTACATTAGAGACAACTGTGAAGTGCTTATGCACAAAAAGCCAATTTATTTTTTAAATGCCTGTTCAAAATTACAGTTTTGATTAAAGTGCCTTAATCCAAAACCAGACTTCACTGTGGAGTTTAGTGGCTTTATCCCATTGCTTATATAGGTTACATGTTAGACAGGAAATTTAAAACTCCTAAGATAGTAACTTCAGACCTGACACTGAAACTAGCTCACCTAAAGAGCAAACTTTACTTGGACAAACAGACAGGACTCAATACTCTTAAGAACAAACAGCTGAATAAAACATTATGTATATAAAACAATCTGTATATACATCAGCTGAATAATGCTGAGTAAAGTAATCTGACTGTACATCAGTGACACAGATCACTCTTAACCTGTCTATACCTATGAAGATATAATATCAGATCAATGTTACTCTTCATATATGGAGGCAAAATATAGGCCAGATTTTTCTGTGTTGAGTTGCAAATGTAAGATTAATTTAGGAAAATACCTTTCTCTAAAATATCCCCCCCGAATGAGTACCTTATCAGTAAAACCCATTTACATCCCTGGTTAATTACATGTCAGCTTCTGAGACTTTGCTATGACAGTCCATCAGCTGTCATCTCCAAGAGTCATGAGACAGGAGTATTAATTAGCCAAAAAATGACAACTCCTGTCCCTTGATATGAGTAACAGCAAACTGGAAGACCATTCTGCTCCTGGAATAAAAGCTGGTTTTATTCACTGTCTTTAAAGAGTGTAGATTACGAAGATCTCAATTAAAATGTAAAGCATGTAATGAGAATATTTATTTTAATGTCGTCTGTGCGCTAAAACCTTTTTTCCATTTTTCCTCTTTCTATTCAACAATCACATATTAAGCACGTGATTACTTATATGCATTATCTCACACTTGTATTGCTTAAGACAAAAAATATTTGAAGAATTATACTTAAAAATAAAAATAAACATTAATAAAGCATTTCAAGAACCCCGAAAACTGACAAAATAAAAAGCCACAATAGGTTTAATAGACAATAAAAAGGTGCAACGGGCATGTCAACCTTGAAAAAGCCCTTTTAAACTCCAGTAGTATTGTCAGGTGCCATTACCCTTTGTCAGTCAGCTACATGAACTCATAAATCAGGTGTAGCAGCCAAATGAGAGCACAATGAAAAATCAGCACTAGGCAGACTTGTCCACTGAATAATGAGGGGCCTGCCAAGGTTTGGAGGTCACATTCAAAACTAAAAATTAACTGTATCAACCATATTAATTTTAAAAAAAAATCATATCAACAAGACTCAAATTTGCTAGTACCATTCTGTAGAGTTTGTGCTCGTGACTCCTTTCCCAGATTGGCGTGGAATCCTCCTCCTAAAGTCGGTGTTTTCCCTGCACCTATTAGGGGAAAAAAAAACAAACACCAGATATGTAAAAGGGAATAATTTAAAATATTAAATTAAAACTTACTGTGCCACTATATGCAGTAGCTGTATAATCTACAACATGCCAAATTACATTAAGAAGGTCATAAAGGACTTAAGACATCAAGTACCAATACTGTGCAAATTATTTCTTTCTTGGGATACCATAAGAATTACATGGCTCCATTAACCCTCCCAATCTCAGCTCCAAAGACAGTACAAAAATCTCTCAATGACTATTTTAAGCAGAACATAAAAATCAATACTGTAAAATATTTCTCAAAATAAAGGATGAAATAATTGCTTAGTTAATAATTTTTGTCTGAAGAATATTCAATGCAGAATTTGCAGAATTTTAATAGGTAATTACTGGCACTACAGAACATAAAGCATGTTCAGCATTCAATAATGACTGTGTTGGCTACTACAGACACACCACTTATTTTAAAGTAACTTCAGGTTGTCATTAGGTAAACACAGCAACACTTAGGCTACAAAAACTGCAAGTCTGGAACTGCTACTTTTACACCCTGAAAGGCTGGAGACTAAAAGAAGTCTGAGTTGTAAATCAGCATAAACTAGAGGCTGGTTTGGGTATCCATGCCAATGCTGAGCAGCCTGAATGCAGAGATTGCTGGGAGTCAGTGGAGCTACTCATGCAAACCAATCTTGCAGAACAGGGAATTAAACTACCAAGGACAGAAACAGTCTCCCACTAAAGCAGGGAGTTTTTTTTAAAAACAATCAGGCTATCTCAAGCAGGATATTTGAATCTATCAGCTTAACAGCAAGTGAGACCAAAAAGCTAAATAGAACAGGACTGAAAACAAGCAATTTGTTAGTAATTGGACTTCTACTTATTTTAATAGTCTGCTCTTCAGGAGAGGGAAGAAAGTCATCTCGTTGTCTGTGATGCCTACAGACTTCCCTTAAGTTCTTCTGGCTGTTTTCTCTCTTACACTAGCTCTTCAGAATGAACTAGAAAGGCTTTGGGATAGACACAGAAAGGGGAATAAAGTGGCTCTTTAAAGCAGTTCCAGGCATTTCTTCTACACATCTGAGTAAGATATTTCCATAGCAGATACACCTGAACAGAAACTGTGACCTAAGCTGTTCACTCTTACCAGATGTTTTTAGTTCTAGTCTTCTCTCAGTTGCAGTTAATGTACATCTATACGGAGAAAAAAAAACAAACCAAACAAAACCAAAACCCAGAAAAGCTAATAAGCTAATATTCCTGCAGAATTACTATCATCCTTCAAAGCTTATTTTTCCATATAACCTTTAAATTATGTTTCCAATGCTATCCACAACAGAAACCAACTTCACTTCATTAACAGATCCTTTCAACAAACAATAATCAGCTCTCACATAAATGCCCCACAGATTAAGTACTTCAGTCCAACATCCTAATTAGAAGTGAAAAACATTCAATAGCGATCTCCTCACTGAGTACAGAGGTAACTCTCCCAACTCTGTATTTGACTATTACAGACAGCAACATCTCCTTGCCATTCTTACAAGTACAGCCTCGTATTTCCACAAACACTTGAAAACAAACCAATGCAGCAAACCAGAGAAAGGTTACCAAGTTACCACAGCAGACATAACATTTTTGGTGTACATTCAGTAAGAATGGTTTGCCTGGCAAAAAACATACTAATGATGACAATAATTTTACATTCCTTTTTTTGGTAGCAAATATAAACAGAAAATCTACCCCCCATTTTCCTTTTTTTGTTGTTGGTTTAAGGTTTGGGTTACTACAGGCTTCCTCACCAGTCTGAGAGCATACACTCGAGCATCAGTGCAGGGGAGGAGGACACCAACCACAAGGCAGAAGCAGGAGCAAACAGCAGGGCAGGCTGGAGGCTCCCCCAGCACTTGTGTCAAAGGCACCATTGCCCCCCACTGTGCACAAAGGCTCCATTTCCCCATCCCCTCTATCCTTGAATATACCAAAATACTGAACTGCTTTGGACTATCATTGGCAAAACAGCTCTTTTAAATGTTTCCCTGTTACTACTAAAAAGCTTGCACAAAACAATCTTATAGCGGTGATAAACAATACTAAAAACTAAATAATTTAATTTACTCAGGAGTTAAAATCCAAAATAATACAAACAAAATGAAATTAAGTTGAGCTTTCAGTGATTTTGTTCTTTAAGATCCTTTTTCATTAGACATCAAGCTATAACATCATACATAAAAGTAATTTCTTTCCAAGCTATAGAGACTGCAGCAGATACCAGCAGAGCTATCTGAAAGACAGATTCTGCTATCAGAATTGATGTGCCCATTTTTCAGCAAGCTAACTGGAAAGGCTGAATGTCTCTACTTAGCATTTGGCTTTGAAAACTGACAGAAAACTAGTCTGTGGAGCACTTACACTCTCAGAACTGCAAAACTAAAGTTACCATTGACTATGTAGTCTCACCATCAGCTTTAATCTTACAAGCAAAATGCAAACCAAACTCATTAACATAACTGTTCAGCTGGGTAATAAAAAGATAAACTCTTTAAAAAAAGAAAACTGAAATCATCAAATTCATTTAAAGACAAAAATCCCTACAAAGCAAGTAATTTAAAAAGTACAAAGGAAAGGAACAGCAATTGCTAGGCACAACCAAATTAACATCCCAGCTTAACTGCAATTTTTACATTTCTTGACCTTTTCCATTCTTCCCTCACAACTTCAAAAGTGAATTAAGCAGGCTTTTGGTTTTTCACATTCAGCTTTCAAGACACACAAAAATATATCCAAGAAGTATTTGGTGTCTTCAAGCACTGCCTGCCAAATTTTCAACATTAACACTAACATCTCCCTAAACCAACTCAAATACACTCCTTCATGAGGTGGTGCCTCCCAAGGTTGCCATCTCCTCATCTCATCTGCTGAGGAGGGACAACGGTGTCTTGAGGGGGCATCAGGCACAGCATCCCCAGCCGGGTGAGGGAGGGCATTGTCCCACTCTGCCCTCACTTGGGCAGCCTCACCTCAAGTGCTGGGGGCAGTTTTGGGCACCGCAATATAAACAAGACATTAAGCTGTTAGAGTGTCCAGAGGTGGACCAAGAGGACAGTGAAGGGCCCAGAGGTGAAGCCATAGGAGCAGCAGCTGAGGCCACTCGGTCTGGTCAGCCTGGAGGAGACTGAGGAGAGACCCCACTGCAGATACAACTTCCTCAGGAGGGGCAGACACCGAGCTCTTGTCCCTGGTGACCCATGACAGGACCTGAGGGAAAGGCATGCATGTCAGGGGAGGTTTAGGTTGGCCTCTAGGAAAAAGTTTTTCACTCAGAGGATGGTTGGGAACTGGAACAGGCTCTCCAGGAAAGCAGTCACAGCACCAAGACTGACAGAGTTCAAGAGGCATTTGGACAATGTTGTCAGACATTTGCTGTGACTCTTACGGTGTCCTGTGCAGGGCCAGGAGTTGGATTTTGATGATCCTTGTGGATGCCTTCCAACACAGGATATTCTATGACTCTATGATTACTTTTAAAACTCACTCAGATTTGCAGCTTTGCATAACTGAAGCTTCCTTTTCAAGTTTGCTTTGAACATTTACATGAAATTTTGGACAACAGAAGGTGTGGAGAGATGTGTCAGGCAGCTCAGAAGTACAGCTACTCCAGTTTTTTTGTTGCACTCTCAGTGGGCTACTGTGCCCTAACACAAAAGAACTGAAGATGAAGGTCATGTCTGGAAACTTGATGATACTTGGTCAAAGCTCACACAGGTCCAGACCCAGACCATACCCTCAAGTGCTGAGATACTTGTCAGAGCTCAGTTAACAGCTGGATTTGATAATCTTAAAGGTCTTTTCAAACTAAACAATTATATGGTTCTACAGTGACTATCCCTCCATCAGCCAAAACCAGCCATCCCCACTCTGCGGCTCACAGCACGAGCACCTCAGCAGCTTCTGTTTTACTCCAACAACTCCCTAACAAAGGAAGTCACATCACTCTGCTTCTCTATAAAAATGCTCCTCAAGCTGTAAAAGGTGAAAAGCTTGAATTCTGGGGTAACCAGAACAATAAAAAGACAAGTGGCAACAGGAACAGCACTTATCAAATCACTCCAGACAGTGGAGGCAAAGAGCAGCCACTTGGGCATCTGCAGCTTAAAGGGCCCTTTTCTGTCAGGTAGTGGCATGATGAGTTTCAGATTCAACACCTGGAGAAGAAACAGATTCAGTCCCAGCATTACAGATTTTGCTTCCTCTACATGAATGAGCAAGTGAAGACAGAGAACGAAGCTATAACCTGATCAGAAATGTACCTGATAGGACCAATCCTACCAAAATCCTTCCCTGTAAAAAATTAAACTCAAAACCCCCCAGTCCTTTCTTCAGGACAAGGTAGGGGAAAACTTTCCATTTCAAATATATGTATGTAGAGACCCAGCATAAAATCTGGGTCTTGTAAAGAATGCAGACTGCATCATACCAATGGCTGCATAATCAGGGAAGACGAGATAATCTAACATGAAAAAATGAACGAGCTTCCTACTCAAGTTAGACCATGAAAGTAAAAGGGAGGATAAGTAAACCTGCAACTACAATTCATACCTACAACAGCAAAATTATTTGAAGTTTGTAACAGAAACAATTCTTTTCTCACCCATTTTTGCAGGGAAATTAACAGGCCTGCAGACACCAGAGCCTGCTAAAACAGTACTGCCACATGAACTTAAACAAACTTTAAATCTATTCCATCACAGCTCATTTTCAAGGGCTTATTTTCATAACTAGCAACTGTAGAGATAAATATACTGTTGCATCCACCACAACCCATCTTAGGACTGCCCAAGTTTATTAAATCAGTCTGCATCCAAGTTATGTGGCTGATTCTGCACTGCCATAGCTGACAGCAGCACCCTCTGTTGTTGCCATCCCAAGGACAGTATGGAAAAGACTCAATTCCAGAAAAAGCCTCATCTTAACTTTGGTGCACGATTGCCACCTGGAGGATTTGGGGAGAGAAGCAAAATTGATTTGATTCATCTCACTAAAACATATAGCAGATAATTATTTTAGATGGAAGTTCCTCCTCCTCCTTCCCAAAACAGCACGACTATGAATGAGTTTTGTAATGAGAAAATCTAGCACAGAGTAAAACAGGTAAATACTCTTCAGGATTTCTCTCAAAAGGTCCATAAAGCCTGCATACTTATACTTCTTTTCTCTGTATTGCAAATGACATCATGACCACTCTGCATAACTTAAAATTAACCATGAATTAGTGCCATCTGTAAAAAGCTGGGCCACAAATATGAGGAAACTTGTTGGTATTATTTTAACTTTTCAGTACCCAGTTTTTTCATTTCAAGCTGGCAGAGCCCACTTTAGGACTGTTTGAGGCTGCACTGTAAGAAACATTTAATGTCAGGACTTGGTCTATCATTATCTTACATGGAAACCAATTAACAGCTACCAATTAAAAACAAAACCCTTACTCTTTTCATTTTTTAATATTCAAAAATACACAAGAATCCTTTATTGTACATAAGAACTGAGTAGACAAAAGCACAGAATCCAATACAAACACAGAGTTCAATCCCCTTTCCCAACTGTCTCAGCAGCACTCATTGTGACAGTAATTGTCCATCTTAGAAAGTCCTAGAGGACAAAAAGGTACAGAAGATTAATGACTAGTAAGCTTAGTTTAAATTTTATGTAACTTTTTCCTCCATGTATTCAGTCCCTCTCTTCTTTCCAGTTTGCTGACCACAACTTTCTATTTCCACAATCCCCAAAAGACTGAAATACTTAGATCAAGGCAAACTCTTGTCCAGTTCTGCATGTGAGGTCAATGTAGCTCACATGCGTCGATGTAAAAACATAAAGATTTTAAGGATAAAATAGTACAGAAAATATTTCAGTAAGCTTCCACAGATATACCTGAAACACTGAGCATACCACAGCTTTACTAAAGAGAGACACATTAAATCTGTCATAGGACACTGCAGAGTAAGAGTACACATTCAGCATTTGTGGCAGTGCTAATGGGTCTCTGTAGTAAGTTCATTATAATTTACTGCAAAAAAAACTGTAATAGTAGAAATAAACTCTTCCTTGATGTTCTAAAATTTGAAGCAGGCTACTTACAAATGTTGTGGAACCTCCTACACTAAAAATTTTAACAAATACTCGTTGGTATGTTAAAGACTACTAGTTCACAACTTCCCTTTCTCCTTGCGAGCAAAAGCAAGAAGATAACCTCCCACCAGCCTCAAATTAGTGCAAACTCATGTACATTTGGAGATGCAGAGTCTTAATGCATGTTTGCTGTACCAGAGCCAGTAGCTCTGTGTGATCCTGACTCGGTGCTGAAGTTGAACTGATGCTGTCAGTGCCCATTGCAGAATTCTGTTTCTGTGACTGTATTTGTCACTGCCCTAAAACCTCCAGGCTTAGTCACGAAGTAAGACCTAATAATAATTCTAATTTAAATTTTTACTAGAGATGTGTCCCTGAACTTTGTAGCAGGGACAGAAGAGTTGAGAGCATCAGGCACCTCCATGGGTCCAGGGATGGGCTGAGGCCAGCAGGGCATCAGACTGCACATCGGGGTCAGGGCCAGGCCCAGCAAGGGGAACAAGGTCAGACACAGCCCCAGAATGTCCAAACAGGGCCACAGGGATGGGCTGAAGCCAGACAGGGCAGAAGCCTGGCTCTACAGGGCCCATGGGTGGGCAGGGCAAGGCTGTGGGGAGCTGGAGACCGGCCTGGCTGTGTAGTCTTTAGGGCTGACGTCCCTGAGGTTTGGGATGGGGTCCTGGGCCATGGGCAGCCTTGGGGGAACCCCAGAGAGAAGCCAGTCAGACACAGCAAGAGCCAGCAGTATCTGGTTTGGGACCAAGAAGCTTATCAGATCTGTCTTTCTCGACTTACTACCAAGCATTTAAAAGCAATTTCTGGAACAAAAAAGTTTCCCAGAAGAGCTTCCCCAGACATTGTATACTCGAGGATCACAAGCTCAGTACACCTTGCAGCATTGTTTATTTGTGCTGTGTTTCTCGGTTACATCTTCCAGCTGGCTGCTGTGCTGCCTGCATATCAACCTTCCCAGCTTCGACTGTTTTCTTCTTCTCTGATTAGTGTCAGAAGTCCCAGACTTCACCTTTCTTAGCTTCTTTAAACAAAAACCTGAAGAGAAATCTGGACTGTCAGGTTTGCTCCACGCTCAGCTTTCTTTCTCTCACTCTCTTCAGCTTCAGTTTTTCTCCTGTCAGCTTCAAAGAAAATACTTGTGAAAACAGTTTCTCCCAACAACTACCACAAGACATGGGACTCCCACCCAGACACAGTGAAAAAGAAATCAGAGAACTCCACACCTTCAGACACGGCACACAGCTCTTAACTTGCCTTTCGACAAAAGCAGCAGCCATCAAACCAGTGCAAACTGGCAAAGGGCTCAGTGTAATTCCATCCTCCAGGACGCAATTATAGCATAATGGAGAGGGAGAAATGTAGCTCACTCTTAGACCCTGTATTGCTGTACTTCTTGCTGGGATGTGTTCAAATGTAGTGACTGATAGGCATCTGTTAAGAACTTGGGTATGAAGAAAAATAAAAAGCAAGACACATTCATTCCAATTACCAGAATTCAAAAGCTCTCCAAATTTGGTAAGAAGTCAGAGAGAACAATCTCTTGGCTAGTTTGAGATGGCTTGAACTGGCTATCAATTATAAAGTGAATAGTTATTGTTCAAAACTAGACTCAGCTAGGAAAAGTACGTGCCTCAAACACTTCCTGTGCCATTAACAGAGCTGCTTGGAGCTCAAATAGGCATGGCAACCCTTCTCCACTAATAGCTGACTTATCCAGGGTCAAATCAGTCAGGTTCAGAAACCCAATTTCAAGGCAGGGCCTTCACAAGCTTCAAGACAGTAATGTAGCTAGGGTGAAGTGTTGAGACTGGATTCTTTCCTAGCTGTGACCACTCAAAAACAGAATTAAGAATTACAACTAATTAGACCAGTACGGGGCCTATCGAAGCTTTCAGAGGACTTTTCTCTCAAAAGATCAACAAAACAATACACAGGAGCCCCTTCTAGAGAATGAAGGGGTTATTCCCTTTCTAGTGAAAGAACTTACCAGATCACAACCCAAAAAGTGACAGGTACCTTGCAGGAAGAGCTGACATGCCACTCCTCGAGACAGACAGCACTAAAAGGAACGGTGGGTTTAGCTCTGTAAAGCTCAAAGAATACAATCTTCCTGTGAAGACTCAAATGAACAGCTGTGCCAAATCAGACTGGAAAACAATCTAGTCCAGTATCCTACCTCTGAATGAGAAAGTCCATTAATATACATGCCTACAAGTGAACACAAAAGACAGAAGGAAAGCTTGCTGTGATAATTCTCTCATATAATCTCCCAATGTCTAGAGATCTGTGGCTCAAGGATTTCCTGAACCAGAAATAAAGTATTTTTTTAAAGGCCACTATACATTTTTATTCTGTCTGCCCAATCATTTTAAACTCATGTAAACTTTTAACATCCCCATCTTCAGATTCACATGGGGTTTTTTTCCGTAAAAACCAAAACCAACCAAACAAAACCTCCTAATGCTTCTGAACCTCCTATCCACTACCTCTGCAATCAGCTAGCTGCTAGATTTCTTAGCACTCCTCAGGATTTGCAATGTGTGATGCTGAGCAGCCACTCATTCTTGCTCTGTTATTCTACTGCATTTACAGATCTCTACTATGGCCCCATTCAATCATCTCTTTTCCAGTCTGAAGAGGCTGAGTCTATTCAGTCATTCTAACTGAGAAGCTCTTCAGGAAGCTCTCCTATTAATCACCCCATCATCCTCTCCGTATCTTTTCTAGTTCTATTAAAGGTTTTGTTGAGGAGGGGGAAGAAAAGAGAGAAACCCAACAGAACTGAACACAGCATTCCAGTTGGAGGTAATGCTGTGGATACGTGTACAGACATGTACACATATACATGTCTGTATATGTGTGCACAGACATGTGTACAGACATGCTGTCATAATCTTTTATCTTCTAACATTCCCCTCCCCATTCAGGTTTTTTTGTACCATGAATGAACATTGAGTTAATGTTTTTATAGCACTATCCATTAAGACATAGGGATCTCCTTCCAAAGTTATACTAGCCAGTCTGGATGTAGAAGAAAACATGCCACATTTATAAGAAAGGAACAATCCTAACTCTCACAGCAACACTTGATCTCATCTGCTATCCTACTACCCACCCACTAAAAGCAGCAGGTTCTTCTACAGTCTTTACTACCCCAAATAATTTAGTATTGCCCACAAACCTCATTAACTCACCATTCACCTGTTTTCCAGATCATCAGTCCAGATTCTATGGAATTTCACTGGCACCTCCTTCAAGAGACATATTATTTCTCTCTAGGCCATATTTCTTACCATTTGAGGAGCTACTCTGCTCTATAAAGACTTTTTCTTATCAAGCACTGCTCAGGTTCCGTAAAAGCTTCTGATGAAGGGTTTTGCTGACCTTCCTTTGGAAATCCAACTTTCTGCTTTGTCCACTTACAAAAAGGTGTCTGCTGAAAGATCTTGTTGACCTTCCTTTGAAAATCCAACCATCTGCTTTGCCTACTTACCAACTCCTTAGAAAGCGCCAAAGGATCTCAAGGCAAGCCATTTTGCCAAAAAGCATTGTTACCCTATATTTACCTGTACAGAACACATATTTTGTCCTTTACTACTTCTACCTTGTTGGCTCGTCCTGTGTATGTAGATGTGGCACTCAGGAACATGATTCAGTGATGGACTTGGCTGTGCTGGGCGAACAGTTGAACTCAATGATCTTAGTGTTCTCCTCCAACCTAAATGGTTCTATCCTTTCGTCCAACAGACTTAACTAGCCTGCATTTTCCCAAGACTTCATGCAGAGAAAAGCAAAACCCCTCATTCACAGCCAAACACAAGCCCACGCTTTCTCAGCACACCAAAGGTCAGTTGCTAAAGCCATCAAAAGAATGGAAGGGAACAGACTCACACACCTGCACTGGAAAACGCTGGCTACACCAAACTTCTCTGTGAAAGGCACCAGTGTTGAGGCTGTGGCTTCCTACACCAGGGACATAATTAGCCAAATGTCAATACTGCCTGGGGAGACTTAACTGTTAATTTCACACCTTCCTCCATATCTGAGAGAATAAAAGAAGGGATTTCTCATGTTTTATAGTGATTCTATAGGACTTATTAGCAAGGATTTGGCCACTTTGTGTTAATATAGAGAAGTGCAGGACTCACTCCTTCAGCAAATAGATGCAAGATTCTGAAATCTTAACAAGTAGCTTGACAAAATAAAAGGTTTCGCTACATGTAGAAAAGAGAAATCAGTGTCTCAGTGCTTTCCTCTCCCTTTTGCTTTTTTATGATGAAGGTGAAAATAAATTATTAATAAAAGCATCTGTAACTATTCAACATGTACTAGCACACAAATAAAAGCTGTCATGGATCTTGGAAGGATTTGGGGAATATTGTTGCACAACCAGAAGTTCTGAAGTCCACAGACACCAAGAGCCTCGTCCATTTCCCAGCCCTGCAATAAAGAACCTGGTATCCCTCATCCTTTGCAAACCTTAGACAACATTCTCCAAGGTGCTCAGCCCTACTAACCATGAGCCAGGGACTCAAAAACAGTAACCCAGGCACCTCTGACACTGCAAATGCTTCACACAGTAAGGCTGTCTGAGATCAGCAGATCACAGTCCAAGGAGCCTCAGTCCAAGGCATTTCATACACAGGGCAGGCCTCAGGACCAGATGTAAAGAGCTGACAAAGATGATAGGAAAGATGTTAAAAATTGGTAATTTTCGTGGAGATTTACTAATATAATCTGAAGTCACTGAAAGATGTAATTTACCAGAAAATGTTGCTTTCAGCAAATACATTGTTTCTGACTTAAATATACCTTCCTTTGTAAATTCTCCACCCTCTGTAGAGATACAAAGTCCTTCTTACACAGTAAATGACTTTTCTCCCCATTCCAGAGGACTTTAATCAGTCATACACGCAATAATGGACAAGGACTCATGATGAAGACACTGTTGTTGCAGCACAAATACATCTTTTCAGATTAGCTTGCATCACTAAGTTCAAGGAAAAGAAATTCACAACAAAAGCACTTGTTTTGGAACATAGATAATTGCACCAGCATAAGCCTCCCATATCCTAATTTCCTTAAAATATTTCTGGTGTGACACAGGGTCTGTACTCATAGAATAACAGAATGGTATGGATTGGAAGGGACTTTGAAGATCATCTAGTTCCAAACCCCCTGCCACAGGCAGGGTTACCTTCCAGGTTGCTCCAAGCCCCATCCAACCTGGCCTTGAGCACTTCCAGGGGTGGGGCATCCACAGCTTCTGTGGACAGCCTCTGCCGGTGCTTCACCCTCACTCGCCTTTGCAGTAACTTAACAAACCTACAAACAGCATTTTTTTGAAAGTCCCGTTCTGTCATTTCCACAAGCAACACTTCCCCCAAGTACACGCATCAGTGCACGTGGGGACCTGCCAGACCGTCACAGTATGAACACACAGTGAAGCCCCTGCAACCACACCTTGTGCCAGACAGATAAAGCCACCATGAGAATGTTAGAATGTGCTGCAATCACATTTTCATTTTTACACACCTACCACCTTTAGGGTACCTATCTGTCTTCATGGGCACTAGACTTTGTTTTCTCAGAGTAACATGTAACAGGCAACTAACTAGCTATGCAAGATAAAATAATTAATGTACTACCCAGGAAAAAAAAATTAGCCAAAAGCAGCATCCCGGGACTTACACAAAAGAGAAAGGTTGTCCCTTATAGAAATTTTGTAAAGTACTGTGCAATTCATACAGAAGAGTTAAAAAGCCTCAGTATGGTGCATTTCTCTCTTTTCCTTTTGGTTTTTTTTAAGGATAAAGCCATCCCAAAATGTGCTCTAGCTTGCATGCCATCTGTCCTGCATAATTTTGGGGAGGAGGGAAAAAGCAGAACAAGCCCGTAAAAATGTAGTCTCCACATTACAACAGGAAAAAGTGAAGGATACAAGAGCTGCTCATAAGCTATAAAAAAGTAATGCCAGCACCCTGAGTTGGAAGACAGGAATGGCATCAGACAAATCCTAGCCTACAGTAAACTCTCAAACTCCAATACGCAGTGCTGCATTCTCCACCACAATTCCTCTTTCTTCCCCACAGCTATACAATCCATCAGAGCCTCATTTCATTGCTAAGCTCTTTCCCATGCTTTTGCTTACGTTTCTTTCCCCTTATACACATTCCCCATACAGATTTTCCATCTCTCCCCTTTCAAACACTACACCCTCCCCATATTCATTTTCCTTCCCTCCCCTTCCAAACACTATGTCCTCTCGACATGGCCTTTTTACATGTTTTATCCTCCAGAACATTCACACAAACTCTCCAACCCATCTACTGACAGGAGACTCTCGACCCTTCACTTCCATCCTGTTTCTCCTCCATCATTGACTCTGAGCCTTCACATAGTCCCTCTACCCATTAAAAACCCAACCCAACCTTTCCTGTCCTCTACACCAAATAATTTAATCGACCTCCCCATTCCCTGTGCACCCAGCCCTTCCACAGAGCCCCAAACCTTCTCACACACTTGCTCCAGTTCCTCATGCATTTATTCCATCACACTCAGAGCATCTCTCTCATCCTGCACAGCTCTTTTCCCCTATTCATCCCAGCCTCCCCCACCCCATTTCTGTCTCACCTGCATTGCACACTGTCCTTCTCCCCATGCATTGTCTCTCTCATTTCCACTCTGTACAGCATAGCCCCCACACGCACCAGCCATATCCCTCCTTTGCACAACATGGTTTTCCACAGTCTGTCCCTCACACCCCTTTGCACAGCACCCTTTCTCCTATACATTGTTCTTATCTCCCAGCACACTGTCCTTATCTCCCCTATACATTATCCTCACTCCCTCATGCAGCATCCCCATAACCCCACCCTCTGGCACAGCATCTCCCTGTCCCTTTCCCCACACTACCCACAGTTCTCTCACCTCCATGCCCTGTCCCAGAACTCACAGAACCACACAATCAATTAGGTTGGAAAAGACCTCTGAGATCACTGAGTCCATCCCAATGTCTGAACACCGCCTTGTCCACCAGACCATGGCACTGAGTGCCACTCCAGCCTGTCCTTAAACACCTCCAGGGACAGTGACTCCACCACTGACCTGGGCAGTCCATTCCAATGTCTAATCACCCTTCCCGTGAGGAAATACTTTCTAATGTCCAACCTAAACCTCCCCTGGCGCAGCCCTATGTCCCCTCGTCCTCTCACTTGTTCCCTGGGAGCAGAGCCCGACCCCCACCTGGCTCCACCCTCCTGTCAGGGAGTTGTAGAGAGTGAGAAGGTCTCCTGAGCTTCCTTTGCTCCAGGTTAAACAACCCCAGACTTGTGCTCCAGACCCTTCCCCAGCTCCGTTGCCTTTCTCTGGACACACTCCAGCCCCACAATGTCGTTCCTGAACTGAGGGGCCCAGAACTGGACACAGCACTCGAGGTGTGGCCTCACCAGTGCCCAGCACAGGGGGCAATTCACTTCCCTGGTCCTGCTGGGCACGCTTTTGCTGATAAGAGGCCAGGATGCTACTGCTCTTCTTACCCACCTGGGCACACCTTGGGCTCGTGTTCAGCCGCTGTCGAACAGCACCCCCAGGTCCTTTTCCGCTGAGTCGCTCATCCCTGTGCCCTGTCCCTAATCCCACGCCAGTCACAACCCACTCACCTGTCCCTGTCCACACCTCTTCCAGCACCCTCTCCCTTTTGCCATGTCCCCTGTCCCAGCAACACCCTCTCTTCACACACCCCCCGTTATTCCCCACACCCCGTTCCCTGTGCCCCCGGGCCCCTTCTCCACACACCGCCCCCCGCCCCGCCCTGCCCCGGCCCGGCCGCACTCACCGTCCAGCGACACGAACTGCCCCACGGCGGAGGAGCCGCCGCCGCTGTTCTCCACGAACTGCACCTCGGACACGATGATGTTGTCCTCCAGCACCGACCCGCAGCCCGTGCACACCGCGTCCCCACGCGCCGCGTCCACCTCGATCTCGGCGCACCCGCAGGCGCCGCACACCCGCCCGCCCGGCATCCTGCCCGCTGCACCGGGACGGGCCCGGCCGCCGCCCCCGCCGCTGCCGCCGCCCGGCACGGCACAGCCCGGCCCGGGCCCGGCGCAGGCCTCGCTCGCCGGCACCGGCACGGGGAGGAGCGCGGCAGCCGCCGCCGCCCCGCCCGCTCTCGCGAGGCTTCGCCCGCCGCTCCCGCCCTGCGGAGCGCTCCTCCCTCAGCGCCCGCCCGGCCCGCGGCTGCCGGGGAGCGGCATGTCGGCGGTTCCGGCCCGGCCCGCTGCACCTGGTTCGACCCCCTTGCCGTGCACAGGGGCACCTTCCTCCGGGCCGTGTTGCTCAAAACCTGGGCCTCAACATTCCCAGGGACGTGGCGTCCGCAGCTTCTCTGGGCAGCCTGTGCCAGGGCCTCAGCACCCTCTGTGCATCACTCAAATTCGTCAATCAAGTTCATCAATCAGATCTAATCGATCGTTCTGTGATGCTGAGATGAAAGTTTTGTGAAGCCTAATGCATTCGTTTCATTAAAGCACTTTGAGCCCTGCCTGACAAAGGGAGCATAACATTGAAGTCCAGTGCTTTGGAACTCTTGTTTGTTATTGTAAAATCACAGAATGGTTCGGGTTGGAAGGGACCTTAGAGATCATCTAGTTTCAATCCCCCTGTCTTGGACAAGGACACCTTCCACTATCCCAGGTTGCTCAAAGCCCCATTTAGTCTGGCCCTAAACACTCCCAGGGGTGGAGCAACCTATGCCAGGGCCTCAGTCAAGATTTTTTCCCCAATATTTCATCTAAACTTACTCCTCTCACCTTGAATCCATTCCCCCTTGTCCTGTCACTACATGCCCTTGTAAATAGTCTCTCTCCATATTTCTTGCAGGCTCCTTTCAGCTACTGGAAGGCTGCAATTAGGTCACCCCAAAGCCTCCTCTTTTCCAAGCTGAACGACCCCCATTCTCCCAGCTTTTCCCTGTAGAAGAGGTGTTAAATACCTCTGATTGTCTTCGTGGCCTCCTCTGGGCTTGCTCCAATGGGTCAATGTCCTGACTCATAGAATCACTGAATCAAAGACCTCAGTTTTCATCCAAGTTATTGCTCACTTTAGCACTCAACCCACATGTAGCAAATCAGCACCATAACACAGATGGGAAGGAAGCAGAGCAGAATAGCTGCTGTAGCTGGATGTTTGTATAGACTTCCATCTGTCAGCTTTTGAAATGCACAATTAATGCAGAGGCAGAAATTTTCACCTTACGAACTCACTGCTGTCAGTATCCCTCTTCCACTAAATGTCTCAAACACAGCCAGGTATCAGGTACAGACCTCCACGAACTGAGCAGGTACATGGGACAGAATGTCTTGCACAGTCAAAGGCACACTGGGGCACATGCTAAGTAATAGCATTCCACCCAGAAAGCTGAGCATCTCGCAGGCCTGAAATTATGTCATATGTCTAAAACTTTTAAGGTTCTCTTCTTTTGAAAAGGAAAATAGCAATATCATAACGGAGATTGTATCACTATGTACACAGTTGGTCTTCTTTCTTCTTATTCCATCCACAGGGGGGTATTTGTTAAAATAGGAACTTTGGGTCTCTCCAGATTCCTTCTGCTGGAGGTTATCTCCTTCCAGAAGTTCCTCTTGCTGATCATGAGGTGATGAATGCCACAGTAGCCAAGCATGATCTCACAAAATTATGCACTGTGTAGATAATATCAGGAGAAAATTATATTCCTGATAAGGAATCCCTGATAGGCTCTGACAAAGGCCATCACGACCACAAGATATCCTGCAGTGAGCAGTTTTGAAATACCTTTGCATTAAAAAGTTTCTTCTTACCTCACTTGGAGACTAATATAGTCCTGTCCCATGAGAACTTGGGCTTTACATCCCTTTGAAAATTGCTGGTGCTTCAATTAAGTGTTGCAAGACTTTTCTGTGAGTCCCAAACGAGTTCGGAGTGTTTCACTTTGAATGTGAGCAGCAGAGGGCCCTTGTGAGCGCCTAAAGTGCAGCTGCTGTCCGAAAAAAAACTCATTTAATGTCAAACTGAAGAAGGATGTGTGTTTTAATTTTTATCTTCTTATAAGGTGAGGGTAGTGATGATGAAAGAAAATGGGTTCAGTTTGGAAGACTTCAGAGTTTGCCTCCCATTCATGAAAGCTTTCAAGTACAATACCCCTTAAATATGTCAAATATTTCCGTAGGACCATTTTCTACCAGCTGAAATATGGTAGAATTTCAGCTTTTTCACCTCTGTAAGTTCTTTGCCCTTTGTGCTTGCTAGAGGAGTAACTAAACATTTTTTGACCTATAGCATTGAGCCTGCTGAATGAATAACCCATAGCTCTGTTCATTTAGGCTAAAAAAATAATAACCTTTTAGTATATTGTCCTAAGCCTAAGAGTAAGAATTGATCATTTAAAAATTCCCTGCATTATTCTGCCCTTTTATTTAAGAGGAGGAAGGGACCTCCATTTCACCTATTCTTATATTAAATACCTCTTATTTTCACTCCTAAGTGTGCCAAAAAGTAGTGATCAGGATGTCTGTTAGCCCAGACCAACCAATTTCCTTCCTGCTGTGCCTCCAAAAACCTCAAATACAATCCACCTGTGGGTGTCTGTTTTTGACATTCAGTTGCTGAGGTTTCAAAGAGAGGAACTGTTCTCATTTGCTTGAAAATTATATATTTTTTCCTACTGCTCTTCCAACATCAGGAAGAATGCAAGTGGGCTATAGAAATCCAGAGTGGGGTGTGAGGAAATCCTGCTCTGCTCCTGAAAATGCTGTGCAGCAGTACTGGGAATATTTCAGGGCAAGCTGGTGACATGTTACTGTACTTCCACAAGAGATGGATCCTCCTCTATGAACATAAAGATTGGAAGCAGATACTTCAGTGACATATGACAGAAAAGGCAGAGCCCCTCTGGATTTTTGGCCATAACCTTCTGGGAATGGAGCTTCCCAACACACCAGCCTGCATGGGAAATATTTTCATGTGGGGTGAACAGAGCTTAATCCCTTCATTTGATCAGCTTCTCTCTCAGCTTCTTCTCTCAGCTTCTCTCTCAGCTCTCTGGCATTTCAGCTGGAATTGTTCTTCTTAAAATCATGCCTAAGAGTGTTGATGAAATCTCTCAAGAAGTTGGAAAATGCACATAACTTGGGGAAAAACACAAGCAGAGGAAGCCTTCTTTGGTTTTAGACAGTCCAAGATAAGGCATAAACTATGCACTCAACCTGAAAATTTGCCCTTTGGAGATGAAGTCATAGGGATACTTGAGAGAGGGGTGGGAAAAAAAGATTTTTAAATTAATTAACCTTATAAGGTGATAGCAAGTGGATAGTTCCTTCTTTTTTGCCCGTGTCAGTCCGAACTCTAGCATTTGGCTACACTAGTGATGGGCACGAGGGGGCACCCAAGGAAATGAAATCGTCGAGGAGCTGCAGTGCTCCCAAAGGTTAGGCTGATTTTCCATCTTTTCTTCCTCTTTTCTTCCTCTTTTGTAATTATTTCCTCACATTGTCTTCACATGTGTTCACATGATGGTCATCAATCAATAAATGATAATTGAAAAAGCTCTGGGGGGAGCATTCTGAGAGGAAAAGATTTTGACATCTACTAAATCACATCACTGCTGTCCAGAGATAGCACTTGATAGCTGAGCTTGGTTCCTGAGGATGTGGCAGAGACCCCGTGCCTTTCCCAGGTGCTCTCCCAGGATCTGTGCCTGGTACAATTCTTAGTACATGAGGACGGCAGAAAGCCCAAATTCTGTCGCTTAGAAAATCTGCCGAGAAATTAGCAGAGGAAAAGTCCAAAGATACTGAGCACAAAGATCCAGAAACTCCCACCACTTGAGGAAGTCTCTCATCAGCTGGAAGCTGTGAGCAGCTATTTCACTCTGAACATCTGCCCCTCTCAACACACCACTTGAAGATGCATGACTGATCAGTGGGTGCTTTTAAGAAGGATGTAAGCAGGGTAAAAATAGATGTGCCCTCCTAGTTTCTAGCAATCTGCAACTTAAGGATTCACCAGCTGAAGGCTCATACCCACTAGCAGACTTTTTATGTCATTAATCAACTTTTTATCAGTGTGTGCTTTCAAGAACTACAGCATCTGGTGCTTTGGAGTGTATCACAATTTAGTTGGGTAGCAGGTGAAAACATTTAAAAATGGCCCAAACATTTCACTTGGCAATCCTGTGCTATAATCAGTGGTGAAGAGTTGCTCCCATCGCACCTCTTTCATGTCAGTTGGGATTTTTTACTCCTATTTTATAGCTTCCCTTAATCAGGATCACTTCACAAGAGAAGAGAAACTCTTTCTCCAGATAAGTAGTGTGATGCTAATCAAACAGTCCTCACACAAAACAGTATGTTCAGGGAGTCATTTAAGAGGAAATCCTTCTTAGTGAAACATTGATTCTGTTCTGCACTGAATAACTGCAGGCCTCCATCACCTGGGGATGTAAGCACAGGCAAATATTCCTGTAAAAGTGCAACTCTGCTTGTCTGCAGCTCTCGTATTCTGAAATTTATTTATTAAAACATTAATGAATTCATCACTTACCATCAGAGAACCACTCCAGTCAGCGAACTGCTTGTTAAACAACCATCTGCATATGGAAATTGAACTGAAATGAAGAATTGCCTGGTTACAGGTGTCATTTTTGTGTGTACGCTCGCTACTTTGATGCAAATACATCTTCTAGATAGCCTAAAAATTAGGCCTTCACTAAATATTGATACTCATATGCAAGGGGAAAAAAACAGGGACTTCACACTGAATGGTTCTGCATACTCAAACACAGAAGCAAACCACAGATCTTAGAGTTCCTATTGTTTCCCCAAATTTGGAACAGAAAGCCAGAAATTCAGACTAAATGAGTTGGAAGCATATCAAAAAGTAAATATGAGATTCCTTTAGTGCTGAAGAATAAGTTTGAAAAAGTGGCTGTGCAATGGTTCCTTATCTGCTTTTGCATCGAGGTAAATTCAATGCAGTAAATTCAATGCAGTTAAAAAGTATATAAACTATGTAAAGTACCTAAGATAGTGTTGACCATTTACAAATAATACCTCACAAGTTACAAATAGGATTATGAGTAAAGACAGCCACTTAAACACGAGTTCACTAGCACTGGATCAGAACATAAAAACCCTGCTGTCACCAGGCAGTATTAATAATCCAAACTCTCTTTATTGGCATTTCTTAGGCAGAAGTCTGCCACAATCAGAGTGAGTGTGCTGGCATCAAAAAAGAGTATGCCAGTCAAGTATTATTGAAGACCATGAAATGTCTGTGCGTCAACATAGACTCAAAAGTGTGTATTTTTTAATGTCATGAGTTGTTTGGCCATCAGGGACTCCCTTCAGCCTGCAGAGATAAGAGAGAACATTGCTGTAGCCACACTCAAGCCTCTGCTATTGCAAGCATGGAAGAAAAGCTGGAAGCAGGGCAAGGAACACAGTGTCCTCCTTCACACAGCCTGTTAGTACTGGGGAAAGTTATGATGGAGCAGGCAGCTTGGATAAGTGCAGGCTGGCCTGTGGGTGAGGCCAATTCTCTCCTGTTTGGGTCATAGAGGACATCAAAGAATTGTCCTTTGAATGAGCTGTGTGTCATTGCCTGCTTTTCTGACAGGAGAGTCCCAGTACCTCAAATATGCCAAAGTTATCCTAGTGCCAAAGGAACCATCAGTCAAAACTACAAGTTTCTGTCTACTCTCTAAAGCTATGAGCAGGCTAAATAAAACACCATTAGACTTAGAGAAGTCACAGTATAATAATTTCCTGTCACTGGAGAATTTTCAAGAATTTGGCAGATTTCCTAGTTTGAATTAGTTGAATAAATTAGACAAATAGCATTTTTCAGAGGGCAGACATAAAAAAGTCTTGAGTAAATCAAGCTGTTTCATACCAATTATTTGAGTCAGCCTAAATTTAAAAAAAAAAAAAAAATGAAGAAAATAAAATCATTTATATTTTCTTTAAATGTGGAGTTTTATCAAATGGTAAAATCTGCCACAATTTTCAAAATGAGACATTTATCATCAGGTTAGGTCTCAGTGAGTTCATTTTTTAAAAATTATAAAATAGTTTAAGAGAAAAATTTTAATGCTGTGCAAGCCACGTATTTCCTTCCCCGCTCTTACCCCAAAGTAGGAAGTTTCTTAAACAGGATCCATCCCCAAAGCAGCAATCTTGCAATTTCTTTAAAAAAAAAAAAAGGCCACATTTGTAGCACAAAGGGGAAACTTTCACTGCTTGTCTCCATAGCCGTGCCAATCTCTGCTTAACTCAGAAATGGCTGGGATCATCTCTCTCTTCTATATTTTATAGTTCACCTTCCTTAGTTGAGAATTGGGAGCCACAGCACTGATGGTCTGAGTGAGAGACAGGTGTGGAAATTAACACTTTGCTGGGAGGATCTGTTGGGTCACATCTCTTGGCTCTCTGTTTCCTAGTGCTGCAGATTCAGACTACCACCTGTCCCCATTAAAATCACAGTTTTGTGTTCTTCTTCCCCATCTCATGAGTTAAACACGTATTTTTTTCAGTAAATTAAAAGTGGGAATCTGATATAACAATATGCCAGTAAGATCTGGAGCCTTTGGCTTGCCCTTCCATTGTCTGTGCTTCAATCAGTCAGCTCACACCAAGATTATAAAAAACCTGACCCAGGAGTTTACAGTCTGAAGCCCAAATTGAACAGAGCAGTCAGCAGATTATGTATTCGACCAAACAATGAGGTCTTCAGTCCCTTTTTGAACCAGTTTTCATTACAGGGGTTATGTTTGTATCATATTGCTGAGAATTACACAAAACCATTATTTTTGAAATGAGTACAGGAGACAGCAATGTTGTCAGTAATGCAAGTTGTTAGTAAAGTGTGTATATTTATAGCAGCATGAAAAGTATTTCAGAGAGTTCTAAGCATGTTCAATTCCACATCCACATGCATGCAGCATTTCAGAAAATGTAATGCTTAACTACTATATGTTTTCCTCTGGAAAGGAAAGCTAGAAGAGGATGCTCCCATACATTTTTTACCTATATCTTACATATAAAAAGCCCCTACTGAAAGGGCCTTTATATATGATGTCAGTAGAGAAGATGTCCAAAAAAAGAATAAAAATATAGTGTTGGCATTTCTAACAAATAAACTATCATCCCTTCCTAGCTTATCCCACGCTAAACAGTAACTGTGGAACTTTCTTCCTAATAAAGCTTTAGAGCTACTACTGTGACTTCTCACCCATGCTACAGAAATACTATCCAGATGACCAAAGATTTTGTAATGCAGCAAGCTGCAACAAATATCCAGCTGAAACAGCAATTTAGTGGGCTAGGAGCAAAAACAAACTATTTTTATGGCATATAAAATTATGAGGAGCCTTTCCCAATATATACCATGACTAATATCATCAGCCTGTACCAACAATGACATTGTAGCCACTCCCTCTTTGGTCACCTTTCATTTGCGACCATCAAGTCTGCTAAAAACTGGAGGAGAAATTGCAGTTTAAAAGTGAGATTTTATCAGCTTTCCCAGACAGAACCAGGTTGGGAAATAAGAGAAAAAGAAAACTTCCTCTCATAGTTGAAGGAATAAATGAGTGACTAATAAATATTCTAATTTAATAAGTGTACATATCCTGCTAACAAATTTTCTTTTGAATAACAGAACTGAAAGGTTGATGTGGGGGGGTTTTTTTTGTTTGGTTTGTTCTTTTCCAAAGTGTAAAAGTAAATCCCGCAATTAAATTATAGAAATAATTTTAAAAATTGAGCAATGTCCACATAAAGTTTAAACCAGGAAATTAAGAGGCAAATGTTTATTTTCCAGTTCAGAAATAAAATCCTAACCTACTGATTTACGTTCCCTCCACACCATTTTCACTCAGTGACAACAGCACTGGCCTGCATTGACAATTCTCTTGAAAAGCCCATGGACCTTGAACAGCATTGCTGAAATCCTGCATTTCTGCCACAACAAGCCTGGCAGCCTGGGCAGAGCTGATGTAACTGGCTCCAGACACATATTCTCCACATCAACAGAGCTTTGCTTTCATGTCCTGACACGGGGGGATGCTGACATGCAGCATCCACGATGGCATGGCTTACCCTGGGTCCCCTGCATGTTTTCATCGGCCTGATCCAATCCAGCAAGTTCTGTGATTGAAGGTGACACTTCTTTAGCTAAAAGGCTCTGCAGACAAGCTCACAGCACACATTCTATGGTACCAGGCCATGGCCTCTTTCCTTCTGCACTGCTGCGCTCCTGCACCACAATCCATGGACAGCTGCCTCTGCACGGCAGGGTCCTGGAGGGAAAGCCAGGGGATGTCATCTAACATGGAGGGAATGTCATCTAACCCCATGCAATTCCACTAGGTAGCTCATTCATTGTTCTCAAACTGTTGTTTGCCGCAGAACCGCAACCCATCCATTTTCCACCATCCACAAAGCTGCCACTTTGGCCTGTCGCTGTCACGTAATCACACCTAGGTGACATTTCCTCATTTTAAGAGGCTTTGTACTAGAAAAGGTCCTGAGAGACCGAAATGACAAAAACTAGTCAGCCCTGAGGAGGTCTGGGAGAGCAGTGCAGTGCTGATCAGGACATTCACAGATATAACACCCTCCAGCTGTCGAGTCTTTTGGGAAAACTTCATCAGAATGGGAATCTTAATGTAAACAAATGACTACTTCTGGGTTCTTCCAGCCCAGCAGGCCAGAACAGGTAAATATCTACTATCTCAGCATTCCAGCAACTGTTAGAAATACACAGATAGGTTTCAATCGTGCTTAATAATTAAAAGTAAGGAAGGGAGTTTCAGGTATTGTGTTAATCAACAGGTGCTAAAGGAATATGACCTCCTTGGAGGCAAAGTTTGGCATGGCAGACGATTTTTTCCATGACACATGCTAGAAAGCACAGAAACACAATCAGCAAGACCATTTTCTTGCTTCAAGACTCAATATTTGAACAAATGAATCACTGATACATGCTTCAGATATTCCTGCACTAAAACTAGGTTATAAGTCATATGTATGAAATCCACTCCTGCCCTATAAGCTGCCTGTGACAGCTTTTTCCAAATCCTGACCTAGAGAATGTCTGGTATGTTCAGACTGGTGTAAGAAGTCTGGATTTTATATTCACGATCCCAATTTATAAGCACATGTCACACAAATGGACTTGTCTCAGCACTGGTTTCAAAAACTGAGGAAAATGCAGCAACACAGAAAAACTTTGCTGGTCCATTAGCTGAAGAAGCCAAATTTCATCAGATGCTTCCATTGCCTTAGTAAAGGGAAAACATGGATTTTTTTCTGGCTGCCTCTAAGTACATAATAAAGAGTTTGTGACTGAAACTATTAAATAAGGAGGTGGAAAAACTGATTAGTACATGCAGGGAGAAGTGTAGAAAAGAGCTGTTATTAGGTGCTTTAATGACATAGATAAGGGTCTAGGATTCAGGAAAACTGGATATAATGGCATTCTCTGACACAGATTTTCTTTATGGCCTTGGGCTACTCACCAGATATTGCCAACTCCAAGTTATCCAGCTATACAATGAAGATACGGCTAATTAAAGCCCCCTGCTCTATATTGGTTGGCTCTCCTATATTGTTACACAGAGACATGGACCAAGAGGGAGATTTCTTTGACCGTGAAGGAAGGGAGGGATGAGATGTAAGAATCCTCTCAAAGATGAGTGTGACTTGATCCAGGAAACACAGAAAGCAGAGATCTGGCAAGTCTGGGGGCTGAAAGAGGGCCTTCATCCATGCAGGTGGCATGGAGTGGAGCTGGGGGACAGGGATTGCTGTCGGGAGCATTTGCACTGTAGGGAGGACAGGGGCTGCTGTCAGGAGAACATTAGCACTGGGAGGAGGGTGCAGGTTTTACTATCAAAGCCAAACGCATCTCCTTTGACTTAAATCAGAGCTACAACTATTTGCACCAGAGAAACAGCTGGTTCTGAAACCAAAATAGCTCCTTAGTCAAGGGCATATTCCAGGGCTTGAATCATCTTTAGCAACGGAGAGGGGCTCAGTGTCAGTGAGTTTGACAGGGAACATGGGAAAAGCTAACTGACCTTTATGGAGAATGTCAGCACAGGGAACCAAGGCTTAATCCTCAAAAAGCCCTGAGGTATCACTCTCATTGGTGCCAGGAAATCCGTGCCCCTCTGAACAGGCAGGCACACTTACCAACAGAGCATGCAGGTCCAGATGCTGTGTGGGCCTTGATTATTGCATAATATTAGCAAATAGGATTTTTTTTAAACCTTTAAAATGCCCTGCTCAAACAAATCCAGCTTCATTTTTCAGAGGTCAGCGAAAGGACCAGCTCATTTCTTTGATGTAAGTATTAATTGAGCATGTTGAATCTGCTCTCTCACAGAATTGCTTCTTTCATGAAGAGACTAAAATAATATGTTGTTTGACACAGTGAATTTCCCTTCTGCCATACTGGAATACCATCACTAGAGCATTCAATGAATTGATCTGGTATACCTCAGGAAATACCTTTAAAAAGTACAGTATCAACAGCTTTGCCTTGTAAGGATGAGAAGCCCTTGACATACACAGATCTCCAAATTTCCTATAAACCTACTTGATTCTTTGTAAAACATTTTAATTCTCTTGGCAAAACCACTAAGCCTTTATGGGGATGCCTTTGTGACTTGCTTTTTTGAGCTCCGTCTCCCTCCTTCTGTTTGTTTTCCAGGTGAGAGCAAGCCAAGAATTACAGAGTTCTCTGGTTCACTGCTGTTGTCACTGGACACTCTGTCATTGATGGGGACCAGCTCCTGCATTTTGCTCACCACAGGTGCCATTGCATTGAGAATTATTGACATTGTCACCGAGGGGGCTATAGTTGTGTGAGTATAAATAAACACAGTGCTAGGAAAAGACACTCAAGGATAAATGGCAAAGGTAGTGCATTGTGTGAGACCAAAATAACTCCATGCTGTTCACTGAGAGCACACTGGCTGTCATGTACTGGCTATTTCCAGACAGGGTCCTTGTCTTCTCCCAAAAGGCAAAAAGCATGTGTGGCTTCAGAAGCCATGTGGCTCCTCCCTGTCCCTCCAAGGTGATGACACTGACAAGCTGGGACCCACTTATAAGTGTACTTATGTGTACTTACGTGAGTAGCAGTGCTCAATATCCAACATGTGCCAACATTCTCAGAGCTGTGAAGATCCCAGGCAAAATTACCTGCACCTGTATGGACTGTTCTCTCTCTCCCTCCCTTGCAGTCACGGGGTCTCTTCAGCAGCCCACTCTGCCAGGGCCCAATTTGGGAGTTTCACCCATGCTCTGTACCCCCAGAGGAGGTTTATGGGTGGCACAAGTGAACTAAAACATACAAATGATCTCACTGACAGGCAGAAGATTGAGAGAAAGATTTGGGCTAAGTCAAGTGGTGTATGTTACCTGAACGTAGCTCATCAATTTGGGTGAGAAAGTCTGTGGGTGCTTGGGACCGTCAGGGGAGAGAAAGACGCAACAGGTCCATAATGTCCATGTTTTGATGCAGTGGGGGGCTTGAGTGAGAGTCAGGGGTTTGTTCTGCAAACGGGACCAATTAAATATCAATTTGATTGTAGACTAATGGGTATTGAAAGAGCCACACTCCTGGCATGTGACTCCACGATATTAATTCATCAGGGACAAGCTTGGCTTAAATGATACCTCAGATGAGAACCGCTGAGAAGCATTTTGTCAAAATACAATACATGGACAAGTTCCTGATCTTCAGTGGAACTGACAAAGATTCACGTTTAGAACTCATTGGAAAGCTAAAACAATGTTTTGGCATTTTTAATGGTGTTTGTAAATGTCCTCTTAGCACTTGAATTATGTTATTTTACTCTACAAAGTTACTATTCCACTGATTCGTTTTTTCTTTGTTTGTTCTATTTTAAAGTAGAACATTATGGAGAAATGCAGAACTCAAAGCCAATTCATCTGTTTTGCTGTCCCGGGTACAGAGATGTTTATTTTGAAAGGAATATTTTAATGATCTTCTCCAGTTACAAAATAATAAAAGAAAGACAAATCTTATCCTGCAGTAGTTATTGTATTACATGTAAGCCCTTCTAAGCAGTAAATTACTCATGATATTAAAGCTACATTCCTGGATTTTTACCCAACCTCTGTGCTTTGCTACCAACCTTCTGCTCAGTGTAGTACATCCATTTTCCCTTTGAAGAGAAAGTCCCCTCTTGAATGGTATTCTAGTCACAAGTCAGGTGTTTCAGACTGTGAAGGGAAGGTCAAAAACTAAAAAAGAATATAGTTCTACTCATGCCAAGGGGATAGTAACACAGCAATCAAGCCCAGTTTGGAAAAGAACTTAGAATAGCACAGAAAGCAATTATTTTAATTCAGATATGCTGTCAGCAAGGTTTCTCACCCTTCTGTAGTCACACTTTTGCTGAAAGATTTTACCTGGGACTGACATTTGGACTGCTATCCACCAATAGTTCACACTTAACATTAAGAAGAAGTACTACTCTTCAAAAAGATTATCTAAATTGTTTATTTTATTTCTAATAGCCACATGCAACTTTGACCTGTGTAAAGTTACATCCTCACTGCAAAGTTAAGCTCAGTTCTTATTGGGTTTTGCTCTGCAAGATTTCATCATCTACAGAGATGGTTCAGAAATACTGTAAGTTTTGCTCCAGGACATTCATGGCTCCATGTACTCAGTCAGCAGGGAATGCAGTGTCTTGCTTGCCCAGATACACATCTGCTGCTTCAGGCCTGGAAAATCTGTTCGTGCTTCCAGCCAGAAGTCTCCAGAGGATTAAGTAGCCTCCAGCAAAACTCTTCTGAAATAGTGTTGAAATAAAAAATGTTAACATGTCCAAAACACTGATTAAACCTACATTAATCCTGAAGTAGTTATGGTAACCCTTCTGTGCATATGAACCTGCTGACCCAGCAACTGTGTAACATCTGAAGCAGCAGCCCTTCAGGGACAAAGTAAAAGCATTACAAGAAATCCAAGGTCTGCTTGGGGTATGTTTCACAGAGCTTCTCTGCTGGTAACTCCTAAGTGGCAAATCCTTCACTGCACTCTGCTGCCATTGTAATCTCTGCCAGCTCAGTGAAACAGGAGCAGATCCACTATCAGCTGCCACAGTTGATCATGTTGATGTCAAATCAGTGTCAGAGAGCTCTCGGCTCACCCAGGACTCTTCTTATATCTGTTAGGGCCTCATGAAGTTCTTCACCAACACCTTGAATTAGTTCAGGATAGGTGTTCCTGCAGGACCTACAGCATACCTGAAGGGTCAAGAAATCATCCCTGACCCACTCCAGAAGTCTGGATTGCTTGTGCCCTACTGTGCTTCCTGCTCAGCAGATTTTAGATCAGGTAGTAAATCTTACAACAGCCAGAGCTTGAAACAGTGACACTTCTTCCACTAGTCAGAGAAGGCTTCATCTATTTTGTCTTCTTGGCCAGGTGATCTGTAGCAAATGCCTACCACGATATTAGCTGTGTTGGCCTTCCCTCTGCTCCTGGCCATGACACAATCCATAGCAGAATTCCATGCATCCGAGCTGCTCCTCTCCGTGCAGAGCATAGCTGTCCTTCACATCTCACCTTCCTCCTAAAATGCTCACATGCACCCACCACAGCACTTCAGCTGTTAGAGCTCTTACAGCTTCTCAGCACAAAGGAGCAATGGGTGGGTCAGTCCCCCAATTATCCTATCCAGGTCTGAAATACTGTGAATACTGTGTCTCCCAATCCAATCAATGCAGAGATCTGGGCACTGTCTCAAGATGACTTGCTGAAACACCTAAATTAAATGATGTACCTTCATCTCTTGATTATTACTCTGAAAAATGATAATAATAGCCTTGGGGCAAGGCCTTAATCCACAATCCCCACGCATCCCATTATAGTCACAAACATGTCATGCATACTCTGTCGGGTTCAGCAGAAAGAATAACTGTTCTTTTCTAATGTAGTAAAGACAAATGAACAATGGAAGCCCTCTCTCAAAGATCTAGTCTCCATTTCCTTCACAAGTCAAGGACTTCCCTGCTTTCCTAGATATGGTCACGGTTGATGTGGTTTTGTTAGCTTCATACAGGAGAGAGAAAAGGAAGGAGCCACACAGAGGGGAACCCGTTTGAGGTCAGACCTTGTCACGACCAGCAGACTTGGGAATTTGAGTCCAGAAATTACTTGTTTGAGTTTTGTTTCTGCTGTATTCAAGGAAAGGGAAGAAGACTGTTTATCCTTCTGTAAATAAACAATATCACAGGGAGAAATACAATACATTTATAAGAGCAGTGTCTCTTCCAAATAGAAAGGCTGTGACAGGTGACAGCATACTTACAACCTATTCATTGAGCCTTAGTATGATCTCTTTCACATGGAAGAATTAGGATAAAAATATCTTTAAATTCTTCAAATTGCAGTTTGGTTTCTTCAAGCTGTAAAAATCTCACTGCCAGTATTTACAATTCAGTCTGAGTCCCAGGAGCTGTAACTGGTTTGTGGTGCTCCCAGAGCAGTTTCTTTACAAGATGAAGGTCTTGGTCCCAGCCAGTGCAGGAGCACATATCACCAACATTTGGAAGCAGGAAAATCCAGAAAGGAAATCCAGATTTCAAGGAAATCAGACTGACAACCTCTCTTCCTGCTGCAAATCACTTCCTGATCCAGTTTCCAGTTTGACTGCTGCTCTCTCCCACAGTACACCTGCAGGTAAAAAGGCAATACAAGCAACACACCCATTCCCAGGTGAGGAGCAAGTGAGGTGATGCTGCAGTTGTGTCTGTACTAAGGAGCTGCTACTGGCCCTCCTTGAGTGGAGGTTGGTTGGTTAGTTGCTTGGTTGGTGCAGCTTTGGCTTTGAGAGAGTAAGGGAGACAAACCACAGAATAAACAGGAGCAATAAGAAGCATCTTTAGAGCTCTGTCAAAGATTCACAAGAGTGAGTCTATCTGAGAGGGGAGTTAACAGAATGAGCTAAAGAATATTTTCCCCCCAGGCAGAAATGAAATTCTGGTGGGATCAGGAAACATGATGGCATCTTTAACTGCTGCAGGACCCAGTGAGTCCCTGCTTGTCCAGATGGGACAAAGAGCCACATTCCTCAACACATGCAGAAGTGTTAGGTCACTGGTCTCACTGGAGCTTAGTACTGCTGAAATGTCTAAGCAAAAATGGACAAATCCTGTCGTTTTATTGATGAAATGCTGGTTTTGGCCGGCTCAGAAAAATGTTCAGGCCCAGTCTGCCTCAGTATTTCATGTGTATCAGGCACAGGCCCCTAACAAGACAAGAAGAACAGTCTGAACCAGAGAGACTGGAGACAGGGAACCTGCAACGCTGGCAGGTCCTGCCATGCTGACTCCCAGAGAATTTGCTGAGCACAATGGGTGCTGCCTTCACAGGTTGCTGGTCCAAACCCACCTGCAATACAAGTAAAACAGACTTGAGCTCACTTTACTTCTTTTCATACCTCAAGTCACCCAACTACACAATCATGGACACCCAAAATCCAGCTGGCTCCCCTTGCTACACTGCCACTTTTCTTGCAGCTGCAAAGTCTGAAACTCCTGAGGACAGAGTTTCCTTAATTACTCATCAGGCAGACTTTTTTTTTTTCTTTTCTCTGTCTCTTTTTCCATTTCTGAGTTGCGACGTTTCCTGCCAACATTCTGCTTGGAATGAATTTCTACAACAGAGCCATATAACTTCTGAAAATAGATACTTACACTGGAAAGCCTGACACACCCTATATGGAGCCTGTGAGTGGCAGAACCATAATCAAAAGACAGTCAAGACACTAGGCCGTGCTAGCAACATTCAATTAGGCTCTGAGCAAAGCAGCCCTAAGAGAAGAAAGTAAATGGGAACTCTGTAAACGCCCCCAGGCTCTTTTCGTCACTCAGAGGCATTTCAGTTTGTCCTCTTTAGAGTAACCCTAGCTCAAGCAAGTTATTCCAATGTCGCTGGTATGTTCAGAACCCCTTGAAAAATAAAAAATTGCAGAAATGGCCAACTGTCATGATTCCCTGATATGAAACTCTGTGCAAAACCTATGGGGACAAAAAGCCAGTAACCATATGATATGTCTGAGCTCTGCCTATCATTAACAAGGGTGGGTTTTTCAGGGTAAGATTCTCCTGGGCCAAATAACAGGAGAGTGATAAATAAAGCTTGTCAAGTGCCCTTTCTGACTCACTCTCTCCTGCTCAAGCGTGACTCACTGTCATGTGTGAAAGGCTGCCAGGTCTTGCTTACATGCTGAAACAAGCATGGGTTCTCTGTGTTAGACACACATAACCTCAGAAAAAGCAGACACTTGCTGCTGAGAAGGCAGCCCTGGAAAGGACTCTGCTGACTAAAGGACCTGAACTTCAAGGTATTTCTCAACCCTTTCTGAAAAGTTCAAGGTTGTTGTTAGATTACCACAGAAAACTTAGACCCAAAGCCATGGCAGAGGACTTGGCTGAGTGAACGCAGTGTTTTAAACCACAGCTCACTAGGACCATGAGGTTTTACCCAGGTAGCTCCAGTGGAAGAAGCCAGACAGCACATTCTAAGTGCAGACAGAAGTAACTGAGACCATGCCTGGTCCAGAGCTGCCTTTTGTCCAAGGAAAACGGCATGAAAAAAAGCAGTCACTATTTCATGGTGAGAATGTAGCCCCATGAGGCTGCTCCCTCAAGGAGCCTGTGAGGAACCTGTCTTGAATCTGCAGAGGGGCCAAGCACATTGAACACCATCTCTCAGTGTGAGTAGCTCACTGACTGCTCCTGAGCAGCACCAGTGGCTGCTCAGTCCTCCCCTCTCTGCAGTGACAAGGCCCTTGCAGGTAAATGGCCATGCACAAAAAGCTTGTTTGCACCCAGGAGCTTGGCTGCCTACGTGTGCTCCACCCTTTGGTCTGCTCCTGTCACCCCGGGCCCACCACTGGCCGAGTGCGCAACTCTGTGAAATCTCTGCCCCAGGCACTAATAACAAATCCCAGTTATTAGCACATACCACAGTCTGCATTGCCCTGCAGACAGGTGGCAAAGGACACCTTGCCCTTGTGCTCTTTTGAAGGCTCCGTGCAGTGTCTGTTGCTGTGCCGTGACAAAGCAAGGTGCTTTTGCAAGGACGACAGTGCTGGGGTGTCAATCCACAGGTCCCAGCGTGATGCAGCTAGAGGCACACAGCTGCACCCATCCTTTAGCACACAGAGGACTTCCAGTGCAGGAACTGACAGCTTTCTCCCAAGATTAGGAGGGGAAGATGTGCCATAGCCTCCCTCAGCTCCAGGTATTGGCCAACATCTTGCTGCACCATGTAGGGAAAGCGTGCTGCCGCAGGGCAGTGATACCACAGCTGCCTCGTGCGTGTTCCACCAGGTGTGCACCATCCAGGAGTCACCTGTGCAGCTGGGAAAGCCACGCACATGTGCTCTGACCCAACAAGGGTCTCAGAAAAACCGCAGATAAAGCACCATCTCAGGGTCTTATCACCATTTTTCAGATCGTATGATCGCTAACCTGTCTGCCCAAAATGAAGATATAACCTCAAAATGTTAATTTTGAATAGAATCACAGAATGGTTTGGGTTGGAAGAGACCTTAAAGATTTCCTAGCTCCAGCTCCTCTGCCAAGGGCAAGGATACCTTGCACTAGACCAGGTTGCTCAAAGAATAAAGAGTGTACCATGATGTGTATGAGGAAGATACAGAAGCCACACACAGTTTTAAATATATCTCTTATATTTATTCTTCTCTGGGAGAAGGTTTCCATCCCCTGTTCTAAGAGGTTATATTTAAATATTTTTGCTGTGTACCAGAACGGGTGTCTAATGAAAAGCTTAAAGAGAAGCTGCAGGCCACAACAGCCTCATCCAATGGAAAAAGGACTCACCTGACACATGGAAAACAAGCCTAGGCCACAATGCTACTTAGGCACTAATACCACATGTGCCAGTCTAAGTGAGGAGACTAAGTATTAGCTGTGAACCTGCACTGCAAGTGTCTGTCTCAACAAGGCAGTGCAGGGCCATCCCACAGAAATGCTCTAGTCCCTGCACTGTTGGTTACTCCAGAAGTACATTTCTCATCATAATAGTGCTGTAAATTTTCATCCTTTTAAAAGCTGAGCCAGATATTGCAAGGGTAAAAAAAATTGAATCATTCTTCTTCAGCATTGGTATATTTCGATGAAAAATTTCCAAATTGGCACTAATGTGTCAAATTGCTCTTCTTAGCAATGATGAAATATTATACTTCTGATTTTCTTCCACTGTTTAATCATCCATTATTCCATTGATTCTTACTGGCTATGGCCAAGACAGGATTTTATCCTAAATTTCCTTTGCTAAAATTTCCATGCTAACATTTTAATGTTTATCTGGTACAGATAGTTTTATATGTAAGATAGTAATGAATAAGATTAATTCTATCCAAGAAAAAAAAACGAGAGATTATGATAATTTAAAAAAAAAAAAAGTGAACACAATATATTAGAGATTCTGGGGTAGCTTCCTTCAGAAGCAAAATTTCACCAATTTTTTGGCTGTACTAAGTAATGTCTCCTGGTTGTTTTGCTAACTCCTTACAAAAACAGGGTTGACATTGAAATCAACAATCATGTTCATCTGCAGGTGTCCAAGTACTTCTCAAAATCAGCCAGGAAGATAATCTTCTCAGAAATGGTCCAACAAAAGCATCAAGATGAAGGACCAGGATTTACAGCCCAGGTCTCCAGTCACCCAGCCCAGTCCCCTGTGTGTCAGACTCCTCCAGCTCTGACAAATAAGTTGGGCATCCTAAGCTGCAATTTCCAAGTGATTGACTGAGCAAAGTGAAACCACGCACTCAACACAGGCAGCACTGCTGCGAGTTGCTCCAACTGCAGTCACCTTCTGCCATCGCTCTTCAGAGCACAGAGCTCTCACTGCTCAGCCTTGCTTTGGGTGGCAAACTGAGGCCATTTGTCAGGATAGAGAAACCACTCCTTACTCATCTTTGTTCTTGTTTTTCCTCTTCCTCCATTGTCCCTTCGGGTGTGCTCATCCAGGATTTTAACTCACTACAATGTGATGCCCGCCCTGTTAGAAAACATCATGTTAATCTGCTTGACAGAGTGAAGCAAAGAAAAACAGCAGAAAGGGGTACAGGTTTGTAATGTTTCCTGGGTAAACCAGAAAAGAACCTTGTCTCCTTTAGCAGAGAATGTCTGCTCTGCCCCAGGGAAAAACAAATAGCCGTGCCTGTACCCTCAGCACCTTGAAATCCCATTGTGTTCCTGTGTGGAGTGAGCATGCACACAGCATGGATTGCAGACAGCCCAGTGAAGCTCCCTGAGAGTTTGGTTCTTTTGCATACCAATTACATGACTCTATGCATAATGTACAAAGCTGAGATGCTCGGGATGCACCCCATGATCCCACAGCATGCACAAAACAATTACATGCGCGTTTGCAGCAAATTTCATGCTCTCAAGAAATACCAGACTCGCTGGTCATGTGCTGCAGACATGTCCAAAGATTTTGCATGGGCAGTGCTGTAGCATTCATGAAGGCAATTCTTAAATTCTCATTTCCAGGCAAAAGAAGATTTAAGTCTTAAAGGGAGATTTCCATACTCTTCAACAGAGTAAAGCTGATTTACAGTGGTCCTGTGTATATGAGTTATTACATTTAAAAATTCTGCAGTGATACTGCTGTTAACCATGGCTGGATGGGAAATTGAATTCCTCTCCTATGGCATACCCAGGCTTGAAAGATTTTATCATGGCTTGAAAGTGTTTATCATGAATCAGGAGAAAAAGTTCTATTTCTATTATCATCAAAATTGCATATTTAAAATACAATGCAGTAACAAAATTACTTTTTTGGAATAAAGTATATCAGTAATGTCTGATCAGAACATTATTAAAAACCAAAAGTCAAGAAGACTGAAGAAGTTGGAATGAATCATGAGCAAGGAAGTAAATCCCATTTTGATTTTCAGAAGTTTTGATTAATTTCTGCTCAAATTTATGTTAATGCATATTTCCTTTCCACAGAAAACTTACGATTTTTAACAAAGCACTACAATGAGTGGCAGATGCTTTGCCATCAGATAACCAAGAGAACTATCTCTGCAAGCTGCAGGCTCTCTCAGGCCTCTCAGAGCCTACACTCCTGTTCCTCCTGTGCAGACCAAATCCTTGGTCCAGTGGCCTTTCTCCCAGTGAGAAAGATTTTGTTGTTATCCTTCCTCATAGCACTACCAAATCCATGCATGGACCAACGAAGCTTTGAAAGCACTGGTTTATTAAAGGTATGTAGACAGATGAGGCTAGAAACAGAGCGAGCTCAGATGGATTTCATCTTGCTCAACTCTGACCAGTTTGGCTTAGTCTTGGCTAGTCTAATCTGAGATCACCACCCAGTTTCCCTCAATAATCAATGGAAAGAGACTGATGGGATAAGTCACTCTGTGGGGTTCCTATCACACATATCTATCTCAAGAGGCAACAGTTCACCCTCTGGCTGAGTTTCTTTATTCCACAGTGGCTGTTGAGGCAGCTGAAGGGCATGGTCTGACTGGACAGAGAGTGTTTGGGCAGCTGCAGGTAGGCAGATGATCCCCACCCTGAATGACAGCATTATTATCACAGAAAATATCACTTCCAAATACCAACTCATTGCATCTCACCTCCACATCTCTGCTTGCTGATTAAAAAAACAAAATCTGGCTTTTCACTGCTATGTAACATTTGTCATCGCTGGCATAAGCTGAATCAGCTCCCAATAAATCTGATCTCTGCCAAGTCTGTTCTTGAGAAGATGTCATCACTAGGGCTGCTGGGTATCCTTGGAACTGAATCCACGGTTCCCCTCTTTCAAGGAAAAGCTTCCCAGTTTATGAAGTAAAAAGTATAATTTGGGCCCAGATGTTCTGTACTGATCTGCTGAAGCCCTGCTACATGACGAGCCTCACAAAGGGCTGATGGAGCTGTTTGTGGTAGGCCAGAGGAGTTTATTGGCATCTAGAAATGTCACCAAGGGCAATGGAAATGAAAGACTGTAAAATTTCTTACCTGCGGAGATGAAACTGTGAGGCCAACGATGAGAAGAAATCTATAAAGCAGACTTCCCAGAGGGACCTCAGGCTGTGGTGGGAACTGCCTGGAGTCTGAGAGCCACCAAGGGACTGAAACTCCCCAGCTTAGGGCTCCAAGGGGAAAAGGTTTGGGCTGAAGAGCAAAGAGATAGTATTTTACAGGGACACCTAGGCCCTGGAGGTAAAATTTTATTCCGTGCACTCTGCCCTACAAATAAACTACTGGGTGAACCAAAAAAAAAAGGAAAGGAGCATTTGGGTGTATGTGCAGGGGAGGGACATGCTCTGGGCTGGCACTCAGTCACACTCTCGTTTATCTTTGTGACTTTCTTACCTCAAAGAAGCTCCGATCTTTGTGCAATGATGTTTTTCTCCTAAGGCAGCGAACAAGAGCACAAAATTAATAGCAGCAGTCGTCCTTTCAGTTCTCTGAAGAGAGCATTGAATATGACTCATGGGGCTATGCCAAGCTGGCATTTCACCAGGGCAATAAAGTTGTTGCTGGTAGATCCTCATTAACAGCACGCGGAGACCCACTGTCCAAGAGAAAGAAGGGACTTCTGCGTTGCCTCAGAAGAAGAAAATGCAAAATATTGTATGGCTGAGTTAATTAAATCTGACAGAGAACAAAGCTGGTTGTGATGAGCAGGCGAGGCTCCCCTGCTGGGCTATCTAGACTGAGCTCTCTGCAGGGGCCCCTCAAAAGTGGTCAGTGGCTGATCTAACCCAGTTCCCACTGAAGTCAATAAAAAAACTCTTTCTGACATCACTGGAAGAGCACCAAGCAGTGTTTCTGGGGGCACAAAGCCAGGACAATGCTGAGACAATAAACTTGAAAACCAGGAAGGAGGTGCCTGATGTATCTCCAAGAAGAAATGTAAAACATGCCCAAGAACGACAAAGGGCCTTTGTTAAAGAGCAGCAATTTGCCCAGTGGAAGCCTGAGAGATGCTCTCAGCACCCACTTGAGCCCGGGCTGGTCACACAAAGCCAAATGACTGTCCATCATGGAAGTGGTCATTAAGCAGAGGTTGATGCACACATCCCAGCAGCCACGCAGCTCTCCTGGAGATGGCACAGCTCACCCTCATTGAAAGGCAAGTACATTTTCCCTGCTACCCTACAGATCCCCACAGATCTGGCTTGGTCCTGCCAGATGCCCAGGAAAGCCTGTCTGCACATCAGCTCACCAACTCCTGACGTGTCCCTTATCTTCCTGATGACATCAAGTGGTCCACACCTCGAGGGGATCCCCAGCTGCCATCATCCCAGAAATATCAGTGTAGAGGAGTCCATGAAGATAATACCTTTCAGCCCTTCAGCTCATTTTACCATCTCTGGACTTCCATTTACTGATTTTTTGATCAAGAAAACATGGTGCCCACCATGTTTTGCCCACATGTGAACCACACCTGGCGCCCACCAGCCACAATCCTGCTGACACTTCACATATATGCAAGGGAAAAGAGGCCTGACTGTGCATGCACGGCATGGCCCTTTGCCAAAGAAAACTTCCAAAACAACTCCAATCATTTTGGTTCCTTATGAATTCTGGTAAAGCACAGCATTCTGTCTTCAGAGTATCAGAGAGGAGAAACCTAAAGTGGCCCCAGGTTCGTAAACCTAAATATGAAACCCGGATTCACGTTTTAGCATTATACAGCTCATGTGGTGTCTGGGAACTAAGTTCCTAGTTTAGCAGCGAAAACTATGTAGAAGCCAGGAACAGAAAATAACGCTAATAATTAGAGACAAAGGAGGCCAGGGGTCTTCACCCTTCTTTCTCCCAGTGCTTTCTTCCCCGAGGTGAGGTACTAAGCCAAAAGACCTGAGTGAGGTAAAGTTTCCTAAAATAAGTATTGAACTAGGAGGCACCTCCCATGTCTAGGGCACAGTTGCTAATTAGGAAAATACAGAAAAGGGTCAGGAAAACATCCTGGAGCAACAAGCTTCAGGACAGGACATGTAAGAAATTCGAAAGCGTGAGCAAAAAGCATCATGGCTTCTAGTAACACAGCAATATTTCTTACAGAATTTACAGCAATATTGATTTCTCTGAGCTGTGAAGGGGATTGGGTTAGTTCATAACAGTGGAGGACAGCACAGCCCTGTTTGCCCC
Source organism: Acanthornis magna (assembly GCA_036785705.1). Classification (NCBI taxonomy): domain Eukaryota; kingdom Metazoa; phylum Chordata; class Aves; order Passeriformes; family Acanthizidae; genus Acanthornis; species Acanthornis magna. Next base: position 427,750 of record JAWUZG010000097.1, read on the forward strand.
ATTGATGCAGCTTCGGGAACACTCTGTGTTTTTCCCATCGTGACAAATGCCCATAAGGAAATTGGCACTACAGAAAGGTTGCACAAGCCTCATAACTTAAAAGGAGAAAGCCAGACACACCTATTCCTTCCTTAGCGTTGGAGGCACAAAAGGACTAATGCTAACATATACAAATAACAGGTCTGGAGGAACTCTCAAATTCCAGTCTGGAATACTGTCAAGATAGGATTTTAAAGCTGCATTTTACAAATCATGTAAATGTTTAAGCTGAAGATTATCTCCACCTAAACATACTTTTTTACAATTTCAGAGAAAACACTTTCATAAAACATCAGTAGTTTCATATGAACACATAGACATTTGGCAGATCTGGTAGAGAAAGCACTTTACCAATATAGTATAAGATTTCATTAAAATGTTGCTACGGTGAATTGGAATGAAAAGCAACAGCTTCAACACCACCATGAACCCATAGTTGGGTTATAAGGAAATATAGTAAAACTGGGGGTGATACACCACCAAGAGTTTCTCAGCTTTTTAATCTAAATATTTTTCATGTTAAAAAAATAACTCATCAAAAGTAACCTTCCCCGCAGTTTCCATTTCATCCAAACCCATGTGTGCTCAAAAAAATTCCTAGCCATCTTATAATTAAGAGTGTTAACTAGTTCTGTCCTTTAGTTCTTGTACTTGGCTATTCATATAATGGTCTGGGAGGATCCAGATAACATTGAAGGCTGGAATGAGTCAGCCTGGAAAAGATTATGTTTATATAATTGCAGCATGGTATGGGAAGTGCCCTATATTATAACAGGCTCAGCGTTAGCCTAACTCTGAAGGCAGCTGTAGTCAGCCACCCTGCTATGAGTAACTCAGGTGCTCTCTTCACACAGCACCTGCCTTACTTCATGGAGGCTTTAAGACACAGCTCTTTCACAGCCTTTGTGTTTCCCCAGCCTGGGCACCAACATCCCAGCCCAGCCTCCAGCCCTCACCGTGATGGAATATAAAGAACACAGTTTCACTCTCATGCTGGTGGCTTTTCACCACCAGATCTCTCACTTGTCTCATTCCCATTCCCCAGACAATGTGAGTGGCTGAGGAGGCAGCAGAGCAGACTGGCTGCTCTATCCAGCAGCATCCAGCCCTTGAGTCCAAGTTACTGCAGTAAGTTCCTCCAACTGATTCCCATAAGCACAGACATTAGGGCCACCCAGCAAGTAGTGAAATGCTGTCATGACCCTCCCTGTCCAACCAGAGAGAAGGTTGAGTCTGCTCAGCAGAATTTGGAAGGGAGAATTTGGCAGAGGAGGCTGCTCCCAGAGTGCCTGGTGAAGAGCTGATGTGTCAGGATGCTGAGGAAACACAATTCTTAATGCCGTGTCCAGCACCTTGTGGTGTGGGACACACTGAAATGGAAGCCCTGTTGGGACAGCAATTTCAGCTCCCCTTTGACTCCATCGTTTCATGGGTTACCTTCTCCTCTTGATTACGAGGAAACGCACGTTCCCGCACCCCAGCCAGGAGCAAGGCTGCCTGGAGCTGTGTTGCAGAACGGCAGGCGCATGTTTGTGACTCCTCTGGGGGACTGGCAGCAGCTTCACACCAACTGACTGAAAGTTTTCATGAAACTGCTCTGAGAAGATCCCAAGGGACTGGAGTGCTGTGTGGGGACTGCTCCTTTGTGTTGTCAGGAAAAGGAAACATTGTGTGAGGACATGCGTGGCTGAGGAAAGAGTCCCTAACACTAGTACAGTCTGTGACCTCTCTGTCATTACATTTTCCTTCCATTAACCATTCTTCTTGTGGTGCTTAGTTGCTGGCCAGAGTTAAACCACACCATCCTCACCACCTGTTAAAAATCCCCTCTTTCTTGTCCTCATAATTCCCTTAGCTTGTCTCCCTTTTCAAACACCCTCCCATCCTCTCCTGCCTTCTTCAGGTTCTTTTTTAAATCTCACTACAGGTTGGTCTCCCGTTTCAGCCCATGGCTGGGACCATCGCTGCTGAAGCGTGGTTGGTCTCCACCACTCTGAAACAGCCATGCACCACCCTCCCTGCTCAGAGGGGTGATCCCACACTCCTAACACCCAAGCACAATCTCTTCTTACCTCTACTCCCTGCACTTGCTGCACTTCGGGTACATGGTCTCCCTCCCTTGCTAGACTTGTCTTTATACTCTCTCAGACTTGGCATAAGAGAAAATTTATGCAACCAGCAGGCACCCAATGATTTGCTTTCAAGGTTGAGTTAAGTGGAAGTGGCCGGGATTGTGCACTGATTTTTGCCCCTCTGGCTTTCATGTTGGGCCCATTAGAGTTCTCTGCTCCATGTATTCAGCAAGATTCCTGCATACCAGAGCTAGAGCTTTCCAGTCTGGTACCCAGAGCTCTGCTGCAATTCATTGTGGCTAAATCAGTTGTCAGCAGCTCACCAGAAACACTTTTGGAGTTGGTTATGAGATAGAGCTGCAGGAAGATCAGGACCCTTCTCTGTCTCATGGTCCCGGTAGATCTCTGTGACTCCTTGGCTCACAAGACATTTATTATCCTGGGCATTCACTTGTGTCACACAACAGACACTTGACCCTGGGCCACCGAGGGAAGGGACGGCCTTGCTTTGCACTCAGCATGTGGTGCTGGAGAGCCATGCCTTGTCCAAGGATGAGGATACAGTCCACGTCGGCAAGGTAGACCCTGGACACCCCTAAATTCACCAGCACATCTTCTCTAAAAATATCATAGTCCTTTTAAAAGCAAAAAGTCAAAAATGTTTTTAGGGCAGTAGGCATGCAAAAAGAATGACTGTTCCTGAGAAGTGAGTATGGATTTTAGGCACCTGAACCACCATGCTGCCTGACACCACCATGAAGGGATCCCTCTGTACCACGGAGGGTTCAGATGCTTCCAGAGCAGCTGGGCAGTGCTGCTGGGGCCACAGGGGCTGAGGCTTGGGCCCAGACAGTCTTTCTTGCCCCACACAAGGTCTAAGCTGCATGCCCACAGCCTGTGAGGTTGCTGTCTTTGATCCTGCATGGCTTATGAGCCCTTCCTGAAGCCACCATGAAAGCCCTGGGGGTAGGGATCCCCAGGGCTGGCTTTGTCACCGCAGCCTGGAGCTGTGGGTCTGGCTCTCCCAGAGTCACCACTTACTGCTCTTCAAAAAGGCCCACGAAGCGCTTTTGGGACCGCCTCTAAACAGGAACGGCTGACAGCGCAAGCCTGTATTTTAAACCAATTCAGATCAAACACTAAGGAAATTCCAAACCAAAGAGCTTTCTGTTTTCTCTGCTTCCCCTGTAATCCACCCGCCTGTCTGCCGGTTCCTGGGAGTGCTGCTGGCCTAAAAGCTACCAGTCTCTTCTCACACACAGGAGAGTTGGTTTTATCTGCCCTCCTTGATGGGTTGCAGCTCTAAGGCTTCCTACCCAACCCTTCCTTAATAAATTAGAACAATTACTCTGGGCTTCGCAAGGATAATTGCTAATAAAATTCAGCAGATTTCCCCCAAAAGACATGAAAGGGTTGGAAGCAGAAGCAGAAACTAAAGGAGAAAGAAAATGCGGGACAGAAATAATAGCCCTTGTTCCATTCATGTCTCATCCACCGCTGGTGAGTTTTTGTTCTAAGAGTCACATATTTCAGAGATGAGTCCTCCCAAGCTGTCTCCAGTGGGGAAATGCCTCATGCTCACTGCTTTGGAAAAATGGTCGGTTGTTTCTGAAGTTCATTTACAAGATCTTCCAGAATCTAGAAAAAAATCCTGAAACCCTCAGGCTTGGATTTACAAAGAACCAGCAGGGCATCAGCAAAAGGCTAAGTCACAAGAAGCAAAAGATGTCCAGAGTCATCCTTTCTCTGATAGGAACCCCTTCCAATACTTTATTTTCAAAAGACAGTTTAATGCAGAGAAGCAATGAATTCTGAAGCCTGGGTGGTCTTAGGTGTTCCTTCAAGGGACTGTGGACACTGATACTTCTACAAGTATCAGTGGTTTAGGTTCAAGACAGCTGAGGAGCTATTCAGACCATCAGGTCTGGGTCATTATGGACAAAATTAGACCCGACAGATGAGTTAAGCCTCTCAAATAGGCAGCCCAAATGGCAGGAACCCCCAAACACACCAACAAGGAGCAGGAATAACCAGCTCTGTTTTCTGTGTTGTTAGGTTATCGCATTGGGCCTGCAAGAAGAGCTGCTGGAGGACTGCACAGCGTTGGATGAGGCTGTGAGATGGCAGCATGAGGCTGATAAAGGGCTAGGTGGGTCACCAAGCCCTGTCTCCCACTAATCTGTCTGTCAGCTAAACTGGGAGCAAATTACAGGCATCGCTAACGAGAAACTTGAAATGGTACTGGCATGTCTTGCCTCCAGTCTGTCTCTCCTTGTGGCACATTGCCAGCTCTACACAGGAAAGCAAAAGAGCCTCTGAAATTAAATTATATCTTGGAGGGAGGGGGAGGAGTCTTCTTCTTGAGCAGGCCACTTGCAACAGCCCTGAGCATGGGATTTATGTGGGATAGATACAGGAAAACAAATGACTACGCAATCTTCTTTCACATTTGCCCAAATACATCAGCATATCACAAACCCAAGGATTCTTATCACAAGTGTAATTTTCTGTCATTCTGATTCTATTCTGTAGTTACGAAATCCCTTTCACAAGCTCTCAGAGCTCCACCTTCAGAAACACAGTAGTTTTCTTGCCTGCCCCAACTACTTCCTAGTGGAAGACCATTCCAGAATTTTACACCACAGGAGGGGAAAGACAGTCCTTGATACGTTTGATTCGAAATATAGCACATATAAGTTTGTAATCACACAATGTGGATTACAAGAAATGGGAGAGCTTGAATAGGGAAAGAAGATGCAATACCAGAAAGCTCTTCACACTATGACTAACATCCCCCTGCTTCTCCAGTTCAGCTAAGACACTAAAACAATTAAGGCTGAACTTCAATATTAAATAGGACCTAAAATTGCCTTTTGTAATTTCATTTTCCTTACTTCTATTTATACTTCAGTAGATCAATATCCTGCATTCCTGCTTCTGCATGGTAAGTGCCTCTTCTTTAATCTTCTCTTAACACTCCATTCAGATAATCCTGACAAGCAAGCACTTCCCTTCAGGGATGGTAATGAATCTAAATAAAGCCCTATTGTAGAAAAGAACAGTCAGTATATGTTTCCCACCAATAGGCAGGGATCACTTTGGGAGCACTGCATGGCACAATGCACTGAAAAGTGTCATCTGGCAGGGTTTATCCAGCAGCTTAGAGCTGATCCCTACTAACCAGAGGTCCCTTGATCCAGGAAACATAACCCTATATTGCAATAGGTCTGAACTCCCCTTTGTTTCAGTCTGTTGCTGCATTTGCCACACCACCCAATGATATGGTGAGGTGTCATGACCCATGGCGTGGCCTCCTTGTCCTTTGGCAGCCAAGAGCAAGGGGATCATTTTGTGAACTACAGCCCACAGCACCTCAGCTCAGTCTATGACCTTTGTGTCCTGAACTATGCTGATGGTTTTCTTTATTTATAAATTGTTCCTTGAGCAATGAAAGAAACAACTGTAAATCTATGGATGTAGAACAAATCAATTCCTTAGAGGCACCAAACTTCCAACACTCTATTCTCCAATCCAGATAAATCTGACTGTCTTTATATCAAGGTTTCATGAACTGTGAAGCAAGCAATCATTAAGTATTTTAAGAAAATGGTGAATCATTTCCAGAAACTATTATAGCCTCCAGAAAATCACTGAAGTTTGTGACAATCATGGTTTGTAACTTCACATACCCCTCCTGATCTGTTCCCCCAGTATCCCCACTTCCACTCTGCAAGGCAGCAAATGTGGTCACACACCCTGACTTGGGAACTGCTTTCCTAGCACTTATTCCTCATGCCGTAACATGTTTCTGGCACCTAAGAGTCATCAGAACCTGCTTTGCAAAGTATTTAGAAACAAAGTCTTAAAGCAATGTCACCCACAGCACAAATTAACACCCAGCAGACTCAGTTGTGACTATTTGCTGCTCTGTTTTGCAGGCAGAAATGGGTGGATGCTAATGTTAGTCCCAGGAAAGGGCATTAAGGGATGCTCATTTGGTCCAGGGGACTCACATAGATTTAACATCAGTGGTAGTAGAAATTATTTATTCAAATTGCAGCATCTCCTTGTGGACCCAGATTATTTGATGGCCCCATTGCAGCAGGACTGGACTCAGCCACTATCTTAAACAGGAGATCGTGGCGATGCTATGGCACGTGGACAACGACACTCACCACTCAGGGAAGGGCTGGGGCAAAGCAGGGTTCGAACCCCACCAGAAAATCTGCCCCTCCATAGCCAGAGGAGCCTATGTCCTGGAGGTCACGGAGGACAAGGAGATGGGGGACATAAAAGGCTGAGACCAAGGGCCCTTTCTCTGTAGTATCCCATATATAGACTGGTCCCTGGTCATAAACAGAATCCCACTGATTCTGATCTGACAGACTGATCTATGATTCCAGATTTGCTGAGGCAAGCCCTGTGTACTTATACCCCTAATGTACTCAGAAAATCAAGGATCTGCATTCCTTTTCCAGGTAATTCCAGGGCAGTTTTTCCCAGGTGAAAAGGTAGATAGAAGTGCAGGGCCATGAGGAACTCATTTAGCTTCTCATTCCTAAGTAGAAGGTGGAACGGTCACTGTGAAGTTTGCAGATTTGCAGATAGAGACACCACCAGACCATTATGAGAAAGAACAAAGTCTCTGCTCAAGGGCTGCATTATACCAAATATTAGCAGAATGGCTGAGACCTGTTCATAGCAAGCACTCCACCCCACACCAAGACTTTGAAGGCTTTTAGAGAATTACTGACAGTCGAATAAACATGCTGAAGAGTGGATGGAACTAGGTATTACCAGACCTATTTCCAAGAAATGTATTTTCTGCACTTTACCTTCCTTTAGGTAACAGAATAGAAAGCTTTTAAACACTGATAGAATTATTTCTTTGCATGTGTTCAGGACAACATGAATTTGGTGTTGTTTCCGACTGAACCTCACAAATAAGAGATTTTAAACTTCTAATATTTCCTATTCTGCTTCTCAGTCAGAAGAGAGGTCCCTCCACATCCAGCCACACACACAAAATTCTCCAAACCAACTCTACATGACATACCTCATACCAGCTACAAAAGTTAATGTGATGTGAGTCACTCACTTCTTTCAAAAGCAAAGCAGCATCTGAAAGCATACAGAGGAGAAAAGCAGCATTTCCTAAAAAAAATGCTAGTGTCAGCAGATACAGCTTTCTAACTTGTAGAGGCAAGGCCTTGCTGATGTGAAATACCAGCAATTACTCACGTTTGACATCACCCAACGTCACATAGTCGTGTTGTACCCACTTGGGCAGCCTATGCAATTTTCCTCCTTGGTCAGCCTTCTCTCAGGGAGCGTGGCACTGCAATCTTCTTGGGAGATGCTGGTGGTTGACCAATACATAACATTCAAGGACACAGTGCTAATTCCAGTCTGAGAATATTGTCTGCCTCCTACATCCTCTCTTCATTGCACTCAGTTTCAAAGGGACAGGCAGTGAAATGTGCTTGGCAGGTATCCTGAACTAACTTTCAGCTGTTAGAACAATAAACCAGGCTGGGGATGTTGAGAGAAACAGGACATTTCACCTCTAAGGTTGCGTCTGAAGTTGCTCTTTTAGTTGCTAATATAATAAATTGTGACTGTATTATTTAGATCAAAGAGGTTTTAAGTAATGGATGAAAGTCAGCTATACCATGTTGTGAATTTATAAAATTAATAATAACAATAATAATTTAATCTTTGAAGTGCCTTACACAGATGAATTAATTACCTCACAATACTCTTTGGAGTAGATGAGAATTATTACCTCATTGTGAGCGATCTGGAAACAGCAACAAAGATGCTGAATGACTTTACCAAAGTCAGACCAGGCTAGTGCCTGAGCTAGCATTCAACACCAGGCATGTCTGGCTTTGTTTTTGTGTTCAGACCACTCATCCACCCTGTTGAAATGACAGCTGGCTTCCTGCTTCACGCGCTTTGTTCAGACATGATCCTCAGACAATGGGTGAAAATATTCCCACCCAAATGATCTTGTTTCTTTTTGAGCTAGGCTAGTCGAATTGAAATACCTCTTTAATGTCTTAACACGCATTTCCTGAAAGAGAGCATTTTTTCCTTCCTTGAGGTTCTTCCTCAGCTGCTGGATTGGAGCTGAAATACAGCATATGAGCATGCAGCAGTATGATTTTAAATTACTAGCAGCAGTACGAAGAGGTCAACATCCCAGAACATGAAGACATATCTGTTTTGGCCTCTAGTTGACACTAAGAAAATACCTGGGTTGTGGTGAGGCCAACATGAGATGTTGCTTTTAAAAATACAGAAGCAAAGAACAAAAGGGCATCTGGGGGTCCTCCTGCTCTGCCCCGTGCCCCAAATGCCCTGTGACACATAAACCTGTGCAGCAGTGTCTCAGGAGGTGGCTTTAGGAAGATTTCAGATGCACACTGCTCCATTCCAGAGCTCTTCTTCGGGATCACTGAGGGAGGATCAGGGAGAGATCACCACGGAGCCCTGCAGAGCTGCTGGGCAGGGTCAGCAGCGTTCCCAAGCCCCGTGGAGAAGTTGGCTGAAGCTGCTGAGACACAGACCATGAAAGGTGTCTGCTGGAGCTGTGTGACCAGGAGAGAGGTGAGCAGCCTGGCTCCACCAGGACAAAGGCTTGGACAATGCCCAGCAGGGCAGAAGGCAGCAGCGTGTGAGTGACCCACTGCCACCACGCTCCGCTGGCTCCCTGTCCCCAAGAAAAGGGCAGGGGGGGATAGCTTGGGTGTTTCTTGGTTTTTGGGGTCTCTTTTCCCTAATGGTTTAAAAGGCTTGATAATGCCCGAATCCACAGCTGCCACAGACATTCGAAGAAGAGTTAAGTGCACTTTGTCCCTGCAGAGTTGTGGTTTCCCTAAAGGTCTGCAGTCCTCTGGTGCCCACGATTGCACAGAGCCATACACAACACCAGGGAACGTCACTGTGCATCTGCACCTGTGGACACCTGGGGTGGCATTTGGCCATCGTGCCCAGCACTGCTGCCCCAGGGTGTGGGGCACACTTCTGACACACCACTTTTAGCCGTCCCTCTGTAATTCATCCTGAGAGCAGTATGGAGTAAATGTGTGTTTCTCCCTTACTCCATTAGCATGATGTAAGAATTTGTCCTGCAGCTGATGCTTGGGTTTAAAAAAAAAAAAAAAAAAAATAGAGACTGATTTTACTTGGAACTGCTGTATTTATCAAGGTCTAAAGGTGCATAATTTGAAACCAAACATCGTTATTTTACTTGCAGATTCAATGGTGTTAGTATCAGCTTTCCAATACCACACACCTCAAGTCAGTTTTATCATCTGCAAGAAAACAGTGCATGTCATAAATCCATGCTCAAGTTCTCAGCCCAACAAAGGATTTATAATGCAAATTCTGTGTATATGGAGCACTTTCTATCATTCTTCAGTCTGCGTTTCCCCCAGATGTTGTCTGTGTGTGAGTTATTTGAAAAGAAGTTCTCAAATGTTGCCATTTTAAGAAAAAAAATGTGTATTTGTCCTTTTTTGTCTTTTAGGTTATGAATAACTGTTTGCTAAAGAACATCAGTTTTTTGATTTTTTGTGAAGATTGAGAAATCAAATGAAATCAGGCATTAAACAACACATTGCTTTTGGGTTTTTTAATAATATTTATGTAATTGTATAATCTAAATATCAGGAGAAAGAAAAGCTTTGCTTAAAGATGGAACATATTATACACGTTCCTGAGAACGTGTATATTCTGAGAACTTCAAATAAACACCAGATAGACTGTTCAGGGGACACTGGACAAAACTACTAGTAACAGCATTTTACAGCATCTATACATTTTTAAGAATTCCAAACAAAAATATCCCCTGGAAATAAATGAGGTCTATTACTCCTTTCTTAATTAACAAGAGAGACTTGCAAACCCTTAACTATTATTTGCAGGTCACTTTTAAAGCAAAATTACTCTTATTGCTGAAATCCCTCTGCCTACAAATTTAAACCGAGTGAAACTTCAAGCTTTCCTGTGACTTTTTGCCAGGTACCATTCAGCCAGGCAGCCACAAGGCTCTCACAAATTCTTACTCAATCTAATTTGGTAGTAGAGGCTGGATATGGGACAACAGAATAATTTCAAGTCAGCAGCCCACAGCCCATGCGGTGGTTAGACCGCAGAGATGAATGTGAGGAAATCATAGCTCTAATCCTTTGACAAAAAGTGGTTATTTCAACTTGCCTGTTCTAGTCTTCAGTTCCAGCTTTCTAATAGTGTTTTACCACTCTCAGATGAAAAGGCCCACGTAAATGCTGTACCTTTTTGTCACACACAAGGGATTATGAACCATGAAAGAAAAATAGGAAAGGTGGTAATCCAGCATAGCAAGACCTACCAGCGCACCACAGGAAGGAGAAAATTCCACTCCTGCATCTTCAAAATACATGTCAGCTCCTTCTCACTAATGCAAATGGCTGAATGACTGTCCCCAGCCACTGTGCTGGGGCAGCAGGACAGATCCCTGCCCTCCCGTGGGGCCTCCTGTGGCCCCTGGGATCTGCTGCGGAGGCAAACATGAGCAGCAGCAACAGGATGGAGCTGGGAAAGGTGGGAAGGCACACGGATGGCACAGTGCTGCCCGGAACACTGTCAGGAGTGAAGGGGGTAAGGTGACACTGCTCACAGCGATATCCTGGTGACCATCTGCTGTCCCCCAGGAGCTGCAGATCCCAGCACGTACACTCCCCTGCGGCCTGCTCTGTGTGCTGGGACTCATCATTGTGCTCTGCTCCTTCCCAGCTCTGCTTCGAAGCTTCCCTGGGTAACATTTTAGTCCAAACAGGGAAACAGCGTTTTTCCATGCAATAACATCTCCGGAGCCACTCATTTATGCTTACTGTGGCATTGACGGTCAGGAGCTGCAGAGGTTTTCCTGGTTTTCCCAGATCTTTCCCAGTGAGGGCACCTGGTCCTGGTCCTTCTGTTCTGGGCAGTGACAGTGCACTGAATGTTAAATACACTTTAGCTTTGGGCTTTACAAGAGTTAAAAGTGTATCTCCCAGGTCACAAGTATGTGGCATGGCCTAGGTCCTTCTGTGAGCAATCAGCTCAAGATTTGGAAGCTGCACCTGGAAATAATTCCCATGTACTAAGGCAGGTCACTTCAGGGCATGAATTTGAGGTCTGGAATCTGAGATATTGTGAAGCATTTGGTTTTTCAAGCAGAGAATCTCTCACATGTCATTCACACTGGGTCAGTGTTGTGTATAACTGGTATTGCTTAGATTGTGCCCAAAATAGGTACAAGTTATGCTGACAAAAGCACTTTTTGACAATAGAAGTCAAGTCTCCATCGAGGGTGAGGTTTCACATTACAGCTAAACCAGCCTAAGAGCCAGTTGTTAATGGAAGAAGCATTCTTGATCCCATCAAAGTTTTCCCATCCTTTACCTTTGTGTTGATTCTTTATCTTCTCTGACCCCACAGCAAGGCGGCTCCCTAAACTGTCAAAAGGAGTCATTCAGTAAAAAAAATTAGAAGCTTTCTGTTGAGTTAGCATTTTACATCAGTTCATGGTGGAGTCAGACAAGGGCCAGTGGAGATGCAGGTAAATAAAAGGGGACAAGGGAAGGACCACACCTCACAACAGACCAGGTCAGCTACAACTTAAGAAAATATTGCTGCACTACTGTATACTTTGAAAGGATGAAAATACCTGATCTAAGACTTTTAAACAGGTCAGGTCAGTAAGACAGAAGGAACATTTCTTGTGCTTCCACCTCTTAAAAGTGGCATCAATCATTTTTGCAATAGTTTCTATGTAGGGAAAATACTCTTGAAAGTAACACAGGTGTTCATGACCACATGGAAGAACAAATGGACAACACAATGTGGGGAAAGAAAATCTCCATAAAGCAACCTATCCCTCACTTCCATTATTTCCAAACACTGCATCTTTTCTCTTGTAGGTACTCTTTAGAGGTGTATCCATGCAAACACAGTCCATGGATAGATAAGTAAGGATCTCAAAACAGCCTGAAAATTCTGCTCTGGCTCTGCTCTCTCCAGCCATCTCTTCCCATTTTTTTATACAATTGCATTGTGTATGTTGTGTTTCCAGTTGCTATCGCTGGCTGCCAAGTACATATCTATGACTTGGCAGCCAAGTTACATATTTAAGAGGATGAGAGAAGCAGGTTTGGGAACAACCTCAGATCTCATCCATGGCAGCCAGGCAGCACTGTAGAAACAGGCTCAGGGGAAAAGGGAATGTATGGCTCATTTTTAGAGAGCAGGGCTGTCATCAGCCTCAGGAGACCACTGCCCCACCTTGACTCCAGTAAAAGTTGTGCTAAAAGAATTGGCAAAAGTAAGGGATGTGTTGCAGATACCAAGGGCTTCCCGTGTTAGTGTTTGAAGTGCAGGAGTCAGGGGAGACAAACCTTCCTCTGTAATGGAAATCCACTTTGAACAATCCAAGAAATGCGTAATACTAAGCTCTCTGAAAACAATAGCTCCTTGGCATTTCCAGTGGAAGACACCATAATAGACACATGGCATTTGGCTTTTGCTGATTTATCACCTTCTTTCTGTGGGAATTATACACATCTGAGGGGTAAAAACTAAATAGATAATGTGAAGCACTCAAGATGTGACAGTGATGAGTTCCACAGGCAGTATCCTAAGCAATAATTCTTCTTCAGAGTTGGGGCTGAAAAACAGACAGAAAATAAAGTGTACCTTGAACCAGGAATGACTACCTTCTTAGAGCTTACACTGTCCATTGTGTGCACTGACTGAAGCAGGTGCCCTTCAGAAGAAAAAGAAATTTTAAAACCTGTTAGAGCATAATTAAAAACTGGGTTATGAGGCATAAGCACAAAGAAAGCAAGAAATAGGCTTGCTCCAATTGTCATAATTCTGAACAACTGACCTTGAACCCTTAATAGGCTTCTTTTAGTGTTGTTTATTGTGGTGTTTGTGTGTCCATGGGCGTCCCAGTAGCTGGGAGCACTCAACAATATGTATATGTACCCATTCTTTGGGTATATCTAATGTTTAATTTGGATATCACACCCAGAAAATAAACACATGCATAAACTCAACAAAAATATCACTGAGTCACCATCCAGTCATCCACCTCTTCTCTGCCTCTTGTTTCTTCTTGCTGTGTCAAGCCTCTGTCTCCCATACCCACCGTATTAATTTCCTCCTCTTTTCCCAGGGGCAGTTAAATGCCAGCCCTTGTTTCTCTGGGAATATTAGACTCCATGTGTGCACTACTGTTTGTATTGGACACACAGGCACAGATTTCAATTGCACAGTAGCTAATACTGTCCATGACTACACCATTTACCTGCCAAGTGCTCTGCCTGCTCATTAAAAACAGGATTGTGCTGTATGAATGGAATAAATACTGTCCTTGGGCAAAATATTGTGAACTTCGGTGCAGATTTTTGCTTCAGATTTGTGCAACATGGAAGCCCCTAATTCCTTGTTTTCAGCAATTTGAACAGTGCATTCCCTGGATAATCCAAAGCAAAGGGCAGTTTGGTAGATGCACTGTAACTTATGAAGAGATGCTGTATCCACCTTATGTCCAGCATCAGCCATGCCCCAGAATCAGAGCCCTGTGGCCTCACAGCCACACCCACAGCACCAAACTGGCTAAAGATAGAAGATAGGCAAAGGCAGAATCAGCTCCTGAGTCCACACCGAAGGTCTAAAGGAACTCAGGAGGCAGCGACTGCCTGGCACCACTTACGGGCAGTCTGATTTTGGAAAGCCAGAAAAACCAGCTGCACATTCTTTTACTGAACTCCTCATGCCATTACTCCCTCTGCATGGTTTTATCAGATGAGATTATTGAGCATAAGCAGTTGTCAGCCCTTTTCACACAGCCTTGCGCCCCCAACAATCAACCTTTTGTTATTAAAGTGCATCTGACAGAAAGGAAAAAGTATTAAAATGTATCTCACACTTAAAAGTATTTTCGAAATACTGATTTTGATTCTGTATTCTGAGGTGCTCAGAAATCTAGGAACCTTACAAAAATATTTCATAGCCTAGTTTCTAGTTCTTCTCAGGATATAATAACCATCTCCCTGCTATAGAAATAGAGGGGGGAAAAAGGCAAAAACTTAGTATAGAAGTACTATAGACAAGATCTCTATTCAATTCAGTGAGCTTTGAATAAAATTATGGCAGAGATCTTTACTTTTAGTTTTTAGTGTATTACAGAGACTTTTTATGTTATTAGAATTTTTACATTAGCTATCTCCCACCTGTAGTTCTGGGGGTAGGACTAAGGACTAGCTAGCATCAAATGTCTTCAACCAGGCTGTGTTGAAACACTTGCAAACACAAATGCAAATGAATGAGGTCTGCAGCAGGGAAATAAGGAGTCTGCCAATTGAGAAATAAACGTGGTTTTGAAAGAAATATGTTTACATTTTTAGAAACAGCCTGGCAAAAAGGAAGGCTGCTTTCCACCATGACATATGATTGCTAGACTGTCAGTGCAACTGTGCAGCAGATCTTACAGAGATTGACAGAAAGTATTTCGTGATGCTTGGCAGTGAATATAGAAAGGCAACCAAGATCTCCTAAACCCGTAGAGGTTTCTATAGAGTGCTGCCTGGAGTATATAGCATTGCCACTTCTGGAAGTGTTTTTGTCTTCTTAATCCTATCCAAAATAGATTTTAAACTGCTGACCTGCAAATGATTTGGAGCAGTGACGTCTTTAACTGCTCGAGCAGGTAAGGTACAGGTGCTGCCAACTGCTACCTAAGCATGGGCAAGAACAACCTCATACTGCTTGGTCCAAGATGCAAAAGAAATCTGCCAATTTTGCAGAGGCCAACACACAAAAAACAATTCCTGAATGGTGGGAGAGAATATCTGCAGCAATGGAAAAGGAGTAAAAATTTCCTGTATTCTCAATTTTCTTAAAGACTACAAAAAAGTGTTGGCTCTGAAAGGGAAATCTCTCCCTCTCTAAAATTCCTGGCTGGTGCTGTTATTGGGGTGACAAGAGGAACCAGCTTGTCACTGTCTCTACCCTTTTGATGCAGGAGAGAGTAAAGGCAAATGGGTCATGCAAGGCTGGATCAGGGGGTTTTAATACTGCTGTTTCATATGTGGAAGTGAAATATGTTGTTGCATCTGGAAATGCTGGCCTGCCCAACTCTATAATCACCACACTGCTGCAAGCAAAATCTGCTCTAGAGGCAGGTCTGTGCTATAGGCTTTTGCCTGCATAAATATGTGGAAGAGAGTGGCAGAGAGATGTGATACCTGACCCACATAGGTGTGCTAAAGAAGCTTTACTAGCATAACTTGTTTCGCTGTGGGGTAGGGAGGGGTGATAACTTTCCTGTGATGAACAACTACAGAACGTAATTTTGCTGCTGTAAGAGCATCCACATGCTTTGCTGGTTTGACATCCCAGGCTCCCCGTGTGCCAAGGTGCAGTGTACCTGACGGAGCAGAGACTAGACCACTGTGTTCTTTCTTAAAGAGATACAGTAAGGGAAACCCATGCCAGGCACAGGGCCAAGGAGAAGAAATTAGGAACACCTTTGAGATACGTCGAGTTTGAAATGCTATTACCTTGCAATGCACTGACAAGACTGAAAAAAAAGGAACTTTAAGTATGCATGTTGAGTGTATGCCCATGTTTTTTAAGGTGATGCTTCGCATTTAATGTAAGAGCCAAGACTGGAAATGGGAATTCCCTGAATATTTTTTTCCCTTATTCCTTTTCTTCATATGTATCCATAAGAGTGGCTCACAATGGGGAAGACAATATTTATGGTGCAGTCCTGAGATCCTTCATCTCCTACCCTGGCTGCACCCCACAGAGCCCCAAACCTTCAAGGAGAACCTAAATGACAGGCAGCTCCCAAGAGAAATGCTACCCAGCCTGCAGGGCTCCACACAGTGCCTCCCGAGAGATAAAAGGCAGGCTGCTGGGATGTATTCATTCCTGCCTTTAAGATGGTATCACAAGGGCTGAGCAGGGCTGCAGCCTGTCTGCTGCGTCCTGTGTGCACAACTTCAAACAGACGCTCGCTCGCAGGCGGCAGGGCCGGCCTGACTCACCCGGCCGGCTGGGTGGACACAGCCTGTCCGAGCACGTCTCCGACAGCTCTCCTGTCCTCAGCTCCCTCCGAGGGCTCTCACACAGCACATTATTTTAGTAATGCTTTTGGCTTTGTCTTTTTTTGGCTCTTCCCTCTCCCCCGCCAAGTGACGGTGGGGAATCCCAGGGCGACCTGCACCGCACACGCAGGAGGCATGGCTTTGCTGTAGGGATTTAATTTGGGTGATTAAATTCTCCAGTATTAATGCCATGGGTGTTCCTCTATTTGAAATAATACCATCCGAACTCAATCAGAAAATATATGGAGCCATCAAAAGTTAATGCAGGAGTTGCACAAGTGCTAGAAAGTTACGAGCACTTTATATTCTCCTTTATGGGCTTTGTCTTTCTTGCCCAGCCTTGCTGCAGCATGGCAAAATTCAGAAACCCAGGCCCATGATTTTGACAGGAGCAGCTGGCTTTCCTGTGAGTCAGGACAGTGCACAGGATAAGAGACACCGAGTGCAAAAGCAATGAAACTGCAGATTTTAGACGAGATTACTTTCCTGACTTTGCCAAATTTATTTGAAATGTGCAACTACTCCCGAGAACAACATGTACACACCAAATGCACCTACTTGCAAATGAGGAGCAGCATTTGGAAAGTTGACTTTATTTCTTTAAGAAGCTGGGGAGGAGAGGGGGGTGGAATAGAGACCCACTGGAGTCAGTGGGAAGTTTCCACTAACAGGATGAGAGTTCACTCTACAGTTAGTACAACATACTGAACACCAACTTGAAATTATTCTTTGTTTTATAAACTAAGTGAATGAATGCAAGGAATCTAGTTCTGAGCTCTTCAATTCTCTGCCTCTTGCTTTCTGGGGGCTTGTTCACATATTTGAAAGGCTACTTTGTGCCTCAAGACTATAAATCTTTTCCCAAGCATTTAAGTCGGCACAAGTTTTCAATCCTTTACATACTCCACACACAGCCTTAGGTGTGTCACACCAAAAAACACCTCTTTTATAAGAAAGAAAAAAAAAACAAAATGAACAACTCTCCCAGTGTTAACCTGTTGCTGTCCTCAGCCACTTTCACCATCTAGATGGGGACTCCACATCTCTGGTCTCTTTTCCCTGCCTGCCCCACTGCTGGAACAGGCACAGAGCAGCAGTGGCTGAGGTGAGGGGAAGGACAGACAGACAGCATAGGTGTGTGACAAACTGTCTGCCGTGTGCATTTAGCTACATTAGCTCTGCAATACACTTAAATAACAAAAACTTGTGTTTAATAACTGGGAAGCGACGCTGAGGAATGCAAACCAAGGGCTGAAAAGTAAAGGAAACTATGTTGCAAGGGCAATTACCAGTCGGTTAGTAGAAAAAAATAGTTCAACCTGCATTTGCAATGAAAATGGGCGCTACCTATTCCTTATTGTCATCCCATGGTAGTGAGATTTTGGTTAGGAAGAGTTTATCTGACAGAGTATTACTGTTTGCAGCAACAACTTTTCACTTACAGATAATCTAGTGCCATTCATAAACATATTTACCTACTAGTTCCTAGAGGAAAAATAAAATTAAAAGTCACAGCATCTTCTCATTCCCAGGGGTCCTCTATGTGTTACAGCCTGGAAATCAAGAGGCAGTGTACCTGGAAACAGCCAGGAAAGTGCTGCATACCTGAACACTAAGAGCCTGACTGCAGTTTTTGGAGATCTCACTGAAGCCCTCAGCAGGTGCTGAAGTTGCTGCAATCGACTTCTCCAATCTCACTGTGATGGCACTGACATTTACCTGCAAACTACTCGATAAACCTGAAGTGGTTTTGAGTCATTTGCAACAACAGCTATCAAACATGCTTTTTACAAGCCTCATATTCCCCCCATGAAAACTGTAACCCCTTTCTGCAGCCAGTGAAGGGAAACCCACAGTCAGTGAGTGCCCTGGAAAGCTATCTGAGAGAAATCTGTGTAGTAAACCAGTCTTACATCTCTGCTGATTATTAAATACTGAACAAACTTATTGTTCTCTCCCTTCTTGTCACAAAAAACTTTTTATAGATTTTTAAAATATGTATCACCTAGAAGCTTAAGGAATCAGAGTCCTACAAGTTGTTTGCAGCAGGGAGGGCTGGCAGGGCAGCACCCACCACGGTTCCCGGGACACCAACGCTCCCGACATCCAAACAAGCAACAAACCAAAACACAGAGGCCGATTGCCTTCAGCTGCCCACTGCTCTGCAGTTTTTTCCCTTAAAGGACAAGCCAGTCCGAAATGTGCGTGCCATCAGGCTCCTGCAGGAGAGCTCATTAACTCGCAGCGCCTCGGACTCCCAACGCTGCCTGCCAGGTTTTTTGCTTTCTTATACAAATGAAGAGCTCTGCAGACAGTTTGCAGCAAAGCCAGACAAGTTTAACTACTACAGATTTTGCCTATTCTATTAAGTTCAGCATACCAGCTCCTTACTCAGCACTCCCAGCTCTGGGGGTGTCCTCGCCAGTGCTACTTTACACTGTCTAAAGAGGAGGAAAACATACCCAGTAAAGTATTGAAAGCTCAGTGTGCACACAAGGAGCCCAAGAATAACTCAGCACTTTGTGCAGCTGCCCACAAACCGGTCTCTATTTTATCAAGCCCCACCACCTGCTAAGCAGGACTATTTCTGTTGTCCTCATTTCCCCGCTGTTCTCTCCCAGCCACAGGCACACGATGCATTCCCAAGCTGGGAACTGCAGTCCCGGACACAAGTTGTGGGTAAGAGCAGGTCCTGCCCGAAAACAGCATCCGCACACAACTCCAGGGAACTTTTCCCTGCTGTGAAAATCCCGGGAGCCATACTCTCACTGCCCCTGCCATGCAACACCAGGACAAGCCCTCCCCAGTGCCCATGCCAAGCTGGGCTCCCCTTGGGGAGCACCCATGCTCTCTCCCACTGCCACTCCGGGGGCATCAGCCACCCCTCCAGAGTCCAACACCCCTCTGCTCCACTGCTGTCACCACCCAGAGCCACAGGCACCACCAGAAAGGTCTTCCTCATCCCCCCCCTGCCCCCACTATTGCCCCTTCACAGAGAGGAGAGAGAGGATAGATTTATGCTTTTAATACATTTTATTTATTACCAAAATTTCCAGAAGCCAAATTTGGCAATTTTTTTTCATCTTCTGTAAAGGTTTTCATGCATAACTTGAAACTTGTCAACTGCAACAGTCAAGTGGTTACTTTAGAAGAGACAGAGACAAACATCCAGAGTACAAACAGCTGTATCTGAATTAACAAAATTTGTCTATTACTAACCTTATAAAGCAGGACGTGCCTTCCCTCTTATCAAAACCAAGCTGACAGATCTGCTTTTATACACACCCAACAGAATAAACTCTGTTATCGGCAAGGACGTTTTCCTTAAACGTTAGAAAAAAAACAAAGCAAAGAATGGAGTGACTGTCCATAAACCAGTCTATACTTCAGTCCTCTTTAATCTACTTCTTCGATGGTGGGGCCGCCAGAGCCGCCCGCCCCGGCCCCTCCGTCTCCCCGGTACAATTTTGTGACGATCGGGTTGCAGAGTTTCTCCAGCTCTTTCTGCTTGTGCTCGTACTCTTCCTTCTCAGCCATCTGGTTGCGGTCGAGCCAAGAGACCACCTCCTTGCACTTGTCGAGCACTCTCTGCTTGTCCTGGTCACTGATCTTTCCCTTCAGTTTATCGTCCTCCACTGTCTGCTTCATGTTGTAAGTGTAGGACTCGAGGGAGTTCTTGGCTGCCACCCGATCCCGGTTAGCTTCATCCTCTGCTTTGTACTTCTCTGCTTCTTGCACCATACGGTCGATGTCGTCCTTGCTGAGGCGACCCTTGTCATTGGTGATGGTGATCTTATTCTCCTTACCCGTGCTCTTGTCCACAGCACTGACGTTCAGGATACCATTAGCATCGATGTCAAAAGTGACCTCGATCTGGGGGACTCCCCGGGGTGCTGGGGGGATGCCTGTTAAGTCAAACTTGCCCAGCAGGTTGTTATCCCTTGTCATGGCCCTCTCGCCCTCATATACCTGGACCAGGACGCTGCTCTGGTTGTCTGAGTAGGTGGTAAAGGTCTGAGTTTGTTTAGTGGGGATGGTGGTGTTGCGCTTGATGAGTGCGGTCATCACTCCTCCAGCTGTCTCGATGCCCAGGGACAGAGGAGTGACATCCAACAGCAGCAGATCCTGCACATTTTCAGACTTGTCTCCCATGAGGATAGCTGCTTGTACGGCAGCGCCATAAGCCACAGCCTCATCAGGGTTGATGCTCTTGTTGAGCTCTTTGCCATTGAAGAAATCCTGTAGCAGCTTCTGGATCTTGGGGATCCGGGTAGAGCCACCCACCAGCACGATCTCCTGGATTTGGCCCTTGTCAAGCTTGGCATCACGCAGAGCCTTCTCCACCGGCTCCAGAGTGCCACGGAAAAGGTCAGCATTGAGCTCCTCAAAACGGGCACGAGTAATGGAGGTGTAGAAGTCAATGCCCTCGAAGAGGGAGTCAATCTCAATGCTGGCCTGCGTGGAGGAGCTGAGGGTGCGCTTTGCCCTCTCACAAGCTGTGCGCAGTCGCCTCACCGCTCGCTTGTTGCCAGCGATGTCACGCTTGTGCTTGCGCTTGAATTCTTCCACAAAGTGGTTCACCATGCGGTTGTCAAAGTCCTCCCCACCCAAATGGGTGTCACCAGCTGTGGACTTTACCTCAAAGATCCCATCTTCAATGGTAAGGATGGACACATCGAATGTGCCCCCTCCCAGGTCAAAGATGAGCACATTCTTCTCTCCAGCCCGGGTTCCTTTCTTGTCCAGGCCATAGGCAATAGCGGCTGCAGTGGGCTCGTTGATGATACGCATCACATTGAGGCCAGTGATGGTGCCAGCATCCTTGGTGGCCTGGCGCTGGGAGTCATTGAAGTACGCCGGCACCGTGATGACAGCATTCTGTACCTTGCACCCCAGATAGGCCTCAGCAATCTCCTTCATCTTGGTGAGCACCATGGAGCTGATCTCCTCTGGGAAGAAGGTCTTCATCTCCCCCTTGTACTCCACCTGCACCTTGGGCTTGCCACCCTCATTCACCACACGGAAAGGCCAGTGCTTCATGTCCGACTGCACCGTGGGGTCATCATACTTGCGGCCGATGAGGCGCTTGGCGTCAAAGATGGTGTTGGTGGGGTTCATCGCTACCTGGTTCTTGGCAGCATCCCCGATGAGCCGCTCTGTATCGGTGAACGCCACATAGCTGGGTGTGGTGCGGTTGCCCTGGTCGTTGGCGATGATCTCCACCTTGCCGTGCTGGAAGACACCCACGCAGGAGTACGTGGTGCCCAGGTCGATGCCGATCGCCGGCCCTTTGGCAGACATGGTGTCGGCTGTCTCTGCTGCTGCTCGCCCGTGTCCACCCCGCCCGCTCCCGCTGCCGCCGCGGCGCGATATGCCTGGTTCGCGCCGCCGCCGCCCGTTTTATATCCGCAGCCGCCGCTTCTGGAACCTGCCAGAACGCTGGCGACCAATCCCAACGCCTCGAGAACCGTCGGTTGGCCAATCGCCTCCGCGAGCCGCCGGGGCGTACCCGCCCCCAACCCTCTGGCCAATCAGAACCGCTAGCGCCCACCCGCCAGCCCGCCCCGCGCGGGGGCCGCGATTCTTCCGGGTTTTTCTCGTGCGCCATCGCGCTCAGCCAATCCACGCTCGCGCTGTCCGCTCGCCCCGCCCCCGTCGCGCACCTCAGCTAGAAAGTTCCAGCTGACATGACATCATGTTGGGGATTGACAGCAACGCTGTCCAATGGCAGGCGGGGGCGGGCCGGCGGGGCGGGACTGTGCGGTCGCTAGGCGACGCCCCCGCGCTCCGCCCGCTCGGACCGGTGGGGTGTGGGGGCCGGGGGTTCGCGGCCGCTCTCGCCGCGCGGTGTTTGTAATTCCTGAGTGCTCAGCCCGGCGCTGGGGAATTTACCCTTATTTGGTCGCAGGACGGCAAAAATTTCGCCCTCCCCCCCTAGTACACACACTTCAACCTCCCTTCAACCTCCCGCCCGACTGTCAGGGCGGAACGGCTGCTACCCTGCCCGCGCCGCGGCGACCCCCGAGCTGTCATGGCGGAACGCGTCCCCTCACGCACATCCGCGCCCTGCCGCTGTGCCTGGGGGAGAGTCCCGCCGAGACCGTGTTTAGCTTTATTTCGCCCGAACTTGGGCTGACAACACCTCTCTCCCGTGTCTGTCCCGGTACCAAAACTCAGGGGGTGGCACCGGCTTCTCCCCTCCTGTGGCCGCAGCAGAACTGAGGGAATGGCACCGGGCCGTGCCCTCCTGCCCCGGCACCAGAACTCCGGGAATGGCACCAGTGGGGCTCGGGGGCCCTGTTGCTGCGTGCTCCTGCCTGGTGACCATTCCTGAACCGCCTCCAAATTCTTGTCTGTTGTGCTAATGTGAGATGTCGTCACGCCTACGTTTAGCAAAAGCTATGGAGCTATTAACTCGGAGCTAGGAAAGTGCTTTGATGAAAATATATTAAACACGAAAATCTGCCGTGGTTCCTCCAAATTATGCCCCCTTTCTCTGAGACAAACACCTCAAAATATTCCAGTTCTAGAAAGGAGGGCAAGACACCATCCTGAGATGTTTTTTATACAGGGAGTCTTAGTGAGTAGCTCCTTTTCAGCTCCTTTTAAAGTGTTGCTAAAAGTTTGCTATCCGTAGACTTCAGGAGGTATGTGAGAGAAGGATTAAAGTCGCTGTACACTTAAATCCCCTTTCATTAGTTTTGTCCCCAGCCTTCAGCAGTTGTACCTAAGCCTCATAGAAAATGTGTTACAGCTCTTCCCAGAGCGATTTGTATTCACAGAGTTATTACAGGCAGTGTAACTCCTGTCCAAAAACATTCTTGTTTCCATTAGTGTATTTTTCAAAGCCTTTTTTACAAGACATGAGGACTTCACCTCTTCTGTGCAGTATGTGTAGTTTTCTGATGGAAAAGCCTGGATTTCTGACCATACATATTGTACCTGCTTAAATAACTTTTACTCTTCCACAGATCCTGGGCTTTTTTTTCACACAGGTTTTGACCTTGGAGAAATCTGAAAGAAGTCAATGGAAAATGGGAACCATCAGCTGTCCCTGCCTACAGGAGCTGCTCTGTATATCCTGTGTGCATATTTCTTTGATGGAAAGGGTGTCGGTTTCTCTTGTAGTTAGACCAGTGACTGATTCATCACTGAACCATCTCTTCCTGTAATTCACTGCCACTTCATTCAGTTTGATTGTATTATGTGGAACAGGGAGAAATGCCAGGGCAATACAAAGAGAGGTGGATAATAAATTCTGTTTCAACTGAAAAGTTGATGTTGTTTATTATTTGTGTCCTTGTGAGGACTGTCCCTTAGGAACACTAGTAATGCACAAGAACCCTGTTTTAATAGCTGCAGTACAAACTCAGACCCTGTTATTCCAGAGTTAAAAGAAGGTTCCTGCCTCAAAAACATATGTACAGAAACAGTAGATGGAGAGAACAAATGGAGTAGGAAATAACACAATATTGATTAGCACAATAAATAGTCTTTGCAGTAAAATTAATTTTATGTCGCATTTAACTATAGCTGTAATTGAACAGGTTTTATCAGATTTAGAAATGACATTTCATTGATTTGGTCCAAGCTTTTAGCTATATGTTTTATCAGCCCAGGCACAAAATATTTACAACAGCTCCAGAAAAAACTTGTTTGAGGTTTCCTTGGCCTAATAAGTAATGTGGCCCTGACATGGTTGTGCTGATACCCAGATGTGCTGATAATCCGCTAAAGAGGTGTTTTTATTGACTGGATTACTACCCACCCCGAGAGTACTCCCTCTGTCCTGTTTATTTCATCATTTGAATTGTTCTGCTGTAGTAAATCTGGGGAAAAGATCTTGGAGGAACACATGAGCACAGCATTTAATGCTACTGGTGTGAAGAGACATTCTTAGGAAAAATCCAGAGGTCTGTGGACTGAGGCTACCAAATAGTTTAATTCAGCCTGTTGCAGAAGTATTTCTTTTCCATCTGGGCATGCAGGTGCTGTTTTCTTCTGTACAATGATGTCTAGGTCCCAGCTGCTTTTTAAACTTTCATTCCTAATCAATCAGAAGTCCACGTGATGTTCTCGCCATCACCTCTTACTGGCATCCTTAGAGAAAGTCCAGTCTAACGAGAGGGAGCAACCTCTAAAACTTCATTAGACTTATTCTCTCTTCTCACCAGAGCTATTACCAGCCTGCTTTTTGTCAGCAGTTTGTGAACCAACTCATCCATGCAGTCATCCTCTCATACGGGAAGAGCCACATGATTCCCTTTTATGTTGCTTCATATGCAGTCATGGCACAGGTGAGCCAAACCAACTGGTTCAGAAATTAAAGAGTGAGCTTTATGGGGAGCACTTCAGCACAAGTCTGATTTTCCCTTTAACAAAACATTCGCTGTTACTACTCCCCCATCCTGAATCTGTAAGCCATATTTTCACAGCAACATCCACAGCACCAATTCAGCACCTCTGGAAGTGGTGGCAGGCCTCTTTCTGATCCATTTATTTGTGTTTAGGATCGATTATGCACCCATGTCTCCTGTTTGGCAGCGTTACGTAATATGCTGTAGGCTATTCTCCATTACACCACCCAGTCAGAAATGAACATGATATTTAGGTTCCTTCAGTGAAGCAAGAGCTCAGTATCTGGAGCAGAACTGAGAACTCGACCCTTATCTTTATCTTGATAAAAAGAAGATTTTTTCCCCCTGTGTTTCATGAGGCAATGTAGTATAAAAATAGGACTGAACCCAAGTTACAGTTCAATCAGACATCAGCCACTTGGATCATTAAGATAAAGTTGAGATGCAATGAATGATTTTTTCAGGTTTGGCAGTCAGAAGACCTTAAACCTTAAATTCTGGTATTCATTTTCCTTGTATCCATTTCCCTAATACCCATTTCCCTTGTAAAACTATGCCCAAAAATGCATAAATCAGATTGTATCAGTGAGAATGGATTATTTTATAATACAGCAATCAGTTCAAAAAATCTAAGCAATTGCTATTCTAAGAACAAGTAATAGTTTGTCACAATACCCTCCATCACTGAAATTCTTCATCTCATTTTTATTTGTGAACGTATGTCTGGTACTTGGAATTCAGACAAGAACTACTTGTGTATAAAATGACAAGATTCTTCTGACAAGGTGTTGCATTAAAAATCATAGTGTACGTGGGGGGAACTATGTAACTTTCTTTGTAGTTATATACCTCCAGGTTTTGTGCACAGCTGCTCCTTGTTAATTTAAAGGGCAGCCACAAGACATCATCTTACTTAAATAAGTGCTCCTTTGTTTTTGTGAATAACAAATAAAGTTCTGCAAATCTGTGTAACGTGTTTTTGGCAAATTACACAAATGCATGATCAGTACCATGGAAATATTCAGAACAGCGGAATATAGGGCACTGTAATTTCATACTGCCAAACCAGGAGTTCAAAAAACGTGAGTCAGACCTCCTAAAATTATAAACCTAGTTTAAATTATGAGTTAAAAAAACATACCTGGCTTTATTCACCTTCTGACTTTTTCATCTTTAGCATATGTTCAGATTACACTTGTAGGATTTTCCATGTAATTCGCAGATATATTTTTTTAATTAAAAAAATAGCTCATTACACCATCTCACAACTGAAACCAGGCTGCCTCAGATTGATTAGGCTCAATAAAATCATGGAAGTTGTCAACACTGATTAAACTAATGCTCGATGCTTAAAGGAATAATTATTTTATAATTAAGTGGTTTTAAAGCACATCTATTTACATAGACTTCTGACAGTTTGCTGAGGCATGATTAAAAGCTGAAGTTAGTATCACTAGTGCTAACTAGATAAACTGGTGTGCTATGCATTTTAGGCAGTCAGTTCATTATTCCTTGAACTGCAGCTTCCTTTTCTTGCAGCCAGTGCCAGCTCTACTGACAGTCCTAAGGAAGTGACTTTAAAGCAAAACGTTTTCCAGTAATAACAGAATCAGATCAGAAAAAGACCTCCACAGGCCATTTAGTCCCATTTTGTGTTTAACCAAGATCTCCTTTCTCGCAGTCTAAGGCAATTATTTTTATTCATATTGACTGTGGATATGAGAAACATTTGTGCCATTTTTCTTTGCAACCAGATTTTATATATGAAAATCACTGTGTCTTCCCTCTACCACCTCCTCTGTAAAATGGTTTAAAATCCCTCAACCTGTGCTCAGAAGCAAATTCCTCTCAGTTTCCAGACATTCACCGCTTTGTCCTGGATTCTCTGCATGCACCTTGTGTCTTAATTTTCAAGTGCTGTGCTCAAAACTGGAGACGTTACCAGCTCTTGCCTTAGTGGTTCTGAAGGAGGAGATGATACTCCCGTTTCTACATTTCAGTTTTTACCTTTATTTGCAACATCATGATGTTGCAGATTAACTTTCAGAATATGATCCAAAATATGCATCAGTATTTTTCAATGGAAACTGAAAGGGTAGATTTAGTTTAGGTATTGGGAAGAAATCCTTTACTGTGAGGGTGGTGAGGCCTTGGCAGAGGCTGCCCAGAGAGGCTGTGGATGCCCCAGCCCTGGGAGTGTTGAAAGCCAGGCTGGATGGGGCTTGGAGCAACCTGGTCAGGTGGAAAGTGTCCCTGCACATGGTAGGGGGGCTGGAGGTAGATGATCTCTAAGGTTTCTTTCAGACCATTCTAGGATTCTATGAAATTAAGCAGCTGTTCCTTTACTTGCACAGCTAATGATTCCAGCCTGCACTTGCTCCTATTAAATAATATGTTTTCAGATTCCCTCTTGCCAGGATGATTCTGAATTCTAATCTTATCTGTTAATGTATTCGAACTCTGCTTGGTCTTGTTTGAAGATATTAAAAGGATAGTCTGTATGGTCCAGGGGGTAAATAAATGAAAACAGAGAATTTTATCTAGAACTGCTGTGATGTAGTTAAACAATACACTGTAATTATTGGCAGTAACTGTAAAGCTGGAAAGTTATGCTAAGTCTTAAACAAGATAAATGTAGTACTGTAAACACAGGCAAAGACCAATACTTCACACTCAGAGATCAGGATGTGATTAATCTCTCAGATGTACTGATATGCTTAGTATGAACAATTTTTATAATAATTGAACTGGAGCATGCTATGAATTTCTCTTGTTTTCTCATCTCTATGATTATTTGATATTTATTCATCTCTGTTTTCCCTCTTGTCATTAGCAGGTGGATGGGAAAAACACAGGAGCTGATGAAGCAGGTGGTAACTGGAACTTCAACCTGTTGCCAGGACTGTTATTAATTCAGGTGTAAGATGGAATTAAATGAGAATAATAAGCAGATTTGTGAGAGTATTTTATTAAAGATACTGTCGCAAAGCACAGAATAAGCTTTAAAGAGGATGATAACTAACCTGGAATGTCTTTACTGATACTCTACAGAAGACTAGAAGCAATTGCTAAGTTACAGAACAGTCACAGCCTGTTCTAGATGGCCTAACTTCGTATACTGTTGAAGGCGATGCTATGAATGTATTCCCTTCTCTCTTTTGCTTTGTGGTGGTCCTACTCTGAAGGTCCTTCATGTTTTCTATAGAAAGGACATCCCATTTTCTATTAGATATCCCAGCTATATTGTGCCTTCTCCCAGCAGAGTCCCCAGGGGTATCCAGCTTTTCCTGGATAGTCACCATCCTCCCCTTTGCTCCATACAGCCCCTGGGACTGAAGTGTCAGCGTTCCAGTGCTGCACTGAAGGCTTTTAAAATACCTACATCAATGCTTAAGGTGTTACGTGTTAATAGAGCTGATACCTTCAACATCTATATGCTGAAACGTTGGGGGCTACGTAATTAGATTAAGCAACCACATTTAAAGATATCTGAACATCTTTTCTTGCATTTGTATAGCATTTATAAACTCAGAAAGAGTAAAGCAAGCACAGACACATGCCCTATACAAGCTGCAATACAGACAATATTGTACACACTTTGTAACAACAGTAGTGAAAATGATGCCAATTATAAATAAAATTATAGACAGACTTTTCTTGAGATAACAGTTATAGTGAACAATGAAACATCCTTTTATAATCATGAGTAGAATTAGTAAGATGCGTAACTACAGCAGAATATAATCAGCATGTTTAGTCTGCTTACATGTCTTATTTTGATCCACTGTTGTCTGAGGGAAGCAAAAGAAATTAATATTTTTCTAATTCATGCTTGCCCTAATTTGGACCATTTACTGCCTTATTGGGTTTTTTTGTTAGGGTTTTTTTCCCCCATTAATTTAGCTGGAAACATTAGGATTCCTAAAATATTCAAATCTGAACATGAACACCTGATTCTCTTCTTCAAGCCAGCTTTTGCAAGGCTTAGCTCCAGAACAAGGTGCACCCTGTGCCCTGTGAAGATTATTTCACATTTACTCATCTCCTTGTTGGTAAAAAAATTTCACCATTCTTTGTAAAAGACCAGAGCACCATTTCTTTACTCTCCACATACAAGCACTGTGCTCCATGGAAGGTCCTCTTCAGCTTGCAAATGATGATCATGGCAGCAGGGGAAATCAAGTCAGCTGGATCTCTCTCACCATCCTGTCCTTCCTCAGGGACCCTCTGTCCTCAGTTTTTTTTTTTCACCTCTTACTCTTTTTTTTTTCTTTTTTTTAACACTTGATAGTTTAGCATTGTACATGAGTATACACTTGTAATGTTTGAACTAAAAAATCTAAACAGTTTTTGACAGAAACTCTAAGAAGCCTCATTTCAGAAAAAGAGCACTCCAGCGTGTGAATAGAAATTCTGCAAATTCATTTCAGTGCAGCCCTTAACACCTGGCATCTGCCTCTTTTGGCTGTCTGCTCCATGAAAGACTTCAATTTGTTTTTTAACAGGTGTAAATATAGTCACAAGGAAGTAAGTTTTATAATACATAGAAGAGTCCAAAACAACTTTTACTGCATGTTCTAATTTGACTGCTTTGGTGCCTTTTGCGACTGCTGCAGTATGTCAAAAAAGCAAAGGTGGTGCCAATTCAGATCTGGCACACGAGGTTCTGAGTTTTTATGAAATCTTTTGCCGACCAGTTCTTCCTCATGTCTTCTCCAAATCTGGTTCTCTCAGTTGTTCAGAAGCTTAGAAGTCCCTATTTCACTACTGCCATGCAGAAAAGAAATGCAAGAAAAATATTAAAAGTCAGAAGCCCGCACTGCAGTACTGTATTCGCTAGCATGATGTGGTCCCTCCCGCCTCACCATGTGTGGTTTTGCTCTAAATACCCATCCTTCACTTATATTCAGAGCACCCATCACAGTCAGGAACTCTTTTTAAAAGGCATACATTTCCTTCAAACCCTACCCCACCAGAACAAAACCTTAAGCAATGTTGTCATCTTGTTTCAGAGAAACTTTTGCTTCTTTTTCCTTTGCCTTCTGTTTTCAATACAGCTAGAAATTTGCTGAAGAAAAACTTCACTTCCCAAACCTCCCAGAAGTTATTTTTGATACTGTATGTGTTACTTTCCAGCAGTGGTTTATGGCCTGGCTTAGTGGATGCTCAAAAAATTGCACGGGTATTATTTCCCCTCAGCCACTCATAGCTTGGAACACCCCCACTCTGGAATATTTTGCTTCATATTTGCCTGTATTTTTGGTTGTGGAGTTTTTTTTATCCTGCCTAACTCAAGAGGTAACTGTTATGTATTTACTCAACACACACACACACACACACCCCACTCCACATTCTTATTTTAGGTTAAATGTAGAGAAATTATATAAGTATTTACAATTTCTGTAAGTCTTTTGCAAACAAACTAATTCATTACAAATATGAGCACCTTTGTGTCTGGTATGAACAATCAAGAAATTGGAAATGCAGGGATGTAACTTTTGAGGACAATCCTCAGGGTTGTCAGGGGTTTTTTTGTACACTGACTTCTTTCTCAAGACATGTAAATCACATTGTACAAAGTACACGATTGTGCCACTTCTGGATAATTTACCCTTGATGTTTCTCTGTGACTGTGGCAGCCCTGGCGCAAGTGGCTGTTGTGTCTACACAGCAGAGGCTGCACATGAAGCCAGGTTTTGCAGCTCTTTGCATTACTTACCTGCCAGAGCATCCTCAAGGCCAGCTCAGGGCTGAATTTCCTGGCACACCTTTGAGAGGAAAGCCTCAAGTGGTGCTCCACACCTCGGTGTGCACCGTGGCCAGGCCCTCACTCACTGCATCTGCCAGGCCCAGGCTTGTCTGGGTATTTTAGCTGCCCTCTGTGCCATGTCACATACTTACGGTGGGCAAAAAGGCCAGCTGGGACAAAAGGCTTTTGTTTTGTGCCATGAGGGCCATATGAACAGGGGAAGCACGTCTTGGGCAAACTGCTACCTTCAAAGTACTGCTGGTTCTGGCAGCAAGGCCATGTGTCTGCCTGCCACATTCTTAAGATCACTGGAATGGTGAATTCACTGGACTGGTGCTGGTATTGCAAAGTAACACTTACATGACTAGCTCAGAGGTCAGGAAGTACCTTTTTTTGCTTGAGTTTTTTGTTTTTGTTTTGTTTTGTTTTTGTAAACTAACAAAGGAGTAAAAAGGTGTTCTAACTACAGTATGCACGTGAGCACTATTTTTCCCCAGGCAACATCAGTGTTTATCACTGCTGTTCATTACAATGCCAGGCCTGCACTTTGCAGTCCAAGATCTCTGTCATTTGCAGATCATACACAACTCATACACACTGAGCTTCGTTCCACCAACACCCCCAAATACATCAGCTGTGCTGTGTGGGACCACCTCTGAGTGCAGGAAGGTGGGCTGCCTGTGAACATTAAATCACATTTTTCCGATGAGACAGCAGAAACACTTCTATTCAGTGCCAAGTGCGGTGGGGTGGAGCACACACAGAGCTGCTGGCACTGCTGACAGCTGGCAGCCCACAGGAAGGGAGATTAGAGATAAAACCCTGTACCCTCCTCGCAGGTTCTAAAATCGCCCAGCTGCCCTAAGCACAGAAGCTGTTTGGGGATGCACAGCTGCGGGAGGATCTGCTTCATCCTCCTCCCAAAAAAACGAAGCATTCCAGCCTGGGAATCGGGACAGGCGCGTTCCCAGCAAGCCACGAGGTGGCGCTGGAAGCCCCATCCCCGATCCCGAGCATCTGCACAACTCCAGCCCTTCCCAGAGCTCACAGAGGATGCGGCTCCTTCCACTTCATCAAAGCCAGAGGAAGTCTGTGATTAGCTGGATGTTTACAAATAAAAGGAGGATCTGGAGACAGATCAAAGATAACTCTCCAGATCTGGCCCGATATCAGGTTCCTGTGCTAACAGCATCTGCATGGGTTTCACTCTTATGTTCAGTGGCTGAACTTGGTGTATCTCATCATGCATTAATAATGCTTTTTTAAGGCTTAGTGCATTTATTAGAAGTCTGAGGATTCAGCCAGCTAAGGACCTGAAGAAACAAAACAACACCAGCCCTCAAGCAACAAGATCTTCCAGGCTCCAAGAGAAGCACCCACTGGGTTCTTCCTCACACTGCTTCCTGCAATGTAAAGGGAACCAAGAAGCAAAGATAAGCACTGCTCCAAAATCCAAAGGATGTAGTACTTCAGACTTAGTAAACAGGAGCAGTAGCTCCTCTAATGTTCTCTAACAATCTAAGTAGCTTGGATGGTCCAGTCACACCATATATGCTTTTCACTGAAAAGTCTGTAGTTCATCCAGGATCTCAGTGACTGTCACAGCCCGAAGGACCAGGGAGAGAAGCAGATGGGAGATAAAAGATGTGGTGTGTGAAATACACTGAGTTAATGTATATCTGTTCTAAGGACATCTTTGTTTCGACTCTGTGTAACAAACCAACATAGCTTGTGAGGTCTGGAAGGCCACAGACTATTCCTTCTCTCAAAGTAGTGCTCTGTTTGAAGTTGGTATTTCTATTTGGGGTCCAAGCCACACTGAAGTTGATCAAATAAACATTCTCCAAAGGAAACTGCCTTTGAACTATTTAACTCTTTGCACAGCAAACTAAAGCTGAAAGAACTGTAACAATTACTGTAAAATCTCTTGTGCCTTGACTGAGTTATTTTCCAGTTTTTAAGTTACTGTACATCAGGACCTCTGTCTTTTCTGGCAGAACTGACTGTGTCAGCAATGGCCAGTAAAATCTAAGTGAAACACAACCCATCTGAAAGCAGACTAGGTGGGGCTAACCCTCAGACTTCCAGACATGCAAACTATTAAGTGTCATATTTTACAGCATATGTAAGTGTGCACAACTTCTATTTAATCTACCTGATAACAATGTAGCTCAGACATTGGAGCTCTCTCCTGGGCTGTGAGATGTACTAAGACAATTTCTTCATCAGTTCCAAGGGATCCTACCCTGTATTTGCTCTTCCTACAATATTACTGTATCTATCCTTTTCCTAAAGGAGGGATACTTCAGATTTCACCTTTTTAAATGTTTCTGATTTGCGCAAATAATTCAGTAACCCATGGCTAGAAACCAGAACCTCAGCAGTTTGGAAGCTGGGACTCTGTACCAGTAGGTACCAGCAGGAAACCCACAGGCAGGAAAGAAACAGGGGCACCATCTTTAGCATCCTGAATAAAGGCCCTAACAAGGACTTGTGTAAGAGGACCGTAACCGATACCAGAAGCCTGGTGTATCTGCTGCCAAAACCAAAAGCAATTTATGGTATTCAGCAAACTCTAATTTTAGCCAGCTTATCTGCATTTCCACAAACTTTCATGGTCTTTGGGGCTTTTGCCATGGAGAGAAGGACAATATGTTATTTCTTCCATTCATTTTCTGGGGAGTCAAAAGCAGAAGTCCCTCTGGTGACTATCCACAGTGTAGTGGGATGGTTACTTAAAAAGGAGAGAACAGGTATTACTGAGTTGTGTAGATTCACTTGAACATGTGAGAACTATTGTAAAAGGCCCTTTTTAGCCCTAGTCATTGCTTTAAAACAGGAAGAAAGCAAATCTCCCCATTTCAAAAAACAGAAGGCAAATAAAAGAGCCGAAAGGATGTATTTTTAGAACAGCAACCTTGTCATCAGGGGAGATGGGGGAGAAGAGAGGGGGAAAAACTTATTTTTGCATCTTTTGTGTTGGCAGCGTGGCTGCTGCAGAGACCTTGGCAATTGCTGACACTGGTGGCACCTTGCCTGACAGACAAATTGAGAAACCAAGGATTTACAACAGTCCTGATTTCCAGTGGATTTCCTACAATCTACACAGCTTCCAGGATTTAGAGGCCTGTAAGGGATGCTCTCATTCCCTGTCAGAAGTCTTGAGATGTCTACAGAACTACAAGACATACTTTTCTGAAATCACGTCTTATTTGCACACACAAAAAAGGTACACCCCGAAATCTCACTGATGCCAATCACAGTTGAGTTTGAGTGAAAACAATAAATGCAGCAGGACTTTGTCAGAGAGGGAAGTTCTTGAACTATTTCTTTTTTTTTTCTCCCACCGGAAATTCTAGATGCAGCATTGTTTTTGTGGTTGTAGCTGCAGGAAGATTTACTATGTTTTTTAGTATGCCAGAAGGCACAGGAAAGGATTAAACCTTTTCATTTTCTTGCAAGAGAATCGAAGATCCTGACCACATCTGAACCTGAAGGTCATTGGGGTGAGGTGTGCCACGCTGGCTACACAAAAGAGACAGTCAAAGCCTCGCCTTGGACCATCTGAGGATTTCTCATTTCACAATTCTGTTATGTTCCCTTTAATCCATTAATATGAAACTTTAAAAACATATTTCTAACCACTCTTACACAGGGAATCTACATGAATTACTGAAAATTGTTTCTCTAAAAGCATGATGCACAACATTGTTTTCTTACTCTTAAATTAATAAAGAAAAATTCCACCCTACAAGACATTTGAGAGCAAAAATAACCCAAATAAAGATCTGATAGCATTTCTCCTATGAAGTTGGCACTGGTCATGTAAGTACATGAAAAGGAGCATGGGCTGTTTGTTTCAGGGCTGAATATTTATAGTCATGATGAAGTGATTCCTGAGTCATGAGCTCTGCTGCCCTGTTACAAATTAAGATTTGTCTTTCTGCATGAAAAAAATAAAATCACAATTAATTCCAGAATTGTGGAAGTGACTGTAAAAGTAGTAAAAGACACTTAATTTATAAAATGTGTCCTGATTTTTGGCATCTTTCCCCTACAAAATCTCAGCCTACTCACACGTCTCAAGAATACACTGCACAGCAATATTTTAGGAGTTTTTTGGAAGCTGGAAGAAAATACAGAAAACTAGTTTATAGCTGAGAACTACAGAAATGTCAGCTTTTGAAAACATGTTCCTAATTTCTGGCCTTCAGCAGACTTTATAAAGTCAAATTAGTCATGCTTCATCTTGTAGGTCTTTAAGTCTGCGACAAGCATCGAACCAGCTGAGAATTAGGGAAGTCAGAAGATTTGATTTTTAACCCTCTGAGATTGAGAAGCACTTAAAAGTCAGAAGCACACAGGGATATTAACAGATACTGCCAGCATCAGCTTAACTTACACACGGAATTACCCTGAGCTCACAGCATTAGACCAAAAATGAGATGACTGTCTCCCCTGACTGTGAAAAGCAGTGAGGGGCACAGGGCAGCAGAGCTCCACAGCTGCATCTGGGCCCACAGCTGGAGGGCAGGAAGGCCAGAGGAAGGTGGGAGCCATTCCTGGTGTTTGGCCAGACAAGGGGCCCAGCTCATTCCTGGCCTTGGGCCAGGCCAACCACACAAACCCAGTGGCGCAGAGCACTGCCCAGCCTGCTTCAAGAAACGCTAAGAAAGCTCCAGAGCATATTTGTGGGATGAGCTGAAGGCAGGAAGGTTTCCAGTTCTCACGAAGAGGGCAGATAGCAGAGATGTGTCTCATTTGTAAGAGGTTGGGCTGCCTTTTTCCTTATCAGGAAATAGGAGATGAATGTAGGAGTTCAGCTTCCCCCAGGATGCTTGGGGGAGACAGAGACCGAGTTAAACTCGAGACATACTCTGAGTTCTGGTACAGCTCGTTTGAGCAAAGGAGCCCCCTCCCAGCCACTCATTCCTCCCCTTGTGCCACCCCTTCTATTGTGCTTGCACAAGATCTGACAGAGAGATGGAGAGGGAAGCACAGCGGGGAACTGATCCAGCCAAAACACAGCCCCACAGGGAATAGAAACAAGGCCGTTGTTTGATTCAGTTCATTGTGAAGCTACATAGATATGTGCTTTTGGACAATGGAGAGGGTGGCACACGGGGAGAGGAGAGCTGAAAACTAATGGGGAGAAGTAAAGGGCTACCAGGGCTCAAGGTGGCACTGCCTCCAGGAGCAAATTCATGTCCTCACCAATAGCTCAGAGACTCTTGATGGTTTAGCACTAGAGTATTCAAATACAATCATGTAGTCAAACTGTTCACTTTTATAACAATGTATTTTTAATATATTCCCCAGGGCAATATATTTTCTGTCTTCAGCTTTGAATAAAAAGTATGCTGAATTACGTTTTACAGCAACTGAAAATATTAAAAAGAGAAGTCCCCTAATAAAAGCATAAATTCTTAGAATTCCATGATATTCTATTTATTGAAATCAAGATTTCTCCACAGACCTGTTTGCTACAAATATTATACACAAATGTAAATACTCTTTGAACTAACAAGTCAGCAGGAAGCATTTACATCATATATATATTAACATTTTAAACATCTCCTCTGAAACTGAAAAAGAAGCTCAACAGCTTTTGTGATACTTTAAAGCTCATACCAGGTCTTCATGAATTCCCTCTTTTTAACTTTCAGTAAATCTGGAAAGCTAAGAGCTAGGCAGGCCACTTATAAATTCTCAGGATTGCAGCCCATAGTACTGCCAAAATGAGAAAAACAACATAACACAGAGAGGTCCTCCAAAAATAAGAATAGCAAATCACTTAAAAATATAACTTAGGGCATCCAGCAAATCCTTTTCTTTCTGGCTACGCCTTGTGCAACATGATATGCTTACACTTCCAGTTTTAAAGATCCTGAAGTGCTTTTACACTCTTAACACTCACTAAGGAGATGCAAAGGAACTATGTTACGGCAACATAAAAGTACAAATTAGAGGAAACAGAACTCCAAATTAAATATTTCTGCTTCCCCTTCACTGTCTTTCAAGTAACAGCAAAACTTCTAGGACATCATAACTGCTGCTGATTTTTTTTTCATGTCTGCTTATGTTCTGTCTCCACATTAAATCATTTTTGTCATGGTAGGAGCACTGAAACACCATCATTGCACTCTCCTGCAGATGTTGTCCCATTCTGGGGAGAGCAGTCAGGAGTGGCCTGCCCCAGGCTGCCTCAGCACCCAGACCTTCTCCCCTTTCACAGCAGCCAAATTCCTCCTGTCACTCCAGGCCTTTTCTCTAACAGTCCCATGCTGTTCCCCTGCACGCTTTTACACGTCACCTTAAATACTCATCTACTTAAATACCCATCTACTTGCAAGCCAGGCTGACTTGTTTATGTTCTCCTATACTCCCCCTTGATCACTTCTCAGGCTACTTCAGTCATTCTGATTTTCTCTGCCTACATGTAAGTAGATCCACTCGTAAGCTTCCCTGCAGTGCAATTCATGCTCTTTGTGAGCCTTAGTCTGGACTTTCACACATGTGAACTCCAAGGCACTGGGTTTTGTTTCACTAGAACAGGAAAAAACATCAATTCAAGTTCAGTTGGAAAGGTTTAACAAACTTTACTTTGAAAGGCTACTACAACACAGCTTATTATTGAAAAACAGAGGTACTCCAGGGTGTTTATAAAGTTAGATAGTACACATAAATACCATCATTCCCAGTTTCTCCATTTAACTTCTGTAGCTGGCAGGTCTACTTACACTAGGAAGTCACATTTTTTGTGAAACAGTTTTGGGTCAAGTTCAGACCAATAGGTTGTAAACAAGAGCCCCTGATCCTGAGCAGGAGGCTCCATAAATCACCCCTAGCCCTTCACTGCATGCAGGACCGATCCCTTAGATGGCAGAGGTCACCTCCTGCTTTTGAACAAGGTCTTTAATCCGGGCTGGGCTGTGCCCCCGCAGCGCTGTGGGCAGCGGGGCCGGCCGTGCTTGGTACGCACCCCGCGTCCGTGAGCTCATGGCTCAGGCCCACAGCTCCCCAGCCAGGCTGAGTCATCCTCACCCTGCTCCCACAGGCAGGACATTTTATCCACTCCTCAGCCACCCCCTCCACGCCACCTTTGGGATTTGCTTCCCACTGCACAGCTCTAATCCTGCCTGCCTGCCTTTGCCGCTCCCTCCCACTCAGGAGCTCTTCTCCCACTCGGTCTTCCCACTCCTCCAGTGCCACAAGACTCTCCTGCCAGCTGCCCCAATGCTCTCCATTTCTCCTTCACTTCCCTTGACTGCTTTTCCCAATCCAGCTGATAGTGTGAGGGATAACCTGCACTGTGTGCAGTGTATGAACCCCCCAGCTCTGGAGTGCTGGACTGTATTCATGCCTGTGCTCTTTTGGCCCCAGTGCTTTTGAGGACTCGGTTGGCTTCAGCATCATACAAGAAAACAAAGGACTGAGCAGTTAAAGCAAAACACTAAAGGCCCACAAAACTGCACCCAAAGCAGTCAGTGCCTCGGAGCAGCTGCTGGCTCAGAACCAAGGTCTGGTGGGGGAGCCTTCTCCATCACTGCAGAAATGCACACGTCTGCCAACCAAGAGAAATCCTAATGCACATTTAAAACTGAATAAATGCAAGGCAACTCACACTCATTTTAACAGTTACTGTGGAGATTCTGAATTGTTTTCATTCCTCTGCATAGTCTAAAATTAAAACTTGATACCCCTCATGATCCCCAAGAAACAACAAGGAATGAAACTCAACTCTGACAGAAACAAGCACGTGAAAGCCCTGGACTAAACTGTCAGCTCCTGGCTCCTATTCTCAACCCCACCACTGGCACATGAGATGATAGAATATTTCATTTGGAAGAGACCTGCAATGATCATCTACTCTAACTGCCTTAATTGCTGATCTAAATTACTTTCCTCCCTCCATAGCTCAGTGGGAAATAGCATTACCACCCGCTTTGATAAAGTGAGATCTGCTGGGAGAAAGTACAACTAGGTTTTTTTTAATTGTTTTCTCCACAATTACGTATTAAGATGCTTTTCTCTACCCCATCAAAAATCACACACTTAAACAAACGTTTAGACAGCTGGTGCCTAAGAGTCAAAGCCAGTTGCTCTCTCAAAGGCCAAAGTGCCTCACTGAATTGGTGTCAGCTGGTACTTAGTACGATGTTTAAATTCAATTAAATTAAGAGACAAGCTGTGTAGATTAGGGCTCTGGTAGAATCAGAAAGGAATCTTAAAAGGCATAAAGTATCTTTACATTTATTAAGCAAACTCAGCAGTCTTTTCTTGTTATATTCGTGTTGTAAAACAGAACATTCATGAAGTATCACGAAAACAAGAAGCAATAATACCCTAAGGTCCCAAGCAATGGGACTATCTTCACACCCATCCTGCTTTTAACTTTCCAACACAAGCAGCAAGGCACGGTTCACAGCTAGGCTGAAAATGCAGTCTTCAGTGCACATGGCCAGCCTGCATTCCTAGCAACCCACCACGGCCACTCCTCCCTCGTATGCTGAGGAAAAGCAGGTTAAATATACCCACAGAGGTACAGACAGTGAAAGAAAGGCCAACATCAGTTGTACAGTTCTGCTAGGACTTCCCATCTGGAAAACAACCACTGTGCTGGAACCCCTTGGTTATCCCAACAGTCATTAACTCCCTTCCCCCTTGTGCACACCAGCCCAAGCCTGCGAGGTTTAACTGAGCCTAGGTGCTCTCACCCTTGAGATGCACCTTCCAACAAAGCCAAGAAGCTGGAGACCAGGACAGCCAGCTCTGCCCTTACAGCAGAGTCAGAGCGCAAAGGATTATTTCTTGGCATTGTTGGTTCTGGTTTTTTTTCATTTTGACAATTAATTTGGGGGTTATGAACAATTATGCTCTTGCACGTTAATCACTGGGATCTAAAATTTTCACATGAAGAAACAACACATGGAAATATTAAAGCACTCATCTTACGGACATGGATCCGAGAACTGTTTAATAGCAGTCAGTGAAGGGGTAACATTGTGCTTTTAATCTACAGTTTAAAAATAATGATTTGTATATCTACGTAGTAAAACAATAAAATTAAGAACAGAAACTGGTATTAGGAAACAGTGAAAATGTAATAATTAAACACATGATGCTTTTCAAAGCTTTATACTTAATGAGCCTAAATAGACACCTATGGTTAGGAGGGTCTTAAAAAAATAATAAAAAAGAGACTTATTTTCAAATTTTTTTTTCCTTTTGAAATTTTTTTACTATACTTATGCTTTGCTTTGGTGTTCTCTCTGCTGCCAACTTAATGCTTTAACAGTATATTTATGCTCATGTTCTTTTCAAATGCTTGGCATTATAGTGAGATCTCATATCTTTCCTCAAATTAAATTTTGCTCCACATACTCCACATGTATACAGATGAACATCCCTGTGCTGCTCCAGTTGCTCATTATTTGGGAATATCTGAAAGCAGACCTGGCATATAGTCTCTCCAGCTGATAAGTGAGATATCATATGCCGTACATGGTCATGTTTTCGGAAGTTTCCTTGATCACAAATGGAACAGACATACCTGGCCATGCCTTTGTGCATATCATTGTGGAGCCGCAACTGGCGCTCTCTTAAGAACTGCTTCCCACATGTCTGACAAACAAACTGTTTTTCCTTGGTATGAACGGTATAGTGTTCCCGCAAGTGGCAACGCTGATAAAATCCTTTCCCGCAAAGGTTGCAGAAATGCTTACGTCTGTGATCCCTCTCGTTCTCTTCCAACATGGAGTTCTTGAACAGATCTTGCTCCAGGCAGTTTGACATATGTTCAACCACTAGGTTTTCAGTATCAAAACGCTGGCCGCAATTAGGGCATCGGAAAGGACAGGCAGAATGCTTGTATAACTGGTTTTTTTGAAGGCTGTTCATTGGGAAGTGACCGTCCCTGAAGTCCTCTAGCATCTCTGCAAACATCATGTCCCTTATTTCTGACTGTTCCTCGGGGTTTTCTTCTAAGTCCATTTTCTCCTCAGAATTTCTGATCCCGTTCATGGTCAGATCCTGGGGTTCTCCACAGGTCTGTGCGTGATCCTGTAGCTGCTTGCCTTTGACCAGTATTTGACCACACTTGCCACAAGCACATATATTTTCTATGTGTTTGGATAAATAATGAGAGGACAAATCTTCCTCGGTGATTGTTAGCCCACAAAGTTCACAGGGAGCATTCTCCACATCTTCCTGCACTGAAGGAGCCTTGCTGTTAAGGTGCCGTGGACTTTTCAAACACTTTCTTTCATCTTCATCCATGGATAAACGAGGCTTTAGAGTCTTCCGAGCATTTCTCTTCTCTCTCATCTCTTCCTCAACGTAGTATCTGTAAAGCGGCTCTTCCTGTTCATCATCTAGGTCGTCATTGTCAGAAGACTCATTGCAGTCTTTATCTGCCACCTTAATAATATTAAAATCCTTCAGCTCATCTGTAGGATTGTCCTCTGGTTCCACCTTGATGACAATCCTCTTCCTCTCAGAGGCTCTACTCCCTTCTTCACCTGATGTCTCAGAGGCAACCGTGCTGCTTTTTCTGCTCGTGATGTTTGACACGGGAGACGACGAATCGTCCATAGCATGGCTTGAGTCCCCCTTGTATTTTTCTGTTTGCGTGGAGATCATTTTAGAAGTAGAGTTCTTTTCACTAAAGTCTATTTTCTCAGCACTGTAGTACCTGGCACTTTGGTAGGAATGCCTGTTGGTGCATGTTAACACGTGCTCATCCAGTAGCTTTTCACAGCTAAAACTAAACCCGCAGCTGTCGCAGGTGAAGCTCCTTCCAAACCGGCGCGAGTGGGACACGCGCTCTTTTGTGTGAGAGAATTTGGACGTGGTGCTTTTTTTGCAGACATCAAACAGTTGCTCGGGGAAGCTGTTCAGCTGCAAAGCTTCTTCGTCAGGCTCTTTGTTATGGGAAGTATTTACCGTTGAACTTGGTGGCTCCATGCCCCACCTGTTTGCTTCGCTGCCATTTCTAGCAAGTGCGTCTTCATACATTCTCACACCGAATATCATTTTATTATTCTGGGTGCTAGAAGCAGGAGATGAACATTTTAAACTAGATGAGTCTGTATCCTGTATATCTTCTAGACACTCAGGTACGTTATATAGCTGTAAATAGTTCATGGCCACTTTAAATTGCTCAAAATTGGCAGGGGCTGTCATAATTTTTCCTAAATACATGAACTGTAAAATAAGATCAAAGCATTCAGCACTAATCTTCATGTTGCTTAGATTCAGTTGGGCTGTAGTGTTCTGATGGTTCATAAAAAACATCCTAAAATAGGCGCTGCAGGCAGCAAGGACTGCTTTATGTGCTTGAAAATAAATATCATCGATAGCGATGCAGCAGTCGCACAGAAAGCCCCACTCTCTTTGCTTGTTTAGCTGCTGAAGGACATAGTTGCTATGGCTGGTTTTTGCCATCTTGTACTTCGATTACAGCCCTGCATAAAGAAAAAGGTATCTGTTAAATCACGAGCACAAAACCCAAAGCCTACTTAAACGTAGGGAGGAACTGCCATCTCTTTGCTCTCTAGATCTTCCTATTCTGCCAGTCTGCGGTACAGCTTCCTGTCTGGAGATCTCTGCTGGTAACTACTTACGAATGTTGATGCCAGTGAAAACATCCATAATTCCATGTGCTCACCACTAGACTTACAAGACTAGTAAACTAATAAACATAACCAGCACACACGTCAATCAGAGCTACACTGGTAGAATATAAATTAGCAAATATATCTCAAAGTCCTACAGCCAAGATTTTCAGATATGAATTCTGAATGCAGAACTTCAAAAACTGCACGGGGTAGACTTCTGTAAGATGGCCCCAGGACAACATCTATACAAGGTAAGCTGGCTGTCAGAAACCACTCTTCAGTCTCAACTTGCCTTTTTACCTGTCAGTCCAATGGGCGCATGATGCAACGCACACTGGAAACCAGGCCAGGCTCAAACTGGTCTTTCCCTCCCCATTAAAGGAAATTAAGAGACAACAGAGCACCCACACAAGCTACTCCACACATTCTGCTCTTCATGGCAGCTCAGGGACCATCTGAACCCTCTCTGCAGGGCGCCCTGCAAACCAGGAACTGCAAACTCGAACGCCTTCTCAGAAGCAGAGGGCAGCCCGGCTGCGGTGGCACGTCCCACGTTCGAGCCCGCTGCAGATGGTGACCAGGCGAGCTGCGTGACAGCCACAGGGACTGCAGAGGCAGGAAGTGGTGCACGCCGTGCCTCCAACTGCTCTCAAAACCACTCGTTCAGAGTGCTGAGATGTAACCAAAACACGTAGATGGGAAACCGGACAAAGAAAAACTAAGCAATGGAGAACTGAGAGAGCCAGCAAGCCAGAGGTGGAGCCACGGTGAAATGAAGCCTCGGCAAAGACTGGGAAGAAAGGTTTGCCAGTGCTGAGGGTTGCTCAAAGTGAAGTAAGAGGAATTCTCGTCCTCAAGAAAAAAAGAGGAAGAAAACATCATGGTTGATGTTAACAAAAAATATCCAGAAGAAATGCACTGTATACAGGAGGTGTGTGTGTTTGATTAAAGA
Organism: Acanthornis magna; assembly: GCA_036785705.1. NCBI lineage: Eukaryota > Metazoa > Chordata > Aves > Passeriformes > Acanthizidae > Acanthornis > Acanthornis magna. The sequence goes on from JAWUZG010000097.1 coordinate 470,684, forward strand.
TAAACTTCACCAAGTGTGGCCTGATCCAACATCTAGTCACGACTCACTTTGGAAAACCTTTACTGATACACATAATCTGTTCTAACTGCACAGGCTGAGGGAATGAAAATACAGAAGAGGGTATAAAGAACACCCTAACTGAAATGACAAACATAAAGCAATAACGAGGATTCTTAACATTTTGAAAGGTTAGTGCAAACAATGCAAATAACTGTAAGAGGTTGGTACAAATAAAGTACAAGCTAGCAAATACTATATACTAAAATGGCATTTTATGACTCAATGAAATGCAGGGATTGATTTGCAACCACTCTTTCAGCTGTCCAAAATTTAAACGCAATACACACACAAATGTTCCATTTTTCTTACTTCCCTAACAGCTTACATCTCCTAGGGGGAAAAATGGGTAGAGAAATTAAATTTCTCAATTGGTGTTGAATTCGCAAGTCATAGGCGTTGCCTGGCTTGTTAGGCAGCAAACCTAACATTAAGTCCCCGTTCTTCATTCCACAAAGGATTGCCACGGCGGAAAGGCTCTCAAGCTCTCGAGAAAAGAACATGCTCGCCCCACCCAGCATTATTCCCTACTGCCAACTCACACAGCACTTCCTATGGATCGCCACCAGCACAAGATCTTGTCTGGCTAGAGGAACCTTGAGATTTGGGTTGAACTACACTGATGATGAGCATCTGAATGGAAGCTGCTCCTGTCCTCTCAAGCCAACCCTCCACACCCAGAACTCTGGGAAAGCACCCTGCCATAATAATTCCCCAACCCGTTTGGCCCTGTGATGTCCACTGCAGAAATGCAACTCGTTGCATGGAATTCATTTAATGTCTTTTTCACTGACTTGCAAAGCAGTGGCTTTGAAAGTAGGAGAATCTCTGAAACCACCTCTTTTCTAAAGAAACTGATTATTGCCTATGTCACTGGGTGATTTCAGATGTTTCTGTGAAAAACAGCAAAGCTCTCGACATCAAGTAATAATAAAAGTGCACTTCATGTTCTTCCAAGTGGTAACATGTTTTGGATTTCAGGCAATTCATTAATGCTTAAATGTAACTCAATCTATTGTAATAAGAACAGCAGCTGCATAATGACAAAGAATTAGCTTCAACTTCCATATTCTAAGAGTGAAAATCAACAAGAAAATGACCTGATGCCATCTAAGGCACCACTGGCCTCTTGTTGTGAGCTGCCAACACAACAAGAAAAGGCTCAGGACAGTTTGTGTTAACCTCCCCACCCTCACAAAGTGGCAAGTTCTAAATGTTTTATTTGTGGGTTTTTTACACTAGATGTACTTCATTGTGTCCTCCAATAGCAAAACAGCAGTACTAGTAGCAAGCCCGTTCAAAACAGGTGGTCACAAACTATGAGCAGGCACCTGCAGATGGGGTCATTTCCAGATGGTGAACCATGGGTGACAGCACACAAACTCGCCTTTTCTAAGCCTTCTTCTTTGAAAAAGGTTAAAGATATTTCTCCTTTTTGCAGATGAAGTCCTGCAAAGATTTCAGCACGTGGATCCTGACACAAAACAACGACCCACTGGCAATGGGAATTCCACTCTGGGAAAAAAGGGTGGAGCATAAGGTTGCTTGAGCAGGATGGCCAAGTTTTGGATTTTATATGTACCTGGCCCCTATCACAGTAGCACTACATGTAAATATTAAAACACAGTGTTTGAGGTTATTTATGCTAATGAAAGTCCTGGCATCCTCCCTCTGGATGCTGTATTAACCTGCTGAATGTAACTTCCCACCACGAGAGCCTGTGTTGGGCTACTTAAAACTTTGACACATTTCAACCAGCGATGGCAAAACTTTCCTTCTGAAACCTTGGACTGATCAGTTTTTTTCCCTCCTCCACAGAAAAGCTTAGCCAAAACTGTTCCAAAAATGAGGCTAAAAAAAAGCTTTCATATATGCAGATTATTATTTTTTAATTTAGAAATTTAAAATAAAAGTTTCTCTCCCAAAATCTTTGAAGAGACACTTCATGTGGGTGAAAGCGTTATGTCTTAGATATGTTGTCACAATATAAAAATCTGCCTGAATTTGGCCCAGCTATACACTTGAGGGGGAGAAGACAAAAATTATCAGTTTATTCACACTTAAGAACTTTTGTTAGTTATTAAAACTTCAGATTACAGCCTCACTGAAAACATTTCATCCTCTTGCAGCTGCTTAGTACACAGGGGCCTGCCTGAGCCATCCACAGTGAAATCCCCTTTTGCACAGAGCTCTCCCATGGTTTTAAACTACAAAAGGGCTGATTCAGATAGAAGTTTTAATTATGAGGGTGTTGAGACACTGGCACAGGTTGCCCAGAAAGGTGGTGGATGCCCCATCCCAGGAAACACTCAAAACCAGGTTTAATGGGGCTCTGAGTAGCCTGATTTTGTTGAAGATGTCGCTGCTCCTCGCAGGGGGGTTGGACTTGATGGCATTTAAAGGTCACTTCCAACCCAAAGCGTTCCACAATTGTATGTGCCACCTCCACAAAGTCATGAGCCGACAGCAGAGCCTCCTGGACACTGCTCCACACCACAACTCACTGTAAGGTTTCAGCTTCCTTCCTGGCAGCTGATGGAGAGGATGCCCAGTTCTGGCTGAGAGGGAGCCAGGGCCAGGAGGAGATGTAGTGAAAACACTGGGAGATTGGGAAATGTAAGAAACATGTGATGGAAACCCTCTGGAAATCTGGACAGCAGGGAGAGGCAGACTGGGACCAGAGTGCTGAGCCAAGAGGAGGGGATTGGGATTAGGAAGCAGCAGTGGGAATTAAAAAAGGGTGCAATGCAGGTGTAAACAGGGGAGGGAAGATGCTGCTTGGGCAGGGGGCTGGGAAGAGCCAGGCTGCAGGGTCTAGGGCAGAAGGGGTAAAAAACTGAGACAGGCTCTTGCTGGGGAACTGGTGGAAAACAATGATAGCATTCTCCCCTTCACAGCAGGAACTGCACCCCAAATTCCCAACCCTGCCATCCCTTTGCCATCAACAAGAATGACAGTCTTGCTGACAAACTCCTTGCCAATAAGAGCAAGCTCTCAGAAAATGGTAATTTATCATTATTTTGTTACTCTGATTGCTGAAATGGCAGCAATCTGCATTTATCACTTGTGGGTGGATCAGTACTGCAAACTATTTTTGAGGTTTGCTTTAGAAAAAGAAAAGCAGGTATTAGAATGAAAACAGGTCTTTTTACAGAAAATTCAAGGTTTCAAAGTTAAGTGTATACACAAGAAATGCTGTAATTAATGCAGGATTAATTCTGCTGCCATTTATGTATCTGTCATGTGTTATGCATATACATATATGACATATTTATCACAGTATAGCCTTCCAGCCCTTTTACCAAAATTTCCCTTACTCAGCACATGCTCTGGATCTATCCAGGCCTGGATCTGAGTAGCACAAGGCAAGATCTCTGATCATCTGGCAAAGCATTTGGATGATGTGAAGTGAATGAGAGGTGAGGGACAAAAAGGAGGATCTCACAGCAATGAACACTGCTTGGAGAACATCACCCCATTGCTGCCAGTGCCAGGACAAGTAACTTCAACCTTTCTGTTTTGTTTTTTTAAATAAGTCTGGCTTGCACTTTTTGGATGTCCAATTTATTCACACAGGTAAACACCACTGGCAGCAACTGAGGCCAGTGGGGGCTATCCTCTGTATATCAAACACCAGGCATCTTGGGAAATTAAAGCTCCGTGCAGGCGAGTTTGTCAATCCACAGCTTTTAATTATTTCTGATCCTCTTTTTCAAAGAGAGGGGAAAGGCCAGCCACTTGCCCAGTGGACCAGCACACTTTGTGAACATCCAAATCCTGGAAGCGCCAACCTCACAAGTCCATGAGCAACCCAAGTAACTCCATCTTCAGCAATGATCAATTTGTGCAATAAATACAGCACAGGCCACATTGTAAGCAATACTGAATGATGCAGAGGAATGATGCACATTCTGAAAAAATGTGCTAGAAAAGCATCTGATATGAAAATGAAAACTGAAGGTACTTGGCTTGGGTATTTTCACTCTGATTTTCAAACTCCAAGTCTCCACATGCATTTTATTTCCCTAGTAAGTATTTATTTTTACATGGCCACGCTTTGATTCAAGCTTGTCTGCCACTAGATTTTTCTTTTCTTTAGAGACACCACTTGGATACTATTCAAATGTGACTGTGAACAAGGTTAAGTTGCACTACTACACTAACCAATTATGTTGTTTGTAAGTCTGCTAACAAAAAAAACCAGGTATTTACTGTAGCTCCATGCCGTCATTTCCTCACACTCGAAGTTTTCTGAGATGTTTTAAAACAAAAGAAGTTTTAAGTCCTCAAGCAATGAACTGGTGAAGTTCTTTTGCTAACTTCTCTGTGTTTAAAACAGACATACCACAACGTTCAGAATTCAGGAGCCTTTCGGCTCCTAAAATTAGTAGGTGGTTTTCAAAACCCAGCATTTCCACTGCTGAGCAGGCAAAAACATAGCGCTTACATGCTTAGTTACTGACTGCTTTTCTTTGGAAACCAAGAACAGGCTGGACAAAAGTGTAATAAATGAGTGGAGAATTTGGTGCTAATAGAAAATGAGACTGGAAAACCTCAAGCAAACAACGCCCAGTTATCCAAAAAACAAGCACACGAAGATCAGAAAGCAAATCCCCCATCGCCGTCTGTCTCCATACCCCACCCAAGAACTGGGTGTGGGTTCCCAAGAACTCTTCCCCCTAATTTTGCCATTGTGGGTCAGATCAACCAAAAAGCCTGGACTCCTAAATGACAGCACTGACATGCTGCAGAAAATCCTACAGAACATGTAGAAATTCCCCATACAACACCCAGGAAGTTTATGTTTTTCCTACTGCACTGACCACAGAGCTGTCGACAGGCTACAACTTTTACCTAGACATGCTGAGAAGGGAGCCACAGAGATTGCTCTGGGTCCCTCAGTTTACACAAACACTGAAAAAACAGCGAAGAACTTGGGGCCAGGTGGCAATTGTCCACCTCAAGAGCAAGTATGGGTCAGTTTGCATTGCAAGCACAGCCTTGATCATGAATGAAAACAGCTATGGGAATTCCATGTACTGCCAGGAAAAATGTAATTAAGCTCCATTATTTAGGCTACGAAGACTAAAGGTATAATTTATCCTCCTCTCGTAGCCCTTCCAATCAGCTGCCTTTCAGGCATGCCAGTTGGGAAGACGATTCCAATGATGCAGATACTCATCTTCAGACACATCGCGATGGCTGAATCAACTCATTTTAAACAGACTCCTGGACAATGTACAGAAACAAGTTTCATGGCACTTGGGCTAGACCTGAACCAGGGGAAGGGAAGATGCTCCAAAGCCCCCAGTGAGCTGTCAGAGCCCCTGGATCCCCTGTTCTCCCCTGCTCAGCCGGGAGTTCTCCGCTGATTCAGCATCCATGTCCACAAATGAGAAACAGACATCAAAATTTAGCAAGTTGTGCTTCCCAGCTACTAACTGAAAATTAGTTAAGATACATTACGTGGTCTCAGGTAAGAACACTACTCAAAAGACAAGGAATACAGCTTGACAGAAAAAAATTAAGAAAACGGAGTCTTTGCTAAAGTTCCATCTCAACTTCAAACCACTTTAGATCAGATCTAGGGAGTAAAAGTACTAGAGAGACCTTATGCAGTCCTTTAAAGTACCTTGCTAGCCACAAAGGTTGACTCTAGAAAGTCACAGTTATCTTTTATCTGGCACCTTTACAGTTGTCAAGCAACACAGTAATGATATGTTTAAAAGAAACAATTAGTGGGGAAAAAAACTGACACCCAATTTATGCTTTGTAGCAGAAAGGTGAGCCTTTTTATCTAGGCTGAGTTACACCGGCTTTCAGCTTCTGGAGGCATCTTGGTGGTTTAGCCATGTCTTGAGACCCCCAAATGAAGTCACAGGTGCCTTCCAGGAAAGGATCCTTGGCTAAATACAGGTCGTAATTCAGCTTGCTGAATGCACATGAATGAACCAAAGTAACTTCTGACACATAAATCTGACTACAGGTTTTCTTGACTCTTCCTGGCCTTAAATGCTTCACATTTTACTTTCAGCATACTAAAAATAAAAATAAGGCTACTAAGGTCTCCATGCAATGAAATAGGTCTAATTTGGGGGGGAAAGGCAACACCCAGTGAATTCTGGAGTTTTGCAGTGACACTGCATGCACAAAGAAAAAATTACCAGACAAATGTAAGGATATAAATGGTCTTCATGCAAATTATGTCAGCTGTCATGCCCACATGCTGTGTCCACAGCAAAACTCTTTGGGTGACAGTGTTAACCACTCCCAAGCAAAAGCAGGGCAGAATAACCCAAGTGCTGGAGAACTACTGGCCAAAGTGAAAAATGAACATATGGCTTCCCACACTACACGTGTGTCAGATCCAGAACAACTCTAGTAAGAGGTTCAGCTGTAACAACTAAGAGAAAGGACACCGGTCTTTTATCAGGAAACTTTCACTATCTCAATTCTGAGCAGCTATTCTATTTCCATCCAGCAGGTAAGCAACTACTGCAGCTTTGTCCATCCTGGATTTTCAGGGCTCTCCACTGTCAGCAAGACTAGAAATCTGTGAAAGAAGCAGCCGCTCACATTCAAGTAAGAAAGCATCTAAAAACCCAAATCCCTGTTTGGCATGAGCACTCTCAATGTAATCGCTGCTAATTCCTGTGCCAGTGACAACAGTGGTTGACTCTGATGAAGGGAAAGACTTGTGCAAGCAGAGCTGAAGCGTCTGTTAAGTCTGTGATCTCATTCCACACAAAACTTTCTGGCTACTAGGAAGAAGTGGCTTCTATTACTTCTCCGAGCTTCCCACACAGCACCAACCCACATTTTCATTACCTGCATCCAGCCCCCTCCCGCCCGGTGGGTGCCTGCTGGTTCCCTGCTACCCCAAACATCAGCAGACTGCAACTAATACTACTTGTTACTCCCCAGGTTTTCTGGCCACTCATCCAAAAATCTCTCCACAATCTTGTCAACTCGCCGTGCTGCTGCTGCTGCCTAGGAAAATCTCTGCAACCGCTTGCATTTGGCTGGTTTTCCCCATGGCCATATGGTCCCAACGCCTCTCCCCCGCTCGCCATGAAAGCTTAACTTGTAATTCGGTAGAAACGAGAAGCCCGCATCCCCCTGCTCACGGCTGCTCCGTGGGTTTTTCCAAGAGCTGTAATGAGGAATGTTAAACAAACACCTTTAATTAAAGGAATGTTTGTTTAGTGTAATTAAATGCCTAAGGAACACCGCACTGTTGCAACCCCGGGTAGTTTTGCAGTGCGTGCTGTACCTTGCGATACTCGAGTGCGAGGGAAATAATGCAAGCAAATGACATAACCTGGCAGTAAACATCCAAATATTAAGAAGCATCCCAGCCATGCTACCTGTTCAGCAATGCCTACGTGTCAAGAGGAACCGGCACTCCTGTATCAGCTGAAACAAGGCAAACTTAAGAATCTGAGTTACAAAAAATCCTGAAAAATAGAGGAATAAAACCCCAGCCCCAAACTCACAGGGTGTTCACTCCCCTTTCCTCGACTCTCTTTAACTACCTTTCTATCCGAGCAGAAAAGAGGAGTCCTTTGAAGAACGAGACTTTCGACAGCGCTGCCAGAGCGGCACAGGGCTTGTTTTTATGTGACAAAAGTATTCCCCTTCCTTTCCAGCCGCCTCCACGGCGATCCAGCGCACTGCCAGCCCCGAGTGAAACCCAAGTCTCCCGCCTGGCAGGGTGGAGCATTCCCTCCGGGCTGCAGCTCCGCTCCGTTTTTCGCTAAACTACCGCAACTCACTCGAAGTTTTGGGGCGTTTATTTTGTGAAGACAAAAGGAAGAGAAGTGGCGGCACCCACCGCGGGGGCCGGGGCCAGGCGCGGTAGCGGCACTCGAGATGTTTACCGCGACTTCGAGCCCCAGAGCCACGCGGGCGGAGCGGTGCCCTTCCCTTCCCCGCCTCTCGCCCCTGCACCTCCCTAGGCCGCTGCTCGCTCTCCAGCTCGGCATCCCCCGATCCCCGCCCGCCGCCCCGCAGGTGGAGCGCGCCCGCCGCGACCCCCGGAGAGAAGGAGGGAGGCGAGGAGGGAGGCAAAGAGGGAGCCGGAGCCGGACCCGCCGCCGCGGCGCCGCCGCTCAGCCCCCGCGCAGTCCCCGCGGCGCCGCTCCGCTCCGCGCCGTGCCCTGCCCGGCCGCCGGGCGCAAGGTCACCGCGCCGGCCGCCGGCCAGGGACCGGCCGCGGCTGGAAAGCCCCTACCTGGCAGCGCCGCCGCCACTATGGCGGGCCGCGCCGGGCCACGCCGCCGCTCGGCACTTCCCACCTCCCGCCGCCGGCGGAGCTGCGGCCGCCTCCCGCCTCCTCCTCCCCGGGTCCCGGCGGCGGCCCCCGGGCCCCGCTTACCGCGGCGCGGGGAGAGGCGGCGGCCGCCGGAGGACGGGGAGCCGAGCCCGCGCCGCTCCCGCCGCTGCTGCTGCTGCCGCTGCCGCCGCGGCTGCAACAAAGGACTTCCGCCCCGCCGCGCTGCCGCTGCCGCAGCGCCGGCTCCGCCGCGACCGCACGGAGCCGGACCCCTCCCCTCGGCGGCCGCGGCTCCCGGCGCCGCCGCTGCCAGCGCTGCTGCGCCGCCGCCAATGCCGGGGCCCGGCGGGCGGCTCCCTGCCGCGCTCCGCTCTCCTCCCATGCCGCCGGGGACGCGGCGCGGCGCGGCGCGGGCTGGCGCTGCCGGAGCCCCCTCGGCCCGGCTCCTCCCCGTGCTCCGGCGGAGCCCCCCGGACCCGCGGCGGGCGCCCACCGGGACCCCGCGGCAGGGCTGTCCCGCCTCGCTGCTCTCCCGGCCCCCGGAATCCGCCCCTTCCCCGCGCACCCGGGCTCGCCGCACGGAACGGGGAGTCTGTCCTTTCCCCCCGACCCGGCCGTGGCCGGGGCCAGCGGGGAGGCTCCGGTCACCCGTGTGGGTGTCCGGCGTTGGAGTGTTGTCGCCGCAGCCCCACGGCCCCCGCGTGGGACAGTTCAACTGCGAGGAAACCACTGCAAGCTGCGTGAGAAAGTATTTCCTTCTCGCTGCAAATTCACACGTTAATACCACCGCCCGCCCTCCTGGAGCTTCACGGTGATGCAGGAGCACAGGGCTGGCAGCCACCGCCTCGCTCTGTCACAGATCCCGAGGACAGCGCTTTTTTCCATCTTTCCAGGAGCTGTCCCAGGCCCTCTTCCCACCAGTGTCTGGATCTCTCCAGTCTAACAACATCCAGCTCCTCCGGAACTGTCCCATGTGAGTAAGTGGGATTTCCGGCCCCCCTGCTATTTGCTGCAGATCTGAGAGAAAATATAATGCAGGTCAGGCCTTCCTCCAGGTCTTGCCACTTGACTTTTCCACCCCCAAAGTGACATTTGTCATTCAGCACAAGCATTTTAAGTGTTTAATACGCACAGCTTCATCATTCAGTTTCTGGAGATACCATTGTTTTTATGTTGCTGCAACTAACATCTGTCTAAGTACCAGACAAACCAAAGGGGCAAAGTTAATCATAGCAAAACTAAGAGGTTTTATTATACATTTGAAAATAACAAAAGTAACAAAAAAGAGTAACAAAATAAAATATGACACTGTTAAAATGTACCAGTATCCATCCCTGCTTCAGTGACCCCGAAGGTTTTCCTGGAGCATCCCTCCACTGTGTAAGCAAACAGGACAAACCCAACTAAGAAAATCCTGGTTTCCAAATGGAGGATCAGCCCTTCCTTCTGGGTCTGTCTGGGGATTTTCTAACCACTACAGAATAAAAGAGGAGACTTCCAAATATGTCTTTCAGAGTGTATCTAAAAAATCCCCTTGTTTCCCCTCTCACACTGCTGCAGCCTTGCCTCATGGGTGTGCAGCAGTGCCAAGGGAAAAAAACCTCTGTGGCTGTAAGACACCAGCCCCCATAGAAGGGGGAGGGACCCCCACATTACAACTACTTTGTAGCTTTTCCTGTTTTATAGGAAGTTAAATAAACGGCCTCCATAAGCCAACATGGCCATGGTTTTCAAATCACACTGAAAAGTTGCTCTTCTCATGGTTCAAGAGTCCTTTTCTCCCCACCTCTTTACACACATCAGGGCAGCACAAGCCAAGAGTGCCCATGAGGGGCTTGTGCAGCCTCTTGCTCTGTCCCATGTGTGTCACACCGGGAGCTTCTGCCACCTCCAGAAAGGTGGGGCACAAGGCAGTCCCCCTTTCTCACCACCCGCATTCTCTCACTGCCCTCCCACCACGCTTACCTTTCCAATTCACTTTTTAAAAAATTATTATTTTCTGGCCACAGAGGAGGAGGGAGCAGAAACACCCGTGAAGAGAGCTGTGATTATGTCCTGATCTTTTTTTGACCCACCAGCATCGGCTGTATCCCTTTGTATAGGCTGAGGTGAGTGATACCATCACCTGTGTTTTATAGTGAAACACCAAATTACATTCCTCACAATCACTTTCATCAGTTTGCCTCTGGTTTCTCTGAAGCTCTTCAAAGTCCTCTTTGGACCAGAGTCAACCTAAATAACATGTAAATAATTAATCATTTAAATAAATAACGTGCCATCTGCAAATAACGACTCACTCTGTATGCGGGTTAATAAATATGTTAAATAACCCAGAACAGAGTACAAAACCTTGAGCCACCTACTGACAACCTTTTTTGGGGAAAAAAAGTGGCTACTGATATTTACAGGAGCAGCAGGATTATAGCTCCATCATCTCTCCGTTGCGCTGCTGTGCAAACACAGAAGGGAGAGATGGTCCTGAGTCCTGTGAGCTTTATATTTAAAACAGAAGAACTAAAATATAGGGCAATGGAAAAGATAAAGCTGTGCTGGTCAGTGGGATAAGCAGGAAACACATGGATGAAAATGTTTTGGAGCCTACGATCTGTCATCTCTCAGCCCATCTTCATCGTTCACCCAGGCTCAGGCTGCCTGGAAACGGCCCCATAAAATGATGGATTCTGGTGGCCAGGGGCATTATTTGCCTTAAATATTCAAGAATTGCAGTTATGGGGATGCAATAGGAAAACGGACTACAAACTATGAAACGCTGAGAGGAAACCAAGAGGGATGATGCGAGGCACTGAATGTTGTCTGCAGAGGCCCTGAGTCAGCAGAGATGCCATGGAGGAGGTGGGTGTGATAGATCTTGGAAATTGCACCAAAATCATGACAAAAGCACACAAATAGCATTTTTCACTGCCTTTTCCAGCTGGAAAAACAACCTGTGGACATCAAATTAACCTGGTGGCAGCAGGACGCTGTACACACTGTAAGTTTGAACACGTTCAGAATGCAATTTGGTAACATTTACCGGAAAGAACCCTGAGAGGCTGTACTGAGTGCCAGAGCAGAGGGGTGGGGACCCTCGGGAGGGGCTGCTGGTGGCCAGGTGATCGTGCTGAGGGTGGGAGTGCCGCCTGTGTCCCTCCTCCGCCCCGCACCTCACCCGGCACAGCTGCTCTCGCCTAAAATAACCCCTGGTGGAACAGCAGTGAGCCACTGGAGGAGGCCTGACCGAGAAATGCTTCGTCCTCAGGACTCGCGGTGGTTAAAGCAGCACCGAGGCCGCAGACATCGGTGAGGAACCCAGATCGGATCTTCTCATCCCTTCTCAAGAACGGGCAGACCCGGGAAGCTCCTTATACTTTCTTTTTTTTTCTTTCTTCCCCCCCCCCCCCCCCTTTTTTTTCTGTTAAAATAAACCCAAAGCAAACCAACAAAAAAAGTCCCCGCTTTATGCCGAGAGCTGAAGCGCTTAGCAGGCAACACTCCGCCACTGGGCGAGTAAAAGCCAACTCCCCCAGCCCAGAGTGATGCCTTTGGCAGCGCGCAAGAGAACACGCACCCTCCCCAAAAAATCCCCCACGGGGGTGCACACGCTCCCTCCGTCGCACCGGAGCCGCGGGCGAGCAGCGCGGGCAGAGCCGCCCGCAGCCGCGCAGGGGCCGCGCCCAGCGCGCCGCCGGGACCGCGCGGATCGCAGCGCAGGGCCGCGCAAAGGCCGCGCTGATCGCAGCGCAGGGGCCGCGCTGATCGCAGCGCAGGGGCCGCGCAAAGGCCGCGCTGATCGCAGCGCAGGGGCCGCGCAAAGGCCGCGCTGATCGCAGCGCAAAGGCCGCGCTGATCGCAGCGCAGGGGCCGCGCAAAGGCCGCGCTGATCGCAGCGCAGGGGCCGCGCAAAGGCCGCGCTGATCGCAGTTCCCGGGAGAAGCCCATCCCGCCCGGCAGGAAGCGCGGGGGGGCAGCGCCCACCCCATCCGCCGGGCGGGCAGCGGGGGCGGGCGGTGGCGGCGCTTCCGCGCGGGTAAGCGGCTGCGCGGGCGCGGGGGAGCCGCGGGGCCGGGCCGGCACGGAGGGAAGGAGGGAGGGAGGGAAGGAGGGAAGGAGGGCGCTGGTCCCGCGCCACGGGGCGGCTGCGCTCGCCGCCTCCCGCTGAGTGTTGTTCCCCCCCAACCCCCCAGCAATTTTCTGCGGAAACAATAGCAAATATCAGCGTTTATTTGCGGAGGGGCCGCTGGCGGGGCGGGGCCGGGGCGGCTCAGCCCGCACAATGGGGGCTTTGTTGGGCGCACAGCGCTGCTCTGTGCCGTGTCGGGCCCGCCGGGCTCAGCCCCGTTCCCCCTGCGCCCCCGCCGCGGCTCCGGGGCAGCAGAAAGCACCATCCGATCGGAGGGAAAAGGCGAGCCGCGTTTAAAGTTAGTGCTGACACCCCACGGAGCGTAGTTAATCAGCGGGAGAAGCAGCTCTGAGCGTAGCTGGCAGATGGAAAAGTCCCTGAGAGGTTTTGAGCTCGCTGGATGTGGGTTTGAGCACCAGCGCTGGTATCGGAAGGAGACACTGTTAAATTGGGGTGCAGGGACCATCTGGAGGAGGGAAGAGGCTCCGTGCTGGGCGTCCATCTCGTTTCGGTGGTGAGAAGCCAACATGTGAGCCGTTGGGAGCTCTCTGATTTCTTAATGAGATGAACATCTTGTTCTCTTGCTCCCAGGCACACCATGGATACCACCGGCCACAGCGTCCTCCTCCTCCAGCAGCTGAACATGCAGAGGGAGTTTGGCTTTCTGTGTGACTGCACAGTTGCCATTGGAGATGTTTACTTCAAAGCCCACAGAGCGGTGCTCGCTGCTTTTTCAAACTATTTTAAGATGATATTTATTCATCAGACAAGGTAAGGACACACAGCTCTCCTGCTATCCTTTAACCACTCTCAATATTCTGCTTTTTGTCCTTTCTAAAGGTATTAAAGTCTAAAAGAGTATAAATGGAGATGTTAGAGGGTCTGACATTATTTTCGTTACCCGGCATAGGCCTTGGCTCTCTAAAAATTCCCAGTCCACGATGTGCTGCCCTTTAAAACCACTTTCTTAGTCAGCATATGGCAACATCAGACCCTGCATTTTGGAGACGCGACATTTGTGTGACCAGATAAATAAAGCATGTAAGTACCACCATCTTCCTGCCCTGAGAGCCTTGCAGATTTGGAATCCAGGGATATCCTGGTACCTCCTGCCCATGTGCAATGTGTCCAGTGCTTTGCATTAGGTTGTAGTCGAGCTTGCTGGGTGAGATTGTCCCTTCTGGCAGGATCCACAGGCTTGAAGCAATCGAGAGGCCTTACCACAGTCTGTGCTTCAGACTCTTGCAGATAAGGGCTGAGACTGAGATCATCAATTCATTTCAAGCTGTTGTTCAGATGCTTTACCCGGCGGGGTCAGGAGTGGTTCTGCAGGTATAACAACAGCAGTGCTAAGGTCTGGCCTCTCACCTGGGGCTTGCTGCTTTAAATGCACCTAAACCCTTCTCCATTCCCCTTTCTTTCTGAGGGTCATGGCCTCCAGCACCTCTGCAGGATAATCTTTAGGATCAGCTGTGTCGCCCCTTGGCTGGAAGTGAGATGAGTTAATTGCCTTTCCCTGTGGATATGGTTTGCTGACACTTAAGTGCAATGCTCATAAAGATTACACAGTAATGGCAGCTGAATTTATTACCTAAACTCACAAACATTCTTTGCCTCGTGCTTTGGAGTGGCACACACCAGTGATGCGCAGCCTGCATGGCATCACTGCAGTGCCGTGTGGCTGCAGTTGGCTCTGCATGGGAGGGACAGGGTGACCAGGGCTGGTCACTTGTACCAGCCTCAGCTGCAGTTGTGCTCGTGGTCTTCAGAATCACGGGGATAAATGCCGGCTCAGGCACTTAGCTTTGCAAACAGAGCTTCTGCACTTCTGCAGGGCTTGGCAGGGAGTGCTGCTCGTAAATGCGCTCTCACAGCAAATGGGCAGGTAATGGATCATACATACATACCGTGTATGTACTTAATCTTCTGTTTTGTTTCAGCGAGTGCATAAAGATTCAGCCTACAGACATCCAGCCTGACATATTTAGTTACCTGTTACATATCATGTACACTGGGAAAGGGCCAAAGCAGACTGTCAGCCAGAGCCGGCTGGAGGAGGGCATCCGCTTTCTGCACGCAGACCATCTCTCCCACATCGCCATCGAGATGAACCAGGCGTTCTCCCCAGAGCCGGTCCAGTCCTCCAACTTGTACGGGATCCAGATCTCCACAGCACACAAGCTGGCGAAGGAGCGCCTAGGAGTGAAGGAGAGCCTGCCCAAGGCGGGCAGCAGGGCTGCGGCCCAGGGCGATCACCCCCAGCTGCAGCTGTCCCTGGCCATCGGCCTGGACGATGGCCCCCTGGACCAGCAGGTCGCTCGCCCCTCGGCCCCGCCCGCAGCTCTCGCCAAGCCGGCAGAGGAGCGCCCGAAGCTCTCGGTTTCCATAAAGCAGGAAAGGTGCGACTCGGAGCCCGTGGTGTCCCAGAGCTGCACCCCTCCGTCTCCAGAGGTGGTGAGCCCCATCTTTGCCAAGGGCGGCCTCAAGGTGCACTTGTGCCACTACTGCGGCGAGCGCTTCGACTCCCGGGGGGGGCTGCGGCAGCACCTGCACACGCACGTGTCGGGCTCGCTGCCCTTCGGCGTGCCCGCCTCCATCCTGGAGAGCAGCGACCTGGGGGAGGTGCAGCCCCTGGCTGAGGACAGGGAGGCTGGGGATGGCCACCGCCTCGGCGCCTTCCTCCTCAAGGAGGACGAGCATCAGCTGGAGCATCCGAGCTGCAGCGACCTGGAGCCTCTGCAGATCGGGCAGCTCTCCCTCATCTCCAAGGACCACGAACCGGTGGAGTTGAACTGTAACTTTTCTTTCTCAAGAAAGAGAAAAATCAGCTGCACCGTCTGCGGCCGCGCGTTTTTCCGGAAGAGCCAGCTGCTGGAGCACATGTACACGCACAGAGGGAAGCAGCACAAGTACGGCCGCTGCCAGCGGCTGGAGAGCCCTGCCACCCCCAGGTTCCACCCTTACTGTGACAGCGAGAGCGTGGGTAAGAGCTCCGGTTTGGCCCAAGACCACTTAGATGAATGTATACTGGAGTCAGATCTCATCCAAGAAAGCGTAGATACAATCCTGGTAGAGTAATTGCCCCCCTGTGTAGCCTGCAAATGCTGAAACTCTGGATGTTTTGGCATTTTCCACCTAGGGAGTGGCTGCTCTCTGCAGCTGATTTTCTTGAACCACATTCCCCTCACCTCTGAGATAACTGTGAAGGACTGTGTACTTTGATTTGTGTACTTGCTTTTTTTTACTTCTCTAACTTTTAAAGTCGAGCTCATTCCCATCTAAGTCCTTCTTGGAAGCCTCCATGTAATTCAGTTACGTTTTTCCTAAATGTGGACTTATTCCTGCTCTGCTTTACTGGAGTTAAGACTGTATTGCTGGGTGTGAGGTTTAAACATTGTCTAGTACTCTGTGTGGTGCCTAGGACTGTTTGTATCCCATAGAAATGCTCTTCTGAATCCAGATGGATGGAAATGTAGAGGGAAATACGTATTGTGTTTCCCAAACAGTTTGTTTTTAATGAAAATAAATATCTCAAGGAGATGAATCCTGAAGTTCGTGTTGTATAACTGCAGTTAATAAATCTCTGCATAAATATTTTCAGGAGCCATAAGGCTGCTCTTTTCAAGGGAATTGGCAGCGTTGATGTAGGGGTGGCAACCTTCATTTTGACAAGCCCTGGAGTCCTCATCTGTCTTCTAAATTTACTTCTAAACTCTGGGGATTTGCATGTGTTTTTCCTCCTTCCTACTCCTCCCTCATTCACCGCTACTGCGTGAGCAGGGACAGATTTTGATGCCCCTCCAGGACCATGTTCCATTATTGGACTGTCTTCTCTGCAGGGAGGAAGGAAAGCTGCAAAGGAGTGCCCTCTCTTCTTTGAGAGGAGGCATATCCTAACGTAAGTCTTTACAGGATTAAATTCCACACACGTATTTTCTGAGTGAAAATGATTTCTGGCTCTATAAACAGCTTGGAGCAAACACATTCTTAAATATTACAATCTGTATATTTGCTAAGAGCAAATACACAATGTGTTATTTTTTTGTCTGCTTGCAGAGCCACCGTAAAATGGTAACATACGTTTTTTGCCTTCCATATAATCACAGAATGGTTTGGGCTGGAAGGGTCATTAAAGATCATCCAGTTCCAACACCCCTGCCATGGGCAGGATGCCTTCCCCCCGACCAGGTTGCTCGAAGTCCCATCCAACTTTTCATTCATCATTACTTGTTATCTGAAGGGTAATAACTTGCCCAAGAGGGGTTTAAAATCGTACATACTCCTCTTGAATTCATAGTTTGTCCCTGTCTAGTTTTTCAGCTGAAATATCGCAGGCTTCCCACCAGATGGGCTGCAGCCCATCCCTCAGAGATGCTGTGAATCAGAAGGTCCCGAGGAGGCACACCGAGTTCTTAGAGTGCAGAGGTCTCTTCTGCAGCGCGGAGAAAAGCCTTGTGAGTGCTCCCGTAATCTCATTACCCAGTTTGTGAGAAACTGGAGGCTTCCTGCCACTCCTGGTGGAGCCTTTGGAAAGGGGGGGCCTGAACAGCGGTGAGAACAGTTTGCTGTCAGCACGCCTGCTCCAAAGCTCTTTGTAGTCGGGACCCTTGAGCTGTCTTTGATATTGTCCTGGAGAAAGAGCTGCAATTAAATCACTGCCAAATTAAAAGACCATCTGAGGTCTTTGTAAGGGTGGTTGCTGCTTGTGCTGGGCAGGGAGCTGCACACTCCCGGGGATGGATTGGCCACTGAGAGCTGCCAAACTGTGTTTCAAGACAAAAGGGCAAACCAACAGTCCCCGAGTGTGCCGAGATGATGTTGCAAAATGCAGCCTGTGGTGTGGGGTGTGCTTCCCTGCAAGCCCCAGTGCTCCTTTTGCCGTGTGTACCCTTTAAAGCAGCTCTGGTGTGAGCACATTTCAACTCTGCTTAAAAAGCCTTTCTTTAAAACAAGCAAACAAAAAGAACCCAGCCGACAGCCAGGCCTGTGAATGCTGCATCTGAGCACGGAGCCATTCACACAGAGCATTTCCTAGAAGAGAGCCTTCTGCCTCTCTCCCAGGCTAATAGCATCAGTTAAATCACATTCAGCACAGGCTGCTTATAACTGGGCACATGCCCTCCGGCTTCCACTGACCTCTATTTCTACATATGGGTTGAAAAAAAAAGAAAAAAGAAGAGGTATTTTATGGTCATTCCCTATTTGTGTGTGACACTTTACTGAGTGGGCTGGCTTCTCCGGGTGCTGCTTGCTTCTCTCAGCTTCCCACATTTAATTTAAAAACAGAAGTGTTTGCTGGGGTGGCTAGAGCTGTAGTTACTGAGCTGTAGAGGGCTGAATCTCTACTATTCAGTCAGTAGATAAGCACCTCGGATCATCAAATAGGTGCCTAACTTGCCTGAAGGAATTGGTATTGAAAGCCAAAGGGCTCTTGATGTCTCTGCAGAGGTAACAGGGTCGTGGTAATAGAGCTCAGTATTGGGGACAGCAGCAGGGACAACAAGCAGCAGTGCCCAAGGCTTCTCTGGGACGTGCTGCTCATCCTCAGGTGCGTGGGCAGGGCTGTTGTGTTCGCTTCTCGCCCATTAAAAAGGGAGCTTTTATAAAAGCTATGATCTCGGGTGGGAGAGCCGAATGTCTCTGAGCTGTGTGTGCTGCGTGTGTGCTGGATGAGTTACTCCATGGCACTGGCTGCAAACACTCCAGCAAGGCCAAAATGATCCATAAACCTGGGCTATGTTCATGCACGTGTCCCATGTATCCTTGAAAACATATAACTGTAAGTGATTGTTTTCTGCTATCCTCACACCCCCTTCTAGGGTGTACTTTGGTTAACCTTTGTGGGACTGAACATCTGTGACAGCAAACATCTGCCAAAGGCTTTTTTTTTGCACCATTTGCAATACAAGAAATGCATTTTCAGCAGTTTTCTATTGCAAGTGTTAAAGCGCTGTTATAATTAAAGCAGCAGGAAAAGCTGGAGACAGAAGTCATCAGCTCCAAGTTATGTTAACATAAAAACATCATTCTCTCCTAGTCTTCTGAATAGAAAATAATTGTACAGGGCAGTTACATTTGCTAAGCAAGGGCGGCAGCTGCTCCTGGATAAATCATAAGAAGTTTTATTACTGTATGTGGAAGACACTTGAATTACTGAGTGCTTAACCTTTATGCCGGTGCATGCTTGGAAATCTGCCTGACTTGCACAGCTGGGCTTGGCAAATACTCATTTCTTGTTGGGGTTTGATTTTATTTTAATAAAAACCTAAAAAATTTTGTCACAGCGTGCAGAATAATTATACTAGTGATTCCTTCCAGATATCTGCAATTGGTTGATAGATGCACATGGGCTTAGGCAAAGAATGCCCCAGGGTGGGAATACTTCAAGGCTGGAAGTCTCAAGGCTCCCGGGGATCCTTGGAGATTTGCCTTGTGCTGTGAGGGGGTCCCATCGTCAGGGGTACTGAGCTGATGAGCCACAGTCATTGAAGTGCCGTGCCTGTGGGCTCTGCAGCTCATGTTTTATGTAAAGTTGGGACGATGGGGGCTCGGACCCCCTTGCCAAAGCCCCTGAGCATGAGCAGGCTCCTCAGCCAGCTCAAGTGAACCTCTGCAATGCCAGTAAGTGCAGCAGTGGCTGTCATCGTGTACCTGGGTGCTGCCCCCAAAATGCTGACTGTAGGTTATCTGGCTCAACCACCAGAGCATAAAAAACAATTTCAAGATAGGTAATTTGAAATATTTTGAAATATTTTCAGTGCTCTGATATTGAAAAGGCCAGGCCCAACAGGGTCTATGTTTCTCAGGCTTCTTAGGGTGCAGTAAAGTGTATGGAAAAAAGTGTATTTGTGTCACCTTGCAGTGTGAGCTCTGGTTATTTTACTGAGAACCTTGCTTTTCCCCACCTGCCCTGATGGCTGGAGATGCTGTTTGGTAGCATTTGAGCAATGAAAGCTTTGGGTTGAACATTTCCTGAATTATCAGAGCCAGAGGAGCAAGGCTTTGGTGCCTCTTACCTGCACAAGTTGTCCTCCAATGGTAACCCATCCCCTCTCACCTGCAAATTCTCAGATTTTACCTCTTCCACTTTGAATTTTGGGTCATCTAGGGGGGAGTGATGCTGGCACTCCCCTGCTGTCTGCCTCCAGGGGAGGTGATGCTGATGGCCAGGCCATGTTTGCCCCATCTCCACAAAGGATAAAAGACCCTTCAGCTCCTTTTACTTCCCGCGCAGACTGGCTAGAACAAGCATCTCCTGCCATCTGCTACAGCAGCCCTTCGAGCAGGCTCTTCACTTGCACATTGTCTCTGAAGTCACTGCAGAGTGTGGCAGAGGCAGTGGGCAGGGGGTGTGGAAGGGCTGACAATCCCTTCTGCATGTACAGTGCCCCTCACCAGAGGGGTTTGGGACATTTGTGCTCACCAAGGAGGTTGAACAGGGAAATTAGATTTGCTGAAGCAGTGAGCATTGCAGTTAAAAATAAGGCCGTGAAATACTGCCATCACGACATTTCATTTCTTTAGTGCAATGCTGATACTGAATAGTTTTCTGGTGTTTTGGGAGGAGAAAGCATTTATCACGTGTAAGTAAAGCCTTCAGAACTGCAGTGAAAGGTGACCTCAGCATATGCAATTCAGTCTCATTGAATGGGACCATGGGCTATCAGTGGCCAAACTGAGAGGTTTCTTTTTGCCTTGTGAAAGACCTCCCAAAGCAATCAGCCAAGCAGGACGTGCCATACCACTGCCACGATCTTCAGATTCTCTGTTTAATAAAACTCAGTCTTTTCTTTTCCCCTCTTGTCCAGAATTGCCAAAAAAAAAGACTGCAACAGAGTGGTCTTCCCAGCAGTCCAGCACAAGGAAAATATATTCTGAGCAATAAGAAATGGTGAGGAAAAAGGTAATGAGGATGGATGTGCCCTAAATTACATGCCAGTTAAATATTTACAACCAGAGCTGTGTCAAGACGGAGTTCCCTGAGATGCAATCGCAGCATCTACAAGATTTGCATGTTTCATTAAGAAAAAGTAATGACACAACTTCAAAAGCAGCCTATGAGAGGAAAAGTTTCCACCAACTATTCCAAGCCAGAGGCTGCACCCTCGGAACAAAGGCACGGCAAGGCTCTCAACCTCTGCTGCACTGGTTTTAACCTGAGTGGAGATGGCTGTGGGAAGCTTTGGGGGATTCCAGGCAGCCCATGCCTGGAGGTACCTCGCGGGATGCACAGGACAGTGTAGGAATGTTCAGTCCATGTGAATCCTCCTATTAGTGGCACAAAGGTGTAAGAAAACACCGTGTAAAGCCCTCTGTGCCTCCTGGCAATCAGTGGGACCTGCAACCCTCCCGTGTTAGGATGTGAAGCCACCCATAGGCACCGGGGCAGGGAAACCATGGCGGGTGATGGATGTAGGAGAAGAACCTCATGGCAGTCGGGCAGACGGTGGTGTCAGCCATCGAGACGGAGCCAGCGGCGGGCGGGCAGCCTCGCCCAGCTCCGGCCGATGCCCCGGGAGCGGAGGCTGATGCTCCGCGTCTCCCCTGTGCCCGCAGCCATCCCGGGAGGGACCCGCTGGGGCAGCGGTCGCCCCCGCCGCCCGCAGCACCGCCGGAGCCAGCAGGGCAGGCGCCCCAGCCTGTCATTAGGGCCGAGCATCCCCCGCCAGGCTGTTTTCGTGATTGGCTTACTCACGGCGCTAATGATGGGGGCGCGGGTGCGCGGTCCTGCTGTGCCTGTTGCGCTCGCCAGCCGCGCCCCCGGCCCGCTCCTGCTGCCCGCAGGCTGCCCCACCGCCTCGGGGAGCTCCGGGCCGAGAGGCTCCCAGCAGCCTTCCCCGCCTCGCTCCAGCTGGGAAAGGGAATGCAAATTCAGTCGCAGGCTGTCTGGGCTGCGCCCCACGCCTCGGTGCGGCGCAGTCTGGGGGGCTCGGCCGGCGGCGAGCGGCGGGGGCTGCCGGCAGCAGCGGGGGAGCGCCGCTCCCCTGCCCGGGGGATGCTCCGGAGGAGTCGCGGTACTCGCGCTGCCCACCCGGTGCCACCTCAGCAGGCTCCCGGCAGCGGAGCTGTCACCGCGCTGAGCCCTGACACGCCGGCACCGCGGCCTCGTGTCTGCCTTAAAATGGCAAACGGGGAGAGCAAATGTGACACGAGTGACGGGCGCTAGAGCGCAGGGATGACATCCCTCTACAGATGGAAATTTTCTCTCGGGAACAACGGCAAAGCGATGCTCGGTGTGTCTGTGCGCCGGTAAGGACCTGGCGTTGGAAAGGCACCTCTGAAAGGACCTGCGGAAGGGACCCTGCTGGAGCAGCCGTCTGGGTAGGGGGATGGCACCTCTGCCACATTAAAGAGGTTTGGAAGGCAGATCTCTGCGAGGTCTAACTTAAGGACTTGTCAGGGTGACTGCCAGCTCGAGCTGCAGATGACACTTTCATCTTAACAATCTGAATTGCAAAACGTGTTTTCTTACCATCTCACTCCCTTTTGTACCCAGCCTGTTTGTCAGTTTTTATGGAACAAAACCTACTTTAAAATGCTGGGTTTGGGTATTTTTGCTGAAATCCACTTTTTAGCTAAGTGGACTTTAACCCCACAGCAGAAAAATCCCTTCATTTGGCGCAAAACTGCGCTCTTCACAATTCTCTGCAAAAAAAAAAAAAAAAGAAAAAAAAAGACACAAGAAAACTATGCTTCCTAAAAATGTTAACCTATATTGTAGCTCGAGTAACTGTATAAGAAATAAAATCCTCTGATTTTTTTTTTTGAAGTCACATTTAATGTTAAGATTTTGTCTGTTTGCAAATGAGAAGTATTCCATTATTTGAATACTAACCAACAAGAGCTGACAAGAACCATTTCTCTGGGAGTTATACTGCAGAGGTAAAATCATATTAAAGCAATTATTTAAATCAATCTGTTTCCTTGGATCACTTCGTCATTTTGAGTTACTCATGTTGAAAGGCTCTATCTGTAAGACAGACAACATTCGGGCTTCACACTGCCTATAACATGTGGGTCTGTCAGCAGGGTCTGCCTTCCATCCGTCCATCAGTCCGTCCATCCATCCATCCATCCATCCATCCATCCATCCATCCATCCATCCATTCATCCATCCATCCATCCATCCATCCATCCATCCATCCATCCATCCATCCATCCACCCATCCATCCCAAGTGCAAAACATGATTCCAGTGTATTTCATGAATTTACTCAATTTCTTACACACATTTGTAGAAAAAAAACTAACCAAACCCCACAAAAACAACAACAAAAACCCTACAACTGCATCTTTGCTTTTATACATGACACATATGAGAATGTCCATCATTTATGCAGGGATTACACCTTGGACTCAAACACCAGATTTTGGCTGGTGTAGAGCCAGTCCTTTGAAGCCTACGGAGCTGCTGTGATCTTTAGCAGCTGGAGATCCGGGCCTGTGCATTTCTAATCCACTTTTGGTGTCCCAGGGCAGGAAAGAAAATGCAATATTTGTTTGTGCCATCATTGTCTACAGGCAGTTTCCACAAGGAACTTTTCAATGGATACACTTGTTTTCTGCTGGGCTTAGTGTTGACAAAACAGAAAAGCTTTTTATCCCCCTGGAAGCCTTTCTGGGTATGAGTTATACTATTTAAACACCCTTTTCTTTGCCGCTAATATAAAAAAGCTGTGGGAGATGAAAATATTCAAAATGACACAGCAAAGCAGGGATAGGGAACTTGTTGGATGTAGAGCTGAATTGTCCCCACTGAGGAAAGCACTGGAAACATCTGGGACAAAAGCAGCAGCACAGCCTGTGGGGTGAGCAGAAGAACCACTTCCCTAATTCAGAGGGCAGCAAGCAATGAACTTCTGGATAAAGAGGCAGACAGTTCTGAAGCAACCTGAATGGGGCTATTAAAATGATTTGATATCAGGAAAAATTTCTTCCCTGAGAGGAGTGTCCAGCACCAGATCAGGCTGCCCTGGGCACTGGTGGAGTCACCATCCCTGGAGGGATTTAAAAGATGTGTAGATGTGGCACCTGGGGACATGGTTTAGTGGTGGGCTTGGCAGTGCTGGGTGATCTTAAAGGTCTTTTCCAACCTAAACAATCCCCTCATTCTATGATAATTCCAGATTATTTTAGCTGTTGGTGAGGAAAATGATCCTAAAGTCAGGCCATCCTTTGGTGCTCTGGCACAACCACGCAGCCACATCCTCACAGGTTTCCTGGCCAGGCACTCCTTCACAATGGTAGATTTATCGTTCCTTCTCTGAAAGAATAAATGTTTTATTAATGTTCTACTCTCTAATCATAAGGAATGAGTAGAGAGTCTTAATTAAGTCATTAGTGGCTGTTATGAGCCTATATTTTGTTCTGTAAACCTGAAAGAATAAATAGTATTAATACTATTAAAAATGTATTAACTTCTTTCCCCTGTATTTTATGTGTGTTTTAAAGTGTCTCAAGAAATTACATGAAAGATGTTATTAAAAAAAAAAATTAGGGTGTGGGGCCCATTTGAGCTGTCACAGAAATTGCCAAAACACCAAACGTGCTGCTCCCCCTCCCAAAATGCCAGCCCCATCCTGAACCATGTCAGCCCCAAACTGTGCACCTGGAAACAGCAATCCCAAGCCTTGGGAGCAGGAAGCATGAGCCAGCAGCTCACAGAGAAAACCAAACCACCTGCATGGAATCAGAGCTGTGCCATTCCATGGGCAGCAGGGATTGACCCCTGTCAGTCTGTGGAGCCTCAGATATTTTCCTCTGGTGCCACGGGGCATCTATTAGGGAATTTAACCATGGGGCAGCAGGATGGCTTTTCTTAGCCGCCAGAGATTTGTGATCCTTCATAAATTCCTTATAGCAGTCCCTGGGCAGCCAGGACTGTGTAGTGGAAGTGATTGACCAGCAACTGAAAGGAAATGTCATAGAAAGGGCAGAGGAGGAGCAAACCTCCAAAGAATTTGGGTCTGCCACCAACATTGAGATTTCTCTCTGCTCACTGAAAAAGCTCACTGCCTGAAAAAGCTGGACACAACGGAGCACCACTGTGAGTTAATCCTTGCACATATAAAGTCTCCCCATAGCTGCCCACTCAATCACAAGGCAAGAAAACAACAGGTACATTCAGCTTTAATGAAATAATCATCAGTTCTATGTACAGCTGTAACAGAGGGAAAACCAGCTACAAGAGAGGATGCAAACCCAACCCCCTGACACGGAGCAAGTCGCAGGGCAGGGCTGGACTAAGCATTCCTGCCATTCTCCTCCTCTTTTGAAGACGTGTTTCGCCTAAAAGGCAATACTGAAATAACACAAAATCCTCCCAAAACAGCTTAGCAGGCTGACAGAAGATGACAGCCTGGCCCCGTGGGGTAATTTTGTGTTTATTTACTAAAGCTTGGACATCCTCCTCTGCAGCTGACTCCAGTGGGGTCCCACAGCAATGCTGCAGCCCTTTGCAAAGCACCAACCTGCCACAGTGCACAGTGTAATCCCATAAGCAACCCTCAGCATCAGGACGGCTCTTCCCGGGGTGCTGTGGCAGCTCCAAGGGTACATCTAAAAATCCTTTAAAAGTCCCCTTCAAAACTATGGCAAAATACCTGGAAGGACCAGTATGAAGTACAAAGCCATTAAAATTGTACACACTGAATTATCAATAGCTGATAACTTAATAAATAAATTCACAGAAAAGAAAACACTGTTTTTTCTTTACCATCCTTAGGGTCTTCTTAGAGTTTTACTTGCACAGAAATGAGCTATGGCTCTTGCTGCTCGCAGTCCTCTCGTGACAACGGAGATGTTTGATCAAGGTTTAAAACAGGGTTGTGCACCAGGAACGAGGGACAGGTACAGCCCTTGTATTTTAGCAGGAATCCAAATCCTACGCCGGGAAGGGAAATCTCAGCGCACTGCCCATGGTCAGTGAGCAATTGCCAAGCGCGGCTGCTATTTCTGTACCGGCTGAGGAGCACGCAGGGGAATTTTCTCAGACGAACACACTGCCTTGCCCACAGCTGGACGCAAATCCCAGCCACGCAGATGCAATCCCATATTATTAAAAGGCCCTTTTCTCCTGGAGAGCTGGTAGTTGGAGGTGATGCTCGCACATACACTCTACACCGGTGCAAGCCCCTCGGAGCAGGGCAGTTCACGGGGTTTGACAGCAACAGGCTCGCCCAGGCATTTTCCAGCCATGTCCTCAGGCCCTCATGTCTGGGTTTTTTTCCCTAAGGACTTTGGTGAGATCGCTCCAGCATTTCCCTGCATGTTTCAGAGCGAGCTCCATGGCGTGCCAGAGGCTGGTGGCAGCGAGCCGGGCATAATGCATGATTCCCAAGGGATGCCCGGGCTGGATGAAGGCAGGAGGGCTCTGCGGCGAGCGAGGAGTGGTGGGGACAGGCTGCCGCCAGCAGCCAGGGGTGCCAGCAGCACTCAGACCAAATCAAAGCAATCCCAGCGCCGGCAGCACACTGCAGCTTCCCAAACTATGTTGACTGCTAACACGCATGCAGCTCACTGCTATTTATATCACATGCCATGTATAAAAAATATGCTACATCTGAGGAGAGCTTCACCACGACACCGGGACTGGGACGGAGGAAGGCGAGGGAGGAGAGTGTCTGTCTGCAGCAGGGCTGCTCCTGCCCGGCCCACACCCGTGATGCTGCAGGGAATTCTGCCTGCTGGGTTTAATGGTGCGGGAAAGGCACCCCCAGCAAACGAAGCGCTGCCGCTCTCCTGGCATTCGCGCAGCCCGGGGTCAGCAAGGCGAGGCTGATGCTGAGCTCTAACATGTCTGGAGATGCACAGGCTGCTCGTGATGGTGGGGAGAGGCCGAGGGAAGGAGAGCGATCGCTGGAACTTCATGCGGCAGCAGTGACCGCGGCTCCCGGCGCCTGTGCGTAGTGAGGGCCTGTTCCCAGCACTGAACACCAGCCTGGCATCGGTGTTTTCATGTTAACATTGCAGACACTTCACTCTCCATCATCTGCAGTAAAGCCCCAGCAAGCCTCCAGCTGTTCCAGCGTGCCCCGAATCCAGCCCAGCAGCAGCTTGGGTACCACCTTTCTTCAAACACGTGCTATGTACAGATCTACAGCATGAACAGCGGGGAAACCTGGCATGGGAGACGGCAGAAATGTGGCCTTGACATAAATATGTCAAGAAGTGGAAATATAGTCACTGTAACACCTTGATTTTTCTGCAGCTGTGGTCGGTGGCGCTGTCTGAAGCCCCAGGGGACACACTGCACTCAGCAGGGTCTGCCCACACCCCAGGATCCATTTCACATAGACACACAACTGAATGGGCATGCAGAATTAACTACACCTCGGCCCCGGGAGCTCTCCGAGTTCTCCACACACCCTGCAGGCCAAATGGAGCTTTAAATCACTCCCTCTGCTCTTTCTCTCAGGGGCAAGGCTGCCATCACAGAAAGCTGTTGTGTTTATTCTGTTCCAGGGCCATTTCGTTGACCAGCTGCTCTATGGATGACTGAATGGCCGCCTTCACAAGGGAAGAGGCGGTTTCTATGAGGAGCAATTCGTACTGCTCCCCAGTTCTGTGCCCCTGGTCACCCAGACCTTTCTCCTCTGCCTGGGGACCACCACCAGCCTCGGGGCTCTCTTTTGTACCAACGTCAGCATTCCTGTTCGATTTTTTATTCCCTTTCTGCTTTTTTTGGTGCAAAACTGGGGATGGCTCGTAGGCCTGGTCAGAGTCGGTGTTGTCAGAGTCCTCAGCTTCAGTGATGGTGATGACGATGCTGACGCCAGCACCTGTGTTTGCTTCTAATACCTGACGGCTGGAGCACTCCTGCACTCTCACTGCCTCCTGCACACTCACTGCATCCTGAACATTTGCTGCCTCCTGCACACTCACTGCATCCTGAACATTTGCTGCCTCCTGCACACTTGCTGCATCTTGCACACTCACTGCATCCTGCACACTCCCTGCATCCTTCACACTCGCTGCATCCTGCACACTCGTGGTATCCTGCACACTCGCTGCATCCTGCACACTCGTGTCCTGCACACTTGCAGCCTCCTGCACACTCCCTGCATCCTTCACACTCACTGCATCCTGCACACTCGTGGTATCCTGCACACTCACTGCCTCCTGAACATTTGCAGCCTCCTGCACACTCACTGCATCCTTCACACTCGTGGTATCCTGCACACTCACTGCATCCTGCACACTCACTGCCTCCTGAACATTTGCTGCCTCCTGCACACTCCCTGCATCCTTCACACTTGCGGTATCCTGCACACTTGGTGCCTCCTGCACACTCGTAGTATCCTGCACACTCACAGCATCCTGCACACTCGTGGTATCTTGCACACTCGCTGCCTCCTGCACACTCATGGCATCTTGCACATTTGCTGCCTCCTGTACACTTGATGCATCTTTCACACTCACTGCATCCTGCACAGTCACTGTATCGTGCACACTCACTGCATCCTGCACACTTGCGTCCTGCACATTTGCTGCATCCTTCACACTTGCAGCATCCTGCACACTTGCTGTATCCTGCACACTCACTGCCTCCTTCACACTCACTGTATCCTTCACACTCACTGCATCTTTCACACTCACTGTATCCTTCACACTCACTGCATCTTTCACACTCACTGTATCCTTCACACTCACTGCCTCCTTCACACTCACTGTCTCCTGCACACTCACTGCCTCCTTCACGCTCACTGTATCCTTCACACTCATGGTATCTCGCACACTCACATCATCCTGCACACTTGCTGCATCCTTCACACTCACTGCATCCTCCACACTCGCGGTATCTTGCACACTCGCTGCCTCCTGCACACTCATGGCATCTTGCACATTTTCTGCCTCCTGTACACTTGATGCCTCCTTCACACTCACCATATCCTTCACACTCACTGCATCTTTTACACTCACTGTATCCTGCACACTCACTGTATCCTTCACACTTGTGGTGTCCTTCACACTCACTGCATCCTGCACACTCACTGTATCCTGCACTTTTGCTGCATCACCTCCAGAAGCCAACTCACTGAAATCAGTTACAGTCTCCTTGGCTTTGCACTCCTCAGGAAGACTTACACTCTTTTCCAATTCATCCCTTTCAGGCATCTCTTTGCAGACATTAGGGATTTCCTGCCACTCTGTGATTTCAGGGGCATTGTCGGGTTGATCTTTGGAAACAGGCACTTCGGGAGTGACTTTCCTGCCACCCACATCGTCAGTGGTTTGGGGTAGGCTCCCTTCCTGCAGTTTGTCCTGGGCTGTTTCATCAACTGTCTCTGAATCAGTTATCTCCGACTGAACGGTGCACTCCGACTGCTCCTCTGCATCAGGTGTGGGCTCTGTCAAGGGCTCGCTCTTCCCAACAGAGGTGTCACTTTCCTTTGCTGTATCCTGGTCCTCCTTCACTATATCCTGCTCCTCTTTCGTTGTATCCTGCTCCTCTTTCGTTGTATCCTGTTCCTCCTTCACCGTGTCCTGCTCCTCCTTCACTGTGTCCTGCTCCTCCTCTGCAGAGACTGGGCTGAAGGATTCAGATTTGTCCGTGGGGGCCAAATCCTCTGGCTCTTCACTAGCCTTATTCAAAACACCCGTCACTTCATTTGCTTGAACACTGCCCTCTGACTCCTCCACGGCTTCCGAGGGGCTGGGTTTTTTCTTGCCTCTGGAAAACCTCACGCAGGGCATCTTCACCCCAGAGCTCGCCCGTTTCTTTGGGAGGTCTTGCGCACAGCTCTCCTCAGCATCCACCTCCAGCTGCACTTGGGAATCGGAGGGAGCCTTCTTCCGTGAGGAGGATTTCTGCCTTCTCCGAGGTTTGGTAAGGTTTTTGATGGTTGCCCAGGCTCCTTTGGAGGATCGTGATGGATTGGAAGCATCTGCCTCCTCTTGGTCAGCACTGACACATTGGCTTTTCTCCTCTGAGGCTCCTTCGCACGCATCCTTCACAGTCAGCCCCTTCTTACAGGACTTCTTCCGCTTCTTAAAACAGAGCATGGAGGGTTTTTCTGCTTGTTCCTCTGGCGGGGAACACGTGGCCCCTGTGCTGGGAGTCTCTACCTCTCTTGGGTTCTCCATTTGAATTTCCTTAGCTGCCTTCACCATATTCTGTTCTCCTTTGCTGGCGTTGTGCTGCCGATTTTCCTGATCAACGCTTCAGACACAAGAACTGCAGAGATGCTCAAAGTGCATTTTCTCCTCAAATAGATTTCCAAATAGCGTTAGCTGCTTTGTAACGAGCGTATGTGGCAGTGAGAAGAAGTTCTGCTGGAGCTGTCGCATCCGCTTTATGACTCCCACTTCGCCTTATTACTCACTTTATCACCTCTCAGAGGAATCCCGGGTAGACGTGGCTCCTCCTTGGCTCTGCTGGCCTCAGCCACTCTCATCTCCGGAACAACCCACTTCCAGCTGTGTTTGGTCTAACAGCAACGACTGTATAATGGCCAGTCTGGCATACCTTTTTTATCCCCCAAAGGATGACAAATCAAGCCAAGAGTTAACAATTTTTATTCACCCCACGGACCTGGAAGGAACTTGCACTTTGTGAGCTCTCTGCAGTTCCACATTGCCCAGGGAGCTTGATTGAAGCACCAGTGGAACCAGCGGCTGTTTTCTGCCCCCCAGTGACAAGGTCAGATGCTGCTTTGCCTTGGCTTTGGTTTCTGCTTCAGTTCCCCTTGCGTGTTACATGAAATTCGCTGCAAAGCATGACCGAGGCTTTCATCTTTTATCTGGAACACAATAGATGAGTGATAAGACCCGTAGAGTAATTTTTAAAAAGTGCTAAAAAGTTTTTTCTTTCTAAATATTTCATTTTGGGAGGAAGACCAGGGCAGGATGCACTACAGTGTTTTTTCCCCCCACTAATTAGCATCAACATCCAAAGGCAAAATAAGGCCACAAGATGTCAACTCAGTGATGTTCCATCACAGAAAGTCCTATTTTGCTATTTTATGTGGTAAAAAAGGACTTTTTTATATAACGGCCCATATTATGGTGAATACTTATTACCCAGGCACACACATATTTTCTTCTCCTACGGTTTGCTAAATCCTTTCCCCACTGCTCCATATGCACTTATAGTTCCAGCTAGGGAAATTACACCCTGAGACAGCAGATATTTTTATCTTTAATGCACCATATGACAATATGCAAAAACAGAGAATACAAAAAGGAGGCTTGAGGAATACAAAAGCGAAATCACATGGCAAGAAGGGAGCTTATTTATACTACGTGCATGCCTCCCATGGCAACCTCAATTAACACCGTGTGTGCTCATCAAAGACATGATGTTGTAAGATGTGTGTCAACCTTAGCAGAAAAAAAAAAAAAAAAAAAAGCTCTGCCTCGAAATATCATCGGAACGTTTCGGATAGAACGATGCAAAAAGGTGTTACCACAAACAGACCAACTTCTGCAGGACGGGCTCGGGGGCTCCGGGCAGGGCTTTACACGGCATTTTGTGCCCTGCTTTTCAGGAGTAGGGTGATTAAAAGGGGGTTCCGGGGCACGCTTCCCCCGCAGCACATTCGGGTCTTTTAAAACGATTATTATTTTAATGAGACTATTTTAAGCGCAGGCGAGCGGAGCTGTCAGAGCCGCGCGGGCGCGCACCCGCAGCAGCCGCTGCCCCGAGCGCATCCCGCAGCCCGGCCCCGCCAACCCCGCGCCCCGCAAGTTTTGGGGGCGTTCGCGGGGGCGCAGCAGGACCCGCCCGGGCCCGGGGAGCCCCCCGCAGCCGGAGCCCTCCGAGGGCAGCCACCGCGGAGGCGGCCCCGGGACCCCGCTCGCGTCGCCGCCCCCGCGGGTCCCCCCGAGGCGGAGCCGCCCCCGCCCCGGCCCCGCGCCCCCCAGCCTCACCTGCAGCCGGCCCGGCCCGGCCCGGCCCCGCTCCGCTCCGCTCCGCGCGGCTGCGCTGCCGCCGCCGCCTCCGCCGCAGCCGCGCCCCCCGGGCCGGCGGGGAGGGCGCTGCCGGCAGCCCCCCGCCCCCCGCCAGCCCCCGGCCCGCCCCCCACCCGGCCCGGCTCCGCCGGCACCTGCTCGCCGCCTCCTTCCTGCTGCGGGAAAGCATCTCTCTGCTCGCCGATCAGCACCCCCTTCCTCTCGCGAGGCAGCCTCCCGGCCTGAGGCGGGATAGCCCCGCTCTTGTGGCGGGCAGCATCCCTCCGTGCGGGGCGCGATCCCTCGCCCGCTGCCGGAGTCACCTCGCGTCCCCTCCCAGGCTGTGCGCAGCAGCTGCGGACACGAAAACCACCAACTTCAGGTCGAGGTAAAGGTCCTCCCCGAAATGGAGCTGTGGTTTGTAGTTTGGATCCCAGCGGCAGCAGGAGGCACTGTAAGGGAGCCGGGAGCGCATCCCACGGGGAGGAGGGACCGCTGGGGTTGTCATGGCTCTGTGGGAGGAAGGGGGTCTTGGCTTTTGGCAGCTGTTTTTTGTGTCCCACCTGAAACCTTCACAGCTTTCAGCACTCACTCTTGAGGTGCTGCAGGAGCTACACCTTTGGAGGTGAAGGTAAGGACAGCCAGCTCTTGGCTTTCAACTAATCCATGCCAAAAACACCAGAGAAAGTGCCTCTTTCATGTGAGCCTTTATTCTCTCCAAAGCAGCTGAGATCTGACTTTAAAAAAGCACATCTCCAGCTGTGATGATTGATGGGAGAGCCTCCAGAAAAAGGACTACCCAGTGCAGCTGATGAAGAACAGGAAACTCGTTGAGATGCCCAAACGTCCCCATTCATCTTCACGGGGAGCTGACGCCCACAAAGGTTTTATAGACATTAACTGCTTCACAGCATGTCTGCACATGAGAAACAGGGCAAAGCAGCACTTTGAACTTGCAAGAGGCTTCCAGTGTAGGCCGGGCTTAGAAAAACACAAATGCCCTCCCCCCTCCTCGGCTTCTTCATGGGAAAAAAGGTACAAAATGGGCTGAAATATCAGCCAGTAGGGCAGAAAAATTGCACCAAGCATCATAAGGAACTGCCTTTTTAAAAGCTCCCCTGTGAGATGTGTTTGCTCGCACTCAGGATAATAAAATTCATTTGGAAACAGCTTCTCTCCTGAGGTGGGTGGTGGGTTCTAATTATGATCCACTTCTTTATTAAAGCCAAGTGAGGCCCTTCAATGCAAGGAGCTTTTCCCTCGTTGCAGTTGGAGGCAGGAGGGAGGGAAGCAGACGACGAGGATGGCTAATGCGAGGCTGGGGAATGCGGTGGTGTGATGGAGGCAAGCTGCCATCAATCCCCTTGGGAGCACTTTGCATTATTCCTGGTGCTCCAGGGGCACGATAGCACCAATGGCTGTGGGGCGAGGGAAATGAAAGACAGGGTCTGTGGCAGGCAAAGGATCAGCTCAGAAGTTGGGTAAGCTTGACAGAAGATCCTGGCCCAGATGGACCCCATTCTTTTTCTGGGTGCACACTCAAGTGCTGGTGACAGTCAACCAAGCAACACCTTCTCTTTCTTGTCCCCAGCACTACTTAAAAGTATCTGTGTTATTTCTTACAGGATGTGATGCAGTGCTCTCACAACAGCACTGCTCAGGGGACGGATGGCCATGACACCAGCAAAGGACTCTGGACCCACAATAGCCCACTGAGAACAAATTTGTACATAATTAGTTTTTTCTCTAGGCAACAGGAGAAGACAACCATCCAGTACTTTGTTAGAAGAAATTAAGTGTCCTCTGTGTCCTATTTGATAGGACACGACCTAGCTGTCACCCTTAACTGCAAAGGAGAGTGTTAAAAAAATAACCTATTTATGTATCCATCCTGCAAGAGAAGAGAGAGGTTGGAAGTGCAGGTTAGAAAACATTCCCCATTAATCTCTGGAGATGCTTGGGGCTATTTTTTGGCTCTTGTGCTTTGTTGCTGTGTAGCAAAGCCTTCAATTCAACAGCTCGTGCCTGATCCGGTGCTGTGCCTCACTGCGGGAGGGGGACTAGCAACCTCTTGAACCATCTCTCTCAAGCACATGGCTATGATCTCATGCTAAACTAAAAGGAGGCTAATCTTAGCATAAATTTGCACTTATCCCATCTTTCATAAGCATAAAATGAAGGTGGAACACAGAGCACTCGCGGGAAAGCAGTGTAGCAGGGAAGATTAAATGTAGGAACTGACAGCAGACTTGGCAGCATCCGCTCTGGCAACCTGCTTCCAGGGAAGGCTGGGCCCAGGAGCTGCAGGTGAAGAGATCCCCTCAGCCAGGCAGGGGGGCTGGGCAGCAATGGGGAACCCCTCCCGACCCCCTGCAAGAGAACTGAGCCTGCCCTCCTGGCTGCCAGGAAATCCTTGGCTGGGTAATATCAAAAGGAACATTTTAGGAGGCTGTGAATGCATCTCAAGCGCTCTTACGACTATTTAAAGTGTTCTGTCTGCTTGTGTCACAACCAGGTAAATTTATATAATTATTCTCTCCTCCTGAATAACTGACGAGATACAGATCTCTTTTTCTCACCATATATATATATATATATATATATATATATATTCACACACAGTATCTGTGTACTACAGATGCTCCCCTACGTTGGTGCACACCTACATCCTGATTCTCCCAGTTGTCACCAAATTCGGAATGTTTCTAGATTCAGTTCTGATACAAGCAGATGGGCCTCACGAATCTTAATTCAGATATTCTGCAGTCAGCTGCAAGTATCTCAGACTCACAGAATAATTCAGGTAGTTTATTTCCTACAGATGACATACATCACCCAGGGAAGGAAACAGATTAAAACACACACACACTGGTGCATTGCAGGCTACTTATTACTGCAATAATCACTCCTACTTGTCAATACAAGGCTTGCTGTTGTGTGCAGTTCATCACAGAAATAAGTTCTAATTCAGTAATCTCAGTGCATACATTAAAACCCAAAAAGCACTTGAAGTATTTGCCAGTTTATTTGTATTTGTTAAAAAATTGGCCGCAACACTATTCTTCATGTTACAAAATTAGTTTTGGCCTGCTGACAAAACCTGCTACAAGTCACTTGATCATTATTTGTGTTTGTCTCTATTGACCAAAAAGGTACCTCCAGAAACAGAAAGGCTTGTCAATGGTGTAACTGCACTTATGGTTGAGCAGAAAACGGTTCAAAAGATGCATTTGGTAGAAGCCACAGATATGGGCCAGAGACCCAGTCCCTCCAGATCTGATATCCAGAGGTTTCATTCCATTGACAGTAGAATCCAGTAGTCACAGCTGGGCTTGGGATATCTGATGTGGCTCAGCCTGCAGCGGTAATTCACAGCAGAAGCCAGGATAAGCACTTCTGGAGAGCGCTGGGAAGCGAAGGGATTCCTCCTTGCTCCTCTGAAATGGCACTGGTGCAGTGTCAGGGCACAGCAGGTTCTCCCGTAGTGCGAGAAGTGGAACAGAGAATTCCGTGTGGCAAACGGGAAACTGCAGCCAACAAGACTTTCAGAGATAATATATGCTGCAAAACCCCGATGGTTAAGACAATTAAGTCCCAAGACTGTTTCAAATAGCTCCAGCTTTAGGATTTTTAATTATTAAAATCATGTCACTGAATCAAAAGAGGTCATTAAACCCAAGCTTCTGTATTCTGCTTCAGCTACAATTACAAAGCAGGAGGGCTGTAGAGGAAGTATGCTCAGTGTCAACTAGCTTGGAACACAGCAGTTTAAAAATTATTACAGATTAAAAGTTAGTGGTTGATTCTTCAGCACTCCTCCTTCCAGTCACTTCTTGCACTATATTCTCACTCATATCTTGTTCTGACTTTTAAAAAAAAGATCAGAGCACAGTTCCATTTACATGACTCATCAGGTGTTCTTCTGGGAGCTAAAAACAAAAATAAAATTTAATTACTATTATATAGTACTGCAGGCAACTTTCAAGCTGAATTACAATCAAATGTCATTTGGAAACATATGGGATTGGCTAAACTCCATTATCTCAAGATGAGAAATAAAGCCCAAATATTGAAGGCACCGACCTTTGGTTAATCATTCCTTTCAGAAGAGCCCATTTACTCCTCCTGACACTGGGTCCAAGTCTATATCATAGAAGCAGGGTCTTGTAGGAAGTCCTGGCATGGTGCTCATCTGGACAAAGAGAGATGGAAAGTTAAAATGGCAGCAGCAGCATTTTGTGCTCAAGATCCAATACTGAAGACTTTGATGGCAACAGCTCTTTGCAGATGAACAGACCAGAGAACAATGGTCATGGCCTGTTTTGAAGCACCCCATGAGAATGGGGAACTCCTGGCTCAGTAGACAGATAAGAAATTTTTGCTTTTTATGATGAGGATTAAGTTTGGTTTCTGCAGCTGCAAGTGACTGAGCCCAAGATCTGGCAAGGCACTTGGCTACACAGCTGACCAGTTCACTGCTGGAGGAGTGTTCGTGGACTCTGCTGTGATGGACAATTCATTCTGGCAGTTTTCTGGGTAGTGAAGTGAGGATACACATTTTTATACAACTTTGCCAACTGTAAAAGCTCAGTTAATTACAATTCTTCAAGAGTCTAGAACTAGACGTGTTAAATAATTACGAATAATTGAGAACTGTCTTCTGTTGAGAAGACAGTTTAAACAGTTTGGGGTTTTGTTTTTTCTAAACTGGGATGAAGCTTAACCAGAGATGAAGAGGCCAGTTCTCCTGACAGGAACGGTCTCAGAAGGGCTGTGCAGGGGCAGAACCAAAGCTCACAGAGCAGCTGCCAGCACTACAGCCTCAGGCCAGTCCTCTCCACTTGTCCCACTGCCGAGTACCCAGCTTCAGGGATGCAGAACACAAGGCTGGCAGGAACTACACTTGGCCTGATTTATTCTTGCAGCTAACAGCATTTCCCCTCCCCTAACTCAGCATTTAGCCCAGCAGCACACACAGGCTGAACACGGAGGCTCTACCAAGGTGGACAACTTGTGACCATGTTTGGAAGCTTGTGTCAGTGGCCATTAAGTGCTTTTATAGAAAGGGAGAACTTGAAAGGTCTCATTTTCTATCTGCATCACCCAGCCTCAGCTCTCACAGTCAGTATTGTTATGCCTGTCTCCATTAGATTAAAGATCTCTTTGGCAACCTGGTATTTTCTCCCTGAGCAAGTATTTTGCACGCTAATCAAATTACCTCCCCATCTTCCTTTTGATAATAAGCTAAGCAGCAAGGAGGCAAAGCTCTGTTGGTGAGGCCTTTTCTGCAGTTCTCAAAACTGTTCAGGGAGCTTTTGGAGTCCCAGCCCATTTTCCTAAGCCATTTACAAGCGCTAACACCAGTCCCACATGTACTGTACCACTGCAAGTCTTTCATGGCTTACGCAGAAGTAAAAATCACTTAAAGTCTCCTCTTTGTAAGGAATTCTAGGACTGCACTGACTTTTTGTGAGAGCCTGCCTTCCCAGACAGAGAACAGGGGGTCCCAGAGAGAACCCCCATTCCTTTTGTGCTCAGCTGTGTGAATATTTTGCTCTCAAGAGCCCCTCAAGAAGGTATTAAGAGGTTCAAAGTGCCCAGAGGGGTTTTCCTGTTCTCAGTTCCCAGTCTCTGGCCACAAAGTGCAAGAAATTTCCTATTTATTTATGTACCACTGAAGAATCATGGAGCTTTGCAGATCTCCACCTCCAGATTCAGAGGGCCACAGCAGGAGCTGAGAGAGTGACATTCAATAGAGTAGGAGGTGCTGAAAATGTGCCTGACTTTGCCATTTCTTGCACTTTCTATTTTGAAATGAACAGTCAATTTTTCCTCCTTTCCTATCCATAGGGCAGCCCACAGTGGCTACTCTGCCATCTATTGCTTAAAGACAGCTTGCTTAAACCCCAAATTTCCATGCAGTGCAGCGTAATTTCCATCCAGGCTGCTAATTTTCTGTACAAGTGTCTACAATGCTTCATGCACTCAGTTATTTTCAGAGCTGAAGGAATGAACTTTTTCTCCTTTATCCTCCTCCCCTTTAATACCACATGTACTCAAAAAGAGCACAGGGCAATTTGCACTATTTACTTACAAGGAAAACTTAGCCCACATGGGAATAATCAAACCCCTTGCAAGATTTCAAATAAAACTAATAACAACGAAACATATATTATTTGTTGCTCTTGTGGATCTTTCAAAATAAATGCCATTTAGGATCTAAAAAAACCCAGACCTGAATAAAGCAATTGTTTTCAATTCAGCAGCAGCATCAGAAAAGAAACAAAATCAATCTGAGTCCAATGATTTATTCCACTTTAAATCTAGATAACCTTTGAAATCATATTTCCTTTAAAATCTCAGAGTATTTCATTGAAGTACAATGGTTTCAACTTTGAGCCAGAAAGGAAAAATCCAAAACTCAGAAGCTGAGAAAAAAAATGTGATATGCCTTTGTGATTAACTTCAGATAACAAGAATAGGCACACACCAGTGATTAATTTCACCTCACATTTATCCTAAAAGCTTCTGCATAGAGCTACATATTTGTTGCATTTTCAGCTCACAGTTCAATGGCTGCTGCCAAAAATTTATTCTGAGGCTAACACATCCCCTGCTGAATGGGTTTAAAATAGTGATCTGATTCAAAATGGCCCAGATTGCTTCTCGAAAGGACATCCATTCCCTGGGTTTTAGACACCACAGAAGAGTGATCATGTCCCAACCACAAGATTTATTGTTAACTCTGGCAGAATTAACACCATGATTCACTACATGGCCAAAAAAACGTTAACAAACTGGTAAGGGAGCAGAAAGGAAAAAGTCCAACTCCATAGAAACAGAAGACTTCAGAAAAAGAGCCAAAATGTTAGTTTTAATGTCTGTAAACATCTCTCTCTTGTGTAGCTCATTAATGCAGTGTACCCTTTCCTTCTGCAATGCTTACGAAGTAAATAATAAAATAAATCACTGTTTGGACTAAATCTTGGCTTGCAAAAAATGCCATTTATAACAGGAACAGGCATGCTATCTTTCATTCCATCCCAAAACACACATTCCTCTTTAGAATATGGATGAGCCAGACTTTAATCAGGATGTGGTTACCTTATTTATGCTGGGTAATCTGGAAACCTTAACTACCTTTTTAAAAACGAATTAAAGAAAAAGGCAGCCAATATCTGGCTCTAGCTAGCCATTTGAAGGAAGAGAGGATCCAAGTCTTAAATCAGCAAATTTCATCAACTGAGTCATGCACCCCTAATGCTTTTGAAACTTTATTACAACAAACATGTTGCCATGAGGACTTTTGAAAAAGGTTCAGGCCTAATAAACAAGAAAAAGACAGAGCTGCTTGCTCCAACTGCCTCATGCCCTAAGGTAATCTAACTAGTTACTTAACATTTACCCAGAAGAGATTCCCCAGGGTAAGATTTCCAGGGGATCCTTTCATCATACTGCTCCTTCTACAGATGCAAACCTGAATGTGAGTTCACTTCGCAGACAGCTCCTCTTTCTGCCAGGCAATCTATATCAAAGCTGTTCCAGGATCCTGTTTCCATTGTTGCTACTCTCTCCCCTCTCAGCTGACATTATGCCAATCACATCAAAGAACAGAAACTAAAAACTCAAGGGCACAGTGGAATGAGATGTTGGAATTGTTGCAGGCTGAACAGCAAACAGATGGTCAGCAAAACCATGAGAACCAAAGAGGAGGGGAGCCTGATAAATGACTGATAGCACAGGTCAGCTTTGCTTTGGAGGTTCTCATCCAAAGGCATCTGCTCTGTAAGCTCAGGAGGGGTTGCCTTGCTCCACCCTGATCCACAGGTGTACACAGAGGTCACCTGCAAAGTGCTTTCATCAGGAATGTAAAGTCACAACAGCAACCAGGTGGGTGAGGATTTCTCCCTCTACCAGACTGCAGTTCCTAGAATTTACTAACTACAGAGCTCAGCTTTTTCTCAAAGTCTAGGAAGAGAGAGATGTGGGACCTGAGGGATACAGCAGGGCCTTGCTAATTATTCAAATGTCAGAGAGTTTGTTTCAGCCTCCCACTCGTCCCTGAGAAAAACCCCTGTTAAAGCATCTGACACACTGGACTGTTAAAACACCAACTGCAAATGACAAGGACTCTCTTAATTTAAGATACTTAACAGTAAGTGATTCCTGGAATGCACATGAAGTTTTTTCCTCACCCCGCAGCTATCACATACCGTTCCTACCAGTGGATACAAGAATCCAGCTCCAACACTGGCCCGAATGTCTCGGATTGGCAGAACAAAACCTGTAGGTGCTCCTTTTTGTTCAGGGTCATGAGACAATGACAAGTGAGTTTTAGCCATGCAGATTGGCAGGTTTCCAAATCCCTGGGAAAAGAGAAAGAAAAGGAATGACATTAAGTGGAAAAAACAGTAATTTTTCCAGTACAAAAATGTAATTGCTCTATTGTGCCATTCTCTGTAGACATCAGACATTTTATTCCCCAGCAAGTGCTTCATCCACAGCCTGTCAGATCCATTGATCACTCTGCATGCCATTCTTTCTCTCTCAAACTCTCTCCCCACCCCCCCATTAAGTACTAAAGAAAGAACTACCATGTCCCTCAGCACACCCAGCTGAGGAAAAAATTAATGGTATGGAAGTGCTAGATGTACAACCCTGATAGCCAACTTACTTTCTACTCTCTTCCCAAAATGTTAAACAGCTCAGAGTTAAAATTAAACAGCTCAGAGTTAAAGTTTTGTTCAGATGAGGTCAGTTAATTAGAAATATTTGATCAGTACAATTGCAGGTTGTGAGGAAGTGGCAATTATATGCCTCTAGGATTCTGAAGGACTTCTAAAGGAGTATATAAGAAGCATGAAAGTGAGAAGCTATATATGCCACTAGTAAATGGACTGCAAAAGCGAAATTGGTTACAGCACCCTGCAACCAATGAATTGCGAATCCTCACATTGCTTTTCTCTTCAAAGACTTTCAATAATGGAGAAGCAGGTAAATTCACAAAAATGTCACGCTAGAGAAGAGCAAAAGCAACACAGCAACCAGAAAATATCTAATTCAACAACCAGATGGCAGGTTCAAAACTTAAAAAACTTTCCACAAGAAGTCTTGCATAACCTGTGGAACTCTTTCCCCCAACATAATCGTGACTGACAAAAATCCACATGGATTCAAAAACTGATTAGTGGAACTTGATCTCAGTGGAACAAGATGAAAAAGTAATCAGAGACTATTTAAAACCAGCACAACGACTTGTAATTCCCTAATTCTCTAAATGCTGAAAGACTGGAGAGTATAGCAGAGAAAGATCACTGAACCCTCCTGCACTTCTCTCCCCAACACTGTCACAGATGGGTACTGGGTGGTCCTGGGCCAGATGAATGAGTTCTGTCATCTTCACTAGAAGACAGATACAGGTTTTCCTCTCCCACATCCTTTTCTTCCTCTGCCATAGTGTTGGAAAATATACCAGATTTAAAATTTTGTATAACTTTAAACTTTTTATTTTTGTCTCTCTAGTTAGGCTTGACTTGACTTTGCTTTGGGGAAGGCAATTTCTTTAGTTTATTTAGGAGATTAAAAAAAAAATCACTCTAAGGAGATGGGCTTAGCATAGGGACAGAGTGGAGTAGCCCAAAGATCCCCAGAGAGATAAAGGCCATCAACGGAACATTAATGGAACATCGGTGGCCATCGACAAACATCCACCCCAGAGCTGCCTCTGCCAGAGTTGAAGACATCTCCCCCAGAAAGGACTGATAAGAAAATTGAAAAATGAAGATCTAATTTACATCGGAGGCGAGGGGATTCGGATCCAATAGAAAACTGAATACTGATGGTTGCTCAACTCTGGACCAATGAACTTTGAAACAATACATCCCTATGGGTTTTAACTCTATAAAAACTGGGGGAAAATCCTGTAAAAGCATGTGGTTTTGGAATACTTTCCTTGGCAATCCTGGCCAATAAATAAAGTAATGCCTGATTCTCTATCACTTCAAATATAGTGCTAGAGGGTTTTTTTATTTCTCCCGATTTTTGGTAACAATAACATCATTTAATGAGTTCCTGGACAACGACACGATTTGAGTGATGATTCCCTTCAAACACAAGTTGAACACCACTATTCAATCTGATCATTTTGAATGAAAAGCACCACTGCTACCAGGTGATGTGGAAAACTCACCTGCTTAGTGTACAGAGCAACTTTCTCCTGTGCTTCTGGAAGCAGCTCAATGTCTCTTGCCCCGTAGACCTGCTGGGCAATAAGCCTGATCTTGTCTACAATAGGCAGCTAGAAAAACAAAACAGACAGGCAAGTCAGTGTGGCCAAAGTACAAAGAGCAGCAGCATCAGAGCAGTTTCAGATCCCCCCCACGTGTTGAGAAATGCCCATCTGTAGACGTAAGGTTAAATCCCATCTGCTGTAGAACAAAATATAGAGTAATTTGAGGGTTTTCAAAATACGTTTCAGTATTTCAGTGGGTAGCCAAAACAGTAGGAACTGACTAACTGGGTCTTTGAGAACTGGTGGAATAAATGTTATAATTCTAACACCACATTACTTCTCAGTTTCTCAGGCAGCCTTTTAGACAGCCCTCAGCAACTTAAACTAGCGAAACCAGCTGACCTCTACCTTATAAACAAAGCATCTCTGTAATAGTGCAAGTTCCTACCTCCACATTATAGAGGAACCTGAAGTTGCTGGGTGCCTGGGATGCTCTCTGAACAGCTCGGGCCAGGGCCAGGGCTCCTTTGCCTCCCTCTGCCCAGTGAGTGCACTCCACAGCATCGAATGCTCCTGCCTCCTTTGCATGCTGTACTACAAGGGCCAGTTCAGCCTTTGTATCTGTCCTGCAAGGAGAAAGTTGCCATGTTCGTACCACAATGCACACACAATAAATTAACTGCTTCTTCTTGGCAAGATCCGAAACCTGTCCAAAGAAAATCATATCTACCAGGAAGCTGCTCAGGGACTATCCACTACAGCCTTCTCCTTGGCTTGCTTCAACAGCACAGTTCAAAATGCTTCTGCTGCATAAAAAGACCACAGAGTGGTTGTTCAACATGTAGAGCCCAATTCATGTATTTTTCAACAATGCAAAACTGTGGCCTTCCAGTATCTGAAAGGAGCCTACAAGAGAGCTGGAGATGAACTTCTTACTGAAGCACATAGTGACAGGACAAGGGGGAATGGTTTCAAAGACAGAGTAGGTTTAGATTGGATACTAGGAAAAAATTCTTTACTGTGAGGGTGCTGAGGCACTGCAACAGGTTGCCCAGATGCTGAAGGTGTTCAAAGCCAGGTTAGATGGGGCTCTGGGCAACTTGGTCTAGTGAAAGCTATCCCTGCCCATGGCAGGGGGCTGGAACTGGATGATCTTCATGGTTCTTTCCAACCCAGGCCATTGTATGGTTTAACGATTCTATGAAAACGCTGTCAACACCACATCAACAGTACTGAAAACAGGAGCTTGTGCTAAACACAGTATATGAAGTGCCACAATGTCACACCCCTGCATCACCTCCCCATCCCAGCTCACTCACTTGAAAGCATTGACAGCCACTACCACTGGGACACCAAACATCCGTGCGTTTTGGATTTGCTTGTTGAGGTTGCTGCAGCCTTTTGCCACCAGCTGAAGATTCTGTAAAGAAGACAGCAAGCAGGAAGCATATTTTATCAGGGGTGGTGAAACTTTTGTTCCAAACCCACTAAATCCACAAGCTAATAGTAAAAATGTCAAAATGGGAATGAAACTACAAAGGCAAATCTCCAGTGCTGCTTTCTGAACAGGCCAGACCACTGCATGCTCTTGGACAGAATATAGGAAAAAGAGTGACTACTTCTAATGATCACTGGTTTCAGCTCTCAAGGCAAGGTAAGAGAAACCATTTTTTACCACTTTTTGTTATTCTTAAAAAGTTAGTATCTGTTCTCATTAACTCCCCACAGTAAAGCCTCGGTTTCCTCTCTGACACATTTCTCTTTATGTATTAAATATCACCAGCAGTGCATTTCATGACATCCATTTGAAGTCTGCGGCAACAGCTTTCAGTTTACATATATTTACATTTTGCAGCATCAGAGACTATTCCTGGAAATTCAGACATTTCATCCTGTCCTATGCAAACGATAATATATACAGAAGCTCCACGACTGAAAGAGCTACAGCAATGTAAAGAGTCTGATCAATTATCCAAGTGTACACAACCATTCAAGGCACAAGGATGGAAGGTGAGACTTCAGTTCACTTTCCTCTCTTCCTCACAAATAAGGGGAGATAAAAACAAAAACTGCTGCAAAGAAGAGAGTAATTAGAGAGGCACTCTGAATATTTTCAGAGACGATGTTTCAGCCAAGCAATTACTCCATACTGAGAGGGCTGGGGAAACAAAGTAGATATTACTACAAAAAACTGAGCACACAGACAATTGCATGAGTTAAGGAGAAAAAAATGGCTCTGAACACTAGCTAGGTCAAGGACAACAAATGCTTGAAAGAGAAGAGCCAAGGTAACATCACTAAAAGAACCCCCAAACAACCCAGAACATTAGAGCTTGTATGAAGTCTTTCCATGGCAGCTAAATCAGTGACACACTAATAATCCAGGCATGCACTGCATGACACCATCATGCCATGACCACAGTTAGCTGATCCACAGTCACAACATCTTAAGATTACCTCTTCTATGTATTCCTTTGGCAAAGGTACCCCAGCAGTGACCTGGGGAAAAAGGAAAGAAACAGAGCCCCATAAGACTTTTACCCATGGCAGCAATCTGCACTTGATTCT
Source organism: Acanthornis magna (assembly GCA_036785705.1). Classification (NCBI taxonomy): domain Eukaryota; kingdom Metazoa; phylum Chordata; class Aves; order Passeriformes; family Acanthizidae; genus Acanthornis; species Acanthornis magna. The sequence continues at coordinate 514,825 of JAWUZG010000097.1, forward strand.
TATTAAATGGTATCAACACACAACATTCTACTCCACGCTGATCCTTTTTATTTGTAAGAAAAATACAAAAGGAAGAATAAAAGACTGCCTGATAGAGCACATGACTGGCTCTGGGACTATCACAAGTGGCCCAGCATGCAGGCACTTCACTAGGCCAGTAAAACAAGCAGGTATGAACCTGGAACATACTACAATGAAGCTGTCGACAAACAGGGAAATATCAACTCCTTTTACAGCTGTGAATTTCAAGATGATTTCAAGCTGATCAAACCCCACGGGGCTCTAAGTGACTGGATCAGAACAACAGGAACAGCCCCTCAGGCCTACTGAAAACCTCCCCCAGTACTTACTGTAGGTCCTCCCCCGTGCATTTTCAGAGCTCGGACAGTAGCAACCAACACCACGACATGAGGCCGGAGACCAGAATAGCGGCACTTAATATTAAAGAATTTCTCCATGCCTATGTCTGCACCAAATCCTGCTTCTGTAACTAGAGTAGGAAATAAAAATAAGTTTGTGAAAGATTTCTGGGTGGAGAAATCATACTCTGATTATATAAATCAGGAACTTCTTCCAAGAAAAAAAAAAAAAAGGGCCCAAAAATAGTCATGATAAAAAAGGCAGATCCCTCCTCCCAAAACAAAAAGCAAACAAAAATACTCTACACTCCACACACTTACCAACAAAACCATCTTTACCCACAAGCTTCAGTGCTATTTTGTCTGCCAACACAGAGGAATTCCCATGTGCAATATTGGCAAAAGGTCCAGCATGAACAAAAACTGGTGTTCCCTAGGAAAGGGGGGATGTGGGAGAGAGAAAATCAGAAAGTGCAATTTTGCAAATGTGCAGCATTTCAGGAGCTAAGTACTGTGGTATCTGAAGGTAAAGAAAAACACTTTTAAAAGACAGATCTTAAAGCCTTCTGATCAGACATTTGTTATCAGCAATAAAGAGTACAGGGCAAACAGGATTATTATAATCTCCACAAGTGGAGGTATTAATCCGCTTAGGAAAAGGATGGCTAAATCCCAGCAACTCTTTGTCATTCTCCTTCATCCACACCATTTAAATTCCCAAAACACTTCTTGACATTAAAGACGACAGAACAAAGACAAAGCAAAGTTTAGTGTATTTCCTCAGGGTCATCCCAGGTGCCAATGGCAGACCTAGAAGGATGCCAGACCTCTCTCCTAGCCCTGAGCCCTAGGCACGAAACCACAGTAAAACTCTAAGCTGAGTAGACCCACGCTGATTGTGATGAATAAACTAAACCAGTTGCTCTAAGTGCCTTCTCAGAGCCAAGAAGCAAATCATCTGTGCTCACCTCCAGTGTCTGCATGAGGTTTGGTTTAACAGCATCTTTCATCAAGACAGCCAGAGCTCCAGTCACACCCTAAAAGAAAAAAGGACAATCAGTTTCCAGATGTACCAAGACCTTGAGATGGTTCCAATGCAGTGCCAAGGCTCTGATTCTGGTGGGCTTTTGGTACCAGAACAAGAAGTTGTTCTACAAAGAATTAACTCTAGTCAGGGCAAGGCAGAAGAATGACCTTTACATTCCTGTAAGAAGATCTGGGATTTCTGGTGGGAGCAGCCTCTTGGCTGTGACCTTACTGGGCCATCACTTTGTAGCAAAGGCATAAAGAACAATTAATTCATATTTCAATGTTATGGCAAGGTTAGCAGGTAAGAGTAGCAAGGGAGTTAACCTTTCAATAAGTATAGTTTACTGTAGCCAATTCAACAGCACATAGCAATGTTCTTAGGTTTTGCAAGAGGATTTGTTTTGGACTTTTTTCCTTCTTCATTTCAGGAACTCTCTCTACATAGTGGCCTTAAAATGTCATAACAACCTGCTACATCCTGCACAAGTCTCTTGGGCAGAAATAACTTTTAAAGTGAACCTCTGTGCTGATGAGAACAGCCAGGCTGACATGAAAGGTAAACATTTCCTCCCAGGTGCAGCCCTGGGCCCTACTGAATTCTGCTTTCTGCACAATGAAAGCTTGTGATTTCATCCCCATATGCTTTGGGAAGAGAAAATGTGGCTTTGGTCACTTTTGTGACTGACAGTCCAGTGGAAACCAAACCAGCTCCCAGCACTTGCAAAAGTAACTAAAATTGCTGTCATGAGTCCTGAGTCAAATGTTCAAGGCAGTTATGAAAACCTTGACCCATGATCTCTTTTTCTTCCCTTTCAACTTCAACTGAATTGAAGCACTCAGTTATATGAAAGACTGTTTCTTTATAAGACATTCACTGCTTTGTTTCATTAGTTTCAATCTTGCCACATGAAAGCTTCTTTAACATTTAATAGATAAGCTTTAAACCTCAGTCATCTCCACAATAATGGAAACTACAGAGCAAGATTTCCATGGCGACATTTCAAACCCGTGTCACTCAGTGGCACTTCAATACATCCCACCTCTAAAAACCTGTAGTCAGTTTTTGATTACACATTTCTTCCCAGATTTTTTTTGCACTTCCTGGTAGCACACTCATGACATTGGTTGCATCACAGCAGAAGGACCCAGCCAGGTCCAATCACCACAATCACCTCATTTCTGCCTGCAGGAGCAGCGTGCAACACAGTCCTAATGACATGAGCTACTGGCTGCCACCAGTGCAAACACAGAACAGACAAGAAAACCTGTTGGATGCCTGATACCATTCTCCATTTTGCAGTTGCAATGGACAAAATTAATTAGATTTTTAAAAAAGTAACAAAACAAAAAAAAAACCCAACCAAAAAACTGAGATGAAGGACTTTGAGCACCTGGACTCTACAGAAAACTCAAAGTAACTCCCAAGCCAAGCACCATCTGCCTACATGTCTGATGGGCAGTAAGAAAGACTCCTATTTTCCAGAAAAAGGGTTTAACTCAGTTACTTAAGTTAAACTGGCAGCATGCTAGGTGTAGGAATTAAAATCTCAAAGCTGCCTACAGAACTTTGGCACATGCTCTTTCTCATTCCCAGCAAATGTCTCACATAGGGATTTACAGATAAATGGTTCCAGCCTGGCACCTTTCCTGCAAGGCCAGTCAGGCCACAAATCTACTGTTTCTTAGCCTTACCCTGGGGGGATGTAAAGCAAATAAACAGTACTCCCACATCCCCCCAAAACACAGGAAGAAAAAAAACCTGCAGCAAGATAGCAAGACCTGGGTAAGCCTTAGTGCCCTGACCCACCTAGCTGGAAACACAGGTCAGGAAGAAGTGCCTGGGACACAGGGCATTCCCCTGAAGCCACACTGAAGCACCATTTGGGAAAGTGCTATTTCACACACTCCACAAACCTGCCAAGAACTAACAATTATAGGATGGACAGCTGCAAAACAGTGCTGCAGCTTGCAATGATGCTTAGGCTGCTTTATACACTGGTAATGAGCACCATCAGTGCTATCACATTCAGCATTTTATGCAGTGGAAATTAAATATTTGTGTCCCTCATCAAAGGCTGCCTTACAGAGAACACATACTTTTTGCCAAGGCTTTGGCTTTTGTGGAGTTCACAGACTCCCAGAATAAGGTATTTCATCGTCTGTAATTAAATTTGCACGAGGCTTTGTTCCTGCTCAATGTTTTCCTCACTCCAGGGAGCCTGAGAAACAGGATGGCCAGCAGGATGCATTTTGAGTTCTTCTGATTCATAAACACGCTTTTCACGTTGAAGCCACCACATATTTCTCCAGTAGCTCCTATGGTGCCAGTTTCAACTTGACACACAGCACATCACACAGGACCCTTGTCCCTGCCCAGGTCACACACACACTCTCTGGATAAGGTGGCAGTCACACTGAAGTAAAGGACCTTCATAACCTGCACGGGATGGGATTTTATCTTTGATCTTCTATATGGTAAACATTTTTCTGCACAGAACCATCTCTCTTCTTTTTAATCCAAGGACTTTCAGAAATAAGGGGGAAAAGCATTTATTAACAATGACTCTTACAAGGTCATCTGCTGTAATTGGTTGTCCTTTTTTGCTGGAAGCTACCACCATTTTGCCAAATCGCTTTTTCATGTCATCCAACCCATCAGCCAGGGCTAGGACTGCCATGATTTCACTGCTCACAGTGATGTCAAACTGAGCCTGCAAGAGATGAATGAAGAACGTGAACTCATTAAGATTCCCTAGCAGCAATCCTTACCTCTGTTCTATTCTTGAAACAAGGCAAATCATCATCATCATCATAAAAAACACAAAGAAAAAAATACAGACATACAACATACAAGAAATCCAAAGCACTGCTCTCAGAACACGTTCCATTTAATTTGGCCATTTTAAATAGGATTTTTTTTTCTGCAAAATTAAGTAAAACCTACTTATTCTGTTGCTATTACGTGTCTCTCCTGGCACGTACATTAGTGATTCATGTAAGAGCACTTAACACTAACAGATTGTATTTTTGGAGACTGATCTTACTAACTCATCTGATTATCACCAAACAATACAGTAAAAGACAAAAAAAACCCCACCAACAAAAAAACCCAGATTCTATAGGAAATGAAGGGTAGAATTCATCTGACATAATGCAGACACTTCCACCTTAAGGAAGCTAAGCACCCTAAGGACATTTCAAGTCAAAAGAAAGAGGCTTTTCTGAGCACAATTCATTTGAACTATAAATTTGACAGTTACTTAAGGGATGAGGGAAGTCACAGCCCAATTGCCTCTTTTACTCTATTGATTATACAATGAATCTAGACAAGCTCAGATACTACGTCTAGTTCTGGCCAGATTCACCCCACCCAAAATACCTGCAGTAGTGAAAATGAACCACCCTTATGCACCTTTAGAAAGGGCACTTGTGAACCACTGCTATGCCACAGTTATCCCAGTTTGGGAGGCCAATATTCAGGAGAGAGAAGGGAAGGAGGGATCAGACAATAATACTAAACACAGCACTGGGGGCAAATTTAACGGCTTGGTTGAGAAGACTTTCTGCTTTCTCTTTAGCAAGATATTGGTAAAGATGAAAATAGCTGGAGTTACAGAAACTGCCTTTAGGAACACCTTTTCCAAAGTACTTTATAAAACGTGAGAAAAGGGAACAATTACCGTTCGTGTGAAGCCTTTCTCTGTTGGAGACTGTCCAATAGTGATTTTCCTAAGGAACCTGTCATTTGTATCCAGTACTGCAAGAAATGCAGAGAGATAAGATGTCACACTGCAAGTCATAAATTCACATCTGTGCCCTGTGACAAACACCCAGCCAGGTCACCAATGAAGAGAAGATGGCAGATTGAGAAACCATCCTTTCCTAAGCAAGAGCAAGTGCCCCTGTGAAAGCTCTTCTTTCACAGAGCTGAACTGCAATGGAGTTAAGATACCCAGAGACACACCAGACCCTGCACCACATCCAGAGGGAGTCTGCATCCCTTTGTGTGCATTAACCACCAGACCGAAGCATCTCTGAAAAGGGGAACTGCTAATGTTATTCCAATTGATTTTTCACCATCATTAACCAATATGAATTCAGGAAATTATTGCAGTCAAAAAGAAATAAAATTATCACTTTATAAGTTAAGTGATAAAATGGTCAGATACTATCATTTAGTGAGAATTGTTTCACACAGCTCCATTAAGTCAAATTACCTTGGAAACACAAACTATAAAATACTGGCTTAAATTTGCCGTTTCTTACGATATGCTTGAAATATTCCAAGTGTTTTATGAAGTATTTCCCATGAGACAGACTACTTTAGCCTCATTACAGGTTATGAAGCAAATTCTAGAGAATACATTTCACACTGTATTTTAAAAGAAAAAAAAAAGCAATACTTTTGCAGTCTAACTCAGGAAAAAAGTCCACTATAAAAATTCTTTTGATAGTGAAATATTAAATCTGCCAGACCAGAGAATGATCTTACCTTCAATTATCCTTAAAAACCTTTTAAAAAATCTGGCCTTCATTTGCTGTCAGTCCCCAACAGAGCAAGTGTGCAGATTAAAACCGAGTTTAATCCCAGAGCAGAACCCTCTCCTTACTCACAGAGCAGTCAGGTAAAAAGGCTGCTGGCTACAGTTGTCAAACTCAACTCTTTCAGTGACTGACAAATCCAGAAACACAAACTTCCAGTTATCAGGAAACTCTTAGTATTTGTGAATTCAGAACAGATTCAAGCCCCTGTGTTGGACCTTTCAGAAACTGGATCCCAGCTGCAGGCAACTATCCCCCCAAACTTAAGGAAGGAGAAGCCAGCTCTGCCCTCTTTCCCATTTTCCCACAAAACACAGTTTCAGCTGCAACTGCAAACATCTCTTTTGACACGTTTTGTTTCTTAGTAATTCTTCCATTTAATGTCTCTTGTACCTCTTTGCCATGTTATGGTGCCTGGGTCAATGTCCAGTCTCACAAATAAGTTTACTTCTTCCTTTGTCAAAGCCATAGGATCAGTTTTGTTAATGCCCAGTTTCTACGAGAAGACAAATAAAAGGTATAATGAAAAGATGTTCAGAAATGAACCTTTTATTGCAGCACCGAGGCTTCAGCAGCAGCATCTGCATATTCAGGAATAAGGAGGGGCTGCCTTTTTGATGCTCTTTTTCCCAGACCCCACAACACCACAAAATGATCCCTATCTGCACATACTGGGCAGAGCTTGCTGCTGTCCAGCTCGTAAGGGGCAAGGCAGACAATGGAGCTCATCAAGGCAGGTTGTCACCAAGCTTTGAGCAAGGCACCTAGAGAAAGAGTAAGAGACAGCTCCGCAGCTCCTTCCACGCCTTGTTCTCGTCATTAGTCTCACATGCTCACATCCATTTCTCGTTAGTTTGCCTGGGGTCACTGCACACAGCCACACGTATTTAAAGGCACTGCTTTCAGCACGCTGGTTAAGCAGCACAAAGGAGGAATTAAACAATTCAGTCACAAGGCTGTCAGCATCCCAGAAAGCTGATCTTGAACACACTGAGAGGATGGGCAGTTTGCCAAGTTGCTTAATTGAGAGAAGAATTATCTCAAGAAGCCTGATACAAGCGCATGCTTAGGCATGAGGGAAGCGATTCAGTTGATTTATGAACGAGCAAGGTTTTTTTAATTAACTAGACAGTTAAGTCGTATTTTTCTCCTGAAGAACAGCAGGGAAGAAGAAAATCTGTTCTCTTCCTCTTCAAGCGTATCATTTAGAAAAGGAAATAAACAACAATGACAAGGATATCATCTTTCTGGAGTATTAGCATCCTGTTCACATCTTGACATTTAATAACCAGAAGAGTGGTTAGGGTAGAGTTCCCTCAGCAGTTCATCAGGAACACCAAGCAGTATGACATCATTTCTTGCTCAGCAGTGGAAGCAAACCACATATTCTCTAATGGTTGAGACATTATAGCCAATTAATATATCAGAGTTTTACCTTCCTAAGTAGTCTGACTACTGTTCCTGACTTCCAAGTGGGTAACTGATCCAGCCTGAATACTCCACAAAAGAGGCTTGTACCTTGAAGGAGCTCAGCAGGGCCTGGTCTGTCCTCCTAGCTGAAAAGTTCAAGCCCAGTGCAAAACCATTCATCTGTTAATCCTCATTTTTGCAGAAGTCAATGTGGATTTGCACATGCCCTTAAAGTTTCGAGGATCAGAGGAGCTGTGGGCTGCTCAGGGACTGCCATTCAATGACAGGGCTACTTATCTAGCTGGGATTTTTCTTTTTTTGTTTTGCAGAGGAGAAATTTGCCATCTAGGGAACAGGTGTTTTTAAAATTCTTTGTTTTCTCAATCTGGGTAAGACAAAGAAAATTCTCTATGCTCTCTTTTAGCTGAATTTTATAAATTGCCTTTTTTGTGCTGCATTATCTACATAATTGTCACATGGGAACCATTAATCTCTAGCTGTGTAAGGTACAAAGACTGAATCTGGTCTTTTCTTAAACTGCATTAAGGACACTGAATTGACCCCACTAATAACGGACACAAATCTCTTTGTCTCTCACCATTGTGCTAATCATAGAGCATGGTATCAATGATTCCTCCCCTTGGGGCTGCATCTCACTGTCTTCTGTACGAAGGGCTACCACACTTCTGCACACTTTATGTAAAAAATAAATGCCAGCAGAACAACCTAGGGGACAACACGAGGGTTTCTGTAACGTAGCTCTGCCTCCCTAAAGGATGAGTAAATGGAACAGAACCAGAAACCAACGAGAAGGCAGCGAGCTCACCTGTAGTCTTCGGATCTGAATGTCTGAGAACTTCCTGACACCATTGATAGACGGCACCAAACGGTTGTAGAGAGCCTTGCAGAATGAAACAGGCACTTAATCAGCACTGCTGGCACACCCAAAACAGGCTGGCCAAAGCGGGCTGGGATCAAACCCACGGTAAGAAAGGATTGTACCTGGTCAGACTGAGTCAGCTCGTGGAATATACGCGCGTCAATAGCAGCAGCGACAAGGTTGTTGGCTGCAGTGATGGCATGGATGTCACCAGTGAGGTGAAGGTTAAACTAGAGGACGTAAAACATATCAGTTACCTCATCCTGCTGCAATTTTCATTTATTCCAACTCACCGTAGACAGATGGAAAGAGGAGTATTAATAGTAATGTTAAAGTGGGTGAGGGTGGAGGGGGAGAGATTGCTCAGTGCAGTATGTGGAAGAGAGGAAAGAATTTCTCTAAAACATAAAAATGCCTCCCCCACATTCATGTCATTTTACAAACTTCTAGAACAAAGCTCCCAAATAAAAAGTAGTTTGTTTTTTGCTTTTCCCCTCCACAAAAACAGTTCTCACATGCTCCTTGACACTTAAAAAGGCCCAACTCAGCACATTCGGTGATTCCGTGATCTGCATTGCTCCTCCTTCACCTTCCTCCTGACCCCCTCATTTGCACAGCAGGTTTCATACATACATTAGCTGAAGTGGCTGCTGCTCCCACAAGGGAATCTGAGCTAAACTGGAACTGGCAACCTTGTGCAGCGCTTGCAGTGGAGCTGTGGTTGCACAGAGCTCTGCTTAAGGTAACCACCCAAACACAGAATCACAGGCAGAACTTGTAGACCACGTACTACACAGTGACACTGCTAGTAGTTTCCTTAGTTCTACCTCATTAAAAGACAGTTTGAGTGGGTTTGCCTACATGAGTTATCTAGCTGCACTGTAGCTGTGAAGCTGGTGAAGGATCCAGATTGGATATGAGGGAAAATTTCTCCATGGAAAGGCTTGTCAAGCACTAGACCAGACTGCCAAGGAAGTGGTGGGGTCACCAACTCTGGAGGTATTTAAAAACCATGCAGATGTGGTGCCTGGGGACATGGTTTAGTGGTGGGCTTGGCAGTGCTGGGGGAATGGTTGGACTTGATGATCTTAAAGGTCTTTTCCAACCAAAATGATTCTTATGAGTATGGCAGGTGAGTAAAAGGTGTGGTTAAAACAATCCTCTTCATCTCTAGCAAAGCGGCAAAGGAAGAAGATGAAAAGGGGATATTAGAAAAGGGGGTATGACAGAAGACCTTACAATACCATTTTATTGAAGCCTTGTTACTGTGGTCTCAAAACCCACAAAGCTAAACAGAATGCAGCTAGTCACACACTGATTATAAATCCTAATTAGTAAATGCTAATTGTTGTCTCATTCTGCATACATGCAACAAGAAGCAATTATTATTACCTTGGTTCTGCAGTATGAACTCAAAAGTTTTTCACTTGCTATTTTTTTTCATAAGATGAAAGCTGTATGCAGAATTATTAAACGATGTATCAAGGTCATTACTGCAACTAGTGACTCCAGCTACTCTGATTTTAGGAGATATGCATTGACTAAAACATCCCCACAAAACTATGTGTATTTGTATCACATGGGTCACACTTAAAGAAAGTAATTTCAGCCAGTTTGGTTCCTAGAGAGTGGCTGTTTCCCACTGCTGCACACAGTCAGGTATTTTGGCTTGTCTTATTAACACTCCCAAAGAGGAGGAGGTTATTTTTCCTATCACGTCTATCCTCCACACGTTCTTGGCACGTGACTACATGAATATTCTGCCTCCCTAACATCTTCATCTTTTATGGACTTGCTGCATCAATTAGAACAAACAGCCCTTTTGATTGTTTCTGCTTTTCTTCCTGAAATTGTCCTGTGTCAATCTACAGTGCATGAGACAAAGGTAGAATTCTACAGGCAATTACTCTGAGAGCTGAGAGAGGCACGAGAGCACATGCTACACGTGCTTTTTGATTCCCTGCCTCCAGACACAGAATTTTACTTGTTCCCAAGTCACACCAGAAATATGCTCCAGTGCCAGCCCCCCACAGGCTGAGGTCTTGGCATTGCTGATTCCCAAACTCCCTTTTCCCAGTTCATGCTAGTAATCTAAAACACAAGTACACCAAAACGGCTCACGGAAAGAGTCAGTGGCCACCACAGCTGACAAAACTATGCAATATTCTTCCAAAATGCATTAAGCCATTATCATCTTCATTTCAGCACTGGGAAAATGAGGCACAGGATGTACTTTGCTCCAGGATATACAGCAATTCAAGGCAGAGAAGGGGAGGGAACAGAGGACTTGGGAATTCCTAAGTCTATGAAGTTCCCTGACCATGAAGGCACACTTCTGAAATAACCCAAAGACATTTGTTTGTTAAAAATAAAAGCTTTGCTGAAATCAAGCACCGAGTTCTTGGGAGTGCTACACTAGGTCATAAACTTAGAGATTTTTAAGTTATCTGACTGCAGTATCTCTTCAAGGTCTGTGAGCTGTAGGCGCAATGAGGCTTTGTATAAAGAATTACCTCTTCCATGGGGACAACTTGACAATATCCACCACCTGCAGCTCCACCTGCAGAGAGACAACCGTCAGACCAGCCAATCCAGAGGCCTCTAGCCCACAGTGCTATCACACCTGTTTGCTTAATGGCTCCAAGAAGGCAGCTACTATTGAGCAGCTGAGTTTAAGTCCCAGCACAGTACCTTGAACACAAAACTGAAGGACTTACCCGAAGTTCTTTCATCTCTTAAAATAAATGCAACTGTAACTAGGAATTATGTAAAACTACAGTGCAGCAGAATAAAATTTCTGAATGCCACCTTTGCCCATTTAGGCCAACTGCAAGCAACAGAACAATCATACCTTTTATGCCAAAAGTTGGCCCCTGAGAAGGCTGCCGAACACAGGCAAAGACATTCTGGTGAAGGTGCGCTCCTAAGGCTTGGACAAGGCCAACAGTGGTGGTGCTCTTCCCCTCTCCCAGGGGAGTGGGAGTAATTCTGCAGCAACAAAGCAGAAGAGACAATTAAATCCTTGTAGTGGGTGAGATTCAAATCACAGGGATAAAACAGTCACCAAGTGATTGCAGTTAATGAGAATTCAAATTCTGGACTGGCTCAGACTTCAGATGATCTTCATCAGTTCAAAACTGGAATGAGATTGGCAAATTATCACATAACTGCTTACAACTTTCCTCTGAAACAACTTGCTAGTTCCTGCTGAAGGCAGCCTACTAGACCAGGAGAACTTTGCCTAGGAATCAGTCTACCCTTCATAACCCTGACCTGCAGACCAAACCAATTCATCTCCTGGAGAGAAATGTTAAGCTGCACTCCCACTGTTTCCCACAAGTGATCAATCTACTTCCCAAACTACTAAATTTTCAGTGTGGTTATACTAATACCCAGAGCACTCCATGTGGTCACCCTACCAAAAGCAATACAACAACAAGCCACGCTAATAAAACTTCTTTTCATCTTGTGATGTCTCAGTTCAGGAAGGACCTACCCAGTAACAACGACGTATTTGCCATCTGGCTGATTCTTCAGACGTTTCAGAACTGAGAGCTGAACCTTGGCTTTAGTTTGGCCGTAGAGTTCCACCTCGTCAGGGAAAAGGCCGACCTCTTTTGCAACTTGATCAATGGGCTTGGGCATGCAAGATTGTGAGATTTCAATATCACTTAAAGAAAAAGAGCAAGATGAGTTTGTAAGTCAAAGACTTCCCATGAAATCCCCACTTCTGGATGGCATAAACTACAAACACCTAATCTATATTGTACAAGTCAATCTTTAATCCCTCCTACTTAAATGAATCAATCCTACTAATATCAGGTACATTAGAATAGACACTTCTTCAGAGTTGCCTTTTTAAAAATAAAAAAAAAAAGGCAAAACCAAAACCAAACAAAAACCCCTCACCCCAACCCCCCCAATGCCTTTCGTAGGCAACATGTTATGATCCCATTGGGTATTTTGCATATTTTCAGCTGCTCCTTGAGAACTTGACACCAACTACTCCTATTTGAAGATACTAGGGTTTTGGCATGCCAGACTGAAAATTTTCCAAAATACAAGTGTTTCACTATTTCCTGAATCGGCAACCATCTAGCTGGCCTGAAAAGTCTCTGAAAATCCACATTTGAATCTTAGTATTAACAAAATGACCCAATATGTTGACCACACTTCTACAGGTATCACAGCACCACAGCAGGTTAGCTCTGCTCCTTCAGGAAGATTTCACAGTGCTTTATCTCTACTTCTCTCCAAACTTCAATCCCAGCTACAGTCTACATACATGTAAGCCCTACATTACACAAAGCCTGGGAAGAGAAATGAATACTATACTGCATCAATACCGACAGTAGCTTCATTTGAAGGCATTACCTTGGAACAGGCATCTTCAGGGTAAGCTGGTTGTATTGGATGGTCCATTTCCCAGGCTGGAACTTCTCCAGAAAACGCTGTGCACTCTCCACAGTGCTCTAAAATGAGCAAGAGAATGTTCATTTATAGCAACCACCACTGTATGAACCATACTGGTTAATGAAGAGACTGGAAAGGTTTATCCCTCCTATCTGTCTCAGTTTAGGATTAAACCAAAGTGCTTTCATCAAACCATTAGTTAACAACCAAAAATGAGATTCTGCTTGCAGTTTTCTTAAGAAAAAATCCCACCATATCAATCTCTCTGCTGATCTTCCAGTGTGCTGGATATTTTGGGGTGTTCTGTGCCAGCAGGGTTTCTTAAGCAAAGCATGGAAACAGGAGGAGCTGGCTTATACTGTTACTCTCCTTTTAATCCAATCACTCTACAGATAGTTTTAGAATTACAACCAGAGCATGGTAAGACCAGCCCATTTCTTCCTGTTTTGAGCAACCGCACTCAAAAAACCCTAAAAAATCCCCCAAACCAACCAACCAGAAACTTCTGTTCTAACATTTCCTTTAAGTCCATCTTCTTCCTCAGTTAACTGAATCCAAATTTTTTGACTAGAAGTTGGAAATGCCAACTAGATCTCTGCGAGAGCAAGAAGGGAGCACCAGTTGCTTTGGTAGTGAGCTGATGGTCAGCAGCAACATCCCCCAAAGCAAACACAGAGATGACCACAGTCCCACAGTCTGCTCAGTACCTGCATTAACATGGCCACAGTCATAGGCCCAACACCACCGGGAACTGGCGTGATGAAGGAAGCTTTTTCCTTTGCTGAACTGTACGCCACATCTCCCACAACTCTTTTTCCGCTGGCCTTTGTGCTGTCTGGGGATTTAAGGAGAAAAGTAAATTACATCACATTTCACCACAGCAACAGAGGAGACAGCACTGACTGAAGCTGAAGTCATTAATTCTGCTGGAGTAAACAAAATAGAAGCTGAGTACCCAGGAAGCTGCAAAGAAAGATAAAAAAGCTAAGACAACATCACAAGATGAAGCTGTTATCATCATACTTCACTCACAGAGTGTCAACAGCTCATGCAACACATCCCCCCATTAAGCACCACTGATCCTCAGCCAGACAGATCTCCCTTTCCTGGAGAATGCAAGTCTTTTCTCAGTGGCTCATGACCCACAGAGCAGTCTGAATGAGATATAAACCAACAGTCTAGAAGAGGGGAGAGATGAAACATGGCTGACTTGTTCCAAAATCCCAGGTTTACATTTGCTCTGTTCCGTTATGGAGGACATGTGGGCCTTACTATTGAATAAAATCACTGGACTTTAGAGAAGCTGAAGTCAGAAAGTGCTGAGCATTTCAATTATCACTGCTAGTTTAACGATGGACCAGTAAATACTGCAGTTCGCAGAGATCAGTCTTGTCAAAACAAATCTTACAGGTGACTTAAGAAAGCTTCTGTAGGATAATCTCCTTTCTCTTGGGCAAAATATTTTGCTATATCCTACTGCACTACGTGACCTGCCAATTCAGAGCAGATACAGCCTTTTTTTCCAGTGGTGACCTTTAAGCTCACCCACGAAGAGAGAAGGAGATAAAATGTATTAGTGAACTAGTGCAGTCATCTAAGGAAGTCACTGATTACAGCATATAAAACCAGAAAATTTAAGTTGCTCCTGGAATGGCAGATTCTCACTTCAGATAAAAGACTCTAGGGAGCATCTAACCAGCGTGAAAACCTGAAAATAGATTTTAATGTTGTTATATTGAACTATTACATTGCACACAGTAAGTGTACGTTTGAACAGAACACAGTCAATAACTTTCATATACATCTGGTGAGGGGGATGAGTGGAAGAGAAACCAAACTCCTAAACAGCTGATTATGTTAAAGCCAAAGAGAGAACAAAAGCAGCTCCTGCCAACACTATTTTTTAGCTGCATTGTTACTGACAATTAGCAGCTTGGATGCTTTGCTGTGTTTGTGTTTTAAGCAGCACTGCTTCTCCCTGAAGCTCAAAGCCTGAACAACATCACAGCTGTTAACCAGCGTTTCTGCAGCCACTGTCAGCTTTGCTGCCTGAACTGCAGACCAGTCTGGCCTTCCCCCCTAGAGACCAATTTAATTAAGGCTGCAAAAGGTAAATAATGTAATTTTATTTTCTTCCAAGGATGCCAAGCAGGCTCATCAGCCATCCTGGCCAGGAAGGCTCTCAGCCCAAGAACGAAGAAAACAAGTTGGCATTCCAAACTGCCTCATCTGTTACACAGACAGAGATGAGCACAAGCCAAACAATCCCCCAGTCCCTGCTTCTGCATCTGCACCTCACACCAAGCACTGCTGAGCACAGCTTGGGAGCTATTCAATTACCTGCAAAATATTCTTTTGAAAGAAAGCTCGCATACAATACTTGCCATCTCTCCCCATAATTTCACCTTCTCAATATTCACCATCCCACTCTTAAAAAATACAAACTAGTTACAGGGAGTATCAGTGACACTATAAGCATGTTGCAAAAAAGCTGCTCTCATATTCCTCTGCTCAAGGCTCTGCTAGCAAGGGCTGCAAAACCCCACAGCAGAGGAGGACTTCGAACAGAGTTGCTTCCTCCACCAGGACTCAGAAAAGGACACTCCAAAGACACTGCCATCTCTGGGAATATCCTCTGCCTGCATTGCTTTCCCCTTCTGAAGCAGAAAACTCCTGCAGGCCTGAATAAGGCATCCAGAGTAATTTGCTGGACGAGTCCTCCAACTGCAGCAGTGGGGAGACACAAATACAGTCCAGTTTGGAAAGAAAGAGACACTTGTCCGCTCTCATGGAGTTTCAGGAGATTATTTTTTCCTGTCTACTTGGAAACCTGGAAGAAATTCTATTCATTGCAGTACACATGAACACAAAGCCAGATGTGGCTGAAGTGATCTTCCAAGCCTCCAAACTGGCACCCTTGGGAGTATTCAGACCACCCTCCACCCAAAAGCACAACAGCTGCATTTGTACAGCACTACACAACTGTAACTTGCTTTAACTCCAGCTTGGCAAGACTGCACAAGGTTCATGTCCTGATGTATCAAATCAGATTGTGATGTGCCTGGATGGGGCGCCCTGAGTAGCAAAGCAAAAGCATATCCAGAGATTGCCATGTCTTCCAGCTGCAACTCACAGCTCCACCTAGGAGGCACCCAGATGGGTGCACTGACACTTGTGGTAGGACCTATGTGCTCTCTGACCCCATCACATTCAAAGCTCCATCACAGCTAGCAGCAATATTCTATCTGTACAGTGACTTAGCTGGAGAAGCCAGCAAACTGGCTGCCATTCTTTCTGTAGCACTGCAATTCCCATAGCTCTGGTACTCATTTCCCAAAAGATTCAGCTGAAAACTTTTTTGCAACATACCAGAGAGGAAGAAAGAGTCAGGAAAACTCAGCAGCTTCAGAAAACCACATGAAAGAAAAAAAGAAGTCTGTGCCATCCATCATTTCAAAATGTGACAATTTCAATGATACTCTATCAAGTCTCAATTATCAAATCTCAATGCCATTAAGTGTATTCCATGTGACACTGACTGGGCTGCGTGCACAAGAAGCTCAGATGTCAGTGCACTGCTCAAGGCAGGCAAAGGAGCAGGGATGTGTCCTCAGAGATGCAGTTCACATAAAGCCTGAAAAAAAGGTCATACCATCATATATCAAAAACACAATGGGGGTTTTATTTGCAACATGTCAGCTGGGGAGACTCCAATCCATTCTGCTTCATGAACATCAGCGGTGACCCTGTGGGTTTTGGCAAATGGCCTAAATTTGGGTAGCTTGGAACAAACACATCAAGCAATGAACAGCAACGGCAGATGACTTTTAATTTTAATTAGACAGAGGACTAATGTTTTTAAATGCAGCCCAATGTCAACTTTGAGTAACAAGACCACTGAACAGAAATTTCTTTACATTCTGTTAAATAATGGCAACAAAATGACTGATTAATTATGAAAACTACCTTTTAAAAGCCTTGTGGGTGTAGTACAGAAAGAATGACTAATTTTCTATATCATTCAATATCTGTAATTTGGATTTTAAATGCGATGAAAACAGAAATTGCCAGACTGTCTGTACCATCTTTATAAGGAAGGAGTAGCTAAGTGAAACCCTACCCTAAAATCCATTATGTTAAAGCACTTTATTCTTATATTCTTATGCCTGAGCCATTGTCACCAATACTCTTGCACAATCTACTTTGTTTCAAGACAACAGCCATTCAAGCCTAAGAAGTTAATGCTGTGACTCAACAAATCCACATGTACTTTAAGAGACTGCTTGTCATTTCAGTATTTCAAAGAGAACAGTCTCATGAGATCCAACCACGAAGTAATGACAGCAAAGCCATACGCTCCTAAGTGACAACAGCGACAAGACTTCACTATGTAGTTGGGGCAAATTAAATGCATATTCTGTTGCAATCTATCTTAGGCCTCCTCTTTGCTCTATTAATCATCAGCCTCCTTGAAGGAAGAATCAAAACTGCCACTGATCTGTCTTAGGAGAATACTTCAGACCAGTGTTTTCTTTCCTTTGGCATGGTCAGAGGTTGCCAACACTACTTAAGACAGACTTACAAGAGAAAGAAGTCCATGTGGACCAGAGACACCAAGGAAATTATTCATGAACTTAGAAATTGCATTTACAGACAAACAAACACATCCCCACTTGTTATACATTACCCACGCACCTGGCACGTGGTTAATTCCACAGTCAATTACGATTGCACCAGGCTTGATCCATTCACCTTTTACCATTTCAGCTCTGCCAGCTGCAACCACCAGGATATCAGCTTTGCCAACCTATAAAAAAATTTAAAAAACAACAAACAACTGTGCATCACATTGGCAGTGGAAAAACGCAGAGCTGCTTCTACAGCAACTTAGATCAGCTTCAGCTGGGAAGAACTGTTCTCACCCATTGCCATTGGAGACATGGAGGGCACTGTCAGCCATGAAAGGTAGCTGCCAATTTGTTCCTTGGCAAGGACAAATTCCTGCAGCTAGAAATTATGGCCTATTTTCACACTCCTACCCTGAACTATTGCTAGTCAACACTTCACAACCTCCTCTGAACTCCTCCATGATTCCCAAGTGGATCATACAGACTACATTTAGATAAAATTAAAGCCTTCTGCATATTCTTCTCTTCCTCCCTTCAAATATCCCTGCATATTCAGTGCTAGAAATATACCCAGCACTCATCAGACAGCAGCCAAGAACAACCCCTGCACAGAACTAAGCGGCACTTCGCTTGTGACAGCACTGTCTTGTGCTTTTCATGTCCAGGACTGCAGAACACACAACTCCAGGGGAAGCTGACTGTATTTCAGCACTAATATTCATTCAGGGACTACTCAGCAAATGTGACAGATCCAGTCATGAAGCTGGTGTTAGAGACTCCGACTAAAGCTCATTGTCAGTTCCTGCACTGCTTCATTCACGTTTGCTTAGAAAGCTGCTATCCCTTGGAATTTTTTTCTTTTAATCTTCAAGGAAGATAAACTATTTTTAAGATTTCATTAAGTATTAGCACTTCAATTTTTAATCAACCTAATGATGGTCTTACTGAACAGCAACTTAACAGCATGAAGCACTGCAGTGTTTCTGATCTACTTTGAGAGTTATATTCAAACACTCCTACTCCCTTTTCAGCTTTAATACTTGCCTACAGAGCCTGGCAGTGCTGATGGCTCTACGAAATCCAAGTAGGTGGCAGCACAGCAAAACACTATTTCTGTCACTCTCACTGTTGAAGAGGAAAATGGTACCAACTCCCTGTCATAGAAAATTGTCTGAAAAAAACAAATCAACTGAGAAATCATTTGGTCTAACATTTCTCAGCCATTAGAGCAGAAGACCACCTGGCCTTTTTGGTAAAAAAAAACCCCAAAACATCAAAAACATATGCTGTTTTGTCTAAGCCTACATGGAGATTAGGAAGGGATGATTAAATTCTCAGCACTTGCTCAAAGAAAATGAAAATAATAATTTTATTGTTATAATTAAACCCCTCTAATTAAGTGCCAAAAATAATCAAGATCCTATTCCAGCGGAAGTATTTACACAACCACGCAATGAGCAGGATTGGGAAACCAATTGAGATGAAAGGCACCCCAGACCTAATGACTCAGAGCAGCAACATACTGAGCAGCAATGTGTATGGAGCAGCAGTGGCCTGGAACAAATAACTACAGCCTGCCCTTACCTCCTCAGCCAGGGTGGAGGTCTTGGAATGGCACGTGGTGACTGTTGCGTTATTCCAGAGCAGCAGGTCATGCATGGGAGCACCCACGATCTTACTGCGGCCGATCACTACGGCTCTTTTCCCTGCCACCTGGACACCTGCACCACAGAGAGTCAGGAGAGAGCAAAAAAGAGGTCACTGTGCAGCCTGGTACACACTAACTCAAACAGCTCTGGAGTCTTGGTTGGTTTAAGACTGTCCCTGGTACGTCAGAATTCTGTTTTTCCTTGTTGTGTGTGGTAAGGAATTGCAGTTGGGAGGGAGGAAGGAAAGACCATTTTAACCTAGTTCTTTTACTGTCTAAGGCAGCAGAGATGAAATGTGGTATCTCAGCAGAAGTTATAAAGCAGAGCCTTGCCATGTGTGTAATTTCTACACTTATTGAAGATTACTGCACTCATGAATAATGCATGGCAACCTCCTTACCTGTCTGCCTGATAAGTTCCATGCATCCCTTTGGCGTACAAGGAATAAAGCAGTCTCCAAGGTCCCCTCTGGAGAGTTTCCCAGCATTGATGCTACTTAAGCTGCATTTTGAAAGAATAAAGGCCAAGTAAGATGCCCAGCCTCACTGTTCAAGATAAAATAAAGAGGTTTCTTTCTGGAGTAGCTGTCACGCTCTCCAGGGGTGAAGTCAGTTTACCCATCCACATCCTTTTCAGGTGCAACAGCATTGGTTATTTTTTCTGTGTTGATGGGATTGTCAGAGTCCAGCGGCAGCTGCACTATGAAGCCGTGAACAGCTGGATCTGCATTCAAAGAGGCAATGCACTTGAGCACCTACAACAGCAAAGACCAAAAAAATAATGGCTGATAAAGTGAAATATGACTGATGCAAAGGAAAAAACATAATCCTGTCTGGATTAAAAGACACATACTTTACGTTTACTTTTTCCACCCAAAAGTATAAAACACACTTTATATTTTTTAAAAAATAGCTTTTAAAGTCTCTAAATTTTCCATTGTAGTGTTTTAGTTTTCTTTAAAAAAAACCAAACCAAAAACCTCAACAGGCTCCAACTCTTTGGTCATGAGTTAATATCAACGGGCAAGTAGTCCTTTTTTATACAATGACAGGGCAAATGTAAGTTGATATCTTGAGCTCAACACCAAAGCTATGTATTTTTTCATCACTGGCTATATTACTTACATCAGCTTCTGTTGCTGTGTTTGGCAGTTTTATGTGATTGGCACTGATCCCAATCTGAAAATGAGAATAACAACAAATTATCTGATTTCTGAATTGACATCCAATTGATCTGGCTAATCTCTCTATCCAGCTAAATCACAATTGCATCCTGACACATTTCCCAGATCTATCTCCCGTTTCTGAGGCTGCAAGTCCTATTATTTAGAAATACCATCAAAGAAAGATTAGTACTTTGCTGACTTAGTCTGTCCTTTAACTGTCCTATTCACCTTTTGACATGAAGAACATCAACTTTGCTCAACAGCACACAGCCTTAAAATGCCAGCAGAAATGCCAGGTATCACCCAGGGAAAAATGGACTCATCTGTGTTCCTGCCCTGCTGTAGCATGTAATGCTCTACAAGCACAAGGCAACTGCAGATACAAGACATTCAGGGAAGAGAAGGACAAGACAGCAGGTCAGGAAAGACATCAACATTTCAGACAAATGTCATCTGTGACGATCACACAAAAAGTGACACCAACCCACACGGCTGTGACCAGAGCACCCCACTTGACTCTCAGGTTACACACCTACACTACATCCTCATAACAGAGAACTCAGACCAACACTGGTTTCTCCAATACTGGCAAAGCTTTAACAAAACTATTTGACTTGCATCTGGTTTTTCATATTCAGACATGACCAACTGTAGGAGGGCAAAAAGTAGTCCTAAAAGTCCAGGCATTACCTCAGCAGCAGCCTTCAGCTTCATGTTAATGTAGAGGTTCGAATCATCCCGATTTCCAACCTAAGGATGAAAAGACAATTGAATCACAGCACAGAACAGACTCAGACACAGGCTGAGATGGGCTTAACCCTCAGCTTCCTTCAATCTACAGCAAGGAGACAGAGGTATTCCTGAAGAACTGTAAAACACACTGAGAGAGGCTATAAACAGCTGGAGCTAACAGGAAGGTTCTTTCAAGTAAGAGGCAGCTGAAGACAAGCTGTCTGATCTCCCGCACAAATAACATTTGCACCTGTTGAAAAACCTTAGAAACACAGTGGTCTCCAAAGCAGAAAATAATGCCTGCCATCTGATCTGAGAAAGTGAAATCCTTAGCTAATTAACATGATCAGCAGGTGCTGATGACATTCAATTATCTGATAAGGCTTTCAGAAAAATTGGGGCTCTTTGATACCCAGGAATCTCAATTTTATGCACGTGTGCTTTGATGGAGACATTTCTTCCACTGCTGTTTCGAACCTTGAGATTTTTCCTGCCAAACAAAAAACAAAACAAGGACAAAGTGATGCACAAAGAGAAAGCAGCATGTGGAACAAATGCCTGGAGTTTTTTGGCAGTATTGGGTGCTTACAGTACAACTGCATTTCAGGAGACCAATTGCATCATCCAGTATGTTTTGTTAAAGGTAATATTCCTTCTAACCTAAAGAAAATGGGAGTCAAATAAGGAAAAGCTGATAAGCAAGCTCTTGAAACCTTGTTCCCTGGTACGTGGGAGTCATCCCTGGTTCTCACATAGATTACAAACTGCAGGGGTGACTGCCATTACCTCATCACCTGGCACACACTGGTTCTTCCTCCCTAGGTGTAGATAAAGGGGCTGTCTCCCCTGTAGAGTCTGCTAAGCAGGAGATGTCAGCAAACATACATTGTGTGAATAAGGAATTACTGACTACTGGCCAAAAAAAAAATAAAATAAAGATTAACTGACTTATTCTTTGAGCTCAGAGGACACCAGATGCCTCCTGAGGAATGAGCACATAATGTGTGGCATGCTACATATCAGAAACAGCTCATTGTCCTGACTTCACTGAAAAATAGACAGCTGCAAATATCAGTATTAGGAGATGAACTCCAAGCCCAGACTGTTTGGCAGCTTACAAAAGCATCAGACAGCCAAAGAGCAAACAGGTTGTTAAGGGCTGAGACAATCCAGGAGTGAATATAGGTCCACCATGAAAACAATCCAATAATGCTACAAGACAGCAATTTCTGAAGACAGTTTATGAGGTCAACAGTTCAGCAGCTTTTATCAAAGCACCGCTAAATTTTAAATAAAATTCTTCCCTTCCTTCTAAGCACCTGCAGACAAATTTTCTGTAGAGACAATCTTCTTAAAGCTAATGGAAAAGAAACCCAGAAAAAAAACCCCAAAACACAAGCACAAATTTGCTCTTGGCATTGAAGAGGAGCATGGCCTTTGTGTGCTATAGTGGTATTAGCACTGGAATCCCCAGACAGGTACCAAAAGCTCTGCAGGAGCCCAAAATACTGAAAAAGGACAAAAGTCACTTCTCTAAGCAGCCACTTATATTTCCCCAATCCTTTGTGGACACATAGTTCCCTCCTGTTACGTGGCACTTGCTACTGCTAGCCACCTTCTGACCTAAGCACAAAGAGTTTTCATTTTTTATAGTGTGAAGGAAGAAAATTCTGCCAAACACAGGTCAAACCCCTGTACTGACAAGTGCTTTTTACCTCTGCAAGCACTTCTGTGCAGACTCTAACACCTACTCACTTCTGAGAGATATCCAATTCAGCAAGGGGATTTTGTTCCATCCCCTGCACTCAAAGCTATCTTGGCCAAAGGTAGTTTTAGTTTGGTTTGGGCTCCCTCCCCTCCTCTGCCCCTCTTATCTCTCCACATTTTGACATAGCAGCAGACAAATCACTTAATAAACATCCCATTTGGAGGACTTCTGGTACAAACTCATCTCTGAAAGCTGACAGATTTCAGGGCTCACTCAAGTGCAGAGATTTGGAATAGAGTCTACAAGTGCTGCTTCCTCTTAACAGGCAAGCAGCTTGATTTCACCATTTCACAAACACAACATTCCAACAGAGAACAGGGTCTGAACAAAGAAATAAAACAACTGAAAACTCCCCAAAAATGCTGGGGTCCTGATACTTGGCAAAAAGACATAACAGGACTGTGTTACCATCCCACAGAGAAGTCTGTTCCTTATAAAATGCTACCACTGCAAGGCAGCTTTGATGAAGCTCATCAGCTGTGCACTTACCACTGCAAAGAAACTAATTTTCTGTAGTTGTCATTAAAGAAAACAATACCTGCAAAATGGCAAGTCCTGGTCTGAAGCCTGGAAATTTCTCAGTCATCTCAACAACTTGCTGCTTCAGTCTGTCTCTCACTTGCCTGAAGAGTGGGAAAAAATGAAAACAAATACAAGGTAGAAGTTAATCACAGGGCTGAATTCTGATACAGTGATGGAATTGTTCTGATACAGTCAGGAGTTGTAAAGGTGACAGATGAGCAGACTGGCAAACATGTACTTACGCCTCGAGTACAAAAGTGCCAGCAATCTCCAAATAAGATTGATGCCCATAAATCACTAAGACACTTTGGAACCAGGTTCGTTCAAACTTTTAAAATGATTTTATTTTTTTAAGTCCACATTGTGCTTCTTCACCCTCCTCTTCATACTCTCACAGGATACAAGAGCAAAAAAAAAAGTTCAAAATTTGTCATGGAAACTCCTGGGATTTCAAACTCCTTCCTCCAAAGGAAATCCCCTTTCCACCTACACTATACTAAAATTACCTGAATCCCATAAGCACCATTCAACACTGTCACAAGTGCTGTCCTGTTAAAGGATTATGAATCTACAATAGTAAAACTGGGAAATAACTAAACCAGCACCAGGTATCCAAAGACACCCCTCTTCTACAGTTTGTCAATACTATGTGTTTTTATTTCCTGCCTGCTTGGCCTAAGCCAGGCTGGAGTGGCTGCAGTCCTACACCCACCTTCTTGCCCCAAGTTTGCTTCTGAGCTCTCCAACACACATGAGAAAATGCCTCCAGCCCAAGGGCTTCCAAATAAGACCCAAACTTCATCATGAGAGCAGACAGGAGAATGGCAGGTGGACAGAGGTGAGGAAAAGTCACCAAACCCTGGTGTATGGCTCAGGTCAAGGCAAGTTTAAGGATACAACTGTAAAAAACCACAACTTTGAAACAGAGCATGAGAGGTTTCACTGATCAGTCTAGTTCAGATGTGGATTCACACCCAGCTTACTATGAAATGTTTTAGAGGTAACGAGTACCCATCACTGAAATTAGCCACCAACAGCTCAAAGGCCACTGTGAACACCTCTCCCCAGCCCTGCACTCCTCTCTGATTTCTCAGCCACTCTCTGGCCCCACATGCATAATCCTTCAGCAGGAAAGGTGGAGGGGAAGAGCTTCTGGTGCCAGGCCCAAGTGCTCCATGTCCTCACCAGAGGCAGTCAGCATTCAGAGAGAAAACTGGCCAGCTGTGCCCACCTCAAGGGCTCACGGCACTGGAAGGAGGCTGTGGCAAATGTAAGAGAAACTCAGAAGCAAAAGCCAGGTAAGAAAAACCCCACAGGACACAAGAGGCTTGACAGCTCTGTCCTCCATGTGATCTCCATCCTGTGTCCCACCCCCTATTCTCAGAGATGAGAAGATGCAACCACCACACCCAGCAGACCTACCCTGTATCAAACACCCTTTTGTTTAAAACCCAGATGGTCTCCTTGTGCTCATCTACCCTCAAATCAGTATCACTTGGTCTGCTACTTCCCAAGTGGAACCAGACTTCCCAGACTGGAGGAGGTGCTGTTGGTGCACATTAAAAATGTGAACAGCGAAGGTACAGGGACAGAATAAGTAGCTGATGCCAGCTGGCTGGCTGTGATTCCTGCCATTTAGGGAAACTCCAGGAAAACAACCATGAGGCAACTCTACCTTGCAACTAAGAGCTCCAAATCAGAAATGCCAGAGGCAGGAAGACAAGGAAATGGGAGCAGCACACAGCTCTCTCAACCCAGCAGCACGGATCCCAGGGGACAGCTGCAGCTGGCCCAGCCAGAAGCAACCCTAAGGCTGTTTCAAGTCTCATCTCAGAGGGAGCCACAGTCTCTAGCCACATCCCAAATCATGCATCTCTCCTGCTGCATCCTGAATCATGCAGTCAGAGCTCTGCTGCATCTGAGGAGTGGGTTGAGAGTATTTATAGGTGTTTGCATCTGGCCAAGGGTTCAAAGTCTCTTAAGGAACTGCAGAAGAAGCAGCAGTACTTCCACTACTTAAGAAACAGTAGTTCCAAGGCTTCCTTTGGCTGTCACTTCTGTAGAACACTTGACACCGAGACTGGCTGATGAGTTCAGAAACAGTGTCATAGCAAATCTTATCCCAGCAATTCTTCATGCTCAAGTGACAAAAATTCATCTGCTGGGTAGCAAAATCCTCAACTGCCTCTCCTTACACTCCAGCTGTAAGCTCCTAGGGAAGGCAGCTGAGCAGGCTCATGAGCAGCTTGTAACAACAATTTAACAATCTCAAGGAGCATCAGAAACCCCCTGCATGTGGTCTGTGTGCAGGGGCTGCAGGCAGTTCTTTGAGGGAACTATTTCTGAGAACAGTCTCTGGTATTCCAGTAAGGAAAGGGTAGCACTGGTTTGTGGCAAACAAAAAGAAATGTAAACAAACAGGAAATATACTGTAATTTATGATGCAGCAAAGCCCTTGTAAGGGACAGCCAACTAGAAAGGGTCCCAGGTTTTGGTGTTACTTTTATTTGTCTTTTCAGTTGAAGAGAAATGAGCCCACCCAATTTCCTCTGTGAAGCAGGGCTACGGTGTGCTTTCACCCCCAGCAGCCACAACTATTCACATGTTACATTGCTGTCATTTTCTGTAATCAGGCACTAGCTCACTTCTCCTTCAGCTCCAGAAGAAAGGTAACACACACAAACACACAAACGAGGTGCTGTCAGTGCTGATTTGCTGTAGGAGCCTTGAATCAAGAAATTACCTGTTAGACAGCGACCTAGCGCTGGGTACCACTGCTCTCCAGTGGTCACAAAAACCACAGGAGCAATGGCTTGAGGTAAAATTAAAGAAAAAAAGAAGAAATCTTTGTTCTAACTCCACAGATTTACACAAACCTTGCAAAATAATCTTTTCAAGACAGCAGCTATCTAGTTATACAGTCTGCAAAACTCTATTGTGGACCTCAGGCATTCCCAAAGACAAAAGTTCATATTGATAAATCAACACCACTTTTTTACTAGCCGTATGAAAATCCTTTTAAGTCTTCAGACAAAAAAATCTGCAATTCTATGTGGCTGCTTCTTCTAAAGCCTTCTCTCTGACTCTCAGCCCCCTCCTGTGCCCACGTGCCCTTCCACAAACAAACTCATGCAGCAAACAAAAGTCCAGGGTTCACACAGGTTAAGGACAGCACATGGCTCTAAGCATACAATGCAACAGCCAGCTCCAGAGATTAAAGCACTTGTTAGCATTTCTTTCTCTAGGCTGCAATAGTGAGCTGAATTTAAATTTACTAAGTGAATTTCCCAGAAATTCAAACAAAGGATGAACCACGCGCCCCCAGCTCTGCTGTAAATAGAGAGAGCACGGCTCCCATGTCAGGCAGAACCCCAGACTCCCCTGTGGGATTATGGGCACACACAGCTCAGCTGGTGTGTACACACAGCACTGCACTGAAGATGACACCAGGCTGTGTTTCTGTCCCTTCTGTCAGTAACAGGGTCCAGGGTCTATGTGAATAGTGCCAAACATAGGACCTGGCAAACACCTCCTCAGAGAGAGTGATGCTCCAGGAGATGCCTGTCCCCAAAGAGCAGGGTTTGGCTTTACTGCCTGGATCACAGATTCCCCAAGGGTTTCACAAACACGCATCAGAAATGCTCTTGCTGCAGCTCTGCAGAAATGGCTGCATGAGGCTGATGGTCCTCCCCAGGTTCTGCAGCCACTCCTCCTGACAGCCTGCAGCCCTGCTGCTGCTTGCCTCCAGTTGCTCCCATGGCCAACATAATGTGGAAAAACAAGATTTCCCATCTCCAAACCACCATGGCACTGTGTCCTAGCTCAGGACAACTGCATTGTCTTAAAATGCTGCAAAGAGGAGAATCACAGAACATCCCACCTGTACCCAAAGGAGGCACAGAGGAGTCTCTCCTGACGGAAGCACAGGTTGTCTCAATGAAGTGGTGGTGGGATAGGAAATACCTTGGGAAAGACCATCTCAGCACTGCTGAAAATTCAACAGATGGCTCCAGTTGAGGGAAGACATCATTTAGACAACAGAGCTGGAATCAGTTCACAAGTTTCCCATCCACTTGTCTCATGCTCCACCACTGCACGCTCCTGGCACATTCATTAATCTCCCAGGAAAAATGCCTCCTACTTTCTACCACTTCCACATTCCCAAGGTTTTTTAACCACCTTTCTGGTTGTGTCAGCTCAAATACCTGCATGAGCTCTCTTCAGATCAGATGAATACATGAAGACATTTCTGCTTTTTTAGATGCTTTTTCATCATGTCCAGAGCTTTAATCCAAGGTGGGCTATAAACAAATCCAAGGTGGGTCTGAGAGACAGGCAGCAACTGAGGCACTTCACAAATGTGGATGGCAGACAAAAGAACAACAGAGTTTAACATAAAGCTGAGTCTTTAAAACTTAAAAGAATTTGCCCCAAATGTGAGTTATGATACCATCCATGCTGCAACATCTATGACACTAACCAAGTCTGCTTTCCAAAATGGATACTGCATACAGTACCCTACTATCAGGTGATTTAATCAGAGGAAAACACAAGAGAAATAGGTAAGGACTCAATCAATTTTTGTGGGGCTGCAAGCACTCCAGACAATACTCTAGGCCCTATCTACAATGGTTTGCCTTCTCAAGGAATGATATTGAGATTTTATTCCTTCCACAAAGAGGACAGGGCAGTCCCCACATGTTCTTTCCCTTCTGTGTAACCTGGTGCTGATGTGCACAGATCTGTGGCCCTGCTGTCTACCAGACAACATTTTCTCCTCTCTTATCAACTCCTCGGAGCAGGGTCCATTTTTTAAAAAATTCTGTCTGCACAGCACTGAACACACACAGTTCCACCCAGTGGAACTGGCAGTTCACTTTAACTTAGCCCATCCACAGCGTGGGACCCTTCAGTGCAAGCCTGAAACACTTTGTGTAGGATCTGGTAAATGGTATCTCATAGATCAGAGAATTTTCTCCAATTTTCCACTAGATTTGCTTTGGAGTTTCAATAGGAACACCAAAAAAACCATTTAAGGCCTAGACTGAAAATGCTAGGGAATTGTTACTGCACTGTTACCTGCAGTTATAAGCTGAGCCTGGTCATCACTTCATTAAACCCAAAGTACTACCTGGCCCATCCCTAGGGGCTGTGAGGGGTGTCAAGTCTTCCCTGCCATCACAACTCATCAGCCACTCTTCCAGACCAGAAATGCTGGTCCACTCCTGGTGCTATGAACCAATTCAGGCCAAGCCAGAGGTTTCCAAACCTGTCTCTTTCAGATGGTAAACACTGAACACACAGCTCACTGCAGTGGACATGAACTGTAAAGAAAAGCCACTATCATGTTTTGCTCAGAGTATCTATTCTAGACACAGAAAAAGAGATTTGGTGTTTTTTTCAGAGAATACCAGCAATAAGAGGTGGAGAATACTGTATTTTTATTACCTTCAACCCTCCAGATCATGTATACCTAAAGCACTACTCCTCTTCCTCTCATCAGTCATTTGTTTACTATACTGTTATACAGTAACTGATCTTTTGTAACTCATTTGCCAGTGAGGCAAATTTAACTTGCAGCAAAATCTAAGGCTGAATTACTGAACAGCCACTCAGAGAAGTAGAGGAAGGCCACCCTGAGGTAACCAGCCAACTCAGACTGATGCGTAATCCATCCAATATTTAATGTATTTCACACACTGTCCTGGCTTGTTTATACAGACAGAAGCAGCCTTAGAAAGAGATGCATTAACATCAAAATCCCAAAAAGAAAACAATGTCTGCTGTGTTCTACTTCCCATGCCCAGCCTAAACACATTCTCTTCTCCATCCTCACAGGTAATACTCAAAGCCACTAAAAATGTCAATTTTCCTTTCTACCTCTTCTGAGCCAAGACTTTCTAAGGTATGAACTAGTTTTATCACCTCATCAAATTGTCCTTATTTATAAAGGCAAGGAAACTCTCTCAAAGTACTTATTCTCTTTACATGTTTCACAAGAATAAGAACGCCAGTATCTACCTGATTTTTGTTCAAATAGCTGGCATGACTGTGAATTAGGTATTTTTTTCATCTATTTTGAGGAAGGGGTGCTTGGTGGCTAGAGGAGAAAGTTCACAATACTTGTGAGCTTTGATTTTAAACACATGCAGAAAGCCAGAATTGCGTAGCTGTAACACTACTTGTTTGATTCACCTCGTGTCAATATTTGACTGACTTCCAAACAAACATTCTTCTCGATTAAAGGGTAAAGGAACAAAATCCATCCCCTACAAGAGAGTAACTGAAAAGGTTTGGCAGTTGATGTAAAGTCAGCGACATTCCCTTTCTACAACAGGCAGTTCAGTTGAAAATTCCTAGAAAAACCACATGCCTATCACTTCTGCTGCTGCTGCCACCAGACTCTTGGCCTGGAGGTGAACTCTGGATAGTGAGAAGCCTCTGGACCAGAGCTTCTCCAGAGGGCCTGGCAGAAAGGGACAGGTGTCTCCAGGGTGGATAGCCCAATTCCCTATGACTCCTTCAAGTACTCCACTAGGAAAAGGCAGAACTACCTAAGGCGCATATGGAGCAGACAATGTTTCTGCTATACTGGACAAAAACACAGCATAAATAAAGGAACTGAAGGACAGCTGGACAACTGCAATTATCTTTCCATTTTGTGATGTCTTCAGCTCAAGATTTGATGGCTCTGAAAGACAGATTTCAGCCAAACACCTTAAGAGATGTGCTGGAAGCTAAGCAAACCTTTCTCCTGTACGTGCCTGTTTAAAGCTCATGCCTCTTCGTGGGTAGTTGCATATCATGAATGTCCTAACCTCTGAGAACTGTTAGTTTATAGCGTATACTATAATAGAGAAAACAGAAATAAAAAATTTCACCCCTGTATCTATAAAATTAAGTAAGTAATGCAACATGCCATGCCAAGGAAGCTGTAAGTTTTCATGTGAATGATTGTTGTGCCCAAACGGCATCTTTCCAGAACCTACTGCACTTCAGCGTCACTTTCTATGACAGAAAATAAACCTGCAACAGGCAAATCACAGTCACACCAGCAACAGGCTCAGGCATTGCAGAGTGTGCTGGCTTCAACACTGCCAAAGAAGCAGGTGGAATAATAAATATAATTTATATACTTACATATTTACTTTATAAATAAAGTATGTGAGATTGAGAGACTGCA
This sequence comes from Acanthornis magna, assembly GCA_036785705.1. Taxonomy (NCBI): domain Eukaryota; kingdom Metazoa; phylum Chordata; class Aves; order Passeriformes; family Acanthizidae; genus Acanthornis; species Acanthornis magna. The sequence continues at coordinate 545,105 of JAWUZG010000097.1, forward strand.
ATACACAGGTGGTACTGGCCCAAAAATTACCAGGTAAAATACATGCAAGCAGCCCTTCCTCGTGGATATTCGGCTTCAAGGCACACTAGGCCTACTTTTCAGAACTACTCCACTGTTGGTTAGATGTAGCTGTGTGGTACACAGCAATATCTAACAGGAGGACGATCTGCTTTGCTAAGATTGCTCTATACCTCTTCAAACTTACTTTGCCTAAAAGGGGAACAATCAATGCCTGTACAGGATGAACATAGAGCCCATACCTAAAGTACACTGGTCCCAACTCCTGCTCCTAAAGCATCCCAACAGCTCAGCTCACACGCACAGAAGCCATGGGTCAGTCAGTGGCTTCACACCTGCCTGGGCTCTCATCTCCTCTCATCTCATCTCATCTCATCTCATCTCATCTCATCTCATCTCATCTCATCTCATCTCATCTCTGCACAGTGATGCTGAGCAGTCATCAGGTGCTCTCTGAGGCTGGGGCTGCCAAAGAGACCCCACTAGACGCACCGCTGGTTTCTGGGGGACACTGACACCACTGTGCATTCTCCCGAACACCTTCAGTTCTATACTTTTTCTAGTAACTCGCAGTTTACAGCCAGGAACAAGACAGCTTTGGCTGCAACGTAGTGAAAAAGCTTTACAGAGTGTCTCCAAAAGTGTGTGTCTGTGCACACAGCCAGAGCAAAAGCCCTCCACAGCCCCATCCCGCTGCCAGCACTCACGGGGGCCGCCGGGGCACCCCTCAGCTCCCCAGTCACAGCGGTCCCTTCCCGAAGGGCAAAACCCCCGCGGCTCCCAGACTTTCCCGCCCGAGGGAACCCGGCCGAGCGCTGCGGGCAGGGCGGGCGGCCCCGGTACGTACCCGGAGACAATCTTTCCGCTAAGGATCTCGGCGGGGGCCATGGCGAGGGCTGGAGGGCGGCAGTGCAGCGGGCGTGCAGAGGTGAGCGCGGCAAGGCTCCCGGGCCGTCTGCGGGACGCGCTGCCCCCGCGGCCGCCCCACTCCCGCCCCACGTGGCCCCGAACTTTCGGCGGCCCCGGCCCCACCGCGCAAGCGCTGCCCCCAACCCCGCCCCGCCCGGGCTCCCTCAGCGCGGGCAGCGGGCACGGGGCGGCTCCGGGGCGGCTCCGGCTCCTTCCCGCGGCCCGGGGCAGCGGGGTTGAGATGCGCGGCGAAATGGCCGCCAGAGCGGCCTCCAAAACGCCTCCGAGGCGGCGCTCCCGGGTGTGCCCGGCCCCGGCCCCTGCTCCGCTGAGAGCGGCGCCGGCGGGAGAGAGAGGGCAGCCCCGGAGGGGGTGAGGGTGAGGGGTGCTGCTGTTGAGCTGTGCACGGCGAATGCATAGGAAAATCCCACATCGGTGTAAGAGAAAATTCGTGGTTTTAGTCCTGCGGTTGTCATAACACGTTATGCCAAGAGTAGAAGCTAAGAGTAGAATAATAGAATCATAGAATGCTTTGGGTTGAAAGGGACTTAAAAATAATCTTTTCTCCCCCCCCCCCCCCCCCCCCCGCCATGGGCAGGGACACCTTCCACCAGGTGGTTACTACAAGCCCCATCCAGCCTGGCCCTGAAGGCTTCCAGGGATTGGGCAGGGATTGGGCATCCACAGCTTCTCTGGGCACCCAGTGCCAGGGCCTCAGCACTCCCTGTGCCTTCTGACATAGATCTGTTTAACCTTGTGAAGGTGCACAAATGATTCAAAGCATTGTAGATTAGAGGGTCTTGATGATAAAGGCTGTCTTCTTGTTTCAGTTCTTGGAAGCATCTTGCTCAACAAGTACCAGCTTGTATCCTGTGTCAGAGCCATCTGGTGAGGGATGAAAACAGAAGGCTTGAGGAAATACGTGAAGCTTCCATTTTCTTGCTAGCCACTGGAGGACAGTGATCACGAATAGGGCTGCTGGAGTGATCCAAACCAGCAACTTCTTCTGCGTTGTGGAAATAAGTATGTCCCCTTCCATGTGATCTTCTATTAGTTCCAGTCAGAGCATCTTCCATTAATGTAGATGCACCTCATGCTCCAGCCTCTTTTTAACTATGGCCACATCTTTTTGGTTCTCCTGCTTCAGGACAGGCTGGATGGCTAGCAGAAGCAGTAACAGTGTGGTTACCAAGGGCATGGCCTGCAGGAGGTAAGAGGAAAGGGGGCTGATCAGGTCTGGATGTGGAAGGGACTCAGGAGCTGAGGGCACCCAGCACATCCCTGTGGTGGTGCATTGTGGCAGAACATTTCCCCCTACTACAGAAGAGCTTACCTGTTCTGTCAGCTGGTGCGACAGCTCAGGGCATCTTCCCCCTCACACGAATTGGTGAGATAACCCAGGCCAGGTTATCTCTGGCACCAGGGATGCAGAATCCCCAGCTGACAATAAACATCTTGCCTTGAGAGCAGATTGAAGGGAGATAAGTTGGAATTTCTGACTGACAGGCACTTCACTTTACAAACTATAAAAGCTACACAAATTTTGTGAAATCAGAAGTCTCCTACATACACCCTGGAAATGTGTAAGGCTTCTCCCCAAAGTTTGGACTCAACTTTGTGGTTGCTCTTCCAGAAGTACCTTTTATTGTGCGCTGTATTTGTATCTACTAGTAGTTCTTTTGTTTATCCTGTGTAGTAAGTAAGCCTGTTAAAGTCTCGTGTCTGTGTTTTTTCCTTATGTCTAAACAAGTAAATAATTCGTGTTGTAATAGATCTGATCAGTCATTATTAAGAACTTGTGAGTGAGAGTGGTTTTGGGGTGCCAGCCGCCTTAATAAAGCTGCTTCCCGCTGCCAGAAACCTGGGCAAAGGCAAGGGCTTGTCTAAGCTCTCCCCTCTCATTTCTAACAGGGGTGGAAAAAGCAGTTAAATGTCACTGAGACGGACTAGCCCAGGCAAGGTAATGCTGTTGCTACCAAGAGAACTGTTAAGGAACCCATCAGTGTTCCCTGCTATTGCCTGGCACATGGTTAGAGAACAGGTCCATGACTCAAGAAGCAGGTGATAAAAAGTTCTGGGGCAGAGAACTGGCAAATTGGGATCAATGCTGGGCTGGGCCCACAGCATTAGATTGCTGTTGGGGAATAGTAGCGCATTCCTGTGCCTTCAGTAAAGCCATGCTCTTACTGTTTTGGGACCTAGCAACATCTGCCACATGTTGGCAGTACAGCAAAGAAATGGGATAATCTCACTGCAAATCATCACACTATGGAGAATCAGGACTGAATGCTAGAACAGCAGTGTTCCTGCTGAGAATTTGAGGCTTAACAGGCCTGTGTGAAGTGCTTTCACATAGATTTTGCTTTACATAGAATGCATAGGTTTGGAAAAATAAAGTATCTGTTCCAAAGACTTTGCTGAGAAAACTTTCAATCCTGCTACTCCATCATGTAGTCAGCTCACAAAGGGATTTGGGGAACTCTCGGATTTTGAGAAGGGAGAAATGCAGGTCTTGCAGCTTCCACCTAGGGCGCAGAACTGTGAGGATAGAAATATGCAGACCCTCTGTTTCAGAAGCTCAGGGGCTTTAAGGTTGCTTCTTTGGCATTCTAGGAGGGGAATACAAACCATACATAGTTCAAAACTCATCTGAAGATAAGGCTTTTGTCCTTTGTGTTTGCTTTCATACACTAAAAAGTGACATCTTTTCTGCTTTTTTCTGCTTTCTCTTCTATTGGGGATAGAGATTGCTACCTTGAGTGATTAAACTACCTTGAGTTAACAACGTGTTGTTATTGTGGGATTAAAGGTCAGAAATTTCTCTGTGAAACTGATTGGAAAAGAGAGAAAACATTGTAGTTCAGGACTTTTATATGTTAAATAGAAAAACATAGGAATAAACACAAAAAGCTAGAAGGAACTTGTTTTTCCCCTTCATTATGTATTCCCTTTATTTCCTGGAATGCAGTAACAGGCACTTGCAGTATTATACAGTCAAAACTAAGATGACGCAACTGGTCAAGAGAAGGGATTTTTCTAGGCTGCTTAAAATTCTGTGCCTTAGTTGTTTCTTCTGTTGTCTTTATCTGAGGCATGAATGAACTCTTGGAGGGGGAAATGACCCAGTGTTAAAAAAACCCCAAAGCCACAAAAAATGAACTCCTTCAGCTAAGAACTGGATTAGCTCACAAAAGCAACTGTTGCCAAAAATAGACTTGACACTCAGGATTGCAGTATAAAAATACCAGGCAGGGAAAGAAAAAACAGAAAGCCATTTTGTTTAAAATATTCAGGTGACCTTATTTGCAGAGGAGCTGTAGATTCCTATCCAGAGCTGCTAACTTGCATGATATACATGTGTGTGTGAGCAATAAACCTCCCTTCTTGCTTTTCTTAATGCCTCAGCTCCTGAAAAATAGACATGTCATGATGACAGATAAAACTTTGAAAATTACCTGAATTTATTGCAGGAAAGGAACTAAGAATACTTCCAAACAACTTCTTCTATTACTTCTTTAGTTTTGATCCAGATTCTCATTTTCAGGGACAGACTCATGAATTTTAAATACTTGTCCCAGAAAATCAGACTAACCTTCTTTCATCAGAGCAGGAAGTCCTATTGTATTTCTAACTTGTCTCATGAGGCAGTCAAGCTGGGATTGTTCCTCATAAGTTGTGCACATCATGTCTTTAGGTAAGAACATGTTCTTTAACATTTATTCTTAATTGTCATCCTGAGATCAAAATGCTGGTAAAAGAGAGGGAAAGGAGCAGAAAAGGGATTATGTGATGAGAAATGGCTGAGCTTCTGCTCAGCTCATATCAGAGCCATATCCAGCTCTGAACTGCAATAAAAAAGTTAAAGCTGCTATTCACATACAGGAACTCTCAGAGAAACACAGTGGCAAAGGGGACAAACTGTGAAAATGTTTACAAAGTTGACAGCAAAGATCAATGTTTTATGCACTCAGTACCAAAGCACTTACTACCTAATGGTTGTTAGGATAAAGAAGGATAAAAAGTTACTTCAGGACAGGCTGAAGCTTCAGTGCAAGAGATCTCTCTGCTATGGGTGTTGCCTCAGCACCGTTGTTCTCCCTCACTCACCTCCCTGCCAGCATCTCTGGGTTTGATTTGGCAACTCCCACAGTGTGACTGTTTACCTTTGTATCCACCCCCTCTTACCCAACACGTCAAAAGTTATGAAGGTTGCTCTTTGAAAAACCCCTGAAGGCTGCAAAATACATGCCAGAAAGACTTTCAGTGTTACTCATGAACTAACAGCTGAGGCACAGGGCCCAAAGCCTGTGATTTGTCATGAGAAACTGATCCCAAATCATCAAAGTGAGGAAGAACATTAAGCTTTGCTTTACCCATTGAGTGGGATTGCTGGGATAGGACATTGTCCTCCAGTGCAGGGTGAGGAACAGAAAAGTTAGATTAGCTTTATAAACCTTGGTCAAAAAAGAGATTTTGAGAAAACCTGTTTTCAGGAGCACACCAGAAAACCAGCATTAGACTTTGATACTTCCAATGTTTATGGGGAACTTTTCCTGCTTAGAGGTGTCCCACTGGACAGTGAATGACATTACCCAAGAATGTACCTTTGTCATGATGAGGGACACAACTTTGTCACAGGGTAACAGTGACTCATTTAAATACATGCTATTGGTCCACTCTCCCTTTGGTCAGAGGATGACTGAACTTTGACATAAGGTTTGAGATTGATCTCAGTCTACACGCTTTGAAACAGCCCTTATAGCTAAGTTGTGTTAATGAAGTACTAGATGGCTTGAGCTGTGATTTTGTTTCATCTCACAGTGTTTCCCGAGTGTAGTTGTCTCCTAATCTGTTTAGCCATGTCGTGTGTTCCATCACTGAAAGAAGAAGCTGCACTGAAATAAGAATACAGCCAGCTGTTGGACAGTCCCTACAGAAGCAGCGCTCCTGGGTTAGGATGGTATTTGCTCTCTGGCCTTCTCCTCGGGGTTCCTGGTCTGAAGGCAGAACTGGTAGAACAGAGACTTGGAATGCTTGTTGTCCACTTCAGTGCAAAGGCAGACAAATTAACCAAATCACTTCCAAGCACAGATTTAACTCCAATAAACTAATTTTTTGTAAAACTAGTGAAGGTTACTTTTGTTGTAGGTATTTCTGGCAGGGAGGTAACGCTGGTTTAATCCCACAAACTGACAGTAACAAACAGACCTCTGAAATGCTTTCCTGACCCCTGTCTCCAGCTTGCTGATCACTTGCCTGCCATGCAGGAGTTTTGTATTGACCACAGTTTGTCTAAAGACAGCAATAACCAGCTCAGATTATCTCAGAATTTCCACTTGTGTTATTATGCCAGTGACACAAATTTGTACGTAGTTGAGTAAATTTTCCATTGGCTGCTTTTCTTGGTGTTCTTTTAGCTAACTTCTTCTAGCTACATCATCTTACCTTCACGCAGAAATCCAGCAGTTCCCATTGACCCCTTAGGCATACTGCGGAAGGTCTTGGTAACAGTTTGCAGAATTTTGTGTCACACTTGATTCCACTGAGAACAGTGGCAGAGTACTTGATAAATGTGGGCCCTAGGTTGTCCCAACTCTTTGATGTTAAGAGGGAATTCAGATCAAAGAAACCATTTTCTAACTAGTTCCCTCTCTCACATAGTAACCATTCCTAATACTCCTACAGCATGTTGGGGCAGTCCATGCAATAAACAACAACCTAATTCACTGTCCCAACCTGTCCCAACCTATTACCACACTTTTCAGATAGGGTAGCAGAGAAAGAAGGGAATATTGATTGCCTAAAGCAGAATTCAAACATAAGCAGTAGAGCTGTGATTAACTACCTTGATATTTCCACCTCCTCTTAATTCTCTTTGGCGAATAATTTTTAGTTACCAGGGTGTGGCTAGAGAGGTCTTCTCCCCCACTTTTTTTTTTTCCAACTGCTAGATTTCACTAGTAGACTACGAAAAAAGCGTTTCCAATATTTTTCAAAGAAATACTCCCAGTACCAATTCCACCTTTCTAACTGCATAGGGAATTGCACACACTGACACAGGCAGAGATAGGCAGGGGAAAAGGTGAGTTTCAGGGCTGCAGATAAAAAGATGTCTAGAAGACAATCTTTCCAGTGCCGTTTAATCCACACTGGATTCCAGATAATTCTCCCAGCTCAAGCAAGAACATCCCTGGCAGAGCAAGATTACAGAGTTAGTTCTATGCCATCTCTGCAAGAACTTCACAGGGCACTCTCTCAACCAAGTTGATCTTGCTCTTGCAGTGTCCTGAAGAGACAGGAGGAGGGTGGAAAGATCTTATGAAGTCTGTGGCGGGGGAAGTCTGAGAAACCAGCTCTTCTATGGACCATAATTCTGTCAAGTGAGATATTTGGAGGTAAAAATAGGCATAAATACATTTCATTTGCACTTCAAACTTGGGTGATACAGTCTTTGTTCTTCTCTTAATATCCACCCACTGAGCAGTGTTTGGTGATTCACACAGTCCATAGTATGAAACAGGCTTAAGAAGTTGTACCTTCAGTGTGCTTTTACTTACACCATTTCTGATTCCAGTACGTGTCCTTTCTCTGTAATTGCCTCTAAATCATAGGACTGCCTGTAGCACCCCAGCACAGGGTCATGGCTCTGATGGTGGCCAGATGCAGATGTGTAAGGAAGCATATAGGAACAAGGCAAACAGATGTTATTCCTGGTTTCCAACCATTTACAGTTGAAAGAATTTCTAAGATGAATAGAATAATGGAAGTGGGGTAGAAATAGGTAAAGTTAGGGACAAACAACAGTTTGAAGCCTGTGCCTTCGTTCTCAGAGGTTTGTGAGAGACACAGCATTTCCTTATATTATATAATATATAGAATGTCTCAATTTTTCTCTATCCTATTTCTAGGATCTTTGTGTTCTTCCCCTTTTGCATAGCACCTCTTGACCCTGTGAGTCTGTTGGTTAGTTTCAGTGGTACAGCACTGAAGAGGTACCTCTATGTGCTGTAGTGATTTTTTCCCCCTTATATGATATGTGCATGTTTTTTTCTGTCTCTGAAATATGGATACATTTGCCCACTGTGCTTCATTGTCTCCCTGTTGGGGTTGTTCATAATTAGACTTTAATTTGTCCCAGGTGGCAGGCAACAAGACAAGAGGAAATGGCCTCAAGTTGTGCCAGGGGAGGTTTAGGTTGGATATTAGGAAAAACTTCTTCACTGACAGGGCGGTCAAGCATTGAAACAGTCTGCCCAGGGAAGTATTGGAATCATCGTCCCTGGAAATGTTCAAAAATGCATAGGTGTGGAGCTTAGGGGTATGATTTAGTGGTAGACCTGGCAGTGTTAGGTCAGTGGCTGGACTTGAGGTTAGTTTTTTCCAGCCCTGATGATCCTATGATTCTTGGCACTAAAAATAAATGTTTATCCTCCATTGCCCATGTTTGATGACTGCTAGTTGTAGTTAGAAAGGAATAGTAAGTTGAAGGTGGAAGGGTCCTAACTGAACTGCTCTGGAAAAGCAGGTCTTTGATGATGTGTTGTTCAGGTAAACACATGCCCACACATATGTGAAAAAAACATTTTTTTTCTTGGAGGTCTCCTAATTAATGTATTTGGAAATGAGTTTATGTGGAACATGCTGAGACATCCCAGCTCACTGAAGTGGGTGGAAATCTTGCCATTTCTTCTATGACAGTCAGTGACTTCTGTTATCACAGGTGATGCAACATCTGTGGTACAATGATACAAACGTCACAATGTAGGTGCTTGACCCTGTGGCAAGAAAAAAAGCAAACAAACAGTGAAAGTAGCTGCCAGCCAAGGCAAATAAAGGCTTGGAGAAAGGTAAGCTGCTCAGGATTTTTTTTAACTTTTACAAAGTGTTCTGGATGCACACAGAACTTCAATCATTCTTGTTAATTAACTCTGAAGAAGAATTACCCAACTTCTCTTAAATAGTGAGAAACATTTTGACCATAGCACAAGTTCAAAGTAAATGCTCCTTACACAACAAGGGCAGGAATCAGTGCTTCTTTCCTGAAGAAATATGAATTTCACAAAGAACTTCTTCAGTTTTACTCTGTGAGATCTAGACTGGGTTACCTGTAGGCTATGTCCATAGACTGTTCCCTGTGGGCTGTGCCCTTTGAATGTCGAGGAGCCAGCTGAAAGCAATCACTTCAAATGTGGTTTTTGACTTTCTGAATAGGTCCCTGACTCTGCACAGGTATGGCAGATACTGCATCTAGTAATGGTAAAGGTCAGCACAAGCTGATAATCTGCACAGAGCAGAAAGGACATTTTAAGCTGTGTGTTATGAATGTCACAAGCTCACTCTCTCTGTGCTTTTCCACGAAACCCCAACAGCTGTATTTAAGCAATCCTGAAGGACTCCCTTGGTAAAAGGCAGTGCTGTCACTTCCAGTTCAGAGGGAGCCATGGGTATGAACTGAACCTTTCCCCACCCTCTCATGACAAGTGGCGGTGACAGCACATGCTGAACTCATTCAGACAGTGGCAGTATTCCCAGTGAAGCACAAGCTCCCCTGAGCTTGAGGAGCAGAACTGGCTAGGCCAGACAGCATTTTGCCCAAGGCCTTTCCGTGCTCCCAATTCTACTTGGAGGGAGCCAGTTTTTTATAGAAAGCAATGTGTGTTCTCCTGTATTGGTCTCTTCCCTGCAAACCATTGCTCTTCGAGAAATGTTTTGTCAGTGCCATGTCCTGCAAGTGGTAATATTGTCAGAAGTCTCTCTTGGAAGAGTCCAGATATCCTGCAGCATATTTGGAGAGTCCTCTACACCATTCAGAAAAAAGGGGAAATATCTTAGGCTGAATTCAACAGCCTATAAATTAAGCACACCCTGCCACTCAATCCTGTTTTATGAATATTTATAATTTCCATTAACTTGAGCAAGAACTTTGTGGATCTAGCAGTTTATTCTGCCATTTGCCCTAGTATCAAAACCATCTGTGGAATTTATCGGGTAAAATGGAAAATGTTAAAAGGAAAAGCAGTTTCCAGGTGCCTGGTGTGAGATCAGTGGCTGAGAATAGGCAATAGAGTGTTTTTTCTTGTGAGGTGACCTGCCTTTGGTTTTCTCCTCAGAATCCCTCCTATAGCTGTAAGAACAAAACAGGTTACACACTTTTCTATCAGAGGATTTCAGTACTGCATTTGCAGTCCAACTTGTAATAAATATGCTCCACTGTACACTGAGTTTAGTGACCACATGGCCCTTGCATGCCAGAACCTGTCAGACTGGACCCGAGGTAGATGCACAGTAAATTGTGCAGCTACAGCTGTTATTCAGATGTTTGACACAAAGGGGAGCTCTGGTAACAGAGACGACAAACTTGCCCTACATCATCTGTGGACGGGAAACGGGAAAGGATGGCGTACGGCTGCTCCCAGCATTAGTCTGGTCCTAGAGCTTTATTTGCAAAAGCTAAGTGTATTTATCTCGTTTGTTAATAAAGAGCTCCTTTTATGCAGGCAGCTAAAGCCTCTACAGCTGGTGAGATAATCGCCCGTGTCTGTGTGCTGCGGAGCTCCTGCCTGTCTGGCTGAGGACAAAAGATTTCTTTTTGTCTTTCTCATCTTTTAGGCTTCAGCCCCGGTTCTACTGACTACAAATTAGTTCAGTCCCTATGAGTTCTTGGTTTGTGCCAAGTCTAAAAAATAGCGTACACACTTTATCAGGGTCCTGTTATAAAATGATCTCATAGGTATTGCCCCATTGTTCTTAACAAGGGAAACAAAATAGTATCATGTAGTTAATTCTTTTCTGTTTTCCTATGGGCAGAGTAAAGGCAGAAGGAAGGTTAAAAATTGCTTAAATTTTTGGGGATTGCAAAATAATTGTCAGGGAGCGGCAAGGGCTGGTTGCTCCATAAGGAAAGGTGAGCCAGGAGCAGAGGGTGATTCCAGCCTGGTCACTGTCCTCACTGATGGCTGAACTTAGAATTACAGAATGGTTTGGGTTGGAAGAGACAATCCTGTTCCAACCCCCCCCCCCCCAGTATAGGCAGGGACCCTTTCCACTAGACCAGGTTGCTCAAAGCCCCGTCCAACTTGGCTTTGAATCCAGGGATGGGGCAATCCACAGCTTCTCTGGGCAACCTGTTCCAGTGCTTCACCCTCTGAGTAAAGAATTACTTCCCAACATCTAATCTAAATCTCTTTTAGTTTAAAACCATTGTCCCTTATCCTATCACTATCCACCTGTGTAAAAGGTTGCTCTTATTTTTATTACCCCCTTTAGGTACTGGAAGGTACTCTAAGCTCTCCGTGGAGCCTTCTCTTCTCCATGCTGGACAACCCTAGCTCTCAGTGTGTCTTCATAGGAAGAATGTCTTCATTTCTTCATGTCCTGTCTGAACATGGTGGACAGAGATGGTTGATGGTAACAGAATACATCAACAGTCCCAGACCAGGCAAGTAATGAACTAAATCCAGGGTCCAAACTGGGATCAGGAGCAAATGGAGACAGGGATATAGACAGGGCTACTACATGGGTCCGAAGTCCACCCAGGACACAGGGACAAAGATAGGCTGGAGACAAGCCACAATGTGCATTCTTGGGATCCATCCACCTAAAGCATAGCTCCATGGCCTGTCCAGGACACCAGGCCTGAAACTGGGCTGGGGACATGTTTGAGTGTAACTCAGCTTGGGCAGGGACTGCAGTCTCTGGTAGGCCTGGTCAGGACTGTTCAGGTGTGAGTGCAGAGCCAGCAGCCTCTCCTTCCCTTGGAGCTGCCGTGGGGCAGGGTCCTGCATTTGCTGTGGGACAGCCACCAGCACAGCATGTAATGAATAGCCTGTCTGGCAGCTGGAAGCACACTGCCTTCAGAAGGAGATCTATAAAATAAATATTGTTATGCTGTATTGTGGATTACAGATTCTTCAGAGACTTGGTGAAGTAGGGGGAAAAAAATAATCATTTGAGCCTCCTGTAAGATTAGTTTTAGTCGTGAGAGTGAAAAATTATTATCAATCATGGCTCTTCTGGATTTTTGTCATGGGGTTTTTAAAGCACTGCAATCTGCATTGCAGGCTTTCCCTAGCAGCTGCCTGAATGCCAGGAATTGTTTCCTCATTTACACCCAAATGATAACTTGCTTAATACTTCTCATTTGCTTTTCACCCAAAGAGCACAATTCATGAGAAACAAACTGTTATGCTTTTTGAAAGAGTAGAACTTAGTTCTTTTACAGGCAGTTTATTTTAACTGTACCCTTCCTCCAGCATCTGGAGAAGTTTGAGCAGGATGTTAAGCAGTTTACCTTTTCATATGGCAGATCAGTTGCTGATTGCTCACTTGCTATACATTTGCATGATGAACTGGCTCAAACTTGAGGAAAAAGAAACATTTTCTTGTTCTGTCTGCATTTTCAGTTCAAAATTCAAACAGCCCAGTTTGAATATTCATAGAACCATAGAGTATCCTGAGTTGGAAGGGATCCATGAGGATCATTGAGTCCAACTCCTGGCCCTGCACAGGACACCCCAAGAATCACAGAATGTGACTGAGAGCATTGTTCAAGTACTTCTTGAACTCTGTCAGGCCTAGTGCTGTGACCTCTTCCCTGGGGAGCTGTTCCAGTGCTCAACCACCCTCTGGGTGAAAAACTTTTCCCTGTTATTCAACCTATACCTCCGCGATGCATCTTTATGCCATTGCCTTGTGTCCCATCACTGGCAACCAGAGATGCAAACTTATACACGGTTCCTGTTATCTTTTACATTATTGTACCCCACTTAGCCCGGTAGCACTTCTCTCCTCTGACTGTCCAGGTTGTTTAAGGAAGATGCTGCTCAGTGTAAGGGTCTCACCAAAAGTTTTTATCTGTGAAAGACATGTCTAGAGCCTGTAATCAACAAGATGCGATGGTTTCTTGTTTAACTAGTACTGTCTTCATCACATTTAGGAGGTCTCTGACATTTTCCTGTGGGTCTTAAGATCCTCACGTTTTGTTAGGTGGAATTGTGTGATTGGACTGGTAGCAGGTAGGGAGATAATGGTATCTGCCTGAAAACTTGGTTAGTTCTTCTGGCAAATAAGAATTTTTACCTATGAATTAGGTTGCTTGTGTCCTCCCTGTTTTAGATATGCTGCATTTCCAGTGACACACCTCTTATTTCTGATACTAAGCCATGATTACTTATTCTTGTTACATGGATTGCACCTGCCTACTTAGTAATTCTTCACCTTACAGTCTGGGGTTTTCTGCAATATAATCATGCTCTTCATAGTATGTAGCTACATTAAGATTAGATGGACAATTTCACACCCCCAGTCTCCCAGATTAAATTTATATATCATCACAGAGGCCAGAATGTCACTGTTTTTCTTTCTGGCTAGCTGGTTGTGTCCTCTGTTAGATCAGCTTATTGAAAAAGATCCTACAGAGTAGCAGATTTGGTTTTGAAACTGAGACCAGTTTTGCTTTTTGGGCCAAAAAGATCATGGGTCATCTGCAGCTGCTCTTCTTTCCACTGGCCAGTGGATATTATTGGTCTGGCTGGTGGGACTCAGCCAGACCTGATCCAAATAGAAGTGACGTTTGGATACTCAGCAAGTGAGGAAAACCAATCTATCATGGTATGACACTGGTCATACTTCATCAAAAAAGCAGCCAGGAAATAACTAGGAGTGACTGATTGGATTTTGGGTTCAGTAATGTGCTAAAATAGCTTAGAATTTCAAAATAATTGCAGTAGCTCTAGCAGCTTCATACTACATCAATTATACAAAGATATGATAAGGACTGGTAATTTGTTACCTGGAGACTGTACCAAGCACCTCACACATTCATGGATTGGAACTCATCAGGTCTCACTCCAATGAGTGCACCAAAAATATAGCAAATAATTGAAGTAGGGAAAACATGTATCAAAGATCATATTTAAAAAAAAAAACAGAATGGGGGGACGCTCATACATAATCACAGTTTCTCTTTTTTTACATGAAACTGTGATTAGTTTGAAAGTACCTACTTCTGACACCTGTTTCCATGACAACAGGAGCAGCAGCTAGAAATGGCATCCTTGGACTTCGTGTTGATTGCTCAGGCACAAGAAGCTGGACATATCATATACAAGCATTGGGACCATTGGGCAGAGTGTTGTCAGGAGAAGAGGAAGGTTTCATGGTATGTTAAAATCCCTTAACATACTTATAGGAACTCACTACAGCTAATAGTATTGTTATTCTTAACAAAAAAAAAAAATCAACCAACCAACCAACCAACCAAAAAATTAAAGGTCATTTTCAATTTAAAACTAAAATTATCAGCAAGAAGTACATTTTGCCTTGAAAAACTGCACCTCTCAAACAGCTAATAACAGGAGGCTTGGAAAAGAAACACTAAATGTAACAACATTATTGTATTATTCTGTGCCTCTAAAACTGTCTGTTAGACACTTATTTGCCTTTTATCACATTCTTTCCTTAATGGTATTGCATTACATCTAATTTCAATATGTGCTGGCAAAGCACCTTTTCATGTGTTGCTGAATCATATATTTATTTGGAGTTTGTTACAATGAACAGTCTTAGTTTTCTATGTGATTTGCCTAAATATTTTCTTGGACCAAAAGTGTTTTGCAATAGAAAACTTAGGCATGAATTCCTAATTAGTTGGGCAATAATGTAAAATCTGGAAATGAACACAGCCAGCATGATGGAGTGTTCTACTTCTGTGGAAGCTGTTCTTCAGATGTCCTCTATGTAAAATGGAGGTATGGGCGATTTGTGCAAAATTTCTGAATGTTTGAAAATTATCAGATCTGAGCAGCCCTGGACTAAGTGTGACAGTATCCTGCTTCTTCCACAAATTCACTTTCTCCTAACAAATGCAGGCTGTTTCTTCATCCAGAAAGTGTATTAAAAAGCATAATTTATGAGTCATAACACCTATGAGTTAATACCTCATTTAGAATAAAGTTCTACTTAGAAAAATATGTTGTTTCTAGTATTGATCAATAACTGATGTCCAAGAAAAAGTGTAAGGAAGTGTATGGAGTGTGTGCTCCTATATGGAGTGATGCTTCCTTGCTATGACTACTCCTAGCAATCAGTAAACTAAGTTTAGTTTTTGTGTGAAGGTATAAAACCCTTTTTCCTGTATCTGGTTACAGGTATTTAACTGTGCATTCTTTTTTCCTAAACTCATTCTTCAATAAGCTGCTGCATGCCACATTTGACAGGATTGAGTTAATTGGCAACTTTTTTTTCCAAAGGGAAAAACCCTCAAGAAAACAAGGAAAAAAGCCTTGAGGCTACAGGTTACTCATGTGCATGCTGCTTTTGCAGGGAGAGATCCAACAGCTTGTAATTGATGCTATTTCTTGTAGTAACAAAATATTCCTGACCTTCTATTGATAATTTTTATTGCTATTACAGTTATTAACAATTTGATTGCACCAGTGGTGACACGTGGTACTCCTAATGAAAGGGAACCATCAGAACCTGTCTGGAGCCAGCCCACCCATGATGTGTCTCTGCCAGGAGTGAGGGCAGAGCTCAGGCCTCACTCAGCCTCAGTACAGATGGTATGGGGCTGCAGGGAGTGGCTGAGTGATGTGCACCATGATGGAATTTGGAGTATGGTAACCCCTGGAGTGACAAGATGTGATCATCCAAGCTTTCCCTGGGATTTCTTTCTTAAATGCCATGAATAATGATTATAATCAGTGACATTTTTATTCCTTCAGACAGACAGTGTCACAGTGCCACCAGGCAGGTTTCAGCAGTGTTTCATTAGAGCAGATGATGGTAAGTTAGAGACTCTCTTTCAGTAGAAGTCTGGGACCCTTCCTGGGCACTTCATTCTGCATTGGAAGCTGCATCATGAGGTTGGACTGGGATCACTGAAGCCCTGCCCTTCTACCTGTGGTACAGAAGTCTTTATCTGATCACAGCCTCTCCTGCCCCCTTCCCTACCCCTGGAGTGGTACATCAACACAAACAATGCTGGCAACCTCTAAGAGCAGGACATACGAAGAGACAATATGGCAGGTTGGTGCTGGTTATATCCAGGTTAAACTGTGGAAGGCAGCACAGGAGGTACACAAGAATACTCTTTCAAATACTATCAGAGTATGGATACCTCATGTCTTGGTATTGAGTGCATTTAATAACTATTATGCAACCAAAATATCAATGGATTGCCTCTCACTAATAGAAGTGACTGTGAGAATAGTATGTGAACAGTTTAATTTACTTCTTCCTCTAAGGAAATAGAATTTGAACAACAATGTTAAACTCTCAACACTCACCGAAGCTGTATTTTAACATGCATTTTCAAATATTTTAATTTTTAAAAAACTATTGCGGACTGCCATATATAGTCCTAAATCCAATACATAGGAGCACTTATTGTCTTTGTGAAGATCTAGGCTGCAAAGATATTCTAGCCCTCAGACACAGACTATGCTGCAGCTAGTTGTAAACAAAAGTAATTATTCCTTGAAAAGTTTTCCCAACTTAAACCAGCTTTCTTATCCCTGAGAAGCCAACAAATATCCAAGAGATGTGCAATTTTAAGTTTCTTGATATTTGCTTATCCCTAGATACCATTTTCAGCCAATTTTGTTCTGAAGAGTGCTCATTCATATTTTATTCTTGATATCCCTGTAGAGGGAGAAAAAGAAGAGCAGCAACAGCTAAGAAGAATCGGAGAAGCCAGAGGCAGGTTATCCTCTTATATGACGTTAATGGCAAGAGGATCTGCTGGGATTTCTGCTAATAAAGGTGAGGGTATTCAAGTCCCTCTTTATTTGCAGAGGTTATGAGGGGAAGCATTGCAGTGACTTGCTGTGGCAGTTTTTGCAGCTGTGCTCCTCCATGTCACCAAAGGAAAGAAACTTTTGTCCATTAAACAACTCTTTCCAGAGGGGACATGCTTTTGTTGTTGTCTCTGGTCAGATCCACCACTCCTTTAGTAGATAATGAGGGAACTTTTGTGCCCAGCTCAGAAACTCGAGCAGATGTGGAGCTTATTTCATTGGATGCATTTGGCTTTCAGCTGAAATAATGATCCTTCAGGGTGACAAGGACTGAACGCATGCTCCCTGCTGTGGGGTTTTGAAGTCTGGAAGCTTGGCTGTTGAGGAGGTGAGTTGTGATATCCAACTGTGAGTGACATTCAAGTAAAGTCACAGGTGAATTTAAAGTCTCCTGCTCCAGTTTTGTAGGGATGCTGAGTAAACACACCCGTAGGCAGTAAAACAGGTGAATGGAAATGTGAAAACATGCTCCTCATCACCTCTCAACTACTAGTACCAACTCCCACCTGAAACCAGTGCTTTGTAAGAGTGCACAAGTGGATGTAGCTGTGGGGTAGCATTCCAAATCTTCCTGTACATGCAGTGCATCTGCAGTCATGCTGTGTCTGGGACCAAGACCTCAGTGGGTGTGATGAGAGTCAGTAGCTCCTCCAAGAAACCAGTAGTATCTCCTTGATAAATTTGAAGCAATGTGTCTCTCTTGCTTCCTGCCTGAGCTAAAAAATGACAGTGCTGGCAGGGCCTCCATGGTACATATCTTTTGTGCTGGAATAAAAGGCTCTAGGAAAACCTGGTGCTTTCTTTGAAGCATTATGTGCATGGATTCCTTACTGCAGCTGCCAAGTTCCTGTACAATAATTTCCAGCTGGTGAAATGTCTCTAGAAAATACATCCTTACCAGCTGTTCCAGGTCAGAGTAATCAATGGCATCTCAGAGGTATAAAATAAACTCCTTTGTTGGCTTGCCACTCACTTGTTATATCCACAAGTACATTAAAGCTTTTTGTAAATAATGAAAGGAGTTTGCTGTTGAGTGTCAATGGTGTTCCCATATTGCATTATATGCTGTTCATTACTTTTATTCCCTGACTTGAGCCATAAGTAGGACAGCAAAATGTGTCACTTTCCCTGCACATCTGCCTTTTCTAGCTCTGTGGTTCAGAATACCTTGAAAGAACACTGGCTGGGTAAGACCAGCACTGCACTCTTGAAAAGGCATTGACTGTTCAGGAAATTAAATTTTAAATTAGTCAAGAAGCTAAAGTGACTTTACCTTGAAAAACAGAGTAAAGTGAACAAGCAGCAGCAGCTGGCTTCATTAAACAAGTTGTACAATGAAAAGGTAGCAAATTCTTTTTATTTATCTCTCCTGATTGCTTGCATTTGGCTGCCGAATTGTGAAAAACTATGTTATTTAGCAAAAAAAGGAAAGCATGACACTCTTTTTTCCTTGTGAGGAAAATAGCATTAATCTATGGTACCTTGGACTGCTATCAGTTGATGTTCAAGGAAGAGCTTATCAAGGGAAAAGTACTCGCTGTTCTCAAGTTTAGGTCACTTTCCACTGTTGTTGGGTTTTAGTGCCCAAATACTTCCTGCTTAAAGAGTTGTGGGGTTATTGGGTGATGCAGGTCCTGAAACCAGTCCTTCAGTAGGGTGCACAAAGAACAGGTGCCGGCCTTGCCACAGACATGAGCAAACTATTCTGGTTTTCTCAAATAAAACAAACAAAACAAAATGAAACAAACAAACAAAAAAATCAAAATATTGTGAAAAGAAAAGGGTTTTTATCCTTTTTGGTGATGTACAACTTGGAAGGAAACAGAGTACCTTCTATGAAAATTGCATTGTGGGAAAACTGGCATATTTAGGAGTCATCAAAAGATTTAGCAAAAACTGCAACAAAGTCAGAATTTTTCTCTTAGAAAACACAAATAACATGCGGTATTTGATAGGCAGGAGAAAATAATTGCCGTTTTTCTGAGTGAAGTTGGTAGTTGGTGTTAGTTGATCATGACCACCTTCACAGCCTGAGAAGCAGTGCCTTGATGTGGTTTGGTCCTGTTGACAGACATGAGGCTGTACTGACCATGCAAAATACTGAATGGAACACTAGTACTTTCACAGGGATAGGTAAAATATTTCCCAAGGTCTAATTCTGCTGAGTTCTATATAAAGAGGAAAAGCCCTAAGTTAAAATTCTGTTTGCCTCTAAGGGCAAGACTCCAACTACTCAGAGCTTACCTTGGTTGGCTACATTTGTGAGCAGCAGATTATTAACAAATTAAGAGAAAAAACACCAAGAAGAAAGATACGATAGATCTGTGGCAATAAATATTCCAGAAATTTGCAAGATGGATCTGTCTAATTTAAATTGCCATTTCCTTTAGGAGTCATAGTAAGTCCTCAAACATAGAACTTTTTATCTTGCATTTTAACTCTGGGTACATCACTTTCCTGCAATTCTACAGTACAAACTATTTCCAAAAGGATTTGAAGTGCTGCAGTTACATGAGTTTGAAAAATATGGCATACAGGACCATATGCCTTTTTATAAAAAGGCCTTTGTTTCTGCTTTTTGCTTCACTTGAACATCATGAAAATCCACCAGTAGCCCTGAAGAGAAGTACTTGGGGGTTCTGGTGGATGAAAAACTGGACATGAGCCTTAGTAGTTGACATTCTGTGCCAGGGTGAGCATTGATGTGGAGTGTGGTCTAAAAGCCTAACACTGAAAAATTATTTTCATTTTATTTATGAAAACATACAGATAATAGATTGCTTTAGAGCTGTGAATTCTGACTCAGCACAGCAATAGGGAATATCATTTCAGTGCCTTTGATGTTATTTGCAGCCCTTTGAGCATATTCCCAAGGTGAAGACAGCCCTGGACCCCTTACACCACCTTGTCCTTCCTCTCTTTGTGCCTGGAGGACTTCTAGGATTACATTCCCCAAGGCTCTTTTCTGTGCAATAATCAGATTTTCTCCATCATTCTTTATCATAGTTTGGGGGAAAGCTGGCCATTCCCAGAACCTGCCCCCAGGAAGGACTTCTGGGGATCAGGAGTAGCTAGTCCTGCAGTGAAGGCATGGCCAAAAGATTCTCAGAAGCCAAGAGATGGCCAGCTGAACTGTCAACTTATGTAAACTCAAGCCAGTCATAAAATCATAGCATCCTTAAAGTTGCAAAAGACCTCCAAGATCATAAAGGCCGGCCTTCAACCAATTACCGTTTTGCTCACTAAACCATTTTGCGAAGTGCCATGTCTACTCATTTTTTGAACACTTCCAGGGATGGTAACTCAGCCATTTCCCTGTGAGCCTGTTTAAATGCTTAACCACTCTTTCAAGTGAAGAATTTTTTTGTAATATTCAACTCCCCTGGAGCTGTTTTCACAGTACTCAAAATATTCTAAAATGCAATGTTTAAAAAAAAAACAACCAGCAACAAAAAAAGCCAGCAAAGCATGACAATCTTGAATATGCTTCATGGAAGATCAGCAGCACGAGTTTTGGACACCCAGCATAAGGAAGGAGCAGACACGTTGCTGTCTCATGACACACAGGCTGTTTTCCCCTGTTTGTAGCACAAAATCTGGTGCTTGCTCTGAGGAGAATGTGTGGGCTCCCCTTGCCAGCATAACCTTTCTGCCCCTTCTTAAGTAAGCTTGGAAGGCTAAGGAGTGTATGTGAGGAAGGAGAAAATGAACTAGTCAAGTTTGAATTAATACATTTTTCCTTTTCTGAATTTGCATTCAACAGCAAAGCTGGGAGCCCTGGTGTGGGCAGTGGCTTTTCGAGGGGTTGGAGCTTCTCCTACCCTTGTCCTCTCCACGCAAGGCATCACACTAGCTCCCAGGGCAGGCTGCAAACTGGCAGACCTGCCAGAGTTGATCTTTTCCTTTTTCCCCCCAAAGCACCTCACCTTGTAGCCATGGCAACTTGCTGCCAGGAGCAGGCATTATCCTTTCATGAGACGCAGCATCCCTTTGTGGTCCACAGCATCCCTTCATGAGCTGCAGCATCCCTTCACTTGCTGCAGCATCCCTTTGTGGTCTGCAGCATCCCTTCATGGGCTGCAGCATCCCCTCCTGGGTCACAGCATCTCTTCAAGGGCTGCTCACACATCTGCACCAGGGCTGTGGAGCTGAAGATGCTGGACAAGACTCCGCATTAAATCTGAGCAGGGGTATGGGTCTGTTCTCTCTGGAAAGGCCATTAGCAGCATTTGAGTTTGCTGCTGTCACAAACAGCCCTGTACCCACAGTGCACATTCTGTCTCAAAAAGAATCTCAGTTGAGATGTGTATTCTGGGGTGAAAAAGGAATCTGATCCTTTTCCAGCAGCAAGTTAAAGGTGTTAAAGGGATGGAGTAACAGCCTGGGATTTTTTCCTAGGTTTCTTGCTGTTGTTTGTTATTGCAGACATTTGTTATTAATTAGTATTTGTTTGCACTAGTTGGGTTGTCCTTTAGGATACCTTCTCATTACAGCAGCACTCTGCCTTAGTGAAGATTTCTCAATGAAAACCTTAATTAAGGTTTCCAATAGACTGCTCTTTATTTACACAGCACTCCAAACCCTTTCCTTTCATTGCCTTGAAGCATCATCCTCCTGAGGGCCTGAAGAAAACGAGGAGGTAAGAGAAGAGCAAACGCTCACAGTCTTGATTCTGACACCACCTTATCACTGCGAAAGGAATGGGGCAGCTCCCTTGAGGCAGCATCCTGAGGTGATGAGTGGAAACCATGGGCACATTCTGACCTGAGGCAGCATGAGAGCAGCCTGGTGTGAGGCATGGCTCCATCCTTGCTGCCACCTCCTGCAGTTCATCTCCTGCTGCCCAAAAGCATTGGTGTACCCAGGAGCTGCAGCTCCCCAAGTCTCCACATTGATCTCTGTGGAATCATTCTGTCCTCGCTGGGAGAGGCAATGTGGTGCCTGCAGAGCAATGTGTTCCGAACGCCAGCAAAAAGGCTACACAGGAATCTCAGACCCGCATTGCTCATAGACTGCAGTGCTGATATTTCTGTGTGCCCGAGTAGCCGCCCCTGGGTTTCACACCAAGTGCTGTTTCTCATATAGTGATATCCCCAGAAAAGTGCAAATCTCCAGATTCACACATGCATTATGACAGCAGAGATGGGGAGACTGGACTGGCTGGAAAGAGATAACACTGTGATAACACTTGTAAAAAGAGAACAATCCATAGGGTTATATTATTCCAAAGAGAGGAATCTGTTGGCAGATTACCAGTGCCACCACACAGAAACTTGCGCCTTCTGGCTCTGCGCAGATCTTTTTAACCTTGTGAAGGTGCACCAATGATTCAAAGAATCCCAGACTAGAGGCCGTCGACAAGCTTTCTTGCTTCAGCCCTCGGAAGCATTTTGCTCAAGTATCAGCTTGATTTCAAACTCAGAGACATCTTGTGGGAGACGAGAACAGCTGACTGTGAATAACCGAGGAGGGTCATGAACCAGCTGTCGCCTGGCTGGCCAGCAGACCCCAGTGACCAGGACCAGGGCTGCTACAGCAGTCCAAAACAGACACTGCCACTGCAATGTATAAAGGAGTGTGTCTTCCTCTGTGCTTTCCTCAATCTCATGGAGCAGGCGGATCATCTCCTGACGCAGATACACCTCCCGCTCCAGCATCTTTCTGGCTATGGCCACATCTTTCGGGTGATCCTGCTTCAGGACAGGCTGAACCGCCAGCAGAAGCAGTAACAGTGTCATTAGCATGGCCTGGAGGAGGTGAGAGGAAAGGGGGCTCATGAGGTCTGGGTGGGAGGGAGTAGGGAGCTGAGGGCACCCAGCACATCCCCAAAGTCTCCCTGGGCACTCAGTTCTCACTCTGGGTTAGAAATGCATCACCCTGGTCCCCCATCCAGCCCAGCCTTCCTCCTGCACGTCTTGCCGGTTGCCCAAGTCCAGCGGCACTGGGGCTGAGGCTGCCTGTGGATGCTCCTGGTGACAGGTCCCATTGTGCCCCATCCTTAGTGATGTCACAACCACTAGAGCCTCCTCTCCTGGCTGACAAGCGGGTGATGGCCCTGGTGACAGCTCCCATCGTGAGCTGTCCCCAGTGATATGACAGCCACCAGAGTGACATCACCCAGCCAGAAGCCCCAGCCTTCATCCCACCTGATTCAGTGAGTCCTGGGCATCATCACACCAAGTGCAAGGCCACCTGAGGAATGAGCTCCCAGGGGCTCTCTGCACAAAGTGGGCAGATCCCCCCAAAGCTGTAATTGGAACAAAATGCCAATTGTCTTCCTGGTGCAAGTGTAAAAGAACCACCACTACACCAGGTCCCCAAGTTCCACGTCTTTTAAATTCCTCCAGGGATGGTGACTCCATCACTTCCCTGAATAGCCTATTCTTCAGTGCTTCACAACCTTTTGGGGGAAGAAATTTTTCTTTGTATCCAACTTAAATCTTGCCTGGTGCAACTTGAGGCTGTTTCCTTGTCCTATCACTTGTTACCTAGGAAAAGAGACCAACCCCCACCTGGCTACAACATTCTCTCTGGACTTAGAAACAGACCCTTGCATTAGATTTGGCAGGGAAGGGGATGTACTTCCAAGTGTCAGAGGGGAGCTAGGAAACACCAACATTTAGGAAGCAGCAGGGAAATACCTGTAAACAGGTGTATTTACAGAGCTAGGCTGGGAAGGAGGTGTGTGTGTGCTGTGCTCTGTGTTAAGGCATGGATTGATTGTGAAGAGCTGCATCTGAGAAACAGCCACGAACAGGTTGAGAGCCTGTGGGCACAAATCAGAGACCAGACCAACAGAGGGCACCTTATGCTTGGCGTCTGCTACAGGCGTCTGACCTGGGGGCCCTGTCGGTGAGTTCTCTCATTTCAGCTACAGAGTGAGAGAACAGGTGCTGGTACAGCCAGAGGAGAAGTGTTACTGGACCTGGTGCTCACATGCACAAATAAGCTCATCAGAAGTAAAGAGTGGAGCAGCCTGGGCTGGAGTGACTTGCCCTGGGGGTGTTTGTGGTCCTGAGGAACTTGGGCCTGGTGAAGAGCAGAGTCAGGACCCTGAGCTTTGGAAGAATGAACTTTCAGCTGTTTAAAGAACTAGCATATGAGCAGTGCGCAGATTTAAACTGTTTTGTAGCCCTGTTCTTTAGAGAAAAACTACAGGCAGGATTTGAGTAGAATATGAGATGCTTACTTCAGTGAAGCTTTCTTGCTTTTCAGGCTTCCTTTATACCTGCTACAGCAGTTCTGTTATTTGCTTTTTCTCCACATATGAGATTTGGATTGAACATGACTTTACATTGATGTGGCAGACATCCCTGCTGCTCTTCAGCCTTTCTGATAAATCTGAAAGCAATATGTCCTGCATGATACATACTTGTGTTGAAAACTGCTTAGTCTGCAAATGTCTGCCCTACTAGTTTTTGGAATGACTCTGAGTAACAATGGGCTAAACTAATCTATAGTGAAATTTCACAGATTATGAAGAAAAAGTATGATGGATTAATTTTTCCTGAAAACCCTTCATAAAAATAGTGCAATAAATTAGTTCCTTTCATAGGAAACCATTCTGTATTCTTGTTTCTTTCCTAGAAGTCGGAAAACTTCCTTTCTTTCCCTTCCCACCATCAGTTTTTACCCCATGCTGTTGCTTTCCTACATTGTCCTCAGAAAAATACTTTATTCCCTTTCCTTGTAGTTTTTGGATTAAAAGCAGTTTATAGAATGCAATCATAAGATCAGTTCAGATTCTGTTTGCTCTCAAATAACATATTCCTTACATTAGGGAAGGGATAGACGTAAGCACGTAATGAAAACACTTTGCCTTAAATTACTAATGTCTCTTTAAAAAGTATTTTGTGAGTCTAGAATAACAATGCTCACAGTTGGTGAAATGTCACTGCTTTTATTTTAGTTTTATCAGATTGTGGAAAGATCCCTTCACTAATTATATTTTTCCTCAAAGTACTTAAATAGCATTTTTCTCAATGATTTTTTGGAGTTCTTTGCCTCCTCTTCCCCCTTGTATTATAAAAGAAACAGATGAGTAATTGTGTAATATAATTTTGATGAAACCATACAGATAAGACATTTAGAAATATTTTTGCCATTTAATCTTTTGCATTTGCCGTTGTTCTCAAATAATTCAAATAAAAAACAAACCGATGGCCAGTTTTCTATGAAATTTAAGAATAAAACACACGCCTACACAAATTAACATAATGTCTGCTGCCTCTTAATTAAAAATAATCATCTTCAGAATGCAAAATGACCCTTCTGCAGAGCATCCTCTGCACTACCCTGTTGAAATATTATCAGTGGTGGCAAAGAGCTTCCATGATAGCATCTCCTGCATGGATTTGTTTCCAAGGAACATAGTCCGTAAATGCTCTTAGAGGTGAGCAGCCTGAAAGTGGGAAGACATGAAGGAACCAGTGTCCAGCACCAGAGAGAACTGATGAATTACTGCAGCCCTGGAGTCACCCTATGCTGAGCCCAGCAAATGGTCACCAAGATGATTAAAAGGGTGGAACAGATCATCACAGAATCCTGGAATGAGTTGGGTTGGAAGGGACCTTAAAGATCATCTCATTCCAATGCACCTGCCATGGGCAGGGACACCTTCCGCTAGACAAGACAGCTCAGAGCCCCATCCAGGTCTTGATGCACAAGGAAAAGCCAGCTGGGCGGGAATTTTTCCAGCCTGAAGAAAAGGAATGATCAATTCAAATGTGTCTATGACACCCACTAGAAAACACAGATAGACTCTCCATTCTTGGGAACATGTAAAGGGCAAGAAGGAAAGAAAGAAAGAAATTGCAGCAAGGAAAACTCCGATCAGATAGAGAAAAATTCTTCATCATGAGACATAACCAGTGCTGTTACAAGTACCCCAGAGGGGTTCTGGAACCTCTTTGGATATACACAGAATCTGACTGTGTTGAGCAACCTAATGTAACTGCTTTAGGCAGTGGAAGTGGACCAGATGACCTACATTATTCAGTTTTTCTAAAAAAAATCCATCACTAACCTGATATCTAGGATAGCAGTGACATCCCTATCACAGGGCTCTGAGAACAGCTTCTAAAGGCTCAGATGTACTTCAAAAATTTAAAACACTGGGAAAAGAAAGTTTGAAGAAGAAATTTTGCATACAAGAACAGGATTAAAATGAGAGAACAAGATTAAAAAGAAAGAATAGTGGGCCATGTTAAAGGCACTGTTTAATTCTGGCAATAGCAGCCCTGACACCCTGCTGACTAATTTAAACTTTATTTAGCCTTGATGAGGCTGTGACACTGGGCATAAAGCAGGAAGGACCAGCCCTTAAGGCTCTGGCAGCTCTCAGATTTCCTGGGGGTTTAAAAACACTCACCACTTCCAGGGAGAAGTGGCAGATTTTAACAAGGGAGAAGAGGAGCCCAGTGAGCGAATAACCTGAAAGTTACTCTTTCACTATGTTTTTTCCCTTAGTGCTTCCTTTAATTACCATTCATGATTCTTCTAATTTCTCTTGCCTATTAATTTCTCTAATGCTTCAACCAATCACATACATCCATTTCTTTTAGGATGTTACACGTGTCTGTGGGAAGACAAATAAATACACATGGTACTTCTGCTGATTTCAGGATTCTTCTGGCAGTATCCATCATCTCTCTTCCCTTTGCTGCTGCACAGAGTGTAAAGAAACATCTGATTACATTCTTTATGCTTAGGTACAGCTCTTAATTTAACTGAATAATCAAATAGAATTGAGGTATTTCTGTTTCTCTTGTGATGCCTTGGGATTAGAGCTGTGATGACGTTTCTTATAGATACAGTAGACACTATCCATGTTTATGCACATGGAATCTGAGATAATATGCCATAAAGACAAGGTTTCTAAACAGATTTCTAAAAGATAGATTCTAAACAGATTTCAAAAGATAGCTGATTTCTTAGTAACCTTGGCTACAGCAGTGGAGAAATTATGCTGTTTACTGTTAGGTTTTCTGCACAACACAGAGTAGAAGAAAGGTGGTCAATGCTGAAGATAAAGAAGTTGAGTTTATCAGTGCTCTGGGTTCTTCTGGTGTTCTTGGAAAAAGTGGAACATGTTAATGAACAAAACCGGACTGTATCTGCCACTACTACTTGCACATCTAACCTACAGGGAATGTCAGTGTAAATTTTCAAGTTCACATGCAAAATCCAATGTGATTGATCCCTCCTATTTTAGGATGAAGAATTACTGCTATTAGGAGGTTGCAATTTTGTTCCAATTGCTGTGATTCCGTGGGAAGCCATGCAATGACCGAATGAGCAGAAACATAATACGTTGAGATGAATATTCATTAGTTAACATTAAAAGAACAAATATGTATTCCCCTTCCCACTATAAACTCTTCCTACAGGATACAGAAATCTGTACATTTAATCTGCAAGCACTTCAAACATAATGTTGGGTCACAAAGTACTAGTAAAGGCAACAATATGTTCCACATATTAATGCGAGTTTTCTTGAAGCAAACTTCAGATGAAAAATCTGGTGAGTAGAGTTGAAAAAACACCCATCTTTGATAATCTCAGAGTAGAGAGGGAGCAGAGCACCCATGAATCTCACCCAGGTCTCTGGCAATATTTTCCTGGTGAGCCCCATCATGGGGGACTTGGGTCTTCCTACTGTTTTACAAGAGCAACAGACTGCTTTTCTCACTCAGACGTCGATGGAGCACTAGGACATTTTCAGCACTCAGAAACAATTCTAGTTTCTTCCCAAGCAACACATAAGTCATTAGCTGTTACTGAAACAGTTCATACACTCATGAAAGCACTTTGGAATAATAATATATATGTCGAGAAGCAACTGTGCCACCCTTCCCTTTCATTTAAACCTATTCATCAGTCTTTGTTTTAGGGAAGAGATGGTAAATGTAAACAGGAAGAATTTAAGGTTTTCAGGGCATATGCTCTATAAAATGAATTCTTGTAATATGGGTAAGGTTTCCTTTGGGGGAGGAGAAATAAATGTGCAGAACAGCATATCAACAAATACCAGCGGAGATTTAATCAGCCTGAGAAAGGCAAAGAGCAACAAATTTGTGTCAATGCTGAAAGTTTCTCAGAACCTCAAAACTCGCATGGTGCTGAGAAACTTCAGGAACAGCTCGGTGAAAGGATGGTGCCAAATCCACAGCTACAGCCTCAATTTACAATCTGAACATTAAGTACAACAGTCCTATTTTACTGACCAGGTAGAGGCTATTGCTACCTGCAGATTGCTAACACAGTAGCATCAAAGCAATTTTTTACAGTTCTTTTCAATTCAGATGACTGAGCACAATGTTACCAAGTTAGTGCAGTGAGCAGAAGTTATCAGCCAATGCAGTTTTAACATTTTAACCCAAATCCATATTATCTGGAACAAGATGTTTCCATTTGACCACAGGTGCTTCAGGCAAATCAGTAGGTACAGCTGTTTCTTCCAACACCTACATACTTTACAAAATTTAGGTAATCACTTGCAGATTTGCCCTGTCCTTTCCACATTAAACAGCTTAGTGGATTAATTACACCTCAGATCTGTCTGACAAAGCCACTAGCTTGAGGAACTTAGCTCTTTGTTCTCATTCTGAATGTTTGAATGCAATTTCTGATTTATTTATATATTTATTAAATATATTTTGCAGAAAAAGAATCCCAGCAGAACCCTAAGTGTTTGGGAAGGATTTTAGAGGGCTAGAGAAAAAGAAGTATCTGGAAATGTGGTCAGTTTGAAAACAGATCAAATCTCCACAGGCTATGAAATAGAAAAAATGAAGACAGCATACGCTGGAAGCAGTCACTGATGAGCTGCACTCGGCCAAAAGAGCACTTGAAGAAATAGCAAGATGAGAAAAAAAAGAGCCAGATCCTTTTTTCCCCTCTGTATTGCTATTACAGTGAATCATTAAGGTCTCTTAAGACACTCTTTAAAACCTTATTAAACAGGTTTTGGGTGCTCTAGTTAATACAAGTTGGCTCTCTGTTCGAATGACGGTAGCTTAAGGAGTTTTTAAGAGACTTCTTCAGCAACCTGAAAGAATGAGTTTTGTCACAAAAAGAGATAGAATACATTGCAGAAACTGAATAAAAGAACTGTTTGTAAGAAAGGAGTCACAAGAACTACATTGTTCCTTTGAAAAGCAATCAGGAGTTGGTTTATCGAGAGTTTTTTAAAAAACGAACAAAGAACAGTTTTAGAGGTTTAATTAAAAACAATCTTGATCTTTTATTAAAAGTGATTTTAGTAACAGTCTCACTGCTTTCATACCACTGCTATTATTAGCACATTGCTGGCAAAGTAACCATGTTCAGTGGTTCACTACAGCATGCTGGCTTCACAGAATATGTTATGAAGAAAATGTACTTTAATAGCAATGCATTGCTTGTATCAGATGTAAACGCTAGCTGCATAGAGTAATAAATATAGAGTTGCAATTACTTAAAGAATTAATTAGGACTTTCAACTGTTGGGTTCTTTAGCATCAGAGCAACTAGGAAATATGTTCAGTAAAATCAGAGTTGTGATGATGCAGGCATTAGTTTCAAGAGATCAAAATAGGAGACCATATTCTATGTATGACTCTGCTCTTATTTGCAATACACAGAGTAGCTCTCTTATGTATAAACACCCAGGTGGATTTCTTTTGTTTTGTTCTGCAGAGCTATATGTTGGAATGTATCTAGAAGCAAGTAAAAAATACATATAGATGTGTGTGTACATATGTACGTTTAATGTTTTAAGCAGCCTTTTTGTTAAGTTGGTGGCATCTTCAGGTTCAGCTGGATCATGATGACTGTAAGAGATGCAAAGTTGCTTCTCAAGAGAGAAACCTGGGGATTACAAACCATGTGGAATATTTTAGGATCACTCATAAGGCAGCAAGGAAAGACTCACAGTTTAGAAAGTCGTTTAAACAAACTTGTATACAGATTAACATCTCATATTCCATTACATGGAAAATATTTACAGTGTGCTTTTCCAATTAATGGCTGTATACATTGTCTAATCTACTTATTGGAAGGAACTAAAATGAAGTAAAAATCAATATGAGTGCAAGGTCTAGTCAGGAGGTACTGAGGTCTATTATGTGCAGATCTAATGCATGTGTTTTTTCTTCACAAAAATGTAACTGAAGAAGTGGTAGGCAAGTACAGTCCTACTGCATGCTACACTATGGTTAAACAGTCTATTTACACAGAGCCACCTATTGTGACTTGTAGGCAAATTTACTTTTGCTACCTTTGGCCAACCTTTAAGTTGATATACTTCAGGTTATGTATGTTAGTAGTGCACCCCAGTTCTGGAAAATGTCTGCCTTCAGGACATTTAGATTCTGGGGACCTGAATGTGATGTTTGGCTTTGCTCTTCTTTGGTTAATTTTGGCACAGAATGCAAGAAAAGCCTTGTCAATGGAGTCTTGGGATGATTCTGGGTTTTGAATGATGGTTTTCCTTCATTTTAATATGGAAGCAGTGATGCTGGCCCTGGTGAATTTAATGACAAGAATTCCACTGACTTCAGCAAGGACACAACTTCTCGGAGAGGCCATGCCCTTCCACCAGTAACAGCTTCATGCAGCTAAGAATTTAGAGGCAGGTCATAAAAATATATAGAAAGAAGGTTACTTTCCCAGGAAAGAATCACTGAAATAGTTTTGAAAATGATTTTTCCAACACTAATAAAGAAAATGTAATAGACCATTTTATGCTCCTGTCCTTAGGCTGTACCTTATACCATGATGAATATAAAAGAAAATTATATTTCCTTGATTACTTATTCGAGCAGAAAATGACTTCTGTTACCTGAAAATTTAGAAGTTTCACGAGTAATTGGATAGCCTTTGTACATCTTCAATTTTTGATGTTATTGGGTAGTTTATGGTATTTACTAAGATGTTTTAGTCTAATCATTTTTTTTTTGACAGGTTAAAATATCACTATTACAGTGGGAACATTCTCCTGACAATGGAAACCATTTAACAAATTAGATGCTGAATGCAATTTGCTGGTCAGTGATGCAGAATATACAATGCATGTGCAAGAAATAGTTTAAATATCAACTAGAATCTAAGTATGTAAATTACACTAAAGGATCCTGCATTGTGCTGGTGCTTTCTCCTTCTTCCACGAGTGCAGAAGACACGGGCAGAAATAATTTGAGCAAATACATTGTATAGAAATCTGTCTGCTCCAGAATTACAATCTCTTTTTCAGTGCTGAGCACACTTTAAAGAAATGGAGTTTAAAATTTGAAGGAGAGTGGATTAACCAGCAGCACTCATCAATTCTCTCTGGTACTCATATAATAGTCATCAGCCTTGAGGGCTGTCTGCCAAAGACTGGCTGGCACCTTTCAAAGGGTTCACAGGGAAGATCTGCCACCTTGGCTTGAAAGATTGTCCCATAGGCACCTTAGCCCTGGTGTGGGTCCTGTTGGGATTTGTGACAAATGCACAGCAACAACAGCAAATCAGCTGTGACAAAGAGGGATCTCCCAGTTCCTGCCCCTGCTGAAGTTTCAGCAGAGTTGAGGTTTTACTTCAGCCAGCACATCCCCACTCGCTCACTCTTTCTTCCTCCCACTGGCTGGATGGGGAGAGAATCAGGAGAATAATAGTGACAAAACCCATGGGTTGAGATAAAGACAGTTTGATAGGGAAAGCAAAAGACACCCACACAAGCAAAGCAAAACAAGGAGTTAATTCACTGCTTCCCATGGGCCAGCAGATGCTCAGCCACCCCCAGGAGAGCAGGGCCCCATCACACCTAACAGTGACTTGGAAAGACAAATATTGTGACTCTGAACGCCTTCTTCTCTCAGTTTTATGTACTGAGCGTGATGCCACATGGTCTGGCATGTCCTGTGGGTCAGTTGGGGTCAGCTGTACCAGCTGTGTCACTTCCCAAATCCTTGTTGCACCGCCAGCCTCCTTGCTGCTGGGGTGGGGTGAGGAGCAGAAAGGCCTCAACACTGTGGAAGAACTGCTCCATGGTACTGAAAACTGAATTATCAACACTGTTTCCAGCACAGATCCAAAACACAGCCCCATACCAGCTACTATGGGGAAAATAGACTCCTCCCCAGACCAAACCAGCACATTCTCCGCTTCTTATCCCTCTGCATGCAATTGCATGAAATCATTATCTATCAGTGAGGTAAGGAGGTGGGGTGGGCTGTGCGGAAGCTCAAACGTCTTCTGTAAAATTAAACAAGCTGGGACTATATGGTAAATTCTTAGTATGTTTGAACTGTAAATGCTTGTGGAGCTCTTTTTAAGTGTGCTCGATGTCTACTAGATTGAAATATTGCCAGGAACAATTTTATATCCACATATATAATTACCTTTGGAATAAATTTGAGGATACCTCAGGTAGGGATGGGGGAGGCAGAAGAAGTAAAGATAGTTTTGTTTTCCAGTTCCTGCACAGAATCACCAAAAAGAAAAGCAACCTGGTGAATTTCTGTGCCTTTCATCCTCATATTTCTCTCCTAATCCATTTCTGATATCTTCAGGCATCAGGCTCTGGTGTTGTCTTCTTGGCAATTTCCCCTCTAGCCCCAGACTAGATATATTTTATCTTGTTTCTTTTGACTATGTCTTCATATATGCACACTTCTGGGTTTTTTTCCCCTCAAAATCTCTCAAAAGAGGTGTATTAGCCAGATGGTTTTAGTTTGCATGTTACAAAGATTTAATCTGTATAGAATAATTGAATAGAGTAATTATTTTATGTGTCAAATTTGTTCAGGCATGGGCCTCTACTGAGAAACCCGTTCTATTCCTTCCTAATTCCTACCATCACTATTACTACATCTCTTCACAATGCTGCCTAGGCAGAGATTGACAAAACAGGAAATTAATTAGTGAAATGTCTCTAATGTTCTTTTTTTTTTTTTTGCTATTCAGGATAAGATAGCTTTGAGATAAGCAGGAATGCTGTTTGCATTCAATTGCAGCCAGCATTTCTAGTTCCTGACACCTTTTTTATTACATTCATGACTGGTGCAGCAGAAGTAAGTACCTGCAGCCTCTGCTGTGTTCAGTATTAACAATCCTGTGGATTCTGTGAATATCCTTTCCTGACTTTCTTCCTGCCTCTTTGTTTCATGTGAGGATCCCTCAGAGCTTTGCTCTCCATCTTGCACATGAGGAAAGTGCCAGGAAGAGATTAAGGTTAAAATGTCAGGTTTCTCTCATTTTTAGCTGTTGATTCAATGTGTCCAGGCCCTGATCCTTTCAAGTGCACTCTGCATTATTGGACTCTCAAATGGAAGCTGCCCTTTGAAAACTAACTATTGTTGCTTCTTGCTTTCCACATCTTTCTTGTTAAAAATCTCTTTAAGCTGATGCGTGTGCTAGTTGTGCTCCATTTAGCAGAAAGTAGGAACAATGGTAAGCCCCTTTGTTTAACAGTAATTGGAACATGGGAAGATACTTCAGAGACCACTCTGAATGCAAGGAAAAGATGGAAGTGTTGATCTCCTTGTGGGTGGGTGTGTGATCAAAATAAGCAAGGGAAGAGTCAGCTAAAAAGAGCAGTGCTTCTAGTATGAACTTGAGAGAAGAAAAAAAATTGCTTGGAGTTTTTTTGTAAAGAATATTTCTGGAAGAATAAAATGAACTTCCGAATGATTATTTCCCTGATCACAGAACAAGTGGTTTACATGTATTCTGCAATCAGAGAGAGATGACTGCAGATCCCACATAGTATAGGAGTATGGGCTTGGAACAGAGCTAGACCATAAACACTCACCAAAAAATTGTTTAAGGAACACATGGATTAAAACTATGGTAGATTGGAACTGAGCTCACCAGGACAGTCTTCACTTACATGCTGTGTATCTTCTGTTTCCTTTAGCAAAGTAATAGGTGACGTGTTCTCTGCTAGTACATTGGCAGCATATTTTCTCTAATCTGCGATTAAATTTAAAGTCTATTTGCACTGAAGACTTTGCCTAAATTCCTAGTGATTCTGGGAAAAAAACACCCTTCTCTCCCTCCCTCTCCTTTTACTGGGATAGCTTCCTGTGAAGCTCCCAAGCAAAAGTGGCTTCTCCTGGATCAGGGAGCTCCAGAGCCAGCGTGAGGGACAGGGAAGGACCATGCTGTCCTGAAAAGGCAAGAGACTGACACTGCTGCTGGTGATGGCAGTGAACTGTCAGACAGGAGGAGATGTCCAAGCCAACCTCTACCAGTAGCTGCTGTCATTCAAGACATTAGTTTTGAGGGAAAAATGAACTGAACTTGCTGCAAAATGAAATCTGATCTAGAAAACTGTACATTAAAAAGATACGTGGTTAGAGTTACCAGGTTCTTTATCTACCTCTTTGTGGTGACACTGAAAAGAGAAACAGCAGTTTCACCGCTGTGGTCTTTGAGGTGGCAAGCTGTTTTTAAGTATCTGCAAAGATCAAAGAATAAAATTCAGTTGCTTCAATTGTAAAAACTTTGGGAACCTCTCAACCATTTCAGGAGTCTTTGTAACTCTCTTCTCTTGTTCTGCTGGCATCCTCTTCTGCATTTGATCTTTGCTAGTTAAGTTTGGGTTATCTGCTGTGGGCAGAAAATATATTTCAGCTTACTTGAGTATATTCGTTGTCTTGTAAAGAGAGACTGAATTCAGGACAGCTGTTCTAGATGCTTGTTAAGGAACTACTGAAGAGCAGTGGGTGTGACCACTTACATTTCACCCCCACACCAGAACCCCTTCATTAGTGATTGCTTTAAGCCAGAAGGCCTTACCTGTCTTGCCCAACGATTCTCTCCCCTCCCAGTGCCTATTTTCTGGTAAACTCATTGCAAACAGAGGAGGCAGCAATCATTTGCAAGTTTAGATGTGTAGATCTCATAAACAGGTGTATGACATCAGCTGTTATCTTGTGGCATTGCATGGTTCATATTTTGGATCACCTGCCAGGTGTCTGTAAAGTTGTTAATTCTCTCTGCTGATGCTTTATGGAAAGAGCAGCCTTCTCCAAGGACTCCTACACTATAATGTATGTTTTTGGGGTTTTTTCCTAAACTTGTCTAGTAGACTAAATGTAACTGGATTAAATGAAGAGGAACAGCTAAGACCCTCCTCAAATGATAGTTTTGACTAGTGTAACTGCAGGGTAGATGGGAAATGAATCCATTGCCTTTAGTCCTGTGGTGTATAGGGAGGAATTTCTTTAGGGATAAAGCAAGTTAGGGTCCTGGAGGGCATATGAGGTAGGTGAAAAGGAGGAGAAGGAAATGAATATTTACTTTTAGGACAGCGAGAAACAATATCCTTCCCCATGACCTGACCATGGTTGTGTATTGGCAATAAATAGCTTATGTTTGAAATGTTTGTATGAAAGGGCTTAGTTTCTGTCATCTCTCTACACCAACTTCTCTGGAAACAGAAGGGCTGGAGAAACAAGGTCTGCTTTTGGTTTTGGGGAAGCAGAGTTGCCTCCTTCATAACACTAGCCACTAAGCTAGGATCTCAGAAGGAAAGCAGTATTTATTTATAATAGGTTATTAGAATGTATCCGTTTAATTTCTACTTCAGGACTAATGTGTCTACATAGAGGTTCTGCTCTAGCAGTGTGTTCAAGGCCAAGGGGTCTAAGGGGAGATAGAGGAATCTGCTGTAAAACCATGAGCCGTGGCTGGGAGCTGTGTCTGGAAAGACTTAAAAGAGAGCAGAAGGGAGTTTGAGCTGTGGCAGTGGAGATCCAGTGGAGAACCCTGGCTGGGGAGATCCTTTGGACCCAAGAGACCAAGCCTTCTGTTTGGCAACACCCTATACTGTATGTGTGATATGGAGACTGCTGTTTTTCTCATGTATGATTTATACAGATGCGTTAGATCCATGCTGAGTCTCTTGAAACCGGGGGTTTCTATATTTAAAAACCAGCTTGAATTCAAAATGGCCTATGTTGAATGTGTATTTGATGAGGTCAATTGGAGGAAGAGAAAGTTTTCTCTTGCACAGAATCAAGAAAAACAAGTTCCACATTCTCAGCCAGCCTTTAACTTTAGTTGTCTACTGCCAAGACTGCAACTAATTGAAAAGAGAATAAAATACTACGTCAACCTTCAATCCTAATGAATGTCAATCCTAATGAATGTTGCAATAATTTAATATTGAAGATTTTAAAACTTTAGTTGTTTTCTTCTGTGTGGTACTGGGGTAGAAGCTGTGGTAGCAGAGCAAGGTATTCACCCACTGGGTACTCACAGGAGATGAGGCGAATACAGCTTTGCCCAAGGTAACACAGGAATGGGTACTTTCCTTCAAATTCTTTTAGGCATAATTGTGTTACTTATTTCTGCAAATTTAATATTTCATCCTTCTTTTCCTAAAAATGTACATAATTTTACAGATATATGAGATAAATGTGGAGCTTTTTTACAGCTATCTGCAAGTGTCCTTAAGGAGAATGCCATAACAGTTTAATGAGGTATGTAAGAACATGTAGCCACTGATGAACATTGTCCAAGAAGATTCTTTCTGCATTTCTGCTCTGGCCTTACTTCTTCACTCCTCCTTCGGACTGATCCTTTTACTATAACACCTCTGAAACTTGTGAGAGGTGGCAAAAATGTTCTTTGTTAAGTGAATCCTCAAGTTAAGCCACTTTTCAAATTGCTTTTATAGCATGAATTTGCTGGACAGCCAAGTCGTGACTGTGAGACCTGAGGTGCTAAATACAGTGGGAGTGCTGACAAGAAAACTTAGTGCTTTTCTGGGGATTATATGGACAGTACAGGATGGACACGGTGTGTCCTGTGGTCCCAGGAGCTGCTCAGCCTTCAGTAATTTTAGGTGAAAATGATGAAATTTTTTCTGTCTGAGACAAGACAGTCATCAGGGATGGGTCTGCTTTGTCAAGTAGATAAATTTACCCATTTATTCTGTACATCACCTTTGTCTAAAGGAACTGCTTTTTCTATCTATATATAGGAATACTAATACATAGGAATACTAATGTATTTTCCCTCGTGTACTTGGACACACAGGGGAGTGTAACATCCTGAACTACATCTGATTTGGATTATTTTTTTCTTGTGTATCACCTCAGCACTCCTTGTAGCTGCTCCCCATGTCTGGCAGGCAGGTGCAGCTCCACTTACAAACTGCTGCAGCTTGGAGTCCAATCATCCCTTTCTATGCATGGAAAATCCTATCTTGACACTGCTATCTTGGTGACTCCCCTTCAAAAAAACTAAAAGAGAAATGCATTAATTAAAGGCCTTCATTTTAGGAAATACAAATTAACATAATTTTAGGAAATATTAGTTTGCATTATATATATAAAAGAGAACTTGACTTGCTTTTGTTTGTCTGCTGCCAACCTGTTCCTGATCATTTATCTCGTTACTCTTCATTCCATTCGGTTATCTAACACATAAAATCTTCAAAACAGTCTCAGCTTTCTTGGTTGAAGGCTTTTGTTTATATTACCCAAAATAGCTGTGGCTTCTGAGTGAAGATCTGAATAGAGAGGAAAGATACAATCCACAGGTAACACCTTCATGCTGCTCCCAAGGCTTATTTGGGACCCAGGTATTTTGAATAAAAGACTTGGAGGACCAGGGTCTGGTGCATATTGGCTATGTCAGGATGTGAGGGGAATGCAGTCCTTATATGTCAAAAAAACCCTAAAGTGTACTTCTGTAGTGTTTAGCAGAAAACCTTTGCCATTATCCCTGAGGGTGGCAGGGAACATGACCTTGTCATTAAACAGACATAAATAGGATTCATAGACACAGGTCACACTCCATAGAAGAACTAATCATCAAAAAGCACTGGCATTTAAATCCTCTGTAGCTTGCAAAAGGCTTTATCTGTTAAAACAAAAGGAAATTCAAATTAAAGGCAGCAGTGTTTGGACCTGCAAAATAGTAATGAGAGGAGACAAGGAGGCTCAAGGAAAGCACGGAGAACGAAGGTGGAGACAAATCTGATACTGAGAAAAAATTACATTAGCATAAAGTAATTATAGGAAGGGTTGGCTGAGTGGACAATAATATTATCTTGGTCTGGTCCTGGCTGTGCTTGCAGAGAAGTTGTTGATAGCAAATGGGGCAGAGCTATTCCAGCTCCTAATTCTGCCAAGTAGTTTTGGAAAGTTGTGTAGACTTGAAGGTGTTTTGGGGTCTAAAATGCAAGAATGACTAACACGAGACTTTACCCAAGCAAATTTATATGTATGTCAGCTTCCTTGAATAAATTAGATTAATGCTCTGCGACTAATGAAGGATTTTGAAAGCAATGGCAATGTATAATCGAGAAATGGATCTTACTGTCTGTGTTCAATTTTTGAGGTTTTGTCTTTGGTTTTGTTTTTTGGGTTTTTATTGTTTTATGTTTGTTTGATTTGTTTTTGGGTGGTTTTTTGGTGAATGCTAACTCAGCATGCTGGTTTTGGCTGGGGTAGGGTTATTTTTCTTCATAGCAGCTAGCATGGGCTATGCTTTGAATTAGTGCTGGAAACAGTGTTGTTAATTCATGAATGTTTCAGTTTTTGTTGAGAAGAAGTTTTTCATTGCGCAGCCTCAACCTTTCCTGCTTCTCACCCCACCAGTGAGTAGCCTGGGGATGCAGAAGAATTTGGGAGGAGGCGCAGCAGGGACAGCTGACCCCAGGTGATGAAAGGAATATTCCAGACCATGCAGTGTCATGCTCTGCATATAAAGCTGAGGAAGGAGAAGGAAGGGGGCATGTTTGGAGGGATGTGTTTCTTTTCCCCAGTCACCATTACATGTGATGAGCACCTGTCTGTCAATGGGAAGTGATGAATGAATTCCTTGTTTTGCTTTGCTTGTGTGGGTGGGTTTTGCTTTGCCTGTTGAACTGTCTTTATATCAGCCCACAAGTTTTCTCACTTTTACCCTTCTGGTTCTCTCTCTGATCCCATGGGGGAGGAGGGAGTGAACAGCTGGGTGGTGTTGGGATGTGCTAAATCGAATTTTTAGCTGTCAGTGCTGTTTACCTATTGATTTGGCTCACTTGCCTGCCCATGTATTAGCATCTGGTGCTCATTAGTGGCTGCTCTGTGCCCTGGCTGCTGCTGTAGTGCCCAGGTGATGATCACCTCTGTCTGCAGTGCCTGGGAATGTCCTGGGAACAACCACAGAGATGCCCCTGGGCTGGCAGGTGGTGGGGGCATCGCTGCTGTCCCTGTGCTGCTGCTGCACTGGACAGGCTGCAACTCCAGAGTGAGCTCAAGTTGAAGGAATGGTGACCCACGGATGAGTCCACATGGGAGCAGGACACTCCAAAGTGGCTGTGGCCATGGATGAGTCCACATGGGAGCAGGACACTCCAAAGTGGCCGTGGCCATGGATAAGTCCTTGCCGGAGCAGGTCCTTTCAAAGCACCTGTGGTGGTGGTTTTGTCTGTGCCACAGCAGCTCTGCTGTGAAGGGATTGTGGCCTAAAGGTGATTCCACATGGAGAAGGTTCACCTCGAAGCATCAGTGGCTGTGCCCAAGGCC
Organism: Acanthornis magna; assembly: GCA_036785705.1. Lineage (NCBI taxonomy): Eukaryota > Metazoa > Chordata > Aves > Passeriformes > Acanthizidae > Acanthornis > Acanthornis magna. Next base: position 584,319 of record JAWUZG010000097.1, read on the forward strand.
ATGCTGGAGCACTTTCACTTGGAGCAGGTCCAGCCCTAAGGGACTGCAGTTTGTGCATAAGTGCAAGCTGGAGCAGGAATAAAAGGAGGAGTCCATTGCAATGTTAAAACTTAAAACCTCAAAACCTCACTCAAAGGGATCAGGAGGGGAGATTGACGGAAATACCTCTAAATTGTTGTAACCCATGACTTGAGTTGCATGTTTTTAATGGAATTCCTGTGGCAGGAGCCACCAAAATGAGTGGAGGAGAAGCCTTACAACTGCAGCAGACACCCGACCTGAGCTGCCTTTGGTGTCTGATAGCTCCACACAACACAGAGCCTCTCATGTCCTGTCTGATTAACATAACAGATGGAGCACAAAATCATGGGTTAAATGAATCCATGGGGCACTTTGTGAACATTTGTGGTCATTTATGGACATTTCATGGACATTTCACAGGGGTTGTCTGTAGACTAAGGGAATGTTGTCTATGAAATATATCAAACAATGGGAATGGGGATGGTGGGTAATGATGGTGTGTAGGAACTGAGCATGATGCAAATGGTATGGGATAAAAAGTGGAGAATATGCTGGTTTGGGATGAGGTGGAGTTCCTTTCCTTCACAGGAGCTCGTATGGGGCTGTGTTTTGGATTTGTGCTGGAAACAGCGTTGATGCCTCAGGGATGAATTTATTATCACTGGGCAGTGCCTACACAGAGTCCAAGCTTCTCAACACCCCACCAGCAACCAGACTGGGGCTGCACAGGAGGCTGGGAAGGGTCACAGCCAGGACAGCTGACCAAAGGGACATTCCAGACCACAGGGTGTCATGCTCAGCTTATAAAACCAGGGGAAGAGGCAGGAAGTGGGGCGACATTCGGAGTGATGCCATTTGTCTGTGATGTAGCTCTCCTTACCTGCCTGCCCACGGGAAGTGGCGAATGAATTCCTTGTTTTGCTTTGTTTGTGTGGGTGACTTTTGCCTTACCTATTCAACTGTTTTTATTTCAACCCACAAGTTTTCTCACTTTTACTCTTCCAATTCTCTCCCCCATCTCACTGAGGGGAGCTGTGTGAGTGGCTGTGTGGTGCTTAGTTGCAGGCTGGGGTTCAACCATAACGTGCAGTAAAACAAAGGTATTACCCCAGATGGGTTCCAGTTAATTTGCTTTTCTTGAAAATGAACATAGTTACACTAAAGTAAAAGAAATCCCCCTCGTCTGTGTTTATGCATCTGGTATTTAAAAAACAATGCCAAAAGTATTTGTTTATTTGTTGTGCTGCCTAAAATGTCTAAGATGAGTACATTTTTGCTTCAGAGCAAATGTTAATTATGTTTCAGGTTTTCCTGTGACAAAGATATAAAAAGTTTGATTTAGCCTTCTAAAAACCTCAGCATTTGGTGCCAGAAATCGCTGGTTAATTAATCTTCAGATTTCTGTGCTACATCAGAGAATGCTTGGCTTATAAAATGATTCCATCATGTAAGAGCCTTAGCAGCAGTGAACGACAAATTCAGAGGCTTGTTATGTCAGAAAGGAGGAGGAGAAACTTCTGTTTAGGTCTTGCCTTCCCAGGGAAAGGAAACACTGATAGTATCCGTGTAACCTCGCACTGATGAGCAGGCACCACATTGCTTTGGGAAGATTCATATTCGAGATCTGGTGACTAAGTGGTGGTGGGCACAGCTGCTTTAGAATCACAGATAAAGGAAAGGAAGAAAACAAATCCAGAATTGCTATGAGAAAATCTTGCTGACATGTAATGCTGTCAGAGCATTTTTAAAGAGCAGAAACCCTATTCAGTGTCAATCAGGTACGTGCTATATTGAATGAAATATTTGTTATTGTAAATGTTGCCAAAGCTCTGCAATTGATAGTCTCTGGATTTATGAATAATAGCCTTATGAACAAATAGTGAGTGAAATGTGGCAGTTAAATCATCAAGAGTTTTAATTTTGGTTCCAGTGTAAATTTGTTCTTAAAGTCTAACAGTTTATGCAGATCAAGTGATCTCTCAAGAGGCTTGGGTTTTAAAAATATTTTTGGATACAGAGAAAATTATGGAAGTTTGCTGTATTTTAGATCTTTGGCTTAAGAATCTTATTAGAATAGGATTGCTGCACTGAGAGCAGAAGGAGTATTTTGGAACATACTTTAGGAGATTGTTTTTTAAAGGTTTTTGGGAAATTCCACAGATGAATATACTAATAAAAGGCAAATGCCTCTTCCTAGCATCCTAGTAATTGGTAGGACCTGATCCAAACTGGAGTTACTGATGGTCTCCTCATTGACTTGACTTTTGAATTTCCAAGTCTCTCACTGATAAATGTCTCAGGTTTTGTTCTTACAGTTCTGAAGTAGTTTTCTCCTTGAAGTCTGTGATACAGATTTACACTCTTTTAATAAGACCTTCCATTTTGAGAAGGATCTTCCTAATTAGACAATGAGATACAAGCCTGTTTTTTAAGTTTGCTTCTGGCACTGCTAAAAGATTTATTTAACAATAATTAAAGATTGAACAGCGCATGTGTAAATCTTCATCAAACCCTTCAGAACCTTTGCCTGAATGCTCATAAAAGACTTCTGGCTGGCAGTGGCAAGAATGATCTGATCTTTAATCTTATATGCTTTATAACTGAGGTTTTATTAGAGAAAATAAATTTCAGTCTGGAAAGAGGATGGGATAAACAGCAAATTGTGCAGTTTATACCTTGGAATGGTTGGTAAATGTGCTATTTCTTTCTGGGAAAGTGTTCAGCCTTGTCATATGGGGAATGATGTGCAATTACCATTTATGTGTTAAGAAAGTTTTGATATGATTATGGGCTGCATGAGAAACTGCTTTTGAACATAAAGTCATTTATCATTTGCTTCTGATGTGCTCAGTGTCACCAGCAATGAGTTTCCTCATCCATATCTTTGAAATTCCTTGCTCATCTGTTGTCCCCACAAGAGGGGGAGAGCTCTAAGACCAGTGCATTTTCTGAAGCAACAAATACGTGTCATATTTCTGATTTAAAGATTTAGAACTTTGATTTGCTACCTGAGAACTTTATTAAAATTCTTCTTTGTATTCGTGATCAAAGTTCAAGAATAGAATCACTCCTCTGAGGCTATCCTCCTTTTTGCTTTCCTCTCTGAACTTTCCTATACCTTTTAAAATAAGATGTAACTTAAATTTTGCAGACACAGTGACTGTGACAGAGTGTTAGTGGAAGGCAGCTGTGGTGTCTTCATCCTCAGGCTGTGTCTGTGTCAGTGAAGAGCTCAGTTTCCTCAGGCTTTCTAAGGAGAAATAACAATAAAAATTTTGGACCTGAAGAGACGGAGCAAATCTGATGCTTCTTTGCAGTTTATCTCCTCAGTCCTGTAAATGAGGATCAGTAAATGGAGCTTCAAGTGTTGCTGGAAAAAGTGGAAACGCAGAAACTATTTTATATCCTTGAGAACTTGTTGGCTGATAACCTGAAAAACTTAAAATATCACAGGAAGAAAATGCTCACAGTTTTAGAGGTGTTCTTAAAATGTTGCAATTGCAGATTTTTCTTCAAGAAGTCAGCCAGTGTGTCTGTAACAATGTTCTGAACAAGAATGGATTAAAATAGATTCATTAAAACAACTATAAATCCAGTGAGTATATGATCCCTTTAAACACTCTTAGTTTTAATTCTGATTCTTGAATATTGGCTTAAAGGTAAAAGTAGCAAAGAGCTTACAGTGACAAGGGATGGTGATCCAGGAGGCTGAACAGATTTTATATCCACTCTTTTCCTGTGCTCTTCTTCAGTTATCTGCAGCATGCTTTTGCTAGCAGCAAGAAATATTCACATAAAAGGGTTTGCTGGCCCATTCTTTGAGAGACAGGACATAAGAAGCTCAGAAAGCAGAAATCCCTGAAGAAATTCTCAGATTTCATTTTCATACGACGATGAGGACATTGCAATTTTGTCTTAATTACTATGTTAGACAAATGTCCATCTGTGAAAATCATCAACAAAATTCTGACTGACTCAGCTGAGGCAGGATTTTACTCACAATAAAAGGCAGGTTTTCATGTCTAGGTTAATGATAAGACAAATCTAGAACAGCTTTCTTTGTTTAAGGGACTAAAACATATACACAAACTTTTGTTACCTGTGGATGGTGTTAAACATATTTGACCTGGGATTTCATGCAGCATTACAAGAGTGTTTCACAGCTTAAAATGCAGGAATAAGCAATGCCTCAGTTTCTGTGCTATTTTAGTGAATTAGTGATGGTGGGGGAAAAGTTTAGGCATAATGAGTAATTTATTAGGTGCTTTTAAGTCTTTTAAGTCAGGTATCAAAAAAGCACATTGAAGAAACTTCTTTTTAAAGAAGTTAGAATAAATTGCCAAGACAAAGATATTTAATATGCTGTTAATGTGAAGATGCACAACAAAATTAACGCAATTTAAACAGTCTTTTACAGAAATTCCAGTAAGAAAATCAATTTACTATAGTTAAAACCAGGAAAGCAGCCAAAGGTGTTCTGCATTTCATACATATTTTATACATATTCATACATAGATTTAATTTCTATATCATTACAGAAAAGATTGCTCACTCAAGTTTTATGACTAAAACAACAAAAGTTTTACACTTTTTATTTACTCTTTGGCAACCTAAATCCTGTAGCATGAACCATTTGCATAGTAAAGAGGCTGTCTGGAAAAAACACAGTAAATAGAATAATTTTATTTGGGGGAGGAGTAAGAGGAGTAAAGTACTTTGCAAATTGGTCTGACAGGAAAAAATCCACTGCTTTTTCTTCACTCTTTAGGTCACTGAGATGTGAAAAAAATTATTCCCTGAGCATTTCTGCAAGGAAGGTTTTCTTTTACCAAAGACAGCTCTGGTTATCTCCATTGCTCCTCAACCTCGTGGAGCAAGAGGTCATTTGAGGAGGCTCAAGGGAAAGGCAATGCCTCCTGTCTGCTTAGCCAGGAGAAATGAATCCTGCATTTCCTGACATCCATGCCAAACAGAAACTCCCCTGTCTTTTGGGGCTGTGGCAGGTCAGATCTGCCAGGGTGGTAGAGCATGGGCTGCAGAAATAAATGAGTTCCCATCATTTGGGGATGTGTCCCACTTGTCTACCCAACAGCAGACTTGTTGTCCACAGATTGTCAGGGGGCAGGTTTTAGGGGCATTTGTGGCTTTACTCTTTTGTCCATTAGCCAAAGGACTTTTAATCTTATCCCAGGTCTTTATGCCTAGTGAAGGACAGCTGCTGCCAAGGAAAGTCTCTCATCTTTGCTTTCATCGGAAAACAAGATTGTATCTCCCTTGAGAGTGTAGGAATTTTCAATTCCTGCTCTATCCCTATTGCCTGTTTTGCTTGTTTTTCTTCACATATTGACTTTTTTAGCCACCATCCCTTTCCTCTCAAATTTCTGTCTGGCGTGAGTGCATTGCTGCAGGCTCTGCTCTCTGCATGCTGCTGTATGTCCTCACAGACCTGAGTGGGGGAACTGCTGTGGGAAAAGGGAATAAATGAGGCAGAATTTTCAGTCCCCAATTTATTTATAATACGAGAGGTGTTGATTTGTTGTGAGAGTAAACAGAAGGAACTTGACTTGACTCAAAAATCTCAGCCCCTGTGCCAGCTCATGTCTATAGCCTGCCAATAACTGAGACAGTTATTCAGTAACCCTCCAAGCTGTGTAAAGGTTCTACTGGGCAAAATGAGGCATTTTATCCATTTGCTTTTCCCCTTGTTGATGGCAGAGGATTGAGCATGGCACTGTGCTTCTCAGCAGACTGGAATTATCTGACACTTTTGTTGGTGACATGGACAGTGGGATTGAGGGTCCCCCCAGCAAGTTTGGTGCAGCCTCTGCTCTGCCCTTGGGAAAGCCCCCCTGCAGTGCTGCATCCATCTCTGGGACCCTCAACATAAGGAGGATGAGGAACACAAGATGGAGTGAGTCCAGAGGAGGCCAGAATTCATCAGAGGGCTGCAGCACCCCTGCTATGAACACAGGCTGAGAGAGCTGGGGGTGTTCAGCCTGGAGTAGAGAAAGCTCCAGTACCTTCCAGTGCCTAAAGGGGCTCCAAGAGAGCTGGAGTGGGATTTTTACAAGGATGTGTAGCGATAGGACAGGGGGCAATGGCTTCAAACGGAAAGAGAGCAGGATTAGATTGGATATGAGAAAGGAATTCTTTACTGTGAGCCCTGAGGCACTGGCACAGGTACCCAGAGAAGCTGTGGCTGCCCCAGCCCTGGGAGTGTTCAGGGCCAGGCTGGATGGGGCTTGGAGCAGCCTGGGATAGTGGAAGGTGTCCCTGCCAAGGCAGGGGGAGGTGGAAGTAGGTGATCTTTAAGGCTTGTTCCGACCCAACCCATCCATAGAGTCAGTCGTGATTCTATGAATGAGCATGCTGTAAGCGACTAGAAAGGAATGGAGTGGGGGAAGGTTTGTGTACATTTGTTCTAGGACACTGTCATTAAGAGAGAAATGGTAATTGAAGGAATTAATTCCTCCTGGATACAAGGAACTGGTGTATTCCATGCTGCTGGCACAGAGCTGTGGTCTGGTCATCAAAACAAGAATAATTTTTTTTAAGAATTAGCTTCATTAATTGGTATGTGGTGAGAGACCCAAGTGTGCTTCAGAGATTCTGGATATGGAGGAACATTGCAGCTCCACAAAAATCTAAATTTCTGTGCTGCTCTTCCCTGCCCTTTCTCACATCAGGGGGAGACTTTTTTTTTTTTTTTAATGATGAAGTTCTTCCTGGACAAGGGTGCTATTCTGTGCACTGGCTTCTACCACGATACTGCTGTGGATTGAAGCATGGTTACAAAATCCTCAGACAGATCCTTGTAATTTTTACCTGTGTAATAGATTTAATAGATATTTCTTTTCTAATGGAACACATTAAAATTTTCGTGCTGAAATGCAAACATTCTTTTTGATCAAAAAGTCCACACTGTACTTTGAAATAATTAAATGGAGAGTAAAGGAGCTGAGTTGTCTCAGTTTGAATTTGTATTCTTGAGCAGGACAGTGGCTTTTCATTTCTGGTGTCTGAATCCCTAAGACTATGAAACATACATAAGAGATGCAAATACAGAAAGCTTAAATCAGTTCTCAGGTCTGTTAACATTTTAATGATCTAGAAATTGAAAGGTTAAAAACCAATAAAGTCAACCTTAACTCTAGTTTGAACTAAGATCTGAAAATGTTTTCCAGTTCTATAGATACCTTCCGTTGAACTAATCCCACTGCAGTGTATGCAAGGCTTTGTGCATCATGAAGTGTTAAATGTTGGTTGTCTTTGGGCAGGACCCACAGCTCTTACCTTCCTGAACAGAGGTGACAAAGTGGCCATGTTCCTTTGAGATGCCTCACTCTCCCCAGCATGGGTAAAATGGAATTTCCTCTGCCATGAATGCCCCCAGTAATGGGAAGGTGGGAAGGGAAATCCAGAGAGCAACTAATCCTGCATCCTGCTCAAAGTGAGTGTTTTTTTAATCTCTCCAGAGACAGGGATTTCACAGCCTTTCTGGGTATCCTGTTCCTGTACTTAATTCTCACTGTGTAGAATTTTTCGTATGTTCTACCAGAATTTCCTTTGCACTGGCTTGTGACTGTGATCTCTTGTCCTGACTTGTGCACTTTCTGCTAAAAGAGTCTGGATTTCTTGTCTTTGTAACTCCACTTCAGGGGGGAGAAGGTTGCAGTTGTGTATTCCTTTAGTAGAACAAATCCAGTTCCCTTGGTGCCCCCATGTCATATTAATTGAGCCCTGAAATGTATTTATAAATGTTTAGAATAACCTAGACATTGTCAGTGTCCTGAGTAACTCAAAGACTAACAGGCCCGAAAGTGCCCATTTTGCTTAAAAATATTCTTTCCTGTGTGCTTTTGAGCTGCAGTATTTTCTTCAGAGGTCTGATGTCATTGAGCACAGGTTATTAATTTTGCAGAAGTACAACATCTGAGGTCTGGACAGATAGCTGTGCTTGCATTTTGCTTCCCTATCTCTCCCCTACTTGTTACATCCAGTCCTTCTCAGGTAATAATAAACTTATTTACTCGCCTGCCTTCTGTTGGCAATATCTGGCACTGCTGTGTTTAATGAGTAATAACTTTCTCACAAAGCGCAAGTATCATCTTATGCATCAGGAATGATTTTAATAATCACTTTTCCAGAAGGTGATTCAGTTTATTGTTGTGTAAAATGTAGCTTAACAGAATATTAATAGAGTGCTCTGCAAGATGCCTGAGGATCTTTGGCTGTGGGGTGGGGGGTGGAATGCATGCATGCTGAATCACTTTTGTAAACCCCAAGGAAGAATGATTGCACTTCAATTTAAGCCCATCAGAGAAAAAGGTCATCTTGATTCTCTATTGCAAAAAATCTTTACTCAAAATAGATATAAAATTCTAAGCATGTCGTAGTGTGTGTTGATGGAATATCCTGAGAATATCCATCACTCCCTTGCTTTTTGAAGTGTTGTACTCTTCTAGGAAAAGTTATTGTATTATGTTCCCAAGCAGGCACCTTGCCCTCTCTACCTGTTTTTCCCCTTTCCAAAACTAAAAAAACCCAACCAACCAACCAAACCTGTACCCAAAAAAAAAGAAAAAAAGTTTTTTTTCCCACAAGGCTTTTAAAGGTACCTGGTATAGGTAATGTGCAATAAGTGGCTTTTGAGTTTGTTGAAATACGTCAGATGGCTTAATTATTTACCCATGTGTCTGTTTGACTATGACATCTAAAGCAGTTCTTGTGCCTCATCTGGCGTGTCTTGCATGGTGACTCTCAAGATACATTCAGTTGTTGTGGAGTTGTTCAAAGACAAGAAACTTTTTTTTTTTTTTTTTTGGTGGAGAACATTGATAACATTCCTTTTTCTCCAACATCCTCATGGATAGTGGCGTCATCCTCTGGGCACTGGAGCTAATGGAGCTGTTTGATGTCAGAAGTGAATCCTGCCTGTAGCAGCTTAGATTTGTGAATGGTAAGTGTTACTCAAGGAACTGGCCAGAATGACTATTGTTTACTTAATAATGGCATTTCAGTCATTGAATATCTCACTAAGCTAAACTGGCTTCAGTGGATTGAAACATTTGCAGACTCCCAAGAGACTGGAGCATAAAAACAATAGACACCTGTTTTGTTTCTGTGTCTGGTACAGACCTAGTGCAGGGCTGAGAGACTGCATCTAAATAATGAACATTATCGTTGAATCTTGCTTTTAAAATCTTTCTTCAGGGCAAGAGGGCATGTCGGGACAGGAGTTCACTTTAGGAAGTAGCTAATTTCTGTTTAATGAATAGTGTTTAAGGTATGAGGACATTATACCAGGATGGAACAAATTTATTAGCCTATTGCACTACTTATTGTAATCCTTGTATTAATTGTGGTTGTGCTTCCTTCTGAGGTACTGGTGTTGTGGAGTTTGTTTCCTTGAGTCTGACATCTTGAGATCTGTTTCCCTCAATCTTCAGTCCTTTAAGACACACAACTTCCCAGTCCAGCAGCCAATTTTTAGGACCTTCTGAGCAATTTCAGCAGTTTCACTTTATTTGTGAGGCTCTGGGCTTCCCATTTTAAATTCTCTGGGTATCAGGAAACGTGATCAACGTGATCTCATGTAGATCCATAGTCTACTGTGGCTAAATTATTTCTTCAACCCAAGTTAATTATCTCAGGCAAATGCTGTTATTTTTTCACTACATTACAGCCTGCTGAAAACTATGAGTACAGTTTTCTTTAACCTGCTTTAACCAGAGTCCCCTTCTCTTGTAAATAAGTCATGAGCAGTGTGTTTTTGAGGAAGGCTGTACCGACTCCTTATGCTCGTGTGAACTCCTACCCCTAAAAGAAGCTTCACTCTTGCTTCTGGTAGCTTCTGTGTGTGATTCTAAATACTGTGTGTTGCTCTTTGAAGTCAGTATCTCCTTCTGCCAAACAGGCAGCGACCCTGCATGCACACGAGCGGATTCCCTCTGCAGAAAAACATGACTCAAATCTCAGCTGATTTCTGTTCATAAAATTCCGTAGTAGGAGCTCTGTGTTCTCTCTGCTTCTACAGCGTACAGGCATTTATTTGCTAAATGCTGAGGGGATCTGTGCAGCCAAAGCTACCAGAGCAGAATGTCCCTAGCTGGCTGTGACAGAGGTGCTGCTCTGTAATGCTGCTCAGGCCCTTCTCTCCAAAGGGTTTGGGGTTGCCCTGCACTCTGTGCCCATCCAAGAGAGGCAGAGGGACAAAGTGAGCCCAGACAGCTTTTTTTGGGCATTCCAGATGCTCTGGCAGAGTGTCCATGCTCATCCTGAATACCTGCAGCCTCTGAGATTGCGAGGGGAATACAGCTTTGCTTACACTGAGTCTCTAAATGTGCATTGGATCCAGTGTGCTGACTGGGCTCACTCATAGTAATCCCTGAAAACACTCCTAAGATAACTTTTAGTTCCATCATTTGCTTCAAAAAAATTATCTACCCCAGTAATCTGGGAGTGAAAGCCCCTTTGGGTTTATCAGTGGCTTTTTTGCAGTGAAGTTTGCACAGAGCCTGGTTTTTCCTAGAGGAGGCAGTGAAGCATCTGGTGGGGGCAGATGAAGTGTGTAGGTTGTGTGAGGAGTGCGGCCAGAATCCCCTGCTTGGACTGCTCCGGGGTTCCCATCCAAGAGCTGCTGGACACAGACAGCTGCTGAGATATCTCATTTTCCTCTTTCCCACAAAGGAAAGGACAGCAGCTGGGTGTAAAGTGCCTGAGCTGATTTAAATGAGTTTCTGGTTATTTCTACATATATCTTCGGTTTCATTGCCAGAGTGCAGAGTGAGAAGGAAGGATGGGCTCTCTACTATCCATTTTAGTCAAATAGACTATTTCTTACATTTTCTCTTAATGCTTCTACTCTCAGTCCTCAGCCTAGAGGAGAAAAACATATCAGTGCCCCAGGGTGGCATACTAGAAATGCCATCAGGCTGAGAACTTTGGGGACAGGGAGGTTGCTGTTGCTTCAACAAACCCCTGCTTGAATCTTCCTCATCTTGCTTTATGGTCATGTGAGGCAAAAAAAGGTAAGAACATCTATACCTTGGTCACTTGTGGAATAGCAAAGCTGTGGGTGAATGTTTACTTATCCTGTGGTGTCTCATATTAGGATCTTATTATCATGTGTAAAAGTACACTGCAGTATCAGCTCAGGGGACTGGAACTTGCTGTTTTGGATACACAATTGTTTTGAATTGCAAACTAGGTCTGTCTTCAGAGCTGGAATGAATTGCAGATGAAACTCTTAGTGAAGAATAAAGAGAAAAATGTTTTTAAATGCTACTGTAAAATAATGCTTCCAGGACAGGGGTCTGTCTTAGGAAGATTATTTTGGTGGGCTTTTTTTTATTTTCAAAATCCTTTTCTCTCTTAAACAATTTGTATATACTTAAATCTGGTATATACCAACTGTAGGCAATTTAAGGTCTTTTTTTTTTGATAGCTGAGTCAGATGCGAGAAAGAATGGGAAGTAGTTGGGATGGGGATGGAGAGTGGCAGGGAATTATAAAACTTCTGGATCTTATGAAATAACTCGAGTTGTGTTGTCAGCTTTGGAAATACCTGCATTTTATGACTTCTACTTTTCTAATGGCTCTGTTCAGAGGTGCCGTATCCAGGGACCTCTCAGTGATGAAGTTGCACTGCTTGCTGACATCCTCTACCTGTCTTCCTCCTCTGTGCAGAGGGATGTGCAGTGGAGTTCTGCATTTGCAAGGTATAGGGAATATGCATGCGTGTGTGTGTTTGTCTGTTTTCAAAATTCCTGCTCTTACATGTTTGTGATGGAAAAGGGAAGCGCCCTGGAGCGCAAGGCTGAAGGCTGTAGTGCAGATACAGCAGGAGATGGTGAGTTGTTATAAAGAAAATTGATTTCTCCTCCAGAGCTGTGGCTCTTGGGGTAATTTTGTCTCTGATAGAGAGCAGTTTTACCCTGGTTGTAACTCCTGTTAAGATCCAAGTTGTTACTTTCATACTTGTTTCAGGCAGGCCTCAAATAATTTTCTTCTTAAAATTATTATTGTTTTTCTAAGGGAGTCTGAACTCAGTGTGTGTTTTAGCCTTTATTTTTAAGGATATTCTAGAAAGCTTTCTTTTTCTTAAAGGTAGTAAATTTGTACATTGACTATTTAAGTGCATTTGCTGTGTAATCTGTTTTAATTAGAGGTTTTTATGTTTTCTGGTTTGCTGGTTCCTTTTCTCTTTTCTATAAAAGACTTAATGCAGAGAGTTCTTACTCTTTAATTCTTTTTTTTTATACCTTATGATTCTAGGATGAATATTTAAACAGCACTCTTCAGTCTTGCTCCAAAATGTCCCTGTGCACATCTTCTCACAAGGACTTTTCTCAGTTGCTGCCACTTCAGGATATTGGATGCAATAAAACAGAAATTAAAAATTCACCTGCTGGTGTCATCTCTCCAGTTCCCTACAGCTGCAATCAGTCCACGCTGGCAGCAGAGCACAGTCCAGTCTACATTCCCTCATCTTACATGGAAAACAGACATGAATATTCCGCGATGGCATTCTGCAGCCCTGCCATGGTGAATTACAACATCGCCAGCAATTTTGGGGATCCAGAGAGCGCGGCTGCGAGGCAAACCTCCAGCCCCAGTGAGCTGTGGTCTGCTCCTGGCCATCTGTCCCCCCTGACTCTGCACTGCCAGTCCTCCCTGCTGTATGCAGAGCAGCCCAAGAGCCTGTGGTGCGAGGCACGACCCATGGAGCCAGTGCTGCCCGGCAGCAGGTCAGTGCTGGGGGTGCTTGAAAACTTGGCTAAATGTTGTTCACTTTCCTTAGCTCAAGCCTTTTCTTTTCACATTTGAATTCTATGTGTTGGTCCCTGCGAAAAACAAAAAAATGCCGAAAAAACTCCACTAGGCACCAAATCAGTCCTGGAGTTTGTGGGGGTTTTTTTGTTGGTTTTTTGTTTGGTTTTTTTTTTGGTGGGGTTTTTTTGTTTGGTTGGGTTTTTTGTTTTTTGTTTTGTTTTTTTTTTGTTTGTTTAATTTTGGGGGGGTGTTATTTTGTTCTTGTTTGTTTGGCTTGGTTTTTGTTTGTTTGTTTGCTTGCTTGCTTGTTTGTTTTTAATATAACTTCTGAAATGAGGTTTTTTTCCCCAACACCTCCTTAGAGTACTATATAGCAACACAAAGCGTTACAAATACCTTCAGTGTGGGAACTGTTTACTTTGTGTAAACAGAAGTTCAAGACTGCTAGGTACTATTTTGTGTAATAAAAATTAATTTTGCCATGGCAGATTAAGTCCTTTGAGTGAAAGAGGTAAAGGTTAATTCTTTTTGCCTTTTCATACAATATTGTTTGAATTCCTTCTTGTCCAGATTATTTTACTGCATCTAATGGATGTGAAGGCTTTTGGTTAACTTGAAATTCAAAGGAAATGTTTTCTTTGCTTTTTGCTTTTAGTATAAACAGTCACACAGCAGCATGCATCATGTTAAAAGGGGGCTGCTACTGAAAAAGCCTGACTTTGTTTTTTATTTGCTGTTCCTGACTCGTAGTGAAGAGCAGTCACAGGCTAAATTTTCAGCTGACAAGAAACTCTGTTTGCAAAAACCCATTCTCATTCTGCACATTTACTCATATTGCAAGCCCTAATCAGTGTGTGGATCACCAGCTGATGAAATTGCTCCGCTCATGGGCACACCACTTGTTGGATGGATAACAGCCCAGGGTGTGCAGGTGCAGTTCCTGCTTCAGCAGCTGTATGTTTATCCACAGCCCTCCTTATTTAACCTCAGCAGCCATTTGAAGTATGAAAAATAGTGTGTCCTGGCAGCAGTTTTAATTCAATGGTTAATAAAGGATTTGTGCTATTTCTGAGACTACCCACATTCCTTCTGCAATGGGTGGGCTTGATGCAGTTCTGGAGTGCAAATCTTCTTTCAGTGTAGGTGTGTGGAGTGGGAAAAACTCTTTGTGTAGCACTTACACACAGAAGAATTCCCCAAGCAGCTTTGATGTGAACAGGGTTAAAATCCAAACTCTTTCCTGTTTGGTTAAGGTTCCAAAACTTTGACAGCCCTAGGAAGGTTAGTGTTTGAAGCTGTCCAGATGTTGGCACCCTGTCTGATGCTCTGCAGTGCCCTCTCTACAACAGACAGAAGGGAAGCCAAACCTGCCACACCGGAGTTCAATTAAATAAATAAGTTGTCAGCTATTTGTATAGATATATAAGGACTATTGCTCATGTAGCTACTGATGACCTAACTTAAAGAGAAACCAAGAAAATCAGGAGTATAACCTCTTTTTCACAGAATGGTTTGAATTGAAAGGGGCTTAAAGACCATCTAGTTCCAACCCCCCTGCTGTGGGCAGGGACACCTTCCCCTAGACCAGGCTGCTCAAAGTAGAAGGGTGACCAGGAGAAGTCTTAATTCTTTTTCAGAAAGGTAGTATCCCTATATAGAAACCATGACCATAAAGTAGAGAGGAGTACTGGGAGGTGTAAAGGGGTAAATCTTTCACCATGTGGCTCCTCAGTAGCTGCCAGGGTACATCCCCTATTTTCCTACATCCTTTGGTGCAGGAGCATCGTGGACATCCATCCAGCTCCTTCCAGCTCACCTGGAGGACCTGGCAGCTCATTCCTCTGTTGAGCATCCCGGACAGGAGATGGGATGTTATCTCTATCCACACGTGGAGCTGCCTGCTCTGTTTGCCCTTTCTGTGGAAACACTGCGGAACAGGAGAGTCCCAGGGTGTGGGATGTCTACCTGCAATCCCTGACTGCTTGCAGGGCCTGTTGTCCCCACAGCCAGCGGTGACAAACCGGTGGGGTTTGGCCCTCCTGGTGCGAGGCTGCAGCTGTCTCAGACGAGAGGCTCTGATGCGGTTTGGCCTCTGCAGGAGGAATTTGTTCCAGATGGTTCCGCTGCTTGCGAGCTGTTTGCCGCAGCCTGGGAAAGTCTTGCAGGGTGGCTGTTGTTAAACTTTTAAGCAGGGAAAGAGAAAGTGCTTTTTAAAAGCACTTGTCATGACTGAGAGGTAAAAACCAACAATCCTCACCGAGATGTTACGGTGTGTGCTTTTTCTTTATTTTCATCCATGACCTCGGTGCTTTATGGAGGGCAATAAACATTGCTCTCCACAGCACGTCAGTCAGTCACAGAGAGGCTCTCCAGCTGATTTTGAGTATCTTCTGACCCTCCCAATTAGATAATGATTCCCAAGTGAGGCTTAAAAATATATTTCTTTTACTAATGTGAAACACCAAATTATTTTTCCTTTCAAATACAGAGAAATAGGAAGGAATAACAATGTTTTTTCCTCCTTGCATTAGCAGCATGTTAGGCATGTGTGATACAGTCCCTTTACTCTTGGGTTGAACTCCCCCTCACTGGTCTTCCCAGCATGGCAGAGAGAGAAAAAACTCAATGATTCACCAATCCATTAATGGGGGGTGTGTGTGTGTAATCAAAGACCGAGCTCATTAACCACCTAAACACTCCTCTGCCCTGCTATATCTGAATGAATGAACATTAAAAAAAAAAAAAAAACTCTTAGTAACTTAATTGTGCAACAAATACCTTAATTTTTCTGTTTTGAAATTTGTCCCAAGAAGCACCTTTTCTTCCTTTCCAAATTTTTTACCAGGAAATTGAAGCATGTTCTCCTCAAACACTTATGAACTTGATGATTTGCATTTGGCATGTGGGTGTGTTTGTCCTTACCACCTGTCATGAAACCAGCACAAAATCTACTTTTAATATATTAGTTAAAGCCTCTTTGACAGCACTTTCAGCATGTTTCCACTGTTCTGTTTGAACTTGCCCTTGTTCTGTAGAAGTCACAAACCCTGCTACCTGCTGTCTTACCCCAACTGATTTTTCTTCTCCTCCCTAATCCTGCAGGAAGGTGGGATGAGGAAAATGCTAGAGTTCCTGAGTTCTGCATCTGTGCTTTATACCCATAAGTTGACTATACACCTTTCCTTTTCTCAAACTCCTGCTGAGAGTTTGCACGTGACACTATTTTCTCTCTGTCTGGAAATTGTATTGACCCTGAAAGCACAACGTGCAAAAACCACCAAGAAAATGAGGTCTGGATAAAAAGAATACAATGGATGTACTTCCTATACCTGAACCCAACGTTACTGATAATCTAAGTTCCTTTCCTCTTGCTGTTTGTTTACAGGATCTTGGTGTCAGGAATTGGCTCTTTTTTCATGGTTGTATCCTGTTTTAACTTTAATCCAGTCATGAAGAATAGTTCCTGTATGTTGGAATTATTTGCAACATTTTGGGAATGTGTATATCTTACTAATTTATATCCAGCAACATTTTTTAATGTATGAAAATATTTTATTAATTGTATTTCTCCATTCTTCTTGTATTCAGACTTCTTTTAGTTTAGCATTAGGGTGATCAACACGGGTTGTCACCTTGAACAGAGAACTTTCTCTAACATCATGAGCTGATCTTGTAGGCTGAGATTCACATCTCAATTATTTGTCTCCAGAATGTCATTGAGTGAATAAAGCCTCATGTACAGGATCAAATACTAGAGAATCGATGTTGATATTTTGCCTTACTAACAGGACAAAGCAACTGCAGCTCTGTTCATTGTAGCATTTGTCACGTCACTCTGAGCTGTCTGCGTTCTCCTTTTCCATGTGAAGCTTCTGAGCAGCAAAACTCACTTTAGAAATTCCTGGACATGCCCATTTCCAACAGTTCTTCAAGATCCATCAGCATTTCATATGATTTTCCTAGGATTCACGTGATTAATACAGCAGCAGTCCAGTTTTATGCCTTTTAGTATTTTAAATCTTTCTGATGTGTCATCACTGGAATTAGACTACAGGCTTTAAATTGTTAGAAAAGGCTTAACAGTGTTTCACAGTACTCTGTGCTCAGGAACATGAAGACTCTATAGAGACAGAATAGAAGACAATGGAAATTTATGAAACTCTTTGCAGTGCAGTTTAAGTTTTTCCTCTTTTGTAACTGATTTTTTTTACTATCAGAGAAACTTTAAAAAGAAAAACTAATGGCAATGACTGTACAAGCCCAATTGCAAATAATCCTGGCTCAAAAAAGGATGCCCACTTCTGTGCAGTCTGCAGCGACTACGCTTCAGGATACCACTACGGGGTCTGGTCCTGCGAAGGCTGCAAAGCGTTTTTTAAGAGAAGTATTCAAGGTAGGACTAACAGGTTTTGATAATTTTGCTCAAATGAATTGTTTCATGTGATAAGGGGCTGCAGCGGTTGATCTAGTGATGAGCTGGTCTGAAATCCTGGTGTCTGGTGCTCCATGCCGAAAATAGGGCAACCCATGATTTGACTGTTTGATCTCTTGGCTCTGATGTTATCGAGATCTGGAAACATTACAGAGTGAGCAACTGATTTCTTTAGAGAAGAGGTGGAGTGCACAGCACAGTGAGGCCCTGCAGCAAAGGCCTGGGTGGGATGGCACTGCAGAACTGTCAATCTGATGGGAGTTTGTGTCCCAGCTTAGTTGCAGTAATTGAGAATTAGTTGTCATAGACGCAGCAAGAGTAGGCAATTACCTGGAGACTTTGCTTGCTGGGAGCCCTTCTTGACAAGATTCTATTGCCTGGAGCTGTGGAGTCATGGTGTATAATATCTATGCACAATGTAAGATGGGAAAATATGTATCAGGTACTAACCTGATTATTGTTAATGCTCAGCCCTCCATCCCTCACAGCCTGCACTGCACTGCACTGTCTCTTACTCTGCCAAATCTATCTAACACTTCTACTTCTGTGTCTAAATTCTTAAATGTTTGGTATTTAGTTCAAGTTTTCTGCTTGCAAAGTAAATGTGGGGCCGCACATTTGCTGTCACAGCCAGGGGGAGTCACTTATGCACCACACTGCAGCTTTGGGGCACTTAGTTTCTTTAACCTTGGCCTAGTTATCCTGGTCTTTGACCTCATCTGGGATCTTCTGGTGGAAAATTATTTGTATTGACATTGGCTACTGCATGTGGATACCAGTGCAGAAAATCCTGTTGCTTTTTGGTCTTTAGTGTTCCCCTTCCTCTTCTGCCTGCAAAGCCTTTAGCAATGTGCAGATATTTTCTTTTGGCTCAATATGGCAGAGTTGGTGCCACCAGGAGAATCAGACTTAATTCAGAACTTGTTTAGCCTTTTCAATTTGTTTTGCAAATTCTGCACAGGGAATAGTGATTTCTACAAACTGGTGCAAGAACTTTTGGTTTCTAAAATAATTGAAGAGGACTTTGTGTCCAGTTTCTCACAAATGGGGAGTGAATTTGGTCTCAAAGGGTTTTCTGTCAAGTAAATGGTTTGCCTGCTCTGTGTTGCTCACTTGTGCTTGGGCCACCAGCAAGTGGTCTTTTGTACACCTCAGTGTACCCTGTCAGGTAATGGTGTTTGTAATTCAAATAAAAGAATAATAAAACACAAATAAAAGCAAGCCAGTTCTTGGCATAAAACACTATCAAGTGCTCAGCTGCAATGGTTGTTATGCAGGATTTTATGTATTAAAATAAAAGACTTCTGGGCCTGCCATTGACCAAAATGTCAGGCTAATGTCTAATTAAAGTTAGATGGTATGACTGAGCAACTGCGTGTGGTCTCCTCAGCTTGTTTGAGTTTGTGGTGTAGTCTGTTTGTCTCACATGGCTGAACATCTGCCTGCAAGTTAAATTATCCCAATGTCACAAGAGTTTTAAATCCCTTTATACTCCTGTGTGCTTGGGTTATAATGCAACAGACAGCTTCTTCCTCCTCTCCCCCCACATTGTGTGAAGAGTGATAAACAGTAATTTGTTTTTCAGTCATATCTGCCAGTAGGAAAATGGGACAAACTGTAACCTGATCTCTTCTTTTAAAAAATGTCGCTTCAAAAATTCAAGGTTAAAATAATTCTAATTCTTGAAGACAATAGCCAGAATGGTTCAGTTAAATAATTACTCTTGGGGACATGAACTCATGGATTTACACCAAGTGGAAAAAAAACTCACTCTAATAGCAGCACTTTTGCCTGATCTTATTCTTGGTTGGGGAAAAAAATAAATCAACAAACCAACTTAAAAAGCAGCCTGGGAGAAAAGACATTAAGAAATGTAAATGAGTGACTATTTTTTGCATCCTTTGGTAATAGCTGCAAGAGATAGTTCCAGTATTTGGCAGGAGATGATTCAACTGTATTTACACCAGGAGCATACCCAAGTCCAGTTTACAGTAATAAACCTTTGGACCAGATTATTGATTAATGAAGTACAGTAACATAAAAGGGTTTGGGTGGGAATCAGGTGAGATGGGAAAGAATAAGAAGAGAACAAAGGAGGCTGTAGTGAAAACTGATGAAACGAAGATAAACACCTGTCCGGAATATCAAAAACTTACACCTTTTACTTGTGCTTTTCTTTGCAGTTACAGGATGCATTATTTCCTACCAGTCTGCTTTTTCTCTTGACCTTTTTTTTTTTTTTTTAATTAACTTTGGCCCAGGGTCAATCCTCCAAAGGCTTCTTCATTCCTAGAACTCACCACGTCAGAGTTCAGTAAATAGAGCTGTAGTTTACTTAAATCTTTGCAGGATTGAAGCTGCTCTTTTCAGCTCTGTTGAGAAAAAAGAAAATTAAGATCTGGTGTCTGCCAGCTATAGACTCCCAATATACAGTAAGAAAGTGGATGTTGGGAGCAAATTTCCACAAGAGTGCATGCTCCATTTTCAAAAAATGAGTTGGTTTTAGAAGGTGCATGGTTATGTGGCAGTCATCACTATAAAGCTATGCTATGCTGTCTGGTTAATTTTGGGGCCACAGATTGATGTTTATAATATAAGATAAATATGCATTTTTGCATCAGTTAAATTAATGGAGCTTAGATATATGACATGAAAAAGCTGAGCCGTTTAAAGTCAAGAACATTCCTGATTTGGGAAATGATCAAGAGGGATGGCTGGAAATGTTAAATTTTCCCTTCTTGCCCTGCTGCAGGACACAATGACTACATCTGCCCAGCCACCAATCAATGCACCATCGATAAAAACCGGCGCAAGAGCTGCCAGGCCTGCCGCCTGCGGAAATGCTACGAAGTGGGGATGATGAAATGTGGTGAGTTTGGCATGGCTGCCTTGTTACCTTGGGTTTTGCTGGCTTTTTTTTTTTTTTTTTTCTTCCCCTCAGCCAGTTCTGTTTCTTTTTTCCCCTTGGAATCCTAAAAAGGCACAACAGTCAATTAGAGCAAGCTTTAAGGTATTATAGGGAGGAATGAACTGATTCTTAAAGCTGAAGAGGACTTTTCGTTTTCAGACTAAAAGCTGTGGGAGGGGCCATGTGTAGGTTAAGCATGTGAAAACCATATAACCTCTGCAGAGTTTTGGGGAGGCGGGTTACTTCCATGCCATGCAGAATGGGAACTCAAGACCTGTTGCTTCCAGAGCCTTCCAGAGCCATTCTCTGCTAATGTGAGGCAAATGAGCTGTGCTCTGCTGGTTGGATGCTCTGCAGAAACAGCAATGTCACGTCAAAGCAAGAGTTAATTAGCCCAGAATTCCACCTCTGACAGTGGCAAGAGTGGGTGCCTCGGGAGGAGAGCAAGGATGAGACCAACACCTATGTGTAGCTGCTGCTGTCAGCTCCCAGCTTCCAAAAATTAGCAGCTGGGGACGTTAGTAGAATGACAGATTTTCCATTGTCCCTCTTTTCAATCCCACGAACGCTTAGCATCTACAACATTCCTCAGCAGCTTGGCCACCCATCCTGTGAAGAACCAGTTCAGTGGTTGCCCAGCTTTTGTGTGGGGCTTTGGTGGGTTGGTGAAGGGAAGGCTGCGGGAGGGCAATTCTTTTTTTGAGCAAACTATATTCAGATGATGCCCCACTGCTCTTCCACCCAAAGAAATAGTGAACAGCCGCTGTTTGTCACTGCACCACTCAGAATTATCCAGCCTTTTCTCTTGTCCCTGTCTCGTACTTACACTGATGTCACTTCAATGTAGTTGTTCATAGACAATATTTCAAAGGTTACTTTTAAGAGGAAAAGAATCTGAAAGATGTTTCAATCTAATGTATGTTTACAGTCAAGGTTTGCTGTTTCTCATAGATCCCCCAATGTATATAATAGAAACAGGCTGGGAAAATATCCCATAAGAACAGTGGAGTGGAAAGGAGAAGGTCACTGTGCTTGACTCTCCATGATTCGCAGGCGTGCATCTCGTTTCATCCCATTTAATGTAGACACCTATTTCTGTTTCAAAACTAGACACTGTTTTCATCTTCCCACTGCTTTGATCTGAAGACCGTTTGCAAAATGTAACTTCTTTCATTAAGAACGTTCTTTAGAATTCCAGCCTGCATTTATTGCTGGACAATTAATGTCCATTTTTTCATGCGACAACATTGTCTTTTTGCTTAGAGGCTCCTCTTCTCTTTGTTGTTAACACCCTGATTTTGTTTAGGGACTGCATCATATCCCCTCACAACCTTTGTTTTAGTTGGCTAAATAAACCAAGGAAACTTCTTGTCCTGGAAAATAGGAAAGTAGACAGAATCTGGAAATCATCAGCTTGTTCCTCCACCTGCTCCAGGTGCAGATAACCCAATTTACACTTGGATGGCCAGAATCATGCACAGCATTCCTGTGACTCTCCTCACTGCAGTACCACTAATACATTTCTGTTGCTGCAAGAACTTTTCTCTGTGCACAACCCAGGATCCTATTTGCCTTTTCAAGGTAGCATCATGCTGGCAGTTCATAATCACGCCACGATCTGTTAAGATTGCAGCCTCCCTGTTCATTTCTAGCTGATAACTCCCAGTGTAGAACTGAAATTTCAACTGTTCCTTGCATTATTTTGTACCCCTGAAGTACATTTAGTTTCTTTTGCTCAAGTCAGATGGTTCTTTCTATGTGAAGCTCATGTCTTTTCCTACAGTGATGATGCATCTCAGCTTTATTGGTGTGTGGTCTTTATTATTTATTAGTGTGGTCTTGGCCTCCAGAAAGGAAAGGCTTATGCCTGCAAATAAGACTCCTTTCAGAACCTGTATTTCTGAATTGTGCCACTGTCTTTTGATTGTCTTTATGACTGAGAATTTTGCTCAAAGTTTTTGCAATGGAGATTTCTTACTAAGCCCCAGTTCTGGAGTTGGAAAGGCTTTGTCAAGATTGATTCCAGGATAATATTATAAGGCAGACATTCACAATGCTTGCCTTAAATTAATCCTTTTGTTCTAGCTGTCCAGAAAGTCCTGGTGCGTGATTAGACCTCACGGGCACTGTGGTATTACAAGTAATAAATTACAGGATGCACTTATGTCCTAGCCTGTGTTTTTTTGAATCTTGTCGCATATTCATAAACATGTTTTCCTACCATAACGATTGTCTGCAGGACATTAATGACTATGCCAGAAAAAAAATGACAGATTGAAACTATAACTGAGAAAAAAAAAGAAAAGAAGAATTGTATTTTTAAATAATTAGTTTTTTTAATAGTAGCACCAAAGCTTGAAACTCTCAAGAATTTAGTTTGAGAGTCTGAACAATTTAATTTCAGAAAAAAGAACATAAAAATTACTCAGAACTGTCTGAATCACCTGATGAGTTAAGTGCCACCTGTGAGTAATGCTGATGTACGGACACATGGTGACAGACATTTAAACCAGACAGATTTTAAGACAGTATTTCTTGCATGAGATGCTTCCTGCAGACCAGACCGATTATCTCTCAAATGTTTTCTCACTAGAAGCGTGCTTTAATAAAAATTTTTTATTGTAGAAAGCCGTAAAAGAGGACACTTTGTTTTTAATGAAGGTTTTTCTGCATCTCTGCTCTTTTCTGAGGTCACTTAGTGAATGGGTTGGTTCACATCTGCTGGATGGGATAGAATCCCATTTGTGAGTGCATTTTTGCTCAGTGTTCAGCAGAAGTGATAAAAGAAATTCAATTACCACTTTGTAGTTTATGAGAGCTCTTCATAAAATCTCAGCACCATTCCAAACATATCTGTAAATGCTCACTTTGCATATTATCAATAGACACGTTGAGAAAAAACACACACATAGGTACTTGTGTATTTAAAATATACGTTTCTGTGTCTAAATGGGATTAAGCAGTACATGCCATCTTGAATACAGTAGGAGCCAGCAAAAAAGTGTTGCTCTGGAGTTTCCTGGTCTGAAATTCTCTTGGATGTTGTCAGCTTCAGAAATGTTGAGAAGTCAGCCCAACAAGCCACAGGTATTTTGGTGGAGGCCAGCTTGGGGGTGCCTTGTATTAAGGTGATAATGGATTTTCTTACGGAATATACCATCATTGCCCAAAGCACAAGGGTCTTAGACATTGCATCTGCCAATTTCTCTGCAAGAAATCCACCCTAGATCAACACCCTGCTGTTCCAAACAAGAAAGCTACTGATGAAGTTTGGCACTAGGACTGCTAACAGTGGTAGAAAAAGAATTACCAGAAAAATTGCATTGTCATCAGGAACAAAGAAAGAGAAACTGCAGTACGCTCTGCCCAGTAAACTTGAATAAAACAGATCAGGATAAAACTGATCTTCCCTTGGAACTTTCTGGTGTTTACCTGGGGAGCTGAAATGGACTTGGACTGTTTGTCAAAGGCAGTGAAGAGGAGGGGAGTTGCTTCATCACTTTGCACTCTTGGAGCAGCTTTGCCCTGCTTTGCTTTTGATTTGCTTCCTGAGGTTCAAATAGACCTTCTTCCATAAGGAGTTCTCAGTTTCCCTGACTTGTCTTTTATTTCCCTCCTCTACCCTGCTCCTATATCTTTTTCCCCATGTGTCAGTTTTCAACACGTTGAAAATGTTCCAAAGATAAAGCTACTTTCAGCCCCAAGGGCTAAGAGGCCATACTCAAAAGTGATGGAGAGATGCTGCTCTTGAATCCTGGCATCATCCTACAAGTTTGCAGGAAGGAAAACAGATTTCTCTGTGGGCTGGTTCAGGATTTGGCTTTTTCTCCCGCGTGTGGCTGCTGTGTGCAGTTGAAATACTGTAAAGTACTTTTCACACAGCAAATAAGTGGGGACAAAATGTTTCAAGGCATTCTCTGGACATGAGATGTATTAATTGCATTTTAGCTTTTACAGAAATCGCGGTAACTTTGGCTCATGTTCTCACGTGCACACGGGCAGACGGCAGCTCCTTTGTCAGTAGCTCTGCCCTGGAATATGTGCTCACCAGAAGGTTTGCATTTGCTTTCAGAGGTGACTGGAGCGATAATGATTTACTGGAGCCAGTTTTAAGCTCAAACACTTTCAAAAACTGATTATAATATATCCAATGGTAGAATCTGCAGTTGCTACAGAACCGGTTAGTTATATAAGCCATTGCCTGGGACCAAAATCAGTATGAAGGGCAATGTGCCATGTAACTGCCCACTGTATCAGACAGCATTTGTGATTTTCAGAGAATTTGTAAAGCTTGAAAAATAGTGTGTTTTGCTGCCAGTAATACCTGCTGTGGCTTGTTCGTGGGTGAGTGAACAGGCTCATTTTAATGCCTTTTTTTCAACATGCCTTATTTCTTATATCTTGGGGTCATTTACTCATGTGATCTGTGGTGCTGTAGCCCAAGGTTTTGCCCTTAGCCCAGCATTCTCAGCTGAATACAGCAATTTTCTTGCACAAAATAGCTCTAAATAAGGAGAGTGTGGTAAGAAGAATGAGGGATTTGGTAATTTTGCACTTCTGCAATTGCCTGAATTACCTTTCTAGAAATTAATATTAGATATTAAGTACAGTTAGGGAGTTTGTGGTAAAGTCAAAGATAGTCCCTAATCTGGGGAGCTGTATTTTATTGCTCTGCCTTTACACACACTGATCCACATCTCTGTGCCAAACGTTAGGCTGGTTGATAATTATTTATAATATATAGTTTTATAAACATTTATACATGTCTGTTGCATGCTAATAAACGTTATAGGTAAAATTTCTTAGTCCTGTCTAAACTTTGGACTTGAATAGAAAGCAAAGAAGTTGCTTTATGTTGTTGAAATGTGCTGTTTTAATTGGAAAGACTGGTGTTTTCTGCTGTGTCAGTTGACTAGAAGGCTTAAATGTAATTTTATTTTTCTTTAAATACAAGCAGAAAAAAAATGAAGTGGAAATAAATGGTATCTCTTTTAATTATCTTTTATGCACACTGTTGGGTGATTCAGCCTACTCCTGCTTTGGCAATATATGGTGAATAAAAGTACCGCAAATAGCTCAAAATCTGCTTTGGTTGGGTTTTTCCCACCTTGTTTTTGTCATCAGATATATTTTCTTTAGTAGCAAGTTTTTAATGCAGAAATATAATACTCCTAGTCTGGCTTTCTACACTGGTTATATGATTATAGAAATTTGGTTTATGTTTTAAATGGAGCACATTTTTTATAATAAGAACCGGTTACATAAGAAAGTCGATTCAGTTAAATAACCTAAAGTAATTTAAAGGGGTTTGCTAGTTCCCAGTAAGAACACTCCACAAGTACTGAGACCTTCAATACTCTGAATATCACAACCTGACTGAATTATCTTTAGATGGAGCACTGAGTGCAGCTGTGCACATGGAAATTGTTCAAGATTATGTCAATTAGAACAGAATGCCAGACTACTTTTAAAATTGCTTTTAAATTTGATTTCTTTGATCTTCATCAAATTACCTTCTCAATTACCTGCGTGCTTATATTTTCTATATATTTATATAAGCTTATATTTATATTTATAAGATGAAAAATATTATTTAATGATCTTTACAACAGTGAAATGGAAAAGATAACTCAGATAATGCATATCACAGAGCATTTGGCATTTTTTCATAGCCTAAGAAAATTTTTACTCTACCCTGCCTACAGCTTTTATTCCCTCTGCTATTTTTCTTGCTCTGTATTTCAAGGTGCCCATGGGAAATGTGTTTCAGTTTTCTCAGTAGTGGAAACAAGGTGCCATGTTTCTTTGTGGTTATGGTCCTTCCCATGCCACGGAGATCAGAGCCATGGATGTCTCTAGGCAGAGCACCCTGGGCACCTCCTCATCTGTCTCCAGCTGTGCCATTGTTTCAGCTGCCTGCTTCACTGTTGGCCTTTCCTCTTTGTCTTTCCTGATGGAAAATACACACTTTCTGTGCATGACATGATTTCAGAACAGTCTGCAGCCTCCTGTGCCATTCTAGTGGTTTTTTTTGGAAGCTGACAAATCACTTCAAGATGCTCCTCTTGGCCTTTGTGCATTAGTCAAAAAATGAGGCTTAGCACAGAGTTCACTACATTATCCAGGTGCCTTTGTAGAAAATAGTCTATGCCTCGGTGGCCTTTGACTCTCTCAGGAAGGATTTGCCCCAGCAGATGGTGGAAAAAATTGCTCTGTTACTTCTGTGGTTCTGCAGGGAACCTTTTTTTGAGTATTTTCATCAAGTCGCATTCCCTGAATCTACCATAAGATTATGTCTCAAATTCTGACTGACTCTGCTGGTATGTTATCTTCCCTTAGCTGCTGTTCATCTGCTCTGGCAACTCATAGCTAGTTGTCATTCGGCTAAGCATTTGGCTCTACAAATTATTTATTTCCTTTAATCCATTATTAGTGCAAATATCCTGTGTGCACTCAGCCCTTTTCACCATACCCGCATCCCTTTCAAAGTTACAAAACCATCCTTGCTCCAAATAGTGCAGACCTTAAGCTGGACTTCCAGCTGGAAAATACTTCCAGCCCCAAATGGCTCATCCCACTTGGATAGCTCTATGCCTGAGCTCTGTTCATTGGACCAACTTTGCCTATTGGTCTTCTCCAGTCTCTTGGATTTCCAGGTAAAGTGTGTTCTCCAATACTGAGAACTTCTTTAATGAGAACTTAATTAACTTTCTTCTACATCAGCATGGTTTACTGTTGAACAGGCAGCAAGTGAGAGGGTGAAAGCCATGTGCAGCTGAAAGGTGCGTGTAGGAGTCCTGGAAGACTTTTACATCCTTATTCAGTCCTTGGCCCTTATTTAGTCAGGTTGTTCCTGACTGGCCTTTGCATTCACCCCTCCCACAGATTGCCCCAAATGCTGTTTGACAGCTGCTGAAGACACGACAGGACTATGACCTGAAAAACTACCTCCATCTGAGGTTCCTCTGCCACATGAGACTGAGTCTGCATTTACCCACCATCTTATTTAGCAAGACAAAGCCTTGTCAACAGTATCTGAAATTAATTTTTTGTGGCCCCCCTCTTTGCCAACCGAAGTAGAAATATAGCTGAATGCTTTATGAATATTATGGTTTTGGAGAAACTTTTAGACTCTTTGGTTGGCAGCTGTTCAAGAAGAGGTAACAGTGATGCCACCAATAACACTGACAGAGAATTAGACAATATTTGGTTTTGTCGGAATGACCAATTAATTAAGTCCAGGGCTGTTCTTTGCAACAGAAATAACATTCTGTAGGCAGAATTCCAAACAGGGGACTTGGTCCTAGTTGTAGATATCCAAATTCCCTTTGGAGAAACTCCTGATGACTTTTTGGGGCATGGGGAGAAAATGGGTTGAATTTTGTGAGTTGCTGGCTGAACACCCAGCTAACTCTGAGGCCCAGCTGTGCTTGTTCCTGAGGCATTTAATCTGTAACATAGCCCAGACTTTCAAGTCATCTTTTCCTCAGTCTACATCTAAAGAAGAATTTACAATCAGTTACCTTTATTTGACTTTAGAGATCTGATTTATATCTTTTTGATGTCAATGGGAGTTTTCCACTGGACTTTTAAAACAAGTTACCCAAAGTTCCAAACCAAACATTTTTAAACTTTATTTTTGTTTAGTAGTGTCAGGAAAAAATTGATCCACAAACACCAGAGGTTTATGTCCAAAAAGGAGACAGAAGAGTCCTGTAACTTTATTCATGAATAAAGGGAGAGGTCATGGGCATTTCCCTTGAGGTCTCTCAAATTGCTAGAGGACTCAGCCACTTTTTATCCTAATTTCCTGGCCACAGATTCCCTCTCTCTTTTCCCCATGGGCTGAGGTGCTTGAGAGGTACAGACTTTCCAAATCGCCTAATACAGACCCCCTTCTAATGTATATTCCCCCCCTCCTTTTGTTTTCTTTGTGTCTCTGTTCTTTTTCTCTAAGTCCAGGGATTTAACATGTCCTTGGGTGAGTAACAGTCTGTGTCAATTAATGGAATTCCTATGGAATTTAAGGTTCCCCCCATTGCTTCTGTCACCTATCAGTATCTGGCCTTATCCACCAGCAGGCCCCAAAGTTTGTTTGTAAAGACATCTCCCTCTTGTTCCTTTTGGTAGAATAAACAAAACCCCCCAGCTGAAGTCAGCAGGAACAAAGTTAAGTCCAATGCTGAATGTCCTAGAAACTTAACATTCAATATTCAAACATCCAGTATTGAAGGGTTTACAATATTGGATGTTTGAATCCAATATTGTAAACCTCCTCCCCAAATATTTGGGTTTACACAACGCAACCTGAGAGGAAAACCTCTCCAATGCCACCGCGTTCCTCTCCCGGCAGGCTCGAGGAGAGAGCGCTGCGGGTATCGCATCCTGCGGAGCCACCGCAACGCCGAGGAGCGTGTGCACTGCCTGGGCAGAGCCAGGAGGTACAACGAGGCAGCCACGAGGGTCAAGGAGATCCTGCTGAGCACCGTGAGCCCGGAGCAGTTCGTGCTGACGCTGCTGGAAGCAGAGCCGCCCAACGTGCTGGTCAGCCGGCCCAGCAAACCCTTCACTGAGGCCTCCATGATGATGTCCCTGACCAAACTGGCAGACAAAGAGCTGGTGCACATGATCGGCTGGGCCAAGAAAATTCCTGGTGAGAAATTCAGGCTTATTTTGGTTTGTTTCAGTCAATGGTTTTACCGTCAATATGTCATTCTCTACTCTGAAGTGGCAGAACAGCGCAGTAAGTGAAGGGTATGAAAGTCAGGCTTTCTGTCCTGTAAATTAATGGAGAGTTTATTGCATTCAGTAATTAACCTGGGTGTATTTTGATTTAGACACTGTATAACCCATAACTTGCTGTTGGTTGTTACTCAAATACTTGTTCATTTTGCCATAAAGCAGCGCTGGTGTTGTATGTAATTCCTCATCAGATACAAATACCTGATTAAGCTGATTTAGAACCTTCATTTAACACCAGATTCTTTCCTTGAGTCCTGATAGAAGGTTTTTAGTACAGCTGGTGAAAACTGAAGGGTGTCCAAGTCCTGGGTGTCTGCAATCGTTTCATTTGACAGAGCTGCTACAAAAAAACACCAGGGGAGCACAGTATTGATCTCAGATTTATCACGTGCACTCCTTCAAAATAAAAATCAATAAGGCTTCTTTTGGTTGTTGGCCCCACCAAGAACATGCACTGCAGTGCTCTGTTAGCGCCCGGAATGTCTCACGTGTGCCCACGGCATCGTGACGATGAACCATTTAACTTCTCACAAACCAGAAATGGTGAACGTTTTCCAGGTCCTTCTCCATGGAGTGCCCGTGATTAAAACAGGCGGAATAAAAATTAAAAGTGAGCTAAAAGCATGGAATAATTGGTCAGCTGCTGAGCTGCTGGGGAGGAGATGTTTGCACCCCAGGAGCATCCCAAAGCCACACTGGACATTTGCAAAGTGATGGTGGCTTGGCTGTTAACGTGGGATGTTTTAAACAGGGAGCCTAAATCCTTTATCTTTATTTGTCCTGGTTTAAGAAACTCTGAAAATAACTGTGAAGTAAGTAACCATAAGGGGTTAAATGGTATCTGTTGTTATAATTTCTTGTGTAATCATAAAAACTTGATTAAAAGGTGCCATTTCAGAGGACTCCACACAGTTATGCTTATCTAGTAGGAAGTGAATTGTGAGGGAAACCAGTTGTAGAAAATGACCTCATTTTAAGCAACATCTCAGTGGGAAAAAACCCAATCCAACTTTTTCCATTTTCTAATTATTATTAATTTCTTTTTTTTAACTCTGACACCTTTTTTTTAAAAAAAAACCAAACCCACAAACCCAAAACCTCAGACAGTTAAGACCAATTATTTTTATTTTTTAAAAGATCAGTTTCCAAACCAGCCCTTGTTTTGGCATCAGTCACTTTTAGTTTATTTTAAAAATATGTCAGAAATAAAAACCTTTTCCTGGCAGTAAGAGAAGTGTATGAAGAAAACCCATTGAAGCGATCAAATCCCTTCAAAACAGTTCTTGGGAATGTTGACACTTTGTTGTCTCTGTTTTTTTCTGATCACTCCTGTTACACAGAACAGAAATAAACAGCATTTCAGAAGAATGCCAAAAATAGATGCAATGTTTAATATGCACCTAATTATAAGTAATATTACATGGCAGTTGCAGCATTTACTTCCATGTGGATTGATTTTTTGTTATTCACTGAAAAAACTGTGATGACTGAAGCTCAGGACAGGGAATTTCATTTTTCAAAAACTCTTGCCTGAAGGCAATCATGTCGATCCACACCTGATTCCTGGGGGTAATGTCTTAGGAAAAAACAGAGAGTTCTTGGCTAATGGCCCAGTAAGCAGTAATTTTGCTTTCTGAAAAGCTGAATATTTGCTTTTGTGTACCTGGGTTAGGAGCCCATTTTTGCCTCTAAGTTATTATTGAATGTTATTTTGACACTCACTGGAAATGAAAAAAAAAAAAATCCCTATTGTATTAACAGCAAGTTTTTGCCTAAATAAGAAAAATACATGTTTATATTTTGTGGGGTTTTAATATTTAATGACAGTCTTTTGTTATGAATTTTACTCTGTGGCTGTATTTTTGTCTGTACTTTCAGCCTAATGTGTTGTATTTTTTTTGTTGCTCAGTAAAATAGAAGCTGACATCTGGATTTTTTCCTTCTGAATTCCAAGTATTTGAATTCTCGGTTGTCAGGCAGCAGAACACAGCTTCTATAATTGCCTTTTGCTTTGTTGACCTAGTCTAAAAGAGCTTAACATGGTTCATTGCTGAAGCCGTATTGCAAATCGATAAGATGTTGTCACAATATTGAAATTTGGATTCATTATGCAACCTAGTGTGTTGCTGACCAGAGCAGTCTGTCTTTTTCTAGTCTTTACACACCCAGCACAAGTATTTTTTTCTTGTCTGTAGTAGGAATTTACAATTAAATGATAAGGTATGGAGCTCAAAATTTAAAGGACGTGTAATACAACCGTACAAAAATTAGTAGTTTAATGTACTCTGGAGGAAAGGAAATTAGTAATCTAATGTGTTCTGGGACTTCTGACACTGCAGTGGAAGCCGTGGTTGTTTGCTGTCCTCAGTTTTTGGAGCAGGATGTTGTTAGGAAAAGGAAAAGCTGTGCTCAATGATCCTACTGCTGCTGCTGCTAATGTGAGTTTAGCGATGACATCTGTAATAAATCTGGATCTTCAAGAACTGTAGATTGAGCCCTGGGACTTGGTCTGGCATCTCACTCAACAGAGAGAGTTTTTAAACCTAATAATTCCTTGTTTATGCTTGAGAAATCAGTACAAGCTGATGTAAATATTTATTTAAATATACTCTGAAATGTCTTAGACCTGTTGTTTCCCAGGAAACTGCCACTGTCAATTTTTATACTATTTCACCCTTTCGTGAAAATTTTCCTAAAAGCACTTTCAAATGCTGGGTGCGTGTGGCAGATAATTGGTTGTTGGCTGTGCGTTCTGTAGTCAATTCTCTGAGGGTGGAATCCAAGAGGGAAGGTGCCACTCCTGGGCTCCTGTTTACCCTTCTATAAAATCAGAATCAAGGCTTCTACAAAATCAGAATTAAGGCTGTACCAGCTTTGAAAAGCAGCACGTTCAGCGATGATAAAAGGGAGCATTGCCCAGCTCAGGTCAGCCCCTGGCTGTCACCGACTCTCTTCCAGCTGAGTGCTGTAATAAGATTAAAATACATGGAGCATTTGTATAAATCACTGACAGAGAGATTCTTTGGCAGCCCAAATGTCCTGTGTGTATTTTAAGACCTCAGACAATTGGGAAGAACTTCAGGAAACCTGTCTGCCATGGCCAGGCTGTAAGGATTTGTCACCACACAGTGTCAGAGATGCCAGCTCAGCTGAAAATGGAGCACCTTTGCCAAGGGCACGAGCTAATGGAGCTCAGCTTTGAAAAACCTGTGGCCTGATCTTGGTTTCGATCACTGAGCAGCTCTTCATCATATCTGTGTTTTCCTCCTTGACTGAGCAGTCTGTTTTCCCACTTGCATTTTTATCATTTACACTTCTGATATTTTGGTTTGGAGTGTGTAAATTTTATTTACTTTTTTGTTTGTTTGTTTGTTTTTGGTTTTTGGGGGGGTTTGTTGGTTTTTTGGTTTTTTTTTTTTGTTTTTTTTTTTTTTTTTTGTTGTTGTTTTTTTTGTTTGGGTGGGGTTTTTTGTTTGGTTTTTTTTGTTTGTTTTTCTCTTTTTTTTTTTTTTTTTCTGGGGAAGAGAAAGGAAGGTCAGTGACTCTCTCTCCCTTCTGGCTGTGCTGTGTTGCTATCTGAGGCCTTGCTAAGTTCTGGACAGAAATAAATCATAGAATCAGAGTCATAGAATCATAGAATGAGTTGAGTTGGAAGGGACTTCAAAAATCACCTCGTTCCAACCCCCTGCCATGGGCAGGGACACCTTCCACCAGACCAGGCTGCTCCAAGCCCCATCCAACCTGGTCTCGAACATTCCCAGGGATGGGCAGCCACAGCTGCACTGGGCACCCTGTGCCAGTGGCTCAGCACCCTCACAATATTTTTTCTAACATTTCTCTTCTTTTAGGACGAGAATATAAAGCAGGAGATTCTGCAGTCATTTGAGTTTCACCAGCTCTGTGGGAGTAATTGCACTAAAACACCACTCTGCTTTATTCCAAACATTTCGTGGAAGATTTGGCAATGATAGTAGCAAATATTTTTATTCCGATTTGAAATGGCAGCCTGGCGCTTCAGATGTCAGTGCTCCCTTGTCTTCGCATCCCGTAGCTCTTTCTGGTTCTTTCTGTTTCTCCTATACTCATTTTTCTTTATCAAAACAGAGAATTTAACAAGTTGATTTATTTTATGCTATTTCCATCACTTTAGGCTTCATTGATCTCAGCCTCTATGACCAAGTAAGACTCTTGGAGAGCTGCTGGATGGAAGTTCTAATGATTGGTTTGATGTGGAGATCAATCGACCACCCTGGGAAACTGATTTTTGCACCAGACCTTGTATTAGACAGGTAAGGGGAATAAATTTCTTGAGAACACTTCATATTAGCATGCTTGGACGTGGGGTGAGTGGTAAGAAGAAGAGGAATAAGCATGGCAGGTGTTATTAATATTTCCTCTCACAATATCATTTACTTGTTCCTGTAACAATGATGTCCTGATGTTCCTCACCCTTACAGGGGCTTAAGGAATGCTGAGCTTAAAAAACATTGCTGAACTTGCAAATTCCTGAGCTCCTGTAGCACTGAGGGTGAAGTTTCTCTGCATTTTCCACATCTTTTGCTGGTTTTGCTCCCTTTGCTGCAGGTCTCTAGATGCTGACGCTGTAGATAAAGCAACACAGCACACTACATTGTCCATTGGTCCCTACATCCCCCATTAAAAAGTAGATATAGTGTCAGGCAATATATTAATTATATTAAATAGGTTTCCTACCTGTTTTTGTCCCTGCCACTACAACAGACTTCATAGTTAGCTGTAATAATGAACATTGCAGCGCTAATCAAGAGGGATTTAAAGACCTCTCTCTTGCTGTTGAATACTGAGAATATTTTTTCAAGGAAAAGCAGGGTGTTTTCAAGTTTGAAGATTATTTCTCCATAGCATCATGTACCAGGAAGGAAGAATATGGATTAGTAAGGTTGTTTTTCTACAGAACCTAAGAAGGATTTGACCTGAGCTTCACATTGGTAAAAAGTCAGGGAAACAATCTCCTCTCCTGGGTAGTCTTAAAATGTCTTTTAGCCTTTTCAACCTGGGAAAATTCAGATTTTCACCAGTTCTGTGACTTGCAATCTATAATTATCACTGCAGATACAGATAGGCCAAATTGGCTAATAAAAGAAATAAATTTAATTATAAAACAGAGGAAATAAATATTATTTGCGGATATAAAATTCAATGCGAGGACATGCTGCATTGTTCAGTGCAATGATTAGAAATTGCTCAAAATGTACAAGACATTTAATTGCTCAGGAGCTAATATGTGCTGAATAGAGAAAGAACTTTTTATTAATTTCTTCATTTCCTCAAGACATGGCAGAGGGGGAGCTTACAAGTATCTGGGCATGCTGTAATTTTATGTAGGACATCCTTAAATGAACCTGGTCAGTAACTTGATTGTTTCCATCTTAGTTGAACTTAGAATCCTAGAATGGTTTGGGTTGGAAGGGACATTAATAATCATCTCATTCCACCATCCTGCCGTGGGCAGGGACACCTTCCACCAGCCCAGGCTGCTCCAAGCCCCATCCAGCCTGGCCTCGAAGGGCACCAGGGATGGGCACCCACAGCTGCTCTGGGCAGCCTGTGCCAGGGCATCCCCATCTCACAGGGAAGAATTTTGTCCTAATATCTAAGCCAAACCCACTCTCTTTTCATTTGATGCCTTTCCCGCTTGTCCTGTTATTCCAAGCCCTTGTCCAAAATCCCTCTCCAGCTCTCTTGGAGCCCCTTTAGGCACTGGAAGGGGTTCCAAGGTCTCCCTGAAGCCTTCAGATACTTTTCCTAATAATCTTTGCAGACAATTCTTCTCTGGTACCTCTGTCCTTGTTTAAAATCTGGCAGCTGCCTGTCCTTCTCCAAAGCTCAAAATTCTTTGCTATGAGGAACGCAGGAAACTCGGCAATAAAAAATACTTTCCTGCAGGCAGAACCTGCTGCCCCTGGGTGGTGTTACCTCTCCTGAAGGCTCAGCGCCTTTCTCTTGTGATGCAGTAAATTTCTGTAATTCCCCCGCACTGCTGTGCTTAAATCTGTCTCATCTTAAGAACATTACAGAGAAAAAAAAAATCTCCTATTACAAATAGTATAAGAAGCCTCCCTTTGAGTACTGTTGTTGTAGAGCTTAATCCTTTTTTTAGTCCAGTACATGTAAAACAAAACTAACAAAAGGACTGGAACAGCAACTTCAGTGATTTAAAATTTGCCATTGCTGAATTTTAAACAAATTGGAATGATTTGTTTGGGGTATTTTTCAGATCAGAAGACAGACTTCTAATATCCAAAATGGAGAAAATTGCATTCTGTAAACACTTGCAAATATAAAAATAACCAAACCACAAAACCACCAAAACCCCAAATACCTTTCAATACCTACACAGAAAAAGGTGCTCAGAGATAGGGACAAGAGTTGTTTTATTCTTTAAAAATGTCTTATTATTCCAAGTAACTTATTTTAGGAAGTCTTTCTTTTTCACAAAGCCCTGAGGCCTCCATTAGGAACAAACATGATGTTATTGGTTGTGGTAAGTCCTTGTGAAACAAATCTGGAAATTTTTTTTCAGGTGGTACTGTGCCCTGCACTGCAAACTGATTATCCAGAATTATACAGGCTGGGAGGATACAGAAATATGATACTTATGGTTAATCCTGCTTGTACTTTAAAGAGAAAAATCAGTTTCTTATAAATGCTGCCCTTCCATACCAGTGTAATTTTCAATTTAGATTTCATGATAGAGCCTTTTAAATTCTCCCAGAGATGAGACAGATAGGCTTTTGCACCCTCCATGCTTTGACATTTATCTGTCTGAGCCAGCTCCTTAATTCTACTTTTTTGGTAACATTTTGAATGTGTTTCCGTAGGGATGAGGGGAAATGCGTAGAGGGGATTTTGGAGATCTTTGATATGCTCCTGGCCATGACCTCGAGGTTCCGAGAGCTGAAACTGCAGCACAAGGAGTATCTGTGTGTCAAGGCAATGATCCTCCTCAATTCCAGTGAGTATGGGGTTGGCTCTAATACTCACCGAACTCTATCTTTTGTTTTGAGGGTGGCTGGGAAATCAGCCTCAAAAAACCCAAAATATCAAATGATAAAAAACTGTTGAAAGAGAGTAATAGGAAAGGACTTCTGCCTGATAGATTGTAAAGATTTTTGCTCAAGAAATTTCTAAACTGCATCATTTGCTGGATTTAGGGCTATGTCCCGTTGCAAGAAATGCATGAAAGATCCCAATTCTGAAAGCTTCTCACAAGGTGGGGCTCATGGCCCAGGCTGTGGGTCTGCCCTTTCCAAAGGGAACTTTTTCCTATCTCTGTGGATTGTGGTCATGTGTAAAGTTACTCTACAGCTCTAAAAACCTGTCTTTAATTCTTAATTCTTGTAATACTAGTTACTCAACTGAGTGAAGATTTATTTGGCTTAAATGCTCCTATTTAATGGTAATGAGTTTGTCAGAAACGATTGAAAGTATTCAACAGTTCTGCAAGATGAATTTCAGGACAGGAGCTTTGCTTTGCAGCCTCTTACACATGGCAAGTGTTTGCTAGTTTAGGGTTGCCTGCAGTACAATAATTTTTTTGCCCCAGAACATTTTGTAGTTAATGTTGACAAAAAAAATCCAACAACAAAATAACAGCTGAACTATTTACATCTAATGCTTTCAGCAAGAAGCTGCTGCAGAATTCTGAAGGGGAATAGTCCAGCTGCAATCCTATTTGTCTGCCCACTGCTTTGGGTGGGAATGTTGCTCTGCTGGAGTGTAAAAAGCTCTGCAGAGGGATCTGGGCAGGCTGGATTGATGGGTCAGCACCAACAGCGTGAGGTCCAACAGGACCAGGTGCTGGGTCCTGCACCTTGGCCACAAAAGCCTCCTGCAGTGACACAGGCTGAGGGAAGAGTGGCTGGAAAGCCATCGTGATGATGAGAGGAAATGAGTTTTCATGGTGATGATGAGAGGAAATGGCCTCAAGCTGCACCAGGAGTGGGTTAGAGCGGATATTGGGAACAATTTCCTCACCAAAAGGGTGGTCAGGCATTGAACAGACTGCCCAGGGAAGTGACGGAGTCACCATTCCCGGAGGGATTTAAAAGAGGTGGAGGTGTGGCACTTGGGGACGCAGTTTAGAGGTGGCCTTGGAAGTGCTGGGTCAAAGGCAGGACGTGGTGATCTTTAAGGTTTTTCCAACCTAGATGGTTCTATGATTCTATGGATACCACTATTTCAACAGACAACAAAATCAGGGACTTTTTTTTTCCCAAAATATCCACCAAAAAAAACAACCAACCAACCAACCGAAAACAACCAACCAACCAAACAGAAAAACCAAAATCCACCAAAAAAAAACCCCAACCCCAAAAAAACCCACAAAAAAGCCCAACAGCTGAAAAACCCCAACAAAATCCCACATTTATCAGCCATATTTTCTTCAAAGTTCACATCTCAAAAGATCTCTCCTTTCACTTTCCCTGCTCTCCTTTCTCATCAAAATTAATAATTTTCTCCTAATTTTCAGGGTATTCTGGAGCTCTGTCCTTCCATAGGTATCGCTAGAGGGATTGCTGTGGTTTGCTCTTTCCCTTGTCCAGGTCTCTTCTGCTTTATCAATAATGTTATTGTGTGCTTCCAGACCTTCCTAGTGATGATTTCCTTTCTTCCTTGTCCATACTCCCAAACCTCTTATTTTTTTTCCTGTTTTTGCTGACTTTCAAGGTTTCTCACTGCAGGCATGTGCTGTATTCTGACACCCTTAGTGATCTGCAGGGACACCATGACCAGCTGGGTCACTATGAGCAGTGTCACTGTCATGTGCTCCTTCCTCCCTATGATATACTCAGGGAAAAAGGGGTTTTTTCAACAAGAAGGGGTTAGAACAAGCATTATAGTAATAGTTCATAATAGTTAAAAAACAAGGGACAGGGAAAAAGCCCCTGGAGAATGGAGAGCACATCCATTCACCTGACTGAAAGGTCTATGTGCAACATGTCTGAGGAGGATTTGGGAGAATTGCTCACTTTGCAAATGATGTGGCCATCAAATTTTGGCGAAGGAATGTCACTTGAAGCTTGATGTGGCACATGGAGCATCATTTGCTCAGTCTGGAGGGTGCTGTCAGGGAATGTATCTTCTCTAATTGTGCTGAAATATTGCATCATAATAAAATCCACAGTCATAAAGTTCTTTTCTTCCTCACAAGCAGCAAATATTTCTTTCTCTTGTCTGGTTAGGCATGTTCCCCTTGTCAGCAGAGGAACCTGAGAGCAACAGGAAACTGCACCACCTGCTCAACGTGGTCACAGAGGCTCTGGTATGGGTCATTGCCAAGAGCGGGATCCCCTCGCAGCAGCAGACAACTCGCCTGGCCAATCTGCTGATGCTCCTCTCTCACATCAGACACGCCAGGTACATTCTAAATCAACACGTCAACACTTGTGTTGTGTTAGTGCTTGTTTATTACAGAAAAAAAAAAAAAAAAAAAAAGGGTGGCCGGAACTCCAGAGCACTCCTGAGGGCATGCTGGTGCTGCTCTTCACCTCTCTCACTGTGAGACTTTCCTTCCTAGCACAACAAAACCACCAGTAAACTCAAATGTTTGCTGGCACTCAATGATGTGATGATGTTAAAATGCTGTGCTAACCTTATTACATTAAATTACTTATTATGCAGCTGCTTGAAAAATTTAATGATAATAACACAAATTCAGCCCTTCAAAAAAAAAAAAACCCACCCAGCCATTAAAACTCTTCCATTCAACATGAAAATCTGTTCCAAAACTGATCTGCAGTGTGGGCTTTGGTAGAGCAAAATGGACTTTGGGGGCTATGCTTTTCCTAGACCACATTCATAGTCTTTTATGCGGAGCTACAGTGTTTTTGCCAAATGACTTATGCTGCAGCAACGTCAGGCTCCTGTTTTCCCCGTGGGAAGTGCCTCCTCTGCTCCCTGCCAGCTCTTGGACCTCCTTGAGCTGCTCACCTGTGCTTGTGGGACAGCAGACAGAAACACGAGGTCTGACAAACACAGGCATGAATTTTCAATCTGTTTGTCGTTTAAAATAATTACCTATTAGCTATTCTCTAAGCTGTCTCATGGCTTGACTTTGAACGGTGTGTCCAGGGAAGATGTCCTGGCACCAGGCTGGAGCACACAAAGGAGAGCTGGGAGTATCTGTAGGGACACTGGAAAAGGGATGGTCACCCTTGCAATAAATGTCCTGGGAGAGGAGATGGCAGCAGCAGGGACCTGATGGTGCTGAAGGACAGCTTTTATCAGTCAGTTTGTGAACTGGGGGTGAGTTTGAGAGCTGGCCTTGCAGAAGCTCCAGCACCAGCCAGAGCTGAACCTGACTCATGGCTCCAATGCATTCTTGCATGTAAAGATGTTGTCACTGTTGATAGTGGTAACTGATCTCAGGGACCACAGCAGATAAATCCTCTGAAGTCCAAATTTTTTTTTTAAAGGACTCTCTTGAAACCATGAGATTGTTTTTCTTCTCTGCGCTGTTGGAACCAGATTGTTGAGTTATTTTGTGTTCTCCTGCACAGTAACAAGGGAATGGAGCATCTCCTGAGCATGAAGTGCAAGAACGTGGTCCCAGTGTATGACTTGCTGCTGGAGATGTTGAATGCTCACACCCTGCGAGGGCAGAGGAAGTCCCCAGCCACACACCCTGAGTTTGGCCCTCTGGAGCAAACGGAGCCTGGAGACAGCCTGAGGAGCGGGGCACCCCAGTAATTGTGCCGAGACCTGGAAATGGGAGGCGTTTCCAAAGCTGTGGGAGAAAACAGAACTGCTGTGATGGGGCTGTGACCGAGGGTGAGTTCTCATCCCTCCTGGATTTGCACATTGGTGTCTCGGGAGAGGCCGTGGGATGCTCACCTCTGTCCATATTTCTGACTTTGTAACAGCTGCACTGCTGTAGTGCCTTTTCTGAGACTCTGCAAAAGCACCTTATGAAATCAAGCCTCAGAACAGCACTGCGGGACAGGGAACTACTGCCTCTCCTTCTCAGAGGCAGAACTGAGAGGGACAGGTCAAGGGACAGGTTTGAGGTGGCAGAAGAAGCCTGTGCCAGAGCTGGGAGAGAGCACCTTGGTCTCTGCCTCCCAGAGCAAGACTTTTAAACACTGACTGGACAATGTCCTCTTTCAGCAGGGGATGGTGTGAAATGTGGAATAGCATCATTTGGGACAGATGTTTACCTCTGTGTGCTGGTCCCTGGGGAATGCCTGCTCTGCAGCTGATCTAGATAAAGTGCCGAGATACAGACAGCGTGAAGGAGCTTATTCTCAAATATGCAATGGCTGCAAGGGCCTTCATCTGAAGGTTGCTCAAAATAGCTTCTAGGGCCAGTTCAGAACCTCTTCAGAAAGCTTAAACTGAGCTTAAGTTTGTATTTTGTGAGCCTGTTCTTAACACTCACATTATTATCTGCTTATAATTTTTCAGTGCTTTAAACAACGACCAAATCATCTGGATATTTCAGTCAATGCTGACCTTTGAAATGTGTTTTGTCTGTGAGATTAACATGTTGTTTTATATATTTATTAATGACGTTAAATCTATTCTAATGATTAGGTACAAGAGGTTGCTCTGTGAATATTAACTGTTTGTATTTGTATATGATCTGCTGATCAGGCCTTGTGAAACCAGCTAGAAAAAATACCTTCCCACCCCTTTGGTGTGTGGAATTACGTCCTGCCCACCCAAAACCTCTTGCAGAGGGTGAGGCGCTGGATGGGAACATGGATGGGGATCTGTTTTTGTCTGCTGCCCTGAGGTTTGCTGCTTGCTTGTTCTCAGCATGCATGGCACCTTGTGCTGTGGTTTTCATACCTTTACAGGAGCCCTCAAAGAGCGAGGATGGGGATAATGGTAAATGTAAAGATA
This sequence comes from Acanthornis magna, assembly GCA_036785705.1. Taxonomy (NCBI): domain Eukaryota; kingdom Metazoa; phylum Chordata; class Aves; order Passeriformes; family Acanthizidae; genus Acanthornis; species Acanthornis magna. Next base: position 625,082 of record JAWUZG010000097.1, read on the forward strand.
ACGTAGAGATGGGGATCATGGTAAATGTGAAGATAATGTAGAGATGGGGATAATGATAAATGTGAAGATAATGTAGAGATGGGGATAATGTAAAGCACTACTTTGCTTTGCAAGTGTGATGACTTGTTTGAATTACACTGAAGATATAGTGGTTTAAACTTCCTTGTTGTGCTGATTTCTGCATGTGTTTAAGCTGCACTGAGTAAAAAAAAAACAAACCAGTGATGACCCCAGTGATCAGCAGGGTGGCATCATTCGTTCTGGTAACTGTCTCTCTAAATGCATACATTTAAATATAGCACATGCATGTTCTGGGCATTATGGTGAAATAAATTGGGATCAGACCAAAAGTCTATTTTGAGACAATAAATCTTTTGGATTAGGGACTTTGATTAGTATGCCATTTGCATACTTTGAATATTAGTCAAACCATTAATCTTGGTGGTTTTTTAAAGCCAAGGACAATATTTTTTATAGGTGGTGCATAATGAGTTTTCAGTGAGTTACACAAATCTATTGTCTGTTTTGATCTTGTACTATACCAGATGCTGCTGCTGATCTGAATTTTTACTCACTGCCTTTTTATTGTTTATAAGAAACTGTAATATAGCAGTGTCCTTCTAAAGAAGTGTAATATTTACAACGAGAAAAAGAAAAAAAAAATAGTAGAGTCTAGAATTTATTGGTACTTTCATTTTGAGAGATGTTTTGCTGTGAAAAACCTGTCTCAGTATTTCTTGGGCTTGATTGTGTTCTGGCCTTATTGCCTGTTGTATTGTTCTTTCTCTGATTTTCCTTATCCCGTGCAATCTTTTGGTTTAATACAGTTTTTCCAAGAAATGTTTAAGTGATTTGTTTGTTTGTTTTGCTTTAAAAGTGCTGAATTTATGTACAATCTTGGAACAAGCCTCTTAAAGAGAAAACGGGAAAGACTGGGTATAAATCATGAAATTAGCTTCTAAATGGAAATTTGCTGTGGACTGACTCTGTAAAAGGGTGACACTGCAGTTTTGTGCCACGTGTTGTTGTTCATGTGCGTTGCTATTAGCCCAGTGCAAATAGGAAGATGATGTGATTTTAACCTACTTTTTGTCTTGTTGAACAAAATTTTATTAAAAGTCACTAACAGTGTTTTAAAACGGGTGAAAGTCAATGGCTGTGGAGTCTGGATTAATGTAGCTGTGCTCATATTGGGATAAGGAGAGGATGCACATCTCCAGCAGCACAGGGAGGGGTTGGCAGTGACCGAACGAGGGTGCCTGGCTCTCTTGAGAGAGATGCTGGGTCTGTCTCGGGTCTGGATGCCCCAGATGCTCTCAGATGCAGCATTCCTGCTGTGGAGCATGTCCCTGTCTCTGCCAGCCCTGAGCAGAGCTGCCACACTGTGCTTCCCTTTAGATATTGGGGTCTTTTCCAGCCCCAGTGTGAGCGAGTGGAGTCCTCAGGAGCTGCAGGGGCTCTGAGGAGACGCTGCTTTATCGCTTTCCTTCCCTGCTGGGCTGGAACTCTGCTTCTGCTGGGACCTGGCAGAGCTGCTGCTGCTTGGAGAAATTGTGCTGCAGAGCTGGGATGTTCTCAGAGGTGAGCACACCTGGCTCAGGCCAGAGGGACACTTGCCATGGGTTAAAAGAATAAGGAAGGAAAACATGCTGAGCTTCCTCTCTCAAGTCTGAAACTAGAACCAGATGGTAAAACAACTTTGGCTGGTTTTCTCTTTTCTTTTTTTTTGTAAAGAAATGTTTTCATACAGGTGAAATGCTTTGTCTCCAGGAATTTGAGACCTTTTCTACAGCTCTGTCTTCCTTCCAGTTATCCATTTTTAGCGCTGTCATGTTTCCAGTGAGAGAGGAGAGTGTGGGGGAAAGAAATGTAGATGTGTTGAAACATTGTCCCTGGAAACAGTGCCCAACAGGGCAAGTGCTCCTATAAAATAGCAAACTAAGGCAGGTAGCACTTGATTTTTTTTTTTAATGGACATGCATATTTCCATAGTCATATTACCTTAATTCCTTGCTGACTGAATGATAGATCTATACAGGGATCATCATGGTGAAAGGATGGTTTAAGTGCTGGAACTTTTTTCTTTTACTCTTGATGACCTGGGGAGTATGAAAGATACTTGCTATATTTGCATCATTGCAGTGGTTTGGCAGAGCCTAAAAATGCAATGAACCCCTAGAAACTTGCCTGTTGATCTTATTCGAGCTGTCACCAGCGATCATCCTCTTCTGAGGTAAGAATTTTTGTCTTGTTTGGACTTTTATCATAGAATCATGGAATGGTTTGGGTTGGAAGGGACCTCAAAGATCATCTCGCCCGCCATGGGCAGGGACACCTTCCACCATTTCTGTACCATTATAACTTCTTTTAGGACGTGAATATAACTTCTCAGTTTCCTCTGATTTTACCCCAGCCCATCTTTTCATGCTTCCATACACTCAGAGCTGGAAGCCATGGAAACACTTTTGCTATCATCACCATCCATCTTGGAAGAAATGGTTTGGCATTACTTAGGTCCTGTGAGATAATGAGTCAGCAAAGCAGTTAGGATGTGGTCATCTGTTGTGCCTAAATCAATTCTAAAGAGACCGTTGCAAATGGGGGCATGAAAAGCGAGTGGATTGCTAAAATACAGAATGTATTATTTACATGAATTTTTCACAGTATTTTACTACTAAAGTGAAGTGTGGTGTGTTAAATGGCACTTTCACAGGTAAGATTTCATTTTATTTATGATCTCTGTATTGTTTGTCTCCATCTTTAAGAGTCACCTACACTCCTCGTGCATTGTTGTCAGCGATTTTGATTCAAGTGCACGAAGAAAATGGAATTGCCATGCTATAAAAATGCCAACATCTGCTTCTACTGCCTCAGCAGACACAACCTTCTTCACTCATCACAGTGTCACAGTCAGGAGCTGGCACAGCCATTACCAGTGCTTACTGCCTATCTCCTATGCCTGTTTTCCACAGATTTTTCTGTTCTGAGTCATTTTAGTTTCAACATTTCACTCTCTCTGCGAGTTAGTAATGGAAATGGGTTCCTGACTGAAAGTGGTGCTTTTTAAAGTAGTTTATGTATGTTATGGTAATGTGAAAACAACCCCACGACATCGCTGCCCCTCCCTTTCCCCCCAGCTGTCTTTAGTTCTGTGAAGCGATGGTGTTTGTCTGGTGCCGTGTTTCATTCAGTTGTGGATTGTTGCAGCCGACTAAACAGGCATCATGAAAATATAATATATTTAATATACATTTAATATATAAATATACCACTTTTTGTTAATTTCTGTCCTGCAGCTGAGCTCAGCCTGCTCTCATGAGCATATAATGTGTGTGATCTGAGGGACACCTTCTGCCAGACCAGGTTGCTCCAAGCCCCATCCAAACCTGCCCTGGAACACTTCTAGGGATGGGGCAGCCACAGCTTCTCTGGGCAACTTACTCCAGTGCCTCACCACCCTCAGAGGAAGGAATTTCTTCCTAACATCTAATCTAAACCTACCCCTTGACAGTTTAGAGCCACACCCTTTGTTTTACCGCTCTGTACTCTTGTAAAAAACTCATCTCCAGCTCTCTCCCAGTCCCCTTCAGGTACCAGAAGTTGCTCTTAAGTCTCCCTGGAGCCTTCTCATTGCTGTTGACTATGCAGGCATAGCTCAAAACAGGCTGAGGCTTCATCTCACTGCCAAAAAATAAGACTTCAACTCATAACTAATTTTCACTTGGTTTGATTCCTACAATGCGTGTGCACAGGCTGTGCTTGCCCTCTCTTTTAAATATTTTTTTTTCCCTGCCCTGCCAACTAACAACCCAGTCCTGAGTGAGATGATGATACAAAGAAATTGGTGGGGATATAAAATGACTTGTTTAAAGCAGACTTCCGTGTCAGCCTTCAGTGCAGTGATTATAATCAACTGGAAATAAAACTATTTAAAATAGGCTTGAAGGAAAAAAGATTTCAGCTATTTCCCAGGCTTTTTTTTTTTGGTGACATTTTGAGATAATTTCTTGAAAGCTCCTCTTTTTATATAATATATCAGCTCAACAATTTGATATAACTGTTCATAATGAAAGGAAATTGTAGGCTATGAAATTTTCCTTAGACCTTTTAACATTGTTCAATTTTTTCACCCTGCACAGGCTCTTTAATGGAAGAAGAACCGACTATCATGTCAGCAACTGACTATTACTTCTTGGCAGAAAGGTCTGCACGGGCATTTGTGACAAGCTGGCAATGAAATAATGGTTAGAGTTGGCTCACTTCTACAGAGTGAGAAACTTAAATGAGCTCCATCTTAAAGTAATTGCTTTGAAAATATCAAATAATGATGACAAGGGGGAGAGAGGACAGGGTGAGTGCCTGTGTGCAGCGAGGGGTGAGGGGGATTCATCTCTGGACACAGCACCAGTGTGAGAGCTGGAGCTGGGACCTTGGTGCTGGAGCACAAGTCTGGCACCTCAACACAGCCTATGAGTTTAGTTTAATATCCTGGAAATAAACCACAGCGGAATTGCCACCGTGGCTGGGAAAAAGCTGCTGGTTTGGCCATTCTCTGAGCATCAGGACAAAGCAGTTTGCTTTGTAAATCCCCCTGCCAGAAAACGGGGAATCAGCAACCACCAGTGGTGCCAGGTGAAGAAAGGGTGGGAGAACTCTTCACAGGCTCATCAGAAACCTGATTTTCTGTGGGTAAGCACTACAGAAAGTGGCTAATTCCTGGGTGATTTTCACTGCAACACACAAACACTGACCAAAGCTCTTACTACTGCACTGAGCTCTCCTCAATGTGCATTCCCCCAGTCCAGCACTCCACTAGAGAAAGTCAGTTCCAGGGTGGGAAATAGTTCGGCATTTCAAACTTGTAATAAGCATTAATTGGTTCAACTTTGTATTCTTCCTACAGGAAATCAGCAGCAGTTGCAAAGGAAAGGATCTGTGCCTTGGAACATAGGTCTCACTTCTGGATTTGTGATCTCTTGCTCTGACAAGTGAGGGAGTGGCCGTGCTCCTTCAGCACCACTCCATTAATAGGCAAAGAAGGTGACTCTTCCAGGAGTGGAAGGGGCACCATGGCTGGAACATAAAGCTGCTTCCCCCCACCAGACACACCCACAGTCCTGCAGACATTGGCAAAATTTTAATGACAGTACTCAAACTGTACAACCGAGGGGCAGTGGCATTGCTGACTGTACACAGTGTTTCTCCAGCCACCGCCCAAGCGCCAGTTTCATTTTAAAAACAAAGCTTATAAAAATGCACAATTCTCTCCCAAGGTACTGTACACTATTCAGCAGGTTAAAAACTGGAAAAAAAAAATCGTTCATTAAAAAAGTCATTGCACTATTTGTATACATCAGGGATAGTCTACATAATCATGTTCATCTAGAAAATATGTGCATTATAAACCATTTCCATGCAATGCAGCAATTCCTTATTTCAAAGGTGGTATAAAAAGACAACACAGCAGTCCTAACCTCTAGAACACTTTATGTCAAACAAAACAAATGTGCATCATGATATTGAACGTGTCAGATGAATAAAATACAATAACAAAGATTCAAAAATATGTATTTTTTTTTGTCTCCACCAAGTGACTACAGTACCAAAAGATACAGGTAATGTGAAGTGTGTGCAGAAATCATGTTAAATGAAGTCCCTCTTCACCTGCTTGTTTGCCATGCTAACCCAAGACAGACTGCTATGTTTAAGATGACTGTGATCTCGTTTCTGCATCTAAAATTCAGTATCCAAACACCTTGCAAGCTTAAGAGCACTGCCCCTACAAAATAGTGTATCTATTGCATCGAAGTATAAAGTGTGTTGCTTACAGTTTAAAAAAAAAAATCTATAGAAAAAGTTTTGTTTTCCGTACAAAAAAAACCGCTGAAATTTTGTCAAGATATACATTTTGAGATGTGAAATTCGCTGCTTGATTGATGCTGGAGCAGCATGGAGGAAAAAAAAGCACCAGCCAAGAGTGTTTTGGTGTGACTGGAGAGTGTCCTAGGTCGGGGGGGGCCCGTTGGTGTAGCGCAGCATGGGGTAGAAGGAGCGGGCGAAGTTGTTGGCCTGGGTGCAGCTGTAGTCTTCCTCAGAGGAGGGGATCATGCAAGCCAGGAGCAAAAGCAGCAGAAAGAACAGCTGGAGAGGTAAAGCTGCTCGTAGGACTCGGTAAAAGAAAGAGGGAGACCGAGGGTTTGCCTGCACAGGTTCTGGATGGCTTTCACTCCTGGAAAGGAGAAACAAAGAACAACAGGCACTTAAGGGTTGAGTTAAACAAGTTGGTTTTACTCTATTTTCAGACGTAAACTTAACTTTTCCCAGGAGCCAAATGGACCATGCCAAATAGGGATTGAAGCATGAAGGAAAGAAATCATTCACACTGATGAGGTTCTTCTCTGCCCCGGCATTACTGAGATCTATGCTTTGAACAGGCCCTGATGGGGGGGAGTTTCTCCCTTTTTTAAGTCCTCCCTTTTTCTTTAATGGTCTGTTTGTACTAAGTGGCTCTCAGTAGCAAGGCTCATTTTCCAAGCATACTGGTTGAATTAAAGGAGGATTTAAACCTAAAATATCCACCCTTTGGCATGAAAAATATTTTCTCAAGAGTAAAGACAAGCCAGGGTTGTATGTCACTGCAGAGGTCCTGGGAGCAGGAGTGCTAAAGGAAACCATTCCCTAAGGAGCAGCCCAGCACTGGCAGGCAGAGGGGACACTACAGGTAGGCAGAAATCACCTCCACCCATTTGTCAACCTACAAGAAACACCTGCTCAGGTTTCTGCTGGCACTCAGCTCCTCTCTGCCATATTCACTATTTTTCAAGAGATCAGGAAAATATAAAATATTACCTTGTGCTGCTGCCATTTCTGCCATCAGCAGTTCTCCTGAGGGCCATCTGTTGAAAGAAATAGCTTTTAGTATCCAGGTATCAGAAACTACAAGGAATTTCTCTTTCTCAGGAAAGACAGCTGTAGACTTTAAGATGTGATTGCAAATTCTGTAATAAGGTACATGGACCTAAAAGGCAAAATGATTATATCTGAGGAACTTCCACACTAAATATGTCAAAATACACTATATGCTGAGAGCAAAATATTAGAAAAATATACTTGCCTTCTTCACAGCAGGGCTAGATTTCTCTTCTTCTGGATTATAGACTCCTGAGTCCAAGTCATCTGGAACTAGCAGGAATGTTTTGCTATCCTAAAAGATAACAACACCTTGCTCTTTAAAATGCCCATTCAAAACTGACAACAAAGTGCATAGAACCACTTTTCACTGCCTCTGTGGGTGCACAGCTCATTGCCCCTTTACATGTGCATAACCAGAATAAAGAAATGTTTTACAGTGCCCAGCCTGAAGGCATTACAATGGAATGGGTGCACACAGGTATTAACTTGAAAATATCTCTATCTGACAGGCCCCAGGATAAGCAACCCATTGCTATGAACTACAGCTCCTGTTCGTTACACACTCCTAGACAGATACTTGGTCTGGATCACACAAATTCAGGTTGGAAGGGACTTCAGGAAATTCATCTAGTCCAACCTCCTGCTCAAAGCAAGGCCAGCTCTGAGATCTGACCAAAAGCCTTACTCAGAGCTTTATTCTCTCTGCTCTTCAAACCCCTTGAGGCCAGAGGCAGCACAACCTTCATTACAACACTGTACTAGCCTTGTGGTGCTGAAGTCTTTCCTACAGCCACAATTAATTGTTCTTTTTTCAGCTTATGAAGGTGGAAGTACTTAAGCTTTAAGCTGGTTTTTTTATAAATACCTTCACTCTTAGTACTCTATTTCTTTTCAGTCAGGAAGATCCATGAACCAGTATTTAAATTCCAACTCACCAGATTCCCTTGTATTGTTTTTAAGTCATGAGAGACTTGTTCAATCAGCTGTTTCAGTTTCGTTCCAATTACATGGACCTTCTCTTCCTCTTCAATGTAATCACCATCTGATTTCAGCAGCAGGTAAGCAGTGAGCTCTTGGAGGGAGTTTACATTAAGCTGTTGCTCCAGCAGCTCTTTCTCCAGTTGCTGAGAACGAACAAAAAACAGCACAACAGACTGTTACCCTCAGCTTCAAGGATGTTCTCCCAAAAGAAGGAACCCTGGAAGGCTTTAAAGAATAGCACAACCTGCCTGAGAATCCACAAGGCACAGGAATGGTTATTACCACTACATAGGAAATGAAGTTCTCTTGAAGAGATTGGTTGTGCTTAAGCTAACTTTTAAAAATAGCTCTAGCAGCAGAATTTGATGTCTTCTCTATTCATATATAGAAGACATTAAATTTTGGAAATTGGTAGTCTTATTCCGGCATAAAGACTGATTATGATCTGTAATTACGGAAAAATTGCCTCATACAGGCAATACCTTGGTCCATTTCAGAAACTACCCACATGTGTGAGCACAGCAGGTTTGAGGACAGGCTGCAGACACTGTGAGACATAAACATCCTGCTCTTCATTGTGTGGTGAGAGCTCCTGACTCTCTGCGAGAGCTGAGGTGCTGCAGTGAAGTCTACACTTACCATTAGCTCCTTTTGGCATTCCAGTATTGTATTGAGATCAGCATTGGGATCTGTGATTTGTGCTTCATTCCTCCGGCTTTCAGCACTTGCTAACCACAGGATGAGTTTTTGGCTCTGGTCGTGGAAATCCTAGAGAAACAAAAGATTGGTGCATAAGAGAAAAAACACCTTTGCAGTGCCTTCTCCTGGCTACAAACAAAATGCTCATCCCAGATGAGACAGGGCCACCACAAATTCACAATTAGTGAGGATACAGAAACCTTGTTGAACTATTCCACCTATGTAGTAATGGGGCATTATCCAGCTGAAAGGTATTTTTGCCAAACCCTTTCAATCCATCAGAGGCAACTTTCTAAGGAAACAAAAGTGTCTTGGGTTGTGAGTGACCATTCCACTCGTGTGCAGGAATTACCCCCTCTGCCCTCTCCCCTTATCCACCCCTGAGCAGAATCCCAACCCCAAAGAGTTTTCCTTTCCAAGCTGGCATGTGACACACACCTGGCAGTGCAGTAAGGCTTGTTGTAGACCTTTCCTCCAGCTGTCCAGTGCCCGAGTTGCTTTCTCCCAGTGCAAGTTGACTTTCCGAAGCCTGTTCTGCAGCTCTTTGAACTCTGTGCTGTCTGCTTTCTGGAATTCTTTGCTGCTCAGGTTAGCAGAAAGCAACACTGCTTTGTAGTTGTCAAATGCTTTAAGCATGTCCTGGTAGGAAAAGAGGATTAGGGGCTTTTATGAATGATAGAAAATATGTTGTTTATTTACAATAAAACCGTGCACTCAAAAGTATCACAGGTACTGGGGAAGGACGTTTCAATCTGGTGGCTTTTCGATACTGTTAAGGAACATATCGAGGTAGATTTTTGTTTAAACCAAAACCTTCACTTTGAAGAAAATAAGTGTGACTGTGCTTCTCCCTAAGTCACATGCATTACGACTTAATCCACATCTGCCTTTCAATTCCTCTGAGCTGCCTCTTTTCCTGACATTTGGACAAATACTCCCATAAGTCATCACATAGTATTTTCTCTTAATTGATAAAGGTTTTGCCACCTCAGAATCCTAGAATAATGCTGAAAGGGACATCATCTGTACTTCATTCTCCTGTTCCAAGTAGGACCAACTTCAAACTCCAAGGAGGACACTCAGGGCCTCATCCACTCAAATTTTCAGTATTTTGCAGGACGGAGATTCCCCATCCCCTCTGGGCCACTCATCACACACCAGACCACCTCATTGTGAGAAATTATTTTTCTTCTCTCTGGTCTGAGTTTCTGTCAGCCCATTTCTCTGTCTTGTCAAGGCCCAAAGGCAGTCCTGCCTGCTTTCCACGTCTCCCTTAGAATTGAAGGCTGAAATAATATGGAATTTGCCAAGTCACAGTCACATCCTCTAACCACCTTTATGTTAAGGTTGAGCCTGCATTTCTGAAGGTTTTCTAAAAAAAAAAAGAATGCCAAACAACACCTTCCTTGTACCTTCCAGTTTAGTTTGAATCAAGGGTTCTCAGCCTTTTCCAAGTTGCTCTTGCAGTAGGAAAAGTAAGAGCTGCAGGATGAATCCCACAAGCCACCCAGCCCAGATTGCTTTTCTCAGCAGCCTTTCTATCCAAGAGTGTCAATCTTTATATTCTCAAAATCTGAGTCTCACTTGTCGAAAACTGCTGGTCTAAATTATTTTTCACCCATTGAAGTATCCTGTCCCCCTCCTGCAAGCAATAAAGTTTCTATTAATATCAGACAAAGCAAACAGTCCACCACAGACTGCTGAACATCACTAAGCCAGTCTGCAGCAAACTGGCTTTATCCTTAACCAAGGCAACTGGGATGTCCTCACACCTCATGAAATTCACTTCTTAGAGTGCACTGCCTCTTTTAACACCCCCATAAAGCCAAACTGTCTGCAAAGGGGATTTACAGCCAGCTGGACTCCTCTTAAGCAGATGCAGAAGAGAGAAGTAAGGCTCTGCTCCTTGAGGAGGTCAGACACCAAACTCCAGGCTGAAGGGAAGCAACTCCCTCCACTCGGGAGGGACCAGCAAACCTTTCCTAGGGCTTGGTGCCTAATCCAGATAGGCTGAAGGAGTCAGAGCCAATTTTACTGGAGTGCAGTCATTCTCCCTGGCCTAATAATTACTCGAGGATGTGAAGGCTCAAACATACTCTCAGCATGCCTAAGAAATGCCTCCTCTGTCCAGCAGTGTCCTGTTTGTGAGCATCACCCCAAGGGCGACACCAGACTGACCAGAACCCTCCGGGTGACTCCACGGGGCTGCTGGTGAGGGTGGAACACACAGGGATTTTGCACTTCCACAGATTTTAGGAACACTTCCTCTCTCAGACTTCAACCTGAGGCATTCCATTACCTGAGACCCAGGAACCCAGCTCGTATATGTGCCCTGGCAACCTGCTGGCTCAACGTGCAGAAAACACAGCTTTAGAGCAGATCTTTGTCAGTCTCCTGCTGGAATTACATCCCACCCTTAACTCAATTTAAAAAAAAAATCAGCCTAGACTTTGTAGCATATTGACCTGGCTAACTGGCAATCTGATTTTGGTTTGCATAGAGGGGAATGGCACAGAACAAGGAAAAGATGTCGAAATCACTGTGCAAGAAAACAGAAAGCGAGAGGTGGAGAGGTTTTTACTTCTGCCTGCCAATCTCTGCATATGAAGACAGAAGCACCTTGCCTAAGACCCTCTTCAGTCCTCTTAGCTGAGAGCAGTTCAGCTCCCCTGTGGCACAGGAACATTGCTATTGGCATCCATGCTGCCAACTGATCCCAAGAGCACAAACACAGTGATAAACGTCAGCATCTTGAAATCCCTCTTTTCAGTGTGCCATAACTTACTTTCAATTTCTTGACCTTTTGTTCCAATGCCTGCATGCTGCTTGGAAGCTTCACTTTTTGCAGCTCTTCCAGCTCTTGCTCAGTTTTATCAAGCCAAGCAGAGATGTCACTGAGGTCTGAGTCCAGCTGCTGCCACTGCTGCAATTTCTGTTTCATCCTAAGTTTATTTCTGAGGTCTTGAGCTTGGATGAGCTCCCACCTATCAATAATGCCTGCAAATAACAGAAAAACAAACACTTAAGTTTTCAGTAAGGTGAAGAGTGTGTCAAAGAGACACAAAAGTTTTGCAAGTAAATTATTCTCCATTCTACTTGAGGCCAAATAATTGCTGCAATGTATTACTGTTACTCAGCTACATTTTTTCTTGAGATTCTGCAGTCTCTAAATTTCATCTTGCTGATCAGGTTTATCCACACAGTAATGCTACACAGAATTTTAATCACATTAATTGGAAATGTTTTAATTCACTCAGAAGAACAGAGCAAATCTAAGGAGACAGAATTCAATGAGCCCAGCTGTGATTTGGTGAACACCAAAATTCATCACAGGACAAATATGATCCACAAGTTAGGACTTGGGTTTGTGTTTTATGTCTATGTGGAGCTGCCAGAGAGAGTCCAGAGGAAGCCATAACGATGATCAGAGGGCTGAAGAACCCCTCCTATAAAGAGGCTGAGAGAGTTGGGGCTGTTCAGCCTGAAGAAGAGATGGCTCTGGGGAGACCTTAGAGCAACTTCCAGTACCTACTGGGGCTCCAAGAGAGCTGGAGAGGGACTTTTGACATGGTTGTGCATTGATAGGGCAAGGGGTAATGGCTTAAACTGACAGAGGGCAGGTTTAGATTGGATATTAGGAAGAAATTCTTTACTGTAAGGGTGCAGAGGCCCTGGCACAGGTCACCCAAAGAAGCTGTGGCTGCTGGAAGGTGTCTCTGCCCATGGCAGGGGGTTGGTTCTAGATAACTTTAAGGTCTCTTCCAACCCAAACCATTCCAATGACTCTATGTTTCATCAGTTCAGTGCCAAAAGACATGGAGATACCACCTGTGTGACCAGTAACACTTTCTGAAAGCACAGCTAAACCATTCTCAGGCTTTTCCTATTCAACCCAGGTATGGGAGACAGTCCTGGACCATTTGTGAGACCAGAGACACAAACTAAGAAAGCTGGTACATGCAGCTGCAGCCTTCTTTGTATCACATGATTCGCTTTTGTGATTGCAGTACAATGTGTTGTTACAATCTCAAGCACCTGCAACCAGGAATGAGGTCCTAAAAGGTCAAGAGAACCAGCTTGCTGGTCTATTTGATGAAAGGACCACTGAAGAACAGAATACATTACCAGCTTTGACAAAACATTTCTGCAAATGGGAGCTGTAGCATCTTGTTTTATGGAGTGCCAATAACTCCACACAGCAATCTTATTTTAGACAGAGACTTCGGCAAGAAATCCGTTTAAAAGTCTCTTAAGTGTTCAGTATCCCACAAAAGCAAAAGAGTTCACATTTACTGCAACCAGCAAAGAGAAAGAAGTATATTATGAGAGAGAAAAATCTCAATTCTGGCAGAAAATGTGAAAGCTTAGAACAGCACACACGGGTTGGACACAACCAGGTGAGAAGGCAGCTTAACAAAACTTGGCAAAATACATTAATTTTTTTTTGTTCCCAAATGTGCTGCCTTTGTGCCATGTCTGCTTTGTCACGCCAGCGTCACAGGACAAACACCACAGCCTCAAAGCCACTCCAAATGCCCTGTACCTGACTGCTTATCTGCTGCTGCTATATTCACAAGCTCTTGGTCATCTTGGGGCTCGTCGTCGCTCATGTTGGCAGATGGAATTTTCTCCTTGCCACTGCTGTTGCTGCTTGCAGAGCTGAGCTGCTTCACCTGGAAGGACATTTTGGTGGGTTGTTAACAAGCTGTCAAAGGTCAAACTTAATTTGTGGTACTTTGGGGTGGCTGGGCTGCTGCTGAGCTCTTGTACATCAGATTTAGCACTGGGCTTCTGCAGCTTTGCTAACAGTTTACATTGGCTCTCTGTGCCCTTCCAGTAAACAAACACACACCATGGTGATGCCAATTATTACAAGAGCGGCCATGACAAATTAATTGCTTTTGCAATACATGTACCAGACAATGGACATCTGCTGATGGTCTTTGTTGGATTGTGGGTCTTGGCAATATTGACTCTAAGGCACTGAGAGTGGATTAATGATGACAAAAGCAGTCAGATATCAGTACCACTCTGTCTGGAAGAGTGCTGACAATGGATCCAGATCCACTGAGCCTGGCAGCTGCTGGTGAAACCATGGCTAGCAAACAGCCACCAAGGCTGAGGTACCAATGGACAATAAGCCATTTTTGGCACATTTTTCAGTGCCTGGAAGCAGATTAAATGGTGTGCTACATGTTAGAAAAGGACCCTTCAAATTTGCTTAGGAAAGGCAGATACTGCAGTAAGTATCAAGAGATTCACATCCTCTCCTTTGTCAGAGTTAAATTCTCCTAGACTTGTCCTATGACAACAGAGGAAGGAAGTTCCTCCAGACACTGACTGACCAGGAGTCCAACCTGAGCCACCAGAAATAATGTCTGAGTTTGCATGAAGTGAAAATTCCCCCCCCCCCCAACTATTCTTTTCCTTGATGCTGGAGAAGGGAAGAGGATGGAGTTACACAAAACTCTAGTACAGGTTCAGTGCCCACAGAGCCTCCAACTCACATAGTCTGGTTTATAGGGAGTACTTGTCTCTGGTCCAGACAACACATTTCCAACCATCTCTGCCTGGTTGTATCTGTGTTTCCTGCACACTGGGCTCCCTGGAGAATGCCAAGGATGAGCTTCTGAAACGGATTTTCCTGAAACAAATAAAAGCAAAACCACACACCATGAGTGCAAGATCCCACCTCTACGAGGAAGCTGTTGCTTTGTATTAAGTTAGAAAGCGCTTTGAATAAAATGGCATCAAGTTATGGCATAAAAATGACAGTTTCGCAGCTTTCCTTGCAAAGCATGCACATTTGCAAAACATCAACAGTGTTTCAAAGGTAATGAGATGAGAGCCATGCAGTTATGGGACATTCTGTTTTCTTCTGGAAAATGCTTGAATACAGGTAGGAGTATTCAAAAAAAAACCAAAAGACAAGGCTGCACCGTGGTTTTGAAAGTTTGCATCCCAACAGTAACTATCACACATCTGCAACATGTCAGTAGGGACAAGTTAGACATGTCCTGGTTTGGAGAATGTTTGTTCTGGATTTAACAGACAGGACACACATAGTTCTGTCATGCACAAACCACAAAAAAATTCTTGCAGAGTTGGAGCTACTGCCTTCAGTAATTATGCAACCAAAATTAGAAACAACCAAAAACTGATACTACCCAGAGCAAACCACCGAGAAAGAACCAAAAGACTTTGGATCAGTACAATGAAATGCACATTAACCACCTTGGCATTTACCAGGCAAAATCTAAATGGTGTGTTCTTGACTGCTTTTAATGTACATGTGGATACTGCAGCGTAAGAACACCATGACAGGATGAGACATGGTGTCCACACAAGGCAGGAAGTCAGACATTACATATGAGAGAGGTTGAGGAATATAGCGTGCAGCACAGGGAGATTGCCATGTTCAGACACATGCATTAGCAGGTGCCTACCAGAAGATGCTTTCAAAGTTTTTGTGGTCATTTTAAGATATGCCTCAGGGTTTTCAGTGATTTCTACATCTGAAAAAAGAATAATGTCATTTTCCTCACTATTCAATATTTTCCAACTATTAAAAACAACTGAAACAATGAGGGACAGCAAAGACAAAGAACAAAGTAAGTGGTTGGTACCATTTTCAAACATTCTTAAACAGTAAGGCTTCCAAACCTTATGTTTCTAAAAATACAAGCTTGGTTTAGACAGTACCATTTCCTTCATCAAGACATCCATCTATTAATGGTACTTGAAAACCATCCAACAATGTGGGAGCAAGACTTCAATCCCCCTCCCTTCCCACACAGGGACATCCTGCAGCTGTCCAAACCAAACTGCTGGACATTGGCTCTCACCTGACAAAGCACTGTAGTATGTTGCTTCTTCATCATCTTCATGAGAGGAAGAACCTCCCACGTCACCTGTGTGATCCCACTCAAGTGGGATGGAGTCAACGCTGACAGGGGTCTCACAGCCTGATCTCTCATGGCCTTGAGTAGGGGGCACAAGGTGGCAAAGTGACTGTGTTGATGAGGGTCCCTCAGTGATGGCCTTCTTATGCCAGGGATCATTCTGCATTTCTCTGGAGTCTTCTTGATCTGTCTCATTTTCAGAGTTATCCTTTTCATCATCCAATCCCTACAAATAAGTAACAATTATTGCATATTAATAAGATTTACAAGAGATCTTAATGAGCTAATGATTGAGTCACACAGAACTAGCTAGAGAAGACAGTTTGGTAGTCAGCGGCAGCAACCAAAGACCATACACCTAAAATTAATGGGAAACATAATTTCTGCCTTCTTCCTCTTTTGCCAAAACCAATCCTCACATCAGCAGCTACCTCCCCTCTTTCAAGGCACTCAGCCACCACCATAACAGCTCTCTGGTCTGCAGGAAGAGTACACAGTCCCAAATGGACTTCATGGGTCAGCAAGGAAATGATGTTCAGGCAGGAGTGAACAGCTACTTGTAGCTGTTCATGTTACTTCCTTTACCTGGCTTTCTAACAGATCATATTTCTTTTTTAAGACCAGGCAAACTGAGAATCATCTGAAAGCTCCCAGGGAAAGCAACGTGCATGCTGTTCCCATGCAGGGTTCTCAGAAGTGGACAGATGGAGTGGACAATCAAATGCATAAAGAGATATTCTAACCACATTATTTGTATTAAAGAAAACAAAGTTATATTAAAAACATCTAAAAAGATTTTGAAGCCTTCATGCCACAACTATATAATTCTGAACCTTATGAACTACCTCCATGCTATTATCCAGGTTCTACAGATGGAGAAGCATGAGATCATAGAGTGGCAACAAATATTTAACAAAGCTGGCACATCTACTCAGGGCTCCTGACCCCTTGGAGCTAAATCACTCAGTCAAGCTGCTAGGAATAAGGAATTGCAATTCAAAAACCAAAATAAGCATTGCAATTCAAACATCAAAATCGTGTCAAAGCATTGAAACAACTGTTGCTTCTTACAGGATCCCTTGAAGTCAGTCTTTGATGGAAGCGGGCAACTCGCCCAAACACCTCCTGACAGTATCGATGAAGCTCTTCCAATTCATCTTCAATCAGGATGGCATCCAAAGGCTCGCTCTTCTGAATCAACTGCTCCCCAAAAACGATTAGCTGATCAATTTTATTGGTGTTTAGTGTTATCTCCTGTTGGAAACCCTGTTTGGAACATAGAAGAAAAAATAATTAGTTCTGTATCGGCCCTTTCTAGCTTTGTCCCTCTTTTCTAGCTCTCTGCAGTGAAAGACAAGCAGCAATTGACATTGTTGTCTAATTTAATTTGGCAAATATCTTTTTACTCAAGAGGTCTCAAGGTTTGTTTTATTAGTAGAATTACAGTTCCAAATGAAGTGGCATTTTCCACCCGTGTGTACATCAAAATGGCTGCAGTGTCCTGAGCCTGCAAGGGATTATGATATGAGAGTTCAGCTAATCAGAGTTTATTTTTCTGTTAGGTATACACAAACTTTTTCTCAGTAGTCAAGAAGTTTGTTTGGTTGCTCGGGCCTTTACCCTACACAGCAGTAAATCTACATCCCTAAACAATAAGAGTGCAGGGAGAAATGAGCATATGAGGTAGCAAAGAACTAGTATATTCCTAAGAAATATTGCACATTCCTGATGTCTAATTTCTGTTCAAATTCCCAGCTACAAACAATGAGCTCAGAGGAAAGATTGTACTACAATGCCAATTAAAAAAAAATATGCACCAGAAAAAAAAAGCCTCAATTTAGGAATGCAGCTCTTACTGTTAACCAGCATATGCTACTTTCCAGGCCAGGTACCACAGTCACTGAGACATACTGACAAGAGAAAATGGCAGGACAGAACTGAGCTTGAACACTGAATCTGATTTAAATACTGCACGTTTTAATCTTGATTCAGACAATGTATCTTAACAATTTACTGGTGTCTTAAATATAGTCCTACAGAGATCTGGTGGGTATTGTGAAGTTACAGAAAATGGATGATTGTGTCAAGAGAGGGCAGCCCAAGAGGATCACTGGGCTATAGTAAACAACTGCTTCATAAGGATACGTACATTTAACTGGCGCATTTTGTCATCAAAGTTACTTTTGGAGAAGTGTTCCACGTTTGTCAGCTGTAGGTCCATTTCTGTGAGCCAGACAAGGATGCTTTCCCTCGTCCCCTCAAACTCATCTCTCCGATTAGTGAAGTGCTGGATGGAAAAAAGGAGCCAGTGTTACATGACTTCAGCTACTAAAAGAGATGGGTCACAGGAGCTCTCTGAAAGCAGTGTTTTATTTAAAAATTCCTGTTCACCTTAAAGGCCATCAGGATACAAACAGCAGCATGCCATGCATAAAACCTGCTTCCTGTAGTGATGATAGAACAGTGCCCTATATTAGTACACGATTTGTACAAAAGAGGGAATAAATTTTTAGCAGTTAAAGACGTTTCTGTAAAATTATGTTCTTGATTTCTTCTCCCACATCATTATACCACAGTGTGACAGTTACTTGGACTGAGGCTTAACATCTAATTTGTTCTAAACTTAAAATAGAGATAAACAAAGGAAGTAAGCCCCATCTCTAATTAATTAAAGCTATGAGATTAAAATCAGTTTTTACTGATTTTACAATGGAGAGGCTGGATCATGGATGACCATGCCAGTGTAATTAATGCACCATTTGGCATGGCATCCTCCACAGAAGCTGCTAACTGATATGTAGCTTGCCTGTCCTCCTGGGTGGATTTACTGCTCAGGAAGGGGATCATATAACATCCCAAACACAACCATTTGTAGCTGCACAGGTCAAGCCCCATCACTGCTCTTACTGCCTCATCCACTGACTTTTGGGAGCTAACAGTTTTCCCTGTCAGCTGTTTGCAGCACTGCTGTATTTAAAAATCTGGCAGTGACAAGTTTCCCCCAGGGCACAGCACACAGTATCTGCCCAGAGATCACTTTAATTGATGAGCAGGATACTTCTTTGAAGTGTCATAAATACACTCTTCAACAACATTCCTCATCAGGCAGGCAGCACAGCAGGAGCTGTGCCTTTCTATCACATCTCCATGTTTAATGCCTTCTTGGTGAATCACAACTTGGCACAAAGTAGAGCTGAGTTGGAAACTCCAAACCATATCTGCACTTGGTGCCCTTTTGTCTCTCTGCCTCTTATCTAAGGAAAGGTGCAAGTGCAGGAACACATCCACCCATTACCAGTGGGTAAGAGGAAAGCGTGATAGGAGCAGTGAGACCTGCAACCACCTTACAAAATCTGCACTCGTAATTCCTTTAAGCTTTTCTTCAGCTGCCAAGAACCAATCTGCCAAGGTCAGGTTTATGCCATGTACTTGGTGACCCTTCCAGAGCTGCTTTCCTATGCCTCTGCCTCAAGGCACAAAGACTCTGATGTAGGCTTTGCTCTCGGGTAATTCCTGCAGAAACCTGTGAGTGTTCCTCACTCCCTCACCCCACTGTGCCACACCTTGAGCCTCCTGAGAATGGAAGCGACTCGTTTCTGGAGGTTATCCCAGCGCTGGTTGCCCTCGTGCACCATCTGTTTCAGCTTGCTGGCGGAGTCGGTGCGGTTCTCACGGGCCAGGCGCCGGTACTGCTTATTGATCAGCTCCAGCTGCGTCAGGCGCTCGTGGATCTGCCGCTGGAACGCCTGCAAGGCAAAGCAAGACACTCACTCCCTGGCAAGGGTAAGGATGCGGATGTTAGCCATCAAGAGAGATGGTGCCCTCCCCCTTAAAAACAGACCTTCCAACTGCAAAACTATATCTAGATTTTAAGATCCATACTTTAAACCATCTGCTCAGACTTAGCTCACTAGGAAAATAAAGAAAAAAAATTAATATCAAACTACAAAAGTCTCTTGCCTATAAAAAGCATGGCTTTAACTTGTAAGTGTCTGTTCAGAGCATTGTATTCTCCATGTTAAAAAAGAATTCTGGAGACAAACAGACATCTAGCAGCTGCACACTCACCAAATTATTTATGTTCTCTATGCTACCAATGCCAAACTGGTGTTTTCCAGTGACCCAGGCATTCTGCACAGACAACAAGTATTCAGCAGCCTGATGCTGAAAATAAAAAAGGAAGCTAAAATATTCACCTCAAATTTCTTCAGCTCCTCTTTTGCATGTGTGTACAAAACCTCTGAAGAATTAGGCCTAGCTGCTATACTTTCAGATGTTTTTAGCCAATCTTCAAAGCGAGAATAGTCATCCAAAAACCTCTGCCACAGACGCCACGTTTCCTCGATTCTGAGAGAGCAAAAACAGAAAGGTTTTATCACAAGCTAACTATCAACTTTGGATTCTTTTATCCTTTTCAAAATTCAGCTTGTGGCAAAAGCTACAGTGTTTCCTCCAAATGCTGCCACAGGCTTCTATAGGGCAAGAAGAGGAGACTTACTTCATTCGCCTTTCCATAGACATGGCACAAATGTTTCTCCACCGTCTGTCCAAGCTCCTGGTGGTTTGCTGGATGGAGTCACACTCTGTCTCATTAGCACAAGCATCTGAGTCGTGTAGCAGCACTTCACAGATGTTGAACACGGACTCCACGCCTGCCGTGTGCTGCTCTATGTCTCGCTGCAGGTCCTGCCATTGGCAAAGAACAGCGTCAGTGGAAGGAAACATGCGTGGCTATGTTTCAGCCATACCCTTTCAAAATGCTGCAGAGGATGGGGAAAGAGCAGTGCATGTGTCAGGAAAAGCTTGTTTAGCTTTAGAAAAGTCTTGCAGGACGAGCTGTGCAGATGATACAGGTAAGGAGAGAACCGCCATGCAAAAATGGGCTGTCCACCTTTCGTGTCTCAGTCTGAACTCAATCTTCTCGTTAACAGTCTGGACAATTTTAATGTGCATTCCAAATCCAATCCTTACATATACCACCAATAAATTCTTATTAATTTTGACAGCACAAGGTGACTGTCTCATATCAGGTTACTACACTGAAAGGCTTGTCAGACAACTCTTAGTACAGTATGTGCATTTTAGTGACTGATTACAGGCTGTAGCAGGAAACACAAACACAAGTACCTGGTGTTACTACTTTTCTTATTCCCTCTTGTAGGGCTTCTGTTCTGACAAACTGTTTCAAAGGGTCTGGCAAAGACCTTTTGTCTAATCTACACTACAAGTTTCTTTTCCAGAGCCTGCATCTCCATGATAGTCTAGCCTCTTATCCTGCACCCATCACTACTCCAAAAGTCAATGTAATTGGAATACAGAAAAATAAAAGCCTTATCTAAATTTTTCTTATTGAAAAGATAGATCTATACTGTACTACCAACTTCAAATATTAATTAAATTACAATAGCCACTACAGTTCCATTTTTTCAATCCATTTCTGGCTTTTCTAATGAAGGATAAAGAGACTCTTGCTTGAATAACACTAGAGCAACAAACACAAATGAGTATTTTTCTGACAAAAGTGGACTGGAATTTCCATTAAATGGTGTTTACTCATTTCAGTCAACAGATTAAGCAGAACGGGTTTTGCTCTAGACTTAAAAAACCCCACAAATAAAATAAACAAAAAGTCCTGAAAGAGACACAGCTGGCAGCAAATACAAAAGGAGCTGAAGGAAGATTTTTCCCAGAAGCCAACAAGCTGCAAGGAATTGAGTATCACTCAGTGGCAGTCCTCAGTGGTTACACAGGTACCTGAATCAAGGGCTGAGCTATAAATGGTGAAAATATGGCTTGTGGAATTTGTAGTAATGAACAGCTTTAAGGAATGTAGAAGTGAAATTCTTTACACAGATGAGAGACTGCCAGAGGGAGACCCAACAAAAATTTTCACAGGTTACTAAGGATTCACAGCTGTTTTTCTGAGCAAGATGCATCAGTTCTTTTCAACACAGGCTCTACAGCTGGGAGCTACCTCACAATTGATATCTGCAGAGTCTCTTCTGAATTCATTAAATTCCACTGCATTAAGTGAGACGAACACAACCAACTAAGTGAGGGGGTGAGGAACATACACTGAGTCCCCAAAGAAACCATTCCTTCAACTCTGCATAGCACTGCCCAGAGAGCTTAAACAGACTACACACTGCCAGATTTTTGCATTAGTGAAACATCTTTGCAGTCTTAGAATTAATATAATTCATGTTGTAATCGTCATCTTTTAATTGAACAAACATGCCATAAAACACCTTTGTGGATACACAAGGCTTTTAAATTTCATTATTCAAGACTGCACAGGTAAAACTTTTCCAGTCATGGATATCAAACAAAAGAAGCCTGTAGGGCATATTTCTCACCATTGTTCTGCTCTTGCTGAAATAATTGCACAGATAAAACCAGGAAAGATCATTTTACTTTTTTCATTCAGATAAATGTTTCACTAATGCAGAGCAAAAGCAGCTTTTCTTTTTACTGTGGTCTTTTAAGTCAGCACAATCTTCTCATACTCAGCCTGCTAAAAAGCTACAGTAGAAGGAGTCTAGAGGTGCCTAGAGGTCTGTGTTTAAAACAGAATCCAAAACATAAAGCAGTAAGTGGTTCTGAGAATGATGGCTCTTATAGCCAGCTGAAGCTTGAATGCTCATAATAAAAATAAATTCGTTTGGACATGACTCCTTTGTGCTCCATGCTCTGCTCTCCCTGGCAATTTATCACAGCCTTTGAGAACGCAAAAGGTTTGGATGAGGAGAAGATATTTCCTTGTTGTTTACATGACCATTCCCAATGCAGATGGAACCATCAGAGGCACTGGGCCAAGGCTTCTGCTGTCTGACCAGCTCCTGCAGTGCAGTCAGTGGGAGCCACCTCCACTCCTGTCGCAGAGGAGCTGGCCCTTCCTGTGACATCTGGGACAAGAGTACAACGAGAGCCACACCAGAGAGAACAGAGAGCAGAGAACCAGCAGAGAACAGTGTCCCCAGGCCTGGGTCACTCAGGGATCCTTAGACACAAAAGCAGAAGGCAGAGAGAAAAGAAGGAAAGGATGGGAAGGATGCCAATAAGTGTTCTTAAAGGCAGATGCCATATAGCTTCCAAGCCTGACAGACTTATTCTTGATTTTTAGTTTTTGGGCAAATATTGCTGTTTAATATGAAGGCCAGATGACAGCTAAGCAGTTAGAACCAGGGCACACTTACAGCTCAGCCCTGAGCAAAGGATGACTCCACCAGCAAGTCTATGCTTTGGAGGAGCTCCTTTTCCCTGCCTGGCTACTGGCTAGAGAAATTTACTCCAGGACTATCCAACTCCTAAGACCCCCTGGTAAGCCACTGCCTTGGATAAATGCCCACCAACAGCCAGCAGTGCAAGGCTGGCTCACACTTGTTGTCTCAGCAGGATTAACATGCCAGCTCCCCAGCCCTGAGGGATCTTCAGAGCCTTCCTCTGGATCAAACCTCAGCCAAAGGTGTGTCTGCACAAGCCCACCCTCCAAAGCTCAAGCATCCTGCTCTGCCAAGCTTGCTCTGCTGTCTGCAAGGAAGGGACAAGAACTGGAGCCAGGGAGGGCAATGCATCAAATCACAGCGCTTGGATGTGTCACGGCCACTTTGCAGAGAGCAGCATTCACGCCTTGTCAGTCTAAGTCATCCTC
The DNA here is from genome assembly GCA_036785705.1 of Acanthornis magna. NCBI lineage: Eukaryota > Metazoa > Chordata > Aves > Passeriformes > Acanthizidae > Acanthornis > Acanthornis magna. The sequence goes on from JAWUZG010000097.1 coordinate 648,227, forward strand.
ATGTACTCTGCCCACTGTCTGTGCCCTGCCTAGTCCTCAGGAAGTCTGCTGTACTGAACTGAACAAATCTGCTTTTGTTTGTATTTTGCGTGTTTTCCTTGGGTGAAGGGGGGGAGGGAGAAGCGGGGGTAATTCAACGCAATACTGAAATTACTACAAGCAAATAAAAATTTTCCATGTAACGCATCTTGGCAGGAACATGCCACGCAAAGCAAACAGTCAGAAGGGCTTGCTAAAGGAAAGAAACAGGTGATTTTATACCAGGACCAACCAGCAGCATTTTAGCTCATTTACTATGGCTGCTGTTATTTCCCACCTGCTGTTCTGCCAGTCTCTTCTGGATTTCTTGGTCATCACAGATGTCATAAACAACAGGCTTGGAAAGCTCAGACTCAATCCGGGCCAACCAGGTGCGAAGGTTACTCATGTTTTTGTCCAATAGTTGTATAAAAGCAAATGTTTCCTTCAGTTTCTTCACCCTAAGCAAACCAGGAAGAACATTTTGTTACAAAGATGGTCAATCAGTGGAAAGGATGTTAGCAGGAGGTGATGACAGGCATGACTTTATGAAGCCATGTCACAGCAAGCTCCTGTCTGTACATCAGAGCCCTGTTTTAGTCAAAACCTACCTAAATTGCCTCAGCAGGCCCCTGTCCTACAGCTGCAAGCAGGTCTTGGGTGAAGGCTTTAATGAAACTACATGAGAAAGGTGAATTTTCATCTGCTAGGGAGCACTGGACATTCATCTAAGTGGGAATTTGCAACATAATTTGCCACAGTTAAACTAAAATGGGTATCTATGGTCTGATTTTCCTGCTGTGAATTATGCTAGGTATCTTCTTCAGCAACCAACACGCCCACACTAGTAAGCAAGGTACTACTCTGCCAAGAGAAGCAGCATCTGCACAAACTACCAGTCCAAAACCCAGGGAAAATTACAGAATCACAGAATGGTTCAGGTTGGGAGGGCCTAAAAGATCACCTTTTGCCAACCCACCATGGGCAGGGACACCTTCTACCAGACCAGGTTGCTCCAAGCCCCAACCAGCCTGGCCTTGAACACTTCCAGGGATGGAGCATCCACAGCTTCCCTGGGCAACCTGTGCCAGTGCCTCAGCACCCTCTGGATGCTGACAGGAGAGGAGAAGGCCTGAACAACAGCTGCCATAGAATTGTAGCACCACAACATTAAAAGCTCTTCTAAACACCACACAAATGTGCAGAGATATGCCAGACTCTGCTGATGGGTGAAAAATAAAAAAAAAACAATCCTGAAGGGGGAGAATATCAAATGGCCAAGCAGACTTGTGCAATGGCCAAGAAATGGCCTATTAAGATAATTTAGTTTTCTTACAGCTGTTTGTAGCACAGCTTGCAAACTTCAGACAAACTTTTTTTTTTTACTTCCAGCCTTAACAGCATATTCCCAAGTCAAAACCCCATATCAGCCCCTCAAATTATCCAAGTAGCATGCTTTTATATATTGGCAAATTTGTCTCCAGGTGTTGGAAGAATATCTGGTAAACTACCTCACTACTCTCAAATCTTTCTTGAAATTCTCATTTATTGCAATTCCCAACAAAAATTACTAAAAACGCAACACCAGGGTGACACTTATCTCTTCAGACTTATTTCAGAGCTTGTCATCTAGACCTTGGTAGTTAATGGAGGAAAAAAAAAAATCATTATTTGTATCAGACCTGTCTTAAACATCCAGACCACGAGATGAACTGTACCAAAACTGTACCAAAAGGAAGTATTTCTCCTCATGAACTGCAATGGCTACCCTGCAGTACTATAAATATTCAACACTGCAGACTCTAAGGTCAGGTGGAATCAATCATTCCACCTGTGTCCCAGGGAGAACCCACTTCCTAGCCAGCACGGCTTCCCTGTGCTGTTCTCCTGATCCCCAGTTATGTTCTTGTGCCTTGGGATGAATTTTTGAACCTTGCATGTGATTTCTAAAATGCAAACTTACAAATTAAACCTATAGCTACTGCCTGGTCTAGCAACTACCAAGATGAACCTCATTAAGTCAAGTGCAGAACAAAAAGTTAAAAGTATGCATTGTGAAAAGGCTGAAATACTTCCCATTCCCTGACCACACTGGCTGGGAACAGTGACCATATAAACAAAATCAGCAATGGGTCTGCAAGGGCAGCCTGTACAAGGGGTTCACTGCATGTCCCAAAACGCAGGGGACTACTGTGGGGTCTCAGCTGAGCCCTGATCTACTTGGCAACACTGGTGTTATGCAGGCTGAGGGATGCAACCTCATGTAGTGCAGGCAGGGACAGATTACACCAGGGCAGAAGTGCCCTGACAGGGTACCTGGACAGTTTCCTAGCCCCCTGTCCTGCCTGCTGCCAAACTACCCTGGCAAGTTTCAGAGGAAAGTGGTCCAAACTGGCTGTAATGAATGGCTTTTAGAGCTGCCTGATGATACAATGACAGAAGATATGTAGGACACATAATCCATCATGAATATGCCACCCTGTAAGCAACAACTGATCTTATTAACAACCTTAAGGTAACCAAAGAGGATACACACGTCAGCTAGACACTTGAGTTAAGGTAAAGCACTTATGGAGGAGATATGGGATCAGTCCTGTTGTTTACTGTGAAGGTACAGAGTAAGCCCAGCAAATTTAGGGTCTCATGGATTAGCAGCATGGAAAGCTTCCCCTACCTGTTGTCCCAAAAGCACCAAGCAGTACTTTCAGTTGTTTTACAAGGAGGGTGGGAAAAACACGGTTCTACACTAAAGCTCCTGGAAGGTATTTAGCAACTCTGCACTCTCCAAAAGCAAAATTAGTATTGCCTGACGTTACCCTGCAAGCCAGCCTGAAGGATGTGGCCCAAGTCCATGGTCCAGCTTGTTCCTGCCTTGCACCCACAAAGCTGCTGGCACTGGTGCAAAGTGCAAAGCAGCTGCCTCTGCTCCTTTACACGGACTCTGCTTTCTGCTGCTGCAGCTGATTGAGAGGAAGCCAGTGGATGACAGAAGCATTTAGCTGCTCTTACTTTTCTTAACAAGTTTTTTTTCAGAACTTTGCTCCCAAGTTCAACCCTGTATGCAGACAGCATCTGGCTCCCAAGCAAACAGCTGCTGTATAAATCTTCCTGGTTTTGCTTCTATTAAATGGTACTTAATGAACATGTCATGGCAACATTTTCTTGTGCTGTCTTGGGCCGGCAGTTATTTAGCCAGGAGAACTAATTCTTCCTCTGCCCTATTCCCACCAGTCAGTTTGGATCTGGCTGGTTACGATGCTCAGCAGTGCCAGTGACTCCCAAGGGATGTGGCCCTCCAAAGGCAGGTGACTCGGGAACCCTTTTCCCTGGAGAGATGGACAATCCAGGCTCTGTGCTGAGCACAGAATGGAAGAGTCTGAGCTGAACATCTCCACTGTTGCATTATTAACTCTGCATGACTTCAGGCCAGTCAGGAGGAAAGCAAGGCTTGATCTCTGCACTGTCCCTGACTGTATCCTGTGGCAATTTACTTTCTGCATATTCCACAATGCTTCCCACAACTGCTCCGGAGACGTGCGCATGTTGGGACCATCTGATGGCACAGCTGACCTGCTGAGACCATAGCTTACTGTGCTGCTCAGGATCATCTCTGCCTCCCTGTGCTCCCTTCTCTGCCTGTATTCACCTGCTTCCCACCCCTAAAGTTGCATTACAGAAAAATGCACAGGTTGCAAAACATCTTTCTTCAGCCTGCACAGTGGATAGATGAACACAGCCAAGGAAGTCCAAAGCAAAACCAAAGGATATTACATTATAAATAAATGCCTTTATGACTGAAAGCACATTCGATAAATTTTAAAAGAAACCGTTTTAGAATCCAAGCCTGGCTTTTTGCACCACCACTCCCATATTATTTTGGCTTAGAAATCACTCAGAATTTCAAGTTACAAATCTCACCATAAGTATGAGGATCTTTGTCTTCTAGTGTTACTAGAAGCAACAGTCTCAAAGACAGCATCATTGTGGTACTGTGAGCTTGTATTTACTTTCTAGCAATTGCCATTAGACACACCATTGTAATTAAGTAATTTAATCTGTTATATATTCTGGATAGAATACTGCATTTGCCAGTCATTTAAACACCCTTAATGTGCTAAGCCATTCATCTCAAACTTGAGCTAAGCAGCCAAAGAAGAACAAAAACCTAACAAAAGTTCACACTGCAGTGCAGAAATGGGAGGGCAGCCTTGTCCAGATATTCACATTGGCTGATCTGCTTCTGTCAGCAGACACAGAGCCCAAGGCAAAGGGCAGGGTTCTACCCTGAAGCAAGAGATAAAAGGATGAAAAGTTTGAGGTTCTCCATGAGCATCCTCAGCTTGCACAGAAGGCACAGGGAACTGCCATTTCCCTGGCTACAGCTCAAAGAAAAGAGTGAAACAGACTAATTACATCCATGAAAGTCTTAATTTGCAACCAGCATTCTCAGATGCATATCTGTACACTGAAAATATTCTTATAAATCACCTGCTCTTCGCATGAAGGAAATTTAATTATTCTTTTTAGATGTATCCTGACTATTTCTGGGTAAAGACAGCCCTTCTGGGATCTGGATGGAGGTGCACAGGGCAAGCCTCCAAGCCTGGGGGCAAAAGCTTCCCATCAAGTCCAGGAGATCAATCACCCAACACACAGTTAACAGCACTAAAAGTTCAAGTGCTGCAAAGAAAATCAGCTTCTTCCAAAAGATGGAAGGTGCCACCACTGTTGACTGAATTCTTCCTCTATAAAGTGTGATTCTCAAGTAAATTGAGATTGGTCTGACAGGAAAAACTTACTGTTTACTGACAGAAGGCCTGCTTATCCATTGTTCATTTCTCACTGAGAACTCACCTGCCACAATGCAACATGACTCCAGAAGGGAAAAAAAAAAAGGTAATAATTTTAAAAATCCAATAAAAATATCACCACTAATCTAAAAAAAACCCAACAAATTCAGACTTGTCTTGTCCATTGCAATGGGCCGAGCTAAAAAAACCACCGATTAGCACTTAGTCACATACATAAGTGGCCTGGGATAAGCCAAACAAAGCCAGTTTTTAAATATTTTAATCTTTACACCACAATAGAAGTGGCAGGAAAAGAACAAAACTAGGAGATTATAACTAAAAGCTGTCTGCAAAAGTGAACAGAAGGACTAACTGACCTGACTCGAGATTGGATTTGTGTCTTAATACCCTCAATGAAGTTGCCAGCATTGGGTTACAAGAGAAAAGCATTAAGCTGTCTCAGGCTGAATCATTGCATGGCCCCGAAAATACACAGTATATTTGTAGTAACTACTCAGGAATTACCCAGCAGTAGAAGGAGCTTCCAGGTTGGTTGAAATGTACTCACACAAACAAAAAGAATTACGAAAAGCATGCCAATTGAATTGCTTTAGCTGTCAAAATGCTGCCAGAAAAGGTACAGGGGAAGCTCAAATGAAGTAAACAACAACATTCAAATTTTAGTGTCTGAAAGAATGAAAAACATCCTGACATATATTCCAAACTCTCCTTCACAAGCACAAATGTCACCAGAAGAAGCGACTACGTTCATGTCTTTTGGAGGAGGGGCTGAAATGGCCCTGCCAGCTGACAGGATTGTTTACCAGCGGCGACGCCAATGAGATGCACAGCCCAGGAAACCTTTGTTCAGTGAGTCGCAGGGGGAGCTTAACCGTGAGAGGGACAAAAGACCCGGTTTGGAGAGGTGATGCCCAAGGCAAACCTTAGGCCTTTGCTGCGAAAGGCAAGGCCATTTCTCGGTCCGTGCTGGTGCCGTGCCAGCCGCCCCGAGCCGTGGGCTGTGCGCGCAGGGAGAAGCGGCGGCCGCGCCGGAGGAGGCTTTGCGGGAGGCTTTTCTCGCGTCACCCCGCCTTTGGCGAGCCCAAAGGTTGTTGTCACAGCTCTCCACCGCCTTGGGTGCCAGCCCCCGAACACGGCTGATTTCAAGCGAGAGGCCCCTGAGCGCTATCTCTCCCTGCTGCTAACGTGCCGCACTTCCCACTCATCCACTCGTGCAGGGCGAGCTGCGGCGAGGCGCTGGCGCAGAGCATGGCATGGCATGGCATGGCTCCGCTCCGCTCCCCCCGGGCCCCACCAGAACCCACCGGCACCGCGCACCCACACCGCACTTACGGTTCGCACGAGAAAACCATTCCTCAGCCTGCAAATCCCAAGCTGCAAGGGGGGACCGTCTGTGCGACCAGGCAGGCATGGAAGAGGAAACCCCTCCTCCACAGATGCCCTATTTATTCGCCGCTTTAGCATCCCGCGTGTGGGGGGGAGACTCGCCCGTCCTCCTCCTCTCCCCGACCCTGAGCTGGGGAGACACCGGAGCTCTCCTTCCCCCCCCTGTTTTAACCCCTGCGCTCTGCGTTGGGATTTTACCTGGCGAACGGCCGCATCCCTCCTCAGAACAAAACCACGAGGGCTTTATTCTGACACAAGAGAATTATTAGCACGTGAGGAAGCGCACGCCGGGCGGCTGCCCGCGGCTGGCGACAGAAAGGTTGCGGGCTGCAGCCTCCGGCACCGAGAAAGGTGGATGCGGTGCTCATTTCTTGGGAGAAAGAGGGATTGGAGCCTCAGACCCGGATGATTTGCAGCAGAGTCGGTTTGAAGCGAGCCCAAAAAAACGAGCACACGTACATCCACGCACAGGCACCACGCACAGAGATGTATCCTTACTTCCCCTGCGTTCTGCTTTCTCGCCTTTACCATTATAGCCCAGGTATTTAAGTACGAATTAAATCTCCCACACACTAACCTGTCCTCTCTTTAACCTTCCAGAGCAGGCAGAAGGCCTCCAGTGCAAATAGCCTGTTATGCCAGAGGACAAAATAACCCCTAATCTTCATTTATGATATCATTCGTTTGTGGAAAAACACACTGTCATGATTTCTGTGTGTTATGACTGCCAGAGATCACGGGGTGGGAAAAAAAAGGCGGAAGTCAGGGAACCTTGGGTTACAAGTCACTCCCCACCCAGCCAACATCAGGAAAAAAATAAAGAAGTTGTGATAATCCCACCAAAAATGTGAAGAATGATTTTGAAATCAAAGGTTTTTCAGTATTCAGGTAATTTTCCACAGACCTGTACTGACTTGCTGATCATGGCAGAGCACACAGTGCCTGGGAGGACACACACACTGTGAGAGGGCTTTGGACATTTCCACAGGTAAATCATGCCCAGTCACCTCTACAGTTTATTGTGATTCAAAACCACATTTGAAATGGTAAATCTGAGTAAACAGGGAAATAAGCCCCAGCTTTGCAGGCAGACACTGGGAATGAAGATGGTGTGCAGAAGACAAGGACTCCCATTCCACTGCCAGCTCCCCCTGCTCCCTGCACACATTGCATAACCAAAATAAGCTCAACCATCATGCCTGAGACAATAATGAATTCTGTCACAGCTTTTACACTGAAGAGAAGCGTAATCCTCAAAGGACAGAGGGAACATGGAAAGAAAGCAGGCACTTTGAGAGTGAGATTTCAACCATCCACATATTTTGTATACAAAAAAAAACCAAAAACAACAGAATGAGATTTTTTACACTGGTACTGCCCCAAACCAGTACAATTCTGCTGGACGTTGCTGGATTGTTTACCTGGGGAGGCCTCTCTGCAGCATATTTTGCTTCCCTTGCCATGCAATATTGATCTGCAGCAATTTAAAAAGACCTTTGAACCCAGAGTGCACCCACGCTGACTGTGGGGTGCCACGGGGTAGGACAGCACACCGACACATGGTGCCTGATTGTCTGCCCTGCCAAAGGGTAAGCAATGTGGTGGAAAATAAATAGAGACCAGCTCAGGGGTGCTGTGAACTCACCTGCTCCCCAAACTCACCACCTAGGGCCCACTGCTGCCGGAGCAACTTTCGGGGCAACCCAGCCACAGTGAGGGTGCAGGGAGGAGAGGGAATTGGCAGCTCACTGGAACTCCCCATATAGTGTGGACAAGGTGGTTTCACTGGAGAGTTTCAAATCCTTCCTTTTTTTTTTTTTTTTTTTTTTTTTTTTTTCTGCAACCTGAGAAGTTTCAGGCTGTTTGGGAATTTCAGCCCCGCAGGGTATGCAGGAAATGAACTGAAAACACCTTGGATCTCCCAAGTTCGATGAAGGAAGGGCTGACTTGGCATGTGGCAGTTTAAGTTTCCAAGGATGCTGGCATCTTGCAAACACAGGGAAAAGACTCAGTTGCCAAGGACAGTTGTATTTAAAAGAATGAGAAGGCACGTTTGACCTTGCTGGCTTTCCCTGTATTTTCATGCTTGCTTTAAAGGTCGCAGTCATTTGAACCCATTCCTGCTACAGGCATAAAAACTCTGCCTTTCTCCACGAGGCTGAAAACATGGACCAGACGCACCAAGAAGGAAAACACATCACAGTGTACCCACAGCCAGAGCAGCTGAGAAATGGCATCCCCCTTCCACAGCTTGGCAGCAAGTGGCAAGAGCTACAGGATGCCCAGAAGTACAGAAATGCACCATCAGTTACTGCAGAGACTGGTCTGCAGCCCAAAACTGCTGGAGGCAGCCCCTGATGAAGCTGTGGCTTTAATGAAGGCTCAAGCAGCATCCAAATGCTTTGCACAACCCCAGGCAGTGCAGACACCCTCCAGTGACACTGGGGTGCTGCTCCAGCCTGACAGCAGGCACTAAGCAAACAGCAATGCAGAAGGAAAATGCTTCCTCACCAGACTGGGAAGCAAAGTGTGGAGTTAAAATCAGTGGTGGATGGCCCAGGAAAGGGCACTGAGGAACACAGCTGTGCACAACACAGTTCATTGGCAGTTCTTGCCCGTTAATGCATGGCCCAGGAGTGCTGCTGCAGAGCGTACTGAGCATGTAAATCCCACTACATGGGTTTTTGGTTGTCTGCCACCCTCATGCAGCCTGTGTGCTCCTCCTCCTTCTGCTTCAGCAACAAGAGCAAGAGATTTTCTATGTCCGTTTTTACAGTCAGCACAACACTCCCTTTCTGCCTGTTTGTATGTTTGTACTCCCCATCCCTAAACAAAGACTTCAGCACAAGCCTCCTGTGGTAAGAGTATCTTCTGAGCTGAACAGAATTCATTTGTTCTCCTTTCCAGGCATGCTAATGCCTTGATGGTTACTTTATCCCATGAAAATTAACATTTTGAGACTTTTCCAAGTTTGCAGCCAGACGGTGGCTCGGGCAAAGCTTTTGTCACCACACAGGCTGAGCACAGGCATATAATGAAAGTGTTAAGTCCTGCAAGTGCAGCCATATGGCAAATCTGAGCTTGTCACCACGAACTAAGAGAATCACTTCAAGGACTAAATGGGGAGCTCACCTAATTTGCCCATCTGTCCTAGGACGTTTATTGGTTTATAAAGGTGAAATAAGCTATCAGGAGGAATGCTCTGCATGGATACATTGGCTTCCAGGCTAGTTTGGTTTCATGTTGGTATGATACAGTCATACACGGCACTACAGAGAAGACAAAATGTTACTCAGATTGCAGGGACAGCCATGGGGACATTAGCGACCACAAAACTGAAGCTGGCAATATATCTCAGTTATATCCTTTGTGCATTCAGGTTATATTTTACTCTTGAATCACAGGATCAAAGAGTGCCCATCTACAAAAAAGATTCAGTGCACAAAAATGAAGAATTGGCTTTGAGCAGCTATTAAATATACATTTTTTCCTCCTACTCAGTGCCTGGCTCTGCAGTTCACTTCCTTCCCAACTCTTGGGCTGCCATGAAGACAGTGAAATTTGGTCCTTGCCCCTGTGATGGTGGGTGGGCCACTGGGAGCTAGCTGCAAGTACAAATAAAGGCAGCAGCTCATTGTGTGTTTAACAGAAACTGTTGAAGTTGTAATACTTGTCAAAAAAACCCAGCTTCAAGTGGTCACGGATTTGGCACCCTAAACTTCAGAAAATTTTCACTTCAGTTTTACTTGCCACAGCTACTCATCTGAAAAGACAGGAGCAAAACCACCTCCTCATTTCATGAAGGTGCTGTGAACCTAAGTTCCAGCAAGTAACTTTTTTTCAGGAGAAAGACAAGATTTTCTCTGCACCACAGTCAGAATTTGTCACTTCTCTCCAGGAGCACTGCTCTACCCTCAAACCCTCCAAAGCCCTCTGGCACTTCTTCCCAGAGGCATCTCCTCCATTCCTCTATCTTCCCCAGGCAATGAAGCAGTGCCCAATAAAAAGGGCTTTGCACAGGTCTGCTATCATTGGCAGCACAGTGCAGCACTTGTGCAGTGCTCCTGTCTCTTCTGCAGGGCTGCAGTGGATGCACTGCCCCTGTACCATTCCCCACGGGCTGCAGCCTCCACAGACTCTGAGAGGATGTCCGGACTGTGATGGTTTAATCCACCAGGGACAACAAAATTCTGCCACCATCCTTTTCATGTGTTCTTTCAACACCGCTTCAATACAATTTTTTTAATAGTTTCTGCAAAAACAAACTGAATAGGAAGGAGACAGTCTGTCAGCACGGGGCATCACAACCCACACTCACCTCCAGCCCAAGGCTCTTTGCCCCTCCTCTGCTCTCTTTCAAAGGTGCCCGATTTGTGTCACGTTGGTGATGGATTGAACTGCTGCCTGCCCAACATCACCTGAGCTTAAGAGGCTGCTTAAAAGCACAGGAGGAACCTCGAGTGCCCCAAAGCACACCTGTGAGTGAGGTGGACATTTCAGGCAACTGATGCCAAATTTAATTCCTTCAGAATTTAAATCTCAGTGGCAAGCCAGCACCATAGCAGTAAACTCGAAAGTTTTCTGGGAGGTTATAACAGGGCAAAATAAACTCTGAGGTCTGTACGTGGAGCCTGTTGTGTCTGGGCTGGTGGTTACTTATGACTGAGCAGCTGAGAGACAAGCCCCAGCAAGGTGGATTAAGTGAGGGAGGAGAGGTGCTGCAAAACACTGCCATATGCTGAACTTCTCTTAGTATTAACTCCAAAGAGGGCCAGCAAAGCTCACAGGGCTGCCTGATAATCTTGGACCACCGAGGGAGCTGCTTAAAATCACATTTTGCCAATCCCTTCCAGTTCGTTACCCAGGTCCTGAGCACCAAGTTGGTGGAAATCACAAGTAGAAGCTGGCGTATTACAGACATTTTGGAATTAAGAACACAGAACGATCATAAAGCATCACACCTATTCCCCAGTGGCAGCAATATCCACTTAGATACCAAATACTGGGAGCCTTGTTGATGTTCTAGACAAAGCCACATTAATGTACCTCAAAGCACCACTGTGCATTTGCCTGAAGCTGAAGATTTAAGACATCCCAGGTAGACAAAGAAGTCTTTGTCACAGAGTACTGGAATAAGGTTGCCAGATCTCTCTCTGAATGCCCCATCAGTTTTTTTGCCATATTTTTCTAAAGATGACCAGAAATGTGCCATGCTTTCCTCACTTAAAACAGCGCATTTTAATGTAGGTTTAAAAAATGCTGCAATTCAAAACTAGCAAACAGCAGAACAAAAATGATCATAAAAGTGCTTTAAAAGTAACACATTGCTATCAGATGAGAACAGAAAAAGTGCTGTTACTAAAGTGAAGCTTGCTTTCCTGCACCAGATCAAAAAACAAAGACACCTTGAGACAACCATTGCAAGTCTATCTGCAGTGTCAGACCTTAAGAAGGCAGCTTCTGCTTAATCATTCACAGCTCATGTGTCACCATTAATTCAGATCTCATGCCTGATTAAGGGCCAGCACACTTAGCACTACATTGTCACAGCACAACCACCGTCCTTATCTGTCCCAAATTTAACTGAGCAACAGCGCTTCTGAGGGCCCAGAGAGGGGATCATAGGCTGAACAAAACCTTGGGAAAGAAGTCGAGACCAATACTAATTTGGTGTTAGCTTTATTATTTCTGCATTACTAATAAACTCGGCAGGGGGCAAGACCAGCCCAACATCCTCCTCCCAAGCTGTGGCAGAAACACAGAGATAATAATGAAATGAGATCGTCTCAGTAAGGCTAATACTGAAATGATCATGATGTTCTTAACTCTGTCAAGTATAATAAAGATGCTTAATCCTTTAAGAAGAGGTCGTTGCCTAGATTATGCTGGTTTTTGTTTTAATTTCTACTGATAGTATTTTCCACTTCACCATCATACAGAAGATCCTGAATTTAAAAGAAACTCATATGGTCTTTCAGTTGTTTTTAGGAGGGAGACTGAGTAAGAAATAGCATTGATATTAAATGAAATTTCAAACACTTTTGAATGCAAAAAAGGAACATTATCATTATATAAATCTGACTGTCTACAGAGACAGAACAGAATCTGTTCCTAAATTCTGTGCATTCGGACATAGAGTGAAAGAGAGGCTTGTGTTAAAATAGGAGGCTCTCCTAAAAACCACATGAAAATGCACTCCTACCATCCTGCCTTAAAATTAAGTTGCAATCCAACACATGCAAGGGAGAGATCACTTTGACTTTTCCTTTTACAAAGCTCCCATCATTAAAATTGTATTTTATATGACTTCTTACACCCTGCCTTCTACCATCAGATAAATTAAGACATTTGGTGTCATAATACAGCAATAAGTTACAACAAAAAGAACTCCCTTCAGCTTGACTCTCAATAATAAATTCCAACTTAACTGGAAAGTCATGTCACTCTGTTTCTGATGGTCAGGGACACAAGCCTCTGACTTTTATCTCACATAAAATATTGCAAATCATTTTCTTACCGTGCTCCAATGACATCGAAGAGGTGCTGCCAGCGATCATTGATTTTGTTGAGTTTATCATCAATTTCTGCAACTCGGCTCTTGTTGCTAGCCTTGATTAGCTGATCACCCATTTGTTTCAAGTGAAGCTTATTTTCACTGAACAGGTTTATTTCTTCCATGCAGTCCTGACAAATGTACACAAACACTGCTTTAATTACAGGGCAAAACAAAACAATACAATGATACCAAAACAAAAATATGGGTTTCTTTTCCCACGTGTGTGATGTGGAGTCAGGTTTGGCTGAGGTTTCTATGTTAGCATGTGGAACTCTCACTTAAAACAAAAATAAAACCTCAGTGATGAAGCCCTCTCACAATCTATGAAAAAATAACAAGCTTAAAGACTTGCAAGTGCCAGGAGTAAGTACTCCTAAAAATAGTAATTGAATGTTCTAATTTTATCTCTTTTTCTCTTGTTTTCCTGATTTAACATAATTTTTTAATGAAGCTACCTCAAAAGAACCCAAATTCAAGTCTAGGATGGCTTTATTTTGCTGGTATTCTTACCCAGAGGAGATCTGGGATTAGATACAGAGACATTTTAGCCATGGGGAGGAACACAGCAGAACAATAATAGTCCTGTTTAAAATCAAGCTGATACAAAAGTATTTGCACTACCATGGAGGAAGGGGTAGAATTAGGTTTTATTTTTGGTTGTGGCAACTTCTTGTTCATCTGGCATAAGACCTACCCCATCCTTCCATGTTTTCTTTATCCTCTGACTACCACTTGTGTAGGTGATGGATGTGGTGAGAGCAGTGAGCCACTCCCAGAGCACCACTGATCACTGCTGGGTGTGCACATGTGCCCCAAAACCCCAACAACCCAGAGCCCACCACCACAGCTCACACAGATCACACTCCATGACTAAATGCAGTCAGGTGGCATTTCTGTTCTGCTCTAAGCTCCAAGTCTGAACATGAACAAGAGCTGATGGTAGAAGAGCTCATCTTCTCACAGAAACCTGTACATGTTGGTTTTACATCACTTATCACTTCCAAGAAGCAAGGAATACGTGAGGAATGGTGCCTCTATGATGAGTTATCTGACTGCAATTGAAGACAAGTGGCACTACTACTTACCTTCTGCAATTTGTCTATCATGTCTTCAATGCTAACATCTGCAGTCTGCAACACTTTGCTTTCCATTTGTACCAGCCAGGAGCACAGCTCCTTATTCTTCTCATTGAACACGATCCAGGCATTGAGCCTGTCCTCGATCTCCTGCTTCCGCAGAGACACCTATGGAAAAGCACACACATTAAATTCTAGCAACAGTTTTCTCAGGAAGGAAACCAGCAATTATGAGCCTTCTAATTTCCAGTCTGCATTTGATCTTATTCCATTTTGCAGGAGCAGTTATCAAGCATTCTACTTTCCTTTTCAAAGCCAGCAAGCAGATTGTTATTACATCTTATTTTGGATAGCAGGGCAAAAAGCTGACTAGCAAATACCAGATCTTCTCTCAGAAGAATGAAACTGAGTGACAGCTTTATAAATAATGTGCTTATATAATAATTTAAATGTTACTCAGTGAAAACCTGAAAATGTCAAACAGAGAAGGAATATAAAATACATAATTACTACATACTGTTTAGTATGACCCCATATAACACAAGAGAAGTAACACCAAGTAAGTTCTTATTTTTCTGCCACTGTAAGAGAAACTTTGCAACTACTGACTGCAATTATTTTATCTCTATAAAAGCCTCCCTCTTTCCATTTGCTCACCAGTAATTGGAGAACTTCCAAAAAATCAGCATCAAGAATCTATCCTTTTCATTGAAAACTATGGATTTTTTCCCCCCATCCAAATTGCATTTTCCAGGACAAATAAACAAATTGTCTAGACAGTGAAATTAAGGTCTGATACTGCCTGAAAAAGCAGTGTTATTATCATTGCTCCACTATCTCAGAAAGAAGCAGGGTCACTCTTCTAACTAACTAATAGCACCTATCCCTAGCCTAGGGGTCTTAAATATGTATTTATTTATTTACCTTGACGGATTCCTGTACTAAGATATATGGGAAAAAGGAAGTGAAAAATAGTTCAAGCTCTACTGAAGCAAGAGAAACAAGTAACCCCTCATTCTCACCAATAAACTTTGTCTAAAACCGAGCATAACATTTTGCTTCCCTTGGCTGTAAATCACTACTCTAAATATCACCCCACAGAAGGAAACACTCTGTCATCACATCTCACATGCACCTTATACAGCATATGACTCCTCAAAATTCCATTATTGATTCTTCTAGACTAATCTCTAACACTATTTTGTATCCCCCAGTGAAGTTTAAATGTGTATGTATGTGGAAGTCAGACCAGCTCCGTGTAACAGCAGGATCAAAATAGAAAGCCATCTCCCACCATACTGCTTTTGCCCTTTAAATTCTGACTTGTTTCCAAGGAGGGGATGGTGAGGTGAAAGTGATTTCTGAATCCTTCATGATGATCCAAGCAGAGAGATGAGGAGGAAAGCACTGTCTTGGGACACAGGGAAACAGTCTCCAAAGTTCTCCATAGGAGGAAGTCTGGAGATGCCAGAGACCTCGGAAAGTTTCTAAGAGTGCCTGGGATATGCTCCCTCGTACCCTTAACCTCAGAGGTTTGGAGGGTGAACCCTTCATCCTTCTTTACCGCTTGTAGCATCTCCCATGTGTGGAGATGAGTTTACTTGGTCAGTGTAGGAACAGACTATGGCTGTCAGCAAAACAATTGCTAAATCCTGACATGACTCTGACTCCATTTTTGCCTGCTAATCATGGGGCAAAGCAGGATTTTAAGAGCAAGAAGCATCTTTTAGCTGGCCAAGCAATACAGACTGGGGGTAAAAAACAGGAATGACCCCAGACAAGCTTCTAGGAACGTGAACCCTTCAAGCTTTTAGCACTTTCTCCTCTGCCCAGCTGCAGAGGAGCAATTCCAGGTGGTACCATTCCCATTCTGCACCCACAGTGTGAAGGGACGCTAAAAGAACATCAAGGCCCGGGCCCATCCCATCTGAATGGAAGCTGGCTGGGATGAATGGCTAAATCTGTGACCTACATGCACCTTGCAAGGGCAGCTCTGTAAATGCTAATCCCCTGAGTGCATCTGCTCCCTCGGCGTGTCTGTCCGTGCCCAGCTGAGCACAGGCATCTGGCGGCCCCGAGGCCGTGGCCATGACAGCTGCAGCCACCTCCTGCTCTTTCACCTCCCTGCATTTATTCTGCAGACTTTTCTCCACACAATACATCCTGAATCTAATTTGTTGGCCAGAACGAAGCAGTGGTGCCAAGAGCAGAGCTGATAAAGTCTGCTCTCCTGCCCTGGTGTCCAGCACTGAGCATCAGTGTGGGCTCTCCTGGGGCTCATTAGGGCTGTGCAAACATTTCAGGACCTCCCTCCACTACAGCGATGAACACATTCCTCCCACTACAGATTTTGTGTGCCTAACACAGTCACATTAATGTCACCTCTTTCCTCCCTCCAAGACAGACTGAACTAGACGTTGTTCCCTCAGGAAATTAAAATGGAAATTTTGAATAAAATCTCAAATTACTACAGGAAATTACTGCTTGGATAGACTGTAGTGGAGCACATATAAAAAACAGCTTAATTTTCAGGGCTATTCACCACAGTGGGGACAGCGGGCTTCAGCAGCTCACCAAAAAAATGAAAAACAACAATGTTCTCTCATTTATAGGCTTATCTACAGATTTCCATTAGGAAAATGGTTCAGGCATTTTGATTTTAAAATTAATGGCTTGTATTTCTCAGGAGGAGAGACGATGTCTCTGGAATTATTTTCAGAGTTCAGAAAAAATAACAGAAAACACTAGTTGTAGAACAACCATCCAGTTTAAGGCAAAGAAATTAAATTCTTCTTTCTCATTGCAATGCAAAAAGAAATTAACCCAAATAACTATTTCATCACAACACAGTTTGTGAAATAAGCACAGCTGTTCATTACTCTGGCACCATCCCCACCAAGATTGCTTTACCTTTGCCCGTGTAAGGATTAGAAACAAAATACTAACTGGCTTCAATACTTCTTTACAAACTGTTAAATAAAAGCTATTTACTTGTGAATAAAGAGAGGCAAGACTTTGGCTTGCTGGTGTGTAGAGTCCCCCAGAGTAACTTAAGACCCCGAAGTATTTTACCTCTTCCAATCCTGTTAACAGGGCAAAGTAAACACACATTCAAACTGCATAATAACCTAATGAATCAAGTCCATGTGACTTTGCTGTAAATGTTTCCCAGCAATTTTACACGCAACACTAAATTAAGTGTAATGCAGCAACAAGCCACAATGAATGCAAATTTTTCACAGCATTTTACTGCTACAAAAAAAGACAAAGTCAGTTCTCAATGTGCTCAAATCTGATGTATTTAAACACATTTAAGTTTTGTTTCTGCTGGCATTTTGTTTTAACTTCCCTCTTCCTTTCCCTGCTCCATGCCCTCGGGCAATTCCTGTGCTCATCCCTCCCCCAGCCCTCCCTCCCTCCGTCCCCTTGGCAGCCCGGAACAAAGGCACCTATTCCAGTAAACAGCTGCATCTGGGCTCTGTGCAGCTCCTTCTTACAAAGGGTTTGCGACAAAACCCTCAGCAGCCTGTCCAGGACACAAAGGGCGAGCTCCATCCCGGGCCAGCTGCACCAGGAGCTGCCCCATTCCCACCCAGAAGTGCCAAAAAGTGAGCCAAGCCCAGGAAAATCCCCATGTGCTGCCCACTCCCTCTTCCCTGCCAGGCCCCATGGGTACACATCCCGCTACAAACCCCGAGGAGGAGAAGACTCACCCGCAAGCAGAGCTCTTCCCACTGCCTGTGCAAATGTTCCACTTGCTCCTTGAGCACCATCATGTCCTCGGTGAGGATGAGGTGCGCCAGCTCCGCCTTCATGGCCTGCAGCTCCTTCATGTCGTGGGCCCAGTCTGCCAGCGACTGCTCCAGCTCCTGCATGGGAACGCACCCGCACAAGCCTTGGCACTAAGCTCCTCGGCTTTCCAAACCTGCTGGCTAATCCCTGCCTGGCCTGTGGGGGAGGAGAGCAGGCAATGTGCAGCCGCCTGTGCCGTGCTCTCCGCTGGGGCTGGGCTGCCCGGGGTCCCCGGGAGATCCCTGGAACCCACTGGATCCCCACTAGAACCACACTGGATTCCCACTGGAACCCCATTGGATTCCCACTAGAACCCCACTGGATCCCCACTAGAACCCACTGGAGCCCATGGCAGTGCCCCAGCTGATCCGCTGGTACCACCACTGCATCCCAAAGTGCTGGAACACCGCCTGGCCCCGGCAGCTCCCCGTGCTCCAGGGCAGCGTTTGGGGTCTCAAACCCTGGTCTCGCACCCCCACTTTTTCGGGGTTTCTTTTTTTCTGTTTTAATTATTTTTGGACAAGTTGCTTTTCACCTGCATTTGCTCCAGTTTCAGGTTGTTTTTCTAAACACAAAAAAAATGAAATCAGTTCCCTTCTCTAATGAATGATGTCATAGGCACTTCCTCAGATTTGTCAGGAATGTGGAGCTTTTAAACTGCTTGTTCACAGAAAACAGGCTCTCTTTTTTCTGCTTTGCTCCCCCAACTCCCCATTCTCTTTATTATAAGTTACACATTTTCCTTAACACTGTTAAAATCATCACCTAAAAGGCAGCAGCACCACTGTGTGCAGCTGGGGAACGTGACACCCAAGGTCCTAGGTCTCATTTTGCAAAAAGAGTGCTGGGAAGAGTCACTGGCTTATCTAACCAAAAAAAAAAAAAAAAAACCAAACCCCAAAACAAAAAAAACCTCTTACAGAGAACCCAATTTGTCTAATTTTATAAGGGAAAAAACCCGTGTGAGTGTTTGTATCAGAAGTGTGCTGGGTGCAAGCCCTGTGAGGATTTTCACAGGTCTTGGACTCAGCTTCAACACTGGAGGAAAAAACCAGACAACTCTGACACTAAAATTTACCTGGGCTCAAAATACTCCTACAGATGTGGACACGTGCATTTATATCTCCTAACAAGAGGCAAATCCCTTTGTTAATGGAGCCAACTATGGAATTTCACGGGACTTTGCTAGCCTTCTCCCAGGACTGAGAAAAAAATAGCGTTATTCCACATAAAAATGAAAAGCAGGGAGAGGAAAGGAGGTCCCTTCTCCCCCATACCATTTTGGTCCTTTATTATACTGTGACATCTTTTAGCAGCACTTGCAGTGGCACTGTCTGACCCTGATGCCTCTGCAGCTGAATTTCTCTTGCTGGGATAAGAGACAGGAGCTGTGTGCTCCCATCTCACAGATAATTCAGGGCTACAGCAAGGCTGCTGCCGTAGGAAAAGCGGCCAGCACTCCCGAAGAAGATTTCAGACAGCTGATAATGAGTTCAAAGCCTTGGCTCGTTAATAAGCTTATTTGTTCCCACTACATAGGTCAACAATTCATTTCATGAAAGGATGATGAAAGACTGACCACTCCAGACAAAATGTCTCCTATCCCTTGGAAATGCTTTTCTTGCCATTTAATTTTCATGGTGCACTGTGGGCAGCAAGGGGTTTTGCCACTCCCTTACTCTTAATTTTCCTTCTCTTTAATTATTCCCAGATCCTGAAGGTATGTATGGTGCTTTGCAGAATTAAAAGGTCTCTTGCCTGAGGAGCTCCATGTGCAAAATGGATTGGAAAACAAAAAGGGAGATTCAGTCATAGGGATAGCAGCCAATTGAGCTGAGGGAAGGGAGCTTTTTCCCTTTTGTTTGAGAAGCTACTTATTTTATAAATTCAGACTGTAAAGGGAGCAGAAGCAGGGAAAAAAAACCAAACACTGCTACTACTACTACTACTCCTCATAATCTTCTTGGTCAGCTGGACTTTGGAGGTTTGCAGCAATCAGGATGGTGTAAAGGAGAGAAATTCAGTGTCACTGAAGAGCAGGTAACAGTGAAAACTGATTTTAGAGGGATGAAGAGTTGTGCATCTATTTAAATACAATATGGCTGGTGATACCTTAATGTGTTCCTTGGCTTTGTGGAGCTCTTCATGTTCAACAGGGAGTGCATCTTTTAGTTTCTCCTTTAGCTCTCGCAGTCTGCTTTCCAATTCCTTGGTTTGCTTTTCAAAGCGGTCACAAGTCTGCTCAAGGAGACCCAAGGAAGTATAAAAGGTGAGGATATTTTATCATGACATGCTGAACCACATGGATGTATTACAAAATAGCATCTTGAACCCACTGAAATAATCAATCATGTGCTCTGGTTTTTTGAGTTTTCTTTTTTGATATATGGTGCCACCCACAAGGATTTGGTGCTTGGCTTTACAGAACTTCAAGCCTCTTCTGTTTAAGGCTTGCCTCAGAAAGCATTTCTGCTCATTTTCTTTTGTTCAACCCAAGAGGCTTTAAGCATAGTTTTTGGACTGGGGGTTGTATCAATGACAGTATTCAATTTTAAGGCATACCCAATGTGCTACCTAGCCGTGAAAGTAAATTTATTGCTCTAAGGAAATAAATTTGACTGGCCCTGCTGTTTAGACATTCAACAACATGAGGAGAAACAAGCCATGTTAACTCTAAGCTAAATTTTAGCTTCACAGCCCAAAGCAGGAGTGAGCTCCAGGCCTTGGGGAGCAGGAACATCCATTGTTCCAACAAATGGAAGCAACTCAATTTCCTTTGGAGAATCGGGGGACCACAGTTTCAGCTTCCCACAAGCCCTGATGACACAGGGACAGGCTTTTCCCTCGGAGTGCCCCTGCAGCGAGCAGCAGCTCAGGCCTGGGGATGGTGGGACAGGGAAGCTCTTGAGAGCCAATGCCAGAGCAGCAGGAGGGGAGAGCATCATCTACCTGCAGGGTGCCACTGAACTGCATCTTCTTCTTCTCCAGCAGGGCCTGGGTTTTCCCCCAGCGCTGCTGTAACTGGCTGAGCTCCTCCTGGAGAGCAGCGCTGGTCTCGGGATCGCAGACAGTGCGCAGCTTCTCCCCAACATCGATGACCAAGGTGTACATGGCTTGCCACCTCTGAAGGATCACCGCCTTACTCTTGAAAAGAAAAAAACATTAACTTTCCAGGCTGCTCTCAGACAGTTGCAGAAGTGCATTCTCGGTATTTCACTTGGGAAGATGACTGACAAGGTACAACACTTTGTACATATTCATGAAAGAGTAATCAATAGCTGTTCTCCTATCTGCTTCTTTAATTTCAGAAACGTCATATTTTCTCTGATATTTTGATTTATAAAACTCTACAATAGCTTTTCCCAGACTGAATC
This sequence comes from Acanthornis magna, assembly GCA_036785705.1. Taxonomy (NCBI): domain Eukaryota; kingdom Metazoa; phylum Chordata; class Aves; order Passeriformes; family Acanthizidae; genus Acanthornis; species Acanthornis magna. The sequence continues at coordinate 669,240 of JAWUZG010000097.1, forward strand.
TATAGCGTGAAAGTACAGCAGTCAAAAAAATAAGGAAATTCAGTTGTATCAGTTACTCAGAACAAAAAATACAATCTAAGTTCTGTGAGCACCTCTAACACCAACAATTTACACTAATGTTTTCAGAGATAACAGCTCTGTTAATCATGACATATTGCAAGTGAAGTAAGCAATCAATAATAATTTGCCCATAACAAATTGATCTCTAACACAAGGAGATATAATCAGACTTTCTGTAGAACAGCAGCAGGAAAAAAAGGGTGATTCAGAGTAGGAAGGAGAAGACTTTCTGCCTTTTGTCACTAAGAAAAAGCATGAGCACTAAGTTGTAAAATCTGCTGAATATCATCTTTACACAGCAGGTAGAAATAAAGATGAAATAAATAGGGCAAGCACCAAGTAGAATACTGGTAATGTGTTAATCCAGCAACACTAGGTGTGTGGGTACACAGTCTTGGACTGTGCAAATGGCATTCAATAATATGATTTTAAAAGGTTTTAGATTGCCTTAAGCAACCATCAAGTTCGCTGCTTGTTTCTACTTCCCCACAAAACAAAGAGGTGCATAGTTAAATAGAAACCCAAAATATCCAAAATTAACAAAGGAAAATATTTTTTTACACTGCATGTAAAATGCAGAGCTCACTGTTCTGAAGAACAGCTGACCAGGTTTGTGTATCCTGGAGTGATCAGAGTCCTTTGCAAGTGCTTTATCCTTTGTTCCTGGCCTCTTCTGCTCATCCCTGCACACACAGGACCTATATGGCCTGTCTTGACCCACAAGTATCTTCCTTCAGGCAAACTAAAAGGCCTGAATTCAGCAGTCATGTCAGTAAGATGCACACAGACCTAGAGGTTACCTGCTGACAATGTGTCTCTGTCTCATCTTCTGGCACCCTGAATTTCCATTTTCCTACCAGTAAGATTTTTAAAGCAAGGCTCCTAAAGGGCAATGCTGATCAAAAAGTTTGTGAGTATAATGATCCCTTCTCAATGTCACTGTTTTGTCTTCTGTGCTCAGCTTTAAGAAAAAAGTGTCAGCAATCATTTTTTCCCCAAGAAAGGCTGCATCGTTAATGCTTTTTACCTTACTGGGCAGAAGTTTTTTCAGTCTGAAGGGAAAAAACCCACATAGTTTAGATCTATGAGAAACAAACACATTACCTTGAAATCGTGAATTACATTCCGAAGCTGGTAAAGGCTGTAACATTCCTGGCTCTTCACAGCTGCGAGGAAGCTGTTTGTGTCATCAAGGAATCTGTTGAGACTCTGCAGGGAACTCCTGAAGAGCTGCCACTGGCTCACGAGTCCATCGATATCCTTCTTCCTCTGCTGAACCATCCGGATAACATTCTGCCACTGCTCTTTCAGCAGCGTGAGCTTGGAAATAAACTCTGTCCTGAAAATTACAAGGGCTGAGTGTTAATTTATTTTGATCTCAAGGCTGCATATTACAGTAATTATGATTGATCTCCATTTGCAAAGCTGTTTTCCAATTATAATACTCAACAATGCAAGAGAGCTCTTTGCAGCCCTCAGCTCAGCGCTGCTCTCTGTATTCCATCTTTTAAGCAATCCAAACAACCTTTTACATGATACAAGAATGGGTAATGCAAGTCAGTCTTGTAGTTGTGGTATAGCAACATATAGAGTAAAGCAATCAGACACAATATGCACTAAACACTTCTCTGAAGAACAAAAAGGTTAATGCAAGTGAGACAAGGTTGCTGATATTGCGCAAAATTGATCCGCACAATGGAAAATTGTTGGTTATTGAACCCATTTAAGCAGTTAATTTGTCCTCTTCTATAACATGGTCAGATGATCCAGCAGATCTGGCTGGTTGATGAAGGCAACTCCATCTATCAATTCTGCTCCTCTGCAGGAGGCCATGGTCCCTGACTAGCTCTTACACAAGCCCCTGCCTTTGTGGGGGTAGCTCTAACACAAAAATCCCACAGTTCAGTTTAGTTTAGCCCCACCTTCCCTGTCAGCTTTAAGACAAGCTATGGATTTCATCCTGGAGCGTTCGAGGGGAGCACACACACTGTCCTGCCAAGTCTCTGGAAGCAGCAGGCTCTGGCAGGGAGGGGAATGTGTTCACCCCAAACACCTGAGGCAGCTGAACCTCTGCTCACAAACATTACCTGCTGTTTCTCATGCTACAATGATTAAGAGAAAAGTGTAAGATCATACTGATAAAAAACAGGTTTAGGTACCATTTGTTTTGGGTTTCATGGCCAGTGACTCAGTGCCCTGCCATGTGTGCCAGGGGCAATGTGGGTAGTCCACACCTCTGCACCTGGAGAAGCAGAGAGGTCTAGGAAGAGGGAAAGGATCCTTCATATGCAGCCTCCTCATTATGCTCTGTGGGAAGGCAGCTTCTCAACCACAGCTACACAACAAAAGACTCCTGCTCAGCAGCAATTATTTTTGTTTTCAGCCCAGCCAGTTACCATCCCAAATGCAGTCTGGCCAGGGCACCTGTGTTTCTTTCTCACTGCACCTCCTCATGCTTTTTCAAATTGCGACAGGTGGTCACTTAAAGAGTGAACCCAGTGAAGAATTTGGGTTTATGTCCTCATAAGAACAAAGATTCAATACTGATTTCAAGGAAGATAGCATATTCACTGAATCACCACGATCTTAAGGAGAAAACCAAATAAAGTACCTTTTCTCTGCTTCTCCGGATTCCAAGGAGAGTAGAACTTTTTCTATGATAGAATTAAATGTCTGCTGATTTATGGAAATCTCAGTCTGCAGCATCTGAAAATACCAAGAGAACCAATTTTTACTATTCACTGAACCACCTTAGCTATGAAAGTTGCTTCTGCTCCTCTAGAGTGACAGCATTTATTTAATTGCAAATGCTGAAAACTCTATTATTTTCAATTGTAGTGTAAAATGCACCCTAGAAGTCCACACATTTTGGATACCAGGAGGAATTTGTACATATATGATAGAACCCTATGACCATATACATGACCCATATGATACAGATAATCTGAAACTAAAAATTTGTTGTACTCATTAGCAAGAAATGCAGTTTAGAGGGAAGTCTATAGAAAAAGTATAGAAAGGCCACATCTAAGGGTGAATTTACTCTTTATCACAACCAGCAAAAGTTCATTCTATAAATTATTTCATTACAATGAATGAATTGATTTGGAGAGGTCTAAGAAAAAAGAAAATAATGTTCTGTGGACCCTAGTGAACATCACTGAGATGCAGAGACTAAACACCCTGTGGAATTAGCCACAGTACTTTGGATAGTGCGAAGCTGAGGTTCACTGAACAAGGCTCACCATAAGGGCTCATGATGTTTTAGCATTTACCAAATAATTTTTCTTTTCTGTATTTCGGTTATTTTTCCCTTGCTAACATGCAGTGTACCTCCTCCTCTGAATGGACATGGTGTGAAGCACTGTCTCCACAACAAATAGCAAGTGTTTGGGAAATGCCAGCAGAGACAGATTACCACCAAAATCTAATAACTGGTCAAACTGGAAATACGCTATGAAAACACTTTATTTTAAATGCATTTCTTTCAGAAACTGGTAAGATTGCTGCCAGGTCTCCAGCAAACGGTCTAGTTAGTTGCCACAGGCTCCAGGGCTCTGGGACAGGCAGACAAGCACACCTCAGGGCTAGAGAAATTTAGGACTACCATGACACAACACTTGAAGATGCACTCCTAGAATTCTGATCCCTGAAAAAAGGGATCTGTCCATTTTGGAAAAGGATTTTCATGTTTCAGAGTTTTTCTATTAATAGGCATTTCAAGAGTGAAATGCTCTGTAAAACTCTGCTTATATCTAATTTCAAAATGCACAGTATTTTCTGGTCATTTCCCCCTGCCTTTATCATTCAAGATGCTGCTTCCATTTTTAAAGTTAGCTTTACCTCATATACTCTCTGCTGCTCTTGCAGTTCTTCAAACCGTCCTGGAATATCTGTTTTTAAGGCTTCTTTCATTTTTTCTAGGAATTTCATCCACTTTTCACATTTCTGAAAGAATTTCTTCTCATCATTCTCATCATCAAGCATACTGTAAAACAAAACAAATAACCGGAAATTTGTGTTGGTGAATGTTTTTCTGGGTATGTTTACAGATGGTCTAATGTGGTGGTTAATAACACCAACACAAGTAGGGGGTTCATTTGGCACTTTGCTACTTTTTTCCCCTATGAACATCAGGGTTTTTGCTTCAAGTGACTTGGAATACAAATAGCCACTAAAAACATCAAGTAAACTGAAAGGGCAGAATTCCACCTGGAAAGACCCTGAGAAAGCTGAAAACAGAGTGCAAGGCTTCACATGCTTTAACTTGGTTTTCATTTTTCTCACAGAGAAGGAAATTGTTAATAGTGATTTTTTTTGTTGGCATTTCAGACCTGCAGCATTCCAGAGCAGCTGCTGTTTTCTGGCTCCACTGCCGAGTCAGGCTCTGCATTTTCTTCAGGGTGAAGTCACTGAGTGGCAGCTTAATGCTTGCTTCATTCAAACTCTCTATGCTTGGAGAAAGTGCAGCAAGCTCCAGTGTCTGCTTCTGGAAGTAAAAATAAAATAAATTATTGCAAAAAAATGCTACCTTTCTTTCATGTCAAAGAAATATAGAAGCTTATTCTCCAAAACTTGAAAACACCCAACATTTCTATGTTAACATCAGAGAATACAGGGAAAAAAGATCATAATTCTTTTACACAGGGCTCACTTTTCCAACAGCACTGAACGGACACTCAAGACCTGGAACTTCCAGATTTACTTTGTACCCTACATTGAGGGAAACAGGGTAGCTGCAGAGCAAAGCTGGGGGAAAAGATCTCCCATCAGCCCCAAATGTAAAGTGATTTTCCTCACTTCCATGCGTTTGGCCTGTAATGCAGATGGAAAGTTTCTAAGCTTAAATCATTGCTTTTTGTGTTTTGGATGAATTATAGTTACTCTGATGGAAGTGCCGTCACTGTGACACTTAGGACCCAAAGATCACCTTGAAATGGGCAAGAGCTGAGCAGTTATCTTTTTGTGTTTGGGAATGCAAACATACCATGAGCAATTCTGAGTTGTCTCCTTCCTCCAGACAGAGGCTATCGAAAGTGTCTGTGCAATTCTTCACGCGACCCTCCAGCGTTTCAAGGCAGTTGTTGAAATCCTCCAGTTGCAGAAGATTGAACTGGGGTGAATATTGCAAATTTATCTTAATTACTATTTCATTCACTTACTCAGTATACAAAAAGGAGCAATAGGCAGTATTATCAGGAAAATAAACAGATGTTAAACCTCAATTCTAATGTATTTATAACTCTCTATTGAACTTTTTATGATTTTTCAACTGGGTAAGGGGAAAATTTAACCCAAAGCAGAGAGCAAGAAACAAAATCTCAAAACCCAGAGACAATAGTCTGAAAGGAATAGGGGCTTCTGTGATACCTTTCATAGCTTTGTGCTGTACAGCTTATTGTGAAATTGTAAAGTCAAACTCTGCTTATCAAAGGGGAAATCTTGTGAAAATGAGCTTCCTTTGAGGTACACACAAGGCCTGCTCCCACATCCCCACACAGCCAAGGCTGTGCAGCTTACATGAACTCTGTGGAGAAATCGCTGGGGCTGGAATTCAACTCTTCTTTAACAGAACAGCACTGGGAAAGCTTTTTCTTTCTTTCCAGAATTAAACTCCACATCTCTGAGAACACTTACACAACAACAGTTTTATAAGGGATGAATGGCAAAATCTGGTGTGTGGAGAGAGATTGCTGTCATAATACTACAGAGTTACACCAGAGAGAATGGCTACTGAGAAATGCATTTTTTCATGCAGCGAGTTGTTCACAGGGAATATGAGAAACCTGTTATCTTCACAAAGATTTCTGGCTTCCAGCCATAACTGTGATGGTAGATGGAGTCATAAATAGAGCTGGCTTCAAATATCTTGATGAATTTGAGTTTACTTTAAAACAATTCATTGAAACCAGACTTTTTTCCACAGGAACAGACTAATTCTACATCAGTAAATGTCCAGCAGTACATCTACTTGGAAGCTTTCTCAGAAACACCTGTGCAGAGGAGAAGTCAATCCTCCACTCCTATGAGGAGAGTTCCTGTCTCCACTTTGCCTGAACAGGAATGTGAATCTGGTCCCCAATATTATATCAAATTCATTCCCTGAACTCTTACCAAGGCAAAGTGAAACCCACAGGTTTTTTCCAAGGCAGAGCTGAGGAAGTTTACAACTTACTTCAGTGTTAAAAAAAAAAAAATACATTTCCTAATCTTTAATCATCTGAGGGTCCTGAGGATAACAGGCCCACTTACAAAGGCTGTTAGAGCAACACAAGCAGGTAAGGGAAATCCTTCCTTCACCTGCTCCTCTGGCTTCAGGTATTATTTCTTTATATAGTTGATCATCCTGTTGAGTTTTATTTTATTGAAATTTCAGTTAAAGAACTACAGTGCTCTAATAAAGAATGTGGCTTACACAGAGCTCTAGTGAAGAAATTAACCCACACTGACAGCTAATGCAATATTAAAAAAAAAAATACCTGAAGTTCATCCAACTTCCTCTGCAACATCTTTTCCAAATAGGTTGCTCTCTGGAATGGCTGCAGCTTCTCCATCAGAATGGCTTCAGCAGCTGTCCCAGCCTGCTGCTTTATCCTGTCAGCCTGCAAATAAATCTGGGTTCGGCATCCTGTTATGTTTTGAAGGCCATGCTGTAAATTCTGATGAGAGAAGGCGAAAGGGAAAAAAAAAAACAGTAAATGAATCAGATCATCATTCATGTGCCACTTTCATTTAGTATCTTTTGTTGCTGTAACTAAACTCTTTTTGTTGATCCCATCTGGGAGCCAAACTCAGCTATGGTGAAAGCTTCAGTCTTTGACTTGGAGGATAAAGGGAATTGCATCCATTGAGTGCAGTGCTGGGAAAGGCACAGTTCAAAGTTCAATGGAACACCAGTGACTTCAGGCAGCGGGATACTACCGCTCCAGACGAAATTAGGGAGGGAAATGGGAATATCCCTCTCTACAAGATGTGTGTACACTAACAGATGGAGAAACATACCAATACTGTGGATCCCTTAATGACTGAGAACTAAAAAATTATACTCTTCAGGCAGTGCAAGAACAAAGGGAGTAGTTTTAGACTCATTCAATGTATTTGATTTTTTTTTTGACAAGACAACTGAAATTTACTTTTAGCAGGAAACCCCCTGAAATTTGCCACTGTATTGGATATTGTCTTTTCTGAGAATAATAAGCAAAGTCTTCTGATCAATAGCAAAGAGGACATTCCCCTAAAAAGCAAAACGGCTCTCGCTTCCTGACCTCGTTATTTGAAAGGATCATATTATAAAATACCACTTCAGCCATGTAGTAAATAACCCATTTTGATGTCTTTTTCTCTACACAGGACTTGATTTTTATTTCTTGGTGGTGACAAAAATCCATAAAACCATAATCTTTCCTAATATATACAGAGGAAAATATTAGAGGGATTAAAATACAATTTTGTAATGCACATGTATATTCAAATACACATAATTCATATGCCATTTCTCTGATCCCCATTCTTCTAACTCACCACTTTGAAAAAAACCACAATAAATTCCATGTGTTCTACCCACACACAGTAGGACAGGTTCTACAGTGCTAATGGCATTCAGGTGGCCATGCCTTGCTTAGTAGGTATAACACTCTTCCCAAAAATTTCCAAAAAATGCAGTTCCTTTTTGCTGACATATTGGTGAATTTCTGTCACAGCCATTAGTAGATCAGAAGAAAGTAAAAATGCTTTGGTCTAGGCTTTGCTGCTGTCAGTTTTTCTCTGACAAAGAAAGATACACATGGGTTCTCTTTCCTGTAATGTAAAGTTTCTTATTAGGCCACATACAAAATGGAATACTCCGGACTTCTTCCAATTTGTGGCCAGAGATTCATAAGGCATGATGAGTCATTGCTCTGCCCTGACATAAGGATTATTATATTTCTTTATTGCAGTCTGAAGAAACAAAAAATGTCAGAACCTAATGACAGCTCTGCTGCCTGAGAAGAGTCCAATGTACCATGTGGTCTCAGCATGAGATCTCATTTGCCTAAAGTCAAAAGCATTTAAAATAACCTAATGAGCTCAAGAATCTGTGGACTCATCAGACCAGACCAAAACATGGTACCAAATCCAATTAAAAACAATCTGAAGGCTGTGGAAGACCTCACGATGGTCCTATGCTCTGGAAAACTGTTTTTTCCCCCCAGCTATGGGTCTAATAGATATCATCCCTCCTCCCAAGCAATGCCCCATAAGGTAAATAATTTTTCTTTCAATGATTCCTTCCAACAGAGGCCTGATCTTTTGTGTAGAGCAGAAAGGGGCAGAGATGGAATATGACTCCCTTCTGCTTCCTTCATCATAGACTAACTTTGGGTTGGCCTCAGGATCTGGTCAAAGTGTTTGAAGGAAATAAAAAGGTGCCTGTCCATGGCAAAAAACCACAGATTTTATCTTTTCCACTGACTGGACTGGTGGTGTTCTTTTGATTTGTTTCTCAAAAATAACTCTTGGTTTGTACCGGGCAGCAGAGACTTATTCCTGTACCTTCATGTCCTGTATCCTCTGCTCCAGGGTTTCTATCGTGTTCTCCTCGGGCACGTGAGCATCCAGGAGCTGAGCACACTGCTGGCTGTACTGCTCTAGCTTGGCTGCAGTCTCAGTGCACAGAGCATCAAAGGGCTCCCAGAGCTGCAGAGTTGCCTGTGCTGCCCGCAGCTGATCTGTGATGTCTTCATTCACCGAGTTCCACCTGCCAAATTATCAAAGGATTAGGAGCATTTTCCTACTAGGTTCTCCCCCAGAATAAGATTTGGCACAGGATTCCTGTGGGAGTTGCTTTGCATGCACGCCCATGTTCCTGAAAGGCTGCTGCTACAGCACAGGGACTGTGCTGCTGTGGGACCCACCACATGAAAGGTGTCCAGGTAAAAGGTACAAGTTCCCATCCCTGGAAGTGCTCAGGGATTGATGGGGCTTGGAGCAACCTGGTCTAGTGGAAGGTGTCCCTGCCCATGGCAGGGGGGTGGAAGGAGATGATCTTTAAGATCCCTTCCAACCCAAACCACTCCATGATTCTGTGATTCTACTCCTCACACAGGTACCCAGGTGAATTGAATTATTATAGCTTTAAAAATCTGACAGAAGTTTGAGTCCTGCCTCAACAACTTAGGTTTTTTAAATACTAATAACTGGGGTCTGATTTTGCAGGCTTACCTAGCATGTGCCTCTGTGCACTTCTGGTCAATAATCTCTGCAAAGGAGGGAGAGCAATTCTTCTTCAGATTACTGGCAGCAGCCTGGAGCTTGGCCCAGCTTTCTTCACTGTTCTCTGATTCATCTTGAAGAGCCTGCAGAATGGATTATTGCAATTAATTGTGGGGATAAACGACCTAAGTGTAACTTCCTCTATAGATTGGCAGGGATAGGGCAGCAATAATGCCATACTTTTGCAGCACAGATTAAAATGTTTGCAGAAAATGTAACACCTGTTCCTAAAAATTAGGAAGCTAAGAGAGGTGAAATGGTCCAAGTTAAAAAAAAAAATCATTCAGGAGACCTATTTTAAACTGAGATAATTTATTGGCTGTTAAAGAAAAAGCTCATTTAGCAAACCCACACCCTTGAATTGAATAAATTAATTTGCTAGAAGCCAAAAATCCTTTTATTTTAAGCCACTGTTTCTACTGGCAGTAAAGTTGGCTTGACACCTCCCGTCCTCAGCTGCATGTTCCCCCTCCTGACACAGGCAATTACAGCATATCTGTGCACTGCTCCAGGCTAAAAGCAAACAGGGTGATTGACGGCAGGAGGCAAGAAGGTGCCCAGCTCCTCCCATTTATTACATGAGCCCAGGTGAGGGTAGAAAGCACTTGTGCAGAGTTTACTGCCAAGAGTCCCATAGCCAGCATTCACAGCCTCAGTTTGCTCTGCACCAAATCTTATACAACTCAAAAAAACCCCAAATCAGGCCTTATTTACAGGGAAACAGGGAATGCCTGCACAGCCTTTCAACACTCATGTAAAGCCAGGTAAGGGGATTTTAGCCAGAGCTGTGAAATGTTCCGAGCCAGGGCCAGCCTGACTGCCTACTCCAGATGCTCCACTTGGGCTCTGCAGTAGCCAAGCAGAGATCAGCTCCAAGTACAAAGATAATAGAACTATAAATACAAGACACAGAGCATTTGTGTGTGGCACTCTGACTCATTCAGAGGCTGCCCAGGAAACTCCAGCTCTCTGGAGGATGACAGAACAGTTGACCTGCTGCTGGAGCAAGCAGAAATGCCAGGCTCAACATCGATACAAGGTGCAAGGGACCATGAGGACTTGCTGTGCTTTTTTCTTGAACCTTGGTATCTAAAGTGCACCCAAGTTGAACTTATGCACTACATGAAGTAAGAAGGCTAAAAGTACTCCTTAGTGCCTCTGCAGGTAAAAAAAAAAAAAAAATTAGTAATATTCCACTAACTTCAGTGTCATTATAATAATGAAAAAGTTGCTCAGATAATTTTTTTGTCCTTTTTTCAGTGGAGTTTGTTTGCCTAGAGGCATAGAAGGAAGTACAGAAATAAGATAACTTTACCTGGAGAGTTTTGACCTGTTTTTTCAAAGCTTCCAATGAAGCTTCTTCCCCAGAAGGTTTGCACTGGTCTATGCAGTACAAATATCTTGTTGTCATCAAACTGACTTCTGCATAAATTTCATCATATGCTCTCCACTGCTCCAGTATTGACTCCATTGAGGCCTTTAGCTGTGCAACCTGCAGACAAACCATTTTTGTTAATATTTCTTGGGTAGTCCTGACATATAAATCACCTTTAAATTGACTTCAAAATCCAAACTCAATGCTCCATCCATGACAATCCACAAGAATTTGCCCCATTGGAGTATTTTCCTACTTGATAAGGAATTGTGCAGGCTCCAAACAAAGCAGTAAACCGTATCTTGAGTGAAGTACAAGAATTTGCTGGAAATTAAAATTTCACTGGAGTTCAAGGTAGCACTATTCTGCCAGCCACAACTCCAGAACACCCCAGGAAGTACTGAAATAATGAACTGCTTATTCCTTCCTGCCAAATCAACCTGAAGTGGGAGGAAGTTGAGAGCCTTAATCTTCTTAGTAAGCAGATAGTTTGATCCAGAGATCAAGTTTCCTTTCAAGGACAATTTGAACAGAAATTGGTTTGTATGGAAGAGGACACTACTGCAATACTCTGGAGAGCTGTCATCCCTCTTATGCCATTGTGCTCTAATAATGCAGGACCACCTGGATCCCAGGCTAGCTACTTCAGGATCCTCATACAAAATTAAATTATGGATATCCCCTTTACTTTCTGTCTCTTTCATTATTAGAGTTGTCTCATCTATATGGGACAGGCATGGCTTCCATTTGCCACAGACTCCTAAACACTGCAAACACAAAACACGGTCTTCAGTCATTTTTATCCTTCCGTATCAGGGGAGCACATAAGGCATGTCCTGGGTTACACAAAACATTCATCCAGTTCCATACCTATTTTCAGCCATGCTTGGAGAAAAGAATAAAACCAGGCAGACAAACAGGCAGGTCTCCATGAGACCTGACAAAAGCCAGATGCCAGATTTCAATTCTGACTGTGCAGCCACACAATGGAAGATGAAAGAAATTTCCACACCGTAGCTCACCCTAAATAGACTGCATAGATCATTTTATCCTAGTATCCTAGTTTCAGGCACACACAGGCTGGCGGATTAATCATCCCTATTCTCTTTTGAATCACGGAATAGGTGGGAGGAATCTCTAATTGCTTTTTGTAGCCTGTAGCTAATTACTGCCCACACAAGGGAGATGGAAAGACATCATTCTCAGGAAATGTCTCTGGGCCACAGACTCACAGTCTTGAGCTCAACCTACGGACAATTTAATCAAGGAATTCCATCTCCTTAGCCCTGTATTAGAAATCTCTGCCTGGCTCTGATGTGAGCAGTCACCCGTGGGAAGGAACCTGCACTCGCTGTTTCACAGCTCAGCTCTAAGAACATCCTGCAGTTTGCAACTTCGGTGTTTAAGTCATAAAAGTCCTAAAATTAACATGACCCACAGTGACTGTAAAAAGAAAGAAAAGCACCGAGCTGTCAATCCTGCCAATTTCTGTCCCCAGCTAGACATCAGAAGGAAAAACTTCCATCCTGTACACAGATATTAATTTCCCTGCTTTCTTGGTAAGAAACAGTCATTGTTTCTGTTGAAACCTAAACCAAGAAGAAGCAGCAGATCAATACTGGATCAACACCTCCTGTGGAAGAATTCAAGCAAAAGGGTTCAGGTTTCACAGAGTTCTGAGGAATAAAGGCAAGGAATTTACAACAGAAAGTGTAAAGTAATCTTAGCTATAAACACAATCACATCATCATGTATAATTCTCTACAGTATATGGTTACTTATTATCACAAATTTAAATCTATGAGCATATTCATTATTATCTCTCCTGCAACCGTCAATTACATCCACATAAAAAAAAAGATCAGCTCCAAGTATAAAGATAATATAACTATAAATACAAACTGCTGGGGAGTCAGTTTGCATGGGAAACCAATCTGCCAGACTCTCCTCGAAGCAACTGGAAACTACACAGGATTTGAACATGGGAAAAGGCATCCTGGTGTGTGAATGACAGTGTAACTGGGAGGTGGAAAAGCTGCAGTGAACAGGGCCAGAGCAGGCAGCTTCCACCAGCTGCACTACAGGGGAGGAAGAGCAGGGTATGAAAGAGAAGCAGATCAAATAGGAGAGTTTAAGATTTTCAGTTTGTCAGAAAAATAGCAGTGCAATTTCCTTATTTTCTTAAGCTGCAAATGGGGGTCTGTCCCTTCTCCCTTTGTACTCAAACCGCTCCAAGATCAGACTAATTTTTCTTTCTTTTTTTTTTTTTTTTTTAATTAATTTACTTTACAGTAAACAGTTAAAATGAAGTTCTTAGGAAGGTAAAGAGTAAGGAATATTTTGCATGTTTTTTGTACCAGCTCCTGCCATTCCATGAAGAAGATTAACAACATTGGCGGTCAGAACATGTAGTGGAGGAAACCTGAACACAAGCAAGGCTTTTACCTGGTTTACAATGCTGTCCTTCATTTCACACAGCTCAGCTATCCTGAGAGATTGAGCTTCTGGGGTTTGTTCTGCACTACCATTCAAAGCAAAACTCTGTTTGAGCTCATCAAGAGTTTTGGATTTAGCAGTGAGTTGATTTTCTAGCTCCTAAATAATGAAAAAAAAAGAAGATAAATAAGACCTTTTAATGAGACCATAGAAAAAAATTGTGTGAGAAGCTTAGATAAACATTCCTTCTTTAAAACTAATTCTGTGTATTTCTTCAATCATGCAAAGGTTAAGACAGGAACTGGTTTTGCAGTGGGCGAGTCCCTGACATCCTAACAACTTCTATAAAGTTATTTTCAGTTTGTCCCTTCACTCAGAGGGACTCCCATGGGAGAAATTCCAGTGAAGTCAAGTGAGAAGAATCTCCAATGAATAGAGATACCTGGGAGAATAACTCCCTCCCCAACACAACCAGCGAGGTTGTAAGATAGTTTTGACATGCTGGGGAAAGCTCAGCAGGGAGCTCCTCACAATGTGAGCAACTTCCCATACCCACAATGGGCCATAACATCTTCCTGTAACGCTACACTTAAAGCCATGACCTTTTTTCATCTCTCACTGACTGTACCCAAAATATTTTCAAATTTGAATCTCATTTTTATTGAGCAAATTGATTTTAATGAAACTTTTTAGCCACCTGCATCCTAGCACTGTTCCTTGCTGTGAGCAGGTGAGTGTTCAGGCAAAGATACCCTTCCAAGATACCCTTTCTTCCAGTCTGGCCCCTCCACACATCTCAGAAATACAAGTAACTCAGTATGTAACAGAGCACTCCAGACAATAAAAGCAGCCTACTACAAGAGAGAGATGTAACCATGGCAATGAAAGAACAAATATTCCATGTTAAAAAATAGAGAGGGAATGCTGTGCTGAATGAAAACAGCAGATTGCTGGAGTAATAGAAACCAATTATTAGCTGGCTGCCACCTGTATTAATTTTGAGGGATCTGATGCCTAGAAAAACACAACAAAGGACACCCAGATCCTTGAGGCTGCTGCGGAGAGACTACACTACACTCTAGGGCAGAAGTAGAGAGTTGCTATTTCTCCAAATGGGACTGAGCAGTTTCCATGACACTACCAGCACAGAGCTCTTCAAACTAATGGAATTGATAGCTTCTGCCATGGCTGTGCTGAAGTGAGAACTACTTCCTTTGGAAGTATCTCAGAATACAATATTGCTAAACAACAATATTGCTGCACCACACTCCAAATACCATGAAGCAACAGCAGATACATCTTCAATTGGTGGAAAAAACCCACAGAATAGCCACTCACACTGAAAGTGGCTCTGGCTCTTTTTCACCTGAATGCAACATGCTTTAATTAAAATCACTTTGTAGAATTCTTCTGGGAAATGAGAATTTCCTTTACACTCCTTTCTGTTAAAATCTGTGCAGTTCCTTAGTCCGGATTCAACTAAGTGTGCTACATAGGGTTTTTACCTTATTTAAATATCATGTGATACTTTACCTTGCAGTCATCCAACGTGTTCTGTGCAGAGATCAGACTTGCTGGGGTTCGTAAGGATCTCAGTCGATCACTCTGAGCCTCCAGCCAGTTGCGTAGAGTCTGGGCTTTGTTCTCATTCTCAGTAATATCCTCCAAAATGTGCTCCAGGTCTTGTATCTGAAAGTTACAGAACTGTTTTAACTTACTTAAAACTACGGGTGGGCAGAAACAGGGCTTCCCCTTCCATGACAAAATTTGAGATTATGAAATCTACATTGAAAACACTGTTTAGAGGAAATATTTTAACAGAAAAACCTAAAAGGTTTTGCAGGTTCTTTAGGATCTGACCCTTTCCTTGGGAAGAAACAAGCTGTGTGTGTTCTGGAGCTGGGAGACCTGACAAGATGGGGGACCCTGCGCTATGTTGACACATTCATATGGAGTCTGAAAATCTCATTTTCACTAAAACCCACCAACAAAGTTACTAATAAGAAAGTGACCTCAAGTCTCCCTTCTTCAGTCTTGGCCCTCAGGATCCATTGAATTCTAGAATGGAATTTCATGAAAATAGTTAGGGAAGATAACTTCTTCCCCGACAAAACTGAAATTTCATCACGGAAATTTATAATTGCAAAGGAAATGAAATTTCCACTTGAAAATATTTCTGGAAGACTTTCTGAACTAAAAAATATTGGGAATTTTCCATCTGATCAGCAGTCTTTGTATGTGGATTCAGAGAGGGCAGCTTCTCCCAAAGCTGTATAAATTGAGAAACAGAGATGAAAGAGGAATGTGTTGGTAGAGGGATTCATTCCAGCAGCCTCATGATTGCATTTTGGGATTCTAAGCTTCCCAATGTCTTTTCCATATCATGAGCCACACCAGCTTTTCTGGGCACTGGGGCACATAAGCAGCAGCATCTAATTCTGGATGCATGGATTATTTCTAGCCTCACTAGAATAGAATAATTCTGAGGCACTGCCTGAAACAGATTTTCTCCAGAGAAACAGATTATGTGCTGATAGAGTCAGTCCACATGCAGAATTTTCCTATCAGCTGCTGACCTTCAAAGCACTCCAGTGGGAAAGAATATTTAATTACTGCAGGAGGAGGACACCAACACAGAGTAACCCATTTCCAGTGACCCAGGATGGGTGAAGCAGGGCTGGGAACTGATCCCTGCTATGCCTTGTCCAAGAGGCTCCTATGTCCCCATCTGAACATGGCTGTCAACACAATTTAATAATCTCTGTTTTCACAAATCCAACTGCTACAACAGGAAAACTGCTGGTAGCATAAGAGATCCCTAATACAGAGCAGTAGCACAGGCAAAAATCAGAGTTGTAAGAAAGCCACAGGAACTCAATGCAACCTTTCTGTTGAGGGATGCTTGCAGCCTGTGCCACCGCAGGTTCATCTCGCCCAGGCACTCAGCAAACTCTGTCCTTTCGTAGCGCTTGCTCTCCACATCACAGGTGCTCATCTGCAGCAGGGACTGGTTAACAAAGTCTACCATCCACTGCTTAAAGTTCATTTCCATCATGTATTCCTGCAGGGGAAATAAGAGAAGGAAAAAAAAAATGTAAACCAATCAGTTTTGTAGTTTTATTCTGATTGGTTCCGATGATGCTTCAAGGTGTGGCTATGGGACATTCACGGCTTAGTCTAAACCATGACCTAAAATATTCTTCTAAAAGCGACCTGGCTTCAGGAATAATTCTCAAATGTTACCATTCTGTATTTGTGTAGCTGTTTCCATCCACTGAAATTTCTGCAGGAAATCTCTACCATTACACAGGTAGTTCAAGGTAAGAACAGGCTAGGGATGGAGCAGGGAATAAAACCCAGAGGTACCAGATCCTGTAGTTAACCCATTGGACACCAGTGTCACACTGTCATGGGCCCAAATTAGGCTAAAAGCAAGGCTTACCCACACTCCTGCAACTCACAGGCAAATGCAGCAAGAGCATCTACTCCTTTGAACAAAATATCTGCTATCAGAACAGAATACCAGAATATCTAGGAGGAAGAAGTGTCCTCTAGCACCAGCACCTCTTGCCCAGAGAGAAGTGAAAACATAAGGGAACATCTTTTTATTTCAGAGGATTTTAGGAGAAGAGAGTAGGAAAGGGCTCCTTATTTAGAAATAAGGGCTCCTTACCCAGAAAAAAAGTCACCAGGTAATACCACAGCTGAGGTATGGAAGCCATAGCTGCTTCCCTCTATGACTTTGTGACCCTCATTCCACCTTTGTTCTCAGCCCACAAAACCCCACCTTGCTGACAAGTGCAAAAGATACACCTACAAACTCACCTCTAAATATCCAAAGCGTTAAAAACAGCACCTCACCTACGTGTCCCAACTGCCAAATCCAACTGATACAGACCAAAATGTTATATATGTGCTATACCATGGCACTTGGAAAGAAGTGTTTGCATTGGCACTTCCCTTACGTGCAGCACCAAAGTGCCTGCGAGCTGCAGCTGCAGTCTGAGAGCTCTCAGCCTGTCTGAGCCCCAAGCAGGCCTTGGCAGCTCTGCAGGGGCAGAGCAAAATATGGCTCTGTGAAGATTCATACCCTGAGTTTGGGCTCCCTGGCATCTATGGAAGTAGACAGCTTGAATCCCTCCTGTGGCTGGAGCAGCCTCTGCCACTCGTGCTCTGACATCTGAACGGTGCCAAGAGTCTGCTGCATCCTCTCTCTCTGCAGGGATGTGCATCTTGTCCCTCTTTCCTAGCAGGTTATTTCTTTTGATGACACATAACATTCAACCCCCCTGTTCTCCAGCTAAATGGATTCTGGTTATGGAGCTCCATTACGAGGTATTCCTTGTTAAAAAGACAGACTAGAATGCAGCACAAACACAGAGTCTGTCTTCCTAAGGAAGCAAAGCTTTCCTGCTCGTCACATTTTATAATCTAAATGCAGAGGAGAGAGAACAAGTGAGACAGATGGGACAGCATGAGAAAAGGAGATTACAGCCCAGCAGGCAGTAGCTGTATTGCAGGACAGGCAGTGGTTTGTGTGTCATGGAAGCAAAAGGTTTTATAAAGGAGGATGTTACAACACATTTCAGACCGAGGAACCCTCTTGAGAGCAAGGGGAAGGATATGACAGTGCCTGTAAGCTGTTTCCATCCTTTTTACAGACAAACACTTTGCAGAAGGCCTGGAATTACAGTTTCCCATTTACCTTGTACTTCTGGAGGAGGCTCTTGACTTGGGCAGCACTGCGTTGTGAATTTATTGGCTCCTCATGTTCCTGCTGTTGCTCCACTTGGTCCAGCCAGGTCATTAGTTCAGCAATAGCTTCCCGTGATGAAAGCTTTTCCATCTGAAGCTGAGGTAAAGCATATAATGAACCCTTTACACTCTGCTTGTTAGAAATACCAAGGAAAATGACATTTCTATTTTTAGAAAGGCTCAGGCTCTATAATCGCATTAGCGGGGCATGAACTTGAAAGTGAGCCTGTGCTCTGGAGGGGCAAATGACTTAACTTCTAGAATTCATGAATCTGAAATAAAATCCTTTCTAATTGTAGCAGACTTTCATGGAAATGTGTAAAGATAATAAATATATGCAAAACAACCCAGGAAGAAAACAGCAATATTTAAATTGCAGTTCAGTATTGGGGTTATTCTGAAAAAAAGGCACGGCTAATTCAGAAAAAGGCAACTGAATCCCAGCAGCAACGTTTTAACATAATTATTTAGCTTGAACTGAGAGATGGCAGCAGAGTTTCTCCTCACCTGGTGAAGCTTTTCTTGGATGGCTGGGAGCTGTGTAATCAGTTCTCCCCATTTTTGCTCAAACTTTGCCAAAGATGACCTAAGTGCTGCAGTGTCAGCTTGCTTCACGTGGAAGAGCTGGCTGGCAGTGCTCACCACTGATGACTTCAGGGAAGATTTTTCATCAACTTCCTTGGAAAATGCCTGAGGTACATGAGAGAAATTTAAGAGGGTAAATATTTATGTATCTATTTAAATGAAGACAAACCATGTTTTCACTGACAGGATAAAAGGCCTCAATGTTTTATCAAGACTGTAAAGTTCAGAAAACCTAAGCTCAGCATATCCTGGCAGGAGGTAAAGCATTTTTTTTTTTTTTTGATCCACCTCGACAGAATGCTGAATGCCACCTTTTTCTCCCAGAGGGAATGGGAATATCCTGATCCCCATGTCACACAGAGGCCCAGGGAGCAACCCCAGTCCTCAGATCTCTGGCCAGCTCACATCCACCAGTCGAACCTTCATGATTCTTTGCCTTCCCTCAGTGCACTGCTCCTTCTGTCTGGCCTCCCACTCGGGCTGACCCTCCTGGCTACTTATCCAAGGGGAGCAGGCAAAGACATGAAATGCAACTCAGTTTCTCTTTCCTGCCTTTGGCTGAGCACCTTCACCCTGTACCCTGAGCCCACACTGCAGGTTCAGTTGTTGTGGCTTTGGGGCACACAGCCATTCAGTGCTGTGTTATGCGGGTGGCTCATGGTCATGGCAAACACAAAAAACCTCTCAGAAGGGTCATTTTCACCAGAATTCATGTCTTATCTAAACCTGGCAGCAGAAATGACTTACAAACAAGCTGCTGATGTTGTCCCTGATGGTGGCAAGATCTTGTGACACGTTGAGAGACTGCTCCTTCCAAAAATTCATTCTCTGCTGAGCAGAATCCAACCATTTAATTAATTCCTCTGAGTCTCTGTTGTAGCTACAAGGAGGAAAAAAACCACAGAAACACACATGTAGGTGAGGCCAGGAGACATTTCTCACCCTCCATGTTGTCCCTGTTGCACCTCTGCCATTGCATAACCCTGCAGAAGCATGGCTTCGGCTGTCATCCATAAAAGATCACAAATTCATGCCTAGCTGACACTTCAAATTGGTTTTTTGTGTTATACCCACCTGACCAGCAGTTTCAGTAATGTTTGAAGTCGGTGTAGCTCATGGCCAACTTTTTTGGTTAAAGACAACCACTGCTCTTCCAGCTTCCCAATCTGGCTTCTTATTTCTGGACAGCTCACAGCAGTCAGCAATTTCTTCCCTTCTTTCACCATCTGGTACAGCCTGGCATGCTTTTCATCAACACTGCTTTTGATTTTCTGTCAGAATATGAAAAGTTTGGAAAACAATAACATTTTAAAGACAGAAAACACAGCTAGCAAAACACATATCATTTGTCCTAACTTCTTATTCTTAATCTCCCATTTCCTCTGTATTTTACTTTCCAAATGATAGGAATCTGTAATTCATTACATGCAAAAGGGACACAGGTTTTTGTCTGTTTGTTTTGTATCCTCTAGGCAGGTGAAGACAAATCTCAGCATACTTTCACACTTGATCAGAATGACTGTGTTGTGATTTGATGGGCTTTTCTGACACCTGAAGACCTCAAGCAATGGACAAACACTCTCGATCAGATCTGGCTGCACTGTCCAAATTCCCACCATAAAATTGTCTTCCCATACTCATGAAAGTTATTGTTCCTCCTTCAGGCTCTATTCTATTTTTTAAAAAAGTTACCACTGTTTTGAAGGAAACTGCTGGGATAATTATTGAATGATGGTGGCAGGGAGGAATAAAGAGTGAACAGTGAAGTCATTAAGGAAAAAACAAAGGTCTGGCTTGCTTTCATAGGGTTATTTCTCTTGCAGGAATTAAGCCCTGGAGAATTTTACTCTGCTCTGTTCCTGAAACTGTGAAGCTCCAGCCCTTCCACCCCCAACCATCTTCTAAAGCCTTACAACTTTATTTGTGAAGACTTTAAAGACAAATAAAGACTTGAGAGTGAAGAGCTAGTGAAAAACTTAAAAAGCCAAGGAAAACCAGGCAACTTCATACTCAGTGGCTGTGCAAATTTTGCATGTCTCCTGTCTCAGTGCAACAGGCGTCAAAAGCACCAGAGGGCCACTATGACTGCAAACATCTACTGTTGATTTACTACAAAGGCTTTACTGTAGCTCAGAATTTTCTGGGAATGTCCAGTGATGTCTTTCCTGCAGTCAACTAGATTAAATCACTATAGTCCTTTTTTCCTTTATTAACCATTCATTAATCGTTAATTAAACACCCATTAACTTGCTTTTAATTAAACACATTAATTCAAGAATTTCTAGCAGAGTGTCCTCTGAAGACTGAGAAAGGTTAAACCTGTGAGGAATGCAGAACACTCTCTGAAAATACATCACTAGGATTACTGAATACTATTTCTTCTTAATTTTATAAAACAACCATAAAGGCTGCTTTCATATCCTTTTATTTAAATGTGCTTAAAACATGGATAAAATATTTCCAGCTAGAGCTGATGCTCTAAATAAAGATGTAGCTCTGTCATCAGAGATGCAGCCGCAACCACAGTTGCAGCAAGGGTTCAAATATTTGGTATTTTCAGATGTTTGAAAGCACTGGGTTGATTCTCCTTTTCCATAGGTTTTACACCATGGCATCAAAATAATTTCTGCATTACAGAGCAGGGGCACTGTGTTCACTCCAAGGCTTCTGCTGTCCTTGGGATCCATGGAGCCTGCATACCATCTATCTTATCCCAAATACTTTCATTTGAAGATTGAGTTATAGTCATTACTTGTAAACGAACTTGTAGCCCCTGGCTGAAATTAGCAGCCCAATCTTCTCCTACTTTTAAAAGTAAGTTTTGAGCTGGCATCACACAGAGCTGAGCAGATAAAGGAAACAGTGCCCTGCAAATCATCTCCTCATATTCTAACTAATATTTTTTGCCAGCTCTGTTGATCTCTGTTGATAAAGAAAAGCAGTGACAAACACATAAATACCTCTAGAAGAGCAATCCTTTCCATTAATCTTTCTTCAGTTTCTTCAACCAAACTGACAGAAGGCAATGCAGAGGCAAGTGCCTCTAACTCCTTATTGAAAACAAGGCATTCCTCATCAAATACCATCCAATCCTAAAAAATACAGTGAATTGTTAACACAGCACACATCTGCATTTTAATATACTAGACTCAGGCCTTAATGCCTTCTCTAGTACCAGCAGCTCTTGCTTTAACAAAACATAACACAAAATAGGTGAACAATAGTAAATATCAAAGTGAGACGTGATTTTGCCACAGAAGAATTAATTATTCATTCTCCAATATCTTCAAGGATTCTTATTTTAAAGTGCTGTATGCAGTTTTTTATTCTCTAGGGATGTTCTAAGATTATTTTTAATTTTTTTAAGCTTTATTTTAAAGTGGTGCTAGTATTTTTCTGCTTTAAAGGGCTCTTTTGTCAGTCCGGGCACTCAAAACTTACTGCAAGAAGTCACAAAGTATAATGTGTTGAAAATGTCCACTTGCAGAGATTTTCAAAAAGGAAGTTGGTTTACTGACACACACAGAACAAGCAATAGACTGCTGCTGTCCAGTGGAAACAAGAAAGGACAACTACCCAAAGAATCATTGATGGGTAAAGAGTTGCCCTAGATGCAACTTTTCTCTTTCCCTCCAGCTTTTACTCTTGGATGTCTTTTGAGTTATTACCTTTAACAGGCTCTCTAAGTGTATACCATACTGGCAGGCCTTCTGCTCCAGCAATTTGACTTCATTCACCAGTTCTCTCCAGAATTCCTCTCTCTTTTGCAGGATGGAAGGACTCACTCTCTTGAAAAACGCTTCCATGTAAGCCATGCGTGTCATGAGGTTGCGGAAAAAGTCCTGAAAAAATAACAAGTTATAGCTTTCTCTTCAAGAGAGATCACCCTCCCATAGCAGGGGAAGATGGAGAAGACTCACTGAGAAGCCAATTTCAGAGTCTCTCATGGCTGTAGTCAGGAGACTTCTACCCAAATTCTGCATCGCACCAAGATGGGCAGTTACTGATCATTTTATATTTAGTCAGAAACCAGTGAAGAGCTGCATTCACTGTTCTTATTTCTAAAGAGAAAGATCTACATTTATACCTTTATATAAATGTATATTTATAAATATATATATACACACACACCATTTATATCTGTATGACACTAGATCGATGTAGGAATATGATGGAAGAAAGATGCTATCTATAAATAAATCCATGGTTTAGCATGAGGTAATTATCACCAGACAATCATTATCATCCACTTTGTTTCACCTGGTGCCAGGTGACTCCAGGGAGTTCTAAGTTAAGCAGTAGACAGGACACAATAATCCTTTGGGATAACTATAAGAAGGATGTGTTTTCCTTACACATGAAGGTGTTCTGATGTAAGCTGAAGTAGCAATTTATCACCAAAATTGTTACCATTTAGGTCTAATTAAAAATTTTGGTTTGGTTTCTGCACATACTCCAGTCCCTTCCCTTTGCTCTGAGCCAGTAATTCTCCTCGATTACACTGGAGAGAAACCAGTCACAGAAAACAGTGCCCCTTGCTATGCTGACCAGGGCAGTGCTGATAAACAACTTATACCTTGTGATTTTTCAGGTGGGACTGCAGAGCCGCTCTGCTTTTTGTTAGGTGCTTTGGATCTTGTGCAATCTTCTCTCTTCCAATAGCTACCAGCTCTGCAAAGCCACGGAGTAAGTCCTCATATTGGCTTTCACTGATGGAAGGCGAGTTCAGCTCCACATATTTGGCTTTCAGAATCTCCCACATGTCATCCAGGACATCCTACAATGCAAACAGAATTTAGCGATTCATGAAGGACAGAGATGAATCTCACAAACCCACAGAATATAAAATAACCATCAGCCTTTTGATGCTGAAAATGCATCTGTGCAATGAAAATTGTACTGTGCTCTTACCTCTAGTTTATAAGCTTCCTGGATTAAGGTGGTAGGTAACTGGAATCTTTCTCCATGGCCTCTCAATTTTGCTACTTGGTTTTCAAAGTTTTGCAGCTCCACAGTACAGGCATCAATTTTCTGAATGAAGAACAAGATAAGCTATTAGGAAGAGTTCCATTCCATAAAACTTTCCATTATTAGTGCAGTGGACCCAGTGGCTGGATCTCTCCTGTGCTAGCACTTCAGAAAATCCAATGAGTTTATAAACTAAATGGGCAAAACAGCTCATGGCATAACTTACTGTGTTGACACAGCAGAGCCAAGAAGGGAATTCAGGTGTTGTGTCTCAGCACAATATTCAACATGCCTTTCCATTTACTAACTCAAGAGCAGCCATTAAAAGGAAACAGGGACTCAAAAAACAGAGCTTTTTCTTACGAATCAGAAATACTCAGGGACTGAGACAGGATCACTCTGAAGAAAGGAAAGCTATGTACTTCTGGCATGTCTTTTCCCAGAGTGGTTACCTGACATAATATATCCAAGCCTTGCTAGGGGATTCAGCAGGGAACACAACTCTCAAGTCTGGCAGAAAATTATGCCTCTAAGCAAGGTTATGTGCCTGGAACAAAAAAGCCTCAGAACACCCTCCTTCCTTTGGCAATAAATAGGTAAATGGCCAATGACCATTCTGGGGAGGATAAGCAGTCTGTTAATTTTTAATTCTCTGCTAATCCCAATACAGGTCAAAGACAATAGCTTAACTGGTCAAATTCCATATGATAAAGTGCTCATAAATGCTGCATGAACCAACAGAAATACCAGAGTCCTATTCCCGGAAAGAAAAGGTAGTTTGGCATAAGAAGAGGCGTAACATGTGAAGTGCACTACTTTGTGTAGCTCTTTTTCTTCCTTGCCATAATATAGGGTGGATTGACTCTGAAAGGTTGTGGAGAGACTGGTTCCTCCACTCCAACCACTAAAATGTCTGGAAATAGGTCTGAGTATGAATTGGGGTGTAGTTTAAAAAAAGAAAAAAAAAAAAAAGGAAAAAAGGGGTGGTGGCGGTGAATACAGCAAATACTGAAATACCGAACTCTCGCCTTTCCCCATTTCTAAAATTTACTTTAGAAAATATGAAACTTCACAGATTGCAGAAAACTGGAAATAATAGCTTATGCTGTAAAAACTCTCATTTCATTCGAATAAAATTACCTGAAGCTGTTCAGAAACATTATGCCCATGTAGTTCATTCAAACACTGTTGCAGAGCAGCTTTTTTCTCCGTTAACTGATCATAGAGTAGCCGGGTTTGATTCTGCAAAAGAAACAAACATCAGAAATATATCACGTAACAGGAATATAGTAATGACCAGACAAAATTACACAGCAAAACAAAATGATTACCTCTTTAAGCAAATGCAAATTTTTTTCCTCTTACACAAAAAAATAAAGAACCAACACCAAACTAAAGCATATGCATTATGGGCTTACAGCAGTAATTGAAAGAGGGAAATTCTGAGTCTGTGTAGTATAAGAAGCAGATTACTCTGTCACAATGATCCTCTGTGACTGTAAAAATCTGTGAAACTGGTAAGAGAATCAAATTCTTCTCTTTTGAAAATGAGAAAATGAGCCCATTACTGGTGACTGATGGAGCTCTATGGATTCTGCATAAGTAAACATTGCAAGGCTAGTTCTGCTGCTGTTTGGAGACAACATCCCACTGTTCTTCAAAGGAACTGCTTTATTATTCAGCAGTAAAGGGCCAGGATGACTTGTAGATGGTGAGCACACTGGAGCTTTGCTGGACATTGCAAACTGTATTTCAAAGACCAGACTCTTCTTCCCATACTTCACATGAAATACCTGTTCTGAATATTTTCCAGCAATTTAGCCCATCACAAGAAGCTAAAGAAAAATTTCTCACAATCTGCTTTTCCAAGGAGAACAAAAAAAAGGGCAAACTTGAGAAAATATGGCTTCTGCTACTTTGGCACAAAATCTGAAGGAACAGTAAATGCAGTGGGGTCAAATCAACCTCCAATACATTGCTAAGAGTAGACCAGTGTCAGACATGATAGCAAAAGGGAGGAAGCCTATCTCTCCTGAGGACACAGCAGCAGAAAGAATATTTGAAACCCTCCCTGGCCTAGCTCCTACACACAGAAACTTGCTTTAGCCTGCAGCTCAGCCTGCATGTGATCCCAAGTTACTTCCATTCTTCCTGCATGCAAATTTTCTACTGTGACTCAAGCCTCTGTGGCAGTCAGCATTGCAAACAGCCCTGTAACCAGCAAAATTAATCTGCTCCTTGAGAGGCCAAGACAAGTATTTTAAGTAGCAAGAAAAAAAGGAAAAAGAAAGCCCATTAGAGGCTGCTCATCTGTAACCCAAATGCATTAACACTGACAAGTCTAACAGATGCTGTGAGACAAGATGTGCATTTGGCAGTGGAGTACCAGGTAATTGCTGTTATGATCCAGCCCAGCTTTCATGGAGCTGCTCCTTGAAGCAGTGGCAGCTTGAGTTTGTTCCAGCCGTGCCTGCAAGTTGTTGAAGCACTCGCTGAACACATCTGTGCTCCCGCCAGCGCAGCTGATGGACTTCAGGAGATCATCCTTTTTACCACTCAGATCAGCATGAAGTTTTTGCAGCTCCACAGAAAGAGTCTAAAGGATTGAAAGAAAAATAACATGAGTGAAAATGGTCTCTGCAAGGACTCTCACCTGTAAGAGGCAGCAGGACTCGAGTTGATAATTGTTAAAAACAATAGGCCCAAATCTGTGCAATACAAAATAGTTTGGCGGCATTATTCCTAAATAATGCCAGCAAAACAGAGGCAATATCAGGCCATATATATTCTGTTGTAACAGAAATCCACGGGGTTTTCTCCCCCCCGAAGGATTTAGAGCAGTTACCTCATACAGAGCCTGCTGCACAGCTGCCTCTTCAGTGGAGAGGACCGAGGTGTTCAGCATCTCCTCCATGTTATTCAAACACCGGCTGATTGCCAGAAGCAACTCAAACAATTTTCTGTCCAAATTGGAAGAGACTTCCTCTGCCACATTATCCTGGGTAAATGCAAGCCATTTTTCAGTACTTTTACCCAAGGCATGGTTAAGATTCATTCACTTGTGTAAGGTTAGAGGTTTGCTCAGCTAATACTATAATGGAATTGATGAAATACTGAGGGACAGATTCAGATATATGCATGTAACATTCAGAGCTGTCAAGGCCAAAGCTGAGACAATGACCCTTTATGTACTGGAGAGTGGCTGTGCTCTAACAGGTCTCTAATCTCAGGCATGAGCACAAGAAATTTGTCATGTCAGCTCCAATCCTGCAGATTTACTGGAATCATCCACAGGCTCCTTGCTTTACACAGTGTGAGGATTTTTACCCACACTAGCAAACCTCTGGATTCAGGTAGCAGAAGTATCATAGTGGAAACTTGAAATGTTTCTTCTCAAAATCCTCAGCCTATTTCTACATTATAGTTCATACCCAATGCAAAAGCTCACTATAGTGAACGCCATTTCCAATACTATGATTACTGGCTGTTTCCCAGAGTCCAAACAGTGTCTTGTGTCTAGAATCCCTGGGGGTTTTTCAATGCTTAGGACATGCCATTTTTACCTGTGCATGCACCACATTTGCTTCCTGGCTTAGGTCTCCCAGCTGGACAGTGTAAGTTTTCAGTTCCTCCACAGTTGGGGTTCCTGCACCTGAGAATGTGCCTCGAGGCAGCACATTCATCTTCGTTGTAATCTAACATTTGGAAAAAGGACATTGCTATTAGGGGAACGGCTCAAACGAAGACAGGCTACGGGCAATGAAGAAACACTCCTCTCAAAAAGCATTAAAAGATTCAAGGCACTGATAAAAAGCTCCCGGATAAAAGGGTTTCCTGGCAGAAGTTGGGCAGGCAATGCCCTGATGGGAGATTGACTGAAAAAGGAGCCTCTGATTCCCAGCTTTATGATCTACAGCTGTAGTTTGTGTTAAGGCAACCCTACTGCCCACTGCAGGGTAAGTCTTGCCTGTAGAAGAGCTGACATTCTTCCTTTTACATGTTCTACCATGTATTGCAGCAATTTCAGAGGACAGAAAATATAATAATTCTAATTTAGTATGAACAAAACTGTTAATAAATAACAGGAATTATAGTTGTATCCAAGCAGAAAAAGTCGGCAGTCTGTTCAGAACATATACGCAGCCCAAACTCTGCTTTTGATGTCTGAGAATGAGAGAACACAATGGTGAATGGCAAAACAAAATTTAAGCCAGAGATCTGCTTTGACCAAAATGTTCTCACTTGTGGGAACTGAGACTTCACCCACATCCACAGGAATCAGCTGGGAGCTCACTGGATACCTCCCTTAGCTCTCTTGAAAGAATTAAGCAGATAACATCTAGTCTGAATATTAACCACAGGGATTCACCTAAGTGCTCCCACACCATGCTTAGTAGTCACTACTTCAGAGACATGATTTATCTCAAAGTAAAATTAAAATACAATCATGGAAACACTGTGCAGTAACAATCTCCTCTGGAGAACCCTTGCATAGATGTCAGTTATCTGATGGAGGGCCATGCTACTCTGACACAAAAAGATACATTAATTGCTATCCACGCTAGCAGAGTGTTTCACCGAACTTAAACAAACCTGAGGTTCCACAAGCTGGCAGAGAGGAGATTTCATCTTTGAGGACAGCTCATGTTGTAAATATTGCCATTTATTACCCATTTGATCCTTTGGGGCTAAGGTGGCATCAGCCTGCTTGCTCTTTGAATCGGATTCTCCATTGCTGTATCGAGGAAACATAGTTAGAATGGCAAATACTGAAGCAGAGTGAAAGTAAAACTAGGTTTGCAAAGCTTCTTGTGTAACATTAGTTTCTCTTGCTCCTGCCTCAAAACCAGAATGAAACCAAGTGCATGGATGATTATTAATCCAAGCTTTGATAAATTTCTTTGGACTTTTCCCTTCCAATGAAATATGCAAGCGGCCTCTGGCAGCCGCCACCACTGAAATGACAACCTGGGGCACACAGTCCTTCCTGCCAAGGAAATTGTGGTCTGCGCTGGAAGGTGGCTGATCCCAATGTCCCCTTTCCCAAGGCTGCTGCCTTTACACCTGGCTGGGTGTGTCTGTGCATTTGTACAGCCACGGCTGTGAAGAGAGATACCCAACTTGCCTCTAGAGATGGGTCTGATTTAGCTCATGGCAGGTGTCAGTCCTGCCTGATAGAGAGACTGACTCTGGACTGAGCTCTGGAGTCAGCCCAGTGTAAGGGAGGCTGTCACATAAATGAGGCCCCATTTCTCTGGGTTGTTGGTGGCAGAAATCCCACAGCTTCTGCCATTTTTCTTCTAAAGGCACCCAAAACCAAAGCCCTGAACCAGTGGTGCCACTGCAAAGCTTCTGCAGGTTTAGGCAGTTTTACATCACTGAATCTGGTAACTGATTCTGTTATTCTGTACCTGGATTCTGATTTCAGAGTCACGCCGTCCTCAAGCTGTGGCTGCATTTTTTCCACGCACGACTCAATAAAGTCAATGAGGCTTTTCTGCTCAGCTGCTTTTAATTTCAGGTCCTGTGCACAGAAAATAGCATGAACAGTTATGTGAACTGTAATAATCTGAGATGATGATTGTGCTTTTCTAACCGCATTTTATGTGAAATCATTTAGCAAAGAAAAAATCATTTAGCAAAGAAAATAAGACTACGTCTGTCAGAATAAAATGCAGTTTATGTATAAACATGGATTTACAGTACAAACCATTTTCTGCAAACATGCATTTTTATGGAATATATTTCTACCTGAGCTAAAGTTTTAAAAGCAAAACCCAATCAGAAACAAATTACATATAACAATTTAAACACCACCGACTGCAATCCTTACACAACGAAATAGACAAGAGAAAACGGGGATTTGCTCAAATAGGAATTTGAGTTCCATTAGTTCAAAGGAGACTGTCGAGTGAAAAGTGAGCAATTCTAGCAGCTCAAGGTGGATCATTTTCTCCAGTTCTTTTCCAATAGCATGAAAAAAGCAAAACAGAAGTAGTCTGCAGAGCACAGAACATTACAGGATCTTTTTCTTGTGTTAACTACCATCTTTAAAACATAGTGAGTTAGCCATGTGAACACAGGAAAACGTTCACAAAACTTAAGTTTCAAATTTATCTTCAAAAACAATGTCAGTGTATAGATTAAGATTTCATAATACATCAATGTTTCAAAGGTAGGACACTTCCCCTGCTTCACAATGACTCCGATGGCATCACCCACTCCTCCAATCTCCTAGCTTTATAACATTACTAAAACCTCTGGACAAGGGATTTCAGGGGTGAGGCCTTTCTCCATCCTGACAAACTCCCCTGATCCTAGAGGAGAAGGGTAGCTGAAACCTACCCTTGGCAGAGCTGATCCCACAGGGAAAACTGCAGCAGTTGTAACTGCAGCTGTCCACTCAGCCCACAGGGGATGTGGAGCAGCCTGGCTCCAGGATGGCAGGAGAATTAATTAATAATTACCTCTGGGTGCTGGAGCCCGTTGTGCCAAGGCTGCTGGGGGAGCTGGGGTGTGCTGAAACCATCTGAGTGTAGGATCTCCAGGGGCTCTGGGTCAATCCTCTCCCTGCCAGGAACCTGTCAAGAGAGACCTGTTGTGGGAAGGCTTCCAGCCGTGACAAGAGAGCAGAACCCCACAGGAGCAGCTTGGGGAAAGGGCAAAAGCAGAGCTGCCTTGGACTTACCCCACACAGCACATGAAACACAACTGCTGCTTTTGCAAAGATTTTTGTCCAGTTGAACTTACTGAAAGTTTTAAATTCTAACCATTCGAATCTTCTGCCAAGGTCCTCACATTTTCCTCCAGAGTTACTTTGCTTTCTTTGCTTTCCTGCTAGCAGATCAGGTGATGCTAACCCTCCCTTCTTTTTGTTTCACCAAATTACAGGGATGTGCAATTTATGCTTGTAAATTTGGTCACACACCTGGATTTCCTTCTGTGCTCACAGAAGTATTTCAACACAAGCCTCACCAGGGCTAATTCACACCAGAGGGACTGTGGCTGCTCTTAAACACATCAGGTGGGCTTCTCTCATCCCTTGCACAACAGAGGGAATGAGCTCTGAAGCCAGGAGTTACCACCTCACCCACTGGGAAACTCAGAAAAGACTGTTCAGCTGTGGTGCAGGAGAGTGACAGAATCACTGCATTTAAGCATTCTTCAAAGAGAAAATTACTAAAATAAATTACTCTGCTGTGATACTGTCACGGACAAACGTCAGGGCCTTTTAGAGGCATTTAAGCCAAACAAAACCAAACCAAAACCGAAGTCCTTTTCCTGTGCTCTTAGCAAAATGCTGACCTCTGCCACTGAGCACTTAAAGCAGAAAAGATGCTGTTCAGAGACTCATTAAAAATCCACCACTTGTTGCAAACTACAAGTAATTATACAGCACTGTAAAGTAGAATAATGGCAATTCTGACATTTCTCCCTTCCTTGCTTCACATGGTGAGCTCTGACTGTTCTTCTGCAACTACAGAGCATTAAAGCACCAGGACTCTCAGCTCTTGTCCTGTGTAACATTCATATGCTTTACCTGCTCTTCACTGTACTTGTCTTGAAGCATCATCTGGACATTTTCCAAATTGTGCTTCACCTCCTTCAGCTTCAAGGAAAGAGCCTCTGTCTTTTGTTGGTAGTCTGCACTATCTCCGCAATCTTCCAGTAAAGAAAGGACCTTTTGTTCAATCTCTGATAACCTCACCTAGAAGGGACAGCAGATAATTACTCATTCTCAGAAGTGCAACGCTCCTTTTCTGACAACATTCTGAAGTCAATGCTCCCATCTCCCCTGTCTGAAAATAACAGAAATATGCAGACAAAAGGAGAAATAGCTGCAACCCCCTTAGATTTTCTCCAATATAGTCGCTTTTTATTCTGAACAATTAAATGAACTTTATACAGTGTTAGCCTTAAAACCGTTTCAAACGAGAGCAGCTGCAGGAAGTTATATTAACTCAGATATCAAATAAAAAAAGAGAAGAGCAGAAATGACAGACTCCATTTGAATGCAACCAGGAAGACAACACACCTCAGAGGGGAAGAAAGAGGCCAAGCACAGACGGCTCACATCACTCTTTGGAAGCAACAATGCTGAACTACCAACACATGGGAATGTTTCCATGTGTCTGCCAGGCCATGGTGAGCTGTTGGGGTTTTGATTCAAGTTGCTGTGAAGCAAAGTGCATCCCCACACACTTCAAACTCATGTTTTTAAGGTGAGCATGGAGAAAGGTACCATGACTCAACTGCAAAGTAATCAACTGCAATAAATTAGCTGCTTTACGTCATCTGCCTATGTCTAGAGACTGTTTCTCTTCCATTTTGTGTGTATTTTTCTGAGTAGATCTCAACTAGGTTAGAAAATCCTCTTCCCCTGTCCAAGTTCATGTCCTAACATTGAGCCAGAGTGTTTGAAACCTACAGGAATTCAGCAGTGCTTACAGCTGCCTGCAGCCTGCTTGTTTTCACCAGCTGAACTGCCCTGGTGAAGCCTATGCTGACAGGAACCCCAAACAGGATCCAGACACAGCCAGCTGCTTGGGGGCACTCAGGATCCTAATTCCCACCGAGTTCAGCACCTGAGCACTTGGCTGAATCACAGCCTAAACCCAGAGGCACACCTTGGCATGGAATCACCTCCAATTAAAAACAATCACCCAAAACAACAACAAAACAGCTGGTAATGTCTCCCAGTAATTTAAAATGGGGACATTTTGGTATTGAGTGAAATTTGTTGCTCTAGGTAGGCTCAGTGCCTGAAGCAAACTGGCACACCAGACTGGCACCACAGGGAGCCTCAGAGTGGCACGCCTGCACGCTCTGATTTAATCTGCACGTGCCAGGGCTCCCTCCCACCCAGCCCCTATTTTTCTCCTCCCCTTTTCACCAACAGGTACCACCCACTCCTTTTGTTCTGCTGCCATGGGGGCAAGAGGCTGCCCTAGGAGCACGGCAGTAGGTCCAAATATCACCACTGCTCATGGAGGGTAGTGGAAAAGCTACTATTTTTCTGCCTATGCTGGTAGTTGATGGAAAAAACTGAAAAAGTAGAACTTAGCAGTTTGGAAGCTTTCTTATACCAGTCTTTTAAATCATTCTGACAAGCAGAAAGTGAAAATGTCAAAAGAAAAAAAATACTCTTTTGCTTCTAGCTGATTTATCATGATCGGGACCAATGAAAAATTGCCTTTTAATAGAGGATTCAAACTATACTGAGCCATGGTTTTGCAAGCAATCCAAGTCAAAGCAAAGCTTTCCATATACTCCAGAATTGTACCGAAATCTCCTGGATGCATGCAGATCCCAACTCTAAAACCAGGAATTTGAACCAAGCCCTGGCAAAGCTGCACCTGAGGCTGAAGCCAAGCAGTCACCTGCCATGAGCACAGAGCCAGGGAGCTGCTGCAGCAGGAGAGAGTAAGCAGCAGAGCTGCTCTGCAGACACAGCCCCAGGGCAGGGGACTCGATGGCAGCAGCAGTGTGACACCTTACCTGGCAATCAGCAAGCTGCGATGGCAGCAGCAGTGTGACATCTTACCTGGCAATCTGCAAGCTGCGGCTCCACCATCTGCTGCCTCTGGGGGGCCCGCGGGTCTGACCTCAGGGCCATCTTAGTTCTGTCTAGCCATTGCTCCAGCTCGGCCACCTGGGCCTGGCACAGCAGGAGGATGGATTCTGGCTCGGGTCTGCCTCCATCCAGCGCTGTCTGCGAGCCCAGGGCGGCGGTGGGCGCTGGAGGCGGCTGGTGGCTCTGGAGGAAAGCACATCAAAGCATGGTGAGCCACCTGGCTGGGGAACTTCCCTCCCCTCCCCTTACAGTGAGAGATGATTAACTTCCACACTCACAGAGCTCTGAAACGACTCTGCCACCGCCTTCCCAGACTTGGGGGGGGTGAAAAAGAAATCAAAAACAAGAAGGAGAAAAGGGAAAGAAAGGGAAACTCGGTAGGCAGGCGATCGGGGATCTGGTGTAACAGGTTTCCAGGCAGATTTGCATCTGCACGGATCCACCTGAGCAGGGCAGCTCTACCTGAGCCACAGGAAGTGGGTGGCTCACCATGAACCTGCTCTCCCCTGAGGAGAGGTGTTTCTCTGTGGGAGTTACACCTAAAAGCAATGCACTTGGAAGCTGCAAAACAAGCTGTTGGACAACGCTTACAAGCTACTTGTGTTCAGTTCCAACAGTTAAATATGCTTTACTGAGGCTCTGGGTCACACGGAAAAAAATGGTGCGTTTTTAAGGATATCTTGTGCAATTCTGCTTAGATACACTCCTTTAAGAAGCACTATTGCATTGCAAATGTCCATAACAAGAAGTCCAAAGCACTTGGGAGATTATGAGCAGTGACTTGGAAGGCTGCACAGGTGTGTATATGCCTCCACACATGCAAACTTGGGTACTTAGTGAGTAAATCAAGCACACCACCATGAGAACAGAACTACCTGAATGCTCCCATGGCTACAGAACACACATTTAGGCAACTGAGATGGCCAGTGCTAGTGCACAAGCTTCGTATTAAAATGAGATTTGGCAGAAAAAAGACAGCAAAAATGCATTGTTCCAGCTATCAGTGTCATCACAGAATGATAAAATAGTTCGGCTAGGAAGGACCCTTTAATAGTCATCTAGTTCCAATTTCCCTGCCACAGAATACTGGAAAAAATTTCTTCACTGAAAGGGTTGTCAGGCATTGGAACAGGCTGCCCAGGGAATGTGGTGGAATCACCATCCCTGGAAGTGTTCAAAAGACGTCAGCAGCTTACTTCCTGAAAATACTGCACTTCGTTCCCTAGAAAGCTGCACTTTCAAGGTGCAAAAATTTAAAGATTTACCATCACCCAAAGCAGCAATATGAAGAGGCCCACAAAGGGTTGCAGGTATCCTACCATACCATATTGCAGTAAACCCCAGCAGCAAAACCACAGTGGAGCAGGGTCTCTCTCTGCTCACTGGGTAGGTCACACAGCTCACTTGTTCTGGCCCCAGACTCACCACAGCCAGACTGCCATCAGCTGTGCCAGGACATTCAGTGCCCTCCAAAGCTTGCACAGATGTTTCTTCACCTTTTTTACTATGTGATTCAGTTATGGCTTCCTCATCCTGGAGAGACAGACACAACAGTAGAAATATTAGTATCATCCACAGAGATGTGCAGTAGTGGAAATGTGGCACTTTGGGATGTGGTTTAGTGGTGGACCTGGCAATGTTATGTTTATGGTTGGACTCGATTTTTAAGGTCTTTTCCAGCCTAAATGATTCTCTGATTCTATGTTCCATTGCCTTGCTGTGCTAGAGAAGCCCCAAAGAGCAGCAGCCACACCGCCACTTGCGGTCCTGGCCCAAGAATATTCACAGAGAACAGTTTTGTTATACCTGTGACACTAAAGTACAGAAATACACAACTGCAGCTATCACAACATTACTGAGGCACCATGGAGAACAGAGCAGAATGGCATTGAAATTGTGGCTGACTGGGTGTCTTAGATGCTGATTTTCTCATGTACAAAGAGAACCTCTTCCACAAATCATCCCCCACATTTTAGACCCCCTCCAGGAATTAGTGACACAATGCTACTAAATGTGCATTTCTACCTTTGAGGATTTTGTACAGCTAAAGGAATTAGAATAATTGAATTATTTAGATTGGAAAAGACCATTAAGGTCACTGGGTTCAACCAATATGTGAAACAGAAAAAGAGATTCTAAACAGCAAGATTTGGTGTGACATGGAAGGTATGAATAAAGCCACCTTGTCCTGCATTTCTATAGTTCTCTTGCTTTGCAGACTTCAGCAATACCTGGGACTTGTGCAGATCTTCTCCACAAAGGTGAGTTCCCATCCCCACGGAGATAAACCCGAGTGCATTACCTGAACAATGCCATCTGACAAGGTACCAGAAGACCAGGAGGTTGCACTGTCTTCCTTGTGCCTTTCATCTTCTCTTTCTGAAGGCCAAAAGCTTCCATCTTTCTCTGTGGCTGTACTTCCCTTTGAAAACAGTAACAGCTCAGCTTTAGCTCGTGCACAGGAAGCTCAGATATTCCTCCAGGCAATGTAAAGCACTGCAAACTTCTAATAATGCTTTGCTCTATTTCTGCCTTATCTGTCTCTATTTGTGTTTCCCAAATTCCATCTCTTTTCTTGCTCTATAGCTCTGCTGCAAGGTGAATGGCAGCTGGATGACACTGATAATTTTCTCTAGAGGCCACAGAATGTTCTCATTTTTTACAATATTTTTTTAAAAAATGAAAAAGCCCCAAACAAACCAACAAGAAGACACTAGCTGGCTTTCTCCTGTCCTGTCCCCTAAGAAGTCCTACATGTAAAGAAAATTGCGCCAGTGAAGGTGCAGAATCAGAAACCTTAAAACTGAAGTTCTTGGATCAGCAGTGAGGCACCACCTCTATCCAAGCTTTTTGGATTTCTTTGCACTGTCTTGCCATGGAGTTTTCTTCCAAAAGCGATTAACTTCATCATGAATCTCTGTTCCCTGCTTTGCTACTCTGCAGTTCACTCGGGCATTTGGGATCTCCAGATTCAAAGCCCAGTTTCCCGTAGTTTCTCCCATTCTCACAGAAATCTCTTCTACCTTACCTTCACTCCCCTATAGTCTATCATGTCTTTTTTTCTTAAATTCAAACATACAATTAAATTTCATTGTTGCTTTATGTTTTGGCATTTCAGAGGCTGTCTAATTCTCTGTGAAGCCCATCTCCTTATAAAAACATTGGTATTTAAGCCTGTATTTTGCCATTAACACTTCCATAAAGGGGGCATTACTAAATAAGCAATCCCATGAAAAGCAGGATCACACCTCACAGAACAAAGTGTAATACTGGCATTGGAATATTGGCACACTGGCTTGAATGCAATTCCTTTATATCCTGGAGTAATAACAAATATTTTAAGTTGTTCTGAAAGAGTTCAGATTTTCACATTTTTCGTAATTTGTCCTTTACCAAAATCTTCTATCTTACATACATAGCTGTATATATAAAATATTCATTGGACTCACCTTGCTGTGTAAAGAACAGTCTTCTGATTCTTCGTCTAAGGAAGGCAGAAGAGATACCACTCCTCTTTTTTTCAACTACAAAAACACACACAGAGAGACAATCCAATTAATCATGACAAGAATGGTAAAAGCCTCTTCACTTCTGCCTGTAAACAAAAATAAATTTACCACTTGGGATCCACTTTTGGAGAAGCACTGAACATCTGGCACCCTACATTAAAGTAACTGAAAGCTTCAGGTTCTAAGCACCTCTGAAAATTGGGACTTGAGGCTGTTAGGTTTCAACAGCACAGCTATAAAAGGGACAAATTTTATTTTGCCCCATGAAAATGATTTATTGAAAATCCCAGAACAACTGGTTATCAACAAAACTCCACATGGAGCATTTTGCTGTTGATTGATACAAACTTCCTGTTGAAAGTGAAAAATGCTAAAAAATAATCAGAGGCACACCCCTCCTGCCTTCTCCTAGACATGCATCACACTCAGTCCTTCTGAACACAAAGACGAGGAGAAACAATATTGATTCACACAGGCAGGGGTGCTCCTCTCTCACAAGCCACTCCTCCAGGAGCAAGAAGGGTTATTTTACCTCCCCTCTTTGGCCCTCAGGTGAGTGATCACTTACCTGCTGACCAGAAACATCAGTCCCAATCAGGTCACTCTGTGCTAGAGGTTCATCTGCTGCTTCAGGCACTTCTTGCTGCAGGCGCTGGTGAAGCTCAGACATGGAATTCTTCATCCCGGTAAGGAAATCTTCCTTTCTTTGGCACAGCTTTATGATTTCTTCCTTTACAGCTTCCATTTCTCCCTAAGGAGCAACAACATCTGTAAACACCCATTTTTCTTACTTAACCAAGCAGCAATGTAAGAGATGATCCCAGTGATGCATCTTACTGGTACTGGGGCTGTTTCCCCCTTTTCCTTTTTCTGGGCTTTGGGACAGTTCCCCATTGTCACTGCAGGAGATGTCCAGGTACATGCAAACCAACAGCAACAGACTCAGCTCAGGACAGCACTTGCCACCTGTGGTGCAGAAGTTGGCAGTGTGGAAGGGAATGTGGCAGGCTGGAACTAATTCTAACTAGGTGCTGCATATCCATGAGAATACGAGTTTCCTTCAGGACAAAGGGAATGCAGATGGGCTACATTACTCTGTGTGTCAGAGCAGGTGATGCTATTTCCAACTACCTTCCCTGGAAGCCTGGCACTGAACACTTGGGAAAGCCTTGAGGAGGGCAAAGACAGCAAACGAGGGTAGCTCAGGGCTCAGTCTTTGCTGAAGCTGGCCTAAAGGAAACAAACCTTTTGGTGGGTGTTAGGGATGTGGCTAGGACCAACGTGATCCCATGACTTTGAATGGGATACTGGGAGAAAGGGTCCTCAACACAGTTCAAGGAAAATATTTAATGTTCTGCAGAGACTAAACAATAACCCAAGTAACTGCACTAACAAAGGGGGAAATAAATCTATCTTGGTCTCCTTCCTGGCCATGAGTATTGTTCCAGCCAGTGTTTTGCCCTAAGAGTTTTCTCCCAGGGCTTTCCTTACCACCCAGCCTTCAGGTGAGCAAAGAAATCCCAGCAAATAGCAGAGTAACACAGGGCAAGGAATGAATTGCCCTACTCCCTTCATTACTGAAAGTGCTAAAGCTCTTTGAAGCATTGTTACTTGCTTGGAAGACTGAAACCTGGCTAAATATCCCTTTGCACACTGGGGTGAGTTGATCACAGCAAGCTTTGATGCCAAGCTGCAAGTGAGAACAGCACTGGCTCCACACCATGCTCTGTCATTAGTGATGTTATGCACGTAATAATCTGTGGCAGATGAAAGCAGTAAGACTGCTGGCTCTGTCTCCACTACAGCTTCTGTTAATAGCTCTAGGGTGGCAGCGTGACAGGGAAGGTGGAGGCAGGAACTCCAGCAAATTTTCAAAGGACGTGGGAACTCTGCTCTGACAATGCTTTCTTCCTTTTGTACATTCCAAACCACAAGATAAAATCTTCCAAAGGTAGAGGCAAGGAATTGAAATGAAGAAATAGACATCCAGGACAATTTGGCATGTTTTTATGAATGTCCACTACAAACAATGTATCTATTTAATTCACTGCAGGAGGAGACTTGAAATCAAATATTTACCAGCTACTGTTTTGCAAACTTAATTAGCGATAACCTCCTCAGAAACCACATCCTTATTAAAATCACTTCTTTTTCTGAAATCCCTCAGTAAGATGGGCGATTCCACTGCCCACTTCTATTCGTGCAATGCTATAACTGCCAAGTTTTCTGCTAAAACAAGAGCTACTAAACATAAAATCCTGCACTCGGAGACAAAAACAAGGAAGAATCAGGAAATGAGTCATGCTGAGTACTACACCAAGCCTCCAACATCCAACCAGCTGACAGCAGAGCAGCTATGTACTTAGGAGTCTACTGAGTGATTATAGTTATTAGCCAAGTACAATGTAAGTGTATTAACTTTGCTGTGACTGACTGGAAAAAACTGAGCATTTCAGAGGCACTTTATAAATAGTTATTACATTTAATTAGTAATTTCCTGACTTCTGCAGTGTTATCCTTAAAACACATTTTATTTTTACATTAAAAAAAGAAAACAATTCATCCATTACAGAAAGCAGCTGACTGTAGAGAGAAAAGCAACACATATTTATCAGTTGATGAAAACACAGTGTGGCACTGAGGACAAGGAAAGGAGTCTAATGAATCTAACCCTAACCAGAATCCCCCAGAAGTACCACTGCATGATCAGTCATCAGAAAGGGACTCAGATCTCTCCTTAGGCACTATCCCAGGCTGCCACCTCAGGAAAATTAGCAGAATGCTGAACACAGGTAAGCTATCGGTGCTGCATATTGTTTCACCAAAGCAGCTGTCATGAAAACAGCACCCAATTTTTCTCACAAGTTGATAAAGGCACAAATGATACATCAAAATCAGTAAGGATTATATTCTGATAGATATACCCAGCTTGCAAAATAATATTATTTGTAATTAATAGCGTGGTCACACTATGGCATTAAATTGCCTGCTTATCTGTGGTGGGAAGGGAAGCACATCACTATTTCTCAGTGCTCTGCATCATCATGATTAGTGTTAGTCAGGACAAGTAGCACATGAGAGCGAAAACAATGAAACCCACCTCTGGACATGGAGTCTTCTGAGCCTGTGGTTGATCTTCATGTGATATTTCAACCAAGTGGTTCTTCAAGAGTTGCTTCAACTTTTCAATTTCTTGCTCACATTCTTCTGTTTTCTTTACAGTTTCCTGTGAAATAGCAATCTACATAAATAATTTTGAAATAAGAAGCACACAAACAAACAAGTCAGTAAGAAACCAAAGTTGAACTGAGAAGTACTGAAGCCTCCTTTGTATGTAAGTTATGTGTAAGAGAAACTATGTTTGTTCTGCTAACTTTGCACAACCCCATCCCTCCCTAAGTTTATTATTCACTTGCTAAAGACAAACAAGCTGCTCTATCCACAAGCTGAAGTATGGTGGAGTATTCCGTCTAGGAGCTCCAGAGTAGAACTATGAATTTGGCTATCAAACAGAAATGGAGCATTTTTCATCACATTCATTACAATTTAGAAAAGGTTGTGAAGAAGAGAGAAATTACAGGGTTTCATATCAAGTTAGAAAGCCTAACTGGTTTTTACTGGTGCTCAAGTCTTTACTGACCGAAAATGAACTGTGTGGTACAGCAGGCAAACACTGCAACTCAGAGGGTAACCCAACCACAGTGTCTGACAATTTGAACTCTTCCTAGAAAAGTAAGTATTCCCACCACGTGAACTTCTTACATGGCTTACAGGAAAACATATTATATGATATAAACAGCCCAATTCACTTTTATTAATTTGACAGTGACAGGACAGCCCCCCAGGCTTTACTGTTCATGCAGAAATGGGCAATCTCCCCACACACTCACATTTGTCACTCACAGCCTGCCATGATATGTCAGGTCATTAAGAAATTGGCACATCTACGAGTCAGAATATTTTGTGAAAACGTTGAATATGCTCAGCATTTGGTGGCTCTGTGTTTTTGGACCCACAAGCTGATAACCAAAGAATATCTGAGGACTGTTCCTCAGGTTCATGCAAAAGGTAAGGAAGGAACAATGAAGTCTCACCAGGCTTAATCCTACTCTGCTGACAGCAGCACCTGAATGACCCAACAGGTCAAAGATCTCACTGCAAAGTACTCACAGACTCTGCTTTCCAG
Organism: Acanthornis magna; assembly: GCA_036785705.1. Lineage (NCBI taxonomy): Eukaryota > Metazoa > Chordata > Aves > Passeriformes > Acanthizidae > Acanthornis > Acanthornis magna. Next base: position 709,940 of record JAWUZG010000097.1, read on the forward strand.
AGCAAAGAGTCTCTCCTGCTATGAACAGCAACAATGCCATTTCTTCAGTCACTTCTTCGTAGCAGCACTCCCTCTCAAGAAAATGCAGGCTAATAAGGTTCTAAATAATCCTTATTATTTTACTTACAGGTCTTAGAAGTAAGAAGAAACTACTTTCCTCACTTAAAAATAGAAAGCAAATTTGAAAGGAAATATATTTAATTGTGGCCCATAATCTTAGTGCCGTATGTAAAGATCCAAAGACGAAGAAAAAAAAGGAACAGATCTTCTCCTGCTCAGTTTTAATGCGAAAGTAAAAGAAGACCTCCTAAAAGGAAGATCCTCTTACCCATACCTTCAATTCCATATGAACAAAACTATTTAGTGATAGGTTTAAATGAAAACTTCCTCAAAATTCCTTCACTAACTAATGAATATGAATATTTTGTATACAGACTCCAGTGTCTTCTGTCATGGGCCAATATGTGAATATAGTCACTTACCTGAAGATAATTTGTTTCTGCCTTCTACTCAGGGAAAATAAAATCTGATTTTTATCCTTCATCCACTATAACAAATGATGCCATATATGTGAGACTGACTTTCTTCCTACAAGTGCTGCGTCTCTTTTGAGTTATTTCCTGGTTAGCAGTTGCTCTTTACTTTTCATATCGTGGTAACACTAGAAGACCTACCCATGGAAAAGGCCCACCTAACCCCACTGTATTTGTTTTGGAAGAGCTTACTGAAAATGAGGCCAGTAAAACATCAGATATGCAAATAATACCATTCTCCTGCAGAGAAAACCAGTAGAAGCAGATGTGGCTTCCAAATCTTCTTCCTGATGACGATATTTAGGTGTGGAACTTAACCGGCCATAATAAAAAACAGAGGGCAACATTCAACAAAGAACTAAGCCACTGAAAATCCTGCCCAAAGCATTTTCAATACCTATTACAGGCTTTGTTTCTGTTATACTGTTTCACGTGTTACAATGCAACTTAATTACACAAAAGTCACCGGTGCAATATCCCATTGACTCATCCACAGCAAAATATGGGCAAACTCATCCAAAAATTCATCCCTGGGGGAAAAATATGGATATATTTGTACAGGAAGCTCAGCTGCCATTTGCTTTCTTCTCCAGCAGGATCCTTACCACCTTTTTAATGCAGCACTCAAAATGCCACGGTTTAATAGCTTTATCCTTTGTTATACCTTAGCTGGTGCTAGACTTGTATTGTCCTATTGCTGCTTTCAACCCATTCAACTGCACTGGAAAATCTCTTTTGCACAGTTTGATACACTGGCTGCCAAGAATTGCAATATTTCCAATCTGTTTTCTCACAAAGGAATTTCGTTCAGCTACAGATTGTTGGGTGTCTACAGGACAAAGGCAAGGCAAATGCTGAGCAAAAAAAGGTCACAGCTTTACAAAAAGGAGAAAAAAATCTAAGATGTGACCTAATACTCCACATAAACCAGCTACAAGTGTCATAATAACAATTGATAATTGCAAAGCACCCTGTTTCTGATGCTTTTAAAGTGTTTTGAAAATTCTCCATTATTCGATCTGGTAACTCTGAAAAAGGTACATTTTACCACATCCATTTTTTCTGGACATAAGAAATTTTATGCAGTAAAAAAAAAAGGTATTGTAGGGATTATACAGATCTAATATTGCTCTTTTTTTTGAACTCTAAGCATGCATTAGTCATGTGGCATGTTTGAATTTTTCTCTTTGTGTGGTGCTTGTAATTTCACAAACTGAAAATCAAAGACGGACATTCCCATTTTAGCTGTCACTTGGGTCTGCCTGGCCTTCAAAATGCCCACTTAGATGTTCCAAAACATTCTAATTTACTCTAGTAGGTTAGGAAAACCCAATCAGCAAAGATAATTCAACATTTTTCCAGGTGCTGCCAGCATCCTGCCAGGAAACGGATGGGTCAGACAAGAACTTTCATTCCTCTGCTGACGTGGGAACCTGCGTTAGCAAACTCCAGACTTCCTCCAAGCTGGGCAATGGAGCATGACCAGGCTCTGAATTAAAACTTCCCTGAGCTGGTACTACCACATTGCTCAGTGAAGTGCTGCACAGAGACTCCTTCAGGTTTGGAGCTGCTCCATAACTGTCCCTGCCCCTGAGTTAACACTCCCTGACCCCCAGCACTGCCTTCTCCTGCTGTTGTGTCACTTCTGTTTCCAAACCTGGCCTGGCCAGCAGCATCTCCAAGATCCCTGTCACATGCTGGGCTGCCTCAAAACAGTGAATTAACCAAGACACAGCTGTAGGGAATGGCCACTTTCCTGGCTCGCTGATTTGGGTTAGTAAAAATCCTTCTGCTGTTAGCAATTTCTATCTAATGGCTGTCAACAAGAATTTCCATGGTCAAGGCGAGTTTAAGGACCTGAATGCTGCAGATGTGAGCACCTGCATCTAACACTGGACTTCAATCACCAGTGCAAACCTGGCCCATAAGACACCTGAGCCTCCATTTCTTCCTTAATATGGTGTCAGCTGTGCGTGGCTTGGAAAACTGAAGTGCATTTCAAGACTATTCAGTGTGCTTTGTTGCAGTATCAAATTAAACAGGGGAGGAAAAAAAAGGCAGAACAAAAAAAATCCCCAAACCATTACACAGAAGACATAGTAGATGTAACTACATGGCTGCAAAAGCAATATTGTTTAAAGATCAAAATTACTCTAAAATAAAGGTGGTTTAAGTGACAGTAAAAAAAAAGAAAAAAAGAAAAAAAATCAATTACCTCCAGTAGGTCATTTTGTTCCTTCGTAATTTTTTCTAACTTCTTCAATTCTCTCAAGAGTTGTCTTGCTCTTTGGAAGACTGAGAAAGGTTGCATTTTCAGCCCTGGCAGTTGAAGTGCATCTTCATAGGACTGTATATGAACAATTGTTTTCTGCATGGGACCGACATGCTCAAGTATAACCTGTCAGGATACAGGACAGATGATGGATGTGATACTGAGTTAGATATACCATAAATTTATACTACACTAATCATGAACAAAAGCTGTCTTTGGCGAGTCTCCCATTTAAGAAGGAAAAATATTTTAATTTCTATATTGACCATTCACTTAAGAGTTGGACTCTGTGATCCTTGTGGGTCCCTTACAGCTCAGGATATTCTGTGAATCTTGAAACAAATAAGTGAAAATCCACGGTGAGGTTGTCTAAAGCAAGAAAAAAAATATAACTTATATTTACAATTCTGTTTTTTCTGCATATACATATATAAAGTTTGCACAGTGACAGAAAAGGGTTCCAAATAGTTATTTACTAAGCAGCTCATTTCAAAGGAGAGCATCATGGGCAGTGAAGACAGTTAAAAACTGGTACAAATTCTTTGATGTCATTCTAGGCAAATTCTGGTTTTTGTCTTTCATCCTGCAAACCAGTGATTTTATGATGGCCCTAAAAGCAGTCTTATCAACACAGTGATATGATAAATTGAGATGGAAGTCAGCAGAAAGCTCTGAAGATGGCTCTCCTGTCAAGGACAGTATTTCATATCACAATACTTTTGAGTGAATGCACAGTTTAGAACCACCTTGATCAATTTGGGATGAACAGAAATGTGCGTCTTCATAGCACAATACATGTTTTATGGAAGACTCAGTGATCAATTTATGAAAAATAAAATAGCAATAGCAACTCATAACTTCTTGGTTCTCCTTAAGAAATATGAAATCCTACTGGGACCTCATTCAGCAGGGAACTTCAGAAGAAAAAATAAAAATAAATACAAACTGATAAATAGGCCTTTTAATCACTAATATTTCTGTTAAACTCCCTCTCAAGAAGATTTTGTTTTAAAATGCCCCAATGGGAAGAGAGATGCTGACTCTCATTCATAAGCAGTCTGCACCAGGAATTTTTTGTACTATCCCAACCTTGATTTAATATAAGGAGGTAAGTGAACATTATTTTCCAGAAGAAGTATTACTTCAGTTTTTCCATGTAATGTAGTCATTACAAAATTGTTCTCTGGATAACCAAGCTGCACAGCTTTGTTATGGGAGTTACACTGCTATGAGAGGTATGATGACATTTTTATTCCTCACCTGAAACAAAACCCATGCTTTTTGAATTTCAGGCAGATAATACTGTGGATTGCCCGTGGTATGAAATAAAATAATCATCTGCTAAATTTTGTCAACATTTTTGGAAAAACAAAGCCTAATGTTTTTAACTTTGAGACTACCATTTGGTGCCAAGTAGAGTGGTGTGCAGCAAGTGTCTCTTGAAAATCAGGCCATAAACTTCCCAAAAAATGGAGATCCTCAAATATGGCAGCTATGCTTCACATGTGCTTAAATGACACACTTGAGTTCTCCGTGGGCAAATTCTTAATAGTGCTTTAATTTCAAGTGTTTTGTGCTCAAACCACGACTGTGCTTCTCGAAAACGTCTCTCAACAGTCTCACCTCAGGGTTTACACTGATCAGGGTAAAAAAGCCTCAACAGGAGTTTTCACAGACCTGTCCATGTTTAAGTTGGTCTTTAGGAGAAAATTCTAACAGATCTTCTGATGACAGGATTGTCTTCATTTCTGCAACATCCTTCTCAAACACTTTCACATGAGATTCAATGGCATCCAATTCCTAGATTTCAGGAACAAAGAGAGTATTTCTAGATGGCCCAAACACCAAAGCCAACTTGCAATTCTTTCTCCTAAATTTAAAATGGATATGTTAAATTTAAAATAGGATATGTTAATAGATTCTATCAATCGAAAGGCTAGTTATTTTAAATTACTTATAGCCACAACTTCTAAAGGAATTAAGTATTCCAGATAATCTGGTCTGTTTTCAACAATGAATACAGAATTGAAATATCCTTAAAAATTCACATTATAAATTACCAGTAGTGAGACGACAGTTTTCCAGTGGCAATAGTTATCAGAATAGGAAAGTGCTGTAATTACACTGTTGCAGCTTCCATTAGGAAGAGTCTTAAGTCAGGTGGAAAAGGAATCCACATGCAGCTTCTCGTGAACTCTCACAGAGTCACAGAGTAGATTAGGCTGGAAGGGACTTTGAGAGGTCTCTGGTACCCATCAAACCAGGGCACTTGGGGTCTGATCCTACTGAGATTTGGGTTTCTCTTGAGGTGGGGACATTACCCCTGCTTGGAGCCCCTGATCTAGTGTTTCACCAATCTCACTGCAAAAAAACCCTAAAATCCTTCCTACTATATAAATGTAATTTCCTTTGTTACACTTGAGGTCTGTTACTGCTCATCTTTTTGCTGCACACCCCAAGAAGAGCCTGGCCCCATCCTGTCTGTAATCTCCCATCAGGGAGCAGCAAACAGCAGCAATATCAACCTCTCACCCCCAAGCTTCTCTGGGCTGAACCAACCCAGGTTCCCAGCCTTTCCTCCTACATCCTGTGATAATCCTAGACTTCACTGCTTAATTAGTTACCAAATGCCTTCTGATGGTTTGTTTCCAAACAATTAACTTCCTCGCTTGGCATGCCTACAAAAACCAGCCCAAAAACCTGTTTTCTATGCAGATGATATAATCTGTATTTCCTAACAGATGATGATGCTCTGATAAAAGGCACTTATGGGTCAACCCAGACTTACATCAGCCACATGCAGGATTTGTGGAAGAATCTCTGCTATCTCATGCTGTAAAGCTGCTACTTGAACATCTATTTCATTCAGCTGCTGCATTACACTGTCTGTTTCAAAGACTGGTGTCAGCTCCTCCAGCTCCATGAAAACACCGTGCAGAAGATTTTGCTTTTGCTCTGAGTCTTCCAAAGCCATCTGGAGACAAAATAAGAGCTTAGTTTGATACATCAGTGCTGAACATTAAAGTTTCACAGAGGTAAGGCCTAGAAGGAACCAGTTTTAATTTACTGTATGTCATTGACTGTTACAGGTATTCCCAAAAATTTAGCTCAGACAAAATCCCTTCATTCCTATGGGAACTGAACCAGTGCATCCTGCAGGAAGAAAACTGAGACTGGTGCCATGATTTTAAGGGAATCAGTCAAATAAAGTAAGTCTAGACGAGCATGACAAAAGGCATGAAGATAATTTCAAGCTCAGAGAGAGCTCCTATCCAAGAAGAGTATAAGATCCCAGAGAAGATTTGATTTCAGCTCCTGTGGCTGACCTCAAGTACATGAGCAAGACATGTCAGCCAAACACCCAGAAAGGGTTTTCTGCACACCAACCGACTGAGAGCAGGTAGAACAAAATGCTCCAGAAAGTTATCAGGTCAGTTGTGCATGATGTGAAGTCTCTTCCCCTGCAATGAACGGGTTGAGCTTTTGGATTAACTGCAGTGAACATCGTCATGAAGAAACTCATGGGATCCATTTGTCTGGCTGGTGTGTGAAGGAAAGCACTGAATGCATGCTTCCACTGTAATGAAAGCCCTGGGTGCATTTTCAAATCCACTACTTTCACAGCCCAGGACACACAAAACATTCCAACTCACAAACTCAGGAGTCAATTAGCTTTTGGCAAAAAAGAGTGTTCATGGGTTTTGGAAATCACTGTCTCCCCATTATGGCTACATGCTTTGTAACATATCAGCCCAGAATGGCCAGCTATTTCCTGTCAAAAATTCTTACTAGTCTTAATACAAAAATCTATGTCTACAACACCAGCTTTCTCACTTCGTCTAAGCCAAGGAGTGGATGCAGAGAACACTCGAATTTTAAGTACAAAATTGCCAGATTTTTTTTTTTGGCACTGTCCCTGATCTTCCCCGTAATATTACAAACATTCAATTTTTGAAATTACCAATCAGAATTCCCTTAGAGATACTGTGAGCACAGCCTTCCAAACCACAACTCACTCCAAAGTTTCCATCTAACACACAGACGTCAAAATAGCACTTTACCTTTTTGGCTCACAAACACACAATATAGAAAGAATCATATATAAGTAGGCAATAAAAACTGACCATAGCCACTCAGCAGGGTTACAGAAGACAATCACACATTTTTGGAAGATCAACAACAGCTCAACATTTGCACAAGATAGGTATGTCCAGCATCAAAAAGTATCCATATTTCATGAGTGTCAACTATAACTATTTTTCACTTTACGGATTTACGGAAAATGGTAAATTATTCATGTCAGTAACAATTAAGAATGGAAAACTGCACCTGTACAGAGCAACTAGTGCTAACAGGACCATTTATCTGTATCAACTCTAACCTGGAGCTCATCAGTGTGCTTGCGTAAGCTTTTTGCTGAGTCGTGCTGAGCATCTGCTCTTAGCAAACTGTTGGTGCTTTCTATCCATTCTTTCACATTCTTCAAGTGATCCTCATATTCTTCCATCTTGTTGGTAGCCTAGGAAATGACAGGATATTACAGAAAGTCACAAATAAATTGCTGTTCATTGTATAGGATAAATGCATCTATGGACAAAATTAAAAGAAATCAGGATGCATTTCCCTCATTGTCAGTTAAATTAGCATGGTGAAAAAAAACCCATTTTTCTGAAACAGTTTCATGATTTCAGGCTATCTCCTCTCATCAAAGTTAATTTTGGTGCTCGCATGCTTACATTTCATGGGGGCATTGTTGCTATTTATATGACAGTGGTACTTTAACAGACAGCAGAGTCGTAGAGAACCATCTCAACACCCACCCAGGGGCAAGAATTCCCCACAGGAATCCCTCAACCCTGGTCTGAGCCAGTCCTTTGGGGCAGCCACTCTAGAAACCCCAGCTACAATAAGCCTTACCACAGCAGGCTGTGACTGCTCATTTGACAGCCTCTGAAGCCCTCACTCTATTTTTTTACAGGACTGTATTCTTTTAAAAACAGTTCCATTTGCACCTACCTTGTTGAGAATGGCAGTTCTGCGCTCAGCACGCTGTGAGACCTGCTGGTACTGCTGCAGGGGGGCCACCAGGATATCCATCAGCTCTTGAGCATGGCAGGAATTCTGCTCCACTATATCCTGCACTTCTGCATCCAGTTCATTGAGCTTGTAATGCCAAAGGTCCAGCATATCCCAAATTTGCTGCATGTGGAGAGAAAGAAAATGGAATATAAGGTCAGGCTCAAAGGTAACAGCAGCATTATTTGTTCTTCAGGTGGGACATGTGGAATTGGAAAGAATTCAGATCTGATACGATGACAACAGAACACTTTCCATCTACTGGTGTGATTCACAGTTGAAAAAAGCATGGATTTTCCTGTGAGAAAGAATTGATAAATATTCACCAGCTAAATGCTTGCTTGTACTTCTCCTTTTACAAACATAAAATGAACGGAAGACCACTTGATGCTAACCCAGGTTCTGTACAAACAACCAAAAATCTTTTAACACCCACAGATTTTTTTGCAAGATTACCTTCTGAACTTCTTTGGCTTTTGAAATGTTTTCACTCTTCTGTTGTAGCATCTTTTCAATAGCTTGAAGGCCATTGTTAATAGTTTCTGCTTTTCTTTTCAGCACATACTGAGGAGAGTTCTGCAAGATTTCAGAGCTAACCTGCAAGAGCAAAGGGAAAACAACAGGAGATTACAAAGATCTGCTTGTTTCTGTGCACCACCTTAACAAAACTATTAAAATTCTTCTTATGTTTCTCTTGACAAGTCACTTTCAAAACACAGGAATGGAACTACATTTGCAGTGGGAAGCATTAACGTGAGCAGGTTCAGCATCTACATGTTGCTCACTAATTTGCTCTCGTTAAAAAATCCCTGAGGAAACAAGCACTGAGGCACTGCAGCTCCCTGGGTGCTTTCCTTCACCCTCCTTCCATCTCTAACAGAGGCTGATCATGCTGCAGGGTGGAAAGGGTCACATTCAGATTTATGCTGTAAGAAACCCAGAATGACACCTTTATGTCTCAGCTGACAGCTCAGACTTCCATGGAACAAATAAGGGAATATGAAAGTGCATCAGTGCACAGCGGATTTCTCAATATCAACTTGGAGATTTATAACTAAAATAAAAAGCTCTGAGGCCTATCAAGTCTGTGGAACTTAATTTCACTCTGCAGGACTCCACAGAAATGAAAAATTGGTGCACTGGAGGGCCTGATTTTCGATGGAAGGAGAAAAATTTTCAAAGCTGAAGCTGAGTAATTCCCTGAGCACAGGACTGAGCAACGCAGCATAAGCTACCAGGTTATGATGGACCAGGTGAAGTGCAGGGAGGGAGGAAATCCTTCCTCTTAGCCCAAAGGGACATCTCTTACTAAACCCTGCTGCTGCTGGGGTCAGCCAAGCACCAGAAAACTGTTAAATTGTGGTAATTTTTTTGTGTGCTGCAGCCCTAGGATTTACGGGGCAAATGCACACTGAACAGTTTTATGCTGTCTTGATGCAAAAGATTTTTTGTTTAGTAGTTATTTTAGTTTTGAAGCTCGTAGTACTGAAATACTTTATCCTTGTTGTGGGATGAGGAAACAAGATCATTTTTAGTTAATAAATTAATTATCTACTAATATCTTAATTTTATTAACATCAGTTATATATTCCAACACGACCTGTCTAGAAAGCGCCCACAGTGCAACGTTGTATTGATAAAATTGCATTAATCAAAATAAATATACATAGAAAGAACTATAATACTACTCTGAAATACTCATACAACAAAAACTTTTAAGTCAGTCTGTATTTAGTGCCTAAGACTGCTTGGAAAAAGGAATTCAGGCTGTAATCACTGAATACTTGACCATTACTACTATCCTGGAATATACCAAACATGAAAAATCGTTGATAATTGTAGTGCCAGCTTCCAAAATAAAAGAGAATCATGTATGAGTGATGTGACACAGCTGGAAATGGGAAAAGAGATCAAGCATTGACTTCCTGTATTTCTTCAGGATAAAACCACTGCCTCTGTCAATGCTCTGGTCATCAGCAAATGGTAATTTTAATTTCAAGACTCCTTATTGGGATAAATTTATTATTTATGAAAGCAAATGTATAATTTATTTTCATTTTTTGGTTAGCAGATTTAGAAGAAAGCAGAATGCCATTAAAGTATGACAAATTAAATCGATTTAACACATGCTGGTATCTCCTAATATGTAACTGAACTGACCTCCAGTTCCACTAGGATTTTTTTTTTGCTTCCTAAATACATTTTGAAAAATTCCAAGGTATCTTATATTGTTTTCCAATCTCTAACTGTGAAAAGCAAGTATTATGTAGCTTCCAGGACCAGTTCTTTCACTCCAACAGGTTATGTGTGCTTTGGGATAACCTTTTATCTCAGTGACAGAAACAGTAAACAACAAAAAAACCCCAAAGCATAAATACTGTTTTGCTTTCCTTCTCTCCTCCCAGTTGTTGGTTCTGAAAAGACTATCCCATTTTGAAAGAGAAACTATAAAGTTAACCAAATTAAACAATAAGCTTTAGTTAATACGCTGCTAAATATTTTATGTAACATAAAATGAATGAATAATTTGATAGACACTAAAAAGTAACTGGATTTCAAATCTGTTTTATTAAACTTTCAAATTTTATCAAATTAACTGAGTCTTAACCTTAAAAATTAGCATTAAACATTATTATTTCTGAAATATGAGAACTGAAAGGCGTTTTTTTTCATTTTTAAAATAACACAAATGAAAAAGTAACAAGGACGATAATTGTACCAGGCTAAAATTCAACCCCAAACTCAGAGCATTACTCCATTTTCCCTTAATTTTGCTTTCAATTAAGTGTTTATATCCATTGTAGATAAAAAGCATTGCAAAAAACTGATGCAATGGGATTCAGCTATTTAAATTCCCTGGCTACTTTTAAAGGAAGACAACCATGTCCTGAGGGGTGGTAAAAAGAACCACATCATGATATCCTGCCATGTGTGCAAATTATATAAAAACAAGAAAATCCCGTTTCAAAGTCCTTTCTTAACCCAGTTTTGAAAATATTTTCTCATTCAAGCTATGCAAGCTTTGCAATCAACTTTGACTACTAGTTCCCAGTTTAAGAATCAGATTGGATAGAAGACAGCATCCATATCATGTTAAAACTTTATTGCTAGAGGTTCTGCCATGTCCTTTTTAATACAAAATAAAAATGTTATATTTACACTGCCTACCGTAAGATTATTCTAAAAAGAGACCTAAGCATGAGGAATGATTTATACACTGCAAATAGAGAAATATGAAAACTACATCAACAGTTACCTTCTCTTCCAGGTCCTGCAATACTTTCTTGCAGTCCTCCAGCTGTGTTTCGATCTCTGCAGGAACTATTGTGTACATTTCAGAATACTTGATCCGAAGTTTCTCCATGATATCCTCCAGAGCTTGACTCTCTCTGCCAATCACACTCTGAAGCTCCTACAAAATTAAGAATAACTTCAGCAGCTTTACCCAGTCTTTACTGAGTTCACGTGTGTACATGTGCATATACATATATATGTGTGCATACACACACACACAAAGTGTTTTATATTTCCTGCCGTGATTATGGTTTGGAAAATTTAGTTTGTGATATCAAACCTAATTTGATTATCTCTGCAAGCAGAAAACCTTTAAGCAATACCGACTCATTTAAGCAAATGATGCTTTTCAATCTGTAAGAATTAATTAAACCTGATCCTGCTCTGTGTCGGGCAAGTGACGCACTGATGTTCATTGACAGCCACAGCCAAGGGACCATCTGAAGAGCTCCTATGATTAAATGTTAACCTTTGTGCTCTCCCTTTTGCCAAAAGCGCATTTTTCCCTTTGAAAGATGTTTAATAGCCAGCGTCCATCCCTTCATTATTATAAACAACACAAAGGCCACAAAAAGCAACAGGTTTCAGGCTGAAGTGTCTGCTTTCAGGCAATTACGCAGAGCAGCACAGCAGGCTCCTCTCTAAACAGTAGTTTCCAGTTCTGCGTGAAGAATGTAGGTTTTATGAGATAAAAGAAACTTGGACAACTGTCTCCGGCCTGTGGCCTAGAAATAAAACCTGAGCTAAGTCCTCCTGCAGAAAGAATGAAGAAATTCATTTGTTTTGAAGGTTTTCTAGAGTTTCAAGTTGGAAAGTTCTGTTAGCTCGCTTTATGGTTCCTTTCCCCAGTGCTCAGCTGTTTGAGAAACTCAAATGTTAACTCAACTTAGTGGGAAAAATTATCCAAAGCTCCTACCAGGCAATGAAACACGCTAAAATTAACTAAAAGCCTTTGCTTTTTCTATCAGGAGTAATGGTAATCCATTAATTCATAGTCTTCACTTAGGAATCTTTTCCTTCACACAAATGCAACACACAGAAGAAATTTGTGAGAGACTGAGATTGATTTATTTGCTGTCATCCCACAACAGCAGGGCCTGATATTAAAAAGAAACAAACCCTCAAAACCACGAAACAGCTGTGTGCCTCATTCTGTCACGGAGAAGGCTTCTGCTGTCAAATGGCCCAATTAAAATCCTGCCAATATTTATGGGAGTTCACAGATTCCCTGACCTGAATTGGAAAGAATCAGTTACAACACTCTTCTCCAAAACAAAGCATGTCTCTGCAAACTGCTTTCTGTACATTACTGCATGTTCACATTTCACTGATTATTTAGCTGGAAAGCGGATACCTGTCAAAACCATCCCAATTTTTTTCCTAAGGGACAAGATAATAAGACTTCCCCTCTTCAACTGTGTGGGTGAATTAAAACTTCCTCCACACAGCTAAATCAGGTTTGTCATCTCAAAGTGAAATAGGTATTTCCACTCAATAGGTGCAATGGTCTCCTGACATTGCTATCGATTTTATATTAATTAGATTTTCTTTGGAAGTAAGGGATGAAATTGCCCTGCAGATTTTGGCTCACTGGTGTTTGGACTATGTAAAATTAATGAATTCTTCAATCCTTTCAGCTCAATCTTCTCAAAAGGAACAGGCCTGCTGTGACATACTGCTAAAAAGAAATCATTTGATGGGATTGCTGCTAACATTTGCTCGTGCCATTGCTATGAGAAAAAGAGCAATGTGTGAACTCACTTTTGGGTGAGTTTTAGGTGCTCAGAGTAGCAAAGTTTGGATGTGAGGGAAAAGAGCAGGCAGAAAGCACCTGCAGTAGTAAAATTTCCTTCTGAATACAAAGAACTCAGAAAAAAAGCAGATGCAACTCCAAATTGTAATTCTAAATTTTAAATAGAAAACCCACCCTTTCAGACAAATCCAAGGTCTCACCACAGCAATGCTGGCTCGTGAGTTTTCAGAACTTCCTAAACATGTAATAAACACTTCTCTCCCATGCTAACCTCCTGTCTGCCACTGTGGTCTTTGGCTTCTGTGTTTTTCCCAGCCCTCTCCTAGGTTGGGCACACCCAACCAGTTTTTATACAAGAGTCAGCAAAGACAGCCCAAATTTGTACTACACTTTGTGCAGCTAAAATAAATAAATTATAATGTTTTATATTTAAAAGATAATTGGATTAAAAATAATTTTTTTAAATTGTGATTGAGATTTAAAAATTATGATACCAATATAGGCACATTAAGAGTAATTTGAAACAAATATAATTCAAATAAACACATTCAGGAAGTGTTAGGAGTAACAGCACTTCATGAGGTCAAGAAATGCAGAAATGTATAGACAGCTGCAGAGTTCTGATGGCTGCTGGGGGACACTGTGGTCTTGGTGACAATTTGATTTCTAAAAATCACTTACCAGGTTAACCCCCAATGTGGGACATCAAATCCAGAGCATCTGAAACTGCCCTGGGTGGGGATACAGAGGAGAAAGCATACAGGATGCGCACTAAGCAGGTTCTCCTAAAAGGAATGCAGCTGGCTGTGGATTTCTCTGCCATCTTGGAATATTTTGTGCCTGCTTACAGATCCACACAGAGAGAAAGAAACACAAACCAAGTCCATGGCGGGGCTAGTTGTATTCAGCTGGGCCAGATTCACTGTCTTAAAGCCAATGTGAATATACCTTGCCATTAATTTTATCTGGAGGAAGTTCCAGCAGCAGAATAAACCCGAAAATATTCTGAATGTCACAATAACAGAGCTGTCACCAACCTCCAGCTGTTCTGCCTTTCCATCAGCATCCTGCAGTAACACAGATGCAGCATTCTGTAATGCATTTGTCACAGCACTTATTTCTTCAGTGACCTTATTCCTCTCTTGAATCTCAGCTTTCACAGAATCTTTATGGTCTTGAGCCTTTTTGTACAACCTGTGGAAGATTACCAGGAAGAATACATTGTTGTAGACTCTACACTAAGTAGGAGCAAAGAGCATGCATAATACAGATAATATACAGATATACATCCATAACCACACTTATCGGTAATTTAGTATTCTTTTCTGTAATAAAATCTATGAGTTTTATGTCACTTATTATCTCAGTTTCTTTAAAGTGAGTCTTCAGATAGTGCTAAAAAAAGTACATTTGGTGGACCAAAAAGATGCTGGCAGAGCAGATGTTGCTCACAAAGATACACATGTCCAAAAGCAGGCATGGAGAAGGGTGAGTACAATCATCAGATTTGTAAAAAATACTTGGGGCGAATTTTAGACAGTGGCATTCACTCACTGTTGCACTGTTGCAAAAAGCACAAGGTCTGATTTTCCTAAGAGTGGAAAATCTTAAAATTTATAAGAGCTTGGAACCTCTAAAGCTGGCTATCATTCCTTCTGGTTCCTACTGCATTTGAACACAAATTGCAGCTCACAAATGATATGGCCAGGCTCAGGTATTCTCCCTAAATAATGTCCCCCAGTACCCATGCAGGAGACACCAGATGGGTGAGATGGAGCATTGGTCTGACCCGGCAGAGCATTCATTGTCTTTTTAACTGCATTACAGCTTTTATATATTCTTTGATATCCAATAAAATCCTGTGCTTGTGAATAGTCCTATCTCATATCTTCAACAGAAATTTGACACCACTTACTTTTTACAGCGCTCCTGCATCGCCCTTATCTCACACAAGGCAGGAAGAGCAGCTTCTCCCTCAGCATTTTCAGGTGTATTCAGGATGTTTCTTATTCGGTGAAGAAGCAAGAGTAAGAGGAGCTGTTGCTGGTTGATGTTTTCTTCAAATGAGTTCACAAAATCTAGTAACTCCACCAGTTCCTCTCTGGTGGCCTTTTCCTTCTCTTTAAGGCTTTCTGGCTGTTCTTCCTGGAGCTTATCGAGAATTATTGTTTCTCGTTCCAGCTAAATAAACACCACGGCAAAGCATGAGATAAAAGGCTTTTTTATTCCACCACCTTAAGTTACATTATTCATTTACTCACACAGGTGACTGAGTACTGGGAATTACACAGTCAGAACTGGAACCTCTGAAGTGTGACAAAATGTCTGAGTTTGCTTTAACAAAGCACATAACCCCACGCAGAGTTGTTCTGGGTTTAGAATATTTGCACTATAAATATCCCCACCATTCTTTACTCCAGGCTCAAGAAAGGGTGGGGATAAACGGCTGAGCAGCAGGTGGGAAATGATGTTCTGCATTGATACCAGCCCTTTACAGGCCATTTTACCCACAGCCCCATCTCCATCCCCCAAACTTACAGATGTTGAGCAACTCACCTCTTCACTGACGAATTTCCATTCCTGCTTTAGTTCTTCACAGTTAATTTCCAGCCCTTTGGCTGCCTCAAGCAAACCCAGCCAATTTTCCCACAGCACTGTTACAGTCCTGCCCAGGGCTCTGTCACTTCCTCTGCATAACCTCATCAGCTCTCCAGAGATCTGCCTCAACTTCACCAGATCCTCTTCAGCAGACTCAACATTGGAGACTAAAATCTGACAGGAAAAACAAACGGGTAAATAAATAAAATGCTAGAGTCAGGAGTATTAACAAAGTATTCAGCAACACAATTAGGATCCACTAGGAAAATGGCAATTACTTCTCTGAGTTGGTAAAGTAATGAGAGAATTCTGTTGGCTAAGACTGTGGAGAAAGATGGGGCAAATAAAATGTTTGATTTCTCCAGCAGTAAGATCTACTCATTTCACATGGTCTATTACGCTTGGTCTTTAAACAAGTATATAAATATATTAATATATTCTGTGGTTTTACATATACATAAATACAGGATAAAGAATTCCACTTCTTTCTACTATGATATCACATGGTATGCATAGCTGCATTAGTCTTGCATGAGCTTTTTAAGTTCTTCAGAGCCTCTCTTACCTTGCTTTCTTCCAAATGCTCCAAAGCTTCTTTATAAGACATTGGAATCTTAGACAAAGACTGTCTAAGCATCTTTTCCAGTCTCTTAAGATTATCACACACTTTATCTTTGGTTTCTGTGTAGCTTTTGTGTTTTTCGTAATACCTGCATGAACCAATGAATAAATCAATAAAAATTCATTGTTGTTGTTCGTCTCTCCAACCATAATGCCCACTAGAATAAAAATTTTAAAAACACCTTACAAACTACTGTCCTGACTGTTTTGCAAGTTTTTGTCAATTAGCATTTGTTAAACATTTCAGGATTGATACCTGAGGTACTGATCACTGGATCAGGATCAAGCAGTTTCAAAATCCTTTACTCTCTCTCCCAAACTTTTTCTATACAGGTATTGGAAGGCCTTCCAAATTTCTTCTGTACTTGAAGGAAGGAAACTACAGCCTGTGCCTTGTTTGGACTTTGCTCTCTCAAGCCATCAGAACAGGCTATGGAAGACATGAATCAGAGACTCTCTCAAAACTATTCTAACCTCCAGCACTGAACTAGAGACTGTAGAAATGTGCTTTCTTCTGATTCTGGCACCCAATGAGCTTCACTCAAACCCCATGTTTTGGAATACACAACAAATTACCGCATTGTTGATTAGTAGAAATATGGTTATTGTCTGGCAATTTTCCTTCCTTTACAATTACACCTGAGATGACCTGTAAGCATTCCTGTTGTTAATTACCTGTTGTTGTGAATTACCTGGAATTTCCAAATTTCTGTCAGAGCAGAAATAACACTGGATTTATTTTCAGTCAAGTTTCTCATAATAAGGAACAAGGTCTATGAAAACGTCTTAAACCCACCTCTGTTGATCAGCTTCCTTTCTTTGAGCCTTTTTCCTTAATGCCAAACACTTATCCATCAGTTCTGTTAAAGCATTTTCCAGACATGCTTTGTCTTCTGGTTTCACTAGGTTTTTCAGCTTGGAGTGCAGGTTTTCTAAGTCAGTCTTTGCAGAATTGAACTCCTCCTCTTTCCACTGTGGAGTCTGACAGATCTCTGAGCTGCAAAGCTCTGCTGGAGCCTGGGCTGGAGCTTCACAGTCCTCAAGGAACCTGGCAGCCCTCTGAAGGGCCTTGGTGTAAAGCTCACCAGCCCTACATGCCTCCTCCAGGGCACTCTGAAAGCATTAAGAAGACAAAGGAACAATAAAGAAAGGCTGCTGTGCTCCTCTGGATCACCAGATGGTCTCAGAATTTCACACTTGGCTGTCTTTGAGACCACTGCTCCCAGAACTGGCCTGAGGAGGTGAGGGACATGAGGCAAACACATTTTTTTGCCACCTACATAGTCACAGAGCAGTGCTGTAACCCATGGATTAACTGCCCTCAGCCATAGGACAGGAATAATGTTTACCATTCCTGAGGCCTGACCACATTGGTCTGACCTGTGCTTTACCCTTCTTGGTCATTCCCAACTGGTAAAACTTCTCTTTATAGTAGAAACAAGAAACTTGGTTTTTTTCATCATTTTCACTATTGAAAATGTGACTGAAAATCAGTCCCAAGAATTCCTGCAGGATAACTGCACCCTGTCTCTCTTCAGCTGAACATTTCAACACAACCTTTTCCTTCCTCCTCTTTCCCATTCTTTTCTTGTGCTAATCCCCACTGATTGATTACAATCAAACTGAACACAACTTTCTTTGTATCCTTAGTTTCTATCACGATTCCCATCCTATCCACCAATGCACAGATGATCACGGGCCAATTCAGCTGTTAGAATAAATGAGTCTGTAAGTCATGAAAATAAAAATGCCACAGTCACAGACACCCAAACTAATTACTGGGGAAAGACATATCTCAATAGTTCACTTTCATTAAATATACTTACAACACGGGCAGCAATGTCTGCCTTCAGTTGTGCTTCATGGCCTTGCAGTGTCTCTAACTTTGTTTCTATAGCAGCAGCAGGAGATTTTTCATCTTGGTTTTCCCTCTCTTTTTCAATTATACCATTAAGAGCAGAAAACTTTGCTTCCATCATATTCTGAATTGCTTCCCATCGCAGCTTTTCATCCTGCATTGTATTTACGTCTATCACAAGTGGCTGCTGGAGCTCTAACTGAATATGCTTTATGATGGGGAATATATTTTCTACTTCATTCTGGCTACCTTCCTTGTTTACACTCTGCAGCCCAGAGACCAGGTTTTGAAGAAACTGATTCAATTCCTCAACATTTTTCTCCAGGCTCTTTATTTCCTTCATCTTAGATTCTTTGAATGATGTATCAAAGACCTCGTTTTTGTTTATTTGATTTGCTGCCTCCTGGGTTAGGTACAAGATTTGTTGAACTGCCTGCAATAGAATCTGTGCAGATATGACATTCTCAGCAGGAGAAGAGCTGGAGCTATCATTTAGGATATTAGCTTCTTTTCTTACAGTGGATGTCACAGTCTGAATTTCATTTAGCAATACTTGAATCTTATCCCATTCCCTAACAATATTTTCCAAGTGCATTATCTTTCCTTTAATTTTATTTTTAATTTCAGAAAATTTAGTTTGCAATTCATCCAGCTGCAGTGAGTCCCATTTCAGACCTACACATTCAAATATTTCCTTGTACTTCATTACTTGTGACAAATTTGACTGAAAAGCTAATACTTTTTCTTTGAGTGCCTTGCATTTGTCCTTCAATCCCTGCTTGGCACCTACTAATTCATCACTTTTCAGGTTCATTTCACCATCCTGTAGCTCATTAAGATCCTGCTGCAATGAAGCTATTCCTTCAGCAAGCTCTCTGCAGACAGCTGTCTTTTTTTCTACTTCATGAAGTTTACTCTGAATTTGCCTCTGTGTCTTCCTTGCTCTGTTCTTCAGATTTCTTAACTGATCAATCAAGAATAGCTGTTCAGACAGGCTGAGCTCCCCAGCTGTGACCTGACTCTCCTTGCAGTGGGATGAGATAAGCCCTTCTATTTCCTGTATGTCCTTCAGCATCTCCTTTAGAATGCTCTGTTGGCTGAGTAACTCTGAGCATGTGCTGGTTTGGTTTGGGTCAGGCCTGGCCATCAGCTCGGCTTTGTGGAGTTGAGAGTGAACTTTATCTATTTCTGCACTGAGTCTTTGCCTCTCCTCCAGCTGCAGCTCCAAGTGCTGCAATCTCTGAGCGGATTTTAAAACAAGAGCCTTGTATGAATTCTTCAGTGTTTGTAAAAGGAAGGTCATATCAGAGACCTCCTCTGGCTCCAAGCTGGGGAGGATGTGCTGGAGCCCATAATCCAGGGATACAATCACAGGCTCTCTGTTTTGGACTTCTGTGTTCATAAGCTGACAATTTCTGATCTGTGATTTGACATCACTGGGGAAAAGTGCTGCTTTCTGATCAAGGTGGGACAGTGAATCTTTGACCCATGAAATATTTTCTTTCAGCCTCTTCATCATTTCATGTTTCATAAGAGCAGGACCGGTGATCTGAATATCATCTTGAGAAGTTTGTTGTGCTGACAGTGCTTCCAATTTGCTCTGTAAATCATGTATAGAGTTCTCCAAAGCCACTTTCTCTTGATCACTCCAAATTCTTTTCATCTGCAGCTCAATCCTTCTTTTTAATAGTGAAAGATCATGCTTTATGTCCTGTAGCTCTGTGGTCCAAATCAGAGGGTCTTTGGCTTTTCCTGCAGCTGAGGAATGTAACTCTGCTTGCAAATACTGTTCTTGTATCAGCCTCTGAATATCCCGTGCTTTGTTCATAAGCTGATTAAATTCATCGATTTCTGCCATGACCTGATCATGTTTCTTTTGCACTGCTTGTTCCATGTGCTGCCACCAGTGCTCCAGTTGCCTCATTTGGCTTTCTGTCAACACTTTATCCATGCATGTCAAATGCTCAGATAAAACTTCTTGCTGACTTTGCAACTGGTTTAAGACATCTCTTTCTTTTCTTAAGGACTCTATGCAAGCCTTAATTTTCTCCAGAAGAACTGTGTTGTTCATAGGACCCCTGCAAAAAATATGAGTAGTGTTTAAAAATAATGAATTCTCCTTACACATAAACGTTTTTAATACCAAATTCACTGTTTAGAGTACAATTCACTAACTTTATTCTCCTAATTGCATGTATCTCTCAATGTTCTCTTACAAATCCCCTAACCACCCTTGCAGTTTCATTATTTCTTGCTTATCTGTACAGCATTCACTATTCATAGATAACTCTGCAGAAAAGATATATTCTACTGTATATTCTCTAAAATTGCAGTATACACTAATATAGAATTTAGCCCTTCTTTTAAAAATTAGCTACGGTGTCATGTCATCTCTAAGCGAATTAACAATATTTCATAGTAATTTCTGGTTGACAATGAAGATAAAACTTGGTTATAAAAAAAATTCAGAAACTTCCATTCATGCAAGACAAACTTTTCCAAATAAATCTACTCATCTTTTATTCCCAGAAATATTTTTAAATGCCCATCTGAAATATTTTTTGCAGATAGATTTTTAATACAATTTTGCAATCTCTTTGCTGTAAATTAACAATGCCATAAATTTTAGAGATGTTCAAATTATTTTGATACATTACTGTGATAATCTAGTGCTGAGTTTTGAAGATTAATTGACAAAACAGCAAATATTTTGTGTATGTTGGTTACCTCTGAATTGACACCACAGATTTATTTATTGCCATGGAATTCTTCCTATCCAATCAGGTTAGTTTTCAGAATAAAGAGATATTTCATTCAGAAAAAATTAGTGAGTCCTTAAAGAAAAATTAATATTTCACATCTGCCACATTTTTAAAAAGTACTTTAAGATGGATTTTTACAGATTTTTAGCCCAGTAACTATTTTTGTTTTGCCTAAAGAATAAAGAGAGCAGATGCTGCTTAAGAAGAGCAGAGAACCACCAGAAATGCTTCTACTTAACTCTGTTCCCAAACTTACAAACCTCTAAGACTCCTCTTGAAGTGGATATAGCTCCATATTCTTTTCTGAGCATTACTGAAGCATGACACAAAATTCAGTGTAGGACCTTATTTGTTCTGCAACCTCTTGACCAAACCCCTCCACTGTACTTACATTTTTATGTTATCTTTTTCTGTTGACAAATTTTTCATTGAGGACAGTGCAGCAGAGAGATTTTTCTGGTATTCATTAATTAAACAGCACTGCTGTTGCTTCGCTGCCATAACAGCTTCTAGTTCCTGGAGCAGCCTGTCCCAGCAGGGCACCGCAGGCTCCGTGGTTTGCAGCTCTGCTCTGTTTGATGCTGTTCCATTGGGAATTGCTTCTTCACTATGGCACAGAGACTTTGCTTTCCACGTTTCCAGCTCTGTTTTTAAATTCTACAATCAAGCCCACCACAGAGAGAGAGGATTAAAGGATGATCTTAAACACTTTCAGCTTTCAACATAAAATATTAGTTTAAATACTGCTTCACCTACAAACATATTCCTGCTCATCCACAAGCAAAGGAGCACATCATGGAAGCACACGTGAAATTCTAGGTGTATCTACTACTGCATTCTTGAAGAGTAATACAAACTAGGGGATTTATGTGGGCATGCATCAAGGCACAATGTTTGCAGACAAACTGACTGATCATGAAGTTAAAACTCAGATAAGACTATGGGCAACAATTTTGGTTTGCCCAAGTGAATCACAATTCTGCAAGTGTATCACTACATTAACAATGAGGAATGGCTTTGCAGTTTCCATACCTCCAGCTCTTTTAGTTGCTCATTTATAAGCACCATATCCAGTTCAGCCACTTCATTTTTCAGCTCATTGACCTTTTGTTCCTCTTCAAAATATTCAGTGTTTACTTGCACTCCAGGAAACAGTTCCTCCTGGACAACCACTTCTGCACCTATGTCCTACAACACAAAACAAACCAAAGATTCTTATTACTGAAGGACCTAAACCAGTAAGTTTTCTGACTGCAGCGCATTGCTTCACATGTTAAAGCCATGCCTAAATCCTGCTGTGGTTTCCCCCACAGCCTCTGTGGATTGACCAGGACCCAGAAACTGGAACCTCCATCACTGCCCCCCACCCCTGCAGTCATCCTGGCCTGTCACCACTGCCCAGACAGCTCTGAAACCTCTGCCCATCATTTTAACTGAAACTCTGATATCCTCACCCTCAAACAACACCCTCCCTGCACCCACCTCTGCTACTGATAAATTCACAAGTCTGTCATGTCTTCTCCCTCTCTTCCTTCATGGAACTTTATCTTCTCTCCACACCCACATTCCTTCTGCTCAGCACCTGCCTTGGCAATGCTGCTGTGTCCTTCCCCAGGACACCTCTTCAGCTCTTCACAGGGCAGCTCGTGCATGAAGCAGCTTGGCTGTGACACAGAGCCACGGCTGCCACTGGCACAAGTGCTATCCAAAACCCAGGGTAAGATGAGAGCAGCAGGGAGTCATGTCTTAAACAGGGTGGGGAGGAAGGGATTAGGAGGCTCCAGAGCCAGTCCCTGGCACTGCCTCTGATTCCCACAACAGAAGGACAAGTTACTTGAGATGGGGCCAGGTTTAGCATCACCTTCATCTATTTCAGACAGCATCATAAATTATATGAGGCTAGTTGGATCACGTGATGATACCTTAAAAATCTTTCTGCATTTCCCTTCTCCTACTACCTGTTTGTATGCGGTGATCTGTTCCATGCATAAAGTTTATACGAGTGAATGTATAAAAACACACAGGTATTACTACAGTGTGAGCTTCTCCACAGTACTAACATCTAAAATCAGCAACAGTAAAAAAATTCTTGTTTGATAAACTTAATGTATTGCTACTGTAGATACTGTTTTACTAGAAGCAGACAGTTATCCTGCAGCCATATATCATTTGTAAGCTGTTGCTGTCATCTATCTCTCTGTGGGTCATGAGCTATGCAAAATATACCTGCTTCCAAGTGTGGAAAACAGACAGAACATAGTAAACATTATCAGAGAAGAACAGTTCTATTTATTTGAACTCTTGGTTATTTTCAGTCAAAACTGAAGAGGCCACTCATGAAGCAGCCAGTCAGAGAACTTTTCAATTTCTCTGTGTACATATCCATAACAGTTGTATCAATTCAGACATAAGATTTAATCTCAAGAGGCTCTGGAGTGCCATAGAACTCAAGCATTAAAACTCAGCTAAGCTATCGCACAGAAAGGAGGAAATCCACTTTACCAGACTGAAATATCAACACATCAAATGACACGGAGAAGTGTCCTGACTTTAAGAAAAGCCTTGCTGTGTACTTGTTTTGCTTGTTTGTGTGATGTTCTCACTGCACACTGTGGCACTGCCTTCTCTGGATACAGGCAGGGGAGGCTGCACCTCAAATTCTGTGCCCAGTTTTTGGATCCCTCACTACATGAAAGACATTGAGAGGCTGGAGTGTGTTCAGAGAAGGGCAAAGGAGCTGGGGAAGAGTCTGGAGCACAAGTTTGATGAGGAGCAGCTGAGGGAGCTGGGGGTGTTTAGCCTGGAGAAAAGGAGGTTCACGGGAGCCTCTCTCCAACTCCCTCAGAGTTGGGTGCAGCCAGGTGGGATCGGTCTCTTTTCCCAGGTAACAAGGGACAGAAGAGGAAGAAATGGCCTCAGGCTGTGCCACTGGAGGTTTAGGTTGGATTTTAGGAAAGACTTCTTCAAATGAAAGGGTGGTCAGGCACTGGAATAGACTGCCCAGGGAAGTGGTGGAGTTACTACCCCTGGAGGGATTTAAAAGATGTGTGGATGTGGCACTTGAGGACATGGGTTAGGGGTGGGCTTGGCAGTGCTGCGTTAACAGCTGGACTTGATGGTCTCAGAAATCTTTTCCTACCTAAATGATTCTATGATGATTGCATTGTTCTTTAAATGCTTTTCAATAGTACCCAGCATGACCTCCATAATTTTTCCAGGAACTGAGGTTAGTCTCACAGGTCTGTAATTTCCTGGATCTTCCCTCATACCCTTCCTGTAAGTTGGAATAATGCTGGCTAGCTTCCAGTCAGCAGGGACTTCTTCAGACTCCCAACACCTTTGGAAGATTTTGTTGGTGCTTCCAGTCAGAGCACATGTGCAAGTGCCAGGTAAGCCTTGCCCATGGATAGCTGTGGACCTGCCTACAGATTCACCTTAGATCCAGCCCTACCTTCAACTTAAGAACTGAAGTGGTGTCCAAGATCAGCAGTCACGGGGCACTCCTGATGCAACTTCCTTACTCTTAAAGAACAATATACTTAGTAAAGTCATTTAGTAATGTCCCTTGACATTAATTCAGCTTGAATCCCTTCTCCTTTCTCTATTTCATTTCTTTTCTTACACTGGATCACCCTTGGATTTCAGTTTTCTGATCTGCCTGTTTTATGATGGCAAAACTATCACAACCAACTATAATAACATGGAAAGAAGTTTGCATTGATTAACAACTCAAAGAGAAACTCTAAATATCATAAAGACTGATTATGATGGCTCTAAAAACCAGGATGAACTCTCTTTTGAACAGATCCACTGAAAATTATGATGTGGCAAGCCCTTTGGATAAAGTTCAAAGCTATCATGGACATAAATAAGATCTATACACAATGGTCTTGATTTTGATGTAATTATCCCTTCTTCTAAAAGAACTTCAGCTGAGGCCCATG
Organism: Acanthornis magna; assembly: GCA_036785705.1. Taxonomy (NCBI): domain Eukaryota; kingdom Metazoa; phylum Chordata; class Aves; order Passeriformes; family Acanthizidae; genus Acanthornis; species Acanthornis magna. The sequence continues at coordinate 734,651 of JAWUZG010000097.1, forward strand.
TGGAAACAAAAAATTGAACAACTGGCAAATTTCACTTGAAATAACAAACTGTGGGTTACCTCATGTACAGAAATGGGGGGATTAGATCCCAGACCATCTTTCTGAGCTGCTGCAGATTCCAGGACTCGACCTTTCTGGCACACCTTGTGTTGAACCTGCCCCACATCTTCTCTAGACGACTGTTTCTCAACATCACTAGGGTTCTCCTTCTGGTGTAAGAAAAACAAAAGAAACCAGTAATCAAAAAGCTCTAATCAAACCTGCCAAGTAGTAATTATAGTGCTTGAAATGAGAAAGTTATGAAGCCTATAATTATAGGTAGATGAGGAAAACCATAATTATATCTTATAATTTACTGTGGGCAAGGTTATGGCAAAGGAAACTACTTACAAGAAGCTATGCTGTAATTTTGTTATAAAGTTTTAGAAGAATTGCAAGTATTTGTACTTTAACCTACTCTGTATATTGCTATTCTAAGCAGGGACCTTGAATTGTGAGCTCCTGGACAGAGTCTTGAATGCATTTTTTAAAGGATTAGCTTTTTCCTGAGGCTCCAACTTGTAGACAGAAAGCCTGTGGTTAGACACCCAGCAGTTACCAAGCAGCACAGTCCCACGGGTAATCGGGAGATTTGTTTGGATGTAGGTTTCAGCATCTCACACAGTTTGGCAAAACTGAAATTCTGAGAAGAGTCTGGCTCTGTAACACCTTCCCTCTTCAGGGAGGGGATGACAGCAATGAGACCTCCAACAGGAACTTGGCCTCCTCCCATTCATTATGGCTCCAGCTCCTAAACACTGCTCCGGTGTCGAAATTCCCCTTGTACCAGGGTGCACCACACAGGGCACAGCATTTCAAATGCAGCCTCACACATGCAAAGTAAATATGTAAATAAGAAATCGATATAAATGAAAGCAAGTCAAGCACAACAACAGTATTCAGGCAAAATGGTCAGGAGACTTCACAACACATCCAGGTGACTTGGAATGCAATATCCCTTGGAATGAGAGATCCTCAGCAAACCACCAATGAAAAAAACTCCCTCTACAATAATTTTAAATGTACAGGAAAGGATTAAGCAAGTTACCACATACTAAGTATACAACCCATCAGAAAAAATCAGCTCAGTGTAAACTTGAGACTTTTCTTATTCATTAGTAGTGTCATCCTCACTGCAACTCCACTGCACACATATAGCCCCCAATTCAATCAGTCTGGTGTGATCTCATATCCAGTTACCTGTGCTGCATGGGTTTTCTTTCTAGATTCATCACCTTCAACACCAACACCATCCTGATGTTTTTCCAGTTCTGCTCCACCACCCAGAACTGCACTGTCCAGAACATCCTCCTGGACCCTCTCATGTTTGTCCATATCTGGGCTCTCCTTATCAGCCTCCCCCTGATTTGGAAAATGCAAAATGCTTACAATCAGCAAAAGTCACAGTACAAAATTTAAGTTTGCTAAGAAACTTCCCACTCCACAGTCTGTCCACTCTATCTTCAGTTTAGCTTAATGAATGAAGGAAAAGGCTGAGGTAACCCAAACCCAGAGAGTTGGAAACCCCTGCTGGGTTCAGTTTGCCATACTGGGACCTTAACCACTCTGAAACAGTTTCAGGACAGGGTAAACAGAAACAAGTGCTGACATGATTTTTAACATGGCTATAGAAGTTTCTGATTAGACGCATTTGGTAACTATTGATCTTGCACCTTCTCCATAAATCCCAGCCTGGATAGCTTCCACTGTGATATTCTGATGGTCATCTCTCCCAGATATTCTCATTACTACATGGTCAGGTCAATGAGGGATTAACTCCAAATCATTCCCTCAGCTTTGCACACATTTACATTTACCATTTTTACAAGTCATTTACAGCATCAGTGTCCTGAGATCTTATAAACATCAGCAGTTCCAGGATAGTGACCTCTCATTACTGCAGTGATGAAACCTTTTAAATCCTCTTTCCTGGAAGTGTTCAAGGCCAGGCTGGATGGGGTTTTGAGCAATGTGGTGAAGTGGGAGATGTCCCTGCCCATGGCAGGAGGGGTGGAACAAGATGATTTTTAATGTCCTTTCCAACCCAAACCATTTTGTGATTCTGTGATTTTATGAAATCACAGGTATGTGGCAGATTTTGCATCATGGACAAAGTGGGTCCAAGCTCTGGGGGTTTGCAGAGACCATCAGTTTGGTCTCTGTCACTTTCCACATGAGCAAGGATGAGGGGATGATTTGGAGAAAATACAATTTATCATTCCTTTCAGCAGGTAAGGAAAACATGCCTCTGTAAGGTAACAAATTTTAAAGAACTACATATGGATTTGTAATGAACACAAAGACACACACACAAATACACTAACATGTATTAAAACACATTTGTCAGGTACCTGAGCAGCCTGTCCCAATCTGTCCTTGCTGTGATGGATATCCTGTAATGGGCTGTCTGACAATACACTGCTTTTCTCCAAAACTGGGGCATTCTGCTTCTCTGACATATTTCCATTTACATCTTGACTCTAAGAGAAATGATAGAAAAGAAAAACTGCTTGTGTTACCATAAACATTGTATTTTAACACTGAATCTCTGAATAGTAAAAATTGTTCTCTCTGAAAACAAACCAGACAAATACTGTGCTGCAGTTCTAAACAAGAGAAGCTTTAAGAGAAAGCTCTCAAAGCTCTTTGGCAGAGGTGCATCTGCAATTTCTCCATCTACCCACCTTCTCCCGATATCCTGACCAAGGATGCCTGCTCTAATTAGTGGCAAGAGAAGGTTACATGCAGGTTGTATTTAAATGGAAAACTGCTATTAAAATGGATGAAACACTAGAGATTTATACCCTTTATACACAGGAGGCCTAATTTCAGTCACATTAAGGATGGCATACACAGAAGACATTTGAGAGATGCCTCTTTAGCCAGTTTTCCATTGTTGTTATTGTCAACAAATAAACTCACATCACACATTTCCAAAGGCTCCTTCAGCTCCGCTGCTGTGGGGGTCTCCTCTGCAGAGATTCGAGTATCAGAAGTGACCTGTGTCTCTCTCTTCAGCATTGTATCTGCCTTATCCTCCTTTTGTATTTTATTACCAAACTCATCTTTTAACTCAAGGGCTTCATTGACAATGTTTTCCTTCTTTTGCTTGACATTTTCAAGTCTTTCTTCCACACTTTTTTGTTCACTCTCAAGTGTTTTAATCTCATCCTTAATAAACTCCTGTTCTGGTGAAGAGGTGTTTTGTTTAACAGTTTCTGCTAAAACCAAACTTTTCATTACAGTGTCTTCACCTCGACTAAGAGGTCCCTGTTGTTCCTTTAAACAGAAAGAAAACATTTTATTTGAAAAGTATCTTCACTCAATATACCTAGTGTTAAGATCTAAAGTCAATCCCTAAAAACATAAATACTTGTGAACAACAAACTGTGTTGAAAAGTACATGCAGACCTATTTGCTGCAGAAAGTCAAATACTAAACCATTAATTTTGTCAGCCATTTTCATGCACAGAGAACACCTGAAGCTATAAGCATTACAGAGATAAAATAATCCCATAGCACACTGGGTGGGACACGATGATCCTTCCACGTTCTGAACAGATAATTCCCCCTGCTTTCTCTCCTATTCCTTTTTCCTTCTTAGAGGTGTAGCAAGTTCTGAAGGATAGGGAATTGCAGTGATACAAATCTGAACTATGGTTTCAGCTTCCAGTAGCTCTCTATGCTCACAGCTACAAGACTGATTTCCATTCTGCCAAAGAGCAAAAGAATGTCTACTTACACATGAAGGACGCTTCTTAAAACTGAACTTGGCTCACTGACATTTTTCTAAAGTTTTTCATACTGCCTAAATTAAAGACACTTACTGATACTAAATTTAATGATCCCTTCCCTCATTATGCCCAGAGTTAAAAACCAAAAATCCCAACCAACCAAACTGAAGAATCCTTGTGCTTGAGCTAGGACAATTCCTCCTGAACTTCAGCTAACAGCAAAGGTCCTCTCAGCTCATTAAGAGTGGTTTTAGTCCTACAATTATCTCAATAAAAGGAACATCACATACTTTTTATTTTACAAAGGTTTCCTATCTTTTCAGTTTGACACCAGGAATCGTTCTCTTTTACAAATGTGATTGTCTCCATGATGTAGAAACTGCAACATACCTGTGATTCCAACAGGTTTTGCTCAGTTGACGGCTGTTCCATTGCTGGACCGTCACACTCAGCGAGTTTCTCAGAGGCAGTTTTCAATTCAGTGCCCAGGCCTGTTACCACATCCTGAACCTGCTGGTGTTCTTGAGCAGGGCTTTCTGATGTCTGCATGATGGTCTAGAAACCAAGGAATTTCTAGGATTAGCCCACCATTATCTCAAACAAACATAATCATGCACAGACTGTTACAGCTTTTCCAGGATCTTTTTCACCAGCACAACAAACTTGCTTGTTTCCCATAAAATATCTGGCTAACCACAGGCTAACCATCAAACCATCCTGCTCTCTTCCCAGCACACCATGGACTTCATCATGAACAAAATTTTATTAGCAGCAGGAAGCAGAAGGGCTGGCATTTCATAGGAATACACTTCTAAAAAGGACGTTTTCTATTAAAATGGATGAAACATTAGAGGCAGAATGCCACAAAGGGTACAAAAGCAATTTGCACTACGTTGGGTGAAACCAAGATCAAGCAAGATGCTGGAAAATAATCTTTCACAGGTTTTCCAAATTCATCCTTCCAAAAGGAAGAAAACATGCTGCAGCTTGAAGAATGTAAGAACAAATGCTTCGTACTATAGCTATCCAAATCTGTTTATACAGGTACAAAATGTTCTTCATACTTACTCTGGTCTCATTGTTTCAATATTTATCCCTCAGAGAAAGAGGGAGAAACTTTCTGCTTTTTTGCAGAGCAACTTCCTCCACTCCCAGCTTTCCCCATAAACTTCCCACCTGAATGACACCATAGCTGAACAGTGAGAACAGCAACCAACAGCAAAGGAAAGAGAGAGAGGTCCCAACCTGGAGCTGGCTGAGCAGATTTTCATGTTGGTGCTTTAATTCTGACCATTCAGCCTCTGTGAAGCAGGGATCGATAGTGTGGCCCTGGAGATGCTCTCTCTGGCTTTTCAATTTGCTAAATTGGGATGTTAAATCTTCTGTTTTCTGCAGGAGGTCAGCATAGTTTGCCAGCCGAGCTTGCTTCTCCTCCAAACCAGGCTGAAGGGCAAAGATCTCCTGCTGCTGTTTCTCCAGTTCCACCAGTGCCTGTCTCAGATCTTCTTTGCTTTGCTCATATTGCTCCCTGTTGCACTGAAGGTCCTCTTGAGGGCTAAGAAAAAAATATTGTGTTAATAGTATTAAAAATCCAAATGTATTGATTACCCAGAAAATGTCAAAGTGTGAACAAGTCAACCATTAGAATGAACTTGAGTGTACTGAATACTTTTTTCTCCAGAATTTAAATTACTGATCAGACTGGAATTTTCAAGGTGAAAAAACACTGAAGTTATTGCAGATGAACTGGACTTAGATGCAGGACAAATGACTAACCCTCTCAAACCTTAATCTATAAACCCACAGTTTCTAGCATCTGAGATGTGGTGTTCATGCTCTGTATTTTTCTGCTTTTCATTGCAGCAAAAAATCTGTTAAAAAAACTACAATATAGTTATGAATCTGCTTTCCTTGAATTCCCATTACAGTTCTCCTGAAAAGGAATGTTCTGTAGAAGATACTCCCCCACCCCAACTGAATGTGATGTGTGTTTTAGAGATACAGACAACAAAACCAGCCTATGCAATATGGGGTATTTTAGTACAATCCAGTGATTACTTTCCTGACCTTTTCATTGGATTTCTGTTTGTGTGCTTTATAAGCATGCATGCTGATCTGCTCCAGGTGAACAGGTTGCATTTGCCCACAGGAAGTATGCAGTGAGACATAAGTAACATTTGTATGCTCACATTTAGTGATGGAGCTCTGATATCTTCCAGATGGAACTTAAATGCCAACATTCAAAAATATGATCCCACACAAACAAATCCAAACAAATAGTCTGGATATAATTCTGTAAAGTACAGCAGGATAATTGTGGACAAAAGCAAAGCTTAATTGTTTTGGGTTTCGCCCCTCAAGATTCGTAATTTTTGGCAAATTAACAAAGCACAGCCTCGCATATGTGAAGTGCTCTTGCGTCAAGTTCCCTGTTCCAGCTTCTCGCTGCTGCTGCTCCTGCGGTGCATCTGCTGTTCACAAGCCTGGTCCTGCAAGGTCCTCAGCATCTCCTCAGACATGCAGAGCACCTCCTCTCCTGTCTGCAGCACAGTGTGAATGGGATGCTCTGCACTGAGCTGTGCTGGATCCAACACAGCCAACGCTCCATCCTCCTGAGCGCCTCTCATGCTGCTTTTACTGAGAGCTCAACAATAACAGAAGGCAACAGAAGATCCTCTGAATATTCATGGCCACACCAGAAAGTATCTCTGGCTACTCCCCACCTGACCATTTAGTTCAAACTGTGACCTGCCCCTCCACAACTCTCCAGAAATACAGTATTTCTGTAGGTATCTCGTTCTGCCCCAAAGAACAGAAATTCAATGGAACTGGTGGAGGAAGAAGAGAAAAAAGTCAATATAGCAGTAAGTGATCTCTACTGCCTCTTGGCAAATTCCACATTACCTGCTGTATTCAGTGGCCAGCTGACAGATGTTTTCCCACTTTTTCTGGAGCTCAGAAATAGTCTGCTGAACCTCTGGCTTCTTATTTTTCTCATTTCTCAATATAGTTTCTCCTAGAGCTACCATGCTCTGTATTTTGGCCTCACCTTCATCTCTGAGAGTTGTGATTTCCTGTATTGAGCAAGAAGCAGAGGCAGTTCATATACAACTGGTTTTGGTTACAAAATAAAGGGTATTACCATTATTTTTTCGTACTTTTCACACTGCTGTTCAAGACAACAGAAGTCTTCTTCCAATATATTACATAACTAACACATAAACAGATCATCTAATTTTGAAAGTCTGGGATAATTAAGCTGATTTATTAATTACTCTCTACTAACAAGAATGATATTGTGCTGACAAATAAAACAAAATGCTCAAATGACAAAACCACAGGCCATGAGCAGTGACAGCATCTTTTAGGGACTTCTGACTCATCAAGCATTCCCCCTGGTATTAGCTTGAGCTGGGAGGTGAAAAAGATGAAAAAGGAATATATTTAACACATTACCTTTATCTGATTCATCCTTTCATCTGATGGCAACTCACTTTCTTGTGAGCTTATTTTATCAAGAGCCTCCTCAAGCTTTTTGATCCAGCAAGAAACATCCTGGGCAAGGTCTTCAAAATTCTGTCCTTCCACTGGAAGTCTCTCAGTATTCCCTGCCATTTCACTTACATGTGTTATCAGTGCATGGTACCTACTAATAAGATTATTGGCTTCTGAAAGGGTTTCATACTCTGTCAACCCAGCCTCCCTCAAGGAATTTGCTAGCTGAGCCAGGGAATCAAATGGTTTCCTGAAAAACAAAACAAAACAAAACAAAACAAAAAATCAACATCTATTTGTTGTAGCAACATGGAACAAACTTGTTTAGAAGACAGTTCTTAGAGACCAAAAAACTCAATACCTCTGCATTAACAGTGTTTTATAGACGTTTTCAAGTTCTGTATCATCTTTATTGATGTCTTTCACTTTTTCCTCCTGAGCAGAGAGCCATTCTTCCAAGGCCATGCTGCTTTCTTCAAGGCTAAAGGAGGTAAAAATAAGACCCAGGTCAAGATAAGAGGCATTACATGGCTAAAATCTGCTGACAGAAGTGCTTTGCTGAAAAAGTAACATAAATATAGTGTCTGATCAAGTAAAATTTTAAACACAAGCTTAATTTTAACTATCTCAGTTCATGTCACTGAAATTGCCCATAGTTTCCATATAGTTCTGCTATGAAATTGAAAAAAAAACCCCACATGAAACATACAACAAAACACTTCATTAAAATGCCATCTTTTATAAAAAGTAGGGTTGTTTGCCATTCCCTATGGCAGTTAAACAATGAATCATTTCATACCACTCGTGATTAAAATGTCAGACACAAGATTAGTTCCCTACCTACTGAGCTGCTGGAGAGAGGCACCAAGTTGCTTTTCCCATTTCTGACATTTGGAGATCAACCTTTGTAGTTCTGCCTCTTGATCTCTCACACGACTGCTGAGGTGGTTAATGCTTGCTTTGGGCAAGTAAGGCTTCACTTTGTTCAATAAAGCTTTAACCTCTTGGATGTCTCTATCTCTGCCTTCAGATGTTAGGAAGTGCTGAAGAAGAGCCCAAACACAAGATGCATTTGTCAAATCTGCTGTAATGTAACAAGGATTTTTGTTAAAAGAGCTTTCCAGCTCCTTTTATCTCCACCACTATTTTTTTCCCAGCAATTCCAGTTCCTGAAAAGGAATATATGTTAATTCACAGTTTGCTGACTATTCCACATGTAAATGGAAAAGCTGCTTTTTGTAAAATGAGGAGAAAGTGGAGCTGATGTCTCAGTTTTTCTTCTCCACAGTTCTGGTACACACAGAAACAGCCAAGCAGCATCCAAATCCAGCCCTGACATCACTGTGCCTCCTCTGCTGCTTAACTGTGATTGCTTCTTGCAGATGTTGTGGCTTTTCCATCTGTTTTCTCTTCATTCTGTCTGCCTGGAGAGGAAATCTGGCTACAACAAATCAAATGCAAATTTTTCACCCTTGAGTCCACTGGGGGTCAGAATTTCATGCCACTCTCTGCATATTTGACTTTCTGCAGCCTTGCACACTCAAGTACTTGGTCAAGGTCCACTGACTGTCACTAACTACTGTCCTGTCTCTCACTTGCCCAAGTCGTCTGAACCTGAACACTGACACTTCGTTTCAATTAAGTTATATTTTCATTGACCTTATTTTCCTAATGCTTTAAGTTACATGAGATGTTCTTTCAGCCTCAAGCTATAAAACCACCGCTGTTGAATTCACTTCCAAGAACAGTCTCGTGGGTAAAAAGAGCAACACTTCAAGAATCATCAGCTTTCAAAATTACAGTATTTTAATACTTTACTTTTAGCCTCTGTAGTCTTTCTTCCAGCATGGGTTTTGTTTCTGAGGGGTCAAAGCAGTCCTTCAAAGATAGCTGAGTGCTGCTGAACCAGTCATTAAAATTCTTGCAGTGACCTGAAAAAAAGGTACATTCCAATTTTTTCCATTAATTGCATTCTGTGGAAGAAAATCCTATTTCACATGAATATTTCAGAAAATTTGCAATTATATTTATCAGTGCTAATGTCAAAGGTTGCTTTTTACTACAGAACATGAGACTGAAAAAGCAGCAGCTCTTTTTTTTATTTACCCAACATTAGCTGACAACCAACATACCTGTTCACTAGGAACAGACTGTTACACACAGCAGTTTGGGTAAACAAGACCTGGAATCGCCTAGTGGAAACTTTCCTCATTTCCACTCAGATGAATACTATTTAAAAAACACTTGAAGACTGTGAGACCATCTTTAGGCCAAATTTCCCACGAGCACAATCCCGTGTCTGCTTAGAACAATGAGCAGTAACACTATTTATTCTTATAACTAATTTGAAATTTTTAAAAAAATTGTAAAAATGAAAACACCGGATTTCTGTATTTTTAAATTAAATACTCTGATATTTGTTCCTGAATTTTACATTACACTTCTTATCTATTTTTTAAGCTCAAAAACAAGAAACAAAATATTTTGATCCAGACAGTGATTTGCTGGGCTCAAAAGCCATTTCTCTCCAAATTTTTATTTGGTTCAGAACCCTGAAGCAGTTTGGGATATCAAAGCAGTTTCAGACACTTAATCAATTAATTGTATAACCTGTAAGTCATTACGGTGGTCAATGCAAACCTGTAAAGGTAAATAATCATGGGAAGTGTTCACTTACGATTCAGAACACCAATAAAGTGATCTTGAAGCACGTGTTTCTTGTTATTAAATAAATCAGTGACACATTTAAGCTGCTTATTTAATTCATCCACATCAGGACAATCCGTCTCTTCCTGGAGTAATGCCACAAGGTGTTCCTGTTGCAGGATTTTCTGGTGTATCTCCTGAGGTTAAAAAATACAAGGAAAGTTTTTTAAATGAAAATTTTGAAGACCAAGCAGAAATTCACTGTACAGAGCTGCTTTAGTACAAACTAGAATTTCGCAAAAGTGTTCAGCCCTGCCTGTGTGTCAAAATAATTTCTCAAATTATATTGGCATTAAGGCCACCAGCAGGTAGGTATAATCCTTGAGCAGTGTGTATACACCTGTACACACACATAACCCCACAGAACAGACACGTGAACAGTGCCACTGTATGCTCCAGAGCATCTAATACTTACAAGCTCTAATGCCTTAGCTGCCACAGACATTATTCCACCCCAAAATTCCTTGTTCTGTGTGTCAAGATCCTGTGGGCTGAAAGGTAACTTAGAGGGAGCTAGAGAATTAATTAAGAGCTCCATCTTTCCTCAAATGCGTGTGATTTCACTGCCCCAAACACTAGTGGTCTGACACCCACAATGTGCATAATCCACTCACTGCTCCACAGGAGGTTTAAATCTTGCCAGCCCTAAGCCTCCAAGCTCGAGTTTCAGCAAGTATTTGGCTGAAATTGTCTCTTGGGAGCTCCTCTTGCAGGCAGGCTCAAGTGGCACAAAGGCATTCTCTGTATGTTACCCAGCCTTAGAAAAAAACCCCGGGACCCCCCCACTACTGATTGAAAATATCCTGGGTGGAAATATTGTTGGGATCAACCTGGGATCAACCATTTCCAACAGGTGCAAGGGTTAACTAAATATATCTGATAACTCCAGTAAAAACAGGCCTTTCTTCCACATTTCTGGCTGCTTAAGGAAATATTCAAGCCAGGCTCTTCACTTGAGTTATTCCGGCAGTTTACAATTTGCACAGGATGAACACTTATGAACACTTGCAAACAAATTTATGAAATATATATAATTTGTGCCATTCTACCTCTAATTTAGTAAAGATCTCTAAGGTGTCTGAAGGAGATAAAGCTTTTAGAAGTGATTCAGTCATTCCAATCTGTGTCTTGGCCAGATCAAGGTCCCCTTTCAGTTCTGCTGTATTCACGGTGAGTTCACTGGTCCCTCGCTTCGCTGACAAGAGCTCTTTTATTAGCTCCATTTTTTGTACAACAGATGATCTGATGACCTTAAAATTGGAAATAAACACACATCAATTATACTGGATTGATTTCCTAGGATACTACAAAAATCCATGATAGACATAAAAAGAAATTAAGTGATCTGAAGCCCAGACATTTCAATTACAGTTTGTTTCAATTTGTTTCCCTCCCACTCCAGAAATTGAACACCATTTAAAGTCTTTTCTGAGTAGGAATGATCTCAGTTCATCTTTATTAGCATATTTGCTGGTGCTGTTTTTTGATTTGTCAATCTCTCCAGTGCCTACTCTCAGCTGGTTAAAGGCCTTACACAAGCTTTGGCTGCCATGAAAAAGAGGGTGGCATCTCTCTCTCTAACACCCCTCCTCCCTGCAGGGATTCCACTGGGGCAAATTCCCCAAACTGACCCAACAAAAGGCTGGCAGAGAGGTGGGAAGCTCTGGCTCCAGACAATTCACTAAGGAGCAACAGGTCCTGAACCTCATCCTTGATTTGCACAAGGCAGCAGCTCAGCGGGACCCATGGTGGGACACCACTCTGGGGACTCAGGGTGTGTGGCACTCCCAAGGAGCACAGCATGCACAGCACAAGGTTGCAGAGTCCTTCCCTAAGCTCCTTAGATCACTTTACCCAGTGAAATTCCTTCGAGTTCGCTGCCTGCTGAGGATAAACACAGAAATAGCCAAACGGGGTCAAGCTCAAGGTGCATCTGAGAGATGCCGTGAGTGGGTGATTAGGGAACTGCTACAGGAGGCAGGCTAACGTGGACTTAAACAAGAATTTATTCTTTGCTGTGTGAAGCTAACACAGAAAGATAAAGATTTCCTTGGGATATCCCAAAGGAAAACATCACAGTAAACATCACTCTATGCAAGAAACTGCACATTACCAAGCTACAGTAAGCCATGTCCAGGCAAAGGTGGAGTTTAAAACAGTCAGCAAAGCTGAGTTCCTGAGATCCCCAAAGGGGTGATGTTGTTGGCCAACATCTAAACACCAGATATCACTGATACCAGCCTCTTAGGGCAGGCCCAAGTCCTGCACACTAAAAAGGCATAGAAGTGAGAGAGACCTTTGTGTTTAAAATGACAGGTTTGGTTCCAACAGCTGAAAAGACACAATAAATGAAATGCCACTGCCCAACAAAATGCCTCCAGTTCTCCTGGAGTAGATTTAAGTAAAACCACTAACTGATTGTGGCAAAGGCAACACTAGAAGCAGGGCTATAGTAAGGGGTACTGATGTATCGGCTGAAAAAGCTTCTTTGTACCTGCAGCTCCAGTGGAGGTTCATTACTATTCAGAAGTTCTTCTATCTCAGCCACCGTGTTGTCGAATTTCTGGAGTTTCTGCTCTTGGACTCGTAAGCATGCCTAAAGGTGGAAAAAACACATTGGTAACTGTGCTTCCCCCCAAATCGAATCTCCATGTTTCTGTTAGACAATTATATTAAAATATTCTGATTGTGCATTTTGGCATATAGAGGTATCACAATTTGTTCATTTCCTGATTTTCCTTTTAGCAATTCAGGCATTTTTTATACTCAAGTCAGAAATGCTCTATGTTTCTCAGGAAAAGCAGCTGAAAATGCAAATCTAGCATATATTTAACAATTTTAATTATTTTGCTCCAAGTAAATTTGCAGGAAAATAATTTTAATTTCGCATTTATGTCTTGCTGCTTCTATTAAAAGGGATATTCTCAGATGTCACAGACTTGAAGTCAAGAATTGGCATCCTGGTGGCACACGCTTTGGTATGGATGTGATAAAATATAACACAAACTGTAAGCATTTTTAAATGTAAATCCTTTGCATATGAAAGGACCTCCACTCATTTGAATGTATTTTGGAACAAGTCAGTAATGTGAAGGTAAAATGCCAGCTTCAACTTATGAACAGGATAATCACATTGCCTCATATTCCCGAATTGATATTCCAGGCTCCCTGAGGACAAAGCATTCCTTTTGTAGTCTCTGTACAAGCAATCATCAAAACCCATTCATGTGCTGCAGCCCTTAAAAGAGTTTGCATTTGCATACAAGCTACAGGGGAAAGCAGAACTTCTCTCACATTATTTATACTGAAATTATCCCTAAATACACAGCCCAATAAGTCAATGCTCTGTTCTTTTGTGACAGGCTCCTTGAAAACACACGCACCAGTGCTCTGTTGGGTGCTCACAAAGGACCCTGGGTTTCCACCCTGTGCAAAATGATAAACATTGCAACAGTTGGGGGTCTTTTTCTCATTAGCATAAACGTAGAGATGTTTCAATATCAACAAAAAAAAATAATAACAGTAAATCAATACATGAACCTGATGCCCTCTACACTCAGAATTGTTTCACAAAAATTCCAGCACACTGGGTTCAGTTTTCTCTCCTTCTATTCCTCTACTTTAGTAGCTCATGGGAGCATAGTTTCTCTCTCCCTTGCCCTCTTCTCCCTCTTCTTTTGAGTCTTATCTCTCACAAGGAAGCAGCAGAATAGTGTAGCCACCTCCAGCACAGCCCTTCCTAATAGGAGCAGAGTCACACTGGGGGCACAGTCACATCATGCCAAACTTGAGCAGTTTCCAGGTAACAGAATGGCCCTAAAGATGCATTTACCAGCTGGTGCATTTTTACTGGAGCCTCCAGGGACCTCAACTACTCCAGGTAAATTCTGGTAATGCAATGGTAAAGACCACACTGATGTGACAAAATACTCACTGCTGCACAGTGGATACGCCACTGTTTCCTAGTGAAGATCTATGCACAAAGAGCACCTTGGCTTTTTACTGCTCTGCAAATTAAAACAGATGAGCTGTGCTAACAGCAGGAGAAAAGCTGCAAACAACCATAACGAAAACCAGGCCATTTGTAGCTTGTAAACACTGAGGAAAAACTGCCTGCAAATTTTCAAACAAGAGGATATGTGATATATTTGTGTCTCAATCGCACTGAAGCAGGAAATTATTTTTGCTTAGTAGACACTGGTTATGACCACAAGGAAGCAGCACAGCTGTTCCATTATGACCATAAAGTTAGAAATTAAAATATTTACCACCGTACATGAAGCTCTTCAATGGCACAGACTGAATGTATGTGTTTTTACACCCAGCTGCACCCTGATACTGAGAATTAATGTTATAATCTGTGCAAAAGGGGCACAAGCAGCCCAGGTTCTGCTGCTGTCTGCCCGTGTGCAGCCTCTGGCTGCAGCCACTCACTGTTGAGGCTGCAGTAAGCTACAGCAAGGAACACACTGGGACGGGGAAAATAAACCCCTCTGCAACCTTTTCTTGAGCTGTGCCTTGCCCAGCTGTCCCAGAGGCTGCAGCATCTTCGCTGATAGGCCATTTCTACCTAGAAAACAATCATTAGCCTATACACACTCTCTTCTTTCTCCTCTACACTGCTGTACTCCAGGCTGCAAGCCGTCCAGGCCTTCTCTCTGCTCTGTGTTCGTACACACAAAGGAACGAGGACTTCCATAGTCCAAAGCAGCATTTGCAGTGTTCCATTGACTGAAAACCATTTAGTGCACATATACACTATCTATGCATCAGTTTCCCAAACTTTTATCCCAAATTACAGGCAATATCCTTGGTGAAACCACCCGTGCAGATGCAACTGCAAATATTACAACTTCCTCTGCTGGAATTTCCAGGCAATGTGCATGTTTATAGCCCAAAACCCACATCACTATGGTATAAATGAAAGGTAAAAAAATTTCATTTTGGTTACCCTTAGCTGTGTGAGGTCCTCTTCAGTCAGGCAATGGTCTTCTGCATTCTTGAGCTCTGCGTTTGCCCAAGCATCAATTGTGCCAGATAAACTCAGGAGTTTGTCCCACAAAGCCAGAGCTCTCCCCAGATTATCACAGTAGTTTTCAGTCTTTTCATTGATCTGCCATCAGATTGATAGACAGAAAACAGATACAGATTTTAAAAAATGTTGAGTTATATTTTAAAACAAAAGCAGAAAAATAAAATCGGAGCGAGATTAAACCATCCACAAAAACAAGTGCGGCAAAGGGGGAAAAAAAATCTCATGTCTTCACAGTAAACTGGTCATGGAGAAGATATTTAAATCCCTGCCACACATGTCACCAAACATACCAATCACAACAGCAGCTTGCCAGTTTTAAGGCAGGTTTAGGAAGGAGCCTTGCTCATTAATGTTTATCTACTCCCAGTAAATACCATTTAATCTCAGTATTGATGCACTGCTTAGATCAACAGTGGCGAACATTTCTCACCAAAAGCACCAGCATTGTAATTTCCCAGATTGTCTCCGAAGTCTAAATCCATAGAAGTTGTTATGGAAGCTTACAGAGGCACGCAGAAAGCACAAATATTGCCTTTCTGCATTTTCTAGAATTATTTACCGCCAAGGAGTGCTGATGATATAAACTACCTGAGAGATCAGAAATGCTACATCCATAGACACTCTGCAAGCTTTGCTCTGGTAAACACTTGGATTTATCTCTTAAGAATCTCTGCCATATTGCACTTAATTTATTCGAAATATTACACCCGCGTCAGAATCAATTACTATAATGCATAACAGATAAGACCACCCTGATAATTTACTTTTTACATACATCCAGCCATCTGTCCACAATAATGTTAGCCTCATTCTCGAACGGAGGCTCCTCAAAGCTTCTCATTTTATTCAGCTGGAATTGCAGGTTTTTGCAGATCTGATTTATTTTGTCTACATCTTCAGAGTGATCATTAAATTCCTCTTTTGCTTCTTCAATCTGTGAAAAAGACCACATGGGTATTTGTGAGCATGTTTGCTTATGATTGTTTATTCAGCAAAATATTTTCAACTGATTTGCTGTTCTTTTTTTGCTTAGAGAAACAACAGCATTACACAAAATAATCTATTTTATACTACATGATGAGAGTAGGAATACATCCTGTGTTGTTATATCCCTGTCATGCTGACAGGAATATTTTCCTGTTATAAATCCATATCATTATGTTATTGGCTGCAAAACAGCTGAGTGGGAATTATGGATAATTTATTTCTAAGAGAGCCAAAACCACAGTTTGCTTTTAAAGTCCTAAGTGCCAGATCCGAAGGGACTATACATCCACACACAGATCCTTGGTTGCAGAGGTAAACTGTGCACAGTGTGATAATCATCTGAGATACTACTACAATTCTAAAAAAATATAACCTGGCATTCTAATCCCCAGGTTTTGAACTACTGACCAAAAAAAAAGCTTAAATCCTACTAAACACAAAATTTCAAATATGCCACTGCCAGAAACTGAAACGTCTCTTCCTCCTACTTTCTATTTAAACACCAAGCTGCTTCTTTGTGTTTAATTGGAATGTCAGTGTTTACAAACAACATGGAAGCTTCCTGGAAAAGAAACACTGACCTCTAGTGCTAGGCACTTTGATGTTAGCAGCTCTCCTTATTTCCCACAGACATCCTGGGAAATTACATCTTCCCACACTGACAGCCGCTGGGCTCAGGGGAGGGGTGGCAGAGCAGCTCTCACAAACCAGAACAAAGCAGAGGGCTTTCTCTGCTATTATTTTATATAATTATAAATAAAAAGTCATCAGCACTCAAGGACATGTCTGTACTATGCCGCAGCAATTTCAGACCACAGCTCTGGGAGTGGGAATTGCACAGCTCAGGGTGAGGAGGGAGGGCTGCTCCCACAGAGGGGTCTCCATACAAACAGGGGCTGGGACATGCAGGCAATGTTTCCCCTGCAGCAGGAACCCCAACAGGGACATGAGGTGCCCCAAGTCTCACTGGTGGGACCAAGGAAAGACCCTGCCTCAGCTAAAGGTGGGGGCAGACACCATCCCATTGCCCGAGGGAAGACACCGCTTACATTCCTTCTTAAATTTAACCATTCCAGGCACTGCTTGAGAGCAAACATTCCTGGATGGTATGAGTGATGCCTCACCAGAAAGCCTAAAAATAGCGTCTGAACAACCAATTACACAACCCAGGATATGTGAAACCTGTACAGTAAAATGGTCACGATGGACATGCTGCTGTTCACTAATCTATTAGCCACGGACAACTATGCCCAGTGGCTGTAGTAATTCAGCCAAGAAGCTGGCTGCCACCTTTTTGTCTGAAAAGGTGGAAAACTTCCAGCTAAATGAGGGAGTATCCAGAAATACCTCCTCCTTCAGTATGAGTAGCTCATCAAGTAATGGAAAAGCTACTGCAAATGTGTAACTGCTGTCAAAGACATCTTGGAGCAAAAGGACCGGACTTAATGTCACCTTCACACTAGATCCTAGTTCTTCCATGGGGTTTGGTTTTGTATTTTTAATCCCTCTCCTTTAACAAGCCCTTGTTTCACTAAGCAAAAATAGACTTAAATCTACTGAAAACAAAACAAGAATATGGGGTCCCTGAATGTATTTTGGAAGCCAAAGTGAAAGCAAGGCCTTAACATCTGCCCTGAAGGCTGAGGGTACAAGGGCAACCCTGCATGTGACTGCTCCCAGCAAAGGCTTTTCTTGGCTTTTCACTAAGTTCTTGTTACTCACCTTTGCTATTAGTCTGTTCAAATTCTCCTTCCCCATGTAAGAAGTTTGCTGGGAAAGCACAAGCTCCTGTTTCTGGATGATGCTGGTCAGACTTGTTTTGCAGCTTTGATACTGCTTCAGGAGCTCCAGAACCCTTGCACACTGCTCCTGGCTGTTAAAAAGAGATGTATTATTTATGGCCTGAGCATAAAACTGCAGCCTCAACCTCCTGTCTGCTTCCTTCCTATATTCACACATGCAGGGAATTTGACAACTATGTTTGGATGAGAGAAAAGGAGAGATGAACTGTCCCAGTCTTAAACCCTTGCAACACTGTGTGATAGCTATGTGGTATCCAGACAGTTTTTGGAATCAGAAATGCCCTTCACCATCATAAGCCTCTGATCCACATTTATGTGTGATGAGCAGTTGTGTTGTTCACATGATCCTCTCCACCTGAAAACTGAGCTCAGTCTCCAGCAAACTGAAACACCATGTGCAGCAGATCCCACAGCAGCTTGGATGGTGAACATCAGCCCATCCTTCAGTGGGGGATGAAAACAGGTCACTCCCACTTGTGCAAGCCATGAGAATTAACCAGAACTGTGCCAATCCATGCAAAGCCTCTGGGCATCTTTAAAAACTGTATTTGAAGCACAGAGGCCCTGGGTGATCAACCACAGCCCTTCCCAGTCCCCACTCTCACAGACAAACCAAGCGCCTTTTATTTTGTTTCCTAAGAGACTGTTTTCCCAGCTGTCCTTTTTCATTTGTTTCAGTTTCTCTTTTCTTTTCCAACGTGCTGGAATGAAATTCACAACAAATATAGAAGACACACCATTCCCAGCAGCAGACAGGCTTTTCATCTGGATACCAATTAAGTCCAGCACATCACTGCATACCTGCTAAATGACGGGACTGTGCTGTTTTAAAAATATGCAAAATTCATGAGCTTTGGCTGCAAACTTCCATGCACAATTCTTGGCTTAATGGCAATTTATTTCCTCATAATGGTAACATCTGCTACTGTATCAGTGTTTCCTTTACTTCAAGGCACGGTCTAGGGCTGTTTTGCTGTTTGATTTTAAAACTAAACTTCTTACTGGTACAGTACAACTTTAAAATGCAGTTTTTCTCCTTACCATTCAGCAAGCAAGAGCTTTGTATCCTCCCATAACCTCTCTGTAGTTCTGCACTGCTCATTTGCTTCCTCTGCTTTCTCCTCATCGATCTGTGGGAGCTTATTAGCAATTTCTTGCATAGGCTTCATTTCAGCTGCAGCACGATCCAATTCCTTTTCCAATTCTGTTAATGATTTTATCCTTTATTAGAAAAAAATGAAATACAGCCTTATATTAAAGTAAGCCTTTGATTTGGTTCACAATGTAATTATTAAGCTCCCTAGAAATTCATCCTGAGCTCCACATACTGTATTAAATGACATCATAAAAAGTCTAATTTGATCTTCAGTTCGTGTAATCTGACACAGGCCCCCAGATAAGTTATGCTGACCTCAGCACTGTGAGAAAGTAATCTGAATCCCGAAGGGCAGTTGGGTCTGTATGAACATAGTGAATTAATTTGTATTAAAAGGTAAAGTGCAGTTTGTCCATCTTACACTGCAGAGTTTCAGATCAGGTGCAACAGTGCCCAGCAAGGGGACCCTCCTCCCTGTTTGACATTTTTCTTACTGAAAACTAAGATCACAACAATCAACCTCCTATTTTTTCTTCCTCAGTGCTGCTTCAAACACACATATATACATCTGAGTTTAAAGAAAAAAATGGAGAAGGCTTCCTTTTTTAGACTGTGATAGAATAAATAAAACAAATTCACCGCTTCTGTCAATGTTCCACAGATACTTCAAATTTCAATGCTCTGCTGCAGAGGGGTCACAGACTGACTCCACTGAAATTATGAAAGTAAAAGAGCTTTAAAAAAGAATTCACCTTTTTTGAATAGCTGGAATTGTTGGATCCTTCAAGCCTATTTTGTTAATTCTGTCACGTAGATCCTGAATGGTTTTAAGGAGCTCACTGTTTTTCCTGGAAAAAGTCTTGTACAAGTCTTTTTCTTCTGTAAGCACCTGCTCAGTTGGAGGATCATGAACTGCCTTTAGCTCTTCAGATAAAGTCAGCACAAGGTTTTCACAGCAAGTCTTTCTCCCACATTCAGCATCTTCCAAACAGATATCAACAGTCCTCAGGCGTTCATCCAAACACTTAGCCTCTTCTGCCATACGAGAAACTTCTTGTGCAGCCTCTCTCAAAGCTTTCCCCTGTATTTCAGGTTGATCTGGGGGATCTGGGAGACATTTAATGGAAGAATGAATCTTCCTCAGTGAGGCCATAAAAGCTTCCAGATCCTTAAGGACTGTCTCACGGATCTGCATTTTATGGCTCATTTCTTCAAGCTGGTTTTGATAGTAAATCATAATTTTGCTTGCAGCTTGCAGGTCTATTGGATTAAATTCATCCCTTGCTGAACTATCTAGGTGTTCCAATTGTTTGCACACTTCAATCTGATTTAATATGGATCTCTGTAGCTCCTGAAAATGACAGAATGACCAACAGTGTTAGCAAGTGAAAGAAAACATATATCCTGCATTCAAGCTGAGGCTATGACTGAAAAACAAATTACAGTAGCACTAAAAAAGTATGCTAAACAGGGTGGTTAAGATAGGAAACCTATTCTGGATGTCAGTGGAGGGACAGAAAAACAACAAAATAATCAAATAAAATGGTATTCCACACATCAGGAATTTCATCAGCACTACAGAAAGCTCAAGACTCCTTCCAGCAATCAGTCAAGGAGAAAGATGATGATAGTCCTGGGACCAAAAGCAGCAGGCTCTCACAGCAAGACATTAGTCAGAGCACAGGCAGGCACACAAATATTTATTACTCTGCCATCTTTTAAGTTCTTTATGCTATACTTTTGGAGGAGACTTCCATGCATTTAAAAATCTCCTGGTGCAGCCTGCAGGGTTACAGCCCTCAAAGAGCAGCATGTCTGCGTTGTGAAACCCCAGCTGTGCAGAGAGCTGGGCAAAACTTCTGTGTCCTTGCAGCCAACACTGGTCAGACAGAGTACAAATGCTCTCTGCCCTACAGCTTGAGAGACCTAAACCCTACTTCACTGGAGAGCCAAGGGCACACAAATGCAAACTTTCAGTTGCGTGCAGCTGTCAACGTGCTCAGCTCCAAGGGCAAGCCAAGAATGAAACAATATTCACCCTGCCTAGGGGACTAGCGCCTGGGCATCAGCTATTGATAGGTAAACAATTACTGCACCCACACTGAGCTTCCAAACCCATCCTGAGCTCTGCTCCAGCAGATGTGACACAAAGCAGCTTGGCTGAGCTCACAAATTAACACCACATGATGGGTATGACTCCATGAAGAGACGCAAGGCCAGGTGGGAACACCACAAACCTGCATCTAAGGAAGGTCCTGACCCAGAATGAAATGTTCACAACATTGGTTTTTACAGCAGAACCTACTGAGGGGCCTTGGCTGGATCGACAGGACCAATGATGTTTAAACACAGGAACTAAAACGCTGTTACAGATTTTAGAAGGTTTGGGAAGACTTGTAAGCAATCCCAACCTCCTGAGTGAAAATCCCACAAACTTCTCTACTTCCTAGACATTAAAACCTCTCCTTGCTAGGGTGTGGTCTCTCCATCTTCCCTTACCTTCAGTTCCCTATAAGCAAGGTCACTGTTCATCAGATTAAACTGCTGGATGTCCTTTTTCTTCAGCCGCTGGTCTAATTCACAGAGAAGAATGGATTCATTTTCTATTGGCAAAACAATTTCCAAAGCAGTCCTTAAAGAGTTCATTCTGCAAGAAAGGTAACAAAACATGAACTGGGAAAGCAAGCAAAAAAGACACTGAATATTTTTAAGCACAAGAAGTCACAAAAATAATGCAAGTGGCTAACACATCTAATCCTCCCCGTCTGAGGTAAAATGAGTTTCTCTTTGATTACAGAGAAAAGCAGTTTGAATCTCCATGAATTTAACCAAAAGATGAAAAGAAGTAACAGCAATATATGGGAATATTGCACAGTTATGTTACAAGGATCTGGCTCTGGTTTTTGGAGAGATTCACACTATCTACCATATGTATGAATGAAGAAAAACTAAAAACAGCCTAATTTTATACAAGGAAGAAAAGGCTAAAAATGCGCAGGTATTTTCTGTAATGCACACTATTCCCTTCATAACACACACAATTAGTTATAGTTCCTTAGGTAATATCAAAGTATTATTTTATACCTGGTACTTATAATATCCTGAAGCTCTTTCCACTCTCTTTGCAGCTTGTTTCTTGCCTCAGAGATAACAGCCTGCTGCACTTCAGCCACAAGATTTTCTAAGGTAGATGAGATGTTTTCCAGTTGTGTCCAACCAGAACTGATTTCACTGTCTATTACCTAGAAGATAAGCAGTGCTAATGCATTAATATGATCCTGTATTTCTCAGTGGACAGTTCATAAAACTACAGTCACAAAAGTCTCTACAAAAACAGTGAAAACATCAACTGAAACTGAGAGTATCTATTGCCTTTTTTCCCTTTCAAGATCCAATTTTTAGCTGCATGCAAACCTCTAGTAACTTTTTATGATGACAATTTCCATGTCAGATATACGCCTTGGCTACATTTTATAAAAGGTTCAATAAATATAGGACAGTAATTTTTATAACAAGAATGAAAATATCTCCACCCAGCTATGTTCAAAAGAAAAACAAATGTAGAACTGAACCAAGTTCTGAGATACCTGATAAGACAGTAGTCCTTTCAAGCAAGGCCTTGAAAAATTGTAGCAATAAATTTTTCAGCAGCAACTCTGTGCCTTTTGTTGTCACCTTGAGGATGTCACAAACTTAATCAAGTTGTAAGTGCCAGAACAGTTCCGCTCTGCACAAACACCACCTGATGGTTCAACCCTGACAGCTCCTGCAGCCCTGGCCATCTCTATCACTTACCATTCCTGCTGACAAAAAAAACCCTCCTTTCTGCAGTTTCTTTTCCCTATTACTCCTATTTCAGCCTGCAGATAACAAACCCAGAGCCACCAATTTCTTGTTTCAGCAACACCTGCAAAACTCCACTGCTAAGCAGGAATGCAGTTCTGCTGAATCCTAAATCCTTGATTTCCCTTCTAATAAACCTGTTTGCAAGGATGCTCCTTTTCCCTTGGCAATACATGGAACAGAGAAGGGAGTGCTCTACATGAGAAAATGACAATTTAGGCACCAGGTATATTTTTAAAAGATGAATACTTGCCTGTAGTTCAAGCAGCTTATTCTGAAGGCACGAAGTGCCCTTTATTTCATCACTAAAGCCAGATGCTACTTTATCTCTGCTGAGTTGTAGAAGTTCCTCCAGGTTATTTCTTTGTGTGTTAAAGCTAAGGAAAGATGCAAACACTTTCAGAGAGAATATGACTTTTAATTAAATGGAACATGTCAGGGTATGGGACTCACTGACCAACAGATTATCATAAAAAAAGAAGCACAGTCTATTGCAAATGTGTATTTTAGGCCTCAAGGCATAAATGACCAACATATTAGAGACTGCCCACATGGCTAATTTTCAAGAATAAATGCCAGCCTGCATTCTCTAAATTCAGTTTACAAACGTAAAAATGTCAGCTCTCTAAAAAACTTGACACATTTTTTTATTTTGTAATATTTGAAGTTATTAGTAAGGCAGGTGCAGACTTTTCTGTCCCAAGAAAAGAACAGAAGTAGAACTTTTATAGCTAAAAACCTTCTTGCTACAAAATCCTAATGTTTAAAGCATTTAGCTACCATTGTGCTTATCAATTACACATCAATATTCAGTAAACTGTAGCAAAAAAACGAACAGGGTTCTGCATAGCAAAAGTGCACCTTATGTTTGGTATATTTAATTGATTTGTGTATGTCTGTTTAGTATAGCATTATCTATTAACAACCACACATTTTTTCCTTCAAAAATTACCTCTCTAACAAGGTTGGTACAGCCAAATCACTGTCGTCTTCAAATTTGTTTGCACAGCTTTCTCCATTGTGATGTTTCACATCTGGCTCCAAAACTGCACCTGCAGGTGCACCAGCAGGTCTTGAGGTCTGAGTAAAAATAAGAAGGGTACCAGTAACCTCCACATCATTCCGTGAAATACACAGCAAAATCTAACAGACATCTGCGAACTCCTGAGGAAGGAATTGCTTGATGCGTCCCAAAGGAGACAAGAGATGTCACTCATGAATACAAGAAGAGTTTAAAGAGCGAATTTATGAATACTTGCAGGTAGTTCAATTCATTCTTCACACAGATACACACAAATGCCTCCAACTCTTCACTAGTTTTGCTCTCTCTCCTCTGAAAATTGTTCAAATTACTGGGACACTATGGAGGATCTGCACTTGAACACATCTTCCCACATGATCCTTCCATCTGAAAATTACTTTTTAGCAAAATATAATTCAAGGCTGGAGGCTCACACCTCCTCAGGACACCCAGTGCTGCTCCTGCATGTTAATTTTTAATATTTACTTAGTCCACATCCACAAGCACAATGGGGTTTTGATTTCTGACCAGAGGCCCAAGGTCTTACAACAAAAACAGTAAGAGAAGTAAACACTTTTTCCTGCTGGCAATGACCTCCTTTTGACAACAGAGCAGTTTTCCAACAGTAAATCTGGACTCCTTACCTCCTGTACCGTAAGGCTGTCAATTTGCTGAGAAGAACCAGACTCCTCTCCATTCTCAGAAGCCATAATGGAGCTCCTACAAGAACAAAATATCAAATACAAAGGGAAAAAAGAAATCCTAGCTCAAGATTAAAAACGGTGCAGCTGTGATGAAGGGTAATCAAACATTGTGCTTGCCAGTTTACGAAACTTAATATTGTTTAAATGTACAGTTGCCCATACACAGTACAATAGTGATATACTACCAAGACAGATTTTGTGATACTCTAATGTATCTGTATAAATGATCTCTGTAAAGCTACAGCACACCACGACTCAGCCACCCACCCTTTCTGAGGGGACTGTCCTTTTCCAGCACGAGCCAGCAGTGCTGTGTAAGTATCTGACACCATTTGTTGAACCTTTTCGAGCTTTTTTTCACAGTCTGCAGTCAGTGTCTGTATCCCTGGGACAGTTTTGTCTGATAGTCTTCCCAGTGTTTTAAGGTCTTCCAACGACTTGTTAAGTTCCTTCATGCTGCCTTCATGTGAAAAAAAGGCCTAAACAAAGAAAAACAACATAATAAACTCATGTTAAGTCAGGAGGATATGCAATTATTCTCATTTTTTTTAATACTTCCATTATCTCTTGGATGAGTGTTCTTAAAAGTCTAAGCTGTCAAACCCAGAAACACACACTTATTTTCTCTTGGGTCTTTCTCAAATAGAGCCAGAAAGTAAATTAGGATTTCTGGCAACACGTACCCCTACTATATTCACAAGACTACACTGGCTCTTGCTTGAGTTTGAAATTCATTGTATTACTACAATTTTAACCACTTTGGTCCCAAGTCTTTCACCCTTACATCAGACAGACATGTCCCACTGACTACAGAAAAAGCAGAATATTTTAAAAATATTCCTCATCAATTATTATGCTTTCTAGGGTGAAATCAAGATGAACTAAAAATCTGGGGAAAAAATGGAAAAAAGATACCATCTACTAAAGGAGAAGTTCATCCTAACAGTCTGCAAGAACACTAATATCCACAATCAAAAAAGGTAAAGAAATAATTTTGGTGACCTCTTTGCTCTGTGTTTACACAACACAGAGCACAAGGGCCCTGTTCCACAGGCACAGGCTGCAATAATGCACCTAAAAAAGACAAAGAAGGACAGCAAAGCATTCACAGAGAGAGGCAGGTGAGCAGACAAGGAGTGTGTCAGGTACCTCATGTTCCTTGATAAGCCCTTTGGTTTTATCCATACTCAGGAGTTTCTTCTCTTTGCCTAATTGTTTGTTGATTTTTTTTAAAGTTGCATTAAACTTCTTTTTTTCCCTTTCTACTATGAGCTGGACATAGGACACAATTTCCCGACGAACTGCCTGCAAAATTCAAAACACATCGTTCCCATGGGATGATGAGACAGGATTACACAGCAAGTAAAAACCTCAGAACACACTGTGACAAAAAAAATAAATTGGTTTTCAAAGATGCCAGGCCTAATGAGACCAGACAGTGGATTCTCATTCCTGCATTATCTCACCTCCCATCTCCTACGAACATCATCTTCCACCACCAGCTTCTCATGATCAGATGAAACATTTTTCAGCTGTTCAGCTGCTTTCAAAAATTTGTCAAGAACTTTATTGTCCAGAGCATTAAAAGCTTCCTGCATAAAAAGAAAGGCATCATAATGAAAACCAAACAGAACTGAATGTAACAAAATGACATCAGTAGCACGTAAAACCTGTGCATAAATCAATGTATACACTGCACCTATGGGCTGTATGGCTCTTGTGGGTGGGTTACAAGGGCATTCTCCATCCCTGCTTATCTGCAAAATGTTGCAGTATCAGTAAATGCTTTATGAAGAAAAGCAGGTGCTGTTCTTCTAACAAGTTTTATGGGAAAATTTGGTACCAAAGATGGAGCATTTAGGTCCCTGAACTCTGCCTCTTCCCTAGGGAATACACGTGGCCATGTCCCATGCCTGTCAGCAGGTGGGTGCAAGGTCTCCATCAGCACCACAGGATCCTCCAGGATGGCCTGGAAGGAGGCTCTGGGACCCTCCTGGCACATGGTCACCCAGGCCTTGCTCTGCCAGATGAGGCAACACAGATTTTGGGCATTTCCATTTCCAACATCCCTTTAAGAGATCCCCATTCTGAGACAAGGACACTTGATTTACCAGCTACCCTCTGGGAAAAAGAGAAGATTCAGTATTTATAATAACCTGCCCAAGAATTCAGGCATGTGGTTCTTGATAGGAAGCTTAATTATTGATCAGGATTAAAAAAATTTAAAAAAAGGCTGTAGTTCAGAAAATGATGAGTTCTGATGGAGCGATGGAATAATTTAGGAGTAATTCAAGACAGGTCACTGAATAAACTGCCATACAGATTTATGTTTCTTCATTGAAGTTGTCTGCCAAGTTAATACAGTGCTACATCAGAAGACTGAGAAAAGCATTAATAGCTACCGAAAAAAAAAAGGTAATTATTTTTCTTACTTCAGACTTTTACAGACTACATAGAACTACCCAAATTCAGCTGGCTCAGAAAACAAACCCACCTCATATCTTGAAATACATTCTTCAGGACTTAATTTTTGACTGACAAGTTCCACAGCCTTCGAAATGGAGGCCTCGAGTTCTTTCTGGGATTCTTCAAAATTGAGCAAAGCCTCCTTCTCCGAGGGTCTCTTCTCAGATTTGGACAAGATGTTGTTCAAGTCATCCATGACAGCCTTGGAAGAAAGAGACTCTTTTCAGAACACACCTGAGTGTCAGTAATTACATAAAGTTCTTGCTTTGTAACATCACTCAAGTTCTTCAAGTTGAGATACTGATCTTGGAAATATTCTAGATTTTGCCCTGGCTAGAATCTGGGAGACTGATTCCAATAGCATAAAACCTTTTCTATTTTACATGACTGACAAGGAGTCAGTCATGATTAATGACTAAATTAATGCTAAAATTAATTAATGCTAAAATTGGAGATCACCCTATGTGCATAAAGTGCAAGACCAATAAAGAAGGAGTACCTCTACTTTGTCTCTGGCTTCTTTAATTCGTGCCTCCAGCCCAGTGGTGTTACGATGCTGCTGGGACACCTGATTTGAAACATTCTGCATCAGGGATTGCAATATCTTTTCTGCTGCCACAACTTGCTCTTGGCACGAGGTTCCTCTTGCAGCCAAACTCTGGTTGAACAAAAAGCATTAGCAGCCTTTACAAGCATTTATTGGTGTTTTTGTTTAAATGAACTGAGAGAAAAAGCCAGCATTGATCTTGGGTGGTCAATAATTGGTAAGGGAAAGTCTTATATTCCAGTTATGGTGAGTGTATTGCACTGTAAAATCTCTGTGTGGAGAGAAAGAAATTTGCTGCCATCCACAGGGGATTCTGTTTGCTGAAGCAATTTCTTCCTCTCAGTGCAGTACCTCCCGTGTCTCCGCACAGAGCCAATTAGATGTGCTTTTCTAACGTGCTCTCCCATCCAAACAGCCTCCCAAATGAAACCACACATTTGGATATGCATCATCTGATCATGAGGTCATCCAAAAGTAAGCACAGACCAAGGCTCAGATTTTCTTGTGGTATTCAGCACTGCGAGGCAGGAAGCAGCTGGGTGCTTTGCATGCATGAGCAGTGTGCCATGTTTGAATATTTATCATCAAAAGTTGTTATTAGAGCTGTTTTGATCTATGAATATTCAACACGTTTCTCCTGTTTGAAGCTGTCAATTAGCATTCTCCTCAGGATAATCAGAGTTTTATTCTGGATCTCGACCTATTGTACTGCAGGTAACGAGCGACCTGATCTCTCCTGCCCCCAGACATGGAGATACAATACCAGCCACGTTTTTGGAGGCTGTATTTCAGGGTGTCCTTTATTACTTCATGTTTTTTAACAAACTGGAGTCACACTGCAAAATGAGGCTTGTTTTATAAACATTTGCCCATGATTACAAAAAGATGAACAGATCCTTTTCGTTGTCTCACACTCCTAAATCTGTCAGCTAAACACAGTGCAAGAAGGCACAAAGCAACAGGAAACTAACACTGATTCTGGGGCAGTTATTGTAGGTAGATTTCATGAAATAAAGAATATTTCTGTTTAATTACAGCAGTTAAGACAAACGAGCTTCAATGAAATCTCCTTCACACCATTAGGTTATACAGGCCCTGTGGCAGAAATAGTAAAGGCAACATAAGACAGGGCTTCGACTTCTTCAGTGCAAAGCTCAGAATCTTTGTTCAATCTCACCTTCACTGGCAAGTGAAGAAAATAAATCAGACTTTATATTGAAGCTGCTGAGTTATACAGACATATTTTCACCTGCCATCTGCTGGGAGCTGGGGGTAATCCCTGGCAAAGAGACATGGTAAACAATAGACTAGTGGAATTTCTTGGCAGAAATTAATTCGTGCTCTTTGTGGATATTTAGAGCAATTGTTTACAAGATGAGGTTCCCAAATTACCCCACATGCTGCTGAAAATACTTAAAATATCCCAGTTTTTGACAGGTAAGCCTGGAATACAGCCCAGGTGTCCCAAAGCTCCTCCCTGCATTGGAGGGTAGATAATAGAAGTACTGTACGACCAGGGGCACTTCTCCAATTGGCACCTTCCAGAGTCTGCTCCAAGTGCTGAGCAGGACAGCAGTAATTAATATCATTCCAGAACAAGCTGCTGATCAGCGGCACCAACAGCACTTCATTGGCACCTGCTCTGACATCATCTGGACACACTGATGGTGGAAGATTCATTTACAGCTCGTCCGGGAGCCATCCTGAGAAACACCATCAAGGCACAGGCACTGTCTTGACTTTTTACCAGTCACAAAATCCACATTAAGTTCTGCTTCATTGATGGTGGCTCAATTTACCCCAGCCAAAAATCTGCAAGATGAGAATCTGAGGAACAAGTATTTTAAGCGACATTTTCACCTGCAAGTGTTCCTCCATCTCAGGTTCCACAGGCCCCTCGTGACTGATCTTGCCAAGCAGATGTCCCAACTCTGCTACCCAGCTGTCCACCCCTCCCAGGAGCTCTTCCATTTTTTCCAGGTTCCCTGGAAGTTCTGCGGTCTTTTCAGCAGCATCTGTGCTCTCTTCTCCAAGCTATAAACAAAGAGCAGGGCAAGATGTTCATTCCCATCATCTCTCCACTGCCCTCCTCCAACACAGCCACAACCTGGGTCACTTCCCAGCTTTAGCACTCAACAGGGATCAGAGGAGAAATAAATGCCAAATATATTGGTAAATAAACCATGTGAAGGCTCACTTCCTCAGCCCTGAGGGCAGGTGGGACAGCACAACCTGTGCCCATGTGGTCTGTCCCCTTGTCCCCTCCCCTATAAGCAGCCACACTACTATGGCAAAAAGCTCCTGAGCTGCAGAATCCCCCAGCCCATGTCAGGGAAATTGCCCAAGAGAACAGGAGCTGGTGGTGGTGAAATCAAGATCAGGAAGTGTGCTAACAGTTTAATGGCACTGGCAGTCACAGGCCAGAGCTCAAGCCTTTGATCTTGGCCTTTTACATAAAAAAATAAATGTAATATATATGGTAGTCATAATGTCCAAAGCAACGCCAGAAAAATAACTCAGGAAGTCCTTAAGACCTTAGAAAGGCTTCTTGCACCTTACATCTGATTCCCCAATATATTGCCTTAAAGCATGTTATATATTTCCTTAGAGCATCTCTTTCTTCTCTCTTTTTCTAGCAAACTCTGGATTTCCCTCACCCTTTGATTGCTTCCTTTGATTTTATTGCATTCTCACGAAGCTCATCGCCTACAAAAATGTAGCAGTAATTTTTTGCCACCGTTTACTGTCACAGCACTACCTTTAATAAATGTCAATGAAAGGCTCAACCTGGAAAATTAAGAGCTTTAATATTCCCAGGCAGAATGAAAATGTCATTCTTGTGAAAGCACACTAGGAAATGTAATATGTATAACATTAGGCAGGTTGTATAGGGATTTACAGCAGCCTAAAAACCTGTCAAGTGAGCTGGTGAAAAGTTGCACAACCTTAGAAATATCTATGCAGCAATAATTACTTTCTACTAGCTGAGGCAGAGATTGTAAAATTTAGCACAGGCTAAATTGATTACTTCCACCTCCAGCACTGAATGAAGAGGTTTATTACGCAATAAGATTCCCTTTTATAAGTGGTTTTGAGATTTCAATTTAAAAATTGAACACTTTCCATCCTGTTATAATGAGAATTTAACTGAGTCACAAAGACTAAAGACTGGGATGCCTCTGTGTACTCTCTGCTCCTCATGCTTTTAAAACTGGCAACCTTGAGCTGATTGAAAGATTGATCAATCTCTGATTAGCAAGCCGATAAATTAGAAAAGATAACTTTGAAGGCTGCACGACAAAGAGTAGCAGAAATTTGTAACTCACGAAGTGTGTCCTCTTGATGAACTTTGCCCATCTCCTGTTCAGTTTCTTCAGCTCTTTGGCAATGTTTGATCCAACTTGCTCTTTGCTGACTTCGATGAGATGGTTTCCAGCTTCATTTAAGGAACCATGAATCGAATTCCTCTTTGCCAGGATGTCAGCAGAAATCTAGACAGAGGCATTGAAACTATTTAAAGCAGAACCCTGTCAAAAGTTTACTTCCAAAATGAAAAACAGAAAAGCAACAACAGCAGTCACTGTCACATTTAATGCTCTTCTTCCAGGAGGTTTCCAAGTAACTCTGCTTGTCAAACGAAGAGAAATCCAACCACATACCTCTTTTGGATCCTCATTTCTGTTTTCTTCCAGCCATGTCTTTAATAAGTGGATGTTTTCTGTGTAGTTACTCCAGGAGGACAGGACTTTCTGTAGGGTGGTGTTTACATTGGAAATATAGTCTTTGCACGAGGAAATCTTTGACTCCACTGTCTTAAAAAGTTTGCTTATTTCTTGAGGATCTCCAGCTAGGACACGGAACAAGGATTATTGTTATACATTCGGAAACAGAGAGATTAATTAAACAGAAACACTGTTTACACAGAACAGCAAATGGAACTAAAACTTGACAGCACATCGGTTCAAAATAGAGATCTTCATATCAATTTATGTGCATGAGCTTACCTAAGTCAGGACCACTTATGTTTTTCAAGTCTTCACAGATGTGAGTAGCAGTGTCTAGCTGAGTTTCAAGTTTCTTTTCTTCAATGAAATTCTGCCCAAAGTGAGAAGTAATTGATATGGGTAACACTGAACAACACAAAACTGGGTAAGATATACAGCTTGGGACACTTTTTTTTTTAATTAAATATGAGCCTACAACTTACAGGTTAAATGCAAACTGAGCAAAGCCCACCAAGCAAATCAGCTGCACCCTTTAGTCTGCAACAGACCTATTCTTTTATTCTTTAATTGTGCAGAGACTAAAGAAATATGAATACCTGAATGCCACTGCCTGAGCCACAGCCCTGCATGAGTCAGGACTGTTTGTTTCAAGAAGTTACAGCCCTAGGGCAATACTGAGAAATGGCATCTAGAACAAGTCAGGCAGAATTTGGTCAGGTAATTCAAATAAATGGTGAAAGGAAAAGGTGAGTTTCCCTGCATGCAGAGAAATATCGATGTACTCCGTTTCTGACACCGATCAAGATTCAAATGGGGGATGGAGGGGGTGAAAGAGGAAACGGGAGCAGAGGAGGAGCCTTGTGTTTGCACAGGGAATGAGGGACGATTCTCAGCCCCTCTCTGTCTGAGGTGATCTCACTCCAGCGCTTCCCACTCCTACAAATGTCCTGTCCAGCAGACTACAAACAACCTCCCCTGTGACTGTGACAAACCTGGGCCCCCACATCACCACTCAGCCAGGACATCATGGGACCAGAAGGAAAGCCAGCACCAAGCCCTAAATTCCCTGGGAAAGCTCTATATTCTATCAGCTTGAGCAAGACCATGAATCACAGCTGTAGAAATAACATAATAAGTATTTATAAAACCAACTGAACGAACAAACTCAGTGCAGATTACCTCTGCACCACCATCACACCACAGGGTGAGGTTGAAACTGCTATTTTATACAACCTATTGTTGCCTCCTTCCACAGCTCTGAGGCTGATGAAACTCCCACTAATTCAACTAGGGATTTACCAGTCTGAGAATCCTCTGAGAAAGTCCACTAAGAGGGAATCCACAAGGAATCCCATTAACTGGAGATGGGGCAATACCAACGGCATCAGCACGTTCACCTCTGCCTTGAGTCCTGATGCAGGATCCTCTGTCAGTATTTGGGGTTGGGCAATCCACCCCTTCCTAAAAGCCTACGTGTGGCATCAGTTTCATGACTTGAGTCCAGAAACTGAGCTAAGCATAAAATAGAATAGGACAAGATAATTCATATTCACCACAAAGCATAAGGAGGTAAAGAAGCTGGGAAAAGGAAGAGGCAGCAGCACAAATAATGGCTGGTTTTGAAGAAAGCAGCAACTCAACTACCCCAGAGAGGCTTCTGTGAATTGCAGCTAGGGAAGGCATGCTGCTAGTGCTCATTCTATAAATAGTCTAGAAAGCAAGAAATCTTCACAATAAAGAATAAAATGGGGCAGAGAGAAAGTCATGGTCATGGCTTGTGTTAATTCTCCAGATCGAAGAAATAACTCTCATTCATAGCAAAATGGAAGATGTTCGGGGCAAAGAAAGTTTCTAGGGAAGTCTACTTGCCCTTCTTTGAATAAATCCCAGATTTCCCCAGTCCACCATGTTTCTATCAGCTATAATATCTTCAGAGGACAAAGACATAAGCTTGAATTAAAGAGAATCGGGAAAGAATTACCATCAGGATGTGATATGTGTATCTGAAACTTACATTCCAATTTTCCAGCAGTGATTCCACGGACTCTTTTGCCCCGTATTTCACGTCCCAGATATTGAGCTTTGCCTTCACCTCATTGGCAATAGCTGAACACAGTCCATAGTGGTAATCAAGAAAAGTACTGGAGTTTGTGGAACGAATATTGCTGAATCTGCAAACAGAAAACAGTTCCAGAAGTTTATTCAAAATCATTGGATATACAAGGCATTAATGTATAAGAATTTTATCCTAAAAATCAGAATTACATGTATGTAAACATTATTTTGTCATGAGAGGAATAAAGTTTTAAGACAACAATAGTTCATTTTTTTAAGCAGCAACTATTGAGCATGTTGTCTACTCAATATATGAAAAACCTTAAATGCCCAAAAAAAAGGGGTATCTATTATCTGTATGTCAAAGCATCCCAGGTAATGGATACAGATTCACTGGTCATTTTTAAAAATAAGCTCCAACAGATATTTGGGGTTGTACAAGCTGTAGATCACAGTGATTTTTAAAGGTGGAAATTAAAATTTAGAGAATCCCCATCACCAGGGAAATTTCTGCATTCAAAATATTCAAGTTTCCTATCCCTAGTGGTTGTTTCCTATCCCCACTAGCAAAGGGCATCTGAAAAGGTCCTGTTAATGAGCTCCACTCTGTACACATAATTAAACATTCATTGGACCAATGAGAGATCAGCCTGTACTAAGGATGAAAATGCTCTTTTTCTGCAAGGCATGGATAAATTATGTGCTTTGTTCACAATAGCAGAGCAAGTCAATAGCAGAGCTAGAATATAACATGAAGTAGAGGGAATTTGAGCATCACAACCTTCTTTTCATTTCCTCTAATTTTTCAGGAAAGACTAGTGGCATACTCTTCTCATCTTCATTCTTGAATGACTGAAGGGTGTCCAAGTGAGAATCAAAACAATCCATCAAGCCCTGGGGAGAACAATACATAGTAAGCCATTCATTTTGATCTACAGTTATTTCAGCTGGGAATCTCCAAGTCACCTGCCATTAGAGTGAGAGCTATTAAAAACTAGTCAGCACATGACAATCTCCCAGTGTCTGTACTCATTAAAGTGTAAAAAAAGTATTTACCTCATCACCTTCTAAAGTGCATATTTAGTGCAGTACTACCTGATTTCTTGTACCACTGTGTATCTAGTTAAATATAAGGAACATAACTCTACACTACTCCTGCTATCAGTTTTCTCTGCACTTTCACTATTATCTTTAGGACAAAAAAAGCATCATTGTGACAACTTCAGGATATTAAATTATTCTTTGCTATATGTTAGCAAAGACTGACAGTAAAACCTGTTGAATAAATCTATTATATCACCTGCTCCAAACTTCATTTGACTGATCAATAGATTTGTCTAACACCACACTGACAGGGTTGATATCAAATTTACCATCTAATGGCCAGTATTCCATGATTGGGGAATATTTTACAGGCATATGTCTCAGCACCAAATTCCCTATCTAGAAATAAAACATTAAATGTATTGCACAGAAGATAAGCATATTTCTCAGTGGCATAAAAAAAATATGCTAAAAGTTCATTTCTATGTTCTAAAATTTGCCACAAAGAATGTTAATGGAAATGGATAATCCTGGGACAGCCCTCAACCACAAGAACTGAGCACTGATTTCGAACACTGGATTTTGTAATCTTAACAATGTATCAGTCAGACAGTTATGAGCATTGGTGGATAACTTCCTGGATCTTAAGAGAAAGTGAAATGCCCATTCTAAGTATCACCTTGGCAATATGACATCTACACAGGACATACTAAAAGGGGAAAAAGTGCTCATCAGAATGTCTTTCCATCAAGAAAAGTGGATTTGGCAGAAATTAGGCATTAATGGGTTTCCTCTTCTGAAGGAATGCAATGATTTTATCTACATGTTCAATGGGAAAAAAGAAATCCCTTAAGAAATGACATAATTCTCTGTATCTTATTCTTAAAAACGCTTTAAGTACTTAGGCCGCACAACAAAAATCTTAGCTCAAATGGCTAAAGGCTGGGAAAGCTGTTACCAGTTTAAAAGCCATCTCTCATATCAGGAACTGACTAGCAATAGTACAAAAAAGTGGTGTTATCAAGCCACTTGCAAGAACCTCCACTGCCCATTCTTTCAAATTCTCTTTAATCACAATGTCACAAAACCAGCAAACGTGTTTATAAAAAACCCAAGTATGGCATTATGATGATCAACCAGGCATCAACACATCTACTCTTTCAGAATTTTCAAACTCAAAAGGATGTTTAAACTATTATCAGTACAAATATTTGAAGATCAGAATGAGTAACTTGCATGGTACCAAGGTATCAAAATATCTATCCTTGCCTTGAATGGAACTATAGAGCGATTCAGCAAATATTTAACTTTAAACACACAAATTTCTTGAACTATTTAACTTTAAACACACAAACTTCTTGAACTCGCTGGAATGTAACCTTGAGCTCAAGTGCTTTTCTGAATAGGTATGCATTAAGCACAGATTTAAAGATAAGGATGCAATTATCCTATGTTTTTACTTTACAAACAAACAAGTTGCAGGAACCACATAAAAAAGAATAGCATAATTTACTCATTCAGGTAGTACTCAAATTTCATCTCATCCCAGTGAAATCAGAAACCTGCCTTATAGACCCATGCAGTTATTTAATTAAACTCATAATTCTTCAAAGGTATGTTCAGAAGAGCTTTTCATCTTCGGAAGACAAACACATGCACGCCACTTCCCAAAACGTCAAACAGCAATTCCATAACAAGTGCTTTGCCAGGTCAAACTGAAGCAGAATTTCCTTTGTGATCAGCATACCTTAAATATTACAATTATTTCTCTGAAGACAGACATTGCTTTGAACGGGTCCTGCAAATCAGGCAAATCTTCTGCCTGCAGACGTTCCACCTCCTGGAGCCAAGCCTCAATGCTGTCCAGAGGGGAGGGCAACATCTGGTCTAGCTTCGCTTTCCACTCGTTAATCTTTAAAAGGAAAACAAGTGGATTAAATCTCTCACTATAATTTTCTTCCCCGTCCCCAAGATGCTGATATAAACTGCATAAGCTGGTGCTCTAGACACCCTAGGAATCCACTCCTGCATGCCTGGCACTGTTCAAAAAAAGAGCTTCCAGTGAAGTCAGCTGCAAATCAGCGCTGTTTACCTGAAAACCAGGTTTGCTTCTAGCCTGTAACCTCTGCAACACCACAGAGAATTTGGCATTACTGTCCTTTGCTGGTGACCATCCCGAGGCCCAGCAACAGGAAAATTTACAGTGAACTAGTTGCAAAAATAGTGGGGCAAACAGAGATGAACAGCTTTCTGTTCCAGAAAGAGCAACTCCCAGCATGGCCCTCCACACCCCTGTTTGAGCCAGCACAGCCAACTTCCCTGCAAAGCACTGACCAACAGATCTCACCAGATCTGTATCTGTGCCACAGAAGGAATATATTAACACACTTTTCCCAGCTGCATCACTATCTGAGCCATAATCATGTCCCGAAATAACCTTTTAAGCATAAACAGGCCAAAAACTTTGATGGGAAGAGTGCTCAAAGATGAAATGCAGGGTATTTTCCAGGGATGTTTCACAGTCTTGAGGCTCAGGAGGCAGAAGGATAACACACAGTCACCTTCTGCCTCTTGTTGGGCACTGAACACCACTCAGACTGTCTGGACTTCAGATTCAGGGTGAAACCTCTTTTATCATTTCAAATAAAGCATCATCTCCCCACTTTTCCCAGTGTGAGCTCCTGGGGTAGACTTAGGCTTCTTCAGCCAACATGCTCATGCTGGTAAGGAGGTGAGTGAGAAATGCCTCTGACCTGAGAGATCACTTTATCCCACTCTTCCCTCATCTGCTGCTGGCCTTCACTCAGCTCGGCTTCACCTCTTTTTGATGACAACACAGGCAGAAAGGGGGTTTTTTCTTGGTTAAATGTTTCCATAAATGACATCATTTCCTGGGGATAAAATAGGAGAGTAATTCACAGAAGTCGTCAGATGGAAGCTCACGGAGCCAAGCACCGCCTTTGAACACACTGGTATGAGTTCCATTAACTTCAAAGGGTGTGATGCATGCAAAGGCAAGACGGCAAGAGGCAGACTTGTCTTCAGGCAGTGTTTGGGTCTGAAATTATAGGTGCCATTCTCTAAGTCTGTATTTAACATAATGTCAGTGCAGCCTGAACACAGTTCGCCCCTCCCAGCAAAAGAAAGGGAAAATTCCTCCTCTCACAGCTCCCCGTGGGCCATTTTATTACAAACTCTGGCTACAATATAAGCCAAGGGAGATTTTACTTCAGCACAGCCTATAGCCAGAAATTCAGCTACTCCTCTACAAAACTAGCTGGGTAAAACCTACTGTTGTAATTACCACAGAAATAGCAAAGGTAGCCCTGTAAAGGGCCCATGTGCTTGAATCTTGTCCAAGTCTTCAATGACATCAATTAATTAAGACACTACTTTACTCTTTCCATAAGGAGCTTGCTCTGCTCAGAAACCAAACAGCATATCTCTTTCTCGTAACAGAAAGATTTTTATCCTGGCTTTCCTTCAGTCATATGAGGGCATTTCCCAAATTCACTGTCAGATTTCCGATTTTTGTTTAAAAACTTATTTATTATATCAGTTGAGGCAATGAAGACAAATAATATTAAATATATTCCCAGAATATAAACAGATTCTTTTCACAAGAAACAGTTAAATATGAAATGCAGCTTACTTTGTACTTCTGGTAATATGTTGCATTCTCTGTTTCCACCAGCAGCTTTGCTAACTTCTTCTCCTGTGCAGCCAACCAGCCCATGGCCTCTCTTACTTTTTCCTGGTAATTAGAGCAGAAAATTTCATTTTTCCATTTTGCGAGCATTGTTTTTAATTTACACCGTGCCATAAAACAACACTCATTGAGCATACGATGAAGTCCATTCAAAGCTATCGGAAAACAAGTAATAATTCCTGGGGACATTGATGAATTTTGAATCAGGCACTATTACATGGAAAAGCCAAAGTCTTGCACCTGGCACCTGGATATATGAAGATATCAAGAGAAGACTTGATTGCAGTCCAGCTGAAAGGAGATTATCAGTATGGAGATATGTGAATAACAAATTAATAGATAAGCTCTTATAGGAGTATACAGAGAATAGAAAATGTGGTTTTCTGCTCAGTGTTATCTGTGAGTGGCAACTTTTGTGCACTTTTACATGTCAGCTGCTAAATTTAAAGCAGTTTGTTCTGTGCATTTGCAAATCTGTCTGCCTCTCATCCAATGTTTACACAGACTTCAGTGCTCACATGGAAACAGCCAAGCTTGAAAATGTCCTCTGCAATACTTAAAGGAAAAACAAAACAGCCTGCACAGCAATTCCACCTGTATGACCAATAAAAAATCTGAACTTAAGAGTTTTTTCTACCACACAGGAGCATCAGAAGGCCCAAGCCAATTGAGCCCTGTCAGTAGCAGAATCAGAGGATCTAATGTCTGTTACTGGTTCAGGTTATAAACTGGGCAAAGAAAGCACGTTGATTTGAAAATGCCTCAGTGAAAACCCACATGACATACCTGCATGTCTTCTTCAGACTCAGGCAAATTCTTGGAGTATTGCAAAAACTGAGCCACGTAAGTCATGATTGATCTTTCATCCGGATTCACAATGTCAACATCTACAAGAGCCAATACGCCATTTACATAATTATGCAGCCTTCTAGGCCTGATCACATAATTACACACTATGCTGCAGTTATTAAAACACATTACCATAAACATGTTTATTTTGCAACAGCTCGCTTAACATGCCATTGACAGAAATTAATATGTAATGAACATTTTTTCCTTGGGAATATTTTAATAGAACATGATTAACTAATGAAAAAGTTTCTCCCATGAACAGGAAAGTTTCATATCCTTTCTTCCGCATGTTGCTCCTGCAGTTGTTGCCAATTCAAAAATCACACAGTCCCTAAGTACAGCTGATGCTATAAAATGAAGAACCTCAGGTTTGAATTATAGCAAACATCAATACTCCATTTCAAATTTAAGCACAGTCTTACTTTTCCCCATGTAGTAACTTTTTCCCACTCGTAATAATGAAGATTTTAAAAAAGCTGATCATTTACCTTCAGGCTCCAGAAGCCGTGGGATATTCAGCTCCAGTTCTGCAATTCTGAAAGCCTCCTTCAGGTTTTCTTTATTGCTTCTGGCTTTTGCCTTCTCCAGATCAACCAGACCTGGCCTCAAGGTTTGGATGATGGCTAAAAAAGCCAGTCCACTTCGCCAGCTGGACTTGAAATCAGTGACACTGACAGAGCCATGCCTATCCCAAAAATGAGTGGAAACAAAATGTTAGGACGTCTGAAGAAACAGGCTGTAAGTACAGGTTTAGAAACAGAATATGAATTCAGTGAAATGGAGTATGAACCAAATCCAAAAACACCTTGCCACTGAACTTCTGCACAAGTCAGCCAACAACACAGCCAGTACTAGAAATTGCTACAGCTGCACATTGTTGTACTGTTTTTACAAAATTACTCTATTTCCTTTTGTCTTATATTGCCTTCTGAAGATAAAGCCTTGCTGATCCACTGCCCTTTCTATACATCACCTTTTTGCTCAACATCTATGCATTCTATGGGGTGGAAAAGCAACAAGAAAAGCACAGCAGAACATGCATTTGTAAGGACACCAAGAACTGGTATTTTGGAAAATCCAGATCTTAAAAGTGATGTATCACTGTAGGAAAAGCATTTATTTTTCTCTTATTTAGCTTAAAGTCTTGAAACCATCTTCTATTAATGGTGCCTGGACAGTGTTGTGAGGTTCCCAGCCCTGCAGGCCACAATGAATTCTGGGACAACTTTCCAAAAACAGCCTGGATATTATGAGTATGTTACAGCATGGAAGAGATGTGGGGTTTCAGGTGATCAAATTTAGCCACAAAACAACAGGCCAAGACTTACAGGATTTGTTCCTTTACCAAAACTATAGGATTCACTGCTAACAAAATAATTCATCACAATGACATTCAGAAATGATACTGCAAACCAGAGAGCAGTATTGCTGAAAAACAGGCAAAAGAAAGAGGAAGATTACATGGACGAAGAGCTGGTTTTGATGTGCCAATTAATCTTCTTCTGATAAAACACAGCTAGAAGGCAAACCTCAGCGCCATTCTCCTGGCAGAGTGTGTGATGTGCTGATGAAGGCCTTTATCTCCCACTAATAACATGGAATATTAGTAGGATTTTATTAGAACATAAAGCAACCAAAGAGCTAGAGAGAAATAGCTGACATTATTGTAAAGCATATTTGAAAGATCCTGGAGTGAAGCAGCAGCCCTTGAAGAAAATGTAAATATCTGTATCTGCTCTAGATTGTGTGCTGGGAACACTCCCACTGAAAGCAGCAGCGCTATCTGTACACCAAACATAAGGAAACTTCTTGTTAGAATTAGGGACCAGGACCTCTAGGATCAGGATTCTTCTTGGGGATCATGCACTGTTTTGTCAGAAAAGCATGAGTTGTGGGAATCATAGAAATCCTAGGTTTTCCATTAAAAAAGAAATTTAAAAATCCTTGAAACTTTGTGAATCAGTGCCAACCATGAGGATTAAAAAAGGCAAACCATGTAAACATTCCACTAGACTTATCACTCAGAAGCCCCTAAAAAAGAAAAGCCAAACAACTCAGATTACACTGTTGTATCTAATTAGTAAGACGAGCTTCACTTTATTATATTTAAAGTGTTCATGTCAAAACATTTGGGGCCTGATTGATGCTAAAAGTGCTTGTAACCACATGTGAAATTTCAAGGATTTTCTGCTAAGCTGCCACTAAGTAATGTTACAAAAAAGGGGAAAATATCACCACATTTAGAGGAAAGCAGTAATACAGAGTGTAGCATGCTAATTATAAATCTTGGATGGAACTTACAGCGAACACTGTTCCTTTGCCCACAACAAAAGAGCCTTTGTGGCAGACATCTTCCACCGTTCCTTAATTTTAGCACTTTTTTTAGCTGATCTGCTTGCCTTTGGAGAGGAGTCAACGGCACTTGAACAATCAAGTGAAGGCTGATTGTAAGAACAGGCAAGAGTCCTGGCCAGCTCTTCAATCTGTCAGAGAAGGTGGGAGATTTAACGAGGCTTCAGTGAAAGATTACCAAGGCATCAATGGCAGAACACCGCAGAGAGTTAGACAGGACTCAGTCACAGCTCTAACAGTAGCTTCCCTGCCCCCCAAAACCAAATCAAGCTTTTCACTCTGCACAAGCTCAACTATTTCACGCTGAATTCCCATCTTTAGGCAATGTTTTGGCAGGATGTATTCATCCAAAGACTTCTGTCTTATACTTTGGGTATCAGCAATGACATCAAGGGACCTTCTCTCTCAATTTCTACTCCTACCAATGAGAGCAGCCCATAGCTGCTGTGTTTTCTGCTGTCAAGAGTGACATGTACTAGGCATGGGTAGAGCTTGCCTGCTCACTCAGAGTGCAGGAAAACCTACTTGACAGACCTCAGACATCTACATTTGCTTCAAGAAGCTTGGTTTAGGTAAAAAGGTATTGCACAGGTCATGTGCAGCACAAGACTCTTCAGCATCAAAGTACCTCTACCATGAAAAATATGGGCTAAATACTGCAAGAAAACTTTGCTTCTTAGTGCTCTCCTGAGCTCCAGTCACCAGTTCACCCCCAGTACACCCACATTATTTCACTGCTGGGTTCTCCCTAGAAGCCAGCTTGGCTCCAGCATTCTCTGCAGCCCTAAAACATGATTAAATTAAGGCCCTGTGCTTCCACACCTCCCCATAACCTCATGCCATGCACTATGTACATTCTTATTTATAAGAAACATCACTATGACAGCCTTCATGTTATTTCAGGCACTGGTACTGAAAAAATAATACAAGAATTGCACACTGTAAGATTGTAAGCACAGTCAGCACTGAGGAGTGGTGCTGCCTCTGAGGGAGATGGATGAGCCACTTCACACTATCTGCTCTTTTTGGAGCTCAATCATTACAGACCTTAGACAAGCAAAATTTAGCCTATTTTTTAACTGGTTATTTTAAAAAAAATCTCAGTATCTTTCCTTCCTACCATTTGAAGCTAGATGCTGCTCATCACTGCTATCCCTGCATTGGTGCATCTCCTCCTTGAGCTGTCACTTCCACATGTCAGAAAATAATCTTCTGCTTTGTACTAATTCATCTTATGTGGCAATCACACAAGTCAACACATTTTTGTGCTTTTCCCCTCTACCAGAACTCTCTTACATCGCTGAAATACTTACATGAAAATGAAATAT
Organism: Acanthornis magna; assembly: GCA_036785705.1. Taxonomy (NCBI): domain Eukaryota; kingdom Metazoa; phylum Chordata; class Aves; order Passeriformes; family Acanthizidae; genus Acanthornis; species Acanthornis magna. Next base: position 777,191 of record JAWUZG010000097.1, read on the forward strand.
AATGGTCCAGATTAGGCCAAGCACAATGGAAGGTTTTCCTTCAATAATGTCAGCTACATGAATATTTATGAGCTTCAGCTAAGGAAGAAAAAAAGGGATCATTGTTAACAAAGAAAATGTTCCACCAGCTAAACTGGCTTTAGTTGTGAATTTTGAAGTTAATACTCACTGATCTGCTCTTTAAAAATGTCAAAGCATTTTCTATATTACTTCTACACTGGAAGGTATTAAATCCTTTTTCCCGTGGCTGCAAAGCAAAAAGAACAGGTTGTATCTTCAACTGTAAAAATTAATTTTATTCTATATTTTGATAAGGGAATTCCTGTAAAGGTTCATAAATTACTTTGGATCAATTTAACTTCAGTGTGTTTCAGAGTCAATGGTATAAAAATAAGTTACTTGAAACTAACTCTGTGACTCCAGAGGGATGATTCATATGGTTGCAATTAAGCATATCCAGAAATCTTTGCTGGATTTGACAAAGGATTGAGGTAATATTTTTATTACTCTCTCTTACCAGATGTTGACCTGAAAGCACTTCCAACAGATCCAGAAGCAAATGTCCTTGCTGTATGTCTGTGTACAAGTCTGAGACAACATAAGGAGGGGTATGCTGCAAGATAAATTTCAGTCTTTTGTCATTTTGAATTCACTACAAAACATCACAGATTACTCTGTTGTTAAATAGTGTTTAGCATCCTTTATTTTTTCATTAAGATGGACTAACAACCCCGCATCTAAACAGCTACATCCTGCTTATTTTAACCCATTATTCTGTTTGTGTCTTATTCCCCCTTGTCCTGCCACTGTGTTTTGTAAGAGTAATTTCAAGCCTCACTTTCAAGCATTCACATTTTTCAAGGAGGTCTGTGGCAAAATTTAAAAAAAATTAAGAAAGGAAAAGCTAAACAAGGCAGTTAATTCATACTTTGAGATCTTAATCAATACTAAGTACAAATTTGAGTATAGAGCTGCATAACTAAACTTCTTTTCACCCACACAACACAAACTTATCATGAGCTCAGCAGCTTCTGCTCACAGAGGGACCAAAACAGAATTTTTTTTTATTTTTTTTTTTCACCTGAGCAAGTCAGAGCCCCAGCACATGCTGCAGGAGCTGTTTTCTGAGAGCTTAAAGAGCACCTAGACTACTATGTGGTTTGTCTTAATACTTACCAGTCACTCAGGTCATCTCATTAAACTCATGTTCTTGGATTGCATAATAGAATAACACTTTCCTAATCACAGTAAAACCAACTGTAAACTCAGAAATTCATAAAACCCTGAGACATGTGCCTCAATCCACCACAAGTTTTACCACATGAGTAAGGAAGAGAGACATCTACACACAAACCACCTCATACAAATGTCCTTGGACATGCCCCAATACAGTGCTGTTGCACTTATTAAACAAATGCTTCTCAGGGCTACTTTTTCCATCCAGTGCCTAAAAAAACTTGTACTAATTTTATTTATTCCTAAAAACTTTAGGAATCTCCAAACAGCATTATCTGAATCACAAAGGCAAAAGGCATGTCTTGGCAAAAGAATCCCCTACTTACCTTTGCCAATATTGAATTTATCCAACTAGTAAAGGTTTTCTTCTGTGTAAACTCTCGCTGGACTGGGAAATCAGAACAAAAAAAAAAAAAAGAAAAAACAGTTAATGGAAAAAATTATCAGGTTTTATTTCTCTTTCTCAAAAAGACACATGGCATCCATCTCAAACCTAAGGTCTGTTCTTCCAGATATTAAGTTACTGTTTAATATTTAATATCAATTTTTCTGAAGCATTATTTTACAGCTGGTATTTTCTTGCTTGCTGAGTTGATACTGCAAAGACCTCTACAATTATCAAGCATAAGCTACAGGATACAGAGAATAACTAATGAAGGTTTTCTCAGAAGCTCAGCAAACACAAAGAGTGGCGTGAACACATAATTCTACAGATAAATATGTCTACAATTGCCCTGTCCATTCCTAAATCTTCCTTCAAAGACTCAGGGCCATCATCAGCACAGGATCTTGGAATTTGAGAAAAGCCACATATTAAGCTGGATGCAGGCTTGAGTTAGGTGATAAATGCACATCTGGAGGTGAAGCCACACAATGAGAGAGACAGGGAACTGGTTAAGTCCATGTTTCAAAAACCAGAGCATTTAAACTGTTTCTCACACCTGCCTGTGGGCAGCAGAGATAGAGAAAAGTCCATTTCCCCCAGAAGGTGAAGCAGAGGGTGAGCAGCAGAATCGGAGCAGATCAGCTCCCTAGACCCAGCCCTGTCAGGGGCAGTGCATTTCCTGATTCCCCAGCCCATGCTCCCTCCCAAAAAACCACTCCACTTCCAAGCCACACCACAAAACTCCTATGTCCCATGGGGCTCAGTGTCTGCACACAGATCTCAGGTGATGGAGAGAGGTGCTGGCCCCTGAGATGATGGACTCACATGCCACCAGAACCATCACAATCCCAAAGGCTTGTGAGAGCCAGCCTGAACACAAATTCCTTTTTCTCTCCCTTTCCACAGCAGCCTCGACTGCAAGAGCTGGGGCTGGCTTCCCAAATAAGGCTTGCATGGAGAAACAAATCTGGGAGACAGGGTGGGAACAGACCATCCTTTCTGCCTCTGAAAGCATGCTCTTGCTCAAAAGATTAATTGAAGGCAAGCTTGACATTGTAAGTCAAGTGCAAGACTTCTCAGCAATAGATATGTATGTTTTGGTAGGCTGGGCAGGATGAAGGATACCAAAAATACCAAGCCCTTGGGGGAAAATAAAAAAATGTTGACTGTTCCGCCCATGAAAGTGAAAATGCCACTCACAGAAAAATGTCCCACACTTAACTACACTCCGGGAATTTGCAACCACAAACACAAGCCGTGGGGTCCTTTCATGATCCAAGAGAGCCCAAAGGAGTTTCTGCGGAGCTTCACCAGCTCATGAAACACAGAGATTCACTTGAGGATAGATAACCCAGGCTCCTGCTCCTCACCCCACAGAGGCCTTCTGCCTCGCTGGGTGAGGGAGCAGCAACAAAAACATTTGAGTTACGTGCATGGAGCACTGCCTTGCATCCTATGGTGAAGGCATCTTTCAACAGCCCTCCTCTAATCGGTCACGCCACCATCCTGCCGGAGCACGGAGCAGTTGGATTCCCCTGTGTGCTGGATGGGTTTAGGATTCTTTCTAAGCATCACAGAGATTGCCATCAACAGTAGAATAAGGGCGATCTTAGAGGCACAGAGAAAAACACGACAAAACCGGGTTTTGTTCAGGAAACAGAAAGTGAAGTGCAAACACGGCACACAGACCAAACAATGCTGCAATGCTCACAAGGAGGACAAAAATAGCACGGAGATACTGGCTTCGTGTTAGCACAGGAGCCAGCCACACCCTTCGGCTGAACACCCTGTGGGAGCCATTCCAATTACCCAACGAGCAATTATTGAGTAGCTGAGCTCAATTTTATAGGGCAGGCAAGGCTGGCACTGCTAGCACTTGAACAGGGATAGAGAGCAAATATTGACTGCTCTGCCTGACGCCAGGGGCTCCTGCAGCTGCAGCTCTTTGCCAAACACACACTTGATTGCAAGAGCTTGCATTTGGGGCTGGTTACAGATGGTTAGGATGAGACACTTGGCCTTGTTTTGGTTGACATCCATATTAAAATGCTTCATGATGCAATAGGGGCCAGATACTGCAAGTGTTGATTCACGTGGGCAGCTCTCAGGCGAATGTCTCACCTGGTGAAAGTACAAGGTGGTTATTTCACTGCACACACCTAAGAGCACCTTAAACCTTCCACAAGCTACCAAATGCATCCCACTGGGCTGCCTGCCAAGCAGCTGCTGCCTCAGCTGCAATGTGCCTTATTTTCCTACCCAGACAAATAATAATAATAGTATCTCCCCCTGAATTAATAACAGAGCTCCATGCTTGCCAGTATTTCCCCAGCTTGTTGTGCAGCAGTCAGTGTTTCCATGCAGGCCACGCCACACACACTCAGTACAGATGTGCTCCTGGCACAGTTGTATTGCAATTTTCAGGCTGAGTGTGTTCTCCCTCCCAGTTCCCCTCCGACACTGCTGCTGCTCAGAGGCGCTAATGATTTAATCAAGCTCTCCAATTCTTATCTCCACCACGTGGTTAATTAATACGGATTTTTATTTTTATGAGGGTGAATGGATTCTTTGTTAGGCCTTTTTGTAGGAGTCTAACTGACCTTGGTTTTCTCTTGCCCTAGTTTTCAAAACGTCACTGACCTAGAATAAAAAAGCTATAAAAAAAACCCCAAACCCTGATCATTCCCTTTACTTTGGGTCAAAACTCACTAAGCTAAAAAGTGGATCTGAGAGAACAGAATAAGAACCTGGTAATCTGAAAATACCAAAAATCTATCACACTTCACCCAGTGTTAACAACTCTTTAGGGAAGAATAACACATACAAGCAACGTGTCACGTAGAATAGGCAAAAATCAATACACACTGCTGGACAATGACTGTTTTATTCAGTAATGAGCTACCAACAAGTGCTACAAACCAGGCTGATCATTAAGAGCACAGGGACATGGCAGGGACCACGTGAGTGTCGAACTCTCCCAGGAGGGAGAGGAGAGCAGCAGCACTGCCAGCCACTGTTTTATTCCCAGCCTTCCTTTAACCGTGATGCAGAAAAAAGAAGACTTAAAATTAGTCTCCTCTCCCCTGCTGCCTTTCATGCCTCCCTTCCTGAGGTGGGGGAATGGCAGGGAAAGCACCACCTCCTCCTTCAGCAGGAAGCTGGGGGAAGCAAATCATGACAGAACAGATGTAGCCTGTCTGTCCACACTCATCAAAAAACAGCCACAAAAGAGCAAAGAGGATTTCTTCTATCACAAGGACTTGTTTATCACTGCCAGTGAACAGTTTACAACTGTATGGCTTTTTTCTTTAAAAAAAAAAATAAATTAAGCAATCACTTGAAATTAATGAGCACAAGCCTGCCTGTCATCTTCTCCTCTCTGTTTCACCAGAAGGAATTACCTTCTGTGTATGATATTTTTATATCTTCCTTTCACCACTGAGGTCAGCTGAGGCTATGTCTACAGCAGCAAGCAGGGAGCTCATGAGGAACAGCTCAAGAGAGCTGGGGTTCACCATCCAGAATTTGCAGGTATCCACCATGTGTACAGGGACAAAGGTTGTGTTGGGCTAACTGTAACCTCAATGCTCACAGACAGCCATAGCACCTCCTTCATTTTAGTTTCATCCGAAATAACCATTTCCACACTCCCTGACAGCCTAGCAAAATGAACCAAAGGATGGGTAGCAGGGCTAACGGGGAGAGCTCCTGCAAAACAACACTGCTGGTATGAACTAATACACCAACCAAGTACATTCTTTAAATGGCTGGAACCATCAGAAGAACCATTAAGTACTTGCCAATCCATGGAGAGAGTGAGCAATTAACCCTGGAACCCTTTGTATATTCCCTTCCCTTCCACCCAGCAACAGTTTCATGTTCTGCAGACAGGAAAGCAGGGAAAAGAGTTATTTCCAGCATTTATGTTCAGCAACATGGTGTTAAGCAATTAAAAACAAACACAGAATTTTTTTGTCAAGATTGAGAAGCTTATCCAAAGTCCAATGAAGATGAGGAAAACACTTTTACAGGCAGGAATGGGTCTTTTCAAATCCAAGTATTATATAAATATTAACTAAATCGCTACTACCACATCAGTGAAGCAAGTGGAAACTTTCTACACTATTCCTTTTAACCTCCTTTTCCCTTTTAAAGCAAATTGTCCAATTTACCAAAAGTGCTGCTAGCTCAGGAAGTGTATTCACACCAAGCTTTGCCCTCCTGGCTTTCCTAAACCCTTTTGCTGTTCTCGTTGTCAGGATGCTGGAGCAGCCCTGCTCGGAATCACCACTGTCTTTACTGCCACCACAGCTCACAAAGTGATGCTCAGTACTCAGGGGCACAGGCAGCTTGCAGATTAAATTCTTAAAGGTACCAAGTCACATCATTTAGATATCAACATACTTTTAAAGATAAGGGCTTAAGTGGCTTTTCTAACATTTTAAAGAAAATCCACAGTGAAGCAGGGATCTGATTGTAGTGGCCTGCAGTGCCCTTTACAGGTGCCTCAGGAGCCATCCACTCCACATCCACTTTTTAACCAGTTATGCACCAGATAATGCCTTTAACAAATTGAAATTTACCTAGCACAGAACACTTTTACGCAACTATACAATCTATTTTCTACGTTAGCCATGTGAAGCAGACAAAAATACCCATGACTGAATTTTTTTAAGGCAGTGTCATGTGTCAGTTGCCTCTCCAAGTACCATCAGCCCTGTCACATGCCACGAAGCCCTGCAGTTATGGGAACTGCAGAGCAGCTCCTCACCCGGGCAGCATAAACCGGGAATAAATTTCTGTGCAGCTCCTATGGGAGCTTTTCAATTTGTAAAAGTCACCCTTGTAAAATTACAATAAACATTTAATGGAATTTTTTTTATCATTCTGATTAACAGAAAAAAGTGTAGCTGTAATAAGCAAGTGCCCCCAACAGAACAATAAAAAGCTGGCTAAGAGCTACAAGTCTACCTGACCTCTGGATGAATTAAGAGGGTCTCAAAAGAAATCCCCCTTTTCTCAGAGATGAGTACAATCTACTACAAGCTGCACAACAAAACCCATCCATACATATTTCTGTATTTTCAATTTCACTTGAAGAGAAATCACTCATAAAGGATTAGACATAACTGCATGAAAATAATATCATTCATTTTTATCACTAAACTCTCTTCAATATGGGTTTTCTTCAAAAACTCTTTTTAGTTTTAGCAGCCACATTCCTATATTGTCATACTTTGGGTTACATTAATAAACAGTAACATGCACACAAATTAATACATGGAGCCAAAAATTAGGACCCTGCAGTTAATTAAACAGTTAAAGAGTAAGTACATGCCCCAAACTCCTAGAGCTAAAACACACTCCCTTGTGTTTGAATTAGCTCAGCAAGCATGGAAAGGGAAAACAGAGTTCTGCACAGGCTTGGTGGGAAGCGTCACACACAGAGTTCTTTTGCTATCCTAGGGAAGACAGGGGAAGGATTTGTGTATAGGACAGAAAATACAAGTTGAATCCTTCCACAGGTAAAGAGATTTACATTCCAGAAGCAAAAAATAATCCCACCCCAAAGTGCCACAAACCCTGCTGAGCTCCTGCTGCAGCCCCCCATCCACGAGCAGCCGCGCGTTCCCCTCGCTGCAATCCCGCACTCCTGCTCACAGCAAAGCCTGCCTCCAACTCCAACAGCTCCCAAAGTGCTGCCAGGAGACCCTTTTCTTACCAAGGAGGTGACATGCCTCCTCATCTCAAGTAGCCAAAGACAATTTTGGAGGTTGACTGTGTCTCTTCAATTCACAGAAGGACGAGCAGCAGGCTGGACCCATCTCTAGGGCCAGCCCAGAACGCAGTGATGGGAGGGAAACACGGGAGGAGGAGATATAGGACAGGGATCCTGCTTTATTCCTCCCATGCTCATTGCCAGCCAAGCCCTGAGCTCCTGCCTGCTCCACCCTACACCAAAAGTGACTTTAGGTTCAAAGTTTCAAAGATGGTCCATGGTGCAATGAAGCATCTCCCTGTCAAGCATCCTCTATTCCCCAAAATGTTTGCAGATTGCCTGGCAGGAGAAACCTTTCCCTTAAGTATTCCCCCACTGGATATAGCCATTATAGGCCCAGCTCCAGGCTTTTCGCCTGCACTTTTACAGGGCTGTGCAAGGACACAAAGCAATCCTGCAGCTGCTGTAAGCAGTGCTGCACCAGAAAACTGTGAGGAAGCAGAGAGGTGCTGAAGGAAAGGGCACAGATAATGTTGATTTTAATCTGATTTAATTTTGTTGTAACATCTGGGACAGAGGGGAGAAAAAAAGAAAATAAAAGAAGCCTGCCAGTTCCTGACATCATGCATTTTCATAGCAATTTCCATTTTCTTGGCAGGGAGGGAAGGGATAACTATTACTCTCATCTGGACGTCTTGAAAACTAGTAAAGGTTAAAGGGCAATACATAAATCTGAAAAGATCCATATTATAAGAGTTTGTATTCTTGCAGCTTTTTATTTCAGCCTCATGATTTTGTGACTAGCTTCACCATTGGAAAATGTCTGGAGATGGGAGCATTAAAAAACATTGCTGTCATTTCTTTACCGATTTTCTTCATGTTTTTCAAGCTTCATTGAGTGTCCTTAAAGTAATCAGCTAACAAGAAAGATGCACTGGGAACAAAGTTACATTTTTACCTATTTTCTAGTGAAGTTCTTTATGGCATCTTCTAGGCCAAATACTATTAAGGAAAGTGAATGCTCACCCTTGATCACTCTTCTACCTAAAAACCCATTAAAAAGCTTTTACACTATTAACCAACTAGCCATAAATTAACAGGAATTCCACAACAATTAGAGCTACTAAATAGCAAACTCTTCACTAATTACTTAAGGAGATTGCTCTTTCCCTCTTTTTTCCTTCTTTTTCTTCCCAAAAGTGCTGTCCTCGTAGATGATTTAACTTAAATCACAGTCAAACATACCTAAAATAACATACCTACACATGGTAGGGAAGGGGAAAAAAAAGAAAGCTAATGATTTTGTTACATTTTTTAGGCAGAAACTTCACAAAGTTACATCACCAAACCAACTGACAGATTAAGTTGATCTTGCCCTAATTAACAGACAAGGCAAATGCTCCTATCCCCACTGGATGCCTTTCAGGAATAACAGAAGGTTGGATCATAAAGAATTAAAAAGTAGATTAAAATATATCTGGACTACGTCCAGACTAGATCAATCTCCTGCTTTTCCTTTCTGCACCATTTATGCATGTCTCCTGTTAAGCTGTGTATTACACAATGCTGGACATATTCTTTGAAGCTATATCCTAGCAATTTGAAAAGCAGATCACAAGTTTCACACCTATCTGCAGTCACACAAAATGTAAGCTGCTTGTCTGATAGTTATAAGCAGCTATTCCTTGAATCTGAGATTCCTGTAACACTTCCCCAGGTGGACCTGAAGATTTAAAGCAATCAATGTCTCCAGCTGCTTTGCAAATCTCATCTCAAGATTGCTATTAATGGAAAAACCTGTTTCCTTGAGTGACCCTATTCTTCTTATTTGACCTTTGCCACCACAGATCTGTGAGCAGAGCTGCTAATGGTCCCTATATGTCACGTCAGGGAGCGAGTCCTTGGTGCTTCCTCACAGCTGTATTGCCATTTGCTTGTTTGACCCTGAGCAGATGCTGCAGCGCCACAGCTCTGTACACAGAACGTGTCAGTACCATTTGTTGTGTCTTCAATCATTACAAAAAACTGCTCATGTCACTTCTAAGAGATGTCTTCGGATGTTTTACAACAGCCAGGCACAGACAGCTTGGGCACAAATTTGCAGTGTGCTCGTTTCAGCATAATCTAAAGAGCTCGATTTATTACAGCAAAGAAATACGGTCATTTCAATTTTACTAAGCAGGGCTCCTTCAATGAGATATTGACCAAAAAACTCAACTGTTATTCAACACAAACACCAGCATGACTTTTCAGAAAAAATTAGAAAATAATTTTAAAGTAAAACCCTCTCCTAAAACGGCATGTAATTTTAAATCTGCCTCAAAGCTAGAGAGTGTTTTCCAAATCTGTTTCACAACAACAGCCACCTCAGCCTTTCTACCCAAGGCTGAGCTTGACTGGCACAACAAATGTGCGTCTGACAAGCTGTGCTTGGTGCAAAAGTCACACTAGCTCCTGTCTGCTAAGAGTTTTTCCTTGTTCTCCTGAAAATGCAATAATGAAGCAGAACAGAAGAGAATTCCCCATTAGAGATGCTCAGCCATAGACCACTATTAACACCCACTCCTCAAAACACATGGCTTCAGCAACAGTATTAGTGCAAATATGGATCATAGAAGTGACTTGGCAGAATATTCTTTTGCACCATCTGTTTTCAACATATTTGCTCTCAACCAAGCACCATCGAAATTTCATTGCAAGGGAGTGAAAAGGAAATAGCTCTGTGGAAACGTGAGTTAGCCCATCCGTTCTAGAATAACCAGACTCTAAACACATCAAAAGCAAGCTTTTTCAGCAGGGCTGAAAAGTCCTGCTGCCTGGACGAGCCTCCTTGATAGCCTCCATGAATATGTTCACAGCAAAACCAACCTTCACAGAAAATTCTTAAAGAAGGAAATTGAACATGTGAGTAAGGAAAACCCAAAAGTTCTGAGAGGCCAGGTCAGATGCACTCATCATCACTTAACTGTCCAGGTAGATGCCATGAAACTGAAACAGTTAAAAATCAGCCACTGACTGCTTCCTTAACGAGTTATAATTCATAACAAGTAAGGAAGAAAGACTCTGACCCATAAGAAATTTGTTAGAAGCCACAGAAATTATCCCCACTTGCAGGGGATATAGTAGTTAAAAACAGAAAAACAAAATAAAATAGTACTGTAGTCAATGGCTTCATTAAGACAGCTCAATGCAACCATCTAATTGTCAGTAAACTGAGACCAGGGAAACGAATGAACTGGCCTGTTTGCTTGCTGGTGACTCCTTTGAAAACAGTTTACAGTAACATATATTGAGTAACAAAGCATAAGAACCAGTGAGCACATCAATACCAAAAAAGGCAACATATTTGAAAATACCCCAAGAAAGTACTACAAGAGCTTATCTTTCATTTCCCTGCTGAAGCCTCTCTCATGAAACACAAACATCTGTAAAGAAGCACAGACATGAACTAACTACACTCACCATAACCCTAGTTTAAACACGTTTCACAGAATTCCCTTCAACTTATACGCACAAGCCACAGATTTTGGACAAAAATCTAAACTAAAAAGGCAGAGAAAACTACAGTGACTTACCTTGCAGCGTTAGATGGAGATCATCTATTTCAGAGGAAGCCTGCTCCTCTGTTGATGCAGATGACTGCTGTGATGCCATATCGAATTCTATGGAGATTCTTTAATCAATTTCCAAACTGAAATTATATATAAAAAAAAAAAAAAAAGGAAGAAAATCAGTACAGTTTTACATAAAAATTGATGATGCTCAATGATGATACAGCACCAAGATACATGTTTTGTTTAGGGTTTTCTTCCCTTGCTCAGCTATTTCCTTAGTTTATACGGAATAAAGCGACTCTTCCTACTCTGGGAAGCCAAGCTTTGGTCCTTTGACTCTTTTCTAACATTGGCCAGCAGCACCCCACACAATACAAACCAGGGATCCCAGTGGGTCTTGCCATGAAAACAAAAGCACCAGGATCAGGACAATTCAAACACCACTGCTTTCCTTGAGAAAGCCAAGGTGACAAAGGCTCACTCACAGTGCCTTCTGCAGATTTGTAGCTGCCAAACCTCCTTTTTTTCATCCTTGTACCTTTCAGATCTCCCTTCCTGCCTGGATAATTGTTGCAGAATGGAAACGATTCAGGCAGAATCTGCAAAGATTAAGGTGAAATGAAAAAGCAGCAGAAATGAGAATCAACACAACTGCTGCCTGTCTCTGTCTGGTACTTTGTTACTCCTCAACCCCCATGAAGGAGTTTCTTTTTCCCTCTCCTCCATTTTCCTCTCCCTGGATACTACCCCTATCTGTAATGCAACTTTGGAAAACAATATGCCCTATCTTTCTTTAAAAACTACCAGTCTTCCTGGTTCTGCAGTATTGTTCAATTTGCCACTGTAGGAAGAAGTGGGTGCTTAAGATAGAGACTCATTTTTATGAAGAACCCAGAAGTTAAACAAATTCAAAAAGAAATTAGGCTGAAAATTAAAAAAGGGCTCATTCTTAAACAAGCTTTGCTACCTAAACAACTGTAACCTTTTCACCAGAAGCACTAGGATTTCCACACCATATATTAATAACTCATCCACCAAGTATATGTCAAAATAAAGGGCGTGAATAGATGAGTCAGGAAACACAACATTAAGGAATGCCAGAGAAATTCTTACATCCATTCCCTTGTGCACATGAATCACAAGGCAGCCTTTGTTTACTCCTCTCCATACTATTTTTCCTTACTCTCTGTCTCCTTCACTGAGCAGAAAGGAAAACATGCATTTCACGAGGAGCTCTTCAATATTTTACTTTCCTCACCCTGAACAATGTGTGTCCTTGTGCTTTATCCAAGAGCTGCTCTGATGACAGGATTATTGAGTCCCTCACAAGATTTTCTATGGCACTCACCACCCCGGCATCTGAACACTTCACAAACATCAATCAAATCACATTAACAGCACCTATGTGACACCAGGGGTTATTGCCCACATTTAGAATCACGGAGTGCTTTGGGCTGGAAGGGACCATCAGTCCAATCCCCCCCTGCCATGGGACATCACTTTACTGATGACAAGCAAAGGCACAGAGAGAAAAAAGGCAACCAAAAAAGTCCCTGGATTTCCAGAGAAATAGATATTAGCTCATATGGCTGAAGCACTGATTTCAATTGCTGCAGTGACTGTGCAGCACTTCTGGAACTCACCAGCAACTTACAGCTGCAACTCAAGGCACCAGATTCAAGAAAGGGGAGTTCCAGCTGGGGCAGGTAAAGGTACGACCTATCTGAATAATCAAAGAAAAACATATTTTACAAGAGTTTGGCTTGCTTAGCTAGCAAAAATATGAGGAAAAGGACTACTTTGACCCTTGGCTGGCACAAGAACATGATGATATAAACAAGCCAAGCCTTGAGGTGAAGATGGAAATCATAAGGTATCTAAATTAGCCAAGAAAGCCAAGAAATTGCTGGGCAGCACAAACAAGGGCATCACCAGCAGAGACAGTGAAGTCATTATCCCCCTCTGCTCAGCACTTGTCAGGACACCTGGAATACTGGGCACAGTTTGGGACCACGCTGTACGAAATATTACGTGGTTAGGCTGGAGAGAGAAGAGCACAAAGATGACCAAAAGACTGGGAGGCCTGTGTGGGGAAATGGCTGAGAAAACTGGGTTTGCTGAGCCTTGAGAAATGAAGGCTGAGGGGAGACCTTATTACCATGTTCCACTATTTGAAGGGTGCCCACAGAGAGGATGGAGACTCCCTTGTTACAAGGAGTCACATGGAAAAGATAAGGCATAGTGGGTACGAGTTACTGCTAGGGAAATTTCAATCAGACACAAGAGGAAAATTTTTCACACAAAAATCAGTTATGGATTAATCTCCCCAGGGAAGTGGTGGATTCCATAACATTGGCACTGTTACAATTTGACTGGGAAGGATGCTGTGCCATATTGTATGGACCACGCATTTAGCACAAAATTTTGGATCGGATAGTCCTTGAGCTCCCTTCCAACCTGGAATTCTGTAATTCCATAATAAATACTGGGCTCTTACAGGAACTGAGGATGGGCAAGGGCTGAGCAAGAATCCAGTGCTCGCAGCAATGCTGCCTATGCCCAAGGCAAGGCAATCTTTCGTGGGAAACTCTCCTTTTTTCGCTCAAGATTACACAACACAAACCCAAAGTCTGAAAATGCAAAATGTCAGGCAGGCTTAATATCTTTTGGGTATTGAGTTTCAGTTTTTGATCACCACCTTGAAGGTGATGACAAATGACTCAAGTGGGAAGTATGTAAGCAAACTCCCAAGCAGTGGAAACATACATACATATTTGTTCAACTTCAAAGCATCCAAAACTGAGAGGATGACATAGGCACAGCCAATTCATGTTCAACCAACTTGCATGATGCTGAAGTCATTGGGACCACAGTCCAGAGAAAGGGAGCAGGATTTGGCATTAAAATTCCATTATAATAACAACAGAAAAGTATACAAGAGCCATGAACAACTCTGATGGACATTTCATAAACAACACAAAATATGTTTTTAACCTCTCTGTGACTGTTCCTCCTCTGTCCCCAGCCCTTGCCAGCTACAGCAACAACACAGCATGCAGCATCTCCTTTTTTGTGCTTGCACTGCACTTCATGTGATGGGACCCCAATCTCAGTTCAGATCTCTATGCAAAAAAAGTAGTTAAAGCTAATAAAACTTCCAGAATTTCAAAGCAGAAAGTATATTAAGCTCTAAAGCCTGAATAAACTTTAATTAAGTTACTTTATTAATTAATTAAATTACAGCACATGATCATAGAACATGTATAAATGAAGAAAAGCATATGCTCTTATTTTCTTTTAAAGTCAATTTATGGCCTTTGTCACAAAAGGATGGGAAATTCTAAACTTTTTTCTTTAAACACAGACATCCATTCAACGAATCACTGCAGGTTATGAAGACACACAGCTAACAAGAGGTAAATTTATGCTAAAGCTTTCATGTCCCTCAAACCCTCAATTCACCATCCAACACAGCAGATGCATTTTGCCCTGCCCCAGCTGTGCTGGAGAAGACTCACAGCTGCTTTGAAGGGGAGACACAAACACACTCTTGGAGGACCTACCTGCAAGGATTAGTCTCCTTTAAAAGGTACAAGGTCCAGATTGTCTCAGAAGGGATTATACAGGGACAATATGCTACTCACTTTGTCTTCCTCCCTGCCCCAAATTTCATTCAAATACAGCGTATCAGCTGTAACTATATCATTGCAGCTCTAAAGCCACCAACCAGCAATGGTTTTCACAGGTAGTAGGAAGGATCATCTTTTCTACTTCATATTTAAGTCAGTTACTCTGTTTCATAACAACTCAATGAACTACAGAGCTAAACCAACCCCTTCCCCTCCATGGAATGCTGCACAACCAAGAAATATATACCCACAGTGTTGAAAATAAATCAAATGCTTTCAAATGACACTTTTTCAGGGGCGATAAAACCAAAGGTGAAGGGAATGACCTTGTCTTTCCCTCTCTCTGGAGAGTCTAGCATTAATGTAGGAAAGTATTAACTGCTTACACCTTGGGATAGCCTGTGAAGTATCACAGAGTCAAAGAGACAATTCCAGAAACACTGGGACCTTATTTCCGGTAGATTTGTTTCCTGTGGATTAACTTAATGTGAATTGCACCAGAGCTCTTGTGCCAGCTCATGTTTTCTTCAGCACAAGGTAACTCATACAAGAAAGGTGCATTAGCAATGTCCTTCTCGAGAGGAAAGCTTTCCATGGTGTTCTCCAAAGAGGTAAATTCTTTGCCACCTGGGCTCAATCTGCAGCTCAATTGGCTCAACCATCAACAGAAGCTTTCCCCATGGTAAGAGCACTCCTAAGACTCAAACCCTTCTTCCCATTACTCTCCAGCTATTTCCACAAAGGGGACCTAAAAACATTGGTGGAAATTATATCAGCACACTAGTATCACATGAGTTCTACTTGAATTTCTCTTCTTTTACCAATTCCAGCTGAAATTAGCCAGCAGATTGCAGAAAATCCTGAGCATTAACATACAAACACAGACACATTGATAAGAGAGAAACCTAAGAGCAAGTAGCAGACTACAACTCCCAAGGAACTAACCTGAAAATAATCATACCCAGGCTTTGCATTCCATTATCATAAGAATAGACAACACTGATTTAAATACCTTGTCTCCAGTGAGGCTTAAGTCCTAATGAGACCTAAGAGATGCTCTTCTTAAGCAGGGTCTTTATAAGGACATTCTTGTCTCAGAAGAAAGGAGGAAAAAAGTTTCAGATGGATTTACAGGATTCATTAGAAAGGATTTTACAGCCTTAACATCAGATCAGGGTGGTTTGCAAACCTTGGCTTTCAGCTGTTCCAAGTACCGCAGATGGCAAGATTTCATCGCATGAAAAAACCAGCAGTTACACACAGCACACTCCTTACGGTCAAACCACTGCCATCTTCGAAACAATGCATCTAACTACAGCCAAAATAGGAAATGGGTATTTCATTAATTAATTTAAGGCTACCTCTACAAAGCAGCTGTGCACAGGATTTAGGAAGAAGGGTAAACTAGTCAGTGTGATTTCCACTGTCCTAGGTAAGAGCATTTTTAGCCAAAGAGTTCACAGCTAACTTGTGCCTGTCCCTGCACAGATGTACCCTCACAGCCCACCCCAGGAGCCAATCTTGAAAAATCATATGCCATGAAATTAGCTCAGTTTTGCACTCCTTAAAGCTGAAAGCAGCAGATACCTTGCAAACAAGCCCAGCTAGAGGTAGCTGAATATTATAACCCACTGCTAGTAAATCCCTGCTTCATTGGTTTTGCCTTTGCAGATCCATGCCCCATACTTTCTCAATTACGTTGGCTACATGCTTTCCACTGGGGTTGCAATAGGAACTGCAGACATCTTTTCATGGCATCTCCAACCGCTTGTTTTTACTTTTCCTCCTTTGAAGTGCCACTGGTTATTTATGACCCACTCAGGGACTCAAAGACCTGCCCTCCATAGAGGCCTCTCCATGTAAACTGAAGTCTGTTCCTAGCAACAGATTATTATTACTCATGCACTGAGCCAAGCCAACAGCATGAACAGAAACGGCAGATTTTTATCTTTGGTGAACCAATCCAAGGGATGCAGTGCTCCACAGCACTGACCAACTGAAGACACTTTCCTTTTTGGCTATTAACAAAGAACTCTGTTTATTTTACATTCAAAAAAAGAAGCAACATTCAGAGTTGCAAGTCTTGAGCCTTGCAAAGTGCTACTGAGCCACCTTCTTTTGGTAAACTCTCTTCCTATAAGTCTCTTAAAGCCTCCCTAAAGGTAAATTGTTGGCATCCAAATCATGACCCCATGACCTAAATAATGATCACATGAAACCCCTTACATCAAGTTGGTTTCGCTTTTGCTTTTTTTATTTTTTTTAAAAATATTTTCTTTTCCCATCACTTCTGACGGGAAAGCTCGCACCTCTGCTAAGCCTGAAAAGTTCACACAGCACTTCAGTTTGATGGTCCTGCTTTCTCTTCAACACTTCACTTATGGTTCCATCATTTTTTCACCCAGCAGTGGGGACAAGTGTCTGTTTAAAGCATGCATTTTCTAATATCTTTGAATTTAAACACTTTTTTTAAGGTTGTACTCCAGACTGAAGTTCATCCTTTCACATTTAAAGCGGTTGCCAACATTGCTCTTCCGGGCCGTCTCAGACTGTATCATGTTCCCAGCTGGAATGTGATCACACAGCAAACATGCTGATCCCCTTCCCTTCAAAGCCAGATCCTCAGGAGGAAAAAATCAGGACAGCACCATTGACAAATCTACCTTGACTTCCCCCTTTGAGGAACTGACAACTTCTCTCTGTCTGGCAAAAAAAAATTATTTGTCATCATCCAGTATGCAATAATGGCATATTCTCTATGCTTCCCTGGAGGAACAAATGTACTTCCATTAGGTTTCCATCCCTTTGAAGGTGATACAGAAAAGAGGCTATAGCCTTCTGATCCTACATAACACCCAACAGCAGTCAGAAGGGTATCAGCCAGTCTTTTAATAAGTGGTATTAGTGAATGTGGCATCAGAGAGACTCTGCACTGCCTGGGATGAAGCTGAAACAAGTCTGGCCTTGGGTATTCCTGTGCTATCAGCAGCTGGAGATGAAGGAATCAAACAGAGAAAAGCTTGGAAAAGACTGAACAACTCTGCTCAGGTAGAACCAAGCCAAGAGAGCATTAGACACATCTGCAAGACACCAAGCCCAGAGAACATAAGATCTTCAAGAGATTCAGAGCTGGACACAAAGCTGGACCCCATTGCCACAGAAATAGTCTTGTCTCATGTGATCTGATGCTGTGGAACCAAATGGACAAGTAAGGACTTTGGACTCTCCTCCAAAGAAGAGTGGCAAGACCAAGGCAGCTCTTACAAGTTTATTTATGACAAGCAGCAGCAGTACATTTTTGTTATCCAGGGACTTCCCAGTGATCTATTTATAGTTTTTGAGAACCAGCCAGGACAAGCATATGAGTATACAAAAGCTACGCCATTTTTAAGGCCAGCAAATGTTGCTGGTTTGTCTTTGATTTATACATCAGTAACACTTCCTGTTACAGATGCACAATGGATCTTCTCATTGCATTAATCAATTTTAAAACACAGTTACAAAAGTGTCTTTCTTGACCTTTTCTTTTTTGGGGGGTGGTAATATATCAGTCATCCTGGTACAATTACACAGTTTGAAAACGGCACTAACTCCATCCTGATGTTAACATAAACACAGAGAAATGATTTTATTAACAGAGCTAAGCCTTGTTCACACAGTCACAAACGTTGACCCATGGAGGTGCACGATGCAATTACTCGCCCTCAGAATAAGAGCCTATCTCACATTTATCTGTTCCCAAGAGGGAAGGCAGTGCCAAAGCACACTTACTAAAATTGCAGAAACAATTCCGTTTTCAACCGGTTTCCAAGATTTTCCATATTGTTAATAAACACAGGAACTGCTCAGGATTCAAAATCACAGTTGTTAATGTAAAAAAGAGTAGTGCTCAATACCTGGAGGCTCAGGAAGCTGCTGCCATACACCTCAATCACCCTGGGGCTCATTGCTATGCAGGAAGTGAAAAACACCATGGTGACTTCATGACTCCATCAAAGTCAAGGGCTTGGGCGACAATTCAACCTCCAAAACACAAACCCTGTGAGCACACGCAGGCCCAAACATACCTGTGCAATGCCCAGAAGCCTCCAATTACATTCCAAAAGCCATGTGGTTTACATGCAGCATTGCCTTGAGGCCAGAATGGAAAAGCTTTCCCAGAGCAGGGCTGGTCTCGCGCTTCCTCACGGGCCAGCGCAGGCCCAAGGCCGCTTCCCGCAGATAACGGGGCTGCGGGGAAGGGTTATCACAAAAACAACACGAGAAACACGGCTGGCCCCAGATCCGTGCTGTACCTGGGAACTGCATCCAGCGCACAAACACGACCTCATCCTATGCTGGGCTAACGAGGAGAGCAGGAGCAAGCTGACAATCGCTGTCACTTCACCCCCACAGGCCTTTCTCCCTTTTCCCACAGCAGACAGCCCTACCTGGCCCCTTGCCCTGGCTACCTGTGCTCAGGCTGTAGCCAGGCCTGGCATGGAGCAGGCAGCCCTGCCTGACCTCCTGTGGAAAGGGACAGCGTGGCCAGGCAGCGCCGGCGCCGCAGGGGCAGACGGACCTCTGACCTTTGGCCGTGCGCTTCCCAGCGCCAGAGCCGGCACAGCTCGGCACAGCTCCTGCTCGGCTTCCTGGCCCCGACTCACACTGTACAGCTGGGAAGGGAAGCAAAGGGGGTGGGAATTGTCTGCAATCGGAGGGAGTTTAGCTCTCACGCCTGGTTGGAACAAACTGGACAGCACTGCCTGCATTAACCGAGCAAGAAGCATGGCAACAAGTTGCTGCTCTTACCTAGAAGTGTTTCTTTCCCTCCCTTAGATTGCATCTGAGTGTTTTAATACAGACTCACAGCCACACTGGAACCACTTTACATGGTAAAGATATTTAAAATAGCAATATATATAACAACTACACCTGCTTGGTATTAAAGGCATGACATTAATGAGAAACAGGCTCCTAGTAATATTCTGTCTCTGAAGGAACACAAATGTTTCCTTCCCACTGCCTCTCCAATTCCCTTTTTCACCAAATAAAGGAAACAGTCAGATGGTTAACAAACACATTATTCTGCTGAGTGAAACTCGCCGAAGCAATAAAAGGCCTGGAGTTTCTAAATTAAATCATTAGACTGTTCAGAAAGACCTTCCTGAAGAGCAGTAATCTGTTCTTTCAGGAAGTCAGGGAAAGAGAAAGCCACTAGGGATAGCGGCAATCCGAACACAGGAGTTTCCACTAAAGCAGGGACTTGTTGTGACTGAGCAGAATCCCTGGAAGCAGCAGAGCAATGTTTGCACAACAGACCTCGCAGACAGAGCCACTGATGGTGCCGGGAAGGGGGAGGAAAGTGAACTGCACTGTGGATTTGGGAGCCAAAAGAGAAAGGGCATGTCTCAAGCTAAACCTATCTGCTTTGGCAGTGCTCCTGCAAAGATCACAAACTCGTTGTGATCACTAAATATAGCAGAGAAAAGGAATCTACTGCACGTAGCTCTCTCTGGCAGTGCTCGCAGTTTTACGCAGGAAGAAGGAAAACACAAAAGAGATTTGTCAAGCAACTGGCAAATGAAGCTTGCCAAATTTGAAGGGCAAATTACAATTTAAATGATAGGTCCTAGCCTGGCAGCTGTGAATTCGTCAGCTTCTCTCTCAAGCATGTTCAATTGAGGCTACAGCAATGCAAACTACTACTCTTCCCCAGCACACCTCTGCTCTGACTTGGAGGGGCTGCCTCTCCAAAGAACGAGTTTTTCATGTCCCTATAATTCTTCCAGCTGAAAATTCCCTTCAAAGTGCTGGTTCAGGGTCTTGTCTGTTTGTTTTACGCCTTCTGTCCCACGTACTTCAAGGTCTGTGGGCAGAGCAGCCTTTCTACCAGCACAGCCTGCACAGTCGCATGCCTGTGCTGGTTCTGCACATACGAAAGGGACCCCTCGATGGTGGCATCCCCAACATTGACAGTGCAGGACCCTCTCCACCAAGAAAAGCACTTTACCACTTAAGACAAATAAAATTTCTTTCTCTTTGCTTTTAAAGATTAGATGCTTTAGGGGAAAGGAGAAAAAACCCCACAAACCTAAATCTCTGATTTATAGCGTCGTTTCAAGCATGTAGAGTAACTTTTTGTGTGCAGTGAAAACCAGGCCAAACACTGTTACTCCTGCCAGTGCTGATGCCAAAGAGGACCAAACAGCCAAACGGCTCATAGACAACCCATGAGAAAGAACTTGGTGTCGCACAGTGACCTGCTAGAATAAACTGTCCTCGCTATACAGAATAGCAAAATAAAATACAGGTGTAACTGCAAAGCCAAGTACTCCAAATTAGAAATAGCCCAGATTAAAGAATGCCTTACTTATATCATGCATGCCACTTCAGGAAGATACAGTCTTCCCATCCAAGTCTGAGTCACGGGGTGTCCAGGCTGCTTTCTTTGGGAATCAGGATTTCTCACAACGCAGACAACCCAGGGCAGCTGCCCGTGAGCTCCGTGCATCTCCCTCGCTGAAAGGCACCAGCATTACTAACACAAAAGTTACTTCTAGACAAGCCCAGTCAAGCAACAGAGCCTGCGTTGCGTAAGCAGAGCTGCTGCACCATCCTGTCCCAGGCCAGGCAGCACGGCCGAGGCCAAGCAGGTGAGGTACGACATGAGCCAACCCCAGCCCGAGCCAACGCCAGCCCACCAAGGCGTGTTTCTGTACAGTTTTTAGGGACACACCTCTCGGAGTCACCGTCCAGAATGAAACCCCAGCAGGGAGATGGAGTGTGATCACCAACACAAGCCCTTAGAACAGGATATGCTTCAATTTCCTCACAATCCACGCACTGGATTTCGGTACAGTGAACTCCTGCACTGGCTTCTCACAGAATTTTTGCAAGAAACACGTTCAGAGTCAACTCCAAGCTCTGCAAAGGTGATGCCTTCACTCACCAGTATTATCTGTAAAGCCATTCCAAGACTAACCACAGTACCAGGAAGGAACAACTGCTCTGCAGGGACACTAAATTGCACAGATATCCACTTCCACCTACTTAGGAACTCCTGAGGTGGCCTGGACATGTAATTGGGAAGAAAATCCAGACTTTTCACTTCTTCAAAACGAAGCCGGTTCTGCTCTTGATTTCCTCCTACAATAACAAGCTCTGCTTTCTCCATCCCAGGGGTATTTCATCACCAACATTCCACCCAGTTTTGCATAAGAAACCACACTGTTAACAGTTTATCATACACTCCTTTTCTTTTGAAAAAACAAAAAACCCACCAAACAACCCCAAACCTGTCAGCCTGCTAACTGTGAAACCGCTTGTTACAGCCTGAGCAGTTGATGCAGCAGGATGACAATGCCAGGAAATACCTGGAATCGATCTTCAAAGTTTATTTTTGGAGACTGGCTTTTCTCCCAGCTCTTATTTAATAATTTGCTCTTTCCCTCCTCTCCCCAGTTGTTCTCTCTGGGATCAAATTGCAATCTGTTGCACCTCCTGGAGTTCACCCACAGACCCCCTAAGAAGAACTTTAGGAATCAAATCCTGGCTCAGACAACACGTTCTTTCTATTTCATGGCTATCATATTCTTTCTCATGTATCAAGAAAGATAGAATAGTCTGGTATTTGTCTGGAATCAGACATGCACAGGATCCATTTAACACTCAGTACCTGCCTGTGTTTCATATCTCTGCTACACAACCAAATTCCTTCAGCAAAGTCTCTCCCTCGACATTTAGCTCATTTAGCAAAAGAAATCTTTCTTCTGTGAACTAGTTTTCCACACAAGAGGAATTTTATCCTTTGCCTACCTGCTTTACCTGCACAGACAGGCTTTTTCTAGGAGAGCTGGTGATTGCTTTTCCAGACTGCTAAATAAAACAATGGTGGCAACAACACCTCAGAGGTGACCAGGGTGGGGCTCTCTGGATGGCCCCAAAACTTCCTGAGGTTTGCATCATTGCACAGTTTGGATGTGTCTGTTTAAAAAGCTTCCACACATCACTCGACCACCAGAGAATAACCCCAGGTGCTGACCTGGGCCACCACAAGGCTGATCTGTTGCACATTTACCCCAAGGTTTAGCTGCCTGTGACTGAGAGCACACACACACAGTCACCCACAGCAGCCTCGTGGGTGCACAATAATTCAGCATTGTGCCTGAACTATGGATTTTTACACAAGAAAGGACAGGGAAAGGAGGATAAACCCATACAATTTTGCAAAAGGTTTTCAGCCAAAGGAAGTGAGTACCTACTGGACGCTGTCCACCACTGAGAGCCAGTGCCAGTCTCGCCCCGGGAGTGCAGCAGATTGCAAGGCAGCTGCAAGGAGCTCAGGCAGGGGAAGGAGCACACCCCTGGGAGCCCACAGTGTCCTCATTGCTTCCACCTCTGCCACTAACCTGATGTGCGACCTTGAAAACGCCACTCTGCAAATCCCCTTCGGCCTCTTATCTACAGCAGATTGTCAGGTCCAGCCCGAAGCTTGTCTGAGTCCAGGGACTGACCAGAGGAGGAGGGTGGATTTGGACTGGACACTGCTGTCCTCTCCCTGGTCTCAGGTACAGCCAAATACCTGACGCTGCACAACCAACACTAATTCTGGTGGAAATGAGGACACTCAGAGCCCTCCTAGACGCTCTGCTGGGACGTGAGACACTTTGGCAGAGATTCAGCTCTCCTGACACTAAACAGCCACAGGAGCAATACCTCTGTAAGTGCTCATTGTTTGAGCTCAGCAGAAACAATGGAGAGGAACAGGCACTTTTAGGGCAGTTTGTCCAATGTATTTTTAGATGTCCAACTCAATGTGGATGAATCATGGCTCAAAAGTGCGTGCTCCTCTCCAGTGACTATGAAAGGAGTCTGGAGAACTGTCTCCCATGCAGGCAGTTATGCTATATAGTTTGGCAAGATGAATTGTGCCCTTTTAAAATGGGGGAAAGGAAGGAAGCAAAGCAGCACCCCCTTGGGTTACACTGAAGTGAGAACACCCTCCAAGTGCTCTGTGCTTCCCTCACCAGGTGTGTAACTAGTTAAAAACACAACCACCTTCACCCTCGGGCTTGGCTTTGCTAGAATAATTTCATTCAGTCATTGAACTTCAATATTTCACCAAATATTCCGGCAAGCAGAGCTGCACATTGCTCATGATACAAGCTGGACATGCTTCTTGTGAGGCAGCTTTTATTCCTTTCCCTGCATCATTTACGTGGTTATTAACAACACAAGCCCACACAACACCAAGGTCGCTAACAGATATTGAACAGAACCCATTTCTGAAGTGTCTTTACAATTACTTCATAGGTGGATGTACACAGGCTGTGTGTCACAGACCTAGGGGTGTCCAGTTTTTTCATTCCCCTCTCTACCTCCCCCTTTTCTTCCATCATTCACCAACTTCTGGTTTTCTCCTGGCAACCAACAGGCCAGAAGATCCAGAAAGCAGAACTTTTTCCTGCAAACCCCACACTTCCGCCTCCTCCCTACACTTCCATGGAAGTAATTACAAGTGTTTTGTTTTCCATCTTAATTTCATTCCCTTTGATAGAACTTGCAGCCTGAGTCTTCATGTTCAGATAACTAAAGCCATTCTTTTCTCCTCCTCCTCACGGTCACAGACAGTATTGCTTGTACCAGGGTCAGCAGTTCCTTAAAAACCTCTCAAGCCAATCTGTGCAGCTGCATTGTGCAGGGAGTTATCAGCAGGCTGCAGGAAGGTCAGAAAGCAAACATGCCTCCCTACGAGACCGAAGTTATGCCTGGAGTCACAGCTCTGTCCCATTTCCCCTCCTGCGGGGAGATAACAGCCTGTTTTGCACCAGCCCTTTCTCTCACAGAGCTTTCTGCTGAGCCCAGAGCTGGGCTAAAGAGAAGTTTTATTCCCACTCCCTCTTTTGCCCCTGTCCTGGTCCCTCTGCATCTCCACAGAAGCAGCTTGTTCCACCTCCTGCTGTGAATACTGCGATTTAGGTGATATATAGAGATTGTCTTCTTTGTACCCTCACCAACACTGGCACTTGTGTGTGATCCACGAAGGTGGCAGGAAGCTGGCCAGTATTCAGCAACACTGTTTAGTCTTCCCATCTCTACTCTGCAATCTGTTTGCAAAGAAAATGCTCCAAACATGAGGGGTCTCTCCCCTCTCGGCATTATCCCAAGCCAAATACATTCATCCTTCACAGTGACTGCTTGCTACTGGCACCCTTCATGCTCTGTAGGATGCAAGTCAGTCCAGGAAGGGTAAGGCAATCAAATCCATGGCCTGTGAGGTAACATACATTATTATTTTTTGATTCATAGTCCAGTAGTTGTAGGTTCCGTAGGTATAATCTCCTGCTCCTCCTGCAGGAACTGCATGTAGGCACGGAGATAGGGGTGAACATCACTTGTCCCTTAACATGGATATATCACTTGTACTCCCATGTATTTACATTCCTGACCAATTCATCCACACCAGCTGAAATAAGAAACTCCCCCTGACCCAAGTCAGGTCTTGATCCCTCCCTCCAGGGAGCACAAACGGCAAAAATCACATCAACCTGATCTGCCAATGTCTACATAGCCATCTCTGCCTCATTTACAGGAGGCTCCCACCCAAACCGTCCAGGGGTGAAATCCAAGCAAGGAAAGATTAGGTGAGAGGCGTATGAAATGTCACCTTCCCTTTAATCACAGCTTATGGATCCATCCCAAAGCGTTACTCATACAGTGCTCCACACTCCACATTGCGCATAATCCCACTGCCTAATCCAACTACTTGTTCAAACAGGCACGTTGCTAGGAGTGGGTCCTCGCCATCACTGCCAGCATTCCTTCAAGACCATGTCCTCTCCCACGTCCAGAAGTACCACGACATCTTAGAAAAACCTGCAGGAAAGGTAGAGGAAGCATGGTGCTCACAGAGCTCATCTCTTCAACAGGACACAGCCCATGGCTATCCTCTCCCACGCTGCCAGATCGTGTTGGGGAAACACTTCAGTTGTGGTAAGCAACAGATAAGCATCTCTGCACTGACACAGAAAAAGCATCTCAGCCGGTAGACTTTTAAAACTGGTATTTATTGTGCCTTAGGGAAGAAAATAAATTGGCTAAATGGGCTGAAAGGCACAGCTTCACTAGGAAGAGCTTGGATTGTCTCTTCGCATCTTTCGGCACAAACGTGGCCATTGAGAGGCCAGATCTAAAACAGAGCTGCAGTTGCTAAGAAAACAGCGCTGCAAACAGATGTCAGGAGATGATTCATGGAGTAAGGGCATATCCCTGTACTACAGATAAACCAAAATGAATGAGGCTCTTTATACCTGATCTCCCAAGCTGGGCTTCTTCATACCCGCTTTGGGACTTTTTCTTTAGTTCCTTTCTATATTCACATGTCAAGGAAACTGAACAGAGCTGAACTCACTGTTCATGGAATAATTACTAGTAAAGGGGTTTTACAACTTGCATCATGAACTCAGTAAACAGGCTAAACTGTGGCCCATTTTTCCCCTGAAACAAAGCAATTTTCTCCCAAAATATGAAGAAACCTTTCCCCAAAACATATCACAAGGAGTAACATGATGCACACAGATACAAACTGCAAAGGAACAAACAGTAACCGATTGGGGTTTTTTTCCTTACTTTCTCTTTCACCATAAAACTTAAAAGTAGCAGCTAGGGAGATAAAGCATTTTCAAGCTATTAGATCATTAGCCAGCAATGCATGCCGCTCCTTGAATTACTTCATTGTGTCTGCGCCTAAAATCTTTGCCTGACAAATAAATAAAAAATAGCTGGCACACTACAGGACTGGTCAAGTGCTACTGACACCAACAAAGTTCTCAATTACTTTAATGAACTTTTAGTCAGATTTAATAGGATAAAGATTAGCTCCTTTCTCAGAATATCCAGAATCATGTAACATCCTGAGTTGGAAGGATCTCCCAAGGAACATCAACATACAGTTCCTTTACCCCTCTTAAACCACCATGCTCATATCTTAGCACTGTATGAGATCAGTTGCACTTAAAATAGAGTTTCCTGAGGGTATTTGTAACGAATTGTTTAAATAAAGGAACTTTAATACATGTTTCTGGAGACAACTTGGGTAAAAAGGCAATTATCATTCATTACCATTCATTAGGAAGAAGGGAAGAATGAACATTAGTTTATACACTTCTGAATAGGTGTTTGTACAGCATTTCACAATGAGGGGGGCTCAAACATTGCCACTGTCACATCAGTACAGGGTGACGTTAATGTGATCACTGCTGGATTTTCACCTCCAAATTCCAGTGTCACTGCCCATCCCTCTTTCTTCAACTCATCCCCACTCCCACTGCCTGCAGACACCAAGGCTTCCTCTCCCCTGCCACCTCCTGCTCCCTCCACACCACCCCTTCCTCTCTTGCTATGACATGCTACCTTCTGCCTCAGAAATCAATTATTTAGGCTGCCCTGATTTCAGCATGAGGTGGCTGTGTGCGTGGAGACTGTTATTGTGAGCAGAGTTAACAGCTGCCACCGTGCTCCTTCTCAGAGCTATAAAGCCACCCCAGAAGTGGCTGAAGACCATGACACAGCTAAGCAGGCGCCAGCAGCCGCGTGTGTCCCTTGTGCAGGAATTGCATTTCACACAGGGATGTAAACAGACGTGCCCGCCAAGCTACGGCTCTGTCCACTTGGCCAACAGTCATAAGAGCGAGCCAAGACCCTGCACGTGGCACTTACGTCTTTGTCTGTCTGTCCCGACATGGGAGATCACCCCACAAGCTGAGAGGGAGGAAAACACAGGAATGACAGAAAAAGGGCAATAGGACAGGCAGGGCACAAGGCACCCTGAAAGAGCAAAGCAGAGGCACGAGGAGTACACAGTCACAGATATGACAAAAGCTGCGAGAAACTCTAAAAACAAACTTGCTCGAAGTTCTCTCTCCGTAGATTCTGAGTAACTTGAGGAGGGTGCACCTGCTCTACTTCCTGATGCCTCCAGCAGCTCTCAGGAGAAATAGAGAAGAACGATTCAGTTTTGGAGCGACAGGGATAGGATGGAGCCCAGGTTTAGTCGTGGAGGTGAATGGAGGATAAGGAGCCTTCCCTTAAATCCACAGAGAGCACCTGACACTAAGTCAGCACCAAGTTACAGAGAGAGAGCCCATGTGCGGCATCCCACGGGCTGGAATAACACAGATCCGTAACAACTGCTCCGAGAGGAAACAGGCGGCTGCAGGAGCCCTGGAAAAATGGGAGGAAGGGAGGGAAGGCAGGAGGGAGGCTGGCAGCGAGGCGGGAAAGAGAAAGGAGCCCATGTGCAGCGGGAAGCACAGAGCGCGCCAGCCCTCAGCGGGCAGCGCTTCTCGCAGGGCAGCAGCGCCGGCAATCAAACAGCGCAGGGAGGATGCCGCTGCCTCCCGCGGCCCTCCCACAAAAGGAGTCGCTCCTTTTCCCGAAAACTTTGCCGGAGTAAGTTTGCACCATCAGTTCCCAAACACACAGCCCGAGAGACAGCGGCGTTCCCAGCGGTACCCACGGCTCGGCGGGGCAGCGCCGGTCACCTGCCCGCACCCCCGGGGCGCTCCCCCGCCCCGGGACAGGCCGGCCCCGGGACAAGCCGGCTCCGGCCGGAGCTCCTCCGGCAGCGCGGCCCCCGCTCGGCGAGGGCAGGGCAGGACCGCGGGGGCGGGAGCTCGCTCTGAGCCCGCTCCAAGCTCGCTCCGAGCCCGCTCCCGCCGCCGGCCGAGCCCGCCGTGCTCCCCCCGCGAACTCCCACCGCTGCCCCGCCGCGGTGCTTTCCCCTTTCCCCTTTCCCCCGGCTTTTGCAGCGCTGGGAGAGGGGGGACTCGCTCCGGGAGCGGGGTATCTCCATCCGCGCCCCCCCGCGCAGCGATGTCCCGCGGGGGGCGCGGGCGGTGCCGAAGGTGCAGCCGGCACCGAGGGAACAAAGGCGGCGGCGGCGGGGAACAAAGAGCGGCAGGTACCGGCGCGGCGGAGGGCGCGGGCAGCGGAGCGGGGCGGCGGCACCGGCGGGCAGGGGCAGGGGCCGGGGCCGGGGCCGGACCGGGCGGGCAGCGCCGCCGCTCCCGCACAAAGGCGCAGCCGGGCCGCGCCGCAACTTCCCGCGGGCGGGTCCCGGCGGGGCACACTCACCGCGGGCGCAGTCCCGGCATCGGCGGCGGGCGCGGGTGGCGAGGGCGGGAGGGAGGAGGAGGAGAAGAAGAAGGAGGAGGAGGAGGAAGGACGGACCGGCCGCTCCCCGCCCCGGCCGCTGCCAGCGAGCGAGCGCGCTCCCCGCCCGCGGGCCGGAGGGCGGCGCGGCCGCGGCCCCCGCAGCCCGGCCCGGCCCGGCCGGCCCCGCCTCCCCTCAGGAGCGCTCCCGGGCCGCCCCGCCCGCGGGACACCCCCGGGACGGCCGGGGCTCCCGGGGTCGCCGGCTGCCCGCCCGTCCTCACCAGCCTTGGCTCTCGTGCGTGGGCTTTCCTGGTGTTTTCCCTCCCGGCGCTTACCGGGACGGCGCTGTTCATCCCGCCCCTCGCGAACAGCCGGGCAGGGCCACAGGCGCTCTGTGTCCATGTGCTGTAGAGTAAGGACTTGTGCTGGAAGTAGGAAAACCTGCGTGTTGTAGGAACCGTTTAATGCTCTGGGAAGGTTTGGGGTTGCAGGTGATAGACAAAAATGAAAGACTTCATCACAGACGTGCAGCACCCCCAAATCAAATTTAGAAGATCGTTGGAGACCTCTCCATTTTCTGCACAGCCTCCGCAGCCCTCCCCAAACCGAGCACCCCTCACCTCAGGGACAGACCCCAGGCACGACCCATCTTCCTTTCCAGATTCAGACTTTCCTCAAGTTTAGGGGCAGCATCATCTGGCCACACAGCCAGGACTCTGGAAGGCAGATGCGGGTCAGTTATGTGAACATACATTGGGGATCTTTTAGAACTCAGAGGAGGGTTTTTGGAGGAGGGAAAGGAAGGAATTCTTTAGATTTGTCCCATTTGATACTGGATAGCTTTTGGCTGTAGACCTCACAAAGTGAGAAGATACAAATATTGGGATTGAGCTTTACTTCACACACCCATAGGTCAGCCAGCTACCCAAAGGGAATGTAACTTTCCAAAAGCCACTTCCTGCCCCTGCCGATACTCTGGGCTTCTCCTCAATCTGCTGGTAAAACATCAACCCACTTAAAAGAGGGAAGCAAGCGAGGTCCTGTATTTGAAGGCTACAAAGCCAAATGTACCTACTAACTCAAGCTTCTCTTCATACCTACAGATCTGCTAAAGAAATCCTGCAAGATTTGGAGCCCTGATTTTCTGTAAGAAAACTTTTCTTTTCCAGGCAAAAGTGAATCCTGCACCATTTTCAGTGTCATTTCAGCTGGAGCCTGAGAGCACAATGACTTGCAGAAGCAACAATCAAAGCTGGCTACAACTTGACTGCCCTGCCTTGGCAAACACCTGGTCCAATTCATGCTTTGTTGCCATCCTGGCAACAAATCAACCCGTGAGGGCTCTTTGTGTACTTTTTGTACTTGTTTTATTGAGGATTAATTAGTGTTTGTATAGTGACACAGCTGTCTGGTGCTCCATGGACTGAGCTGAAGGCAAGGGCCTTCGGGCTGTGCTGTGGTTTCCTAATTCCCATGTTATGGCTACTGTAATGCATATCCTCGAAGTGAAACAAACATTTCGGACTGATTTATGGCTTTTGGCTGCCAGTTTTCAGTCTTGTGCTAGAGGAAGGAGAGAAGAAGATGCAATATCAAAACCAAGCTCTGCTACTTGAAGAATTATTTCAACGCCCCTCTTGAGCACTTGAGGCTCTTGCACATGCCATCAAATTCACCAGAAGAAGTCTCATGGAGCCTTGATCTTTTATACCTCAGAGAACACCATGCCACATTATCTCTCCATGTTCTTCTCACTGACTTTACCCTGCCATGAATCACAGCGTACACAGCACTGCAGGCATGCCAGGCTGTGTCAAACACAGCACAGGTCCCAGCCCAAGGTGCTTCTTTCTACTCAAACTACACATTTCATAACTCGCTTGTAAAGCACTTTGAAGATATGACACTAAGTGTTACTAACACTAAATGGTATTGTTGGACAGGCTTAAGATGAGCAATTAAATAGTAATTCCTTAAAAAATCGTGCAAGACACAAAGGTAGAATTAAGTCATATATGCCTACTTTGTATCCAGATCTTCAGGCTCTTGATTATTTAGACTGACACTGAAAATAAGCTTTCATCTCTTTTTCAACACAGCCTTCCAGCTAGGAGCTGCTAAGGCCCCGTGCTCAGACTATACCTGCTTTGACAGGTATATGGGTGCTGCCAGCAAGGATAGCAAGTGCTGACATGGATCAGGCTTTGTGGAAGGTGAAGAGCTGGACGTGGTGTGAGCAGGGCTCTTGCCTGCTCTCTATGGCTGTCCAAAATAAGCTGCCTGGATGGATGCACAGAGCACTGGGGAAAAGCCCTGCGAGCAGCACTGTGGGGCAGTGATGCAGATAACTGCAGTGGGGATGAAAAGCCCTCACGATTCCTGTGAAATTCCCTCCTGAAAGAGGGTCTGATCAGTTTAGCAGTGATTCTTGCCCCAGCCTTCCCACACCACTCAGAACAGCAGTCACAGAGCGGAATGTTTCTCGTGCAAAGCATGCAGGTAACTCATGCAACACTACAGACTCTGGGAAGAGTGGCTGGAAAGTTGCCTGGTGGGAAAGAACCTGGGGATGGTGGTCAAGAGCAGCTGAACATGAGCCAGCAGAGTGCCCAGGTTGCCATCAAGGCCAATGGGACCTGGCTTGTATCAGCAATAGCGTGCCCAGCGGGACCAGGGCAGTGATCATCCCCCTGTGCTGGGCACTGGTGAGGACACACCTCAGATCCTGGGTTCAGTTCTGGCCCCTCACTACATCAAAGACATTGTGGGGCTGGAGCATGTCCAGAGAAGGGAACAGAGCTGGAGAAGGGTCTGGAGCACAAGTCTGATGAGGAGCAGCTGAGGGAACTGGGGGTATTTAGCCTGAAGACAAGGAAGCTCAGGAGACCTTCTCACTCTCTACAACTCCCTGACAGGAGGGTGGAGCCAGGTGGGAGTCAGGCTCTGCTCCCAGATTAAGATATTAATCTGGGAGCAGAGATATTAAGATATTAAGATGTTAAGATATTGAGATATGAAGTGACAGGACAAGAGGAAATAGTGTTGAGTCATACCAGGGAATGTTTACATTCGGTATTAGGAAAAATTTCTTCACTGGAAGGGTTGTCAGGCCTTGGAACAGGATGACCAGGGAAGTGGGCATTCCTGAATTCAGAATTCCTGAAGATGGAATCTCCATCCCTGGAGGTGTTCAAAAGGCACATGGATGTGGCACTTAGGGACATGGTTTAATGGTGAATGTCATGGTGCTGTGTTAACATTTGGATTCAATGGTCTTAGAGGTCTTTTCCTATCTTAATGATTCTAAGATTTTATGAATTTGCACTCATAGGTCCCACAGTGATGAACAGCATGAGCTTCATGGTAGGACATTCCTTCTATAATGCAGAATTTGCATGTCTAGATTCCAGCATCGGAGGGAGATCAAATGCCCAAAGTCCCAGCCTCAATCTGGCTAAAGTGTTAACTCAGAACCATTGTGATGGCTGTGTAAACTAATTTTGTTTGGATACTCCAAGTTATGTTTGCTCTGCAGTCTGCGAGGACAAACCTTTGGTGACCCTCCTCTTTCCCCTGTGTGCAACCCCCTGTGCTGTGCTGGCACAGTGCGTGCTCTGGAGCTGGGGCTGGGAACCACATGAAAGTTAGCCCTGAAGAAGAATACTTTGTTTTCATCTGGATTACTCCCAGGATTTGATTGTGGTGTGGACACACAAAGAGGTATGTCAGCATGATGGAGGGGGCAGCGGGATCCAGCACAGAGGCAGGAATGCACGAAAGAAGCTGGAGTTGGGAACAAGACACTACAGCAAGAAAACAAGGGATCAGCACTGTGCCAGAAACATCAGCCTCTGTGCCCAGCTGCTCTCTGCTCACCCCATCCCTTGCAGGAGAGAGAAGAATTGGGAAAGGGGAGGGATGGGTGAGAGCGGAAACTCACCTTTGGACTTTCCAAAGAACCTTCCACCCTGCTGGTATAGCAACACCAAGGAAATATGGGTGCAGTTTTGCAGACATCATTTTTGGTGGCAGCATTTTGATGGACCAGTCAGGTTATGCTCCCTCCATTGTGCTGGTGCAGCTCTTTGTGCTGTTGTGTTGTCAAACAGACCAGGAAATGGCTTAAAACAAGCAGCACCCTCCCCTCCTCAGTTATTTTTACCCTGGCTCAGTTCCCAGACACAATTCACCTTGTCTCCACTGAGGTGCAACTGGAGGAAGAGTGCTGGAGGGGGAAAGTGTAGCCATAAGCAGGTGAACAGGGCTCTGCCTAAATCTTCTGTGCCCCTCAAAAATGCCTGTGGCCCAACACCTTGGGGAGAGTTCCCTTCAGCAACCATGGGCAGCTTGTTTGTCAGAATTAGAGAGATCAAAAAAGAGGAAAGGAAGGCTGAATCCGTGCGGGCACGTGCAGCATTTGCATACTATTTTCCTCTGGAAAACATAAAAGGAAATCTGACAGTAATCATGTTAGAAATGCTCCCTCTTCCCCTCCCATTTAATCTAAGCTCTGTGTATGATACTGTCCCTGGCATGTAAGACAGCTCCAGCAGATCGCTGGGGCACCGACGCCACCTCTGACACCCGCGTGTTTCTGCTGAAGTCAGTGGAAACACTTCGATGGTTAAAGGTGCCCATGCCTAAATGCTCTGTTAGGTCACAAGCTAATTTTGGGATGGAGAAGCACGGTTCCAAAAGAGAAAAATAGGTTAATAACACTGAAGTCACAGCGAATCTGTAGGAAATGTCCTGGAATAGGTCCATAATTAACAAACACAGACTTCTCAAAGAAGATATCCTCACCTTCAGTTCCCTTTCCCCCTTGATTTTGCCTGTGGATTGTGGTTCCTGTGGCTAAAACAGGATGAACTGAAGATTTCTACACTTAGAGATTTGTACCTGAACCTTATAGCAGCATCCAAGAGCCAGAACCATGCACTTACATCTTTCTGTACAGGATTGGATTAGGGAGGTGTTTACTGTCTTATGCAGTGCTGGTGTGAACTCCCAAATTTTTCAGAGCCAAGGCACTGGATTCTGCTCATACAGAGGCACATCCCAAGTTAGTCTCCTGAGGACAGGCACCTGCCATCTGAACTGAGCAGGGCTCGTTTGGCTCCATTTATAATGCAGGCATTGTGCAGGAATAAAGCTTTCCACTCTGTTTTCCCACCTCCCAAAGTGCACCACATTCTCAGTTACAGGTGAGGAGGGTTTGTTACACAAAGAGATGTGACTTCAGGTTTCACCCTGAAAATCAGAATTCAAAGATTATCATCCCCAACCCTCAATTCCACCTTAGTGGAGTCTTTTGGATCACAGGTATTTACTAAGGTACCTCTGACCCGACTAAGTCCTGCTTCAGGTACTGAAGTGCCTTTGTGGATCCCACTTGAAATCTTGCATTCCTGATTGGCTTAGTGGACTTAGCAGACTGTGTTTTAGGAGTCTGTTGGACTCCTGATAAGATCAGGTCAAGGTCTTATGGACCTTTAGGAGCCCATAAGAGCTTTGCCCAACCTTATCAGTAAACTCAGGCAAGGTTTTGGGTTTAGAATCCCCTTATCTTAAACCCAAATGTTTATCCACTTTTTTCGCTTACATTAGTCAGTCTAACAAAAAATAATAATACCTCTTCTCTCCTTGGACTGTCACAGCTGCAGCCCTTGTAAGAGCACTGTAACAAGCCTGCAATCAAGACCACACCAGTCTTGTCAGCTTTACCCTCATGCTCCCAGGCTGGCTGTTGCCTCCCACACATTCCATATCCCACCAGCAGTTTGGCATCTCAGTTTTGGCTCCATTTGTCAGAAGTTGTGTGAGAAAAACCTGCCAAGAAACACTACTCAGCTGGCAGATAGCAGAAGCTTGAGAAGCACAGTGTAGTGGTCAAATGCCAGGTCTGGATTCAGGAACCCACAGCATGGATGGGGAAATAACAGCAGCTGGACAAGCAGCTTTTTGTAAAATAGCTCCAATGGCAGCTGCAAGTTCAGGTGCTTGATAAACAGAACTGAGCAGCAGAAGGCAACCAAGGGCTTAGGCATTTTCCTTTTGCTGGCCTCCTCTCATCCCGAAGCACTTTCACTGAGGCTCAGGCAAGACCTGCAGTAGTTTCACTTTGAGCAGTGTTTTAATCCCTTGACAGCTTTTCCTTTCCGTACCATCTCCAAGAATGGAAACGAAGAGAAAAAAGCTTTCTCTGTAGTAAGAGGTATTGATAGTTCTAGGGAACACCTGTGCTGAGGACTGCACAATCAACATCAGAACATGGAAATACTGGACCAGACACCTTTCTCATCCCTCCATGGTCAGGGCAAAGCTCCCTTGAGCAGTTCTCTGGCAGCAGCAGTTTGCTCTGCCTCTGCTTCCCCTGCAACACTGGCATGACTTGGGTGGCTACAGCCCATTTTCAGCCATGATTCAGTGCAGAACAAAAAGCTCTCAAGGGTGGGAAGTGGGGCTAAGGCTTCTTTGGAAGCAGGATTTAGTAATCCCAGTTGCCACCTTTAAAAATCAGTGCCCTTGGGCCCCAGCCAGCCCTCAGCTCTGTCAACATCTTTACTGCCAACTTTACTAACAGTCACACAAATGTAAATCTACTGTGAGAAGAGGATTAAGCCCATTCTGGTTTTATGGCCTATGAAATGTCTCCTGCCCTGCTACCACTGTGCAGTGATACATAACACAGAAAAGGGAATTCAGGCTGCTATTGCATATTCAGAATTTTAAAGGAAAAAATGTAATTTCAGAAACTTTACCAGCCAGCGAAGTGTTTATGCAGACAAGGTTTTTCTCTAAGTCAGAAGCTAAAAGCCTGTACCTTGCCAGATGCTGGTTGAAGTACATAATTTTTTCCTCAAAATAAGATTATCAACAGCAATTTTCCATGCATTCAAGTTCAGGATTTTGTGTGCAAGGGGATTAAAGCTCAGGCAAACACGAGCCTGCCTGAACACTGCCCTGCTCCATGTACTGCTCCCACTTGGGATGAGACCTATGTAGGGGGCTATGTAGGAATCCCTCTAAAATGATTATTTCTTCACTGATGACTCAGTTGGCTGAGATTTGCAAGGGGGACTGAGGGAATCATATTTACGGTTTCTAAAAAATTTCAGTTTGATGTGGGTTTCTCACTCCCTTAGGCTTATCTTTTCATACAAAAGGTTTTGGGTTTTTTGCCATAGAATTCATTCTTGGATTTCAGCTTTTGGGCTGGGCATATATTTTGGTTCCAGGTTTCTGTAGTCCTAGAGCATGGCTCAGACCTCTTAGCAAGATCTCAGTACCACTAAATAATTGTAATGATCACTAACAGAGTAACTCCATTGAGCTGTCAGCAGAAAAACAGCTGAGCTGAATACATATTTCAATTAAAGATGCAGAATTATGCGTATTTATGCACAAGCCTGAAAAGCAGACGATATTTAAAATGTACTTCAGGGCAGGAGATACAATTAATTTTTCATTACGTTCAACATTTATTCAATTTATTTCTAGCTGGAAAGTCTCATTCATTCAGTCTTTATCTGTGTCAAGTTGCTGTTGTGTAAGATTTTGTGGGTGACTGTGACTATTTTGGTCACAAGGGATAGGTAGGGACTATAATGAGATACTATACAGACCCTTGAGGGCACAACTGATGGCATTTGCCAAAATGGGAATCCATCTTCCCGGCAGACCCTCACGTACACACCCTCAGCCTCTCTGCTTCGTCTTTCAGTCCTCCTGGCCAAAGTCTCTTGCAGATCAGAAGGAAAAGTGGCGTGTGAAGGCAGACTGCAGTGACCTCTTGCTTTGGTATGTAGTGCTGTTTGTTTTGGCATTGCAGATATATTTAGTAAACTGTCATCTGTTATAATTCGTGTGGGGACGGATCCCATATTTTTAGAGTTGTTCGCTGTCCTGCATTGCCCAGAGTCTGTAAATTGCTCTGTCATTTACACACTGGTTTATTTTAAAAGCAGTGTTAGTGGACACATGCTGTCCCTTAAACCCATCGTGAGGATCCTGAGCTCCCAAATGCTCATGCAGCAGCATGGAAGGGTTTTTAAGCCAAGACATCTTCTCCTAAGCAAACAATTTGGTATTTATTTACAAGCAGTTTTCCTGAAACCCAGGGAAATGCATTCTAAATGAGACACTCTTGTGTTTCTGACTGTGTGAGACACTCTCCCTTGAAGAGTGGCCTCAGCCTCCCAGGATTATCATCCTCCCTGTGACAGGCCCAGCTATTTTTGGCCACCAAGGCCCCGGTGTCAGGCGCTGGGGGACCTTCTGCTCCACAGGAGCATGTGTTCCAACAATCCCATTCTGTGCAGGCAGCCACCAACCAAGTGTTAGTCCCATCGCAGGTTTGCTTGTTCATCCTCTGACCACAGAGCAACACCTTGCTTGCAATTTGCAGGGGGGAAAAGACCCCATGTTATTTTGTGAATAGCCCAAATATCAGCAATCACCCTCCCATCTCAAAGAAAGGGAAGGAAGTGACAACAGGAAGAGCCCATGCCAGCACAAATCTGAGGTTAAATCACCAGGATCGGTGCAGCATTGCTGTCATTTTACCCCCCAGACCCTGCAGGGCCCTACAGGTGGGACCCCACGACCCCCTGGTCTCCCCACACCTCCCCACAGCCTTGCAACCTTCCATCCCCACCCATGTCAGGGTGAGCTCACCCACCACTGGGGCTGGAGACGAGCCCAGCTCAGACAGCTGCTCACACCTCCTACAGCTGGATTTGGGCTTCCCCAGCCTCTGAGGACAGAAATAAACCCTTGTTCCCGCTGCCAATCAGGGCTTCTCCTTTCATTATCACTCCTAAATTGCTCCTGACATGGGCTTGTTCTGTGCAAATGCCATTTCTCACTCAGATGTACACTAGAGACAGGGTCTGTGGGTGCAGCAGGGAGCTGAGCTGCCCCTTCCAGTTTTGAGCACCAGAGGAACCTGCTGGACATCTCCCTGCTTCCATACAGTGAATCCCTGGCCCTGATTCTGCAGAAATACACTAAAAGCTTTTTCCAGATTTTAATTTCTGGAGAATATCAACTGATACATAGGCTAGTGTAATACATTATCATGTATCATGTACTGCTCATATTTTAAAGAGAAAGGTCAAAGGAGAACACCAAGGCACGGTGCAAATTTTGTGATGATGCCAGTTTTTCTGAGAGTCGTTATTTTTAAGGTTTGCAGCACCTAAAACCCAGGACTCTCCCATGGCAAAGGGAGAAAAAGGGTAAGAAGACCCCGTGCACAACCCTGGAGGTGTCAGAGGTAATGGAGTGCAGGACCTCGTTCCTGGTGGAGGCAGGCAGAGGTTGGGCCTGTTCAAGCCTAAGTTGATCAAACTGATGCTTGAGCCTCTTCAGGGTTTGGTGGGCAAGGAACAAAAAGTTCTGAGTGACAAGGACAAGGGCAAAGAGGAGGGAAATGTGGGTGTGAAGAGGAATGAAGTCCTGGCAGAGCCAGGGCTCAGGTGGAGGGTGGCAGATGCAGGACCATGCTGCTCCTCCAAGACACATTCCTGTCTTTTCCCACCACCTCTAGCCAGGTGCCCTTGACATCTCCTCTGCATTCCACTGGCACTCGTGGGAATCTTAAATCCCAGCTTAAATGAGCTGATGCAGCTGCAGAGCAGTCTGGAAAAAGATGTGTAGTTGGTTATCAGTGGGCTGGCTACAGCCAGCACAGGGAGCCACGGTTGATGGATCAGGGAAAGGGAGAGCAGGCAGGGCACAGGATGCAGTTTCTGGCAGCTCTGCCCACACAGGTAAGCATGAGCCAGCATTTTGTTCAAACTGATCTAAGTGGGGCAGTCACAGTGGGGTGATCCCATCCTGAGCTGCCTCAGCTGTGCCCTCTCCTTCCATCCTGCACCAGGTTTAGTGATGGGAGGTCACCAGAGCGAGTCAGCTCAACCAGCAGACCCAACAGAAAGCTGCTAGGAAGCCTTTCTTTACGGTGAGTGGGGTCAAACACTGGAATAGGCTCCCTACAGAGGCTGTCAATGCCCCCAGCCTTTCAATGTCTAAGAGGCATTTGGACAATGCCCTTAAAAACGTGCTGTAACTTTTGGTCAGACGGTTGGATGAGATGTTCAGTGTAGATCCCTCCCAACTGAAAGATTCTAGTCCATTCTACTCTTCCATGGAAGTACTTTCTGGGATGCTTCTGATCAATCACATCAGCTTACTGAACAAATTCACCCCACAGATGTATCACCACTAGATACAATGCAGAGGGAGTAATCTTAAACGTGTGTTTTTGTGATATGGCTGAGCACTTTTACCTGCCCCAGCCGCTGAGGTTCTGTCCCTGATCCCTCCCCATCGCACTCTGGCTGGGCAGGACCGGGGTGCTGGCACTGGTCCCCACTGACCATGGAGCCACCTTGCTCTTCAGGGGCCTGAACCAACCAACAGCTCATTGCAAGGAATAAAAATATCTCCAGGCTGGGCCGGCTGAGTGCCCTGGCACACCGTGCCAGGGGCACTGAAGCGAGGGATCAGGGGAGCTGGATGTGCTGGCGTTGGATGCATGGAGCTGTTCCCAAAGCCACCCCTCCAGTGTGACCTTGCAGGGCCATGGGAGGGCCACGGGAGGCAGAAACTGCTGCTCGCAAGCAGATGTGCAGTGAACTGTCCAACTATAGCCTTCTGCAGCAAGATCCAGCAATCTTGGCAATCCA
This sequence comes from Acanthornis magna, assembly GCA_036785705.1. NCBI lineage: Eukaryota > Metazoa > Chordata > Aves > Passeriformes > Acanthizidae > Acanthornis > Acanthornis magna. The sequence continues at coordinate 816,541 of JAWUZG010000097.1, forward strand.
GGGTTGCCCGGGCCCACAAACCACAGTTATGAGCATGAGCAAGAAACCTATGAAAACTCTGCTTTTCTAGTTTTGAATATCAGGGCTCCAGATATTTCACCAACTTGCAGCAAAAAGCCAGGTCAAGGTCTCTCCAGGCAATACAAACCAAGCTGCATGGAGATGTGCATGAGCAGACTGCACTTCTATAAAAGCACACAACTTTTAGGACGAAACTCAGCTCTTGCTAGTGCAAGGGAAGGTAAGCTGGGTGCGGGAGAGCATGTGCTTGCTGGAGCAATGGAACAACTCATCTCCAAGTGCCTGATGGGCCCTCAAGAAAGCCCTGCATGACACAGAAATGCTGCTATTTCACTACCACCATGGACTAAACCAAAATGTAAATCTCTCTCAAGTTCAAAGCATGACTCCATGCTGTTCCAATAACAGAGTTCACTGCGTAATTTGGCTCTGTGCTCTTTATTCACTTCAGACAAGTCCAAAAATGAAATGGGATTGGGGTAAGAGGCCAGAGCTGAAGTTACTCATAGCTGATGTTTAGTTTGTGCCATTAAACTTCCATTTTCAGTTCTACTAATCCTTTATTGTCATGACAACTTTGAAGATCCATTGTAATTGCAATGTAATGAAAAAGCTGAATCCGGAGATGTAGCTGCAGAAGGGTAATCTCCTCCTGTGCTTTGTATTTAAAGAAGGTGATTAACTGTACATTTCAGGGACGGATTGAAGTGATGAATTTTAACAATGACAAAGTTCAACAATCAGGAAATCTTAATTTAAAAAATCTATCTTCTATTTTAAATTTCTTTTTGCAATGGTTCTCCGCAGTCATTTCAATTTTTAAGGAAAGGTTAAGTTTAGAGACTGTGGGAATTAATTAGATGTTACTAACCAGGAGGGTACCTGTGGCTTTTACTTATTCAAATGAGTCTGTATCTTATATGCATTTATTCAGATTTGTAATTATATTTTAATAAAACTATTAGAAATGGTGAATAATGCTGCATTTTTAACATGATTCTTTTTCTCTTAGGTCAGGTTGGGTTGTGATTAAAAATGAGTATGCAAGTGTTTTAAAATTTCATTTTACTCTACAAAATAACTGTTCTGGATACATATGGGAAATGACACGTAACTTATACTTTAAAAAAAAAGAAAAAAAGCTAACTGGTTCATTAAATAAAGGAGCATTTCCTGTAACTGGATTTGGAATTTTTTTCTGGATTTCAGGAAGTGCTAGCTCTCATCCTCAGCCATCTTCCTTTCTTAGATAAAAGAAAGAAAACAAGTTTTCCTGCATTTTTAGTTGTCAATTAGTTTCTTGATCTGTCCTTAGCCAGGTAACCGAATAAACTGGAAATAAGAAATACTCTTTCTGCCCCAGCAGACCACGCTCTTGTCAGAGCCAGAACCCTGCCTGGTGCCAGCGCTGGCAGAGCACCTGCGGGTCACATTTAATTATAAATAGCCCTATTTCTGGCAGCGTAAATACAATTAAACAACTCCAAGGAGCACAGTGGCTGTTTGGAGGGCAGTGCCAGGCGCTGGGGTGGGCTCCCATCAGCGCGACAGAAGAAGCCAAAAGCTTCCTCCTGAAGAAGCCAAAAGCGTTTTGGTGCAAATCTTCTCCGGGAAATGTGTGGTGCAGGTGCCGGCTGGCAGGAGAGTCCCCACCAGCCCGCGGAAAGCCTGGCTAAATGAGCGAGCATCATTAGAGCTTTAATGAGCCCCCGGCGGTTCGCAGGAGGGACGCTGACATCTAGCGGGGAACGCGCGTCACTCGGGCCGCCGGCACAGAGGCTTTGGGAGGGATTGCTCCGAGCAGGAATCACCGCCGCGGCTGGAAAAGAACCAATAACGAGCAGCTTGAAAGTCAATGTCAATGACTGAAGTGACCCCGAGTTTCTGGGGCAGAGCTGGTGCCTGGCACCGAGACCAGCCCCGTTGTTTTTCACTCTGTTTTAAGCATCATGGAGTCAAACCTTCTCATTCCAGCCTTAAAACGGAAGGGTTAAAGCAGCAGAAGGAAGGGATCTTGTCGATCTTAACTCTATTTCATACTACAACCCATTCTGTACTACAGAGATTAATGTTTCCTGCTGACATAAATACCGAGCAGGGGCATGTGCTGGATGTTGCTGCTCTACAATCACATCTGACAACAGCTGTGAAAACCTGAGAAATCAGAATTTTTATGCCCATAGTCCGTGCCTCTCTGTGCTCCTAAAGGGACAATTTGCCAACAAGTTGGATTAGAAGAGAAATGAAAGGAAGAGGTGTTTCCCTAGAAACCTGGAAAGGCAATAGCCAGTTTTATAGCCCTGATTGATAAGAACAAAGATATTGAAGGGAATGATAAGCCTCCTGTGGCTTAGAAACAACTGTGAGATTAAGGTGGGAGAGCCCATGATGGGCTACCAGAAAAACTTGCTACCACAAGAGCCAGCAAAGGAGAGGCTGAAAAACCAGGGGATCTGTGCTTTTAAGGTTTATTTTACTTTTTAAACTCTAGGTGGATGAGGTCTACGCATAAGCATTCTGTTTGGAAAATGCAATTACATGTCAGGACAAAGCCTGACAAAGACTGAAAAGGTTAAATTCCACCAAGAGCTAACTTTCCTAGAGGAGACATTGAGGCAGAAGCAGTTTCCAGGGGCTTCCCCAGGAGAGGGGCAGCAAGGCAGTATTGGCAGGGTTGCCCAGGACCCCAAACCACAGTATTGAGCATGAGCAAGAAACCCATGAAAACTCTGCTTTTCTAGTTTTGAATTATAAAGCCTGTAATCAAACAGGGCATATTCTCAGGCAATACGTAGAAGAGAATGTCTGATTTTCATTGACTTATGGAAACTCCTTAAAAAGAGGCTGCAAAGAAAATTTACAACCTCTTTTTGATAAAGAAAAGATTTAATCTGGACCCTAAACAATGAGGTTGGTTACACAGAGAGCTAAAGCATTCCTCAGTTTAGGCTTGTTCATTAAAACTTAACATTAATAGAGAACTCTCTATTGTTCAGGATTGTTGTAGTGCTCAGCCTAAATCTCAAGGTAAATACTTGACTCATGTTTTCTGCTCTGGTAGTGTATTAAATAGGCAATAGAGCTGCTCCCCAAATAAAGGGTCTTGTGTCACACAGTGTCCCTTTCAGCAGCTGCAGAAATCTTGCAAACCCTGCCAGGCTCCCTGCCTGACTTGGCCAGAATAGCAGGACTTGGATGCAGAGGGATGCTGAACCTCTCATCCACACACCCCAGATGCCCGTGGAAACACTGGAAAGCAGGAATGCTTTTCTGAAGTGATTTCCACTGTGGTAGTTTCTGTTAAAGCAAAGTTCCCAGTATCCCGAGTTATTGCAGTCATACAACAGCATTTCACCCATTACATTTCATTACCTTTTTCCCCCCCTCTTTTGTTTGCCTTTGCAGTTTGGAGCTTTGTTAAAGCTTTATTGGGACCCTAAATTGAAACTCGGCAAAGCTACTCACAGACAAAGCAAAGCTGCAGCTGGAGAGAACAAACAGTAATCCCTGCCAGCCGCGAGCTGTGTTTGCTCAGTAAAGTGGACTACATGGAAACAGCAATGTGTATTGAACAGGCAATCATGGCTGCACTTGGCTGCCTGTGAGGATTCTCTTCCAGTCTCCAATGCCAGAGCTGGAGGCTGAAAACCAATTCCCAGTAGTGCCTCTTTGGCCAGGCAGTATCAGTGTTACAGACCCACCATACATGCTCATGTATTTATTTTCTCTTGTGAAACACCCAGACAAGACACAGCAGCACTCACCTGAGGGCTTGTGGACAGCAATATGAGTACGGAGGTGGCAAAGCTGCCGTCACCTTATGTGTGCCAGCTGATGTCACAGCTTCCAGGTGATGTTACTGATCAGATACCTCCCAGTCCCACAACCCATTCCATTAACACCCACACAGATGCCTGAACACATTGCTGAAACTCAGGAAACCTCCTCCAGCAGTGCACCTCTTTTACTTATTTACCAACAGTGGCTCATTCTTGTCCCCAACATGTGCCCATAAAGCACAAGAAGCAGAAAGCAATGGAAGCAGAAGGGTTCCTTTCCCAGCTGTGTAGTCAGGGCTGTCAGAGAAGGGCCGATGTGCAGCTCCCAAGATCCAGGCCCCTTTAATCTATCCTTACTCAAGGCTTCCCGTAGTTTATTATGGGTCAGTAACTTACAGGTTTACAGAATTGCAGAATGGATAAGGTTGAAAGGGACCACACTGGGTCAGCTGGCCCAACCTCTCTGCTCAAGTAGGGAAACACAGGTCATGCCTGTATTCTTGCTATCCTTGTCAAACAGCACTTTACTACAATATTAGAATTATAGAACCCATGGTTGGAAAAGACCTTTAAGATTATTAAGTCCAGCTGTCAACACAGCAGCCCCACCATGTTCTCAAGTGCCATATCCATGCAGTTTTTGAACACTTCCAGGTATGGTGAATCTACCACTGGTGATGCAATTGATTTGAATAGGCTCATATGTAACCTTTTAAACTCCCCACAAAACATGAGGGATGTGATGCAGAAGTACCAGGTGAAATTTGCAGATATAGAGAGAACTTACCTTAAAAAAAAATTAGAACTAACCGAAATGTGGAAGGCAACAAAGAAACTGCCCTGAAAAACCAGACAGTGGGATTGTAACAAGTTGGTGTAAGAAGTTTTGGGTCATTCCCCCCCAGCCTGAATTATGTAGAAGGCTGTTAGATTTCTACTGTCTACATTTTTTGGTGATAGATGCAGAAAATGCATTTAAAGGAAGGATCTGCAGTGGGGGAGATTCAGGAATCTGGGCATACAAGGAAAAGCTATTGCAGAAATTTCATCAGAGAGCATTTGCTCGTGAGATTTGCACATTTCTCTTTACTGTCACCAAAGTGAATGAAATGCAAACCAGAGCGACTTCCTAAAGTTTTTCAAAAGTCTTTACTAAACCTTGGAAATGGGGGACAAGTGAGACTGCCCCACCTGGAAACAGTCCTACTAAAGGCTCTCAGCATTGGGTGAGACTTCCTGCATGGCTGTGGTGGCCACGTGGGCAAGACTTACTTATGAATCCCACAGTTTGGGGAAGGGCATCAAGCAGTTGGACTGAATGTGCCCCCAGTGGCTGAGGCTTTCTGTGGAGCAGAGGACCTGCTGCACATGTGTGCAGCACAGCGTGCAGGCTCTACGGCTGTGCACAATGTCCTGACCCATGGGAAGTGCTCATGGAGAGAGTCCTTTGAGATTTCAGCTCCTGCACCTCTGGAAATCTTTGCCAAACAGAAAGGACAAAACCAGAGAAAAGCAGTGGATATATGGCAGCCTCAAGTGCACCTATAAATTCCAGCATTTTCAGGCATTCTGGCACAACCCCCACAGCCAATCACCCAAATTAGCCTCCTGTTAGATTTAATAAGCATGGAGAGCCCAATACGAGTGTCCTGGGAGGCCTATGTGTGCCTTCTCACACACAGGTTTCTCTTTACCTTCATCTGGAAAGCTGACTAATTGACTCCAAGCTATGTGTAATGTTTGTGCACACAGTCTGGGAATGCTGCTCCTCACAACCCTACACATGGCACACATTGCCAGAATTTCCTTCCCAGATCCCTTTTACTTTTTGCCACAGATTTCTATCCCCCTGGTTTAGGTTTCTCTTCGCCCACACTGCACCTGCCTCCAGGGTGCCTAAAAGGCTGACAGTGGCCAAGTGCTGCAAAAAGAAGAAAGAAATTGGTGTCTTCAGACCAGCACCCCATGGCTTGGAGCAGATGTCTCTTGGCAGTTTCTGGGTTGGTTGTCCTTGCTCCCCACTCCCACATCCTGACGTCCCTGGCTGCCAAGCTCCATGTCCACTGGGGCAATGCTGGTACTTGCAGGTATTTTCCTACATGTCTCCACTCCTCCTTTAGCTCAGCAGATGCAGTTCTGTCAGTTCAAATTCATAAATGCTGTGATTTATTTGATGCACAGATCGGCACATTCATGCATTTACTACAGGCAGTAAACCTCAGGCCTGGCGTGTATTTGCAGATGCATTTATGTAATTAAACTTTTAGGGGTAATTACTCTAATTGCCTAGCTTGACTTGTTAAGCCTCCCATTCGGAAGATGAAATTCATTTACCTAAAGAAGCTTTATTTTCACGTCCCCTTCATTCATATCTGTCCCTTATACCACTGAGGGCTTTGCCATATCCCCTTTGCCTTACATTAGAGGTAGGCAGTGACTAAGGGCTGCTTGATCCTCAGAGCTGGATGCACATGTTACAGGGGGGCTGCAGCCAGGAGTGCTCTGGTGTGTCTGCTTGCACAGCCCCACAGTTTCCACAGTTACCTAACCCAGCTGTAGCCCAGCATGGCCATCCCCCCTCATTCCCTCCACTCAACAAGCAGCACAGGCTGAAGAGCCCTGTGGGGTCTGGCTGAGCAGTGTGGGTGTCTGCATCCGTGTAGGAGCTAATCCCTCGTGTCTGCAGAACTCCCTGGTCCGTGTGTTCACAGATGAATCTGCAAATGAGAGAACACTCTGCTTTGAGCACAAAGCTGCAAAGACCTTCATGTTATAAAACCCAAGCCTCAGCATATGGGCTGTGACTTCACATTTTGTCTGTTTAGATAAGAACATGCTGCCTGTTCGATTACTCTTTACACAGGCTCAGGTTTAATCACTGGTGTGCCAAAGGGAGATATGCCTTCATTCTTGAAATAACTCTGTGCTGCTTGCACTGAGCTGAAGGGTCCTGAAGGAATGGAGCTGTTGTAATCACCCCCAGCACTCTCAGCCTTTCTGAAGACACAGACTTTCACGTGTTGATCATGCACTGCCCTGATCAGCCCTACCCAGCAGCCTTTTGCTAGAGGGTAAATTTTTGTTTTTCCAAACTGGATGGCTTTCCCAACTCTTTTCAACACATGTAGAAGTTATTCTCAGAAAAATTACCACTAGGATCCAGAGCAAAGACATGGATAACCAGTCCTTAGCTTTGCAAATGCACTGACTTATGATATCTTAAAGCCATGACACAATGAAGATTAAAATAAATAGTACGGATGGGTGTTTTCTGTATAGCCTTTCTTCTCTTTCTGGACAGCTGGACTTATAGCAACTCCTACATTAATCTGGACAGGTGGAAAGAAAAATGGGGCAAACTCATTCATCCTCTTTTAATTCTCTGAAATAGCTCTTAATGAGATTTTATTGTCTACACAGCATGTATAAAATAGGCAATGATCCAACATTAATTTTCACGGTGGTATCCTTTGGAAAATTTATTTAATTTGCATGTGGGTTTCATGCACCAACAATACACATTCCAGACTCCCATGAATAATAACAAATACCCTTTATAACATGCCAGGGCACGGTGGCCCAGCATGAGAACAAACCTCTTCTTGGAATTCAGAGGTACCTGCTCCTGCCTGGCACCATGTCCCTGTACCACTAGGTGGCTTTTCATCCCCATAGTTTGTACCTCTTTCTCCACAAGTAGAGGGAGTCTGCTCCTAAGTGCGACCATCAAACCGGTGAAGAAGAGAACAAAGCTAAGGCATCTTTCAGGAGATGAACTCTTAAATTCCCACAGTTTTACAGTGAAATCTTTACCAATCCCTTATCTGTCCTTCTAATGCTCTGAGTTAGTGGCTTATTCCCGGATTTTGGGTATCCTAAGGTATCTGCTCAGATACATTTCTGTTAGCTATGGAACGTGGCAAAATAGTGCATGTGTTGAATTTCATAATAGTCATTTTTGTAATTCATTAGCATAAACCAGTTAGTAACAGACAATCAGGATGTGTATTTGTTAATGTAATATGTTGCCTCACCATGTTCTCAGGAAAAGTAAATCCAGCTTTGTCTTCTCAGACATTTCACTCATTTTTTTAACTTAACCTTTTTAACTACAGATCTTTGCTCACACTTAAACACTGCAAATATATGGCTATGGATAGTATCTTTTTCAAGTAGCATTCAGTGTCTGAAGTTTTCTCCAAAAAGCAAAGCTCTGAGGGGCTCATTGACTGAAGCACAGAAGAGTATGGGGGGAAAAATGAGGGTCATGAATCCATAGCTGTGTTAAAAAAAGTAAATATCCTCCACCTAGTTTTTGTTTAAGTTTCTCCATGTTGAATATCAAGCATTTTATTGGAAGAACCAAGCAGCTGAGATGGGCAGAGAGAGACCTAAGAGATGTTAAAATTTCAGCAGATGAACTCAAGATTTGCATTTTTCATTCATTTCAGACATTTTTTATCTTTTCACATATTTAACACTTGTTTTCTATTACAAAAATGGTAATATATTCACTGGAGAGAATCCATGGAGCTGTCTCCTGACAAGAGCGCTTCAGGTGGGAAAAATTAATTGCATCAACAGCTCTTTCAGGTAGAACACATGGAATCCACGTGTAAAATTTAGGGGGGCTAATCCTGCAACTAATTTAATACACGTGAGGTAAGATTTCAAAGAGGAAAGTCAACAACTGATGAAAAAGCTGGAGAAAGCTCCCGCTTTAGAAAGCAGCAGAGAGTCTTGTTCGGAATACGAGCTGTATTCCAGCTGAGTAAAAGCCAGCTCCTATCTCCAGACATTCAGCAAAGATGGACACAAGTCGGCAAGAGTTTGAGAAAAACACACCTGGAGCTGCTCTGCATTGGCGCAGCACTGCTTGCTCTTGTTTGCCATGTCCTAATTTGTGCTGTTTGGATCTCTGCACTGATTGTAGCTACCAGGTTTTTACACCAGCTGCTTTTCAATACACAGCTTTCCCAGAGGCCCTGGATTTCTGAGGAAAGAGGAAGATCGCAGTTAAATTTATTGGAGCAAACTGATGCTCAGTAAAAGCTGTGCTGTGGGAGGTTCAAGTTGGACATCAGGAGGAATTTCTTCACAGGGAGGGTTGTTAAGCATTGGAATGGGCTGCCCATGGAAATGGTGGAGTTACTATCCCTGGAGGTGTTCAAGAAACAACTGGATGTGGCACTTGGAGCCATGATTTAGTTGACAAAGTGGTGTTTGGCCAAAGGTTGGACTTGATGATCTTGGAGGTCTTTTACACCCTAAATGATTCTGTGATTCTGTAGTAATATAACTGAATAAAGAAAGCAATTAGGAATATGTGATGCTTTTTTTCATTATACAAGTACCTTTCAAGCCACCTTTATACAGCTTAAGTGTCCATAGTATAATCCAGCTAAAAGCTGTGTTATCACATTAGCCTGGTGCTGATTCACAGCCAATATACTCTGGTCCCAGGGGATTTTCTGCTGGAGCTTGGCACCACATGGATGCAGACATACAGCTTTTGGTGGGCACGGAGCGTGGGTAAGAGCCGTCTGTGTTATCTCGGTGTAGGTGCATGTCTAGGCTGATCTTTAAGTTACAATTATCCTAATCAAAATTAAGTATTGATTTTTCATGCTCAGACAGATGCATCATAATCTGTGTTTTTGCTTTGGCCTGGCACAGTTTGAACCTGTGAGTGCTGGCAGTGTTTCCTGGCTAGTGAGTGCCTCAATTTGTGGCTTCACTTGCTGAAAGGCACTGGAAGAGTGGTAAACCTCTGAACAACATCTGATCTCTTGGCTGTCCCTCAAACTGTATTATCTCTGCAAACATGCACTTCCCTTAATCTCTATATAATCTTCTCCCAGACAGAGTAATTAAAAAAAAGTTCCATGTCTTTTCCTTAGCTTCTTTCAGCTAAGCATTTTGCAGCCTCCCCTCCTTTTGCCAACAGTCCATAAATTTTGTCCTGTGATTTTATTTTTTCTAATCAAACTCTTTACTACTCTGTCAACTCTGCTCTTTATACAGAACATTTTTCAGGTGCAATGCTCTCTTTGCCCCTCTTCACCTTGTGGAGATTATTCATGTGCCTGAAGAGCCCTTGTGGAAGCAAGCTCTGATCCCAGCTCTGCATGGTTTTCAAACGCTCCCATCCATGAATGTCTGTCATCTCTTCTTATCTCACTGTGCCCACGAGCTGGAGCAGGCAGCTGTGGTGCATGAGAAAGGTGAAGTCTCCGTGCCAGAGCTATTTCCTGACGTGCTGCAGGTCTGGATGCACAGAGGGATTTCAGCAGGATGGCTCCCAGTGAGCACAAGCACTGGCACAGGAGGCAGCACCCAGATGGGGCTATCAAAGCGACAGCCCAGGGCTGCTGTGGGAGGCAGCTGGATGCCTCTCCCAGTTGTGCCCAGGGCAGGGCTACCTCCTGCCCACAAGGGCCCTGTCCTTCTTCCAGTCCTTGGAAACACCCACTACAAAAGTCATGGGTCCAGGGGGGATGTGATATGCTTTCCACAGGGTTGGTATTTCTGTTAGGTCTTCCTCTTCAAAGCTTTTCTCTTGTCACTGCCAGGATTATCATCTTCTTTGTTTTTAAGCCTTTGTTAATTCTGTGCTAATCACGGGACACACATGCACTGTGCTGTGATGCTTTTACTGTTTTGCTATACTTCGACATCCATTTTCCAGCACAACAAATAAATATTGTTATAATCCAATATTCTTAATTATTTTGACTCTGGTTAGACCACACAGGGAAGAGTGTGAAAACAGCTTTTTCAAAGTATCTTTTTGTTTCTTCAAAGTATGTTTTTTGTTTCTTCAAGGACTGTACAGGCAGTTTATACCTTATATTTTAATTGCCTGTGGTAAGGAAACATCAGTGGATTCAATGTAATAATATTTTTCTACATGAGTGCCAAAGATCACTAAATCTACAAGGAATTTATTCACAAAAGCAGCTATTCATTGCATTTATAACATTTTTTGGGCACTTTTCACCAGTTGATTTATAAAGGAAATCAGTGTCCTTATTTCACAGTTACTGGTACAGGAGCACAGAGAGGAAAAAGGACTTGATAAGGTTTACTCTTCCTAACAACATGATTGCTTGCAAAGGGGTTAAGGACTTCTGGCTTCTCTTGAATTTATTTGAAATTAAGAGAGCCTTGGAGGCCTATTAAAACTATCAACGTTAACCTAAATAATTTCTTTACATTTCAATCTATGAATCATCTTTACAGGGAGTATTTCAACACTAAGAAAGGAAGCTGCATCTTAATTCTATTAGCAGTAGGCCCAGAGGGTTCTCAAAACTAATTTCCAACATTTTATGACCTTGTCAAGATTCAAACATGTTCAACTTCCAGCACTGAGTGCCTTCCCTGTGACTTCAAAGGGATGTGTGAGCATGATGCATACAGATAATCCCTTGCAGAATCACAGCCCTGGTCAGTATCTTTACTGGAAATTAAATACTTCATGGTGGGGTATTACAAAGAGGTATTATTTTGTAATTACACACTGGGGAGAATAGTGTGACTGCCTTTAATTTGGAGATCACCTCATGCTGGAAACCTGCACAGACTGCCTTGTAAAAAAAGTCCCTTAAAGTAAAAGGTGGCATTTTCTAAGGTCTTTCTTTAAGTGCCACCCAGGTTCATGCACACAGGCCTCCTCCACCTCTGCGTGAAGAGAGCAGTTATATTAGTAACTGTATGCGGCCAAAAAAGCTGCTGAAACCAGAAGGCTATAAATGACTATTTATACAAACCTTTTAAACTTCAGGTTTCAAACCGTTTAAGCCAAAATATATAACTCAAGCCAGACTTGCTGAAGGCATGGCTCAGGTTCAGTGAGACAGATCATAAAGCTTAGACAGGCTTACAGAGAATCTGATCTGAGTTTCAGATTTGTAACTTACGCTGGTTTGAGGTTTTCTGGCAAGTATTTTGCATGCCTTAACAAATACAACTGCATTTTAGTTTTTACAGTGTCAGGGGCATTTGAACACCAACACACCCTTCAGCCCTGCTCCAAGGGGTTTGCTGCCCGGGTTCAGGGCCAGCTCTGTAACCTTGCACAAGACTGCAAGGAAAAGAGCTGTGAGAAGTCTCCTCCAGGCTGGGATTTGCCTGGCCTTGTGCCTGATCCTGCCCTGACCTCCTTGACTTGCCTTCCTGGCTTGAGCATCGCTCTTCCTCCCTGCTGTGGCTTTGCACAGCCATCATTGGGCTGCAGCTGATTCTGGCTGGTGTCACCAGGCACCACAGTCTGCTCTGCTCACTGTGCGGGGATGCTAAAAGACAGCATCCCAACAGACACTGAGCTCATAATAAAAGAGTCTGACATGTGGCTTTTCCAAGCACTTGTTTCAAAAATGAAAACAGCTTGTTAAATTTCACCAAAAAAATCTACCACGTCTTCATTAAAAGTCTTGCAGGCAGTTGTCCTATAGTTAAACAATAGGGTCTGGCACTTGAGTGAAGTTCGGTTTGCCAGGATTTCACTGGACATGGTATGCAAGAGCAGCAAAATGATGATGCACATCTCTTGCAACATTTAGATGTGATTTCCTTCTGGACACGGAAGTCCTGGTGCCATTTTAGTGAGGGTTTTGATGGAGGGTGGTGATTTTGTTAGGCAAAGAAGGTGTTCTTATTACACCTGAAATAGGTCTGTTAGTCATTGCTACACCGCGTTTGCCTTGTTCTCTCCATTATTCTTTGGATATATTGCTACTGGCAGGAATGCCAGATCTTGCAGACTCAGAGGCTGGAAATTTCTCTAGGACAGAAGGGTAAGGTCTATTTACGCACTGGATAATATGCAGAAACCTGTGATTTTATCTAGGAAGCGTTAACTTTACTTAGGCTTTGTTTATGATTTGGTTTTCTAAATTATATTGGATAATTATTGTCTACTCATCCAAGGACAGATGATATGTTCTCAAACAACTGTGTCACCCTGTGTCTCCAGTTTCTTAATGAAGACCAAGTTCATAAGGAAAAATGAGGAAGAGTCCTGTCCTATGTAGGACTTACAAGCCATATCCAAGAAAGAAATTACTCTACTAAGGGAATGATTCTGTCCAGCTTTTTTTTTTTCCATAACAAATCCAGTTTTGCTCTTGTTATTGGCATTGTCATGAGGACTCTGCCACTGCTTTTCTTCATCTGGCACTTAAAGGCTGAGAAAAATATGAACTATAGTCACATGACACTGGTACTACCATATGACCAGAAATGTGAGCACTCCACTGGTGCTGGTAAGATTAAAGAGTAGGACAGAGGTGCTTGTACAGCTTGTGGCTGCAGAAGTTCTGCCAGACACACTGTGTACACAAAGCCATAGGGATTTTTAAGAGTTCTCCTGACTGCACATGTGGGTGAAGTATCAACCAAACAAATGCAGGGGAGGAAGCAGACAGAGCTAATGAGAACAAGGCATATTGTAAAATATGTATGGACACATGTATACATTATACTGAGGGGAGCACAGTCATAAGGCAAAATCAGATTCCAGAGAATGAGCACTTCCAGCCTACAAGAAATAAGGATAAAACCATCTGATTAGCCAGAGAACTGGCAAATTTTAAGGCAAAGTGAGCGTGACAACTCCAGCCCCTTCATGAATAGTGTTTTATCTTCCTTTGTTGCCTGGCTAAGCTGGTTTGAAAGCCACTTCATCAGCAGTATGTCGTCTCTAGTACAATAAAGGTGCAAAACTACACAATCCTTAGAATGTTCAGGTCCTTAACTGATTAACTTATATTGCAAATCCCTCCAGTCATGTTATAAACGTTTTTCTTTCTAAAATACAGTGATCAAAAAGTTATGCAGCCTCCTACTGCCCCTAAAATTAACAGCTTCTTTAAAAAATGCTTCTACTATACATCATCTTTTATTTGTTGCTCTTCAGGAGCCATAGCAGATCACGAGGGTGGTATCAGAAGATGTATGGGTAAACAAACACAGAGTTGCTGCATCCTAAAATTACGCTTCAAGCATGGTTGCTCCACAGCTCTGTGAATCAGCAGTCTCATGTTCTTGGCCAGTTTCTACCATTTACATATCCTGACTCCAGACCTACAGCTGCATGACCTGGTTGCATGACTAATTTCACTGAACTCCCGAGGGCAGGACTTCGGGGGCCTCCAACTGCAACTCCCAGTACCTGTGGATTCAGACACTTAATCACGAGCCTCTGCTCCCTCCTCAGCCAAAGCAGTTAAGCTCCATCAAATGTGGATATCCTACATCCCAATCACCAAACTACTTGTAATGCACTGTATTGCTAGATCTCTTTCTATTCCTCTGACAGAGGACTTTAACTCAGGAGGGATGGAAAATGCAATGCCCTGGATTATGACATTACCTAGTGGCTACCACAGCCTTCTGAGTCAGGAGTTGCACTCCATCAGGCCAAGGTGAGACTGAACTAAGATTTCCCATTCCCTAGCTGACTAGATTTATTAAGATATTATGGGAAGAAAGCTCTGCTGCTTTTCTTCCCTCACCCTTTCCACAGAAGCCTGTGGTTTTTCTGTGAATGGTACTGGCTCAGTGCTACAAGGCTCTGAGTGTGCATGGCAGAGTGGGCTTCCCCAGGGACTCAGGTGGAATACAGATATTCCTTTGCTGTGTTCATGAATCAGGCTGAGAGCCTGACCCTACTGGTCACTGACACCTGTGCAGTCATGGGCAGCCCAGTTTAGCAACCTAGGGAACTGCCAGGACAAATGAGCAGGCGGTAGGAATTTTTACATACCTCTAGGTCTAGCTGCCACAGCAGAAGATAGTTTTCTTGAGAGGTATCTACAATATAGGTAGTTTTATTGAAATTGGTCAGGTGAATCCACCTGAGTCCCATTTCTGGTGCCCAAAGTAAACATTGTACAACCTATCCATTGTGACAGTGCATTTATTGAATGACTTGGATGTTTGAGGGCAAGTCACATAATCCTATGTATTTTAACTCACCACCCCAAACATCATAATTACTTACTTCATGATGGTATTTTAAGGGTTCATTTACATTTGAGGAAATGGCTCAGGATCCCCAGAGAAATGGTCACAGCACCAAACCTGCGAGAGTTCAAAAAGTGCTTGGACAACGCTCTGGGGCACATGGCGTGGGGTGTCCTGTGGAGGGCCAGGAGTTGGACCTTGATGATTCTTGTGAGTCCCATCCAATTCAGGATATTCTGTGATTCTATGAAATATCACAGACACACACACAATTCTGAGCACCTTCTGTGTAATTAAAAAGAGCAGCAAGTGTTACCCTGAGAATGAGAGCTGGCAGAACCACTGGCTACATCCCAAAAACTCGTCATACAGGTTCTGAATCGCCCTGGGATGCACGGGTTGCATTACCTGAAAAAGGGTGCAGCAGTAAGGCAGGCAAGCTGTTCTGAGTATCACCACGTGGCGTTTTCCTGAGAACCTCCCCAGGACTGGGAGTATGCAACACTCCAGAGATGGAAGACGGATGGAGGTGGATTGCTGGCATTTTCAGCAGATTGAAAAAAAATTACTCTTGGTGATGTTGTGGATGTTCTCAATTCACCTGCAACAAACAGGACCATAATGAGAGTGAATTAATATTGGCTACCACATTATTAAAAGGGCTTAGAAATGTCTTTCCCTGGCAAGAGCTCTGATCACTTGGCATTTATATCAGAAGTGAGCATCCTATCCTGTAAAAGAGTGGCATCTACCCAATTATTTATAAAAGTAATCACAACTGACTACCATCAGTAGATCCTGTATTGCACTGAATGCAAGGTATCTCCCTTTTAGTCCTGCCTGAGGTGTGGAATGGAGTTTCAGAGCCATCCTCACATTTGGTTTGTTGTCAGCCAACTCCAAACAGCTCCCTCGTCTGCCTGTAGATTTCCTGGTCTGTCTGTCAAGCTATCTGCCTTTTCCAGTGAATGATTCCATGAATTATGAACACGTTTCCCAAACTGTGGCTTCTTTTCCCCCTCTGAATAGAAAATGAATAAATGTTGTCAGAAAAAACCCTAGGGAAGCTTTCACTCCTCCTACTTGAGGGATGAGTAACTTGACACACCCTTGAACATGAATCTGCACTATTTCATAATCTTGGCAATTTCAGATTTTTGAAGAAGTCCAGAACTGACCAAAACACACATCTGTGCATTGCAAAGGCAAACTCCCATCAGCTGTACTCCTTACACTTTGCATCCTGATTCTCTCAGCATATCAAATCCGTCTTCCCTAGGGATTTGTCACATACATGCCTTGCCTAGTTACCTACAGATGAACTTTAGAGCCTGATGGGAAGACTTGAACCTGCTCCTCCTTTTCATGTCATAGGATGCCACATGGTGAACTCTCTGCTCCTGCTCTTCAGGTTGATTCCCATGAATTCCTTCCCATTCCTGTGGTGCGGTGTGCATCCCTTTGATGAATCTGAGGAAACAGAATAGGTCTAGTTTCTTAAAAATTAGCTTCTTTGTTGCTTTTTTCCATAAAGGTGTAACTCCTAGGATGTGATCACCTTCCTGGGTGCCTTCCCAACTCTGGGATGCCCTATGGAGAGGCTTGTTTTCATCCTTGGACTGGGGACAAGGCCTTTGAACTGTCCCATCCGTGAGTGGGTTCTGCTCCCTGAACCAGGAGAGGGATCCCTGCTGCTCTCGGCATGCTCCAACAAGAATCTTCCTGCTCCCAGGAGTTCTCAGCAGCTGTTTGCCCCTGCAGCACAGTTGGCTTTCAGACACGGATGTAACTGCCACTCCTGCACACAAAATTCGGCCCAATGTGCAATAATTGCAGTTGATGCGAGTCAGCGCGAAAGACCTTATTCCTTTCTTAAAGGACAAGTATCTCTAAGAGATCTGCAGAAATTACAGGGATAAAAAGGCTGAAAGTATGGTATAACCACCAGAGTGCAGATGATGTGTGGAAGAGGGAACCCTATAATTCTGGGCTCCGGGCTGATGAAGGGCTATGCTCAAGTTTTGGTTGTTTGGGGTTTTTTAATTCTACCCTTCCTCTGTTGTCTTGGTAGTAATAAAACATAGTTATAAACTAACACGGTGATGGCACCCAAACACATGCAGGCACAAGTTAGCAGCTTGCCTCTTCCATTAAAAAAATGTTGTGGATAATAAAGTAAAGTATGGGAATGAAAGCACAGTCAGTTACTCTGAGTGAAAACAAGCAATCCTACTATTTAATCCCTGGTAGCCAGAGTGAAGAAACAACTTCCAGAAATGAGAGTTGCACACCCAAAACTAGGTATTATTACCCACAACTAGGTATTATTAGCTCAAACTTAAGAAAAAGCAGGAATCTAAACCTCCTCCTCTTTTTTAAAAAATTTTTTTAAATTCCAAGTTTCTGAAAAAGAGCAAACATACTCTGCCCACCTACAAAGCAACCAATGTCTCCCCCGCCTTCCCAAATTTAATTATTTTCAATTCCAAATCCCGGGATGAAGAGGCAAAAAGACCAAGGTTTATTGTTGCTTTAGGATTTGTAAGCCTCTTTGAGAAACCACAGGGAAAAAAAATCTCCATTTTCTCACCATACAGTCAGCAGATCACTGAATTAAAAAATTAAAATGACAGGAACATGGGAAAATGGAAGAAATGGAAGTATAATGAAACTGTTACCAAATCAGTATCTCTTTCCCAGTAGTAAAATTAAGGGGGCGGTAATCACATGTTCCACTCCCTCACAGAGTTGTTCTGATGAGTTGCCAATTAACAACTGTAAGACACTAAAATAAGTGTATTTTAAGATAATGTTGAAAAGGGAATAATCTCATTTTTAACACAATAGAAACACTCCTTAAATAACGCCACCTTATCTGAATTGTGTTTGAGATGGCATGTGACAGGGTTAAATACATGGATTTAAGATCACAGAAGAATGAAAGGACTATAATAACTGCATTCCTAAAACAACGTTACAGAGGTTACCCCATCACTGCAGTGTCTTGTATTACTTATTTTCAACTTTTTTATTCTTGTTTGCTGTAACAAATCACAGCACTGCACACCTGGCATCTGCATACAATCACCTAGCCCCTCAAATTCGGTGCCTTTCCCAGATTATGTGCCAATACGGACACGTAGAGAAAAAAAAGAGGAAAATCCAACCCAAGCAGCTGGGCAGACTCCAGAATGATGGGCACACTTGGCTCTCATCTAAATGAGGCAGCAGTATAATAAGAAATACGTCTTGTGACATGAGAACATGTGCTGCTGTGCCACCCTGGGCTAAAATAGCAACACACCAAAGCCAGCTGATTCCATTCCCTGGAAAATCCAAGCCTGCAACTCTGAAGCAAAGCACCCATCATTTAAACAAAGTCTGTGCTTTCTGCTTTTGTTGATCATGGTTCTATTGCTAAGGTAATATTATTTGGGCCTTCATCTTTCCATTTATCCAGTCTGCCAAAGGATCAGATTTCTGAGGTACCCAGTGACCTTTCTCGATCGTACCCAAATGCCACAGCACTGTGTGTGCACAATTTAACAGATCAACAAAGTAAATAATACAGTGTTATAAAATAAACAACAACAACAAAAGGCTCTCTTACAGAACTTTGAGCAGTATCCTGCAGAAATAAATGCATACATAACTGGGCTAAATTGAAATCAGGGGATTGCAGCAAGTCATTGAACTAACTTTTTATTGCAATGGGAAAGTTTTTAGCATAGCAATTAGAAAACCAACCAAAAAAAAAAAAAAAAAAAAAGAGAAACAAGAAGCAAGTCTTATTCTTTCCAAACTACTGAGGGGTTTTTTGCCCATGCAGAATGACATAGTTGTTATACCTTATCTAAGAGAAGTGCTACATTGGCTCTTTACATACATTTTTACTAAAGACAGGTAAATTCCTGAAAGTTCCATTGAAAAAGCCATCATGGGGATTCATGATCAGTAACTTTTACAGAGATAAGCAATATTTTAATACCTTAAATAGCTTACTAAGAAAGTATTATGCAGGACTCTGCAATGAGTACTGCCTAAGTGAGCTGAAAGCCCTTCAGTCTGTTCTTTCCCCTGCTCCTGTAGTGGTACATTAGCACTTGTCCATCTCCTTCACTGAGCTATTGCAACAGCTCATACTCAAGAACAAATTAAAACACTCTCAGGCTTTTGCTTTTTTTTTTTTTTTTTTTTTTTTTTTTTTTTTTTTTTTTTGCTTAGAGCAATAAGTATTAATTTGAAATAAAAGCCATTCTTCCTTATTCTCTCATGTATTTTTCAAGACTTATAATAAACCTTATAATAAATACATTCTTGCCTTCTCAAATCTGGGCTCTCAACTCACCAATTTCTTTAAAAATTAATAATAAACCTGATATGGTTAGCACATATTATTCATTGACATTCAAAAATCATCTAAAATGAAGCTTTCCTCTGACTCTAGGCACTTTAACATCATTAATAATATAACACAACTGTAGCAGCATTAGAGTAATTATTTCAACAGGAAAGCAGTCCTTCAGACCTCTACGGATACTCCTTTCCCTCCTTTGTTGAGCTGGGAAATAATCTTAATTCTCTTGACAAAACGCTATCCTACATGTCTTTGGCACAAAAACATTACTGGGTTCAAGCTATTTCTGGTGGTGACAGAAAGCAATCCCACAATCCTGGAGAATGTCCTGACACCTGCTCCTTCAGGTTTATAAGGACAGAAAAACAACTGTCTTCTGCTGACTGGGATGAACTGGTCTGCAATTGTGAAAAGCTTTACAAGGCAGACTAGTATGTTAAATAACAGTGCTCATCCAAGTGGATGCCAAGCAAGATGTTCTGCTTCAAAAAGGAACTCCTGGTGTTGCTCCTGTCACTGGGGCAGGGCTGTGACAGCAGCAGCTGTAAGTGTGGTGTGTTCTGCACCTCATTTGCCATCGATTCCCACAGCTGTCTTGTCAAATACTGACAGCCTGGAGAACATGGCTGTGAGTGCACTGCTTTGCCAGGCATCCTTGGAAAGGCATGTCAGGCTCAGGCAGCCCTTGTATGCTTAGCTGAAATGTATCCAGAACAGCCTTGGGGCCATCTTCTGCAAACACTACAAAGAAACACATTTTCTGTCCAAGTTCAGTGTTAAGGCGCACCCCACACCCCTTTTGGAGTGCCCACTGCAGTTACTTGCCTTAAAATGCACAAAGGTAATTTAAAAGCTACTTCAGTTTTCACACTAACAGTTCAAAGTCAAAGTAAATAAGTTTCAGCCACACACACAAACAGATTCTGCTTTTTTAAGTTACCAAGCACATACCATAAAGACAAGTCTCGCTTTGTAATCACTGATTTTTTTCCCCTTGTACAGTTATTCAGATCTCATTCCAGAATTCGTCATCTGGTTAACTAACAAATTTCAGTTTGTTCTGTGTTTAAGGGGAGATTGTTTGTGGCTTGACTCTGGGAAAATTCACAAACGAGGCAGCAGCTTGGTTTTCAGCTCCTGTCTTTGCATTTTCTGCCCAAGAGCCAGGGAAGCATGTAAATTAGGAGGCACATGCATCTTGCAGGATTAGCATTTCTCAGAAGGCAGAGAAATGACAGCACACCTTCCCATTTCAAGACAGAAAAATTGATCATGCACCATTTCGGGGGCGGATTTTTTCATATTTCTCTGCCAAGCTGCTGATCTGAAATCTTATTTATAGTTCATTCATCCCTCTTTCGGTAACAGCAGTTCCTCCATTGGTAATATAATTGTTTGTATTATAATGCCTCAAGTAAGGTTAAGACTGTATGATGAAAACATATGTCACATACAAATATACATAATGTACAATATAGGAAATCTATCAGGATTCATTTGTTGCAGTTACCTGGACACTCTGCATAATAATCCCACAAGAAATATTTCATGACATGAACATCAAATATGTAAAAGTGCCCCCAGGCCAAGAGAACCAGAATGCACCAAATGAATTTTCTTGTAAGCAAATTTCTTGTTTTCAGAAATTCAAACAAAAACGCAAAGAAATGCTCCCAAGAGTGTAAATTTAGGAAAGAAAAGGCCAAAACCTTTAGATATTTTCTTAGTAAGTATACTCTGAAGCCAAAAGCTTAATTCAGATCAGCATTTTTATGGTGTATAGGTATTTCAAGGCAAAAAATAATTGATTCTAATGCTCATGGTTATAAACAAAATGTCTGCTTCTGGCACTTAGAATTTAAAACATCACGGCCCCAGTAGATCAATTTGATGCTGTGCTTATCATAGGCCATCAGATTTCAACCTGCATTCATCCGATAAAATAAAGCATACCTTCTGCTCAGCTAAAATATAATTTTCAGAAATACATCTAATCTTCAACAGAAGACATGAAATGATGGCAAATCCTCAGCTTCTCTTGGGAATGTATTCTGGTGGTTAACCATGGAAAAATGTGTGTCTTTTTCCCTACTTGAATTTGTCTGGCTTTTGCCTCTGGCCATTACTTCTTATTATGCCTTTCTTCAATAGATTAAAGAACCCTTTAATATCCTGCATTTCCCCTCAGGAATGTTCCTATACACTACAATCAAGTCACCTCCCAGTTCTCTTCCAGATAACTTTAACAGCCTGAGCTCTTAAAACATCCCAGTGTAAGGCATTTTCTCCAACCAACAGAACATTTTGCTTCATTCTTTTGTTCTCTCTTATTTTTCAATGTGCTTCTTAAAATCTGAAAACCAGCACTGTATGCACTACCCTGTGGTGATATTTTCGAGGTCAAACATGAAAGGTAAAACAAACATTTTATAATTCCTTTGTTTATACATCGATTAATCCTTTTCTGCCATAGCAGCATACAAGAGAGCCCTTATCTGATTGCTTACTTATCTGACCCTTAAATCCTTCTCAAAGTCATTATGTTCAGAGTTTTCTATTCTACAGTTATAGTCTCCACACTTGGGTCTTAAGATAGACAGCTATATATTTTGATGAATTAAAATTCACTAGGTCTGAACAGGCTGCTTGTACCAACTGTTTTGATCAGTGCCCCATCCTCATTATTTACAATTCCATTAATCCTGGAGTTGAATTTTTTGCAGCAGCAAGTTTAGATCTGCTTCCAGATCGTTGCTAAAAATGGAACCTGATACTGGGACCTTTTTAGACACCTTCTCTTTCAAATAAGTTGCCATACAGATTTCTTTGTGAGATATGGCAGCAAATTCCATTTTTATGGTTTGTTGACACTGCATAATGCGATTATCATGCAGCACCAAGTCAAGTGTCTCCTCAAAACAGTATTAATAGCTATTTGAACTTTAACACTGTAGATCTGCATCACATTCCTTTGTTTCAACTTCTTATTATTTGAATGCCACATCAGATTTTCTGTTTTGATTGGGATAAGTATTAAGCTAACCAGCTACTCAGGTCATATTGCTCTCCCTTTTGAAAAATGGTACAAAATAGCACTTAATCACTTGTTTAACCTCCTAATTTTAAGGCAAGATACAAACACACAGGACCAGCGTCTGTTGGACAGGCAGAAGCATCAGAGAGCAGAGGTGACCAGAGCTTACATTTCTCTCGGCACTTCCAGGATGGAAACCCCAGCAACTGTGGACTTCCAAAGTACCCGTTCCCAAATGTCCTGGTCCTGCTGAACTTCCAGCCCCGCACACACACACTCAGGAGGATGTGTGCAATCTCCTCCTGACTACGGAGACGGGATAAGGCAGGACTCCTTGCCTCAGGCACTGCAGACACTCCCTGAGCGGCTCTGCGGCCCTATGGGTCACTGCCGGCCTCCACCGCTGAACCGGCCTGACCGCCGCGGCTACGGCCACTCGCAGCCTCAGCTTTCCCTCACGTTTACACCACCACATTTAGGCTCCGAGAAATCTAAAGCAGCGCCGCGGGAGGTTTAGGTTGGACATTAGGGAAAATTTCTTCACAGAAAGGGTGATTAGACATTGGAATGGGCTGCCCAGGATGCTGGTGGAGTGACCGCCGCCGGAGGTGTTTAAGGAAAGACTCGACGGCACAATCAGTGCCACGGTCTGGTGGACAAGGCGGTGATCGGTCATAGGCTGGAATCGATGATCTCACAGGTCTCTTCCAACCCAATTGAGTCTGTGATTCTACAACGAAGGAGAAGGAGGAGAAGGAGGAGAAGGAGGAGAAGGAGGAGAAGGAGGAGAAGGAGGAGAAGGAGGAGAGGGAGGAGAGGGAGGAGAGGGAGGAGAGGGAGGAGAGGGAGGAGAGGGAGGAGAGGGAGGAGAGGGAGGAGAGGGAGGAGAGGGAGGAGAAGGAGGCGCCCGGGCACCGCGGACTATTCCCGAGGCGCCATCCGCCGCCACTGCCCCTCACGCTCGAGGCCGCCTCAGGCCGCGCGCCGCCTCGCGCAGCGCCTCGCTCCGATTGGCTGCTCCGCCCGTGGGGGCGGGACCGAGGGAAAGCCGCGGCCAATCCGCGCCGCGATGGTCTTTTCCCGCGGGGTGGGGGCCGCGCGCAGGCGCGCGGGGCGGGGCTGGCGCGGGCGTGAGGGTGGGAGGGAACGGGGAGGGCGTGAGGCAGCGAGCGGCGGGAGGGGCCGGGCTGAGGCGAGGGTAGTCCTGCCGTGTTCGTGGCTCCGCGGCGTCTCGCCTTCCAGCGGGTTTCTCTTCAGGGAGCGGCTTTCCTTTTCCGCGGAGCCCCCGTCCCCCTCTTCCCCCTCAGCCGAAGTCCCCAGCCGCCCTCAGCCCGCCCCCGGTCCCGCCGCTATGTCTCTGGGCCAGCGCCTGGCTCGGCTGGCCGCCCACCTGCAGGACCCGCGCAAAGTGGCTGCGTTCCAGCGGCTCTGCGGGGTGGACGGGCCCTCGGGCTGGGCCAGCGCGGAGCAACCGGGGCCGGTGGCGAACGGTGGCCCCGCGGGCGGACAGGCGCATCCCACTGGGAACGGGGCCGTGCTCGGCGCGGCGGGAACCCCGCGGCGCTGGAGGAGGAGGCCGCGCCGAAACTCGCTGACGGAGGAGGAGGACGGCAGCCAGGAGTTCGCCACTCGCAGCCGCTTCCTCTACTATCTGTTCAGCCTGGGCACGGAGCTGGGCAACGAGCTCTTCTACATCCTCTTTTTCCCCTTCTGCATCTGGAATGTGGACGCCTGGCTGGGCCGGAGGCTCATCATCATCTGGGTGTGGGTGATGTACCTGGGGCAGTGCACCAAGGATGTGATCCGCTGGCCGCGTCCTGCCTCGCCGCCCGTGGTGAAGCTGGAGGTCTTCTACAACTCCGAGTACAGCATGCCCTCCACCCACGCCATGTCGGGCACCGCCATCCCCCTGGCGCTCCTGCTGCTCAGCTACGGCCGCTGGCAGGTAATGCTCACACGTCCTTATCCGTGCGCTTTCCAACCCCGGGGTGTACGGATGTGGCAGACCTGGTTTCTGTTCAGGAGGGGGAGGTGGCTGAGTTTGCTTGGGAAAATGTGAGATTCGTACTTTTTTTGCTTGCCTCCCTCTCCTCCGCCTTTTTTTTTTCTTTTTTTTTTTTTTCCTTTCTGTGATTTAAGCGAGTGCTCAGGTAACGAGAAGTGTTACAGTAATTCTGTCTTGTGAATGGAAGTTGTGCTGGCTTTGGGGATTAGTTTAGCACGCATGAAAAGTTTGTGGTAACAATCTGCGTTTTGTTCCTGTGAGGTTTTTTTTAAACTTGTCCCTTTGCGCAAAGTTTGGATAAGCATCCAGTGTTTTTACAGGCATTTGGTTTTACAGAGTGAGAATTTGGTGGAGGGCCAGTAACTAAAGGGCTTCTTGTTGATCCTTCTTTGCTTCGAGTCACTTTGTAGCGTCAGTGAGTTGTAGTTTTGCCCTTTTCTTTAACGATTTTATTTTTATTAACCACAAGCTAGAAATGATTGTTTCTGGTGTTTGTGCTTTCTGGAGTTTTTACAACTATCAATGTGTTCATAATTAGCAGGAACTGATAATCTCCGATATTTTCAGCACCTTCATTCAGCAGAATCTCTAAAATCTGGCTATTGCACTTGGGGTCAATAGATAAGTTAAAATAACACTGTTGATCATCTGGTTTACGCAAGCAGTGGCATGTGCTTTGGCGCTGGCTGCTGGAAGTATGGCAACAGCAGCAACTCCAAAGAAAGCACATCGCGAATCCAGCTCTCTAAATCGCTGCACCAGTTTCAGTAGTAACTGAGGGAGAAGGCTTTCCCAGATAAATGTCCAGTGTAGCGTTTTGATGTGTCATGTTTAAGAAGTTAGGTGGTAATTCGACTCTTAAGTTGTTAATGTTTACTAATCCTTACTGTAATGCTTCCCTGGTTTAAGATGGATATAAGTCATGTCGGTAGAGAGAACTAACTGATTCTAAGCTTTGTGCAGGAGCTTAACTCTTGTCTTCCCAGTTACTGGTGACAATCACCAGTTGTCTGCTGGCACTGCCTGACACTTTGTGGCTCTATCACGGCATCTAGAATGGGTGACTGAAAGGAATGGGTTAGTTAAATGTTAGAGATTGTTTTTGTCCTCTCCAACCAAAGATTATGCATCTGTTTCTGCGAGGTGACAGCATGTGCCCAAAAGGAAGCTATTAGGGATTCATATTTGCTAAGAAAATGTGAAGTGTTGCTCTGCTGAAGTTATGTAGGCATAACAATTTTTATATGTATATATATATATATATGTATGTATGTATAAATGTCATAAAAATGTCATGTCCTGTGGGTGTTTGAAATAGATATTTGAAATTTTGCCACTGAGATGCTTAATCTCAAAGTTGCTTTTATTAATGACCAAAATTTGTATATTTGATTATTGCTTGTTAAATCTGTAGGGCTGATGTCAGTTGGAAGAACAAACTGGATTTGTACTTCTTTGCATGTGGGAAAGCTCATTTAGCAGTGCCAGTCCATCAGCTCTGCACAGGCTGATGTCATGTGTGCAAAGGAGAACCTGTCTCGATTGCTTTTATAGAACCAGCAAACAATGTGTGAAATGGTGTTTTTCCAATGAACCGAGTTCGATCCGTGCTTTGTCAACCATGCAACATCAGTCTGAAACACTGTGCTAATTGACCAAGCATATTTATCATGAGTGCGTAAGAGATCATAAATATTCAGCCTTGTTATTCATGTAGAACCACGTTTAAGAAATGAAGAAGCAAAGTGTTTTGAGTCTTGATTTTAATTCCTTTTTCTTATAAAATGCGTATTAATAAAAGACCCTTCTGAAACCACCTTCTATAGTTTCAAAATACTCACGTAAAAAAAAAAACCCTTCTGATTTTTAAATTATTTCCAGAAATTAATCGATAATTAACCAATGGCATGTCAAGAGTCTTTTGATTCACCTCTAGAGTTAACCTTTCATCTGACACTTCTTCTGTTCTCCATGTTTTACTTCTGTTAAACGGGAGTAGAATCTACGTGACATCTTTTTGTCATGGAGAGTAGTGTTTTTCTGGAAATGGTGTTAAAAAAGACTGACCTCAGAATTTCTTGGAAAGCTATTAATTATAAAGGAGTTTGTAATGTGATCTTTATTAAATTCTATGAATTTATCAGTAGATGCAGATGGCTCGATTTAAACTTGTTGGCAAATGCTGGGGTACAGTCTTTCTGTGTATATTTAGTATAAAGAAGCCTCACACAGACCCTGATCATGATGAGTCCACATCTTGGTACTGTTGGTTCAGCAAATCATAGTGGAACGAGGCTGAATATGAATTTAAGCAGATACAGGTGTAACTTTCTACAGGGACTTTTGGTCTGGAATACAGACTTTTGGTCTGTAACTGTCACTTTGAAGTTCCAACCAAACTAAACTGCTGTTGCTCTAAAAGATGTCAGTGAGGAGGGAATCTCCCTCTTGTGTAGCTTATTTGCAGTTTGCTTTCAGTGATCTATGACTTCCTACTATTGTGTGATAGTTCTCAAGGACAATCTATTTGAGTCTTTTTCTTGAAGAACATAGAGAACAGAGAAAATCTGTTCCTATTTTTCTAGGTGTGGTCCAGATTACCCATTTTAAAAAAATGTATTTTGATTGCAGTAGAGCTTTTTCTTAACCTGTTCAGTTTGTGCTTTTCAATTTTTCAATGCTTTTAAGGAATCCTGTTACAATTATTTTCTTTTCATGCAGCATTCAGATGGATTTTTGAATGTATTAAAATATATCTACTGTAAAACTAAAATACTTTCTATAAATGCAATTGTTCAAGAAAAATATTTTCAGAGATAATGTATTTTAAAGATGGTTTTGGCAAATTATCACAATTAGAGAATTTGGACATAGGGAATATTCAATGAAATTGTCTTTCAGACAGAAGCAAGTTACATATTAAAATGACTTTCATAATAGCTAACTGTTCTGTCCGTTGTATCCAAATTTTTCAGTTTCTTCTTGTATTATGAGAGCTTGCCTGAAACTTCTGATTCTACTTGCATAATTAATATATTTATTTATTTAATGTTACATTTCTGCAGGAAGAACCATTTATTTCAAAGACACTTGAGAAACCTTGAAATATAAAGCTCATGCCAAAGACTCATGAGAATTTGTGAATATTATAAATGTTGGGGTTTTTTTCCCCCCATCTTTGAAGCTCTGATACCCTGAAAGAGGAGGGCAAACACTTATAGATGTATATCCTCTATAACTATAGAGGCTATAGATCTTGCTATAATGTAGGAAAAAGTAACCTTTATCAAACTGGGGAAAACCTTCTTTGAAGTAGTGACAGTTTGAGCCAGGCTGGCTTACATCATGTCCCAAATGGGGAGGAAGAGATAATGTGAGCTGCTAATTATCCACAAAATCTCCAAAGGCTCAAGCTGAGACTACTGGAAAAAGTATTTTTTATGTTTTGTTTGATTACTTTGAACTGCCAATTTCAAATAGCTATCAAGACATATTTTATGAGAAATGGTACTTGAGCTAGGATGGTACCTGAATGTGTCATAACGCTGCCAGCTTATTTTGAGGAGAAAAAAAAAATATCGGCCAGGGATACAGAAAATACATTTCTCTCCCAGAGTTCCTCCAGGATGCAGCCTGGCTCTAACAGTAGCTGTCTGGATTAGGAAATGATGGGTTTGCACTCCTTCCTGAGCTCTGCATTAATGAGCTCAGTGAGGAACTGCTGACTCTCACTGTAGCCACTGAGCAAACTTCATTTGGTTGATATTCAGCAGGAGCCCAGAGCCTGGGTTGATGAGTAGCAGGCCTTTAACTATATTAACCAACGCTGATTTACCTTCTGAAGCAGCTTGTGGTGCTAAATATGACAGCATTGTCCTGCCTGTGTACGTGTCTGTCAATGTTTGATATGCAAAGCCTGTCATCAGTGAGTTGCTTTCCACCCCCCTGATGCTAATGGTGACCTGGATAAACACCACTGCTAAACCCGCAGTAGATGCAGCTATTCTCTGATGGCCTCTCTGATGTATTTTTCATTTACAGTTTTCATTTACTCAGTGCTCTTTTGACTCTCTGTGGTACCAGTTGTGTAAGACTCTTATGTGGTACCACGTGAAACTCCCTTCCAGAAATCTTTCATCTGCACTATGACTTTTATCAGCCGAGGCTGGTGAATCTAATTAAATGAGATGGTTTGACAGGATCTGTATTGGGATCTCAGGGAGATGTGCATCGCTCTGGGATTCTGATTGACCACTACTGAATATTACCTCTAGAATTGTCTACCTGGTCTTCCATTTCAAAAGACTAAACTCTCTGATCCCCACTGGAAATAGCAAATAATTGGTTATTGGGGATGCAAAAATAGCCTAATCACAACAGTGCTGTAGTGAGAATTTTGCAGGAAGGGGCAAATCCCAGCTTTAACTGTCTGTTCTTGTTGAAAGGCATGCATTATCAGTATGATTGACATAGTGATAAACTGGAAGCTGCACGTAGGAAACCACCTCTTACATACAAAATCTGCGTGCAGGAGCAAGTGTAGTCTCCTTTCAGAAAGAGACACATCACCTCTCAGAGAAACCCAAATAGACCTTTGGCTAAAATACTAAAATGTTTAGAAGAAACTTTGGTAAAGAGATGCATGCTTGTCTAATTAGTCTTCTTGTACATGTTTCTTTAACAGTCAAACAGAAACTCTTCTGATATGGGAAGCACAGCTGAAGGGATGATCTGAAAACACAGAATTACCCACATGATGATGAATATTTGAGAGATGGGAATTTGGAGGGTCAGCACTGGCCTTGTCTTGTGTAGTTGGGATATAAGGTCTTCCGTGGGCCATATTAATGCCTGTAGTTTGTAAAGGAAGCTGGAAAGAGTTGTGTGGCCTGTTTGATGCAGGTGTTTTTAAAAGTTTGAAAAGAGCACAGCCAGTTCTGACAAATGTCACTAGGGAATCTCTGCCTGAGGAACACAGCAACCCATCCTATTAAACTGTTCATTGGCATTAAATATATATTTCAGTTTTGCCTAAGCAAATCTTTAATATAAACGATCTTGTCAGAAAATATGTGAAAACAAATGCTGTAAGGTTGGATACAGAGTTTTTGATGAAAAAGTATTCAAAAGAAATACTTCTCAAGCAGTTTCTTCTTGGTGCATTGTACACTTGTAAAGCATTCCTTGTTCTTTCAAATAGGGTGTGTTGATTGAACTGTGAAAAAAACTATTTTGCAGAAAAAACCATAGTTTTAGGTGTTGGGGTATAAACAGAGCAAGCCATAAGTAAATGACTCTTGCTAGCTGTGTTCAGAGAGCGATTATTATTTTAATGACTGCAATGAAAAGAACATGCTAATTCCTATTCTTCCTCCTTAATTTCTTTGCTGATTAGGTGTAGCAGAATATTGAATATTTTAACTTCCTGCCAGACTGACGTTGAAAACTGTATCTTGGAATTTTAAAAAGAAGATCTTGTAGTGACATGTAACACTGAGGTCTTTATGCCTCTTGATATTAATCTTGGTCAGTGCAAGAAAGAGAAGGAAATATTTGATAAATATAGCTTAACCCATGGTATTTACCACTTGGCCAGTTTTGAAAGAAAAAGGTTTTTTTCTGTTTATTTTTCCTAAAATGACTGATTAAAGGTCTTTCTTTTCTAACAGTCCTCTTCTCCCTTTTATCCTGCTCCCTTCGCAAAATCATTTTTATGCTGTGCATTTTGGACTCATCTGTCCAAGCAGGGTCTTGGAGTCATTCCCATAAACATTGATTATAGCTTTTCATATGACTATTGCCAATGCATGGCCCAAATACCTTATTGAAAGCCTGGTGCTGCAAGTGCTGCTTGAGTTCTTTCAGTGAACTCTGTCCCAAAATAATTGCCTCAAACTCAAGTTCAACTTCTGAGTTATGATATCATTAAAGAAGATCGTTGTGTAATACTGTAGAACACTGAAAATATTAGAAAGTTACTATGGAACCCTTTGTGGGTGCTGGAGACTTCTCCAGTGTAGAATGTGCTTTAAAAAAGTAAAGAAATGAGCATTTAGGGAATCTTTTAATAATGTTCCCTTATGAAAGAAGGAATTTTCTGACCTAGGTCAAAGCTTTTAGGACAGATTGTTTCCTTATGAGCATTTTAAAACAATGGTTATGTTATTAAGACTCTTGGCAAAAAGATCAAGGAGAGGGAGGAGGATAGGGAAGGGTTTTGTGAGTAATCCAGTCAGAAGCTTGCAAGCCTGTTTTGGAGAATGTAGTGGAATTTTCTATTGGATGTGAGTTTTCTATTAAAAACATTGGGCATAAAATTCTCAAAGACTTACTGAGAGTACTTTTACTGCTGTTTGCCAAATATGAATTTAACTCAATTTCTTTGATTTAAATAAGATTCTGAATATGGGAAAAAAATTGAGGTCTGAGATACGATGAGTAGTTTATTCAATCAGCTTTATTCCTGGCTTTATCTTAATATGTAAAGTTAGGAAATCAATTAATCTTTTTTATTATTTTTAAATAACATGCTTATTGCTTTGGGTTTTTTTTAATTTATAAAAATGAAAGCAGTATGCAGTTCAAAAAATACCCCTATACTCAGAATTGTTGAGGTGGCATGCTGGCTATGGAGGTGTAATTAGCTTTTGATGATATACATAAGATGGTCTTAATTGCGGGCATGGAGACAGGGTTTGAGATGTTTGTGTCCAAAATCGGCTATTCCTGAATATCTGACTGAAAGTGACACCAAGTGTGGTCAAGAACGATGATTCATCAATTCTTTTATCAAAAAGAGCAAGCTGAGAGAATGAAACCTGGTTTTTATGTCTAGCTCTCGCAGCTGTGATCTGTGACAACCTTCCACGCCCTCATCTGAAAGGACATGTGATGCTGGTCTGCCTTCTGAGGCCTAAATGAGTAAAACCAACAGTGAATCGGGGAAGAGGGCAGAAGTAAACTTGTGATGTTTTGTCCTTTGTACCTCTGTAGGTCTGATTTGGCGTGCCAGGAACCATGGGACTGAAACTGCTGGAATTCAGCTGTCTTCCTTTAGTACTGCTCATTTAAGTAGAGACCCAAGTCAACATAGCAAAAAAAAAAAGCATTTATGACTTTCTTCCCTGATCACTTGATATAAGTTTATATTCAAATTTTCACACTACGCTTTCATACAATGTGCCTGTTTTAAGTAGAAAACCTAGTACAAGCTGGTTTTTTTTCTTTCTTTCTTTGAATATTCATTTGGGATTGGGAGAGAAGATTTTTGAAATCCATTATTATAAAACAGTGTTATTATAAGGCTTGCTCAGCATTGCAGACAGCAATTTGGAAGTAAGTTTATGGCATCAGCCTTTTTTACAAGGATCCAGGTGATGTCCCCTGTTGGTGGTATGACTCGGCATGCTGCTGAGCTCAAAGGTGTGTGGGATGCTAATATTCTCCTCTAGTCACCTTGTGCACTTATCCCTTCGTGTGAGGACCAAATACATGCTTGTCTTACCACCTCAGGGCAGATTTTAAGCAGGTGCCACCAGTTTGGTGTTCCGGGAATTCTTGAACCCAGTGGCTCCTTTTAAAAGGTATAAGTGAAAACAGGACGAGGAAGAGGCAGGGTGTGGTGCTTAATTTGTGATCAGTACTTAAAGGGCGCCTGTAAGAAAGATGGGAGCCAACTTCTTTAGGCCTTTTGTGATAGGACAAGGGGTGATGGTTCTAAACTGAAGAAGGCTTAATTTAGATTAGATGCAAGGAAGAAGTTTTTTACTTCTGCTGGTGAAACACTGGCACAGTTTGCCCAGAGAGGAGGTGGATGCCCCATCCCTGGAAACATTCAAGGCCAGGTTGAACTGCGCTCTGAGCAACCTGTTCTACTTAAAGATGTCCCTGTTTCTTGCAGGGGACTTGGACTAGATGGCCTTGAAATGTTTCTTCCAACCCAAACTATTTTTCTGTGTTTTGCTAGAGGGGAACTAAACTAGCCCATGTTATCAGATGGTTTAAGGGGTATTTCTTCAGAATTAGAGTGAGATATGACAGAACCATAATCTTTCCAAAATATTCTTCAGAGCTGGAGTTTCTGTTTCTTTCTTCCTCAAACACCCCTCCCCTGAGAGTTCCCTGACAGCACGCATTTCTTCTTTCATTTTCAGAATTTAGTCTTCCTGCTGTTTACAATCAGGACTCCTAACTATTTCCTTCATACTTCATTCCTTCATTTCCTTATTTCCTTCATACTCCTTGTTCTCAGGATTTGGCTGTTTTGCTGCTCTAACCTTTTCCCTCCTGCTATACCAACCTCTTACCCACTGTGTCATGAACTGCTGGAGCCCTGCTGAGCCTGGCACTTCATTGGGCTTCCTGCTAAAGCTCCAGCCTCTGTTTCTGTCAATTATTGCAGAAACAGGACAAGTCTTTATTTATTAAAGAAGAGCCTTACCCCTGATTGGGCTCTGAAAGCACAAAAGATGTGTGTCAGGAGACAAGGATGGCCATATGGTATCAAGTGATGGCCAAACAATTGAAACTTGGAGCTCCTCTTTCCTTCCGAGGCCACAGGGTATAGCTGTCCGTGCATATCCAGCACTTTTGCTTGGGGAGTCCTCGGGGAGGCAGAATGGAGCAGCACTGTGCAGGGAGGTTGTGTGGCTGGTGCAGGCAGCATTCCTTCTCCCCTGAGGTCAGTGGCAAAGGGAGAAGCACAACGGGGAAGAAGGATGTGGCTGCACCTGTAACGTACCCGGGTTGCTTTTGTGGCTGCTGTAGCAATGTTGGTGTCTGATAACGCTGCAATTGTGTCTCGAGTGTGACAGAGTTAGTGATGTGTTGCCTGTTAGAGTTCTGAAAGGCAGGACACGGAGTTTGTTCCTTCATCGTTCCAGTCAGAAATGAGTCACAAGTACATAGTTTAGATCCAGTTTGTAGATGAATGTGGTAGAAGCAAAGACAAATGTTGCTACAGGAATTAGATTTTAGCCAAGATGGAACACAACTATGAGCTGGGTGTTTAGAATTTATCTTAAAGTGAAATCTGCTTCTTATGTGAAATGTAAGCTTCCTAATTTTCTCTTAGTTTAAGAACATTATTTTAGGTTTGTCATGCAAACATGGTCCTGGAGTTGAGAATTCAGGGAAGGTCGGAAAAATGCAGAAGAGTGCTAATCTTATCTCAAACCTTTTACTAAGAAACTGATTTTGGAACTTTATAATCTGTTAAGTGGCCTTTACAGAGGACACAGAACTTTCTCCAGTAATTTTAAAGAGATTTTCTCTAATTTGTTGGATATTCTACCCTTCAAGTTACCTATAAAAGGAACAAGGGAAAGGGCAAGAAAACTGCCTGTAATTCTTAGATTTTATTCCTAGGTTTGAGTACATCTAGACTGCCTGTTTATATTGAAAATATTTACTGTGGAGGCAAAGCAATTTTGGAAACTTGCCATTTTGCCTTGTGACTGTGTCTTTTATAGAATAGTGGCAAAAAAGGAAGCTGTATTCTGTCTTGTACAACATTTTGCAATAGTGGGGAAAGCATTTCTTACTGTGCTGTAGTATGTGAATTAGCACAGTTTTATCCAAAACCAGAGAAAGTTACAAAGCTATGTTTCTCTACATGATATGTACTTATTAAAGCAAAGCATTTTATTTCTTCCTGGTAAACAATCTTTATTAATAAAAAAAAATCTGAGAAGATGAAAATAATTGCAAATAATAATTTGATTATTTTTGTTTAACGAATGTGGCGAGTAGGAGGAAATTTATGTGGGTTTGGAAAGAACAAAAAAGATTACTGTTTTAGGAGTTTCATGCTGATGCCCAGAGACTGAGTCAGGGATTGCAGAAGCTCTAAAACAAAGAATTGAGGAAGGAATTGAATTTATTTGTAATTTTGTTATGAGTTCCTCATTTTCAGGGAAAAAAAGTGAAGCCACTGGATTTTGTCTGGGTAATTGCTGACAATACTAGTATGTGATGTAGCTGCTTCACCCAGTGTGAAACTGTTCTACAGTTTTACACACTTGTCTCTGCCCAAGTGGCCAGTTTGGGATATCAGAGCATGGCAAGACAAGTGCTACAGAGATCGATACATTTCTTACTGCTTTGGAAAGGTATGACCTAAGCACTGAAATTTAAATATCCCAAATGCAAAGAAGACAGGGGAAAGTTGAAAGTGTGACTTAACAATGACTTTGTGAAAAGGTGCTCTAGTAGGCCTGTGGAGGCTAAGATAAAGAAAAGGGTAAGCATAAGTGGCATTAATTGAAATTAATTATAGAATGCTCATCGGGTGATTTTTTTTTTTAAATTTATTTTTTCCAAATTCTAATACAGTTTCTGCATTTTTCTTCTCTAACAGTATCCCCTTATGTTTGGACTGATCCTGGCGTTCTGCTGGTGTTGTTTGGTTTGCTGTAGTCGAATTTATATGGGAATGCATTCTATTTTGGTAAGAAAATAATCTCATCTACTACTAAACTTCTATTTTAATCCTGTTCTGATTTTATAAACTTCCATCACATTGAAGGATTTACAGTGCAATAATTATATATAGATGTATTTTTTGGAATGTCCTACTATATAGAAAAAGAAAACCTCAATTTCTTCAGCAGAGAAATTGACAGAATAGCTAAAAGTTGCTCTCACACTTAACTTATACTTGTCTTTTATAAACTCCGTCCACAGTTGAAACTTAACAGGTGTTTAATGTCATTTTAAGTGCAGAAATTGATGCCTGCTCTAAAGTGTAGAATAATTTTCCTCTACAGAGTAGAAACCATTTTGCAGAATGAAAAAGTGGCTGTTAAAGTTGACTCCACATCAGCTGCTCAAAGCATGTGCATTTTGGAGTGCCATGTTACATCCTAGGGTTTCACTTACCAGAGTTTCTAAAACCAAATAATAAAGTTGTCATATGAAAAACAAACTCATTTATTAAACAGCATTAAAACCTCCCAAACTGAAACATAAGTGTATGCAACGTAAAAATGAGGAAACAAAAACATTACAAATGCAAGACCACTAATGAGGAGGACTAAAGTTGTTTTTGAGTATCATGTGCTAGAGGAAAAGCTAACAGACAGAAAAGGGTAAGCCTGGTGAGGAGTAGAAAAGCTGCTAGTTGAACACAGTGTAAAAGGAGCATGTGAAAATAAGGCAGTTCAGGAAAACTGAATGACATTTTTGCATTAGTTAGGAGGCTTCCCAACCTAAAACCATTTATGTCAAGGATGATGTGACAGACTGATAGTTCAGCTGACACAAAATGTCTTAGAACAAAGTCATGCAACGAATAGTGAGCAGACAGAGCTATTTAGCAGTTTCACATTTGAATCCTCTGCAGTGTTAGAGGGAATACAGCTCACCATGTGTTGCCTGAAATATACATCCACCATGGTGCCTAAGTTTGGGGGGAAGAGGTGGCAAATAGAGCAGAAAGTTCTTGTTGCTGCTGAAATGAACAAGTCTGACGTTTATATCAGTCAATTTTATTACAGCTTTTATCAAGCATTCAATTAGTGGAAGCAAATAAAAATGATTCATTGAAGCTGGAGCAATACAAACCCTGCTGATCAAAGCCCCACCTCCTGGCTCATGGAAGAGTTGATTAGCATGAAAATGAAGGCAGGCCACTTTGTAGTGCTTGGATTTCACAAATTCTTCCTTTACAGCTAAAGGTGACAAAAGTTGCAGGTAATGTTGTGTAACTGAGTGATTAATCAACAGTAACTGAAATCTAATGCTTAAGTAAAAAAAAATTGAGTAACCTTTACATTGAGAAAGACCTTTAAAAACAATAGTAAAACTGAAAATCAGTTATGAAGCCACAGAGGTTATCTCTTCCTCTTTCAATATTTGGAAACGGTTTTCATTCTTCCAGCATTGTTAATTCTGATGCTGGTGTGGAAAGTTGAAGCTGCCTGGCTGCAGTGGTCCTCAACTTCTGTACCAGCTGGTGCTGCTGCCAGTGAGCCCATGTGTTGGCACCCAGGCCCTCAGAGCCCCTGTTGAGCTATTTCAGCAAACTTAAGTTGGCAGAACATATTTAGCTGGGCTGGATTTGTGCTGACGGCAGGTTGAAATGCCCTGGCCCTGCACAGGGACCAATGTTGCCAGCAGATAGAATCATAGAAGAATCACAGAATAGTGTTGGGTTGGAATAGACCTTTAAAGGTCATCTAGTCCAAGCCCCCTGCAATGAGCAGGGACATCTTCAACTAGAACAGGTTGTTGAAAGCCTTGTCCAACCTGACCTTGAATCTTTCCAGAGACAGGGCATCCACCACCTCTCTGGACGACCTTTGCCAGTGCCTCATCACCCTCACTGAAAAAAAGTCTTCCTTATATCTAGTCTGAATCTCCCCTATTTTAGTTTAAAACCATCACTTCTTGTCCTGTCAAAACAGGCATTACTAAAAAGTCTGGACTTGCAACTTTGATGAAGGATCTATTGATTATAACTTCATTCATGATCTGGTCAGGATCCAGGTGATCAAATGCAACTCCTCATCTTACGTGTAACATAAAAAGGATTTAATGTAAAAGGGAGAAGATGGGAATCCACAAGTTGCTTTAACAATACAGCAGCTAGGCCTGTATTCTTGCTAATGTAACTTGAGGTTTTTTTTTAAAAAGTTATTATATTATCTTTCTCTTATTATATTATAATTATCTTAGTTATTATTATAGTTATTATATTATATTATATATAATTATAATTATATATAATATATAGTTATTATATTATATTATCTTTCTCTTCAACAGGATGTTATTGCTGGATTTCTGTATGCTATTCTTATCCTGATTGTCTTCCATCCAGTAGTGGACCTGATTGATAACTTCAACTTAACTAACAAATATGCACCGTTAATTATCATCAGTCTTCATTTGGCCCTGGGTATCTTCTCATTCACCCTGGACACGTGGAGCACGTCGCGAGGAGACACAGCTCAGATCCTGGGCTGCGGTGCCGGCGTGGCCTGTGGCTCTCACGTCAACTACATCATGGGTCTGCAGCTGGATCCTCCCCCCCACACCCTGCCTTTGTCTCTGTCCTCCCTCACCGTGACTGTGTTTGGAAAAGCCATATTGCGGTTGTTGATTGGAGTCATCATTCTGTTGTTAACCAAGGTCGCCATGAAAAAAGCCACGATTCCTCTGGCGTGCAAAATCTTCCGCATCCCACACAACGACATACGGAAAGCCAGGCAGCGCATGGAAGTCGAGCTTCCCTATCGCTACATTACCTATGGAATGGTTGGCTTCTCCCTCATGTTTATTATTCCTTGTCTCTTCCATTTCATTGGCCTTTCCTGATGCAGTTTTATCACTTTGAGTAGGGGGAACTGAGCTAGTTGCTTTTTGAAGAGGTGCACTAGTTTGCTACGGGAAGGCCAGCCAGCTTGGCTTTAGCAGGGTCTTCACATAACAGCAATACAAAGCAGGCAAAGCATTTAGAGGGCTTTGCACATCTCTGGGAATGGTTTAGGGCCAGCGGTCAAGTATTAGTCCAGGAGAAGTGCTGACCTCTGTAAATGCTGTGTCTGGACTTCTTGCTGTAACCGAGTCTGTGTGTGTGATGCAGTGAATGTGTCTGGGATGTCTGCCAGTCTGTACCTGTGTACACTGACACTTTAACAGGTGTGTCTGACAGCTATTCAGAAGGCTCCATTCATGATCTATTTGCCATTTCACAGTAATTTATTCAAGTTGTTGGACCATAGACTGTTAAATTTGCTTTCTTCCATTCTTTCCTGAAGTCCTGCTTCAAGGTATTTCAGCTAATAGGTATTTCTAACGGACCAAACTTGTAATGAGGTTGAATTTTTCTAAATAAACAAGCAGAAGCCTTTTTCTTTAGCCCCCTTTGCAGAGAAAAATGTCTGGATTAGCATTGGTAGATATCACTAGAGTATATATAAATTCAGGTACTGTATTGTATGGTTTAATAACTGTGCCTTTCTGTTGCTAAATTAAGAAATGCCATATATACTGTGATGTAAAAATGCCTAATTTTATTGAACATCCTACATAAATAGGCAGATATTTTAAAATGTTAGATTGTCCATGTTACTGACAATGGTTCAAGTTAACCAGAATGTTCAGTTTTTCTTGATCAAAATTGCGTAAATGAAATGACCCAGGAATTGTGTCCTTGAGCTCAAGATATTGTAAATGAACAATAGTCCCTTTTGTAAGTATTTTTAATGTGTATTGTAAGTTACTGCAAGAGGATATATTTTTCTGGAGATTGTTTATACAGTGGATGGATATTCAAAATTAATTATTTAAACATATAAAACAATAAAATCACCCCATTCTGCAAAGAAATGGGCTTCACTTATTATTCCAAACTAATCTAGGAGGACCACTGCTCTTAGGTAT
This sequence comes from Acanthornis magna, assembly GCA_036785705.1. NCBI lineage: Eukaryota > Metazoa > Chordata > Aves > Passeriformes > Acanthizidae > Acanthornis > Acanthornis magna. Next base: position 855,090 of record JAWUZG010000097.1, read on the forward strand.
TTGGTTAGAAAATATAATCCTTATTCTAGAAAAATATATGTATTTTTATGCATTAACATACTATATTTAAAGGTGATAATCACTTTTACCCAATGTAGATAGTTATAAGACAATATAACCATTAAATTAAACTTATAATCATTCTGATTGACAGATTGTGAGCAGTCAAGACAGTCTGGTCAATACATGAACAGTTTGCAATGTCTCAATTTGGCAGGATTTTATTATGTGCTTTTGAGCTTTTCATGATTCTTTTCCCTTCAACTGTAATTTCATGTGCCTTTTTGCTGTTTCATTTTGTCTTGTTCATGTGTTGCCTGATCTGTTCTTTTCATGTCAGGAACAGTTATTTCAGGAAGCGCTATCTTTGTGTCTGACCAGAGACGAATTACTTCATTTTGTATTGTAGATGTTTTTCAGGAAAAGCATCATTTGGTTGGGAAATACAGTGATTAGATAGAGTACAAAGCCTACATTTTTTGTAAACAATGTTTGGTTTTTGAAGGTTTTTTTTGTGTTGGAGATATCTCCAAGCTGTTAATATGTAGATTTACAAAATTAACTTCACTTTCTTTGAAGCAGACAAAGTTATGGTACGCTGGCACTAGATGATGTGAAAAACTTAACTTTTCTGGTGCATTTCTCCAGTGCATCCCGAATGCACTGCTATGAATGTATTCAAACTGAGGTATTCAGAACTGAGAGTGTGTTAAACAACTTCTGTAGCTGAAAAGACCTTACCCAGTAGAAATGGTTAGCTTGTTTCAGTGCATATTTCTGGATTTGATTTTTCTCTCAGTTCCTCTTTTGCCGTTCAAAGCTGAATGTGCAATTAAAAGTAAATTGGTTTCTGAGATTTTGAGAGAGTGGGATTGTCACTGATTTGGCTTAACACACCAAGATAGCCATTAAATAAATAGCTGGGGGAATGTACACAAAATGCCTTATGCTTAAAGCCCTGAGCAAATGGTGTAGTTTCAACTATATTAAATTAGTCTGAGGACTGGTATAAATAATAGGATAACCTTCTCTGAAATTTAGGGCATATTCTCCTTAAATATCCTAACTTTACCGTTCATAGCAAAAAAATGCTTAAATTCTAGCACAGAAAAGGTAAGTGAGCAAAACTAATTTTTAAGGTACATATTTTACTTACAGAAATTTCAAGTTTACATCATAAAGAGTGTAACTAAAGCTGTCTTTTCTAGCCGTGCTTGCTCTCTTACAGTATTAATAGAAGATGAGGTGTACTGTGGAGGATCTGGAAGGGGTGACAAAAAGATCACACACAGAGCTTTCAACAGGCTAAAGAAAATTGCACTGTAGCTTATTGTACTGTTACTCATTAATACATTTTTTATATTTTTATACATTATACTGAGTAACTCCAAAATGTCATGTTTCATGTACCACTATGTCGTACCCAGGAAATGTCCATCAGAATGTTTATGCAGCACCTTCAGCAGCTACTTTACTGAAGTTTACATGAGAAAAAGTTTTACTGTTCTATTTTCGTGTTTTATAAGGGGGTTAGGCTCGAGAGGGCAGTTAGCACAAAATGTCATGCAATATGAATACTGTTAGAGAATAAAGAATCACAGCCACGCAAATGCTTAAAAATCGAAGTTAAGTGTTTGTATTGTAGTATAATTTTGTTTACTAATAAGCTAAGTTTCCTTAGAATTGGGCATAACAAAGCAGCAGGTAAAACTGGAGCACTTTCTTTGCCCTAATGTATTCTTAGAGTTGAACATAAAAAATGTTTATACTATGAGCATCAGCTGGTACCAAATTATTTATAAATAAAGTTAACATAGCTTTAAAAGGTAGTTAAATGTCTTTGCAGAAGGACAATATGCTTGAAGAAACCCTTCATAAAGTGGTGCAAAAACATACTGCTAGTGAACTCCCTCAGTTCCAGAGAGAAATACTTTTTATAGAGCCAGATATAAATGCACATTTATGACAAAAATCTGCAGGTTAAATCTGTCTTTTTTTAATTACTGTATGAAATAAACCTAAAAATCAACACAGGCAGGTAGAGAATAATTTGACACAAAATTCTGTTTTCCAAGAGGCTGAAGAGACGCAAGTTAGTCTGAGACTGCCTTAAACATAGGAACAGGATTTTTTTTCTAACCTGGCCCTCAGTCAGAACTAACATGTGCATTGCATCTTGGGTGAGTTTTAGAATCTGTTATTTTGGAAAAATTTTCATGTCTATAAAAAAGCATTGCTTTTGCTTTCTCCTGTGTTCACCTGTGACGCTGTTGGGTCTCTGATCGCATTTGCCTCTCAAACGGCGCGGGGGAAAGCAGGAGGTGGAGAGGCAACTTGAAGGTAAATTGGCAAACAAAAAGGAGTTGGGTTTAGTTTGTTTTTTGGAATTTTTTTATGGTTATGTACAGCATTTCTTCTGAAAAGAAAAACCAAACAAAGATGCATTTCTTTTTAAATGGCATCTCTAAATGTGATATGTGGCTTTTGTGTTGTTTATTTTTTTTCTTACCAGAACAGTGTTAAATTGTCTGGGTATAAGAAGCTAATATATTTTCCTTTGCTTTTTTTTTTTTTTTTTAATTACTGCTCTCAGTATTTTTTATTCCATTTTTTGCTTATTTCCAAGGGAGTGTCCAGAACTTTTGTAAGCAATTGCTACTTATGTGAAGATTGTACTTTTGAACTTGTAAATACTTAAGGGCTGTTAGCTGCAAAAATATATAAAAACAAATCCTTGCATGCTGTAAGTAAATACATCTGTTGTGCTAAAAGTTGTTTCTGTTTCAGTATTTGCTTTCTCAATACAAAACTGAGGTTTTTCACACACAATACAGAAGATATTTAATAACTCAATGATATGAAGGGGCATTGCTGTCAAACTCCTGCTAACTTTACTGGGAGTTTTACACCTGGTTCCTTCCACATTAGAGAATTGAGTCCTGAAGGGCAAATCTACGCCGACCTGTGAGCAGGCTCAGTGTGTGTGAAGTGACTTACCTTCTAAGGTGCAAATGTGAGAGCCTTGCTTTTGAGAGATTGTTCTTGTTAAAATCACACTTAGCCCTGGTTTTACAAGATTTCTAAAGGGCTTAACTTGGAAGCCCTTTCTCAGGAGCTGGAACTGGCTGCACACTTGTAACACTCAATTGATGCTTCCTTCTCTGTACCATAATTCTGCAAATGAAAAGCCCCCAGAATAAAGTCAGTAGGTAAAATGAGAGGAGAATTGATTTCTTGGGGTATTGTGACTCAACTTACTGTAATTGATTCTTGAGTGGCTTTTTGGTCTAATGTAGAATGTTCGTTGGTTATACAGTTTATTTCTGTATTCTACAAACAACTTCGAGGACATCTAACTTCTTTGTGGGAGGAAGTTGAATGACTTCTTGCCAGAACTTTATTCTGCAGGAAAGCTTAAGCAGCCTTTTTGTTTCAGAAAAAAAATATATAAGCCTGTTTTAAAATTTACTGTAAATTATATATTTGTCAAATTGATGGATTAATTGGGTCAATAATGTCATTATTCTTGCAATACTTCCTGAACAAAGGCAGTCAAAGCTGAACTTAGAAACAAAATGTGATACTGTGTGGCAGAGAGGATATAAGACTTTAGGTGTTGTCTAAAAAGCAAGTATCGCCTGCTGGTTTTGAAGCAAATTTAGCCATGTATTAGAAAAATTTCTTTGCACTCCATTCTGGACCAGAAATAATTTGCATATTGGTAAGAGGCCTTTTAACAAAAGGAAGGAAAGCAGTATGCGCTTGCAGTGTATGATCAGTAACTGTTCCTGTAGGATCAAAGGAGAAGAGAGGGTACATGGGATAATACTACCTTAAAGATACTGACCAGTAAATGTAAACAATTCCCATCAAGTTGAAGCATTTTATTAGTCACTGAGCTTTACTAAATTAGTCACTAATTTTTCCCACAAGTTTATTTTTGTTAGCAAGTGTAATGAAAGATAAAAGTCATATTAATGAAATGGAACTTAAGACAATTGTAGATGTGTAAAGTATCAAAACTGAAAAAGATCAGTTCAGGAGCAAGTAATGGGAACAGTAAGAGCAGAGTCTGAGGGGGATTTAGTATTAAACTTAATGCACTTAAAATTATGCCAAAATTTGGCCTACACTTGATTTATATGAAATCTCTAGTACAATATAGATACATATACAATATATTGTGTATTGGAGTTTAATTTTTTTATGTATAGATTTTTTTTCTGGTTACTGCATTCCCAGATTAAAGGAAGTGTTGATAAAATACAAACCAACTTTGTTTGTATAAGGTAAGGCTGTATGTTAAGAGCCTTTTGGGAAATAATGCAGTTGTTACCCAGTCTTTCAACCTCTTGGAGAACTTGATTTTTAAAAAAACAAACAACTGAGATGCAAGCCTGAGTTAGTTTAGTATCCCATAATGGTTGCTGTATAATAGTGTACAACTGATGTTTTAAAAATTAATGCATCAGAACTTCTTGTTATACTGTTGTTAATGATTTTGTACTCATTGTACACTTTCTGAGTTGTCAACTAATATTTAAGCTTATATTGACTGGTAACTGAAGTGTTTAACTTCATCTGCAATGAGTGGGTAATAAACTACTGTTGGATTCAGTTATGTTTTATTGTCTTTACTCCTTCCAATGCTCAGGGACATGTGGTTGGACACCTACCACAAGTGTAAAACATTTGTCACAAGAAAACTTAGTTATATTATCATACAGCAGTAATTTTTACAACAGTACTATCTTTTAAGGGCTGGGTTTTAGAAGCAAAAGTTTAATAATGAGAAACCACCACAACAGTTTGTATCCTGATGGGTCACTTCCTAGTAACTTGTGCTCACTCCAAAATGTGCTCTAAAAATCAGCCAATTGTGGGTACCTTTTTTCCAGATTATTTAATATCTAGATTTTCATTGAACGTATGTAGGCAGTATATTTGCATGAGCTTTACTTTTTAGTAAACCAGGCTAGCTGAAGAATAGCACTCATTTCAAATGCTCTGAGTTATGTTTTACCATGGTTTCAAGATGCTTTAACTGCTATGTAATACACAAACAGGAGAAAGCGTTAGTTCATTTGTGGTCTTGTATTAACTTATGTAATTTTAATTTACTTGGAGAAGTGTAGCAAAATAATATTGGTGAGCACCGCTCTTGCTTCCTCTCTTCCTGCAGTTGTACAAAATCCAGAGTAGTCTGAGCAGTTGAGTGTATCTGAATATATCTGAATGATTCTGCAGAACATGATTAAGGAGATGGGAACTGCCCCTTTAAAGGAAGCTATGACGCCCTTTCAGATCCATTTATTGGGCACTCAGCAGTGTTCCTCCTTGTTTTGCTAACTGGGAAGATGTACATGGAAGTGGTGAACAAGACTGTACTTTTTATATAAGGTAAGAACTCATCCTTCATTCTCAGCAAACCTACAACTTGCAGAGATTGCTGTCTTTTTTTTTTTTTTTTTTTGGTCCTGCCAAGGCCTTTTTATCCTTTTAGAGCTGTCAAAAATATAATCTGGATATTAATTCCAAGGATCACAGAAATACACAATCTTTTGGTTATTAGTTCTGAATTTCAAGATAATTTTGCAGATCCCGAGACAAACACAAACCAAATCATTTAAAGAATCCCAGGAAGGATAAACTCAAAACAGTGCACATGGTGAAGATCTCAACAAATGTAATTAAATCATATCTCTTTGATCGTGAGATTCTAGTTCTCATTCCACTGATACTTGTAGCTGTTTATGGTCTTCGCTGAGGAAACAGCTTTAGTCTAAGTCCTTATAATTAACTCCTTGTTACCAAAGCAAATCTCTGGTCCCCTGCTTCATAAGATGACTCATATGTGCTTGGTCTTTCTAGTTCTTCATTCCAAAAAAAAAAAAAAATTTGAAGGGATTTGGAGTAAGCATTCCTTCTCTGCTTAAATAGTTGTTGGAGCTTAATTGATAGACTCATGACAGTTCTAGTTTGTGCCATGAACTGAAACTCAAAGATGTAATTGGATCAGTCTATCCCGGCCAAATATTACTGATAACTGAATCTCCACAGACCTGAGATTTGGATTTTCCTCAGCTGTGTATTGTTTGTTGCTCTTTCCATGAGCCTTCTAGATCACAGGAGAAGCAGATATAGGAGAACTGCATAAACTTTTACAGGTAAAAGTAATCTGTAATCAGTTTAGCTCTGATTCACATAGAATTGTCTAATTTGATTTGACTTTCTGCTTGCTAATTACTTTGCAGAAAGTAAAAGCAAGTTCCTGCCCAGAAGCTTAAACCTGCAGTGCACTGGGAATTGTCCCTTCCTTCTTTTTTATACTGTTTAATAGAGCCTTAGTCTGTGATAGAGTTGGGGGTGGAGACACTTGTTTGTTTTCTGAAGGATTTTCTTATCGCTCATTTAATTGCTGAGTATTTATTACACCCTTTATTATTGACTTAACTGAATGCTCTATCTTTATAAAAGTGACATATTCTGACCTCATGCAATAACTTTTCGGGTTGGTGTGGCAAGTCCTTGGTTTACAGATGAAGTGGCTTTCATGTATGGCTGGTAGGATTGCTTTTATGTGCTTCTCATGTCCTTCCCCTTCTGGGCCTGATACTTTGTTGTTGTGATTATCTGTTAGGGTAGCTGGAGAAGAGTCCATTGCTTGTACTAATTCTAATGTATTCTAATTGCAGGTAATTTCAGATTTGTGGGTGGATTCAAACCCCAAACTAACCCCAAAACAAACGCCAGAGTTTGTTTTCTGGAAGTTCTTTTCCCCTTAAATGTGTAAGGCTGATTTGACGTAGTAGCTTAGCAAGCATAAGCAGAAAGTACATTCTGTTTCCGTGTGAATTATTTAACCCATCACGTTTGATCATCTCTCCTGGTATGCCAGTAGCCATATGTGGGTGGTAATTCCTGCTGTAGAGTTCAGTCCTGGTGGCTAATCAAATCCACAGTTGCCTTGGGAAGATTGCCAAAATAATGCCTGTAATGAAGAATTCCTTTGAAATTGCTTACCTCATGCTATTAGGCAAAGGATGTAATCATGTTTGCCTCGTACAGAATAATTTTCAGAACATGATGACCCAGATTTCTACTAGCTTGCAAAGATTTTCAAATTGGAAATTTAGGGAGGCTGTTTCCTATGCTCCACTGTATGCAGCAGGTACTTCATTAATTTGGTTTTGGTGATTTACTGTTTGCAGGATTATTCATGCTGTAATGGCTCCTGATTGCTTCGTGGTTATTGCTGTGGACTGCAGTACATCAGCTGCAGATGCTGAAACTGTAAATTAAATAAAGCTTTTACTCAAATTGACACTTTCAGCTTTAAGAGTGAGAATATTTTCTCTGAGCTGATGTTTATGGGACATAATGCTCTCTCTGATCATTTTTAGTAAGATTTGAAGGTGTAAAAGTTGCTAATATCTTTAAGATAGTGGTAAAAGCACAGAGTCAACAGGTCTGGCATTCAGACTGATTTCATAGCAATGGTAATTAGCACTGCACTGTGCTTGCCTTGCAGCAGCAGTTCAGTTCTTTCCTGATGCACTGGCCATGTGTCAGTGTTGGTGTTGTGTCTAGACTTCAGGCTGACTAACCTCACTAATGTAGTTGAAAGAAAAATAATAAATGCTTAGGGTCAGGTTTGGATCTTTTCACTTAGTGGCCTGTTCTGGCACCTTTTATAAACCTCTGGTTGCCAAGTTTGCTGTCTTGTCAATACAAATAAACGTCTGTTTCAGAATTTATATACAAGACACTTCAGTAGTTATGCAAGGACTATATCTATGATCAAGAGTTCTGAAATACATATCTGATACAATGGCCTAGTGCTAAACTTGGGCTTTTAGGGGGCCAGTTTTCCGTAAGTGATCTCGGTGTCAGCCAGTTTCAGTTGGGGTTAGGACAGTTTCAGGTGGGGTTATGAGATCAGATGTTGAAGCAAAAATGAAGGCGGTACCCTCTCAACAAAAACCTGTACATCCTGTGGAATCTGACAAATGTCTTCTCAAGAAATTGCCCCTCCCAAAAGTCACTAAGCAGCAGATCGGAGCTGCTTTATAATGCATGCCTTTTGTATTCAGGAATCTCACACGTGGGTGGGTTTACTGAGGTTCTTGGGAAAAGCCAGGCAGAAGGGTAATGGCTCAAGCTTGGCTCTATTGTTTTCTCTGTACAAGTACAAAACGAACCGTGGCTCTGTTGTTTTCTCTGTACAAGTACAAAACGAACCGAGAATGTGTTAGGCAAACTGTGCACTTCGGGTGCCCTCTGCCACCCCTCAAGTGGAAGGAAGGCTCCTGCTCTACTGCGCAGCTTGATCTTTCTGCTTCAGGAAGGAATCAGGAATTCCTGCCACTAACAAAATTTCCAGTAAAAAGTCAAATTTCAATATATACACCTCTAGCAGGGGTGTTCAGGTAGTGAGGACGACCAGGAAAACCGAAATACTTGTCTGCAGTCTGTTTTCCTATCTGAATATGCCTAGAACATCCACTCAGCCTCTTAGGGATAGTTACAGGAAACAGTTGGGGAGGCTGAGGAGGAGCCTGCAGGGCATGGCCCAGTTTTTTGCTTTCAACAGAATCCAATATAAAATCTTAACCTGGCACCATGTGCAGGTATGAGAAATTGAAAGCACTTTTACCAACAGTAGCATTATTAAAATTAAGAATTGCTGCAGCAAAGAGATGAAAGAGACAGCTCTGTTACTGCAGGATGAAGGAAGTTAACTTATGTGAAGTCAGGCACTGCTAACTCTGAGGTGACCTCTAAACATGGTGTCCTTACCCAACAACTTAACTTTGCAATCAAAATTTTTTATTGTACTATGTAATTAGAGTATATAATTTCATCAGCCTTTGATTTTGGTTTGTTAAATGCTTATTCAGGACTAAGTGGCAATTAAGCATTGAAGTACCTTCAATAAATCTCAAAACTTGATTATCATCAGTCATAATAAATTTGCCTCATTTGTACATTTTGTCAAGTTCTGCAGATAGAACTGCCAAAAAACGATGGAGAGAAGTTTGCCAGCTCCCCACTCCCCCAAATCCCCAACAGAGGAGAACTGAAAAGTGAAACCAATGAGCTGTACTTTTAAAGATGTTAAAAATAAACCCCTTTCTCCAGCAAATCACATTAACTTCTGCTACTTCAGCTGCAGGAATCTGCTGATGGAGTTATGTTCACTGATCCCTGGTATGTAACACTTTGCCTAGATGCACCTATGAGCTAATTACAAATCGTTATATTGAAAAAGCTGGTAAAGGTAGCCAAAATATACTGCCCCCAAAATAACCTTGGCATATTAGTTAGATGCAAATACACAGAAAAAAAAAAATTTAAAAAAATTTTTAAAAAATTCTTGTTCTAGACAACTTGCTGTTTGAGTTCTTGACCTCTGTCCTAGAGTACATGACACTGAAATTCAGATTTGTTTAGACTGTTTCTTTTAAGGTGGGGACTTTAAAGATTCCTTTCTCAAAATACCTTTTGTGTCTGTAAAGTAACTGTCACGAGTTACAAGTGATCTCTGGAGCATCTGCCCTGCAATTCCTGTGGTGAACTTTGCAGCTGCATTTCTACCCTGACACACTGTGACTCAGCAGCATTGGTGTGCTATCAAAAAATGGTACTTTCTGTTAATACAGATGGACTTATCTGGGAGTACTGGGCACCAAATCCATGGCTGTAGAACTGTGGCATTCCAGTTGATCTTGCAGCTGTTTTTACCACACGAGCAATGAACAGAAGGTATTTGATGAATTTGTGGCAACTGCCCTGGGAAACTCAGATGAAAAACTACCAACTGAAAATATTATTGCAATGCTGTTTTATAAAGCATATTGTGTCTTCAGTGAAATCATCTGCCTCCTGTTTGGAAATCTTCAGAACTACTCTCACCAGTGTGAGCAGACATCAGTTCTGGGTGACAGCTCTGGCAGGACGAGGCTTCACAATGAGGGGAAGGTATTTACTATCAAAACATAAGTGTGAAATTTGGGTCTTTGTGCTTTGATGTCATGTGTTTAGATAATTTCCTATGTTCAGTGCACAGTGCAGACAAAAATGTCAACCAAATAACTGCTAAGGAGCAAAAATAAACAAAAAAGGGGCACTTTTTAATGGCAGTTGGGGGTTCGTGACTCCTCAGGAATACAAATATCTGGTTCCAATAAACTACTCATAGTGTTGCAGAATGATCAGCATAAAAGGGTAATCTCAACTCCCAGAAAGATTATCATGATGGTAGGAACATAAATACATTATTCGTGTACCTACATAAGTAGAAATAGTAAAAATAACAGTTATACTGGAGCGTGTGGAATTAAAATTTTGCACACTACTACTGGCAGGCAACTGAAATTGTCAGTACTTTGAAGTTTTTTGATTGACTTTCTGCTTTAAGGTGAGTATTAAACTCAAGTACAAGGTGTTTTTTTATACTGCTCTGTGATCATTGTCCATGTAACTTGACCATGTCATTTGGTTTAGATAAAGCTTTTTTTAAAATCTTGCTAGAAAAAGTCAGCTCAAATGCTTAGATTTCAATTTTTAAAAATGGAAGTAACTAAATAAGCTAATGAAAATATTTTAATTTTAAAAGTATTTCTTGAAATTATATATTAATATATATCCGTGATATTTGTAATATTATTCACATCATTTATCAGAAAAGACCATAAATGTGATTTTAACTGGAACAGAAATAAAGGTACAAATTATTTTTGTCACTGAATAACATCCATCCAAGGTTATGGATTGATACAGTACTCATCAGTGCTGAACAGTAAATTCAGAGTAGAACAAGGAATTTTGAATTAAAAAACCTGGGGCACTATTAAATAAAATATTAAAAGAATCAAATGTTAGTTATGCTATCTTCCTTCTATTACCCTGGATGTATTAGTCTAATAAATGGTAAGTAAAATTAGGATAGAAATACTATTGGGAAGTTTAATTGGCAAAAAAATTAGGATCTGGGAAAATCTAACAGCAAGCTGAAGGAAAGTGAAACCTAATTAACCTTGTCCCTCTTCTTGTCTGGGTCCCTCCCAGGAAATAATCCTGGTTTCCTACTTTCCTGGGGGCTGCAGCTCCGTGTGTCACCCCCGCACCGGAGCACATTCCTCATGTCCTGGTGCCCTGCTGGTCCCTGGGCCGCATTCCCTTGGCGAAGCTGCCGCGAACCCGCGCCATGTCCGAGCGCAGCCGCGCCTGCGGCCCCGGGGCGGGGCTGCCCTGCGCCAGCCAATCAAACAGCGCCGATTGCCGCCCGGCCACGCCCCCTCCGCGCTTTGCACCAATCCCCTTCCCGTGCGTCGCTTCCTTTCCCCGCCTCCATGTGCGGAAGATGGCGGCCGCCTCAGCCAATGGGATGGCCGGAGAGGGCGCGGGGGCGGGGCTTGCAGGGCAGCGCGGCGCGCACGCGGCGGCGGCCGCTGGGTGACTGTGGGGGACGGGGACAGGGAGCCCCCGGAACGGCCAGGATAAGGATCCTGGGTAAGGAACAGGGACCGGGATCCCGTGGAACGGCCGGGATAAGGATCCCGGGTAAGGAACAGGGACCGGGATCCCGTGGAACGGCCGGGATAAGGATCCTGGGTAAGGAACAGGGACAGGGATCCCGTGGAACGGCCGGGATAAGGATCCCGGGTAAGGAACAGGGACCGGGATCCCTTGGAACGGCCGGGATGAGGATCCTGGGTAAGGAACAGGGACAGGGATCCCGTGGAACGGCCGGGATAAGGATCCTGGGTAAGGAACACCGGCAGGAACAGGGACAGGGATCCCGTGGAACGGCCGGGGTAAGGATCCTGGGTAAGGAACAGGGATAGGGATCCCGTGGAACGGCCGGGATAAGGATCCCGGTAAGGAACACCGGGAGGGACGGGGACAGGGACCCCCCGGAGCGGCCGGGATAACGATCCTGGTAAGGAACACCGGCAGGGACGGGGATCCCCTGGAACGGCCGAGATAAGGATCCCGGGAAAGAAACAGGGACAGGGATCCCGTGGAACGGCCGGGATAAGGATCCCGGGAAAGGAACCCGGGAGCGGCCGAGTCAGAGATCCGGGCAAGGAACTTTCTGGGCGGCCAGAACAAGGATACGGGGTAAAGAACCCCTGGGGAAACCGGGATGAGGCTCCTGGGTGAGGAGCCCTGGGGGAACCGGGGCAGGGATCTCCTGCGGGGGCCGAGGCAAGGACCCTGGGTACAGAGCGCTGGGGTCCCGCATGAGGAGCCCTGGGGGGCCCGGAGCAGGCCGAGGGCGGTGTGCGCTGGGGATGAGCCGCGGGCGCGGTGCCCCTGAGGGCCCGGCCGAGCGGGGCCCGGGCGGGGGTACCCTGGGCCGGGCTGTGAGGGAGGGCAGGGTCCGGTGCCGGGGCTTGTCCCTGTGGGGGTCGTGCTGGGGCACAGAGGGGTTGCCCATCGGGGCCGGGCTTCTCTGGCTCTGCTGCCCTCCCTCAGCACTGCCTTTCTCCTCCCGTTAGGCTGAACTGGAGCGTCGCTGGCTGTGCTGATGAGATGTGAATCAGAACACTCGAATTGCCCTGTGAGTTTATCCTGTCACTCAGCAGAGCCTGGGAGCTTCCTTCCCGAAACAAAGGCGCTCTGGCCAGGAGACACCTTAAGGATTCTGTGATTCAATAAAATATATATGTTAGGAAGTTATGCTATATTCCTAATATATATATTAGAAAGCTGCAGCTGACCTCACCTAGGTTTGGTGCAGATGGGGAAGTTTATTAATAATAGTAACAGTCTAAAAAAAAACCCCAAATAAATGTGGAAAAGGTCAGAAGAAGAAATTAAAGTTTTTATTTGAGCTTTTTTTTTGTTTGATTGTTTTACTTCCTTGGGAAAAAAAGGAAAAGAAACTTTTCTATGGTTGTGAGTAGAAAAGTAGTTACAGAAATTATTGCCAAGGCTGTGATGTGCATAGCCTTAAGTTAAATTTTATATAATCAACAGATATCTCAAAGGATGCTGTGTTGTAGAATTAACTTTTTGCTACAAGATACAGGGAATGGAATTGTCAGTTCTGTGTTGTGTTACTACCTCATATTGGTTATAATCCTATAATTCCGAATTATTTTTTCCTAGAAATGTGTTACATATTAGGAAGAACGCAGAAACACAAGCTCTTTTCTTAGTTTGCTGGGTTTTAGGTCTGTAAAAACTTTGCCCTCAGAACTAAGTTATGTTGATGCCTTTTATTTCCTAATATTTTCAGTGGGTTTCCCGTCTGAGAGAATGATCAGATTTAGTGAAGTGTGTGTGCAAAGCAGCTCCTTGAAGATAATTATCCCTGTCAGCAGAGTAACTGAACAGGTTTGTGTTCATGTGAATCCCATGGCTTCTAGGTGCTAATTTTGCATGGTGCTTGTTTAAAGTTGGTTTAAGTGTTGGTTTCTGTTTGTTTAGAGTTAAAGGCTGGTGTAGCTGTTTGTGTTTTCCTCCAAATATCTTTTTATGGGGTTAAGGAACAGCCTTTTAGGGAAAGTTGGGGCCAGAACTCCTGGTCAGCCTTTGCATGCATTGACATGACTTGGGGCCTGCCTGTTTCTCCTGTGGTCTCAGACCTTTTTGGAAATTTATTTTTTCCAAATAAGAGTTCTGTGCACAGGATGATCGATGATGTTCAGGTGGCTTTTTAAATATTTTGAAAAAAAGAGCACAGAATCATAGAATGGTGTGGGTTGAAAAGGACCTTAAAATCTGGTTCCACCCCCCTGCCATGGGCAGGACACTTTCCACCAGACCAGGTTACTCCAGGCCCCATCCAGCCTGGTCCTGAACACTTCTAGGGATGGGGAACCAACAGCTTCTCCGGGCAACCTGTGCCAGGGCCTCACCACCTTCATAGTCAAAAATTTCTGTCTGCCTTCTGTCAGTTTGAATCCATTCCCCCTTGTCCTGTCACTCCAGGCCCTTGTAAATAGTCTCTCTCCATCTTGCAGGCTCCTACTGGAAGGCTGCAGTTAGGTCACACCAAAGCCTTTTCTTTTCCAGGCTTAATAATCCCAACTCTCTCAACCTTTCAAGATTATTTTGTTTAAATGTTTTTTCTTTCACTGCATCATTTTTGTGGGGCAACCCTGGGGTCTGGTCTGTACCTGACTGCGTGGGAGGCCTCCTGAGAGACCGGATGGTTGTTACCTGCTGGCAGCACTTCCCAGCTGGGTTCTTCAGCTTTGTTGTGCTTTTTACTGGAAGTATAAAAATAATGGTATTTCCAAGCTTTTCTGGGGGGAAAAATAGAAAAAACAGTAAAACAGAAGGGAATCAGCACTACCATGCTACTCAGCTGTGTTGATATCAAGCTGCCTCTGCAGACAATCTAAGACTTGGTTTTATTTGGTGAGTGCAAAGATGGTTTCTGTGTGGTTCAGCTTCTCCTGTGTGAGGACAGGCCTGCTAGTGGCTTTCACACCAGAAATAAAAAGTGTTGAGAATTGTGAATCAGAGACTTGCCAAGGTTTTGGAATGTGCTTTGGGACTTGGGAGCAGTTCAGGTGCAAGGTGGGCAATGGAGGACATAAGAAAGGCAGGAGAAGAGCGTATTGCACATCCTCATGTGGGGTTAGGAAGTTCAATCTCAAATACACCTTTTCCCTCCTCAGTCTTCAGTCTGACCCACTACCCACTTCTCCCTTAGCCCTTTCCCCTTCTCATGTCCCTGCAACTCTCTCTTTTCCTTTCACAGAAGAGTTAAACACAAAAGAGTTGCATAAAATTCTTGCTGGTGCATTTTCCTCTCATTTACTCCTGCATTTAATTCAGGGTTAGTGAAATATATGTGGAAGTAACTTCTGGACATAACTGAGAGAATGTTTTAGCTTCTAAAGTGAATGGGAGGTGGAGAGGCTGGGAAATGGGATAGAGAAGGGTGCTTTGGTAGATGGAGCTTTAGACTGGGAGTGAAGGATGTCTGTTGTCTTCGGTAGTTCAGATGAATTGTTTCTATGATGCATTTTTGCCTTAGCTGATATTTTCATGCAAGTTTTAACAAAATACTTCAGTGAGAACAAAGCAGGAAATGGGGGTGGGAAAGAAGAAGCTAAGCCAGTGTAGAGGACTGTAAAAATCACACTCAAATTGCAGGACAAACACTGAGTAATTCCATTAAGCTGTTCTGAAGGTCCCAGCATAGAATGTGTTTCCTGTCCTGTTTCTAGGTGTTACAGGATGAATCTTTTCAACAGTTGAAATAATTTATAAGTATTGGCAGGAAACAAATATTTGCAGCTGTCCATTTTAACAAGTTCATGTTATCCTATAAACTCTTCAGTCTGATAAATTTTTATTCTGTTTATGTCAGGTGTTAAAGTCCAGAAGGACCATTACATCACCTAGTCTGATCTCCTTTGCAACATAAACCATCTGTACTGTTGTTTATACCTTTACAGACTTTACATTAATTTATCACCCCTTTTCCCATTAATCTGAAAGCACTTCTTGCAGATTGTTAATATTATCAGGGTTTTGTATTATTTTTATCACGCTGTTTGTATCGCTGAAAATGTTTTGAGGTGACCTTAATGTTTAGTTTGAGACTAAATTTGTAGCAGATAGAGGAATGCAAGTGTTTCAAAACTTCTTAGTTCTTATTGTTTTCATCTCTGAGACTTGTTTTATATAAGAATGCACTGTGGCCTTGAAAGGGCCCTTGCTATTTTTTTAATGCTGTACTTTTCCAGCTAAATAAAAACCTAATAAAAAAATCAAAACAAAAGAACTCTTTGTTTAATATGGCAACTGAATCTTATCTGTGGAAAAACAGGTGGATTAAAACACTCAGAGTTCTTAGGCCGAATTAAACTAACTGATTCAGAACCAAAATTAACTTTAAAGTAAAATGATTGTTTTACTGTATTATCATTTTTCTTGCAATTTCTTTTTTCTTCTTTAGCAGAATATTAATTTTTTAAATTGCTTAGCAACTTTTCACTTGAAGCTCACCATAACTACAAGATATTTCTTTTTTCCCCTGACCATTATTTCAAAGCAAAACCATTGCTCAGCTTCTCATTAAAAATAAGATGCAAAAGTTCTGTACAATTGGCAAGCAGTTAAATTGGAGAAAAACAACCTAGCATTTAAATAAAATTAGCAAACTGGAGTTGTATGCTGGCACTACCTGGAATAGGAAGCTTCAGATATTGTTCACTTTTCAATAATTTGAGGACCTTTTCATAACAATAATTTGTGTATCTTTGTTGCTATAGGAATGAGTGGGAAACTGGAATTAAGTGTTATTACTGCTTTGTGCAGTCAGAAGGGACAAGCAGATAGTTGAGAAAGCAGAAATTCTTATTTAGAAACATACAGATTTTTACTAGCAAGTCTAACTTACTTGAGTTTTTATGTGGTTTATGAAGGAGTTTTTTGAGGTAAGAGGATTTGATTGTAGTTTATTCAATGTCGGCCAGGATATCTAACGAAATACATGACTCAGTTTTGAAAGGGAGAAAAACAGATTTAAAGAAAAGTTAATTCTAGTGGTTTAATATCTTGGGCAACTATTACCTTGCATGTGCATGGAACACTCCTGCTTGAGGAATGTTTCTAGGAGATAGATATGAGTGTACCAGATTGAGAGAGGATGGGTTTTGTTGTTGCTGGGTTTGGTTTGTTCATCCCTCTTCCCTGAGAAATTGAAGTGGTGAGTGTTTCTGGACTCTGCACTTGCTGGATGCTAAAAGAGCAAATACAAATGCACCCAGGTCATTCCTTGCATGTTTATATGTGCATTGCATGGACATATGAGTCGCATCTCACATTATTGTGAAGTCTGAAAGATCAAGGTCTCTGGGTTGAAGTCACCAAGTGAGACTTGAAGTCACCAGATGAGACTGTAATAAAGAACGTGTGTATGTTTTTAACCTCTGATGCTTCAGAAACAGAAGTTATGGTGTAGTTGAGTTGGTTTTTTTGTTTTTTTTTCGTGCTAGACAGTTCTAAGTGAAGGCTGTGATTTTTGATTGAAGGTCTAATTTGAGGAAAGGAGGCTTTTAAAAGGAAGGAAGAAATGTTGGCACTTTTACCGTTCTGTGATCAGTGGTGACACTCGGAGCTCGGCTGGGCTGCAACGGGGCGGTCACTGGCGACATCCGGTGGCCAAATGCGGAATGACAGCCTCTGGCAGACTGTCTCCCCAACTCCTTGGGATTTTCCGCCCAGCAGCCTTGTGCCATTGGATGTGGCCGTGTGCAGGGCCACGCTCGAGTCCTTAGGTGCTATCCCGGCAGTTCCAGGGGCATGGAGAGGAGACCACCTTCAGCTGGAAGCTGCGTGCTCTCTAATGCCCTGACTAACATCCTAATGCTGCTTTTGAAACTATGGAGGGAGCAAATATTGTGTCTTGCTATTGTCTGCCTGGCAACGTGGTATCTTCCAGAAAGGAATAATGAGCCAGCTTATCTCAGAGTTGCTTGTTTCTCAGTCTGCCTTCCTATTTGGGTTCTTTGCTGTGCAAGGACAGTGGTGGGTGCCAGGCTGGCGAGGTTATAAAAGCAGATGAAGGCAGTTAAGGTTTTTACCCCCACTGTTATAATTGGAAGGTATTTTGTAAGATAAACTTTATGATTTCTGCTCCATCTTTTATTTATGGTCAGTTTATACTCTTAAACTCTTGTGCCAGTATTGTTCTTGAGTGGCTCCCCTCCCTCCTCAGCATTTATTCCTTTGATGTATTTGTAGATAGTAATCGTATCCCTGCTCAGTCTCTGTCTTTGCCAAGCTACACAAGGCAAAGCATCCAGCTACTTCTTGTGAAATAAACAGTCCATTACCTGCATCATCTAACCCTTCCTTTTCTGCACTTGATTGTGGCTTAGTTATCAAGACATTGGCCTCAGCAAAGAGGAGCTGGGAGCCTGCTATGACCCTGTGAAATATGGGTTTACTTAAGCATTGAGAACAAATGTGGCTTGAGAGCAGGGATATTAAAATGCATAAAGCTCTCGACTTTGCTTTTTATCCCTGTCTTATTTTGGGGCAACAGGCTGCTGAAGATGTTGGAGAGGTGTTTGTGGATCTCAGAAAAATAAGTTCCCCACCCAGGTCTTAGGGGTTCATGGATACTAACAAAAACATATAGTTCTGTTGTGATTTGCCAGCAGGGATTGTCTGTGTTGCTGCATACAGCAGATCTCTTGATCTGGAGTATCAATACCTGCACACTATATCCTTTGTCCTTCCCTTTCATGATTTGATTTCTTATGACTGAGTCATAAATGACTTAAAGAGTGGAAAAACAGTTGAACGTGAACTTCCAGTGCGGCATGGAAAAGCACTGTGCGTTTGGGTGTCATGAAAAGGAGAAGCTGATTTTTTAAAGTCTTTTATGGCGTCAGTGAAGCTGCTACTGGAGTTCTGTGCATGGTTCAAGTGTAAGCACTGTCTCAAGGCTCCTGAAAACAAAGAGCTGAAGAGTGGCCTTGCATGGGGTTCAATGTCTGCACTCTTGATGCCTTAGCATCTTTTGTGGAGACTCAAAAGTAAATTCTCCTGAACAGGAGAGAATCAGCATAGCTCTGAAACCCTTTATTCCAGCCTCTTCCATCCTCCTGTTGTCACTTAGATGACATCTTTTCCTTTTGTCTGCTACAAAGCATTGAAAATTGAGCTTAGGGCCATGATAAAGATTCAGCAGAGCCTCCAGCTGTCAGACTGTGCACAAAGAGCATGTTTTGGAAACTGATAGTCTGTGAACTGTCATGGGCACACAGGGATTTCGAGTTTCTCTTGTTGCTTTGAAACTGGAGAGGGTCTGACAAATTATCTTGACGTGGCGATGTTCTGGAGTAGCTAAATATAAAAAAATGGATATTGTAGGATGTGACTGGTGAAGACACCTTAGTGATCTGCATGTGCTGGGGAAGCAGATGAGGAAAATGAGAAGTCGTGACAGATGTTTTTGCCTGTGCAAGACATCTGGAACTGCAGAGAATTGCTTGGGCAGTGATGTTAGAGTGGTGCTAAAAATTACCAAGCACACAAATGCTGTGTGTCCTGTCTTCCTCTACATCTGCAAATATTGGGGATTGCCTTCTTACCTGTTCACCAGCAACTGATTTAAGCTTAGGTTGTCAAGGAAAGGGTCTTGAAAACATAACAGTTTTGTGTTTTGAAGAATGAGCTCTGATAATGAAGAGTACTTAAGGTAGATTACTGTTGTGAAAGAATTTCTAAAATATTGCACTAAATAAGCCATTGACTTTATGTCATTTATAGGTATTTTGGCACCAGTGTGTGGTAGTAGGAGCTATTTTTCCATTTATAGCAAAGTTTCTTTATATCCTTTTATTATGGTTGCTGCTAAATTCAGGCTGAAATTTCCCAGGCTTCCTGTGGTGTAGAAATAAATTCTTTGGAAGAATTTCAGCAAAATTTATTAATATTTGAGAAGACTCTTCTTACTTATTTCCAGGTTTCTTTTATATGAGGATGCTGGTAGTAAGTGGCAGTGTCTAAATTGAAGGAAATAAATGGTGTTGTTTCAGAGTCACTAAATTATTCATGCAGCTGTGTAAGTAATTTTTTCCTTTCACCTTTCTCTGTAGGGTGGATCATTGGTATTGCTCGTTCATGTGGTGTTTTGTTCAGTTTAAAATGGCCCTGAAAATCATCGCTCTTGGAGTCCTTTCTTGTAATCCCAAACTTGAAAGGGCAGCGGAGCACTTTTCGATTGTGGAATTTGCAGGTGCACCACAGTGTCACTGTGACTTTTGCATTTTTTCTTATAGTGTAGACATTCAGAACAAGGCTTTTTCTTTGAAAGTCTACTGCTGGCTGTACTTGCTAATGTTTGTGTGCACAAGGATTGTGAGTTGGGCAACTGCGGTCCTTGTTTCACTGACTGAGAAAGTGAGGAGTGAATTTTGCCCCTTGCTGGGAATTGCTCAGCAAGCTGTTCTGCCAGAGTCAGGACTAGGAAGTGTTTGTAGGCCAGGCTCTTGTTCAAATCCACTTAGATAAATACTTTATTTCTGCCTTCTTTGCGATGACCATCTCGGTGTGTAGCTCTAGTGCCAAGTCAGACAGCAAAGCTGTTGGACCTCTTAACAAAAGAAAATGCTGTTAGTGAGCATGAACCTCCTCTGAGCTGCTCGTGGCTGTCATGTGGAAGTGTGAATGGAGGAAAACTTAATATTACATGTAGGTGAGCATTGTACCTTCTGTGTTTCATTTCCAGCAGCTGTTGGCTGTGTGTTATTTGAGAGGCTGATTAGTTCTGTATCTTCTTTCCTCTGTGGGTACAGAAAGTCGTGTCAATATGATGCGTTCAGTGCTCACAGGAGAAAGGAAATGACTTTTCTGTGGTCGCTGTGGTCTGATGAGATAAGCACAAGTGCAGAAGGCTGAGACTTGGATTCTCTTCAAGGTTTGCAGCAGATGGGCTGGATAGGCATGGTTCTATTACAGACACTGAGGTGCTGTGTTCTGAAGCTGGGAGTTACCTGGACCTGCAGGAGTCGGGAATGTTGGTGTTTGTGTAGCGCTGAGGCAGCACACACGCTGCCCACCTTCCATCCCTCCTGGGGGTGGTCACAGCTACCCTGGCTCCCCTCGTGGCAGGAGGTGGTTGTTAGAGGCAGGGAGAGTGCCACAGCACTGGCCGTGGTTTCCCTGGGAGGTGCTTCCCCTTCTTTGAGAGGGTGGTCTGGACACCTCACCCTGAATGTTGTGAGTGTGCTGGGCTGGAGCACAGCTTAGCTGAGCTCTGTGCCTGGAAGGAGAGGGGAGCAGCAACAGGCACAAGCCTCACGTTTGACCCTATCTCAGAGCCTTGCTCAGTGCTGAAGCCACGGCCCAGCACCAGGGCAGTTTCCTTGCAGCTCTTCCTTGCTCTCTAGAATCCACCTGAGGATGCAGCATTTGTTGTTTACCTGTTCAGTGGCTTTTGAGCGTGCAATTCAGGCATAGATTAGCTTTCGCAGAGTGTTTTTAAATACAGTATTCTTTACCAGAAAAAAAAAAGACAGAAGAAAACTTCATACATAGAATTTAGAATACAAATAGCCCAATTGCAGTTATCTCTTTCTGTAATTTACCTTTTGCCTGGGACAGTTTCAGATCTGCCGTTATAAAATAGGATTGCTTCTGCTGCAGCTTCTGTCAGCTTGATCTGAGAATAGCCATGAGAGTAAAATAGAGCATCTCTTATCCTCTTATTACTCCTTTATTGGATGACCACCTCATCCACACCTGGATGCAGTCACATCCTCTGCCTGGTGAGGTCACTATGAGGAAAGCTCCCCCTCACAAGGAAGTTCTTGCCTGGGTCCAGCTGCTCATGGCAGAGTGGGATTTCGGGGACAGCTTCCTTTGTGGCTCCTCTGTTAGTAGGTCTGTGTCACCAGTTTGAAATTGGATGAAGACAGAAAAAGGAATATTCTCAAAGGTGTTTGAAACATTGTTTTCTTAGAGTATTTAGAAACTGTGTTTCCAATGCTTATGTCAGGGTCTCCTAGATTGTTCTAGAGAAGGTAGGTTAGCAATCTGAGCATTATATTTTAATAAATTTGCCTTATTTTGAGGCCAAAATTTGTAATATGGCTTTTTTTTTTTTTTTTTTTAGTTTTGTATAGTGTTTTCTAGCTTATTCGAGTTTTTAATTGTACATTGGATTATTCTACACTTTTTCAATTGGTCTTCTAATCTATTGCAGCTCTTTACCCTCCCTTTGGTTCATGAATTTCTGTCAGTAGGCTTTTAGTTACTCAAGTTTGAATGTTAATTCATTGCACTTTGGTCCTGAAGGTATGCCTAAGTGTTCTAGATCTCACCTGTCTCCACCATATTTTCCAGTGTTGGATGCAAAATCAGGATAGGTCTTTCTAGTTTGAATGCAGAATCTTACACCAAAAAATATCAAACCTTAAAGTTTTCTTTTGATGAAAATACTCAGTGTATGGTTTTTATGATTTATGCATTTAAAGCTATGCTTGATCCAATCCAGAAGTTGTTTTTACATTCTCTCTCTATAAATGTCCAGTATAATATTCAAAAGAGGTTTTGTTTCTGAATTGATGTGAACATCTGCTTATACCTGCAAAAGATGAGTTCACAAAAGTTACACTTTCCATTTTTAATTTTTTTTTTAAATTATTGAACCCCAAAGCACTGAACACCTTCTTCCCTTTATTCTCTCCTACCTCTGACTCTTTTTTTTCCCTCCAACCAATACTGTTTAAGGCCATTTCCTTGGTTCACTCTCCCACCTACAGCTGCTCTCTCCATTGCTGAACAGGATTGTACCCCCAAGCTCAGTCCTCGTGGGAGGGCAGGAATTGATTTCATGAAAGGCAAGTAGCTTGGTAGACCTAATTTTTTTGATCTTCCCATAGACTTTGCGTTTTATCTTTTTCCTCCTTTCTATTCTACTGATAGAATTTTCTCTGTACTGCAAATGAAGAATTACATGGAGCTTCCTTCTGACTGTGCTTTACATTTGGAAGTGAGATGCAGCTGATTTGAGAGGATGAAATAATTCTCTTGGCACTTACATCTTGTCTCTGCACTTTAGCGTAGCCTCTCGTGCATTTTATTCCCTTCCTGCCTGATGACTAAATGCTCTTGTCTTTGCCTTCAGCAGGCTTTGTGGGAATGCTGGAAAAACCCCTTCTCCCTCTGCTTGGGTAAAATAGCAAAACCAGCCATGGGAGTGTGTGTCCTGGAGAACCTGTGCATTCCTGATGGGTGCTCTGTGCTTTTAGATCGTTTGCTGACCCAGCTCCTGCTGGGGAGTGGAGCCAGTGAGGAGAGGTCTCTGCAGGCCTCCTGCATCAGGGAAGTGCAGCACTGATGTGTTCTCCCTGCCTTGGCAGCTCTGCTTTCAAATGCAAACCACATGTCCTGTCTCATGCATGAGCTGCTTCCCGCTGCCCAGAGCTCCGGGTTCCTTCTTAGCTTGTTCTTGAACTTTGAGTAATTGTGAAAATAAAGGGAGGGTCTGTTTATATTGTTTATAGTAGGAAAGAACAGTGCAAGATTTCATCTACTGCTGTTCAGATCCCTTGCTATTTTTGGTATTTGACCTCTGCAGAGAAGACCAGAATTATGTGTAGTTTTCATTTTTATTACATGTTTCTACCCTCCTACTCACAAGTTACTCTTACGTTAGTGATTAAATCTTTGAGAATGTGCCATTTTCCCCACATTTTTCAATGTATTTTTCTAAGGAAAAATTGTATTTCTATATATTTTCGCGCTAACATTCCCTTTTGGAAAGGAGAACTATGCAACTTGGCAGCATCTTCTGTACACCACTCAAAGGAAAAGGGAAATAACTTATGATTTGCTGGTTTATCTTTTGAAAAATATTCTGGATTGAAGAGGACTGATGAGCCTGTTGGCTTGAACTGAGGCTGCAACATTTAGAATACTGCACAAACAACACAGCACTATGTGCTGGGACAATGTTAAGTGTTTAGTTTGTGCAGATAGGTACTTTTCATTTCTCCACCATTGGAAAGGGCTGCCTTTGGCAGAACAGTTTGCTTCTAGTCTTGCTGTGTGGTTGTTTCCACACTCCACCAGCGAAAAACA
This sequence comes from Acanthornis magna, assembly GCA_036785705.1. Lineage (NCBI taxonomy): Eukaryota > Metazoa > Chordata > Aves > Passeriformes > Acanthizidae > Acanthornis > Acanthornis magna. The sequence continues at coordinate 878,661 of JAWUZG010000097.1, forward strand.
CATAACAAAGGCATTTGAAAATCCTGTCCTGCCTCTTTGGCATCACTTCCACTTCGTGCCTTCTATTCTAAACATTGAGTTTATTTCTTTTTTAAAGGAGCCTTGTAGGATGCCCTGGAGGTCAAAATATTTTAGGTTATTTCAGAGAACTGTATTTATTCTGAGTTCCCAAGATGTAATGAGTTTTGAGTGTCCTTCCCGAAGCCTGTTGTTTCTGGTAGTTGTGAAATCCAGGAGATGTGCAGGGGTTGCATGTAACTGTGAAGTTATTTCATAGAACAGATCACAGGAGTGTAGTTCCAGAGGTCTAGATACAAACCCACAGAATTTCAGGTTTAATTTGTGAAAGGTGGCTTTGCGTGGCTCAGGAGGGGGCAGGTGTGGATGCAGCTGAAAGATTCAGCTGTTCCAGGTAAGGAATGGTGATCCCTAAGGATGGAACTGCACCTCTGTTTCAAACACGAGTGACTGGCCAGAGCCAGACACCTTCAGCCAGGTACTCGTGTGCCATCCCAGTGGTGGTGGTTTCCTGGCACCTTGGCATCACCTGGATTTTGTCAGTGTTGGGACTGTAGATCCAGCCAGTGGGCCACTGTGAGCTGGAGAAAGTGAAGAATGTGAATTTAATGAACTTCCTCACATTCTGAGCAAAGGAGGTACCATGGGGAAAGAAGAGCTTTTGGCCAGTGCCCTCTGTGATTCCTCTGACACTGGAGCAAGCTGTTGGTGCCCTACAAAGCCTTTGTGTCAGAGAATTTGTCACACAAACATGAGCAGTTCTCCTCTCTGATCATCACAACTGGCTGTTTTGCTGTATCCAAAGTATGTCACGTTTCAAACACACTGATTTTGCCAAAGGATTCTTTGGAAAACAGATACCTCTGTTGTTGAACTTAAGGAACTAAAAGTGCTTCAGTGCAGAGGACCGTGTGCTTTGTAGGTGGCTGCAGTCCAGTGCTTAGTTATCTTCTATTGTGTTTGGAAGACCATTGTTTCCTATTTGTCTCATAAATTTAACACAGATCCTATTCCTGCCATTTAAACTTTCCCATCAAAATACAACAGTGACTTCCCCTTCTGAAAAGGAAGGGCTGGCAGCTACACCCTGAAGTTTGAGCATGAATTGTTTATGTAACCTTCAATCACAATTTCATAATAGTCTGAAGACTTTCTTACTAAGGCAGACATTTTACTGAGATTTTAGCTAAAACCTGGCTGCCATCAGACACAATTTTAAGGCTTCTTAGTTGTTGCAGTGAAAATAGAATTGAAAACTGAACCCTTCACCTTCCTGATGGTAGAAATTGCACTTCTGTCTGAAAACATGAACAGCGTTTCCTGGTATTTCAGAATAGCTGTACTTAAGCCATTTGGGGTAAAAGCTTAAGAGTTGTCTTGGGCTAATTTTATTTCTCAGAAAATATTATTAAAACTGAATGAACCTCCTTTTGCCGACTCTGGCTTTTTACAACTTCTGGGTATTTGTAGAGTTCCCTCGTCCTCCCCAGCAGTAAAAGCTCTGACATGAGTGTTGCAGAAACTGCTTATTGAAAGATATTCTTTATTATAGTCAGTAATATTTAAACAACTACAGCTTGCCTTCCAAATGGATGACATTTGTCAGGAACATGTCTGTTTGAGTTTACTTGGCCTTTTGAGTAGACAAAGTCTGAATATTTAGAGCTTAAAATTCAGGTCAGCTTGGAAAACTACGTTTTTCTTACAGAAAATTTACAGAGAGAACCTGATTTTTTTAGTAACCATAGCACTACAGGAGAGCTGGTTTACAAAAACTCCTCTCTCCACCCTTAAGCATGTGTATTTGAAACTATTTAAGTAGAAGCTTCCATTGTAATTCTTCAGTAAATTGAATTAAGGAGTTTTCCTAATTAATAATGTTAAAAATATTTTATTTCTTCAGTTTATATTATTAATTTGCATGGAAATTTTACAGTTCTGTGTTTAAGCAGCGTAGCAAACAGCATTTGAGAACAGTTGGCTTTATGTAATAGTTCTAGTAAAAGCTTGTTTCATTTGAGGACATACCCAGAAAAGTAAGTGAGGAACAAGTTCCGTGGGTAGGTTGTACACAGGGTAATGCCAGAAAACACGTTGAACTTCTTTGCTTCAGAGGGGAAAGGAGTTTCCACAGGATGTCTGCATTTTATGGCAAAAATGACTTTAGATGTGCTCTGAAAGGTTGCTTTGATGTAGAAGATTAACCTGGGGACCTCATTGTCAGGATATTACTGAGGCAAATCGCTTAGTGAGATTATTTGTGACTTGGGAATTAAGTTTTTATGTGTGCCTACTTAAGCTGTTTTTTAAGAACTTGCTCGTTTGTCACATGATGTGAATATTTGTGTGCACCAAACCAGAGGAGGGAAAGCAAACCCCTGAAACCACAAACAACGCCAAGAAGAAAAAAAAGCAGAATGCAGCTTTGTCATAGCAACTTTTCCTTTGTTTTTGGTCTCTCATGGGCAATTAAAATAATTATGATTAAAGCAAGTAATACATGAAAACTTGCACATTCTGTCCCTAAAAATCCAGCCTGGAGAATTTGCAGAAAAATTGATGATAGGACAGCTGGGAAGGCATGAGAATATTTTCTTGCATTCTGTGTCTGCCTGATTTTTTCTCCCTTTCTGTTTGGATATTTTTTTCCAAAGGGTCGTTTCAGGCATGTGGTACCTGGGATTGGCTGCTGGCCCAGACCTTAAGGAAATATCAGTACCAGTGAGAAGTCACTGCAGTGTTGACCCCATAAAACCCGCTGTGATTCCCTCAATGTTTGGGTTTTGATTCTTTTTAAACACAGAATAGTGGTCTAATTGAACGTGTGTTTTTAAGAGAAGTGGATGACTGTACTTTACATACCTACATCTTCTTTAAAAAATGGTTGTAGTTTGTGAACCACCAAAACCATAGCAAATATCTCTTTAAAGTGTAAATGCTGCTGTGCCTTTCCTGACTCTGAATTGATGGAATCTTTACTGCAATTACAGAATAGAATTTTCTGTTGTGTTATAAAAAGGAAAAAACTATGTTTTTCCTTTTTTTTAGGGGCATATTTTAGAAGTGAATCTATGAGAGGATCAAGAGAATTTTGTTTAATTTTGGTTTTGCTGGGTAAAGTTTGCATTTGTGTGCATCGCTGAAATAGTTTGGGTTTCTAGGAGGGTTCAGTAGTGCCAGAGAGGAATTGCCTCTGAAGGGAAGATTTTTATCAGCTGCACTAAAAGCCAGTGTTCTGTGGTTTTACAGGAGGCTCAGAAAACTTTGAGGTGCTTAATTGCAGCGAATTCCACATGTCACGTAGCCTGTTTAGGTGGTCCATGATATGCTGACAGGTGTTTCTGTGCGTCATTGGGCACCTAAATACTTGTAAAATTACCTCACCGGACCATTTCGGGCTGTAGTCCTGCATAATTTTGGTCTTGTTCTCTGCCTCCCCTGTGCACGTCCCTCAGCACAGAAGCTGACTTAAGAAGTCTCCTGCAGTTGTACTGATGCAGCTGTTTGTGGGCTGTGTTTCCTAGAACAAAACTTATTCCTCCTCAGGTAGAGGGGGTGACTTCATTTTGTTTCCATTTGTGGAGAACATCACGTTGCTTTATAAAAATAATAAAGCAAATTTAGCTAAGTGACTCTCCCAGGATTCCCAGATAGACTGTTTAATCTGTTAAGGGGATTATGTGGTGTAGTGCTTACAGACACGAGAGACTGAACTCCTTGAATCAGGGAGCCCTTTCCTGTTCTGTGTTCCTGTGAATGAAGTTGTGGTGGGGAGGACATCAGGATAATTGAATTTTAGCTCTGTGCATCACTTCTGCATACGATGCTTTCTTGTACATGTTTATAAAGCTACCACTGGTTAAGAACGTTGTAATTAAAACTCTCCTTGGATGTTATTTATTCCAGGTCTGTGGCAGCGCTGGGGAGAGCGTTTGGGATGAGTGCAGTGGAGAAGGTGGAGGAGCAGCTGGCGGCTCTGCGCATTGCCAGGCGCTGTGCGCCCAGCGAGGAGCCTGCCTACCTGCTGGGCATCCACACCTCCGCAGCTGCCCAGCCCGGGAGCAGCCGCTTCGTGGCAGTCTGCTGTTCCAATAAATCCATCAGGGTGTACGACAGGGAGACGCTGCACCTCCTGCGGGAGTACAGCAGCCATCCCGGGACCCTCAGCGGGGTCAGGTTTGCGCACATGTGTGACAGCGCCGTGTTCTCGGCCTGCAGTGAGGGCACGGTGAAGTGCTGGGATGTTCGCTCAACCTCGCAGAAGCCTGTGCAGGTGTTCAGTGGCTATCCTTCCAATGTCTTCATCAGCTTTGATGTCAGCTGCAGTGACCTCATTGTTTGTGCCGGAACGGAAAAAGTCGAAAAGGACACGTTTCTGGTGTTTTGGGATGCAAGAGGCATTACAGACTGTGCCAGCACCACTAGAGAACCCCTGGGAGTCTATTCTGAAAGTCACAATGATGACATTACTAAAATCTGTTTTCATCCAATCGAACCCAATTTGGTAGTGTCTGGGTCAACCGATGGCTTGGTGAACCTGTTCGACATCAACAAGGATAATGAGGATGATGCTTTGATATCAACTTGCAATTCAGATTCATCAGTGAGTTCTCTTGGCTGGTGTGGGAAAGATTACAAACAGGTCTATTGCACGACACACGATGAGGGGTTCTGCTGGTGGGACATGGCTCAGCTGGACACCGAAGAACCAATAACACTGCTGCACGTTCTGGATGCCAGAGAGTCTGTCTGCGCTGAAAACCACAGCCTGCATTACCTGGTGGGTGGCTTGTACCACGAAAAGGCAGGGAAACTCTTCCTGATTGGGGGAACCTCCACAGGAGACATCCACCTGATCAGCTGTGGCACCGATGGCCTGAGCCTGGTGGGGACCTTGTGTGGGGGACACTCGGCCACTGTCCGCTCCTTCTGCTGGAGCCAGACGGATGAGTCTCTGCTGACGGGTGGAGAGGATGCTCAGCTGTTGCTATGGAAACCCGGAGCTGTGGAAAGGTCCCTCACAAAGAAAGCATCTCTGAAGATCTCTTCTTCCGTGCAGAAGAGAGTAAGAGTTCACAACACCTCCCTCAAAAGCAGAAAAAAGTGAAATGTCTAAAGTGGGAATCTCTGCCGTGTAGAGTTTTCCTGCTGTTTAATCTCTCAGGCAATGCTTGGCCGTGTTTTATTTGGAGGTATTCTGTGGAAAGAACTGTGGTGCTTGAATTCCCCCTGGGAATGTATTTCAGTCATCAGAAGAATGCCTTTTATTTTTTTTTAAAGTTGCTAATATTAATCAGAAAAGAGTAAACATTTGCTCCTGAGTTCTTGAACAACAGATGTTAAATCATATTACATAAAGCCGTTTCTGTGGTTATTTAATGTCTCAGACAATGTTTTAAATGTGTAATACAGGCCTGTGGCTTGCATAGTTTGTTACCTTCCCAACGATACTCCCTGGCACATTTTAAAAGCCTTTGTATTCCATGCTGTATTTTGCTTTCTTTACAGAAAACTTAATGAAATTGCTCTGTTTAGTAAAAGCTTTTATGTCACATCTTAACGCCTGAAGGAATTACTTCCTGATGAAACAGAAAATAAGTGGTTTTGCACTGTCACATCACTGGTTTAGAACAAGCTCATAAAGAAGCAGCTGATAGAGCCATATTTTTCATAGCAGATATGAATGTATTCAACCAAACAGCAGCTAATTTGTATGAGTATGAGAACTGTTAAACTGGCATTATTTCCTGCATGAAAATACTCAAGAATTTTGCAAGCAGCTTCATTCTCTCCTACTAAGTGCACCTGGAAGAGTGGGGAGATCTTTGGTGGGTTGGAGAAATTGATGGGTGTAATTACACCAGTAGTGCTTAAAATCCCAAACCCTAACTTGACAGAAACTGGTATCACATGCCAAGTGGGGATGCTGAAACCCAAAAATGAACTCTGCCTTCAGAAACTGTGGTTACGGAGAAACAGACTGATATGAGGAGACTTTAACAAAACCTTTTAGAGCTTGGCCTGTGTCCTTTAAGAAACGTTTCTCTCTGCAGAGAGGTTTTACGCTTAGACATCTCCCCAGGAGAGCTTTGTTTTATTATTCCACCAAATACGCATTGAGTGGTGCAAAAACAGCCCTGTACTTGTAAAAGGGGTGAGATTTTATGCTTATCCTGCTTTACTGGCAGACTCCAACCTGTGCACCTGGCTCTGCACACACAGTCACCTCCAGCCCTCCCAGGACCACTGCAGCCCAATGTGTTGGTATTTAGGCTGCAGTTACACATGTGCACTACAACTGAAACCAGCACCAGAGTGTTTAAGAATTGCTCTGTTATAGATGAGCTGGCAGAAGATTTAAGAGGGGTTGGGTTATTTATTTTCCCCTGAGGGTGGATAGGTAATTCTTTCAGAACAAGTACTGAACATCAGGTTTAGAGGATACAGAAGATACTCTAGTGTATGGTTACAGCTGTGCTGAAGATGCCTTAATCATCTCTGGAATTGAATCCCTTTCAACCACAAATATCGAGTTTCCACAGGATGTTTCACAAACTGTTAATACCCTTTAGCCACAACTGTGAATCCATTGTTGGTGTGGGTTTGCCTGTTGGTGATAAGTAAGATGATTCACTTGGTTTTGTTACTGCTGGTTATTTAAAAGTGCAGCTTCAATTTAAAAATCACAGTTCTCTTCACTTTTTTTGTTACTGGTATTAAATTTGTGTTACCCCCAACATCCTTATCTGTTGCTTTCCAAATTACATTGTGCTATTTTGAGATGAGGTGGGCAGTGAGTGTGAGGGCTATGATGCACCTGGATCATGTGCTCTCAAGATATATTCTCCCAGGTTGCTGTTTTTGCCTATTCTGTAACTGAGTGGACCAAGAGCTTCAGACCCCTCTGAATTCACTGTAAAGCCCTCTTGGGCCTGACTTGGTTCAGTGCCACTCTGGGGTGGGGGACTGAAAGATGATTCTGAGACCTCTTTCATTGCAGGTACAGTATGTAAATTGTTTTTTAGATGTTTATCCACTCTTTTCCTGGGGTATCTTGACACATTCAGTGGAGTAAAGTCATTGGGTCTGTCTCACGCTTGATTTCTTGAAGACAGGTTTGTGTGCACGTAGAGAAATGCACAGAGAGGGAGCTTGTGGTTGCCTCCACTTGCTTTCAAGTGTCTGCTGAGTGAAATTCCAGTGTGCTCTGCCAGCTGCCTCTGAATTAAAGCAGCAGAGTTCTGGGACTGAAGAGTTTGCAGTATGCAACCTGTGTCTGTTATCTTGTTTCTGAATTAGGTGGATATCGATTTGTTCTGTATCAGTCACAGCTGAAGCCATGATTTTCCCTGAGCAGCTGATTTCTCCCTTTTACGTGCATAACAGAAATAGCAGCGGAAGGGGAAAAATGCGTGTCTGTATCTTAAAATTCCACAAAGGCACAGCAGCTGTCACGAGACTCAGGCTTGTGTTGCCTCTGAAAATACTCAATTTTGTTGTTTTTCTTTTGTGTTGACTTAATTTCAAGTTAATACCCATAAACATAGATAGAAATCACGTGTGAACAAGTAATTAGCACTACTTCTGTAAGCTGCAAACACTGTTTTATAGACCCCAGAGCACAGGCAGAATCCATGTGTGATCACATAAACAATAGACTGGAAATCAGGTTAATGTGTCCATCTGTATTTAATCTCTTGGGTTAATTTTCACATCTGTGAGTTGGCTTCAGCATTGGTAAGTCTCATGCAGGAGCCGTCTTTGTACCCCACCCTACTCACTAGTAAAAACTGGGCCAAGCAAAACCACCACAGTAAGAAACTCTGAATCAGGGAATCACAGAATGGTTGGGGTTGGAAGGGTCCTTTAAAAGCCATTTAGTCCAACCCTCGTGCAAGGAGAAGGGATATCTTCAACTCAACCAGGTTGCTCAGAGCCCCATCCAACCTGACCTTGAATGTTTCCAGGGATGGGGTATCCACCACCTCTCTGGGCAACCTGTGCCAGTGTTTTACCATCCTCATTGTAAGAAATGTCTTCCTTATAAATAATCTGAATCTCCCCTCTCAGTTTAAAACCTTTACCCCTTGTCCTATCCCAGCAGGATCTGCTAAAGTGTTTCTCCCCATCTTTTCCACAGGCGCCCTTCAAGTATTGAAGGACTGCAATAAGGTCTGTCTGGACCCTGCTCTTCTGCAGGCTGCACAGCCCCAGCTCTCAGCCTGTGTTCACAGCAGAGCTGCTCCAGCCCTCTGAGCACCTCTGTGGCCTCCTTTGAACCATCTCTCCTGTGCTGGGATCCCAGAGCTGGGTGCAGCACTCCAGGTGGGCTCTCAGCAGAGGGCAGAATCCCCTCCCTGGCCCTGCTGCCCAGGGGATGCAGCCCAGGATGGGATTTGCTTTCTGGGCTGCAAGGACACCCTGCCAGCTCCAGGCCAGCCTCCCATCCAGCAGCAGCACCGAGTCCTTCTCGGCAGGGCTGTTCTAGATCCGTTCATCCCCTGCCTGGATTGATACCAAGGGCTGCCCTGACCCAGGTGCAGCACCAGCACTTGGCCTTGGTAAGCCTCATGAGATTCCCGTGGTCCTGCTTCTTGAACTTGTCCAGGTCCCTCTGGATGGCAACTCATCCTTCAAGAGTGTCAGCAGCACCACTCAGCTTGGTATCATCTGCTAATCTGCTGAGGCTGCACTTGATCCCACTGTCTGTGCCAATATTGAAGATATTAAACAGTGCAGACCCCTGAGGGACCCCCTGACCTCTATCTGGATATTGAGCTGTTGACCACTACCCTCTGGATGTGACCATCTGACCAATTCCTCATCCACTGAACAGTCCATCCTCAAATCCATCTCTCTCCAGTTCAGGAGGATGCAGTAGGGGACTGTGTCAAAGGCCTTGCAGGAGGCCAGGTCTGACCTTTATAAAACTTACGTAATTGAAACTATGTGCAAGTAGCTTTCGGAAATCATCACTGTGTGAATTGTTTAACCCCAGGGGAAGCTTCAATTCCGGAAGCAGTATCAGATTTGTTCCAGTAAATGAAAAGCAGAAATCCAGATAAACTACTTAAATGCAAAAAACAGTGTCCATCTTTATTCAGAGTTTATAGTAAACCTCTTGTATGATATATCTGAGCAGCAGGAGATTATCCTGGTGTGAACACATGAAAATTAACTTACTTGCGTTTGGCACATTCTGAAATTTACTCTTTGTTTCTTTTTATCTTCTCTGTAATTAAAATGCAGTACTTGCACACTCGCCACCATTTTTCAAGTAAAAGGCGTTTCAGGATGACATCCCATAGTTGGTGGATAACTTCAGCAATTACTTGAGTGCAGGATTTTACCCACACTTTGGGGTTGAGGTAGAAATAATTCGACGAGTCTAGAGTTGTGAATTCATTTCTGGGTGGAATTTATTTAGCCAGTTATTAGCCATAAGCTATTCTGTGGCCAGATTGTATATGGCACATGTCCTGTTTATTCAAACCACATATGTATGTTAAAATATCCCTTCGAAGAGAAGCTGATACAGTAAAACATTTTAAAGACACCAAGTGCAAGCTTTGTGCTGTTTCAAATGACAGCTTTCCCTTGGCTTCTGACGTGCCGTGGCTCTGTAGGTCAGAGTGTTGTGTGAAGCAATGTATTTTGTCATGGGAAGTGCTGACTCGGCCCCTGCACACTCCTGGTGCTGCATCTTATGTTTTCCAGGATCCTGGACTGGCTGGGGTTGGAAGGGACCTCTGGAGATCATCTGGTCCAACCCCCTGCTCGAGCAGGTTCACCTGGAGCAGGTTGCACAGGATTGTGTTCAGGCAGGGTTTGAACATCTCTAAGGAAGGAGACTCCACAGCCTCTTTGGGCAGCCTGTTCCAGCGCTTTGCCACGCTTACAGCAAATAAGTTTTTCCTCATATTCAGGTGGAACTTCCTGTGCAGTAGTTTCTGCCCATTGCCCCTTGTCCTGTCACTGAGAAGAGCCTGGTCCCATCCTTTTGGCACCCACCCTTAGATATTTGTGTTTTGGGGTGAAGCGTCACCGTTCTGTTGGAACGCGCTGGGTATGGATGCAGTTAATTGCAGTTTTAGTTCATCAGCAAAGCTTTTGTGCTCCCGAAGGAACTGACACACTTGCCCATCTCCTAAAGCTCATCTGCTTTTGCCAGGGTTAATTTAGATTTCTTCCCTCCATCCCTTCAAAATAGTCTTCTGTTATTTGGCTTCTTAATCTTTTTTTTTTTACTGGGTAGTAGTGAGCTGTGTTGGTACCTGCTTTTCTGCAGAGACATGAGTCCTGTTCGTTTCCCCTGGGAGCTCTCCTGCCCTGTGCAGGGGCTGCTGGACTCTGCACTTCCATACCACACCAAATGGAGGCTGGGAAGCAGAGAAAGGGAAGAAAAAAGGGAGATTGGCCCCAGCTGACCCTCTGACAGGGCATCTCTCCAGGGATGCTCCTTGATAAGGAGCTGGACCCTCTACCTTTTGAAATACATGTAAGGGCTTATTCTTGAGCTTGATGTAAGGAGGATAAGGCCTCAAATAAATTATGCAAGACATAAACACCCTTGAAACATAAAAGCCAGTTCCTGTTTGTCTGTGAGATGAACAATTTGGCAGTGAAGCGTGTGAGAGGCAGAAGGTGTTCACTCGCCAGGGCTGGGTGTTCTTTACTTTCAGGAGCAGTGAGCAGAGCCACTGGTTGAGCCATGCTGCTCTCCCTGCTCTGCAGGAACCAATGGATTTGGGGGTTCCAGGTGCCCTGAAAAAACAGGAGGGCAGGAGTTAGTGTGGAGATGACAGCTAAAGGCAGCAATTCAGTCTGTGAACTTGCTGCTGTTCGGTGATTATGCAGTGCCCTGGTTCCTTATCAGAGTTATTTGTTGATAACCTATCAACCAGTTCTGAGGATCTTTGATAATTCTTAGTTTCTGTTTCCTTTTTCTGCACCAGTTTGTCACCTGGCACAGGTAAGTTGGATAATGGCAGAGGGGTTACCTGCAGTTTCTGCCACTGCCTGCATGGCCTCAGCTTCCTGTCAGGGTGATCTGTCCTGCTGGAATTTCAACATGTGTGTTTCTTCCAGTCTTCCTCCTCATGCCTTTGGATACTTTGAAATCTGTATTTTGAAAGATACCTACTTTTCTGGAAATAGAATGTCAGAAAATACTATTCTGTATACTCTTCTTGGCACCAATATTTTTAAGGGAATAGATTTCATTTTCAGTAACAATTTCAGTCTTACTCTCGTGCTCCGACTAAAGATTTGATGGTGCTCCAATCCCATAAAGGTGGTGCTTGAGCAGCCTGTGGCTGCAGGAACTCAGAACCGGCAGTGAGAAATGCTGGGAGGAGTTCAGGAGAGCTCTCAGTGCTGATTTAAAATGACCATTTGGAGAAGTCTCCTAAAAGTGGGGAAAAAAGAAGGTCCAATAACTGAAAATACACAGTAGGGCACTGAAGGACTGCTGCATCCCAGGTAATGTATCTGATGTAACTGAGTTTGAGAGTATATTAGATAAAAGCTGAAGCACTTTTAGAAACTGACAGTGCACTTTTCTGGATGTTTTTAATACAGGAATTCTTGATTTTTAAAGGAATTGAATTCCTGTAAGTACAATGTATGCCAGCCCTCTCTACTTCAGGTCCAGATTAAAAAATATCGAATACACACACAGCAGGCCAAACAGCTGGAAGTGGCTCCCTCATGTTTTACTGGGACTTCTGGAGAGCAATGCCTATAAACCAAGCACAGTGGTTCTGATTTCTGTCTTTGATTTCAGTTATGCAGGTATATGAAAAATGAAGGCAGAAAGGTAGACTAATAAAGTGTTTGTAACAGTGCCTTAGTTGTTAGGTGAGCTGATCACCACATCTTGAAAAAACTGAGACTTGCACACATTGCTGTTGGGGACTCTGACTTGTACATGGAGATCTCAAACGTCGCTTTAAAAGTTTTTCACTCAGATGTTTAGAGAATGCAGATTGCAGTGTTTTCTAACAGTAATTTGGGCACTATTTGAAGAAGGAAGGCTCAAGATTCACTCTAAAAATTATCTGGGTGAGCTGTCTCAGTTTAGGACTGATCCATGAGGGAGCAGGACAAATAGGGGGATGTTCCTTGGGTCAGATCAGTTAGGATGGTGGTTGTGCTTCACACCCCAAAAATCAAAGACTGGCTGAGGCCAGCACTGGACAACCTAGTGTTTATTAGAGAGGAATGAACGTTTTATAAAACAACCTTGTTTTGATAAATGAAGACACATAATCCTGTATGGGTCAGGATAACTCTAGATTGCAACCCATCAGCGTGGCTGATTGTGTAGCCTTCTAGATGTGTGTGGTATTAGAGCCACAGGTTAATTAAATGATTGTTGGAATTAATTCTTATGGTTGGGTTGAATTTATGGAGTCCTAACTGTTGCAAACAGGAGAAAGTATGAAGGCAATTCAGGAATGAAGCAATAGGAGCACACAGGCATCCCACCACATGCCAAGGAATGAACTGTGGCGCTTTGTTAAAACATTTTGGCTAAAATAAGCCCAAATCCTTATTTATTCTTAATAGTGTTATTATTTTAACATTTCTGTTGTGGTTTATTGCCAGGATGCCTAGACAGTGAGTGAGCTGTAACTCAGCTGTTCGGAGCGAGCTCAGGGCCATGTGCAGGGGCTGAGGGCTGCTCTTCCCTCTCTGTCCCCACCTGCCATCCAGGACACTCCTGCCTCCCAGGTTCCACCTTACTTTTGTTTCAGATGTTCTGAGTCTGCAGGTTTGTTCTATTTCATTGAAGAATTTGCTCCTATTTATTTTATAAACTGTTAGAATGCCCCAAGACTGCATTTAAACGAGACATAGCTGAAGTATTTGTGGTTTTTTACAGGGGTGTATATTAGACCCGTTTGCTGATTTATTAGTAGGCACATTTAATAGATTTACTAGTATGGCAAGGTTAGCACGTGGAGAATTACCTATTTATGCATTAATACAGCAGTTTTAACTGCCTTGTCAATACCCTAAATACACACACACACACACACACAAAAATTCCTGAGACTTGATTATAGTTGACAATTTCTGTAGGTGGGGGTGTTTTTAGAGAGTTTTGTTGATGCAACAATTCCGAAAAGCTCCATAGTATCTTGTAAATGAAGAGCCAGTGTTTTCCAGATGGCTCTATAAATAAATTTGGTAGATGCAGAAATAAGTGAAGGTATTTCAAGAGCTCCAGGCGTGTTTTTGCACATAGTGCTATGGTGAGCTAATAGAGGAAATGAACTTCCTTTTGTTTGCAAAATACAAAACCCCTCCAGTTCTTGATGTTTTTTCCACCCCGCTGGGCGAGTTCAGCCACGGCACAGCTTTTCCGTGTGGATCCTGGGTTTCCACCTGTACCAGGTCAGGAACTCGGGGGAGAAAGGCACAGTGAGCTCTACACAGCTCATGTGGGTGCAAACCAGAGCACTCTGCTGGGTCAGAATCCAAGGTTTGGGAGAATGAAGCCTGCCCATGTGCTGGCCTAAAGAAGCAGAAGCAGAGAGCAGGTACTGCTGTGTTTGTGACTTCCCATTCTTTTCCCTATTTTTTTAAAAGATGTTTTAACTTCTTTGCAATCTGGTGTTGTCTTAGTACAAAAAGAGAGTGTTACTGAACTAACAGCCGAGACAGCAGAATCCAGGTAGCCAAGAAGGCCAATGGCACCTGGCCTTTGTCAGGAATAGTGTGGCCAGCGGGACCAGGGCAGTGATTGTCCCTCTGTGCTGGGCACTGGCGAGGCCACACCTCAAACCCTGTGTTCAGTTCTGGCCCCGCACTGCAAGAAAGAGGGGCTGGAGGGGTTGGAGTGTGTCCAGGGAAGGGAATGGAGCTGGGGAAGGGCCTGGAGCACAAGTCTGGGGTTGTTTAGCCTGGAGCAAAGGAGGCTCAGGAACAGGGGTTCGGGCTCTGCTCCCAGGAAACAAGGGACAGGAAAAGAGGAAATGGCCTCAAACTGGACCAGGAGAGGTTTAGATTGGACATCAGGAAAAATTTCTTCATGGAAAAGGTTGTCAAGCATTGGATCAGGCTGCCCAGGGCAGTGGTGGAGTCACCATCCCTAGAGGGATTTAAAACATTTGCAGATGTGGCACTTGGGGACATGGGTTAGTGGTGGCCTTGGCAGTGCTGGGTTAATAGTTGGACTCAGTGATCTTAGAGGTCTCTTCCAGCCTTAATGACTCTGTGGTTCTGTGATTCTCTAGGAACCTCCTGTGTCTGTTCCCCACCTTGCTCTTCTTGATCTCAAATGAGTTCTGTTCATTAGGCAAAGATGAACTTGATAGTTACCAGGAAAATTCCAACTCTCTGGCTCACTACACAAGCACTGGGACAGCACCAAAGAAACTGTGCTGCTTTAAAATAAATATTTTTAATCCCAAACTGGAAGAATGTTACTAAGTGCTCTAAAAGCACTGTCCTGCTTGCTGACATTTTAGGCCATGGAGCTTAAAATATTGAATATTGGATATTGAAAGGAGAGGGAAGTGCGGAGCAGTGTGCCCACCTGCCCTGTTACCTGTTGGGATGTGCAGAGGGATCAGGTGTGTACACCCCTGCTCCAATGGGGGTCTGAGAGGCACTTTGCTCCCCTTTGTGGGGCTTGGAGTCACTTTTGAATGCAATGAGCCATCAGAAAGGGTTTAATATGGTTGATATTAATGCAACTGTGTAAGTGGAATAGTCTAAATATATACTTGGAATAATAAACTGTTGCTAATCTCCTGGAAGAAAATGGTGCTCTGTCACTCAAAGATTATTTTTTCCAGATTTTAGACAGGATTTAAGCTGGTTCCCCCCCCTCCCACTCCATTATCCCCAGTATAACTAAAATAAACCAGCTCATTTTTAAAGGTATGTTACATAGTTATTCTCAAGCAATGAAATTTTAAAAAACCCTCTACACTTTAGAACCCAAGTGGAATTCAGGTTTCTAAAAGCACAGATTTTTTTAAATACAAAAATATGCTTTTTGTTCCATCAGGAGGGTTTAATTACTATATATTTAATGAGTGGAATGGTCTTGAAACCCATTAATAAATATTATATCAGCTTTTAGAAAATGGTACAAAAGAGCATCTCTCTTTAGGTTCCTTGAGAAGATCTTCTCTGAGTGCCACTCACTTATGTCTGACTTGTTCCCACCTGCTGAGGGTGTTCATTGTGGGCAGCAGAGCCCAAGGTTTTCCTGCATGGATAAACAGCTCTGTCCATGCTACACGTGGTGTTCTGAGGATAAACAGTGGATTGTCCTGCCAGAGAGCTTGTCCTTTGAGTGTCTCAAACAGGGAGTGGATGTTGCATTTTTCGTTTCAGAGAGGGAAAGTGAGGCAGAGCTTCCCAGCTGCACACAAGAAATCTGTGCCGGAGCTGATCAGAGTCAAGAGCTCCTGCCTCTCTCCCTTTCCTCTGCTCTGTGAGGCTGCTGCTGCTGCTTTGGCCTCTTGAGGAGTTTATAATGTCACCCCCAGGGGTAATTAATTTTGTTAATTTAGAGATTTGAAGCTTGAGGTCTGGAACCCCAGAGGACAGAGGGACAAGGGGCACACAGCCCATGCACCGAGGGAATAAACCACTCAAGGAAGGGGAAAAAAATGAGAACACCAGCAAGGCAAGTCATGGTCATCAAACCAGAACCCCCTAACCCTTCCCAAGTTTTGCAAAGCTTTTGTGGACCAGGCGGCAGGGAGGGGAATGTGCACATGGCTTTAAAGAATTCTTGAAAGAGAATAAAGCGATGGCTTGGTGGTTTCCTGAGAGCCCCTGGGGAGAGCGAGGAGGGGCAGCAGGGGAGAGCAGGAAAATGTTCATTTGGAAGTCAGACGAAGAGGTGATAAAACTCCTCCTAGATGTGTATCAGGCAGGAGTAAGACAGGTGTAACCCGTGTGGCCTGTCCTGTGCCCCATCAATGCTAAATTGCAAACTTCTGTAGGGATGGCAAGGGGCTCTGAGGCCCCAGAGCCCTGTGTGCCTAAAGCAGAAACCCTCAGAGAGCTCGAATGGCTCCAAAATGTGCTGGAGACACAGCGAGGCTCCTGTTGGTGTGAGGCTGCAGGGCACTGACAGGTATTGAAAAACCTTCAGAGGACCCAGAGGGCAAATGTTTGGAGACAGGAGGAAGAGTCAGGAGAGAGGAGGAAGAGTCGGGACAGCCGTGACCGAGCTGTGCAGGAGGAGCGCAGCGCAGCGCAGCAGCGTTGGGGAAGCAGCTGAGCTGTCACCCACGGTATTTTATGATGATGCCCTGCAACGTGATCTCTGTTTACATTTTAATAGATCCATTTAGCAAACGCAGGGCTGGGATTGCTGCCAGCTCTGTTTTCCTTGCTAATGAGCGCGAGGGAAAGGGAAATGCAGGCAGGGAAGCGCTGGTGCCAGTCCGGCAGGAGCTGGCCCTGGGCATGGGGGAGTGGGGCTGAAGTTTGTCCTTAGCCCAACTCCTCTCCCCTGAGCAAAGGCTTTTACCAAGCTCTGCGCTCTGAAAAGTCCAGGCTCTGATCCTCTGTAGCCTCAAGATAAAGCTGAATTGGAGGTTTTTTACCATGGGTGACACCAAAGCAACCTACTGGTGTTTTCTTCTGTATGTTTTGTCCTTAAAGGGCTGGATGGGGGAACAGTAACAGCGAGGCTGAGGGTGATGTGGAGGAGATGGTGTGAGGTGAGAGACCATGGGCACACAGGGGCTGCTGCCTTCTGCCCTCTGCTGCCGTGACGTGACTTCCCTGCTGTGGATTTTAGAAACTGTGGGAGCTCTTAACACCACACACACTTGGGATACATCATGAAGGGTGTGCGGGAGCCCTTCTGTGCTTGGTGCCACTGTGCATCATGTAGGAAGAGATGATAAACCAAGTCTGTTTCGTTTCACTTTAGTTTGATACACCCATGGATCTCTCCTGCGGCTCTGTTTGGTTACCAACACTTTAGCAGTGTTGTATTTACTGCCCTAAGGGCACTGACAATCCCTTTAAAATCATCATTCTTGGAAACCAGGACAGGTCTGAAATGGCTGTGAGTGTTCACAGGAAGGCTGAAGATGTTTTTCGTGCTGTGCTGGGTCTGTCTGGGATGGAGTTAATTATCCCAGAGCAGCCCTCGCAGGGCTATGCTGCTTTGGTAGCTGCAAAGGTGTTGATAAATAACACAGCGGTGTTTTGGCTGCTGCTGCCCTGCCCTCCCCAGCGCCAAGCTGCCTCTCCAGCATCCTCCCTGCACCAGGAGCCTGGGGCTGGACAAGGATTTGGGAGGGGACACAGCCAGGACAGCTGACCCCAACTGGCCAAGGGGATGTTTCCAACCTGCTCAGCAGTAAAAGCTGAGACAGGAGAAGGAGGGAGGGCACTCTGTCCTTACAGCTGCTCCATGCTGAAGCACTTCCCAGGAAGTGGCTGGACCCTGCCTGCTGATTAGAGAATAAATATTTTGTTTTCCTTTGCTTCCATGCATGGTCTTTGCTTTTGCTTTATTTAACTACCTTTATCTCAACCCATGAGGTTTTTTCCATCTTATTTCCCCCAGTCCTTGTCCTGCTGAGGGAGAGGACTCACAGAGTGGCTTGGTGGACACCTGGTTCCAGCCCACCACAAGCTATTGTCCTTTCTCTAAGTGCTTTAACTCAAGTATGGTATTTAATACAGTACAGTATTTAATACAGATTGTGTGCCACTCAGACCTATTTACATGTGAGAAACTTCCAGACATCAGCCACATTTAGAATTTCTTTGGCAACAGAGGCTTCTGTGAGGACATCACAATCAGTGGTAAAATTAACAGCTAAGAAAATGAGTATCTAATCCTGCCACAAGTCTGTGAGATGCTGAATTCGGGTTTGGTGGGATGACTACCCAGAGTGGGATGCCTAAACTCATCAATATTTTCCTTGCAGAGGTCATAATGTACAAGGAAATAAAAGCAACCCAGAAAGTACAAGCCTGGCTCTAGGACCTCTCCTCCACTGACCCCACAGTCCTTCCCCTCTCCTGGGCTGGGAAAACCACAGGAGAGAAGACAGAAGGTTGTGAGAGCTGCTTATCCTGCTTGAAGCAGCATGTGAGCACTGCAGACTCTGATCTTCTGTTTGCATATAGGAATAAATTCAGTAATGACAATATTTATTACAGTAATCAACATATGACAGGATGAATGCCTGGGAGCCAAAACTGGACACAGCTGCAATTAGAAATAAGGTACATTATAATGGCAGAGGCCAAAATTAACCATTCAGCAACTTGCCTACACCCATACAAGACCACAGCACAGGAAATACCAAAATTGAGATTGGGTTTCCTTCACAAGAAATGACAACTACTCATTTACTAAAGCATCATAAATATTTTCATACTCACATGCTTTTCATATATTTAATATATTTGAGTATATTTTCATATACTTATAAAATTCTCTTTTTTTCCCCCTCCTCAAAGTAATTTCCCTGACAAAATGCAGAATGGACCTTCTAACTCTTTAGCCATCAATATTAACTTTCATTGAATTCTTCTCCCTTCTTTCCCTCCCAGTTAAGAAATTGTGACTCTTGTTAATTCAGTTTAATAATTCTCTGAAAGGATCATGCCCTCTGCACTCTCATAAATTCCTGGTTTTTTCTATTTGTTTAGCTCAGGTGTATCAATTACCAATTTTCAGGAAAAAGCAGCAGTAAGTTGGTGCATCCTGGAATGTGGATGGACACGAAAGGACAATATAGGGGACAGTTCTGTTATTCTTAGAATGATGCCTAAATACCCTGAGGGTTTTTAACTTGCATTTGTAACACAGATGAGAGCAGCAGGGATGAAGATATATTCAAATACATACTTATGTATTTCATAACTGTATTTGAAAGGTGTTAAAGAACAACAAAGTTATCGGAGAAAATGATCCTGAGAAAGAAAGAAAAGCAATGAGCAATTCACAGGAATAGGAGAGCTAGGAGATGGGAGAAACTTGCCTGATAAATTGTGTATTGTAAGTCACTGAGTGGTTTTACAGTCTCATACATGTGTGTTTGACCATGGTATTTTTTCCCCAATTTCCTCATAGGTTAAGAGCTGCAAAGGAATTGTTCTGGTTAAGCTAAAAAGAATGGAGAAATGGGTGGTATTTCTAGAGGAGAGGTATTTTTCACTTGCTGAGAAGGTCTGAGAATTCTGCTTGCAACACAATTGGCCCTGGTTCATCTCTCTTGTTTATATTTTGAATTTTCAAGTCACATACTGAATTATGCCAAGTGACAGAAGGGAAAATGTCTGTGTGGAGCAGAGTCATGCCCCCACAAGGAATTGGCTTCCTTGGCACATCAGTGTTTTCAGGCTCTGGTGACCCTCTGAGTGAGAAATGGAAAGAGGAGTGATGAGCCAGATTTCCAGACAGGCACGCACAATTAAACACATTTGAATGTGCCTTATTTATGCTTGTAGGGAGTTCTATTTCTCTCCTGAACAGCTTGAGCCTACTGTTACCTTCTTTAATAACCACACAGGTCACTGCCCTCTTCAAGGGTCTGATGAGCTGGGCCTTGCTGTCCTCCTCGCTGGCAGTGCTGGAGCCCCTGGCTGGGTAAAAGAGAGTTTGGGCAGTGTAAGGCACCCACAGCAGTTACCGGCGGGGAAAAACATGAGCTGGATGTAGGATATACATAGGATGTGGGATCTGTGTATGGGCACAGAGCAGGAAGGTGAGAAGCTGAGTGTGTTTTAGGCTGTCACTCTGATCAGGAGTTTCATAGGAAGCTTCTCTCCCATTAAAAACTTGCAAGGCTGTGCACGTGACCCCTTGCTTCCGATTATAGCAAACATCAATAGAAATTGGATCAACAGAATGGTTTGGGTTGGAAAGAGCCTGAAATCATCTTGTTCCAATCCCCTGCCATGGGCAGGGACACCTTCCACCAGACCAGGTTGCTCCAAGCCCCAACCAACCTGGCCTTCAACATTTCCAGGGATGGGGCACCCACAGCTTCTCTGGGCAGCCTGTGCCAGTGCCTCACACCCTCACAGTAAAGATTTTTCTTACTAATATCCAATCTAAACCTACTCTCTTTCAGTTTGAAGCCATTCAAACTAGAAGCTATTGAAGCTATTTGAAGCTATTCAAGGCTAGGACAGCCTTGTCCTGTCACTCCAGGCTCTTGTAAAAAGTCCCTCTCCATCTTTCTTGTAGGCTCCCTCCAGATACTTACACTTGATTCCAGCTTTCTTGTTGAGGAATAACTGATTTTGATGCCTTCTTTGACCACTGGTATCACTCATAATGATTTTACTCAAGCCCACTTGTGCCAGAACCGCAATTTTTTGTACAGGTTGAGAAGTATTAGAAAAAGATTTCTACACTGAAAGGGTTGTCAAGCATTGGAATGGGCTGCCCAGGGAAATGGTGGAGTAACCATCCCTGGAAATGTTCAAAAAATGTGTAGATGTGGCACCTGGGGACATGGTTTAGTGGTGGCCTTGGCAGTGCTGGATTAGTGGCTGGAATCAATGATCTTAGAGGGCTTTTCCAACCCAAATGATTCTAATACTTTAAGTTTGTCTGGTTTTGTAGTATAAGGGTTTACACAGTTGTCCTTCTTCCCAGATGCACAAACTCGTGACTCACGTAGCAGGCAAAATGGCTCACAGATGCTTGAAAAACTCAGTGGAAAAGCGAAAAACGCACTACTGTGGGGAAAAACTGCAAGAAAAAGGGCAAGAAACAGATACAGCCTTGTGGTTCATGCTTTATTTACAAACACTTTTCAGTGGGTCAGTACAACCAGTTGTAAAATATTTCCTCTAAATTAAAGAACCAAAACAAGAGCAGAAATATTGCAATTCTCAAAATATACTAAATTATTGTCAGAGTTCCATCGCTGAAGGTTATCTACCTGATTTCAGTGCCCATCCTTCTGTGGCCAGGATACATAACAAAATAAAGGAAATGGAACCTCCTCTCTGTATAAGGGGAAATGTTGATAGGTTGCTTTTCTCTGTAATATTGATTTTTCTGAGCACAACCTTTGGTAAGAAAAAAAAAAATCTCTAGAAAGTCTTTGGCTGTATATCCCAGTCAATGACACTTAGTCCCATTAGTGGGAAAAAAAGACATAACCATCTAGGGAGTGTCTCTTCAAGTACAGAAGCAGTTGTTGGAAGACAGGACCAACAATCTCATCTCTTACTCCAACTAGTTAGAGGTTTTGACCAACAGTGTGCCGGGCTTAACAATAGTTTGTTAAAAACCCCCCAATGAATTGTAAAGGAAATTGGAAGCGTAAATAACTTTGATTTAGGAAATAATGAAGCCTGTTTTGGACTGTGACTAGCCTACTGAATCCTTAATGGAAATATGCACTCAAGAGCCACTGGGAGCTTTCTGCATTGGTGTGATGGAGGAAAATATCCCATGATATACATTAATTGTGTATTGGGTTTGCATGACCAGAGAGGTTCTGGCTGATGAAGGCACATAAGGATAGTTAATGCTGGACTGGCTTGCACTCAGACATTTTTGTAATCAGTATATTTGGAGGAGAAACATCAGTAATTTCTTAATTCTTCAGAATTACTTCCTGGATTTGATGATCTTGGAGGTATTTTCCAGCCCTAATGATTCTATGATTCTAAACAAATGGCATCATTTTTAGGGCCTCTGAATGCAACAGAACAGATGTGTAGCCCATTGAAGATCATCCATGCAAAGAAATTAGTATACAAGTTGTAGAAGAATGCAGATGTTCTTTCAAAAGCCTTCTCCTTTGATGCTAAATACTCCAACATGAGATGGAAAGTGGGCACAAATGGCTGAGACCGAGCCTGTTGCTCAGTGGAGAAAAATTTTAAGCCAGAAAAGATCAAGTCCATTTCCAAACTGCCCTTCCCTCAGGACACAACATCCTCAGCAGACCTAAGAGAAGCTATTCCCCTGGACTTGCAGCCCAAATAACTCTCTTATTGCCTCCTTTTAGGAAAATAAGTGGGAATGTGTCCCTGAGCACACCACACATGCAGGGTCAAGTTTCAGGCTGAGAAGAGCTGCCCAGAGAAGTTGTGGATGCCACATCCTTGTTCAGGGCCAGGCTGGATGATCCTTGGAGCAACCTGGTCTAGGGAAAGGTGTCCCTGTCCACAGCAGGGGGTAGAATGAGATGACCTTTGAGGTCTCTTCCAACCCAAACCATTCCATGATTCTGTGATTGCTGCTAATTCACATGGGCATGGAAGTGCCCCTGATTCCAGACCTGGGGTTAAGCACAGACACATCAGGGCACTGCTGCTGCAGGGAACCAGGATAAGGACATTTTTCTGTGGCACATGTCTCCTGAGGTGGAGAAAATATGCATCACCTCCTGCAGATCCTGCCAGGATGCTGAGCAATGACTGGCTCTGAGCATCAAAGAAATCCAGTCATTCCAAGAAATACCATTTATCTCCACAAGGCACTTTATCACAGGGAGAAAAAATAAACATACACAGATTCTAACAAACAGAAGTATTGCACACAGGACCTTTAGGCTTGGTGTTTAAAGACTTACAAGTGGAAGCTGTTACCAGTCCACCTGCAACTTTGGCTGGCTCAGCCTCACTGTACATCCATCCCAAAAAGCACCAGGGGCTGAGCTATGAAGAGTCACCACACAGGACTGATTTGGGCTAAACCGCTTTGTGGCTGGATCCCTGTTCCCACCTTCTGGAAGTATACTGGGTTTGGATTCCAGAAATAAGTCTGCTGCATGGGAAATGTGATCCATCCCATTCTGCACAGTTTGCCGAAGCAGCAGCCATCTGCTGGGGTTTAGAGAAGGCTGAGGAACACAGGATGTTTACTTTCATTCAGATGTGCTGTGGTTGTGCCTCGTGTGAGCAGGATTGTCACAATCCTAATAAAACAACTGGGGCACTACACTCAAGAGGAAAGCTCACCTTGCGGAGTAAAATTAAACTCGAGCAAGATAGAAAGCACTACAAATATACATGCACACATGCATATACATAATCATTTAAGTAAAGGTCAGCAGAAAACAGGCCAGACAGAAATTCCAAGCAAATGCAGCACTAACTTTGAGACTGAATTAAATATATGCTTTCTGAGGTGTTTTATGGAAACCACTCCCAAGAGAAAGAATCTATGAAAAGTAAGATAAGGAATGGTCCAGTGCAAAATAAACCTACATGGCAAAATTACAAGATGAGATTAATTAAGATAAACTCTCCCATGGGGGATTTGGGATTACTGACAAAACTGAAACGTGGGTGTGGATTCACAGTGTGAAGCTAAGACGTCCAGAGATGAGACAGAGGCATTCCCTTATCACTGGCAGTGATCATCAAGGCCACGTAAGAGACTCGAGAGGGAACTGGGCTCAGGTGTCTGCAGCTGCAGGAAAATGTCATCCACAATGAGAGTAACTTCACGCTGCTCTGAATGTTAGCCACAAAGGGGAAACATTCCCATGGGAGTGCAGAGGATGCAAGCAGCATTCTGCAAATGCAGGAGGAGAACGAATCCAAGGAGTAACCAAAGATGCAGATGGAGACGCTGGCAAACAGCATTAGCAGTAGCTAAGGTTGTTTTTGCCAACAAGGAAAAAAGTTAAGTATAGTAAATCAAATAAAATTAAACATGCAGCAACAATGGATGCCCCACTTTTCTCTGCAGATGTATTTTACCCTTTTTTCCCCAGGACGTAATGAGGATTTTTGTAAATCCGTGTTGAAAGCAGACCACCTTACTTTTATTTCTGTCTAACGGCTTGAATAAGTACAGAATATTTCAGATGGCAAATATTTTTGCAACTAAAATAAATTAAAAAATTCTGCATATGTGGCATTGTGGTTGAAATATCCTGTAGGTGATCACCAGCAGGACTAACACTTACCAATATTTTTTGCGAGGAAACAATTTGAATGGGATGATAGGAACTGTATGAAAGCTTTGGTGAGTGTATTTGTCAGAATTCTGTCAATTTGTCAAATGCAAAGCAGTGAGTTGCAGTGGGGAAAAGGGGACAAGTGAAATTGCTTACACAGATGTATCAAACCAGTTTGCTGAGTTGCAATACTACCAGGAATTATGAAAAAAATCTCTAAAGTGTATTCAGTGTTGTGTATCAGAATGGTGGTGTGTAACTTCATGTAACATCCCAAAGAAAAAGAGCTGGATCACACTGGGAAAAGACCTGAAGTGGGTTTCAGAGGGGGTGGAATTACATTTAATGCAATCAGAACAGTTTGAATGTCATGGAATGAAATTCTGGATCAAAACCAGTGTACTTTGGAGGAAAGTTTAGTAACTCAGAAAGGATGCTTTATGTAGAAGATGAAAAAAATCTATTTTCACATCTTCCAGGATGTGACTTACATAATATTTTAAGATCCTGAATGAAGCTGCAGTGAGTTTTCAAGAAGAAACTCAAGATCATAATATGAATTTGACCTAGGTATAAATCAGACAAAAGACAAAAAACTACATTTTAAAATTGTACTCAAGCAGGCATTAAAGAGCATTTCCCTGGAGTATGTCACACTTGTACTAAAAGATGGTGATAAAATTTCAAGAACAAAAGACTCTACGAAGATTATGGAACTAAAAAAAAGTCTCAACAGCCCATCATTAAAACCCAGTAATTGCAAGAAACTGTAATTATTCTAAAACAAACTTGCTGGGAAGTGCTTGTCTGAAGAGCTCTCATTAGCCATTTGTGTACTAAAAGCTTTCAACATTAGAATTTCAGTGTCTAGTGTATTTTTGATGGACTTTAACACATGAAGTACAGGTGCACACCTATAGAATTGCAGTCAGAAATGAATCTGCTGTGAGGTAGGAGTTCACCTAGAAAATCGCATTTTAGAACTAAACATGACTCAGAAGCACAGGACTCTCTAAAATATTTATTTATCTGTATTTGAGCTGAAATGGCTCAAGTGGGAGCCACAATTTCTTTGGATGTACTAAATATAGCTTAAGATGAATTTTCCAGAGGTGTCCTCTGGTGCCACTTGGTGACCCAGCAAACTGTGGTTTTAACTTCTCCTTGCTTCTTCCTGAAAAGGGAAATCTCAGCTCTGGTTTTCATCAGCTCTCACTCAAGTCTTGGCTATTGATTTTTGCTAGAAATTCTTTCAGGTCCCACCTGACACTGGATAATGTTGAAAATTCCCCAAGCGTGGGGACTGCACATGTCAAAGAAGCCATTCAATAAAGATAATATGCCAAATATTACCACATCACAGATTTTGTATTGGCTCAAATTCTTCTGTATTTACTGAGCCATCTTACCCTAAATCTGCTGTCTAGACTTCTCTATAGAGCAGGTTTCCAAAGCTGATAGTGGTGCATTTTTATTTAGTAGTAGATAGGCTTCTCCACTCATTAATGTGTTGTGTCATGTATGTTGCAATTAAGACAGCCCATTAAAGTACTAGGACAATTTAATCTCCTTGAGCATCTGGTTTTTAAAATTTTGCTTTACTGAACCTGTTCAATACTTTTGCCTCTTTAACAGGATGTGGAAGCTTGCAATATTCCATCTTGCCAGATAACACAAGAACAAACAATACAAAGCAGTTTTGATAAATAAGTCACTCATTCACTTGTCTGCATTCCATTGGAGATCTTGACAAACGTCTACCAAATTCAGCATGAAGTTCTTTTAATTCTGAGATCAAGATCACCAGTGTGTAAATCCTCTCCTGTGGGAATTGTACCAAGCAATCTTATTTTTTCCTCTACATTCTCTAAATGCAGTCTACACCAAATTACACAGAGTTAAAGATGTGGAAGGATGCATGATGGATTTGGATATAAGGATGCTTCCTGTTTTATTCACTATTCCTTTTGTAAGCTTGGTATCCTCATCTCTTTTGGCCATCAAGTACAGGAGAGGCTTTAATGCCATTCCTTCTCAGTGTTTGCTAAAAATCAGTTCTATCAGTGTGCTCCTTTAAAGTGAAACATCCTCATCTCTTCAACCAAGGTTTTTAATTTCCAGCACTTGCACAGAAGAACACCAGTTTTGTTCTTGTTCCAGTTATTTTTGTGTGGTCTGCTTAGTCAGGAGATTATTGAGGCATTTCTTTGCCATTTTCTGCCTAAATCTAATCAATTTCTGCCTTTTTCTAGGATTTATAGCTTCTGGATTTCAACTCCAGTTCCTGTCTCACACAAAGTCCTTTCTAACTGGTCATTTATAGGGTATCTGAAATTCCTGTACAGGGTCATGACAGAACTACAATCTCCTTGTTCATGTAATTTTCTCAGTGGCAAAATTATCCTATTTGTTTAATCCTGACTGTGGATCTTGGAAGACTCTACAAAATTCTCTTACAGTCTTTCTTTTCCATCCTTCCCATTTTGGCAGTATTCCTACATATCCATTCACTCCTACTGCAAAGTTCGGAACCCAATAAGACTTGTATTTTAAACTTAAGTGCTGCTAGGCCCCCTGTGATGTTAAGCATTCCTTACAATGATGAGCTACTGACTACAGAACACTCTCATTTGCCATAATTTGAAAATTTAAAAAGTGTCTAATAGGTTAAAGCTGTACCACGAGATAAAGCAGGATGAAAAAACACAACATGAATACTTGCCTGTTCTCTTTTACAATGAAGAGAACAAGATATCTCTGTCTCGGCCTACTCCATCCTCAGGGTCTCTGCACTTGTGGAAAAATTCAAGAGTTTTATCAACTGTTGCTATGACCATGACAGATGGACCAAGGTGGTGCTTCAGTGGAGATTGGGAAGTGCTACAGTTCACACATTTGCTGGGCACCTTCACCACACACACCCTCAGCTATTTTACTCGTTTGCTCTTTCCAGGGTGTGATGTGGTAGGTAGAAAGCTGGGCCACAGTAGAAGGTGCTCACATGAGGAGGATGGGTTTATAGCAGTCTATGTATTGGTTTGTAACACATTGAATGCAGAGATAACTGAGGAGACAGAACCAAGGAATGCTTTGGGTTGAGAGAGACCTGAAAGATCATCCTGTTCCAACCCCCCCTGCCATGGGCAGGGACACTTTCCACTATCCCAGGTTGCTCCAAGCCCCAACCAACCTGGCCTTGGACACTCCCAGGGACGGGGCAGCCACAGCTTCTCTGGGCAACCTGTGCCAGCACCCTCACAGTAAAGAATTTTTTCGTAATACGTAATCTAAACCTACTCTCTAGGAGTTTGAAGCCATTCTCCCCTGTCCTGTCACTACATGCTCTTCAAAAAGTCCCTCTCCATCTTTCTTGTAGGCTCCCTTCAGGTACTTGAAGGAGACTTGATCACAAAGCAAAGAGCAGAAGCTGAGCTCGTTTCACTTGGGACTCATCCCCCAGTGGCACAGAGGACCATGTAACACACGTGGCTGTTTCCAGGCCATTTCAGGTGCCAGACACACCCTGAGGGTGCTGCTCTGGGAGAAGGGGGAGCACCAGAACCTTCTGAGGCAGTTGTAGGTGACAGTTGGGGTGGGCAGGGACAGTTGGGGAGGGGACCTGGCCCAGCACTACAGCACAAAGCCCGAGGAGGGCAAGAGGTAAACAGGCAGCAAAAGAAATCGAACAAAAAATTCAGAAAACTTGGCTTAAAGGAGTGCCCGGGGCCTGGAGGCAAGTTAAGATGCTGGGGGAGGGGAACAAAGTAGGAACAAACCCGTGAATTGGGGAATAAGTGAGAGCAGCGCTGTGCTGGAGGAGGCAGCTAGCCAGCTGCCGAGCCGAGCAAGCTCCTACTTATCTTGCCATGTTGACTACAGAAACAGACTTCAAATGACGCAGTGTCTATAAACAGAGAGGAAGAATTAGTTCCCATTCTGGTAGTTGTGTCTATGACCCTAAAATGCTTACCCCACATGCACGAGGAATTCAGTTCCTGAGGGCACTGACAGTGCCATCGCACAGCTGATAGGAGGAGGAGCAGGAGGGAAGGAGTAACAAGCACTTGCTTATTATTAGAGAAACTTGGTATCGCAATTGCAAACATTGCCCAAGAGCCACACCATTCCTCCCCAAAACCAAAAACATGAATCAGGAGACAACTGGAGGCTAAACAGACTTAAGTAGAATGCTTTCTTGTTACATGTGAATTGGATCCAAAAGTAAACAAAAAAAATCCCAGATTGTGCCCTTTCAATCACACTGATGGAGCAGGACAGTTACTTTGATGTGGCATTCCACTGTGCTCATTTTTGTTAAAAGATGTATCAGAAAAGCCTTGTTCACATGCTGATTTGCCTCTTCAAACAGCTCTGCTGCTTCCTCCATAACACTTTCTTTTGCTGGTCTTTTTCCTGATGGTCTGAATAATTAGTTCTCTAGGGAGATCAAGTCTTTTCTTGCTTCCTAGTATTGGAACAGGGAATATCTGGACTAATCCCATGGTACCCCGATAATGCTCCTTTTGACATACACGAGATCCTTTATGGAGCATTATGTGACCCTTCCTGCAGACAAACACATGTCACATGTGCCAGGTGAAACAAGCTCCAGCGAGATCCATTTATGTTTATCACTCAATACAGCAGGACTTCCACAGTGGTATCTCTGCAGCAATCCTGTTTGATAAGCTGCTCTGTAAAGAGCAGAATGCCAATGTGGATGAGAGCTCCGTATTCCTGCCTGGGTGGCCATAACAGATGGTCTATAGTGGAACTCCAGTCACACAAAAAAACGTGAAGTGGCACAAATCTGAGTCACTGGTACAAAAATCTCTGTTCTGGAGGGCTCTTGACTGCTGTTCCGACTGTCTGGGTGCTAAAAAGCTGCACTGGTGAGGAGCTGGCCCTGAAAATTCCTTTCTGGCTATTTTTAAAAAGCCCTTTTGTAGCAGAGTGAGGCCGTGCAACTTTTTAAAAGGATAGGCTTGTCTTGTTGCAATGGAGGAACACTGATCAAAAGAATTTATTATTGCTTGTAGATCTCCAGGAAGGGCTGCAGGTACTGAATGTGCACATATTTTCATATATATGCCCACACACTTGTATGGGAGATGTTGGTCATGTGAACTTTTATCTGATCAAACTTAATTTTTATTCTTGCAAATTGGTATTACATGTATTTATACAAACACATACATAAACACATACAGATACACATCTATGAAAAACACCTCAGTAAGTACTCAGTTCTTCTCCATCTCTGCTTGGGATTCATGTAACCATTTTTAAAGCAGCAATTTTTACAAGATACAGACTTAAACAGAGAGTATGAGAAGGACAAGTAACAGTGCCCCTTTGAACCATCAGCAGTTTTACATTCATATCTTACGTTGTGCTCTGAAATCTCATCACAGATGAGGACTTCACAGATTGAAGTAGAAAAAAGAAAGCGACCAGGAAATAAATGGGAAGCCTACTCTGTAAAATCTGATGACCACATGATAAAGAAAAGGTAAGATTTCTGTTTATTCACTGATAAAGCCTGTATTTTTTCTTGACTTGTTACTGTCCAAACATCACCTGATATAAAACACATCATAAAAATGCTTTACACAGCCAAAATGGACCAAACAGACCACATGATGACCATCTAAGAAATAAATTAGCTGAATGCATTATTTACCAGCTTGTTCATCTGTACTGAAGAACTAAATCTGTAGCTATTATACAAAGTCAGAATGAAGAGTGAAAACATCTGTGTGCACTGGACAGCGGACCTTGGACAGCAGTGTTGATTTTTATCCCTTCCATGGCAGTTATTTTAATAGATACCCACATCAAAGGCTTCAGTTTTAGAGTTTTAGTGTTTTACAAAGATGGGTTTCATCTCATACTGTGAAGACTGAAGTACAATAATGTACAATGATTTGCTCAACTGCACCTAAAGTGCCAGTGTAGCCATCAGGCTGTGCTAGAACCTCCCTTCTACAGAGTGTGCTGCCAGTAACTTTATGAGCTGCTCATTGCACTGTTCAGATCAAAAGCAGCACACAGGACAGTGAACAGAACTGAAGAATTCTGAGCTAACAGAATTAAATACATGCAACAGCAAAACATATACAAATACAGGTTCTGTCCCTCACTCATTGGAAGTTACACTGGTTTTGCCAAATTTTACCTTATATTGCTACAACCCCGACCTACATTCTTTGTTATCCACCCTTGGTTGCATTTAGATTATTTTAGCTGGTTTGGTTTAAGCGAATTTAAAGTTTTAAATATCTACAAATACGTACAAATCTCTCTTCTAAATTTAGAGTTACACAACCCTTCTGTAACTGTGGCACAGTTCAATCTTAGTTTTGCTTTTTAAAATACAATTCTTCCGAGAAGTGCAATCGATTTACAAAGGATGACAAATTCTACAGTTCTCTGAATTAACATCATGTGGAATTTCATTTTAAAAGATGTCTTGACTGCTTGATTATAAAATAAAAATGAAGGCACAGCATTAGGGCTGTTGCAGGAAATAATTTCTCAAGTAGCATTACTGTCTACTTGAGGGAGAAATAACTGGCTTGGGAGGTCAGCAGAAATGGATGAGGGGGTAAAACAGGTCAGCAAGATTGTGAATAGATCACACTGACTCAAAAGCATTTGTACGGGCACGTGTAAAGAGGAATGTGGTCTGGGACAGGCAGGACAGCAGATGCCTGCATTGTTGAAGCTTTAATTGTACTAATGTCCAGCCTTGGGTGCTACAGTTAAAAAAAAAGATGTGAACAATTTTGAGATGACACAGGGAGAAGAAATAAGCATCTTAAGAGGTTTAGAACTGTCCAACACCAGGAAGGATTGAAAGGAAGCGAAATTGCTTTGTCCACAGGTTAAAAAAAAATAGGAGAGACATATATCTTAAGACATGAAGAGGCATTTTGAGAGATGAGAAGCAAAACCGCTCACATTGATTACAGTTATACTTCAGTGGCCATGAGCTTTTAACTAGTGTTCCAGGTTCCTCAACGGGAGCTGGACAGGGAACTGGCTGAAAATTAGCAATTTTCAAAGTAGTTTGACAACAGCTTACATCACTTTAAATCAAGTCTGACACAGTCTCACTTCCTCCGTTATTCCAAAAGCTGAGTCAGGAAGCTGAGTGGGACAACAACTAGATATCCTCTGCAGGATTAGTAATGGTGAGAGGATTCAGTACCTGCACAGACAGGAGGGATGTGACTGACCCACCAGAGCAACGAGCTCTCAAACTGCCTTTGAGCTCATTCCCTGAAAAAAAGACTGTACGTCAGAGGGATTTGGTCATATCAACACAGGAGGGCTGCTAATCATAGAAGTCAACTTTCTTTTCCTGCCAGAAATTCAGGTGAAACGGTGGAGACTATTTTAACATAACAGTCATATTAACACCATTAGAGAATCACACAATCAGTTAGGCTGGAAGAGACCTCTGAGATCAAGTCCAACCTATGACTGAACACCACCCTGTCAACCAGACCATGGCACATTCAGTCTTTCCTTAAACGCCTCCACGGACAGTGACTCCACCACCTCCCTGGGCAGCCCATTCCAATGTCTAATCACCCTTCCTGTGCAGAAATTCTTTCTAATGTCCAACCTAAACCTCTCCTGGCTCAGCAGGGATGTTCCCTGATATCCCTTACCGTGTCCCTTTGTCCTGTCACTTGCCTAGGAGAAGAGATCGACCCCTATCTGGCTACAACCTCCTTTCAGGGAGTTGCAGAGCACTAAAATCACCCCTGAGCAAATCCAGACCAAATATCCCCAGCTCCCTCAGCTGCTCCTCACGAGACTTGTGCTCCAGACCCTTCCCCAGCTTCCTTACCCTGTTACCATGAGATGTATTTTGGGAAAACCCCCAACAAAACCAAACAAACCAAAACCATCAAACACCAAGCCATCAGGTAGGAGAAATTTAAACAAAACTTATGAGATTTAACCATGCTATCTACAAGCAATGGTTGCCCTGGTCCCCGGTTCCAAGTAGATATAAAAATGATTGAGGGTGAAAAAAAAAAAAAAGGTGATGCAGACAGCGATCACACACCGGGCTAAGAAACCCAAGGGTGCAGAGCTGCAGCAGAGGGGAGTGAGGGGCTGCAGCCGCTGCTTCCCAAAGGAGGGAACTGCCGGGTCGGTCCCTCCGGCTGCACCCAGCGCGGCCCCTCGCCCGCAGCCCTCCCCGGGAAGGGGCTCTGTGCCCCCGAGAGGGGCTTTACCTCAGCCTGAGCGCGGTTCCCCCTCAGCAGCGCCGGGTTTAGAGCTCAGCCGACGGCCCCGCCGCTCGCCCGGCCGAGGGGGGCGAGCGATGCGCGGGGCTGCGGAGCCGCGGGGCTGCGGGGCCGTGCTGCCGGGGAGGGGGCGGCCCTTTCCCGGCGCTCCCGGCGGCCAAGGCGGCTCCGGGCGCCACTGAGGCGGCGCGTCCCGGCGGCGGCTCCGGTGGGCGGTCGGGGGCGGTCCGCGGGCGGGGGGCGGTGGCAGCAGCGCGCTCGGTTGTGAGCGAGAGCGAGTGCGTGCGAGCGAGTGCCATGGCCGGAGCCCGCTGAGAGCCACAATAGGAGCGAGACCCCGACGCCCACCGGGACCCCCCGCTCGCTCTCCCCCGCGCCAGCCGCCGGCGGAACAGCAACGCTCCCCGCCCTGCCCGGCACTGCCCCCCCCGCGCCCGCCGCTCCCCCTCGGCTCGGCTCGGCTCCCTCCCGCCTCGCAGGGCCCTTCTCCGGGAATGTGAAGAGGCAGCAGCACCGCAGGCAGCGGGGAGTGCACGGGACTGAGCGGAGCCGCCCGCGCCTGAACCCGCCGCCGACGCCGCCCTGCGCCGGGGAGGCCGCGCTGCCGCCGCCGCCGAGGCCGAGGCCTACAGGGCTCCTGCGCCGCCGCGGCAGCGACCGAGCCCGGCGAGAACCGCACTCGGGCCGCCGCCGCCGCCAGGCATCGGCCGCGCTCCGCCAAGGCCGCCGCCGCCTCCCTCCGTCTTCGGCTTCTCTACCAGGAGCGTCAAGGTAACTCCATCGCCGGCCCGGCGGTGCGGGAGGAGGCGCGGGGGGCTGCGGGAGGACATGTTCCAGCTGCGGAGATCCCGTCTGGAAATGACAGCCGAGAGCGGATAATTGCGCCTCTGCTCCCTTCCCCGCCGATATCCGTCGGTATTTTCACTTCCCCCCCCACCAACCCCCCCCCACCCCCGGGACCGGCGGATCTGATAAGCGTGGCTTCGTATTTACCAAAATACTGGGGAATAGAGCGGAGGAAGCAGGGAGCGGTGGCCGGGTTTGCAGCTTTCCCCCTCGCACACAATAAATAATCTCGGGCTTTATTCCCCCCGCCCCCCCTCCCCCCCACTGTTGGTGGAAACAGAGTATTTCCCGATGATAGTGTATGCAGGGCAGCGAATGTTCATTTGGAGAGACGAAAAAAAGATCAGTGTTTACTGTAAGGTTGTTAGGCTGGATGTAGTCTTGTTGAATTAGAATTAGATTTTAATAATTTATAAAGCAGGTTAGGGAAACTGTTACTAAATTTACAGCAGAGAAGTGTCAGTAAAGCTCCTTGCTGACACAATGATCCTGCAGTTTAAGTGATCTACTTTAGTCGCTGTCCATTATTATTATTATTATTATTCTTTTTTATTTTTATTTTTTAAAAATTTTTTTGTAATTTAATTTGGAGAAAGCGTGCAAACATTTCTGCGGGGATGGTTACACTTTAATGATGCACGTGATGACGAGGGGAAGCTTTCTGATGAGATGAAATAGGGCCAAACCGATTCAGGTTTAGGGAATATATTTTTGCTGATATTTTCAGAATTTGGTTTATGTAACAGGTAACTTTGTGTGTTTTTTGGCGGACTGTTGAAATCTTAGAAGTGGGTTACTAAAGTGCAGGCCATTCTATTCCAGTTTATCTGACTTTTTTATTTATTAATCTTGGCTGGGGCCTGAATGCCCTGGTGATGGTGGCATTTTTTTTTTTTTATTTTTCCGGGATGATAAACAAGACCAGTTTAAGGTACGGGTTCATGTTGCTGATAGTATATTATATTTAGAAAGCCTAAGCTGGTAGTGAAAGAATACCTCAGGAGAAATCAAAAAGATGGAATAAGGCTTTTTCATTATCGTAATGCCAGCTGCACAGTTCAGCTTCTGGGTGCTGCACATGCTTCCTTGAAGAAGCTATGGAGTTCATACTCCATTTTTGATAGATTTAGTGTACCTGTATGTAATTTTGCATTAAATAGTTCTTATCTTTTGGGCTTGTTTACACTGTTGCAACAAATCATGCTTTCGAAAGCTTTTCTTACAAAAGACAAACCCAAATAATGCCTGTTTCAGTGGATTTAGTAATCTATGAAGCACATGGGCAACCAAATATTTCAATAAGAATAATAAGTACTCGAAAGTGTTCTGTATGTTGTGGAATCAACTTCTTGTGGCACACGAGTCACTTTGGTAATTGAAGTCAACAGACATTGAGGATGAGTAATGCTTTCCAAGGACACGTTCTAAGACCCTGATCCTGCAAATGCTTAACTTTGCGCGAGTGTCTGTCCTGGCCGAAATCAACAGAGCTGCTCTCGTTAATGGTCATGTCCTTAATGCAGATGCGGCTGCTGATTTCAGTGGAGCTGCACATGCTGAAGTTCACTGTGCACTGAGCTGCTTGTAACATGTAGGCCTGAATTCCTCCTGTCTCCTTTCCCTTGAGTATTACTCATGTATTTCATCAAGCTCTGATGGGCCTTTTTAACAGACAGGACCAGACTGGTAAATAAAATAGCTGGATGCATTAATTCGGTGTTTGCTAGTGGTACAGAATCAGCTATAGGAGTACCACCAAGGCAGGTTTTGTAGGAAGAAGCAATCCTATTGCTTAGGCCAGCTGAAGTTGGGAAACAAACAAACTTTTGCTTGCAGAAGCCTTTTTTGGCTCTCTGCCTCTCCCTGCAAACCTTGTCTGTCTCATGCCCCTAGAGCAGTTACAGCTACCACACTGCCAGTCGTCCAGAAATGCCAGGACATGGAATAACTACATGTAAAAGGACTCACAGGAAAATAACTGAATATTTCTGAAATGGAGAATAAAGAAGTAATATGTACCATTTGTCAGTGCCAGTGAAATTGTGAAACATAGCAGTACTTTTTACTATACTTTCTTAAATTTCTATAAAATCTTGTATGTAGGTATGGCAAATAAATGGAATTTTTCTTCTGTCCTGTATTTTTTGCCCTATGCATATGAGTGGCCTTAATACCAAAAAAACATCTGTATCTTTGTGTGTACCCATTCTTTAGCATGCACGGTCCTTTGCAGAGTAAGTTGAAATGACTTCATCCCAAAGAATGCATAATTTAAAGCTACAGTCCTGTGTCAGGTCTACAGGTGTATGAAGTTCTGTTCTGACAAAGTTCTCAATGTGATGATGTCAGCATTAGGTCTGAAATTTTGGGCAAATGGGAGACACAGATAAAAAAGTAAACAAGAGGAATTACTACAGTAATAATTAAGCTCCATTAAGTTTATTCCATACATTGTATCAATGTATCATGGGGGAGATCTCTTAACAGTTTGTCTGAGTGAGCTGTCAACAGCAGAGTGGTGCAGAAAGAAGATATTTGGAAAATTTAATCTTTACCCATTTTGCTCGTTTGGGATACATTTTTAACGTTTGCTTTCCTTCAGTAGGGATATGTCCTCAGCACCAACTACTCCTCCATCAGTGGATAAAGTAGACGGATTTTCTCGGAAGTCCGTCAGAAAAGCCAGACAGAAGAGGTCACAAAGCTCCTCCCAGTTTAGGTCTCAGGGCAAGCCTATCGAGTTAACTCCCCTGCCTCTGCTAAAAGGTAAGATCAAATACAGTTTTTAATAAATAAAACAATTTTTGCTCTGCAACCAACTTCTAAAATCAAAGTATTCTATTGTCAGAAATTGCAGGGAAATTTTGCCAGCATTGAGAAATGTTTCATGCCAGAAATATATGTATTTAAGCTCTACAAAATATTTTATCTGTGGCTTGAGGGTGTGGTAATTGTTTGCAATACTTTTGAAAGTTTTAAATGCTGATGTTAACCCATGCCATGACTTGAATTTTCAAGGCACTCAGGCTTTGTGCAAAAGTGTTTTAGTTTGTCAGCAGTTGACATAAATCAGAAGGAATTTTGGTAAGGGTAAATGGACTTGTGAGCAGAAGGAAACTGGTTTTTAGTATCTTTTCTTGATGTGTGGATCTGCACCCTCTGACAGTGGTGCCAACTGCAGCCCCTACAGCAAGCAAGGGGTTGGGACCCTCTCTCATACCATTTTTGCATGGATAGCTCCCAGGTCTTGGCTTCTGCTGGATTTTGAAATGGAAAGGTCCCATGAGCTGCAGCATCTCAAGGGGAAAGATGCTGCCAATCTGCTCTTAGGCAAGGCCCTACTGTTTTGAGATCTTGCTTATCCCAACTCCGGTTGAGATTCTGCTGGCAGATTTAACCTCTAATTTGAGAAGGAAAAATATGATCCAGCATGCTGCTCTTAAAAGGATCCCAATATCTCTGTGATATCTTGAATGCTTCCCCTGAATTCTAATTGTCACTGAATTTAAGTACAAATTCAGGGGTCAAAAGCACCTCTCAGAATGTCTGTCTGGTGAGGAAGGGGAAATCACCTTTTTTTCAGCACTGACTTCTCAAATGGTTTATTTACTTATGTGTATTATTTTCATTGCTATTCTTCATTCTGCTATAAGCAGTGAAAATATACATGGCTGGTGCTGATAATTCTGGAAAATAGGAAGTTTAATAGGTTTAATACTATGTTGCTTTTTTTCCTTTGTGAACAGGTATATTTGCCACATTCTCTCATCTACCTTGTTTGACAGATTTGTTAGTCAGAGTATTGAAATATGTGATAAATGTGGAACTGCGCTTTGGTTAGTTCTCAACCCCACTTCCTATGGAAACAGTAGTTGCAAAAAAAACATCCCCTAAACCCCAAACCAACCCCCACAAAAATCTCACACCTTAATGTGTGTCTTTAAATTTCATTAAAAGTAGGATTCTAGGATTGGTTCTAGTGGAGTTGTCATTAAAATATTTTGGACTTCTTTCTGTGGCTCCCTGTAAGAATGCACACATGGAATATCCTGAGTCGAAGGAAAGGTGCACCCAGCCCCCCTGCACTGTGCCTGGTGGTGACTGACTTGGATTCAGTATTTCTCATTAGGGTTGGTTGGTGCCAGCGGATTTGACTTTGTTGTCTGCAGTGAATATTATTTGTGATTCCTTGGGTGATCCTGTGTGGGGCCAGGAGTTGGACTTCAATGATCCTGTGTGTTCCTTTCAACTCAGGATATTCTATGATTTTTTTTTCTCTTTGTTGTTGAACTCTTTGTTGTTTTGTGACAGTATGATACAGAAGCAAATAACTTCTCTGAAATAATTTTAAAGCTCAGTTTTACATTTGCCCAGGTAATTTTTGATATGCAGGTTATTTCATACCAGTTGCTGTGCTTCAGAAGGTGACTGGAGTTTATCCTTTGGCTTAAACAATGGGATTAGTGGAAAACACTGAGATTTATATTTGTACAAATGAAGAAATTGATGTTGTAATTATTTCAGGGAGTAAACCAGGCATGGGCACAAACATAAGAAAAACAGTGAGAACCTGGCCTTGCAGAAGCACAGGCGTGTCCAGGTGCTTAATTTGGCTACTGTAGCCAGTCCTCAGGATTGAGATATAAAACTATAATAAGATAAAACAAACAGATGGGGAGCAGAGAGTGTTGGTGAGACATTTATGATTAGTGTCATAATGAGTTACAGTGGTCCAGCTTCAAATTAAGAATCTGATCCTGGGAGTTAGTTTTCCCTCTCTGCCTTAATGCGGATTCCCAGAGGCGCAGGGATCTACCTGTGCAGATTAATTTGTGGGATTTGGGCCTAACAATCTATCCAAACAGCAGTGGTATTGGTCCCTGCTGAAGGGACACTGGCAGCTAAAAATCACGCTGCTGTTTGGAAATATTCTTGACCTACATTAATATTTGTAATGTTCAGGATTGTTAAATCTGGAAGAAGCAAGGAAATGCTTTTCTCCTGTGTTTTTCATACTGTTCTTGACCAATTTAATGAAAGTCCTGTTTTTTTTTAACTCTTAAGTTTACACTTGCCTTCAAACAATTGACCAGTCCTGTTACTTCTGTCCAGGAACCATAAGATTTCCAGTTTTGTGCTGGAAAATTTTGTCTTTTAAACTGAAATAGAGAAGAAAGACCAGCAAAATAGCTTTTTAAAGTCTCAAAAAACTGAACTTCGTTTGGTGATGTATAATTGCTAAGCTTCCTGGTTTGGGTAAATTTCAAGTTCAATTAAACCTCTTCAGAAATACTTCAGTATGGGAAAGTTTGAGGACAGACCTCTAATTCATATTTATCAGATGTATTTCATATTCATGATGGAGGGGTTTTGCTTACAAAAACATACGTGCTATGCTCCCTTCTGGTTTTGTTGGTTTTTTTTTTTTTAAATGAATATATTGCATATTGACATTGGCAGGCTGCCTTATCTCAAAAAGCACTTTATGGCCTTCAGTATCTTCTGTGATTACAAGAATCATGTGTGCAGAAAACTAGGGAACTGCTTGGTCCATTCCTTGCAAGTTTTTATACTCTGCCTGTCACCATAATGATCTGAGCACCTTCCAGTAGTGTATTAAGTGACGTGACTACACATCTGTCACATCTTATCTGTTCTCCTTCCTTTCCCTGGGGGCAGAGTCACATATAGTGAAATGGCTTGTTTTGGTAGTGTTTTAATGCAGTCTGTTGCCTTCTGTGAACATACATGCCTGTATTGCAAAAACAAATAGATAAGTCAACCTTGTTGTTGTTCATGTGGTAATAAAAACATTTTGGGAAAGAGAAATAGAAGAGATACTGTGTTTTGATGCTATGTATGAGTCTGAAGGATAAGTGTCTGTTTAGGAAATGTAAAAAGAACAACTGGAATTTTCAGTATTGGTTATTTCAGGAAAAAATATAGAGAAATGAAGTTGCTACTCTTGTATTTTTTAAAAAAAGTGTGAGTTTGTAAACAAACATTTGATGTATTTAGAAAACAAGATGTTCTTTCTGGGGCTCTGCTGGGCTGAATTTAGGCTTTCAACTCCACAAGTCAAAAAACTGCTGTTTGCCTACAGTAAGGACTTAACTTTTCAGATGATTTCATTGTATTTTTATTTATTGCATTGTGACTAAATCCGATTTGAAGTTATCTTTTTAAATATGACTACTGTCCAAAATAACACTTTAAACCCAGTGTTTTCTCCTTTGTTTCAAGTGTAGAGGGATGGGATGAGAAGTGCACATGGGAGTTATGATACAATTGCATTTTGCATATGTGTACTCTTCTGTATGTTTCTCACATGCATTTTTTTTTTAGTTTTCTTGCTTTTCTCTGGTGTATCTTGCAGTGCATGATGGATTTTGGCTTTACTTTGAAGGGGCTGTTGGTATCACCCAGGCTGACAGGTGCCTTAGGTAACGGGTTTGTGGCAGAGCAGTCCTGGTGAAGGGCCCTTTTTTGGGGCGGAGTGCTTCCATCTGTGTGCTTTAGTCATCCCCCTCTCAGGTTTGCCAGCCAGGTTTGTGGTGTGCCTGAA
Source organism: Acanthornis magna (assembly GCA_036785705.1). Classification (NCBI taxonomy): domain Eukaryota; kingdom Metazoa; phylum Chordata; class Aves; order Passeriformes; family Acanthizidae; genus Acanthornis; species Acanthornis magna. Next base: position 918,239 of record JAWUZG010000097.1, read on the forward strand.
ATCGTGCTTGTTCTGTAGAGGAAAATAGGATTGCAGATGCATTGGATAGGTGTATTATTTGTTGGAGGGCTATTTTGCTTTCATTTTGTATAGCTGCTCTTTTTACTTAGAAGTCTCTAGAGGTGGATCAGCAGGAGTGCAATGTTAGAAAGCATTTGGCTGGAAAAAGAGTATATTGTAGTGCTGGACATGTGAAAACAGAGCAATTTCAGTATTACCTGCAGAAGGGGGAGGGGGAGTCCATTTGTGTTTCTGCCCAGTGTCTGTAGTGGTAGGGGAGTGTTCAGAGGAAGAAAACATATGTGTAGATGATTAAAAACATCACGGACCTTATGAATGCACATTTAGCATCCTGAGAAATTGCAGAGAAAACTTGGATGGAACTCACAGCGTTGTTCCCATCCCCCTTGCCCTCATTACAAATACAGAAGTTAGGCAAAGCAAACCATCCAAAAGCAAGTCTGTTAATTGTTAAATCATTTGTATAACATTTTTGTAATTTAAGGTGTGGCTTTTTTCTCTCATCCTTCCACATTTTCCAATGATTTAATATAATTAGTGTAGGTTACTTTCATGTTCTCTGCAACTATTGTATATTTTTGTTGAAAACAGCTCAGAGTATGATTTTTATTTTTAGATGATTTTTCCTCCTTAAAATAAGCGCTCAGAGCAGAAGTTCTCTGTCAACAATACCAATTGCTTTGCTACCTCAATATTATGAAATTTATTGAGCTTTTAATACATTTATCAGATAGTTTCCATGGCATTAAAGAATTGGTGTAGTGGCAACAAAAGAGCATTGCATAGTCAAAAAGGGAAAATCTCTTTCCATTTGCTATTTGCTTTTGATCATCATTTCCCTATAGCTGAGATTTTATTATAAGCTTTTCTTATGAATTCTATCTATAGGTCAAATGCTGAAGTCCCTAAATAGTAAAAAATCCTAACAATTTAAAAAGACTCTTGACTGAGAACTGCAAGATGTGCACGTTCTTGTTCAAATACAGTTACTTCTGGATTTTGAAAATATTCCGTTATCATAAAAAAGTCTGGCTTTTTCAGACCTATGGATGCCACCTAAAACTCTTCATATAGAAAACAGTTATGATTTGAGTTGTAGAAGAAGAAAGACAGAGCTCCTGTTTTCTGTTGGCTTCCATGGGAGCTGCCTGCTTGTCTTGTCTGTGCTGCTCTTCATTTGAGAAATTTGGAATGTTTTACATATATCAGATATACAAATATCAGTAAACTGTTAATAAAATCACTAAGCTAAATGCTTTTTCCTAATATATAAACAGGAATTTAGGGTCATAGTGGTTATGATTTCCCAAAATAAAATTCAGCTTTATTTACAGACTTAGAAATAGATCTTAGGACTCCTAATTTATTGCATGGAAGAAGCACTGGAACTTGGTTTGTGCTGCATGTATATAATCAGTGATGAATCCTGGAACTACTTCTAGGAATTTTGTGCCCATTCTGGTTGATATAAATCTGGACGTAAGAGGCCATCTCTGTATAAGATTTGGGAACAGGGCCACAATCTCAAAGGGAAGGACTTAGCCCATTTAGTTTTTTTTTTTTTTTTTTTTAAAATGAATATGTACAATGCTCTAGTCATAAGTAATAAATTTCTTCACTTTCTTTGTGCTCTTGTCAGTGGGTTTTTGAGCATACACTTAACTTTCTTTTTAATTTGTTAACATCCGTTGGTTGTAGAATATTATTTTCCAATAACCTTAAAGGTTTCTGCTTGTTTCTAAAAAGTGTTCGTTTGATGGTATTTAGAAAGGGCAATACTCTAATTATATTCTGTCTTTTTTTGTCTTGCTTGTTACTGTCTCCCACATTTGAAATGTGGTTTTGTAGGGCAACATTTGTAGAGAATGGGCAGGTGGAGAAATGCTGACTTGAAGTTAAGTAAAAGAAATAACTCTCTTATGTTAACAGTGTATGAGTGAAAGTGAGTTGGTGAGGAATTCGGCTTACCCCTCATCTTCTAATGTTTCCTGTCAGTTCTCCGTATTCATTTCTGAGTCTCTCTAGGACTGGCAATTTTCCTATGGCCAGGGTGGTTGTGGGTGGGCTTTTTAGTTTGTTTTTTTTTGTGTAAAGTGGTTTTGTTTTGTTTTGGTTTTTTTGCTTTGCTTTTGAAGCCTCCAGTGTAATTGTTTTACTTCCGGAATTTCTCAGTCTGGCTTCTGGAAGTGTTCAGTGATGATGATTCCCACCTTTTCCTTTTCTTTTTTCTTTTAAAATAATTTTTAAAGCAAACTAACTTGTAATCATTGTGTAAAATGTATTTCTGTTCTCTTCACAAGATTGAGCATAAAATCTTGACAATTTTCTGCAAAACACTTAGACATCATCACAGAATCACTGAGCCACAGAATGATTTGAGTTGGAAGGACCTTAAAGCTCATCCTGTTCCAACCCCCTGCCATGGGCAGGGACACCTTCCACAGACCAGGTTGCTCAAAGCCCCATCCAACCTGGCCATCATCATCAGAAACTTTTGGTTTCAGTCTATGCTTGTGCAGTATGTCTTTATAATGTTTCCCAGTAATACTTATCTCTCTAATAATATTGCCATTTTCTTTTCTGTGCCCATGTGTAACCCTGTGGGTCTGTAATAGAACCTCCTGTTTCTGTAATAAGTACCTCCTTTATATTCCTTCCCTGAAGTACCTTCAACAAATACAAGTTCTGGTTCAGCCAAGCAATTATTTCTATATAGTGCACATGATTGTTGAAGTATAGTGCTGCCTTTATAATTGATTCTCTGGAAATATGTGTGTATTTATAAAATCTATATTTGTGTTTATTACATGTGTAGAATATATCTGTGTATATAAATAAGCTATAGATATATTTAATGTCTTATATAAAGTTTAGGTTTTGAGTTTATTTAATTTTCTCTTCTGTTTTTAAAACAGGATATTGCTTCTGTTCATTGGTAGAGCTTTATAGTAAGGCAGCAGTCCTTTCACATTCATCCATTGTAAGCTACTGCCTCCCTGAGAAAAGAGCACTTTCATTAATGCTTTCTGGGGAGTGGGAGGAGGACACACAACTATTTTTAGGTTCAGGGTAACTTCCTTTCACCTACAGTTTTTTCATTCAAGTTATTACTGTTTCTTTGGCTCAATCAGGCAAAAATCCTTAGTAACAGAGGAGAGGACTTGGGGAGTTCAGTGAGTTTTGGTAGGGTGGGTATTTATGGATTACTGTAATCTTGGTAACTGTATAATTCACAGATGTCAGCAAATGGGCACACACTGCTTCATAAAAGGTCAAGGCAAATCTATTAGAAAAATACTAGAATATTCTTTCAGCAGGATATGGGAGGGCTCATCTTTGAGACCTCCCTGCTTGTGTCAGTCTGGTTGCAGGTGCAGTGACAGGAGGGTTTTTTCTGGTGGCAAAACTTCTTCGAGAAGTTCTGGAGCAAAGTGCAGCCTCTCATCTGCTGCAACAAGTGTCTGCGGGGCCACAGTGTAAAACAGATTGTTAGAAACATTCCACCTCCTCCTGATTTTAGGGGTGTGCTTGATCCTGTGTCCTCTCAAACAGTTAATTCACCAGATCTGAAATGCTGGTGGATATTTATGTAGGGTTGATAGTTTCTGTGTCTGCGGTTTTCTGCTTAAAGTAAAAAATAGTGCAGCTACAGTCTGAGGATCTTTATCAAGCGTTGAGAAAGATAAGGCAGCTGTCCAAAGAATCAGTGTAAAATACTTTTCTGCCCTTAGTTTTTGCAATTGGTTGAAAATTTTGTCTGTTTTCAACGACGTCTTGAAGTCCAACTAAAGGAGAATCAGTTTGATCAGGAGTAATAATGATCCACAGTAATGGAAGGTTTTTCACTAGTATTTTTTTCGAATTGTTATATTTAACAAATGTAAGAGTATATACATTTTCAAAATTATACATGTCAATATCAATGTATTTTTGAATTTCCTATATGAAGTTTATTTTTCAAGTCACAGTATGTCTGATATTTGCTGTTATATTGGTTTTTTGCTTGAAAATAAAGTATGTAAGATTTTATTTGAAACACTAACATTTAAAATACATTTTATTTAAAAGGATCATTATTTTGTATTTATTCCCTTTATTTATTTTTACCACACTTCTTACTTTCCAATATGTATGACAGATTCTTAACTGTGGTATTTTCCTTGTGTGTGAAGTGCATGGTCTTTCCTGTAGCATCTGCAAGTCTGGGGCAGGAAGGAAAATAATATAGCAGAGTTGCTGTACCTGGTTAAATGGGCAGAAAGCAAAAAACGTGAAATGGAGCATTTCTGGGTAGCTTCCTAAAAGAAAAATGAGAATCTCAGATTGCTGTAAAGTCTGTTTTACATCACTGGACATGTTGCCAGCTCTTCTGTAACAGCAACTTCTTGTGTTCCCTGAGCTGAAGAGCTTATTCTGAGAACTGAATGTTGGGCTTCAGAACTGACCAAGTTACAAGAGATGTGGAGACAAGCAGTTTCCTCTTATAATTAAAAAAGTTTGAGCATAATTAGGCTATTTCAAAAGATTTTTATGAATTGGAAAAGATTTATCTGCTGCAAAACATGAGTTGCAGATTCAGCTGTCCTTACTTGATGGGTGTTTTGCAGAAGCTGAAGTAAACCATCAGTTGTATCTCAGAGATGGTGAATAAATGCTGACACCTGTGTGCCCCAGCTGGTAAAAGTATCAGTTTTAGAACTTGACCTCCAGCTGGAGATATGATAAAGTACTCAAATACAGCTATTTTTATTCTGAAAAATCAGATACCGTCATGAAGGATAAGATTAAGTTGAAATTGTGTGTTGTCTGGAGAAGTTCTTTGTGGTTAGATTTTGATTAAAACAATGAAATAAATGTGACTTGCATGGTTATCCATTTTATGCTTTTCATTGTGAAGAGTGGCTGGGCATAAATGTAGTTTGGGTAATGGGGAAAAATTTCTTTGGGTATTCTTTTCTCATAAGGTTAAGGAGATCTGTCATTAGAATTGAATTAGAATCAGAGAAAATGTTTAATGTCATTAAGAAGAAGTAACCGTAGTTTGTGTTGGATGTGGTCTGTAGTTTTCTGTGGGATTCCTGGAAGGTTTTCAGGAAGTTTTAGGGGTATATTGTGTGTGATGTATTTTTTCATAATGCTTGTGTTGTATCTACCTAGTCTTACTTCTGCTTTTGTTGTTTGGGATTTCTATGTTTCTTTGCAGTGTCATGAGTTAAATGTTATGACTTCCTTGGCTTTTGTTTTTTTTTGCATATGCTTTTACTGAACTTGGATTTTCAAGTTTTACAATGTAGGTGGTAGCAAATTTGTTTGTTGCTTTCCATGTTTTGAATATGTTATCATATGGATTATGTTGCAAAGGAAATCTACTGCAAGTTAAATTTCTCATATTACAAATTGATATTGTGGATAGTCAGAAACTGAGGAATGGATGATTTCAGATTTTAGAGGAATTAAATATTCTTATTTTTCCTTTATGTTACCCAGTAGGATGTACTGTGAATGCATAAACTTTCATTAGTTTTCTTGGCAAGTTTTGCTCATGTGCTCTCCACTTCCACATTCCATCAGCAGGACATAGATACTATATGCAGTCTCTGTATAAATTAGAAAGTCTATTTAGTGTTTTCTGATTTCACACAAAGTTAACTGTTCAAAATTGTTTATAGACAATATGTTTCCCCATCTATGTGGAAGCAAAAATGCAAAAGATGGTGATTACAGCTGATACAGTACTTGAATCGCTGTAGAGAACAAAACTTATTTGTTGAATATTGTCAGTGTAACCATGGGAGAGTAAATTTGGCAGCTTGCTCTCTTGGTGTTTTCAAATAACATTTTTGGGATAGCTTTTTGAAGAAGTTGAGGTGGTACTTTGTCATCTTGGTTCTCCTTCACTTTTCCTTTATTCCACCCTGCCCATACTTCTCCTGTTTTCTTCTTTGCTTGGTCCTTATCACTGCCTTCCTCACTCCCACTTCTTTTTCTTCCTGCACCCTCTGACGGATATGATTACGTACTTTTCCACGAGAGGGTGATAAAACTCACTCACACGTGTTAAAATGAGCACTCCAGGTGCAAGAGATTGCAGAGGTTATTGACAAACTCAATATAATAAAATTAGCTATATTTATACAGAAAGAAATAGTCTTCAGCTCCATCCATGTGTTACAGTGGTGGTTTGTGTGTGCTTCTGGAGACAAGACTAGACCTGTCAGGATGGAGATCCGCCCTGGGAAGAACATGCCAGCTCCATCCTGCCTCTGTTGCAGTAATCAGACCTTGCTGCAAGACAGTCTTTCATATCTGTTATTCATGCAATAATTTTCCTTCTCCTTTCTCCCCCATGCACTCTCATGAGCATTTCTTGCTTTTTTCCTCCCCTCTCCTGCTTATTAGTTAACAAAACCACCTTCTTCACCAGTCCTAAGAAACAGCAGTGGTTGAAATTTCAACTCATCTTTAAAAAGTGCAGAAAGGATGAAAAGGTGAGGCAGAGAGAGAGAGAAAATAGCCACTGCTGTGATTTGTCTTTAATAGGGAGTCCTAGTAAAAACCTTTATCTGTTCTTGACTAAACCCAGGTTTGAACAAGTATTTTACTCAGTACTAGATGTTGCTCCAGTTTCTCTTTTTAGGACTAGGAAGATGGTTGAAATGAATGGTTGTTAGTCCCTCTGACAAGAGCAGCTCCAAAATTCTGTGCCTTAAGTGATGGAGGTTGTGGCTCGAGTTCTGGCACCTGCGTTTGGCTTGTGGAAAAGTGGTGTGGTGTGTTGGATGACAAAGATATGCGAGCAGACTCAGTAGATATGTGGGAGAGTGTTGGGATTCAGGGCTTTTTAGATGACCTTCAAGGAAAAATCAGCATATTGAGGTAGTTGTTAGTCTGTATTTTGGATGCCATAGTCTCAGAAGTGTCCATTGCTTTAGAATATGATCTGAGCTGCCAGATGAAATCTCCGTAGTCACAAGGCAAAAGAGCTGCTGTGAGTCTCCTAATATTAGAGAAATGAGCAAATGAGTTCTGTACTGTGGGTTAGGCATAAGCCAGGCAGTGAAAAGGCTCCTGGAAAAATTCTAAACACTTCATTGCCATGAGTCAGCGGGAATCGTGGCAAGAAGGAGAGAGGAACAAAGTACTTGAGGTTATGTTTACTTCATCCTCCCATTAACTGTGAAATTCCAGGTCACAGAGTGAAATTTCTCACTCTTCTTTAATTTCAGGAAGAACAAACAAATGTCCCAAATAATAAATCAGAAAGATTCAGTTTTTTCCTTAAAAGACAGCCACAGAGTCAATGATCTTGTCAGAATCTTTCTTAATTTTTTTGTCTCTTTTTAACAGTAGGAAATTCCAGTGGCAAGAGAAATGTGTTGAATTTCTTGGGACAAGTCTGTTCCTGTTCCTTTACTGTCCTGTTTGTCCCTAAACTACCACATCCACAGTGTGCACAGTCAAGTTCAACAAACAGTATTTGGAGCTCTTGCTTCATGGGCAAGAAGGGCCAAGTTTAAGTTTTGGTTCAGGTATCCCTAAATCCCAAGTGGGACAGAATCTTCCAACTAACACACTTGAGGGGGCTATCCCCACCCTCAAAGCAGAAAAAACCCCAAATCCCAAACTACAAACAACCTACAAAACCCAAATAATACTTTGAATTTCTGTATGTGCTTCTGAGCTGATTCTGAGAGAGTCTAAGGGAATTGGGGAGATTCTAGTTTCCATCAACAATGTAAAAGTATTTTTCTTAAGTTTTCAGAATATTCTCCTGATGAAAGAATGCCATAATATCTAGAAAAAGAAGTAAATGGCTAGAAGCATGTTTTGAAGTATCTCTGAGCAAGTTTCTCTTATTTCCTGCTTGGTAAGGAAAAATCATTCCTGTTGCAGAAACTTTATTAATCAAGGACTTTGCAGAGAGGAGGATTGCCATGCCCTTCATATAGATTCTGAGGTGACCTCATTTGACACGAGTGCAGCATTGGTTTGTCTTCCCTTGTTTTGTACCGTTGTTCCCAACATGAACAGGCATTGCACTATGGCAAAAATTCATTTGAGAGCCAAAATCTTCAAAGTGATTTCAGTTGTGGTGAGATGTGCCAAAACTTCATGGTCAATAAAAAGCAAATGGTTTGGAAATGAGCATATTTTCATGTTTATTTGCTTTTGGAGAAGTATTATACTCCTGGATTAAAGAGCTCTGGTATATCAAATATAACAAAAAGCTCTAAAACACCACATCATATACAATAAAAAAAAATACAGACTGGTTTTCATTACAGTTGGTCTTTTAAGCTAAAGCACTGAGTACTTGATAATATTTTTGCCCATGTAGTTTTAAATGTCTAGAGGAATAGGATTTATCTCATGTGCAGGGCTGCAGCAAAGAGTGGAATAGAGCACCCACTCAAGTGAGTGAGCTTTCTTTTGGGAGAGTTGTCAAAAGGGTGAAAGGGAAGTAATTCATCCTTCCCCCCCATTCCTAGATTCAGTGGCTGGACAGATACTCCCTCCCTCTGTTTTTTCTTTTGCTCATGCTGCGTTTGTGGTTAATGCAGTTTTTCTGCATTGTTATTTCCCAGGTTTCTTGTCCATATTGAATATCTATATTTGGGATTATTTTTCCCAGATGTATTAGCTGATGTTTTTCCTAACTGAATTTCACTTTATTTTCTGTCTGTGTGAGTTTGCTTAGGTTCCTTTGTATTATTTCTGACTTTACTGCTACTCAAAGTTCTCTATTTAATATCCTCAGAAGATGTTATCTATATGCTATTTTAATCATTAGATCATTAAGGAAGTTATTAATGTCTGGACTAAATTGATTCCTGCATCTCACTGGCATTTCTTTCCAGTTGGATACTTGGAGATTTTTATCCTTTTATTTCTAGACTTTTTGGCAGCACTGTGTGTGTCAGCCTCTTCCCTCCAAAAAAACTGGAATCTGTTTTAAACGTAGGACTTTCAGGGAAAACTGAAGTGTGATTCATGCTGGAATAGAGTAAACTTTATAAATCCAATCACAATTGAAATTGAAGCTGTGTTGTAATCATTGCATATATATCTTCACGTGGATTTCAATACGCTGCCTTTTGTACTTTCATTTGTACAGTAGTAGTTCTTAAATGATAAATTATTAAGTAAATATTTTCCTAGTGGAATGTGCTTTCTATTTTTGTATATCATCTTGAGAACAGAATGTGATTCCTTTCTGTAGGGTCAGCTATTTGAAATACTCGCCTGTGTTCTAACTGCATAATCTATAATCCTCAATATGTCTTTAATCCACTTTATCTCCTACAGAACTAAGTCGTTGGAATAGGGAAGAATACAGTGTGATAGTATCTAAGAGTATAAAGTTTGGAAAGATTAAATTTACTTCTGAGGTCAGTATTGATAGATTTTGGCAAATAACAGATAAAAGAAATTACTAGTTAAAAAAATAAACACTACTCATGTTCATGCCTATGGAATGAACAAATAAGTTAGAAAGAGGTTTTGTAGTATTTCATATCTAGAAATAAGATAAAATTAAAGATTAAATTTCCCACTTGGCTAATCTTAAACATCTCCTACAGTGTTAAGCAAAAGGAATTGATTTATTTTCTGTTAATTCTTTTTTGTTCTTGTGTGAAGCTGAATTGAACTTCAAAATGTTTATATCTTTGTGTGCATGACTAAGGCAGAAACTGGAGCGCACATTTCTTAGCTCTGACCACTTGGGAGTGAGTGGATGCATTAACCTGAGCAGATTCAGCCCTGAGTTCAAGGAGGGGGCGTGTGCATTCACACACCTGCCTTGAAGTCTTTTCTGGGAGAAATGAGCCTGTCCTGGGATTGTTTAGTGTCGCTTGGACACTTTGGGGTGCTGGTTTTGTTAAGGATTGCACAGAGAGCTTCTGTGGGATTGCTTTCTTAGAGTAATGGAAGGAAGAAAAAATTGTGAAAAAAACTGTGTGTAGTCTACATGCATTAATAGGCAAAATGTGACCCTTTAACAAAATTATTGAAGGTCTCTATTTTGATGGACTTGATAAACTATGCATTTTAAAGGAGGAGAATAGGCAAAACCAGTCATCAACAATCAACTATCAAAGCTTTAGGAGTTTGATTTTTGTATGGCTTTTGTTTTATTTATTTATTTAACCTCAGATTGGTTGTTTTTGTGTACAAATTTTAGATACAGTATTAGATACTGAAGCGTTAGATGCAAATACAGCTGATCCGCCCCCCCCCCCAAGTGTTGCTTTTGTATGTTTTGATAACTGACAGCATTTGAAGATCCTTAAATAAAACAAGTGGTCAAAGGCCAGGTTTCTGTGTTTGTCTAGTAAAGGTATTAGGTACCATTTGTTAGGGGATGATGGATTTGTCATTTCACCTAGTGACAATCTGATTTTATCAGGTGTTTGGGGAATGGGGATAATGATCATGTTAAATGGCAGACATGCACAGCATAGTCTTTTGTTAATGAAGCCACACTGCACAGCAGGCCTAGGTTCAAACTCCACCAGTATTTCTATTTTTTTATTCTTTTTGGTGTTGTTTTAAGTAGTTGGTGCTAAACACAAATATTCCTGGTTTCATATTTTAGAAGAAGCAAGACGATTAGCAATATTAAGTGAATCTGGCTCGTCAGTCCTAATGTTTGTTCTTAAAAATGGAGCATGCATAACACAGAAAACACCACATTCTTATACTACTAAACAGAAGAAAAAAGTTAGTGTGGGATTTCAGTATACTATATTTGTAAAATTTAGGAGAATCCTGTGAGGAGATGTAAATTGCAGGGAGGCTTATTTACATGAGTAGAGCTTTCCTTTATAGAAAAAAAATGTAACATGTAAAACATGGCCTTGTCTGCTACAGGCCCTTAAAAATTATTCCATGTGATCCATTCTCTGGAAGGAATGGGAACTGGCTAACAGGGCAGTGAGTGATTCTCAACACTGAAATGTCTGTTTTGCCACCTGCATTTGCCACTGTGATGGCATCCGTGTGGCTGTGGGGAGGGAGGGCCTGCTTTTTATTTTTTCCAGTGAGGAAGTAAGTGGGATTGCACATTTTTTTTCCTTTCAGACGACGAGAAGTTTTCTCCCAGCTTCAGTGCTTAAATTCATATTGTGCTCTCTGTGCTGCCATACCATTTTCAGTAAAAGAGCAGTTGCATGGAGACAAAGAGGCTGCTGATTTAAGTCTCAATAGAGAAGTCTGTTAGGCTTCAGCTGTGGGAGGATACTAAATGTAGCTCAGAGGTTGGCAGATGCTACCTGGACCAAAACTACTTGAAAATATTAAGCAGCTGTTTAGTAGGTTTGCCTAAAAAAAAGCCCCATTTAATGGCTGGAAGAATTACTGGGACAAATATGACAGAGGACTTTCAATTTGAAAATGTACTTGCTGTCTGGATACAATTTGATGTTCATGTTGAGTAAAAAAAAGTCAGAGTTCAGCTACAAATATTCCACTTGATGCTGATGATTTTGATGTGCAGGCAAAAGAAATCCAGCCCCAAGTTCTACTTTCTATTCCCACCTTTGTTTTTTAAATTACAATTTTTTAAAAAATTCTGTCAGTTTATGCAAGATTTTGAACTTTGTTTGCAAAGGGAGTAATACTGTTTCTGATCATGATTATGTAAGTCAAGCTGAAAGCTGTGAAGTGTTGTTTTCTGAAGTTTTCAGAAAGCTCAGTGTTGCTATTAACATATTTCTAAGCCTCTAACATGATGGAAATTTACCGAAAGGGTTTATTTTGTGCTGCAGCCTTTGGCAGCACCATAAGGAGACCATAAGCACCATAACTGAGGTGGTAGGACGGGGCTTGGCTTTTTGCTAGGTGTGTGTAGAGCTCTGTGGATGATCCAAGAGGCGAAGTTTTCTTCATCCCTGCATGAGCCTCCTCTGCAGGTTGGATAGTCCTGGGAGCTGCCCTGGTTTCTCACCTTGCTGCTGAGCCAGAGTTTACAGGCTCTTTAGCTGTTTCATTTCTGACCTGTGAGATGTTGTGTAGGACACGTGAAATGAGTTATTCCAGAATTAATTTGGTTTTTTCTCTTTTAGCAGATAGAGAGGGGAGATAAAAGTTGTGAGAAGCTGTTGTGCAGCCTGAGCAAACATAGAGAAAAGGCCTAAGGAATCCATTGCTCAGGACCAGGGTAGTTGATTTAAACAGGGAGTATGAAATTCTAATTAATTTCTTAGTGGGGTTCCCTTGATGACTTGTCCCGTGGGGAGAGTTGATGAGAGGATCTCTGTGCTGGCTTATTAAATAGTTAACTTCAAGGGAGATAGTTTTGCTTCAGAAGCAGAGGTTTGCACACGTGTGGGTAACAAAGCATTTCCAGTAGAGCACATTTGATACTTAACCTGCAAAATGTCAAAAGAGGTGATTAATGTTTTGTACCTTTGGAATAGGTTTGATTTTGTGTGCCTGAAGCTTCTAGCAGGTGCTATAGAAACTGGGGAAAAACATTATCTTTTCAGCACGTTGCACTCAAAGTTCACGTTGAGCCGCAAAATAATATTCAAATGAATGACAATCTCTTGTTTGAATCTAAATGGAAAATGCAGTTTTCCATGGCCTACTTATTCTAGAAATGATAATTTTATTGTAGGCAAATTTAACTAAAACCTAGGAGATTTGTGCAAAATTATATGAAAGAAAGAAAAGATACTATTCACTTTGGAAGTGAGGTAAAGAAATGACAAGAGATTTTTCAGAGGGTCTGTGTAGATCTATCTTGTCTGCTACTTCTGCTTCTGAGAGAAAGTAGTTTTCAATTTTTGTAAATATATTTTTTGTTGTTTGATTACTTTTTTTTTTTTGCTACTACACTATACAGTAATGTGGCTAAAATTGCTGTATACAGACAGTTTCATAAATTTTGGGGTTTTTTTCAGAATTTGTAAAAATTTATTTCTGAAAGACTGTGCGCTTCCCCAAATGAAATGGTTGCTTTAGAACTTTGCCTTAGAACTTGCTGTTCGTCCAGGGTAGTTTTTGTGCCGTAGGTCAGCTTTTTGCTTTGTCTGTGAACACCAGCTCAAATTTGCCTGAGTTCTGAGACAGCAGAAGATTACTTTGTGTGTAACAGCTAGATAGGGTTATCATAATTAAGAATGATCAGGCATTTTAGCATCTATTAACCAGAGTGTACATGTGTCATTCTCACAGAGCAGATGAGGGTGGTTTGTTTCCTCTGAGGTGTGACAGAGGCATCATTTTTACTTCTGGCTGGGGCTCTGGGAAGATCAATATGAGGATGCATCATGGCCATACTTGCAGGAGCTGCAGGAGGATAAGAGATGTAGACCCATTAAATGATCGAAGACCCAGAGAAAATGCCTTATGCAATACAATTAAAAAAAATCAGTTTGAATAGTTTACTGAAAAGCTCATGAGCAGATATGGTCATAGTGTTTTATGGGGAGGAAATACTGGTTAAATGCAAGAAGAGCTGATACTGTCGGCTAAAGCAGGAACCATGTGGTTTTAATAGTGAGGAAAAGTCTGTGCTGGCAGGAGCTGTTTAAATGGATGATAAATTCTCTGTGAGTGTCCTTAAAGTCGTAACTCTTGATTTGGTAAGTTATGGTGTAGTCAAGCACATGTAACCAGATTAATTCATGGAGGGCTGCTTCTGTAGGAAATCTTAGGGACTGTTTTCATTTAGATTTAACCACCTGCTTTGGTAGTGCCTTCCATCTTGCAGTTTCCTAAATCTGCAGCCCTAAGACCCCAGCTTTCCTTACTTCAGAAGCTGTGAAAGTTGTTGGAAAGGCAGTAAGGAATTTGGGAAGAAAAGTGAGGCTTTCTTGGGTTAGACTAGTGGGATGTTTCCTTGGAGGAATTAGCCTGTGTTGTTTCCTCTGCTCTGTATATCTTGGGTGAATCTCTGCTAGTTGTTGAGAACTGCTCGCCTTCTGTTTTTGCTGCTCAGCCTGAGCCACGGGGTGGTGATTTACAGAATGGATGATGACTCAAAGTGCGAGTGAACTTGGTGGGAACTAGTCCTAAACACCACACAGCACTAAGTAAACATACAGAAAAATCGGGATGTCTCCGGTTGGGCATTGAGAATTAATGGATGCTTTTAATCTGATGCTTTTTATTTCTCAGTGTTCTTTTAAATTGGTATCTTGTGAGTAATACAGCATAAAAATGACAGTCTTAAAAAAGAATTTATTATTGTCAGGTTTGAGGAAAAACAAGATAAAAATTACGTAGGACATTATGCAAACTCTTTAAGATTCACTGCTTTTATTACAGCTAAGTAACTGAAAGATTGCTCTAATTTTATTTTAATAGAAACAAACCTGATTGAATTATTTCTGTTTTTCTTTTCAAAAATGAGACTATCACAAACATTTTAAAAAGTCTTGATTAGAGGTGATGAAGTGCCTAGTGAAATTCAAGTATCCAGACTGGAGCAGTGTTGCTTCATTGGTTCATCTTGAGCATGAAGTCTTTTGCTTTTCAATCAGATTCTGGTTTTGTTTTAGGAATAAAATTAAAAAAATAATTATTCTGGGTTTTAATATAATACAGTTATTCATGATTTCATTATGCAAAATTAATTTTTCCTCCTAAGAGTTGTGTAATGTGGGGTTTTAAAAAATTTTTTAACTGAAATTCACAGTTGATTTTGTTGCTTCACCAGATCTTTTTCTTCTCCTTAGCACATTTTAGCAAGCCTCACCAGGTTAAAGAAAGGCCATAGATTTAAAATAATTTTAAAATGCGATCCTGCTTAAGCTCTTCTATTTTCTCACTTCCTGACTGAGCACAGCTATCTTTACCTGCCCTTTTTCCCCTCTTTTGTTTACTGCTGAGGACAAGGCTGATACCACATGCATTGGAGATCCTCACTGTCAGCTGAAAGGACTTCAGTAGCAAATGCCTTATCTTAGGGAATATTGAACAACACAGCCCTACACTGTGATCTTTTATGGCATCAAGAAATTCATCTGTGTGGCATTTCAGTGTTTATTCTACTGATTTGGTAGTGTAGCATGCAGTAATTTATTGTCATGTGTTACATATACAGCAAAAAAAAGGCATAAATAAAGTTTACTGGGTGTTGTATTATTTTATATGAACTCCTTAAAACTTGCTTTTTTATTTATTTTTCAATAAGTTTGGGAAAATGAAACAGTGTGCTGATGAATCTGAAATCTGTGGAGGTTTGAGATAGATGTGTATATATATATATTCTTAAATATATGAAATATTTATATCAGTGAACTGCTGTTCAGAATATCTTGTTGAAAAATGGTTATACTCTTGTTCTCTGAAAATAAAGGCTTGTAATTCGAGTCTGCCTTTTTAAGAGTTTCCTCCAACGTTGTCTCAAGGTAGAGTTTGAAAAAGGAAGCAATTTGTAAACTGCCGAAATACAGCTCAGTGTCGAAGCAACCAAAGAATAAAACGACTGAAAAGAAATAGTTGCTCTTATTTTGAAAGCGAGTCGGAGTGGAGGAGCCTGCTCTGTGCACAGTTGCTATTGGCTGCACAAACCCCTCGATTCTGTGGCTAATGCTGGATAGGAATATTAATAATATAACTCACGCCTTGTCGTATTTTGCTGCTTAATCATCTTGTTTGGCACACCCCGGTCATGTTCCGCGTGGCCATAATTCAGGAAAGAAAGCTCGCTGGGGCGCTGGTCTTGCAGCCGAGCAATCCGAGCGGCTGGGATGGTGCAGGTGATGAAAGGACAGTCCGGCGTGTGTCCCTGCAGGAGAGCCGGAGCGGGGCTGTAGGCAGCGAGGAGCGGCAGGGCCGTGTCCCCAGCCCGAGCATGGCCGTGGCTGCCACCCGCGGCTGCCCGAGGATCCGCGCTGGGTAAGCAGAGCCAGGGCGCTCCGGGCTCCGAGCCCTGTGTCAGCACAAGGCTCCGCCACCAGCGCTCGGCTCCTGCCAGTCCTTAATCGTGTTGTCTTCCGTGTGCTGGGGCTGCTGTCAGAGTGGTATTTCAAGAGGTTGTAATCAAGTGTTTTCCAGCAAAGTATTATCATTAACATAGACTGGAAAGATGAAGAGGGGCTCTGGCATGAATCTGAATTCCAATAGTATTTTTTAAAATTTCCTCTTAATTTTTTTAACAACTACAGTTTTAAAATCTAAAACTAAGATTTCCTCAGTGACTGGAACTGATCCCTGTGAATTGCTTGTAATTCAAAATGTCACTGTATTAATCTGAATAACTTTTGAAAAAAATGTGGAGTAGAAAACTAATGTTTGTCTTGATCCTAAAGGTGGTTTAGTTGAGGGGCACTGTAAAGGACAAAATGATGAGAAGATAAAAGGAAGTATCTAAAACAAACCAAAAGGGAAGCTAAATATGATTGGGTTTTGTTTTGTTGGGTCTTTTTGGGTGCTTTTTTTTTCTGTGTTTTGTTTTTAAAAATCAGGAAGCCCTTTCCCTCTCTTGGTTTTTAAATGGAGTTTGATCTTTAAATAGTGTAGTTTCTTCCAAGAGACCCATGATTTTTTGTGAAGTGGCTTCCATGCTCTTGTCAATGCATGAATAACAAATAATAGAATGGGTGGGGAGGAAGTTGATTGTAATTTGACTTAAAAGCATGAATGTTTTGACCTCAGCGATTGGCAGTTTGAAAAGAATGATTTGCTGTGCTGTTTGTGTGAGCGTTAGGTTGTTTGGTGTTAATCACCATCCAGTTATGAATATAATTCAGTTGTTGGACAAGTGAATTAGACTATAGGCCAGTGCTGGACTTCTAAACATACCTTCAGTGAACGCTCAGGTTGAAAGGAGGGATGTTATTTGAAGTGCTGTGTTGATGGAAAGAAGCTGTATTCATCCTGTGGAAATACTCATCTTGTGGATGTAATGAAGGTAAAGCTCTTCAAATTGGAGAGGCCTGTAAAAATAAGAATTTTTTATTATAGTTCCTTATACAGTTAAAAGGTGTATTTTCTGAGATACTGTTTTGAGAGACTAATTGTGAAATTTTCATGCATAAACAAAGGATAAGGTGTTAGGGTTTCCTTTTTGGTGGGATGTTGTTGTTTTTCTTTGCTTTTTCTAATAGTTTATGTTTTAGGCTCTTAAGTTTCCAGTAGGGTGCTTTTTGGTTTGCTTTATAACTTAAGCTGACTACTTTAGCAGCTGATACCATTTAAGAATATTTTGTCTATGCTTGCTGCAGCAAAGCAGTGGAGTCAGAGGAAAGCTGATCCTTATTTTTTTAAATGATACTTTTGTTTCTGGTTTTTGGAGCTTTGAGACAGTGAGTGGAAAACAGATCGACATGTAACCTGATCCTATCTGCTGAGTTCTCATAGGCTTTAGAGGCCCAAAATCTGAAGAACTGTAGGATCAGTCCCCACATTGTAACAGTTTTTTCTGCATTTCAGAATTAAGACGAGGTTTTGTGTTACTCAGAAATAATTCTCATTTGATTATATTAGCACTTTGATTAAGGATTGCTGAATCAAGTTCAGTATTTGAAAGGTGAAGGGAGATGAGTGTTAATGTTTGTGTTAATCTGGCTGGTGTGTTTTGTGGTAATATTTTAATAAAGCAAGGACTGATCACTGTGTTTAAGGATGTTAGGGGGACTGTATTTGTATTCTAATTGAAAAAAAAATCAGTATATTTTATTTTTTGCCCATCTTTTTCCTGAAGTTAAGACAAGTTTAGAAGTTGTCATTGAACATGCCAGGGCCTGAGTTGGTTCTCCTTCAGTTGGGAAAAGAAAATTATGCAAAGAGTAAAGGTAAAATTTACTTTCAAAAACAAACTAGAATTACAGTTTTCAGAGTTTTTATGTGAAAGTTATAAATGCAGAAATTTTCATACCAGTAATGTGTTCTTAAGTATTTTCATAGGAGTAGCATATTGTGTTTCAGTTCGGTTTAAGAAAGGACATCAGCATTGCTTCTTAGACATAATAAAAATGTGGCGTAATTTGAAAATTCCAATCCAGTGGGAATTTCATCCACCTCCTGTGTGTTCTCCCCCACGGACATTCAGAAAACATTAGGAGTTTCACGTACTGTAAGTCAGACATTTACTATACTTACAGGATTGTTGTTTTTCTTTTGTCCCCTTAAACATTTTCAAATAGTTCTCAGCTTCTCCTTCCTACAGATTTCAATGAGTTCATTACTTACACTGAGAAAGTAAACTTCCTGGTTTTTGTTGTTGTTGTGATTGGTTGGTTGGTTTTTTTGTTTGTTTTAAGGGCTCAGGAAGCCCAGAAGCATAAAATACCCAATGATTGTTACCTTAGACCTACCCGAAAGCTAAGGGTTAATGGCAGCTTGTGAGGTTGTGCCAAGGAAAGGTGGGATGATCAGGGAAGGGAGAAAACTGAGGGAAGTTTGTTGCTCCGTCCCAGAATGAGGAAGCAGAGAGGAACTGGCCAGACCTGTTGTGTCAGAGGAGCTGTATCAGGTGCAGGGCAGGGAGCTGGAGCTCCCTGATATGGGGACGAGTTGGGTTGAGCACAGGGAGCTCTGCCCCAGCCCATTTGTTCCCCAGCTGGGAAGGGGGGAAGCTCTGCTGCTGGCAAACTGTGCTGTCTGAGCTTGCTCTCAGATCTCTCAACCACTTTTCACTGTCTTTTAAATTCTGAGCACTTTGTAACATTGGAAACAGAAGAAAATTCAAAGCTTGCCTGATGTATTTTTATTCCTGATCAGGCAAAGTACATTATTGTACAATAATACAATTTTTTTTTGCCTTACAATGACTTTAATCAAAAATACCAATGCATAAGCTTACGTCTGTCTACAAACTGGTTGAATTTTGGAGTAATTTGATTTTTTTTCTCAGGTATCTGAGCTATTGAAGGGAGGGCCAAGAGTAAATACTTGCACCATGAGTGCCCTAAGGTGGTGCTGATGCCTCAAGGAAGGATTATCTCAGAGTGGGAAGACTAGTGCCCAGAGCAGAAGAACCTGCCATTTTCCTCTTCATTACACAAGCAGCCTTTTTAATTTCCTCTGCATTGCTGTATCCTAACTGAAACCTTGCATTAGGCCAAGGCTGCCTGGGTGCCCAGGTAAGGCTGTGTGCAGTGAGAGAGGACCTCTGCCTCAGAGATCAGATGAGAGGACTCTCCTTTAAAATGATCAGAAAACCATCAGGCCTCTGCCTGTGCAAAAACTACTCAGGTGTGCCTGAACCATGTTTTGGAGTATTTAACTAGGAGTAACCATGTCTGTCCCATCTCTGTTGTGTACACAGCTAGAAACTCCCAGACATTTTTTCCACCATTTTGGATGAACAACCATAAGGTTTGGGAGTTGGAGAAGAAGTGAGAGGGATGCTCTTGAGTTGTCCTATGGGGGGAACTTGTTCTCCGTGTGCTCACTCCTTGCTCTCTCCAGGCACTGGATGTCCCTCACCGTGCTGTTATGAGAAACAGAGATTCCTTGTGGGATTTGAGGTACCACTTTGAACCCAAAGAGAAGCACACACATGTTCTGTAATTAACTTATTGCTTGAGTCCTCAGTAAGGACCAGCTGTACACAGCCATACAGAGCTGTTTCTTTAAAAAGGGAAATAACCTCAGCCAAACCACACTAATGTGAGAGTGGGAAGTAGGGATGTGCCAGCTAATGGTGGTGGTGGTGGTTTTCTGGGCAAGGATTTTGCAGTCTGTTGTATGTGTTCTTTCTTTTTAGCAGAATCACATTTAAAGCAGATCCTTTTAGCCTTCATTTCAAGTGAAAAGAAGTTCCTTTCTCAGCAAAACAAGCCCTCATAGAAGCATTCAGTTTCTCATTTACAGAATAAATGATTTTAAGTTCTCTCGGGTCCAACATGGAAAAAGTACTCCATCGTTTTACCGGATGCTGTGTTCTCCAAAACATCTCTTTAAAAAATTTTCTTAATGATCCACAGCTGAAGGTCCTTCCCTTTAGTCTTGGCAGCCTGAGCTGTCTTCATAAGGTGGAACAGCATCTCGCTTTTGTCCTAGGAAATAGCATTAATCCTGCAAGTATTGAACTGAATCCAAAATTACTAATCTGTCAAAACTCCACTTTTTGTTATTACAGATGATATTCAGGATATCTGAGAGTTGCATTCATATTGTCACAAACACATGACGTATTTGTCTGTGGTAACCTCAGAATTTCTAGAAGGGATTCGTTATATTAATATTAAACGATTGCGGTCTTCATTAGTAAAAATGAGTCAAGTTCTCTTAATAAAATGGTAATTTTCTAATTATGTACCGTATTTCTGAAGTAATGGCTTTTAAATACTAAGCATTTAAATTTGGCTTTTTAGTGGAATAATAAAGTAATACAAAGGCTGTCAAGTAATTTAGGATGAATTCAGATCATTTAGTTATTTGCTTTTCCCAGTGTTTTCCTAGTAAAAGCTGCCTAACTAGTCTGTCTGTCTCATGATCTGTTTTTCCTGTTTGTACCAATTTGGTTGATAAGTATGCAAAAGCAGAATAGTTGGGAGGAAATTCCAAGATGTTTCAACTTTTCATTAGCAAAGTGATTAAGAAACAAGGAGGGTTCACTGAGATGTCTGAAACATCATTTTGTAGCTGTGTAGAAAGCTGGGCTGTGTACATAATAAAGAAATCCGTGTGGAGAAGCACCTTTTCCAGAATGGGTTGCTTTTATGTGTGTATTGCCTTTGCTTGTTTTAGTCTTTAAAAATCTTAACTTTACATGGCTTTTCTGTCATTTCTTTTGAGTAGCTCATTGCAAGTTTGCAGGTTGCTGTAGGTAATATGTGGGGGGAAAAAAGACTGGTGAATAGGTAGGGTACAGTTGATCTGTAGAGCTGCACTTATCTCCTCTTTATATGACGCTTTCTTACAGGATTTAAGACTTTTAAGTGCATAAAACTCTTGTTCTGAGTAGGAAGGTCATTACTTAAAAAAAAAAAGTGTGTGAGTGAAACTGCTGCAAAATCTTAGAAGCTAAATTCTGGTTAATTTGTGTTAAACCCTGGAACAAATTTACTGGAAGCTTCCTTGTCTGAATGAATGTGAGACATACAGATTCCTCAATGCAGCAGCTCAGAAAGAGTTACTCAACCAGGTTACTTTTCCAGTTGTGACTAAGGGGCCAATTAGCAGCATCCGGAATGAGACGGCAGCGCCTAGGTAAAAATAGATGGCATTTGGAGAAGCTGGGGGCTGGCTTGGAGGAGGTCTTCAGCTGTAGACTGAGAGAAACAAGAGAAAGAGGCAGCCTTCAGAAAGGAGTGTTGTAGTAGTACAAGGTTGTGAGAAATTCCATGAAAGGGCAAAGGTAGGAGCAGCCCAGAAGAATGGCGAAAAGCAGAAGCAGATTGGACTCTCAAACCGACAGGCCTCTGCTGCCAAAGGAATTCCTAAGCTGGGCTCTTCCTCCCATCTGACAAGAGTGATAAGGCTGGCATTGATATGAAAATGAAACAAGCTGTAGCATCCTCTGAAAATGACAGGAACCAGAGGTGTGGGTGTGCAGCTCGCTAGATTGTTAGCTCTTGTGTTGGGGATTGATACATTAATGCCTCTGTCAGAGGCAGGAGCAAGTCACACACGAGTGATGCTTCAGTTGGTTTGCTTGAAGGCAATTAGTTGACTACTGCTGGCATCTCTGAGACCAAATAATTAAGTGACATGTGAGGTACAGGGAGGAGAACTGAATGGCCTGGGATTTTGCTTTCTAGTCTTTACAGTTACAACTTAGCCCTGTGACCACAACAGCTTCGATGGTCCTTCTCTGTCATCTTCATAGGATACTGAAGCTACTGGATTAGTATAGTTAAAAACTCTTTTGTTGCTCACTGACCTACTTTGGCTGCTCGTTAGCTATTGGATTGGGAAAGGGCCATCTGTATATGTGCCTGCTGGTACAGCCTGAGTGTAAAGAGAACGTAGAATGCTGTCTGCCTTCTCTTGATAAACCTCAGTCCAGTGGAGGTAATGACTTAAAATACTCAATTTTATTGTGAATGGCTTGCTTCACTCGGCATTTAATAATATATTAGTGAATTCAATACTTCATGGAAGAAAGAGAAGGTATGAGGGATGCACCTGAAGTCCTGTCTTTAAATACAAAGGATATGTGTAAGTTAAAGAATTCTTTCTAGTGGTTGGTAGTGAGCTGGCTGCTTCGTAGAAAGTATGGGCAAGGCAGGGATCTCTGTGTTCCTTTGGACAGATACAAAGCATGTTTGCTGATCTGTACCTGCAAAGGCTCTATAAAAATGCTTCCAAAATGTTATGCTAATTCACCAGTAGTGTATTTAGATCACCACACATTTAGAGTTACCTGTATTTGTATAAACCTGCAGAGCACACACTTTTCCTGCTGAGTTTTTCTCCATTAATTTTTCGTGGAATACATAACCGATGAGGTAACTCTTCCTTTTTTTTTTTTTTTTTTTCATTAGTAAGCAATGAGCTTTCTGCCAATTAGAGCAAAGGTGTAATCACAGTTGTAATGAACCAGAGTAACACTCCCATTGACTTCAGTTTGACCAGGATGCTGCCTCGAGATGAAGTTTGTGACCACAGCACAGCTGGGGATAAATATTGCTGGAAATCTAATTTCAGTTTATCATCTTCAACAGAGAAGTAGCTTAACTAATGAGTAGCTTGGAAGAGGTAGAGAGGGTAGCAGTTGATGATGAAGGGTATTGTTTGGCAACCACAGAGGAAATGTTTTAATTATATTTAATGCCTAAGCTGTTATGTCTGGTTAATATTTGTAACAGTCTAAACTAAGAAAGGTTTGCAGAGTGACTCAATACCCAGCAGAGTGATACCTTTGGTTATGATAGTTGCATGACATGACCTTGTCCACATAGTTTTCAATTTTCTCGGACTTGTTTTTGAGAACTTAATACAGAACTTTTTATTTGTAATGGGTTAAATGTTTATTTTTAAAAGCAATACGCTGTTGTGGACTAATAGTGATATTGCAGAGGGTCTAAGTAATTTCTAGAGAAATTCAGGTGTGCCAAAGCCCAGTGATCATGAGATACATTTGTCTGGTCAGGAGCAGACAGCATTTCTGTGGGACAAAACCCCCTGTGATGGATTTGCACTCAAAGAGGTGAATAATGTTTTACCAAAAAAAAAGTGCATTATTTTATTCAGTATTTTTGAAGAGATCAGACGTAAAGATCTTCTGAAAAAAGTCCGTGCTAATGCAAGGTTGTGATAAAGGTTTTTCTTTAGACACCTACAAATACTCTGAAATGATGTCTTTCCTCTCTAGAACCATGTTAGGGAGAAAAAGTACCTACCCTATTTAGTGCCCAAGAAACAAAACAAAAAGTTTCTGTTAAAAAGAGAGAAAAGTGGCCTAATATTCTATGTCAGTCAGTTTTGCAAGTTGTAGCAAAAATACCTGGTTTAGGTATAACAGAGCAATAGACTCTAAGGGTGGATAATTACTAGTAAATGACTTTCTCATTTACATTGCTTTGAAACTGAACTGAGCCATTCTGTGATGGACAAGATCCTATTTCTAAAGGAATAGCTGTTATTTTTACATAGACATATGTAATGATAATGCATAATAACATAAAATATCCAGCATAACACATATTAACTTGACAGGTTATAGACGAGTATTATTATATAAACGTCGTGTTTTTCCTTTCTATTGCTGAGTTGTTCCAGATCCTGAATAATCGGAAGATCAAAAAGTTGCTGTAGAAGTGGTGTGGCATGGCAATGTGTTTCTGTGCACCAGGGAATGTGAGAGAGCTCTGCAGTAATTGCAAAAGCAAAATAAAATAAAGTAGATTTATATATTTATTTTCTGACATTTAGACATATGTACTGGGCTTGGCAATATGAGAAAGGGTGTTTCCCTTAGCTAACAGCTTGGCTGATTTGAGTTATTGTCACAAGGTGTTGAATAACAGAGCGTGAGCCTCACAAATGCCCATGTCTCAGCACGGCTGGTGGAGCCTGAGCCCTGGAACGCCTTTTGCAAGGAGTGTATCTGGAAGGAGGGGCTGATTTGGTAACCACCTCCCCTGACAAAGAAACCACATGGATTGTTTGTGGATGCAAAGTCCTCACGTAGCATCTTCTGAGTAATGCTTTCGAGCTTCTGAGTTGGCAAGGAGCTGTTAGTCCAGCGTGCAGATCAGGACGTACCTTCAGGTTTTCCTGTGTTTTCCCATGGCTGGGATGTAGCAGGGATTATGTTTTGTGCTCAGGAAACACCGTGGCTGGTGTTCCTGAGGGACTTGCTGCTGCAGATGGAGCATCCCCTGCAGCCCCAGCTTGCTTTCGGCATAATGGTGAATGCAGCTTGAGGTGCTGATTCTCATCTTGGAGAGCTCAGTGGGCTGAAACTAGTGTTTAAAAAACTAAATGAATAATGAAGGTCAAACCCCTTGATTTGGTTGTTGTGTGACACTGGAGCTTATGCAGGAAAGAGGAGACAAGAATAAGAATATATAAGAAGTTGAGCGTTCAGTGCGTCCATTTGGGGACTTTGGAGTAAATTCCCGGCTTGTTCTGCATCTTTTGTCGTAACTTCGGGGTATGCTTATTAAATACTGTTTTTTTCCTTACACAAACACAGTATCTTAAAGATGTGCAGTTCCATAAAATTCTTACTTCATTACACACGTTGTCCCCTCTGTGGAGGGAGTGAGAGAGCAAACAGTTGCATTGCACAGTTGCACATTGCAAAAATGTTGGGAGACTATTGTGGTAAATTAGCATGAAGTAGAATATGTTGCTGACTAAATTTATACTGCCAAATGAGAAGGGAATGGAAGTTGTGTTTTCAGGGTTCAATTAAACTCTTCTCAATGTATAAATAGGGCTGTAGAAATGTATATTTTATATGTATGTATATTATTTAAGCTAATAAATGTGAATATTTTAAAATATAAGCCTGAGCTCTTAGACAGGGGGTTATATATGTAGAATCGCTCTCACGTAATTATTTCTTTCACTAGAGAATGAAGTTATTCCTGTGACTTCTGGGATAAATTAATGGGTCAGTATCAAGCAAAGTAGTAATTTTGGCACTTGCTCTGAGCCTGCTTGGAGAAGAGTTATGTTTTGGGTTTCCTGTGCTCTTGGTTCAAGCTTTTTTGCAAATTTCTGAGCATCTCTGAATAAATTTCATGGAGCAACTCTGTAGTTTGTGCAAAATGAATATTGCATATTTTTATTTGGACAGATGGCAGTTTTAGAGCACTTACTAAGCAAGATACAATTTTTGCATTCTTACAGGAAGCATGTACAGATATATAATTTTATAATTATTTCATTATGTACTTAATGCATTGAATAAATGAATTGCAATGCAAATCCTTGACTTCCTTGTGACTGCATTTAGAGTGGAAGGTAACTGTAAGATTGCTGTGACGTGTTTGTGTTCTTATGTTTAATGATCATCACAGAGCACAGGCGTCTCATGTCATGCAGAAAAAAATTGTGATCTGGTAAGAATCTTACCAAAGGAAAGACAATAATCCTCTTAAGGATTCTTCTGTCTTAGGTCAGGAGGCCATCGTGGGGTTTTTGCAAAGGTGTTTCTTTGTGTCCTGGAAGTTGTAAACATTTTTAGATTCTTTTTGCCATCTGAGCGAACCTGGAACCAATGTACAGTTCATTATAAATGGCTGGTCTTGCCATGATGTTGCCATTAATTTACAATGAAAAAAAAAAAAAAATTGCACACGTTGTAGCAAGATAAAGCTGAAGCTACAGTGTAATTCATCATTTTCCTTGACATTAACAGAAAAGAAGTAGAAGATAAAAGAGATTTAAGCATAGCATGACCAAGCTGATATAATGAGCTGAGACTTGGTGTCTCTATTGATGTGTTAGGTTCCAGTGCTCTACTAAGAACTTGGGGATGGATGGATGATAGCAGGGGATACCAGATAGGCAATTAAAAGGGTCTTTTTTTGTCTCTTTTTCTTTCTTTTTATAAAGAACATTTAGAATCCATCACTTTTTTCCCCACCTTCTTGGAGAAGACTTTGAAAAGTAGCAATTATGTGTTTCATATCTAATGGTAGATGGTGTTAGGCAGAAAGTGTGTGGGAAAGGTATCCTGCTAACTTCTACACTACCTCACGCCAGTGTTTTCAAGTGGCAGGACAGACATGGGCAGCAGCTCTCTCTGGTGACTGCTCAGCAAACTCAGGGACCTTGGCTCTCTGAATGAAGGGTAGCTTGTACTTTGAAAGTGCAATTCAGTAAAAACCTACTTAAAACAACTGGCATGAGCTTTATGAGCCAGTATAAAAAAAACTTGAGTTAGTCCAAGAAATTGGCCGCAGTAACTCTTAGTGTTTCAGCAAAGTATTTTTGTCTTATTTTGGGACTTTATGCCATGTGTTCAGTTTAGGAAATTGAAATAATATTTATGTGTATTTTTGCCAGCTGCCTTGCTTCCCTGAAAAAAAAAAAAGGAATCACTAATAATTGTTTTTGACATATTAGTAAAAACTGGGGGGAGAGAGCAAATCAACCTACAAAACCAGTGGTCAGCCTGGGGCTAAAATATAAGTGTTAATTTGATGTCTAGGCAAACTCACCCTAAGTAATGTAATTGGATATATTAAAGATGTCAGAGTGTCAAGAACCTCTAGATACGTGGCTGCTTAATCAAATCTAGCTCCTAACCGCTAACTCATTCGTTCTTGTTTTGCTTAAACACTTTGAGCTACTATTTTTCCTTTTAAAACAGTGTGCTGTTTTCATTGTGTACATATTCTCCAAGCAATTTTTTCTATGTCTTCCAAGTCTCCTGCTCTACCTCATCCTCTTTCTCTTGGTCTTTTAATAATTTTTTATGTTGTTTCCCTGCCTTCTTTAGCTTCCCATTGAGTACCCTTCTCGTAATACTCACTGCTGCATTGCCTTCTTCCATCTCTACTGAAATTTTTTGTTACGCTCATCTACTTGTTCTTTTTCCATCAATTTTTCTGTAAAATCTTGTCATTTGAATCCTTTTCCTTACCTCCTCTTTCCCTTCTTTGACCTGGACCATTTTTTGGCTTGAACGTACTTGCATGTAGAGTAGGTAAACTTTGACTGTCTTGGGGTTATTTCACTAAACTCATCCCATTTCTTGAAGAACTAATGGGGAAGTGTTGAAAATGTCTGTTTACCTAAGGAAGAAGATACTGTTGCTTGATTATGAAGAAATACTGTCCTGCTGAGTGGTGATTATCAGTCCAAGCATAAGGGATGCTGTATAGACCAAATATCTTGTGAGTCTCTATTTTCGTGGGACACCAATTGGTGTGCCAAAATACCCAGGCAGTCCTGTCTTCCATTAATTGCTCAGCAATTTTCACTATCCCTCATGTATTTCCTTGATTACGTATCATTTATCTGAGATGTTTGATGTGACTGTTTCATAGCAGATTCCTCAGGTTAGTGATGAGTGAGAGTACCTGAATTTATTAAACCTTGGGCCCCCTGGAAGCTCTCTACTCACTTGAGGGTGCACCTTATCAATGCCAATTTGCACTAACACAGACCTTTTGCATTGAGTACTGAGGCAATAGTGTGTTTTTATGGCTCGTCAGTAGCTTTGACAACCAGGTTTGTGGTCTTGGTCCACTTCCAAGTTGAAAGATGTTCACAGCACAGACTTTCATAGGTGAGATGAACAAGTGTTGGTCACAGATTAACAAACTGTAGCCTAAAGGAGTCTTTTCATTGAAACTTCGACTGCCGTGGCTCTGGATTGGGTTGTATGAAAATGGAGAGACTTAAACTGTTGCCTGCACTCATGCCTGCTGTGGAAGTAAGCAAAAAGTTCAGCTGAAACTCCATAAAGTCTAAAAGTATAATAAAAAAAAATTAAGTATTAAATTATGTCTATTGTTAATTTGTTTTTAATTCTTGGTATTGTGATGAAGGAAACTTCATTCCTGTGTTTTATTCAGGGGCTGCAACTCAAGGTATTACATATGTGAATAAAAGCAGAATTTTGATTAATATATCTGCATTAGAAACTTTTGGCAGTTTATATGACTAAAAACGGCTCTATTAAGAAGTACCCTATGTTTGTAATGTTGCCCCAGCTGCACTCAAGGTACTCAAATCATATGTTAGGTCTATACTGAGTTTAGAATACTCACCCCGGTAAATGATGTTTGTTGAGTATTTCTGAAATGATTGGGGAGTGTTGGTAAGCAGTGGAGGGGTTTGCAGACCCAGGATCCCTGTGGAACTAACTACCCAGGACACTCCCACTTGGTGAGAGCTTGCTCAGTTTGATTAGGGGCAAATTTATAGCCAGGGAGATAATTCTCAATTTTGTGACAGATTATCTGAAGAGACACTGATTGTCAGGAAATTGGTGGATTATGTCCTGTGTTGCACTTCTAATCATGCAGTTTGAATGTGCTGGAAATGGTGCGTTAATGTTGTGTTTTTCTTTTTGTGTGTGTTCACTCAGGAAAGTCAGCTTGAGTTTGTCCCACTGTATTTATTGCTGTGTGAATAATTGTACTGGTTAGGTTTTACATATTTGGAATGCAGTGCCTAACTGCTGCCCTGCCTGTATAATTATTAAGTCTTGAGAATGGGTTGGGAAAACAGCTTTGAGAAAAGCACCTCTTATAAATGAATGATTACTGACTTGACAAAGCATTCATAATATTGACAGGCAGTCAGGAAAATTAAATCAATGCAATCAGGATAGTGATTATTTTTCTCAAGAAGTGTGTATGTAAGAAAAAGAGGGAAAGCATTTCTTGGAGTGTTAAGACCAATATTCTGCTGTGGAAAGTGGACTGTAGAAATGTGGCTGTTCTGTATTTCAGGACCATAAGTTAGTGAAAGCTTTGAGCTGGGTGTCGTTAGACCTTCTCTTGAAGTGAGCTTCTCAAAGAAAACCAAAAGGCTTTCAAATTCAAATTTACAAGTTTTATTGGAATGAAAACTAGAAAGGTTACTTCTTCCAAAATATAATCTTCATAGTGATTTGTGAGGGATAGCTGTAGACACAGATTTATGCACCACTGCCCGCTTTGTGCAGGTAGGTCCTTGGTTGTATTTAATGTGATTTGGAGACTGGCTTCAAAGCAAGAATTCAGTTTGAGGTTTTGGAGCTCTTTTTGTCACAAAGAGATTTTACTTAACTAGAAAAGAATTGTCCTAGGTTTACTTAGTAGCTGGAGGATATATAAAAACTGAAGGAGAATTGAGGAATTATTTTGCCATTAAGTCGAAAAGGAAAGTTGAAATTTTGCAGCTAAGTTGAAAGAGGAAACAATCTCAGAGGTAGTGTGAATGCAGAGTTCTCAGATGTTGGGCCATTATAAGGAAGTTCTTAAAATTAATGTGAGTAAAAATGTTACTATTAGTCTCTCTTCCCCATTTCAGACTTATTTTGGTTTCAGTATGTGTTCTTATTTTTCATGTTTAATGTGAAGTTTGCTTTTGCTATCATACAAGAAGATGATGCTAATTCTCTATGCAAATGTCATCTTCAAGCTAGTGAATAACAGTAATGTATGTACTGGAAGCAATAGTTATTCTGAGAGCATTTTGATTTTAATGATTCATAAATGTTCTGATAGTGCATATGTGGGTGCAGGGTAGCATGTGTGAGCATACTCTAGTTCTCCTTAATACTTCATATGTAAACTGCATCTTGTGTCTTGCTTTATTCTGATTTTGGGCTCTGCACTGCCCTGCATCTACAATCCCATGGCTTTTCCTCACAGTTGCCATACTGCCTTAAGCAGCTCAATCCCTCCCTCCATCTTCACTGCTTCACTTCCCAGCATTGTGTCCTTCCTTGCAAAACTACAGGCTGGAGTGGATCAGGGAACTGATCCAGGTGCTCCTCCTTCTGCTTGTTCATTTGCCAGGGAGAGGAGACCATAGCTTGCTTCTTTGGATGCAGTGTCTCTGGTGCATAGTTTGTTTCCTATGATCCAAAATGAGTTACTTGTAAATTACTTTAATTAAAACATGAATGTAGTATAAACGTTAATATGTTTTTATCGATGTTAGAGACTTGCAGTAAAAATGTGCTATCAGATTTTATGTCTTTAGTTGATAAAAGGATGCAGAAGGCATCCTGATGAGAAGGGATGGGCTGGTTGGATTAGGATTATTTTGGGAAAAGGCTATTACGAGAGAAATGGAATTGCTTTAGCCATTTTAGAATTAGTATTTCAGCTCTTGCAGTAATGATTGTTGGTCTATGTCTAAAAAAATTATAGTACTTTCTGTCGGTTTTTCTGACAACTTTATAAAAACTTGACTTAAGGCTCTTGATTCTGTCTTGATTATCAGCATTCAGATGTACAAGTGCATGCTTTCACTAAGCCGCTTTCCTTTGAATCTGTGAATGCTCCCTGTATTTCAAAAGCTCTGTACAGTTTTAAATGGCTAAAGAGAAAACTGACAAGCCTGAAAATTAAATTGTAGCAAAGACCTGAAAATGAGGAGAGTTCTCAACAGTGATCCAGACAGAAACTTATCTTGCTTTAAATTTTGGTTTTAATAAATGTATACTCTTCTGTGCATTTGACATAAATCACACATGCCACTTAATAATGTCACTATGATTTTATAGGTTATTAAAGTTTTATATGTATTTACACAGATTTATTAGTGCGGTTGCTCAATTTCCAGTTCTTTTATATGAGAGTAGATACAGTGGTAATATTGCAGTTATTAAATTTTGGGACCTAAATGTTTGGCTGTGTGTTAGCACAGGAGCAAAATTCATTGAAAGCTGCAAAATTCATTGAAAGAGTATCTGCTGAGGAGAAAAGGATTTGTGGTCTTTCATCAGCCAGCTGTGAACATCTGTAAGGAGCTGTGTGTTTCATTCCAAATTGTGTTCAGGAGTTTTGCTGTGGACCTCTGTAGGTCTGTGCTCCAAGTACCAGAAAAAGAAACCCTCCCACCCCAAAATGCCAAACCAGCTCATGGCATTGTCTCTGTGGGAAGGCTGAGAACATGGAGTATTGATTTTATTTATTTATACCACCCTTTTTCTGTCTTAGGGCCCCCTAATTTTTCAAGTATATTTACTCTCATGTACTTTCCCTGTTTCCAAGTACAGAAAACCTTTGGCATTAGGTGTTACCCTATTCCCAAGGCACCCCAAATTCCCAGGAACATTGAGAAAAATTACTGAGTGAAACTTAGAGTTGTATTCCCTCGTGTGAGTGGCAAGTTTGCTTAATAAAGAAAAGCAGATACGACCAGAACAATTGGTTTCTGGGGTTTTATTCTGTGGGGCTTTGAGGTTTTTTTGTTGTTTGTTTGTAGGTTTTTTGGTTGGCTGTGGTTTGTTTTTTCTTAGCTTGCCCCTATGGTTCATACGGCTTATTGACGTAGTCAGACTGGCATGAATTTCATGTAGTGTTTTAGAGTGGTTTTTCTTGAGAAGAACTTAATTATATTTTTTATTTTGTTCCCACACCTCCAGATACTTAACTGTAGGGGAAAAAAAA
The DNA here is from genome assembly GCA_036785705.1 of Acanthornis magna. Taxonomy (NCBI): domain Eukaryota; kingdom Metazoa; phylum Chordata; class Aves; order Passeriformes; family Acanthizidae; genus Acanthornis; species Acanthornis magna. The sequence goes on from JAWUZG010000097.1 coordinate 949,681, forward strand.
AGAAAACAAACTTTTAATACTTATTTTAATGCTTGAGTAGTCTTAAAATTTTTATTTAATACCAACCCTGCTTAAAATGAGTGTAATCTTGAGTCATACATATGAGTCTGGTTTTAACTTGTGCTGAATTGTATCTTAATGGATTCCCACTTGATTTCAGCCTGTTTTCTTTGACTATAATGTTCTTTTTGGTCAAAGCAAACATTTACAAACCATGTAGAACAGTGCAACCAAAACCCCATTATGGTCATGTAGCAACATAGATTGTATTGATACTTTTAAAATACTTTGAAACTATTAAAAGTATGAGAAAAGAGTGGAAGTTTTAAAAATAATACTTTTGAAAAGCAACTGATTGCACTTTGATTTTTTTTCTTTTCAGCCTGTATATAAGTCTGTCTTTGGAAGAAATTTTCATCATTTAACTGTTGCCTGCTTGTTAATAACAGTGAATTCTGAGGTCCATTCTCCTTCTCTGTATTATTTGAAGGCAGGTAGTCAAGAAAGCAGTCACAGAACTCTCCTTCCCCGGATCCTTTATGTCCTGTAGGGCTGTAACCTTAGAAAGGTCATGTATAGAAATGATCTTTTTTGTAACGGGTGAAGGCTACTGAGTTTCTCTGTCCCCTTGGCTCATCTTGGGTTTCAGCTCTGCCTGCTCTGAACTTGTGAGTGAGACCTGGCCAGTGGAATGGCTTTAGGGTGCCTGGTTTTGGGACTGTCAGTATTGCAGAGGTGTTTGGGAAGGATTTTTCTCCCCTGTAGATTCACCTGTTGAATCCTGTCACTACTGCAAGTAGAAACAGGTTGAATAAACTGTTGCATCTTTATTTGTACTGCAATCCATGTTTATTCTTTTTCAGTGTTTAAACACTGTTTTAATTAAATTCAAGCACTGTGTTTAAGCAGAACAGATTCCTGGTACTTAAGCCTTAAAACTACTTAAAACTACCATACAATTACTAACAGCTTCTAGTGTTTACCAAGTATTCCTTAGTATGACATGTTCTTGTGTCAGCAGTAAGAAGTTCCATCATAGATTGGTCTTTTAGTAGTCCATATTTTAGAAATAAACATCAATTCTTTACTATTAAAATTTCTCTAGGTAAGATCTCCAGAATTTTTCATTTATGAAATGAAATGGTGTTGTGACCTGGAAGGTTGACTGATGGATTTTGCTGCTGAGACAGGCATTGGTGCCTTAAATAAGGAAAAGGTTGCTCAAAGGAAGTGAAATGCTCCCTAGTCTGAGGGTAACCTTTCAGAGTGAAAATGTAGATTTAATTTCTGAAACTTTCTGCTGTTGTTATCCTGTTGCGTCTGTGAATATTGAATAAGTGAAGCTGTCTATGTATGCTTTTGTTAAGGGATGCATTTGGTAAACTAACCAACCACTGAGAAGTTGACATTCTTTTTATTATTGTATTAAGTCTTTTCATCTGTTGAGAATTAAGAAAGCAGAGCAAAGGTAGCTTACTTTATTGGTCAAGCACATACTATTTTTTGTGAAAATGTTCTTACTGATGAATGTTACGTGTTCATAGTACAGCAAAAAAATCCTCACCGTATTTCAGTAAAATTGATTTTGCTATGGGAAGTGTCAACGTGGGGGTAATGATTGAAACTCAAAACTTGTTTGTGGAATTATAGTCTTGCTGTGTATTCATATATATGTATTCATGTATATTCATACAGGGTTATAAATGACGCAGTGTTTTTAGAAATATAAATTAATCAAGCTTGATGTGTTTGACAGTTCTTTCATCCTTCTTTGGAGTGTAGGTTAACGATGGTGAATACCAGCCTCCAGTCAAAGTAGTGGTTTATTGTAAAATTAATTAAGTCCTGAATGCTGGTGTGTTTCCATTCTCTACTTCAGCCTGTACTTTCTTGGTGAACTTTATTTTCCTAATAGCAGGTGATGATTAAATTCCTTCTACAATACATTCAAGATCTCAAACACACAGTAGTAATACAGTTCCTATAAGTGATTCATTTGTTAATCTGAGCTCTGTTTTACAAGAATTGTATGAATGCTGCTTTCCTTTGAAATTGATCTTCAAAAAGAAATCCTGTTTTGTATAATAAGATGCCAGACTCACAAAGATTTCCTTTCTTGTTTCATAGACGTTCCATCTTCAGAGCAGCCTGAACTGTTCCTAAAGAAACTTCAACAGTGCTGTGTCATTTTTGACTTCATGGACACGCTTTCAGACCTTAAAATGAAAGAATACAAGCGCTCCACTCTTAATGAACTGGTGGACTACATTACAATAAGCAGAGGCTGTTTGACAGAGCAGACTTACCCTGAAGTAGTTAGAATGGTGAGTTCCTTCTTTCTCATGGTCTCTTTTTAAATCCACTTGCAATTCCAGTTACACACTGTGGGCAAAATGGAACCCTGGAGTAGGTGGATTAAATGATGCCTTTGGCTTGTATTTGCTAATAGACATCGCTTGGGGATAATTCTCCAAAGACAAAAGTATTAATTTTTATATATTTTTAATTAAAGTCAAGTAGAGTGTGGTTATTATAGTGTCACAAATGCATGAAAGGAAACCTGGATTGTTTCCTGATGGAGAAAGCCAGCAACCATAAAATCAGAGTCCCTCATGTTTCCCCCAATCTACCTTTCCTCTCCTCCCCAGTATACGTAATGGAATAATTTTTGCAAGTTTCTTATCTTTCTTTGAACTTTCTCCAAGCTCTTGGGTGTCTTCTTTAGGCAGAGATAGCTTGAAATATGCATGGATAATAATTTTAAAATAATAAATGCTAAAAATGTTCTATAGGATTGTTGTGAAAATTTCCTGGTTGGGTTATATCGGTTTGCAGCAGGTGCTGTTAGAGTGAGCGAGATTGCTCAACAATAAAACTATACCTTGTATATGTAAATTGTCAAATAGCAGTGTTTTCAGTGTAAAAATGGAAACAGTACCAGATGCTGCATGGTGAAGAATGTTCCTTGCAACTGGCAAAATCAATCACTGCTTTAAAATGTTTGTTTTGTACTACAGTACAGAGCCCTTATAACCTGTTCTCTAAATGAGAAGGCAATTAATTAAATATAGATTTGGTGATGTTGGTTTCTTAATGCTACTGTGTGCTCTTGGAATCCACTGGCTATGTGCTGGAAGAAGAAAAACATGAATAGTTTTTGCAGTGCATTGTGTATGCTCCTCATTTCTTTTCTGACACACAGATACATGCTGTGTTGCTTGTCTGTAATACTTAAAAATAGCTGTAAATAATGACAGAACCATCAAGCAGTTAATCATGAAGGAAAAAACGAGAATTAAGGGTGTATGAAAAAGTCTTAATATGGCTTCTTTGTGTGTATGCATTGTCAGAAAGTCTATAATTATGAGATCAGATTCTTCCTCTTCTCCCTCACCCTCCCTTTCCCTGCACTGGACCAGTCTTGTGAGTGAACTGCTTGCTGTGTTATTTCTGCAGCATGTGGTCTCATGCACCATTCAAATATCAGGCAGAATACAGAATGTTTCTTTTCTCAGTTTTTCTGCTGGTGCTGCACTGTAGTATCTAAATGGTTTGCAAATGTTAGTTTAATCTGATGTGTACCCCTTGTGATGAACAAAATATATCACATGCTTTTGCATAGAAAGGACACGGATGCACAGATAACTTCAGTAAAATGGGGGACTTTTTCTGTGTGTAGCTGATGCCTCCAAACTCATCCTCTCAGAGGATTTGATAATTTTTTTAGTATTTCTGTTACTGAGGTTGTATACTTTTGTTGATTTGATTATAGTTGTTTACTGCGGCAACATCTTTTGAATAAAAACTCTGCAAGTTAGTGTTGCCTTAGCTTGGGCCCTAGGAAACAAGAAGAATTTGATTTGTAACTGCTTGTAGAGTTCAATTTGAATCATAAATCATAATCTCTGAAACAATCTGATCTTGAACTGTAGAAGAGATGCAAAACCTCTTTTGTATCATGTCCTACTGTCCCTGCAGTCACTTGTATTGATTCACACAACAGTTTTTATCTTAAGGAAATGATGGATTGCCTAAAGAGTTTGAAAAGCATGCTTTTGAATAATTTCCTTAAATATAGTCCCTATCTACGATATGGAGGAGTTACTGGAAATAAAGATACAGCCTGAACGTGTCCAGTGGATTTCATAGATATTTACTAATGGAGCTTAACAAATTCCGGTTTCAGCTTAGCTCCTTTTTGATAGAAAATTGTTCTCTCATCTTTCCCTTTCATTTAATCACGCCCTTCTTCATTCTGCTTTCTACTTAGCATTGGTGGTGCTGAACCCAGGATACATTTCCTTTGAGCACCAGGGTACTGAAGCAGGGGAGGACTCTGAATTTTCTCAAGTCCTGTGTCTGGCTACCCAGTGGCCCCTGACTGCCCAAACCTGTTTGGTTGTTTATTTTATTTACAAATAAAAAAGATGCTTAAGTATTTGGGGAAGTGAACATGTTTTTTCCTAAAGAATTTCTTGAGAAAATTGTAATATTTAGATTTTGGGTGAAACTCTAGTCTGCAAGAGCCACCTGAGCTTTGGTGAAGGTACAAGCAGTTGAAAGCTGGAGTCCCCTTATTGTGCCTGCCACAACCAGCGGTGTTCCAGGTGCATGTGCTGCTGGAAAACCACTTTGGTGGTTGTATTCCATGGGCGCGGGATGCAGTGCTCTGGTATTGAATTTGTGTGAGTGAATCCATAGCAAATGCATGAATGGTTTCTGTAAATCAGAAATCATTCTTCTTGTTCCAACAAATGCTAATGTAGTGTTTCTGCTAAACCGCATCACTGGGGCTTTTGGGGCCTGCAGATATTTTGTATTTTGCAGGTAGGCTCTCTGGAAAAAATACTGATTTTTCCTCCTTGTCTTTTCCTATAAAAGCAAGACTTCTTCACCACTTTGAGCACCATTAGACAGACCTTAGAGGAAAAGGTAGTTCTTCTAATATTATGTAGAATAAGTTTTCAGCACATACTGCCTGGTGAAGAGATGGCATTAGTCACTTTGTGCTGAAGCATTGTTTTTGGTGTAACCTGTTCTTTGCAGTAAGTGCATGTTCTTGTTTCGAGCAGTTTTGTGCCCATAATCATACACTGAGACAGACTTAACTGTGCACAGTTGACTTCATGAGTGCAGGCACCACCTTCATGTGCTTTTGGGGATTTTCACCAACATCTCCAATGGTGTTCACAAGGGAGCTGTCACATTGACAGCCTCAGACCTGTCATGAGAGTATTATCTATGTCCTGACCAAATTAGCATCCCCACTGATTGTCTCCCACAATTGTCATGGGAGTGTTTTGATTGAAAGACCAAGATCTTAAAACGGATCAAAACGGAGCCCAGGTGTTCTTTGTCCCTTTGAAAGGTCTCTTCCCTCTTATGTTTAGTGTTTATGAATCTCGGAATTAGTAGTTGCTGCTTTTCCCTTTGGGCTACTGTGATTTGGAGGTGAGGGGAAATAAAAAAGCTCTTTGGTGAGTTTTGGCATCATCCAGGAGCAGGAGAAAAAAAAAAGGCACACCAAGTCTGAAACTGGTATTTTAAAAGTTACGAACATTCGTAGAGAAGGATTAATAAGGTAAAGTGTTTTCTCATCTTAATTATCTAAAGTGTTCAAAAAAGTGGTATCTGTGGAAGAGACTTCTTTTCTTTCAAGGTTTTATAATGTATGTGTATGTTAATGATCTCTATTTGTGACCCGAAAGGAATTTGGCTCTGTAGATACTGGGTTAGGAAAAGGTTGCCAGTAGAATTCTTCAGAAGAGCTGAGATTTTTAATTGCTTCTAAAATAGAAGGGTTTGAAAAACAGTCATTTGTGCTAGCCAGCATAACTTCTAGATATTTTTATGTTGGCCATCTAAAATCCATGCCATTAAAACCTTTATCTGTGCTTGTAATATCACATATTTTCATCTTCTTCTCTTGAGCATGTGATATGATGTTATATATTGCTAAATGTGAAACGAGTTGGCTGTTTGTCAACCTGTGTGCAAATCTGCTTTCTTAAACCACTCTCTTTGGCTTGATAGAGTGCTAAGTAAAATAAAATAGAATTTACTGATGGCCACCAAAGCAAGTTGCAGTGGCCCCATCCCTGTCATCAATATCAGTTGATGGGGAGAGCGACTGGGATTTGTGTTAATGGCCATGAGCTGAACAGATTTATTCAGGAGGGTATTGCTCAGCGTGCTTCCCCTGCAGTTTGATGTGTTGTTCAGAAGGGCAGATGACATTCTTTAGAATTAGGCAAGTCTTAGGAAAAACAGCCCTTGCCAATTAAGCCACACTCTGCTAAGAAGGAAATGCCAGTAATGGGACTTTATGAGCCAATAATTGGACACTTAATCTAAAATTTATTCCTGTCTGAGCAAAATGTGGAGGCTAAAACTAATGATACTGATTTTGCTGGTAGATTAAGCAGTGGTAGTTGAATGAAATAGATGTTTGTTATTATCTGTGGTATCCTGAAGGATGTATGTGGCAGAGCTGTTTGTATTTTAGGGGTGTTAGGACATAGATTGAGGGAACTGATCTATTTCATTTAAAAAAATGGATGAAAAACCTCACAAGCTGTTAAACCGAGGAATCTGGATGAGTCTCTTTGTTGGTGAGCAACCTTTCAGCTCTCCTACTTGCTTCTTTAGAAATTATAAACCCAGGCCCTGACGTTTATGCAACATCAGTGTGTTTGCCAGGCCACAGGAGATAGCTAATGAAACTCTCTTCAGATACATCCTTTCGAATGGAATAGTGATACTTTGTTCTCTTTTCTAAGTGCTGAAATGCCCCTGGCTTCCCATTGTCATCTTTATCTTTTCTGTAATGGCAAATCAAGTAAAATAAGACTGTAATTTCTGTAAAGCCAAAGAGAAACATCATAGGAGATGTCATGTGGTGTAGAAGCTGTGTTGAGCAATACAGGGAAAGAAACTTGGTTAAATCAATACCTAAATAAACACAAAAAATGCATTTTAAAGGTCAGATTTTGGTTTGGGTGGTTTTTTTTCCCCTTCTGTCTCTTTTTTTCTACTGACATAAATCTAGAGAGATTGCATTCCTTTTTACTGCAGGTTTGTCTCAACAGATGTGAGGGCACAGTCTGTTCAGGAGTTTGTTTGTGACAGACCTGTTAAACATGAAGAATATCTTGCTAAGCCATGATTTTTTTAGCATGTTGAGGAACCTATTTTTAGGAAGCGTTCTAGCTGTTAGACTTCATAGGCATTATGGTTTTTATATTTCCTATAGCCTTAGCTGTATCTTATGACTAAGTATGACATCTTTAGAGTTTCTGTATTAAAATGTTCTTGGATAGAGTTTTTTCTGTGGGTCCATCTATATTCAGTCTTACCTTTTTGGTTTAGCAACAACCCTGTGCATATGTTCCTGTTGCTTCTTGTATTAGATTTCAAAATGTAATACTGAATGTAATTTTGAGTTTAAGGGAAATAAATGAAATCATATACTCTCACAAGAACTGACAAATCATGTCCCTTTCTAATGGGAATTTTGTATAATTAAGTTCAAGAATTCTGTAAAATGTTAGGAATTAATACTGAACCTGAATCAGTGGAACTGGAACAGATTTTTTGCCATCTGAAATGCTGAACAGAAAATACAGTGCCTTTTGACCCCCCCAAATGATTTCTGATTAAAAATTGTCATGTAGGTGCTGCCATAATGGAGCAAGAATTCTATTGTTAAAAAAAATAGGTAAAAATCATGTCATATTTTAAATTCTGTTCTTCTTTCTTTAATGTTAGTGTTGTCAATTCTGTAGAAGCAAGAAAAGATTCTTTGATTTCTTTTAGGCATTATTTCCAAATACTTTTGTTAGATGTTTTTGTTATGCACATTCTTTATACACCTAGCTTGTATTAAATGTACAATGCTTAGTAAAAGAAGAGGCTCTGATGTTCTGTGCTCCTCTCAAAAAATCAGTTGGAGGCAGCTCCTCTTGCAGCAGTTGTCCCTAATAATTTCTCTGGACAGTCTGTAATTGCATTTACCTGTATCCGTTATTTCTCTGGTTGGTTACATAGGCCTTGCATCTGTCAGACTTTATCTGCATAATAGTTCGGTGACTAGGTCTAAGGCAAAGAAATAAACTGGAAAAATAGTTTTTTGTTCCAGGAAGCACTTGTTGAGACTACAATTTTTAAAATTAATTAATTAATTAATTAATTTATTTATTTTCTATAAGGACCTTCACACCCCCACACCCTTTTTTTGGCTGTGTCACCCTCTTAAGTATCTTTCAAGCATTTTGTCTACAGACAAGCACGATGTCAGTCTTCCTCTGAGGGTTTGTTTTCCTGAGTTTTCAATTGCATGTTTTGTTCTTTAGTTTGCAGTCCAAGACAGCATGAGTTTTGTAATGCTGTCTAGAGTTCAAGTTCATGCATTGGCAGGCTTTCACTTGATCTGGTGCCTGCTCTAGAGGTGAGGGACTCTTTCTGCTGGCACTGTGCTTTAATTTGTCTGAGATATTTGAGCTACTGCTATGATTTTTCCGGTTATATTGTATAGAACTAGGTGGGCACACATTAAATAAATAATTGCTCCATTGAGTCTTCTCAAAGCTTAGTTACAGGGAGATAGTGATGAGTGGGGTTACTGGTAGGGTACCCAGATATGGTTCAGGTCGAGGCGACCTAGAGTTTCCAGCAGTGAGAAGGTAGTGCCCAGGAGTGCTGCCTGGCCTGGGGTCTGGGCTAGCATTTCTAGTTCAGATCCTGAGTGTCATAGTCCACCTTGATTCTTGTGATAGAGAACAAGATTAGAACAAGGGGAACTGGAAGAGGACAGGGATGGATTAGCCATTAGGATGCAATTCTTGACGGTGAGGGTAGTGAGCCACTGGCACAGGTTACCAGAGAAGCTGTGGATGCCCCACCCCTGGAGGTGTCCAAGGCTGGGCTGGATAGGGCTGCCCCGGATAGCACCCTGGGATAGTGGAAGGTGTCTCTGCCTGTGCCAGGGCAGGTTGGAATTAGATGAACTTAAAGGTCCCTTCCAACCCAAACCATTCTGTGCCTCTATGAGAAGTCTCAGGGTTTGTAAATTTGGTTGCCTTAGGGCAAAGCATCTACTGCAGGAGTATAGCTACTGCTTTTTTCAGTGCAAGAGATCACTAGAAAGAAACTCCTCCCTCTAAACACACATGGTGTGGACACTGCCCCTGAGCACCAGCTGTTTCATCCTACAAACTTGCTCCTGTTGCAGTTCCTGCCAAGAGAAGCACTGCCCAAGGATCTCAGGTTTGCTGCTCGCTCATCTGTATGGACAGAAGCTGCTACCACCACTGAAGTGGGTGATGGTAAGCTAACAAATTTAGGAGCCCCGATCCAGAGCTAAATTCTTGCAGGTTATTGGTTGAATTTTTAGAAGACTTAAAGGTCAAGGGAAAATGAGAAGTACTGTTTCCCCCCCAGCCTGTAATCTGGATTGTTGATTGTGCTCACAATCCATTGTAGTCCATTTTGATGCAGCCAAGTCAAAAGTAATGCTGCTGGGCAAAAGAAGGCACATAATATTAAGCCCTGAAAGACTGTATTCAGGCAAGCAGTGGTGCAGAAAAGAACCTGAGCATTGTGGATTGCTATCATGAGTATCTTAATATGAATTTCTGGTACACTGCACTGTTCAAAGAAGTGAATGTCGATAAATTAATACGACAACATGCAGGAAAAAAGAGGGAGATGCTCTGGCTTTTAAAATATACCCCAGTGCACTTGTGCACAGGTGGGAGGTCAAAGGAAGGAAGCAAAAATAATCACAGGATTAAAAACTAACAGAGAAACCAACAACTGCCCGGGTTTAGGAGCTTTGTTTTTCCATTTAACAACACAGAGGTTGAGAAGTGTCATGTCTATATAAAAATACCTATATGTAGATAGACACATACTGCATATGCAAATGTATATACAGATGTAAAAGAGATCTGGTGGTTTAACGAGAACCAATGGGGAATCAGGCAGATTCAACCTTGAGATCAGAAGCAGTGCTGTAGTTAGATTAATAGTGAAACTTTAGGAAAAGAGAGCTGGTGGAATCATTTATAGTCTTTTAAGATAAAATTAGATACTACATTTTGTTAGATGTTCTTTAGTCAAACTCCTGGGAACAATTCAGCAGGTTTTATAGAGAAATTATAGCTGAGTGACTGCAGTAGTTACTTCACGCTCTAGAATATGTAAATCCATAAACAATAATAAACACCCCACATATGCAAATACATTTCAGAAGGACAAGTCCAGTGTCTTTTCCAGGGGCCAGTGTTGTCTCCATGTTAGCATGGCTTCATGTTATGACTTAATTGCATTTTATTGCTACTTTGTGTTGTTACTATGCCCAGCAGTTAAAACATTGTGTGCAGAGATACTGGGTTTCAATTTCATATGTGCATGGGGTTTATTTGGATGATTCCACATATTTTTAATTGAAGAACAGGTGTTCCCTGTAAGCTGAATGGGCATCCACTTATCCTGATTTTTTATAGAGAATATATTAAACTTTGCGGTGTGTGTGTTTGTTTTCATTTCAGGTTTCATTCAGGAAGACTGTTACTGATAAAAATCTTTGTTTCAAACAGCACAGAGTAGGAGTGCTCAGCTGCAATTGAATTTGTGAAGTGTTTCTGTTACAGTATTGTCATTTTTATAGCACTCTAGTGAGGGACAAAGAGAGGACTTCTCAAAACATTAATTTTGACTTCAGACTTGAGCCTCATACTATTTTCTTTTCTAAAAGTTACTTCAGATATAAATGTGGTGATAAAGTTTCTTGAAGCTTGATGCTTTTAGCTGTGTATTCATAATTTTGTAGTTCTGCATTGCCAGATATCTGTAACCAGATCTGTTCAGAACTTGCAGCTCACTCTGATGGGGTACAGAGCAGCCTTCCCTGTCCTGTTTGTTTTTAATGATTGACATTAACTTGTAGTCATCTTGGAGAGATTTTGTCTTGCTCCTGGTTGGAATTAGATGTTAGAGCTTAATAAGAAATTCTTTATTAAGTAGAGGGCGGTGAAGCGCTGGCACAGGCTGCCCAGAGAAGTTGTGATTGCTCTATCCCTGGAAGTGTTCAAAGCCAGGCTGGATGGGGCTCTGAGCAACCTTGTCTGGTGGGTGGCATCCCTGCCCATGGCAGAGGGGCTGGAACAAGACGATCTTTAAGGTCCCTTCCAACCCAAACCATTCCGTGATTTTGTGGGTTGTGCCTGACTGACACACTGACACAGAACTCAGAGGTTTCTGTGCATCTCCAGTCTAAAAATCTGTCATTTCAGCCTTTCCAATTTGATCTTGGAAATTTTAGATTCAGTGCCAATGGGTAGATTTAACTGCTTTGTTAGGTTGGTTTCTGGCACTTGGGTGTTCAGATTCTGCGTTGCGGAGGAGCTGTGGTGGACTTCTGTGCACCCAGTTTGGTGGGTGCTTCTGAAAGGTACAGCCATGGAGGACAATGTGCAGGTGTTTCTGAGAACAGAGAGGGACATCTGTCTTGATATAACTTTCTAGAATATTAGAATTCTGGTTTGCCTTCCAAAAATATCATCTGGACTTGGAGGCGTTCCTAATCAGTGGCAGACGGAAGTCAGTATTGATCCATAGTCATTTGCGTTGGCTTTGGGAGAGGAATCATCAGGGACTGTGTATGCAGGCTGGCAGGGATGTCCTTTGGCTTGATGATCCAGGAGAGGTCAGGAGAGAAATGATTCAGCTATCCAGCTGAAGGAATTTTGGCATGCTGCTTGGGCCCAGGGATAAACACTAAATAGCTACCTTATTCCTATCTGAGAAAAACTCTTTCCAGATCCGATGTAGCGTATTCCCATCTTAGCGTGTTGGCTGTCAGGGTCTCTCCAATGTACAGCTGGGCAGTTCATGCATGGAAGGACTTGTTGCCTTCAGTTCTCCCTTAGAGGCTTATAAACATTAACCACCCAGAGGCTACTGATTTAGATAAGCATGCTATAAATTGACACTGCATGTAAATGAGCTATCGTGCTGTGTTGTGGTGATTAATGTAACTGTAATGGCACACATTATCTCCTAAAGTTATGATAACCTGGGGAAATCACTTAAAGATAACCTGTTCTGTCTGTTCTCCTCAGGAGAATATCTGCATTTTGGCTCCACATAGCTTATCTTTGCTTCTAATGCAAAGTAGAAAATTAAAGAGAGCAAACTGTATACTAAGACCATATTCTAGCTTGCATTGCATTTGCTCCTGCATGTTAATTTTCCTATGGAAAAAACCTGCTTCTGGGTTGCCTTGAGACTGGTGTTTTTTAGTAGGCACTCTCCAGAAGTCAGACTAATTTTGTCCCAAGCTCAAGGTCCAGGTGTCAGTGCTGGCGCTTAACTAATTGTTGCTGAACCTCATGCTTCTGCCATGCTGGTAAGGCCCTGGCACTAACTGCTTGAAGCTTGGTTTGACTTAAGTCTTAGAGCAATTTGTCTGTTTAGCTATTGGTTCTGAAAGTATGTACTTTTACTTGCAGGTTTTGCTTGTGCCATAATTCAGTATTTGTTCCAGTTTCTAAACAAAACAGCTGATGAGTGATCTGTAGGTTCAAGTTTCAATAATACATGTATAGTTAAGTTTGCAGAATTTTCTTTCTTGTTTCAAATGAAGTTTAAAGCAGAAAAGAAAAAAATAAAGCTGCCTTTGGTTTTCTTAGTTTCTTATTTTGATCCAAGGAAGCTGGGGTTTTTGACTGTGAAGCATTAACAAAAAAATGCTTCAGTACATAATTTAGAATCCCAGATGTTTGGATCCAAGGTAGATTTTTGGGAATCCTTTGGACTGTCTACCCTCTTTTGCCCTGTGTCCTACCACAGAAACAACTCTGTCTTGCTAATTCTGATCACTCTCCTCCTCTCCCTGCATTTTCATATCAGGGATAGTAGAAGGAGGAGCTCAGGAATCCTCGTGGAAAGACAAACTGTAACATGTATGTATTCCTGGAACAGTTACTTGACCTCTCACGAGATTAGAAATGTTTTTTCCTGAAAGGGCTCTTGAGAGAAGTGAATGAGTTGGGGAAGAGGCTGGAGAGAGGAGAAAAAGATCTCCTAATGAATGCTGGCGGTCACTTGGCAGGTGTGGGTACAGGGCAGGAGGAGTTCAGTATCCATCAGCACAGGCTGTAGTAAGTGCTGTTCTCTCTGCAGGCTGAAGGCAGTGCTGAGCTTTACAGAGTGGGGCTTCAGGAAAGCCTGCAGGACTGGAACTGCAGTGGCACACACCCTCTTGTGGCAGGAAGGGACAAGTCCCAGCACAAACCAGTGTGGCCTCTTTATTTTCTGTGCTCGCTGGTTTGCCTTGCTTACTCTTCTTTTGTCCTGTGTTCAGTGAGCATCCCTCACTCGGGTGCACCACATGTGCTTTCCTGCACTTACCTCTTTCATCTTTCTGTTTATGCAGCACTTGAATCTGCTCTGTTTGTCTTGCAAATTCTAAAACTTTGCCCTATTTCAGTCTGGTATTATCATATTTGGATTGTATTTAAACTCTCGACTTTATGTGCCCTTTCTCACTGAGTTGCCAACATATTGAAAATACGCCTTACAGACGAAAACATTTACAGGAGCAAAAAAGCTGGAAAAATAAACAAGGATGCTGAAGAACACATGCGGTTTGTTTCTTAAATAGCTTAGTTTGTCTGAACCACTATGAAGGGGTCATGTATAGATTAGGGGATAACATGCTGCTTTTCCCAGCTGTTTGATTAACCAGCTTAGAGATGGGTCAAATGCGCAGGAGCAGAGTGCAAGGAAGGCACACCATCACCTTCCAAGTGCAGAAAGGGCCATATAGCATGTTTGCAGTTTATCAGATTTGCTGCATAATAAGCTGTACGCTCCATTCAGCACTCTAATTAACCCAGGAAAGCTCTCTGGCTCAGTCTTTGCTGATAGCATGAACCTCACAAAGCCAGGCAGTCTCACCAAAGTACCTCTAAATAAGATTAAGCAAAGTGAGCCAACCATGAAATAAAATGTAGGCTAAGTGTCGAGCAAATACTATTATTTGCTTTCATTTAGTACCAAGTTCTGTACTTGGCGTGAGGTGTCCAGGCATTTAATGTGTGAGCAGCACTGGCAGCTCCTAACAAGTGCTGACAGATGAGACCTTGATCATTAATGTTTCTCTATACAAACAAAAATAACCAAGTGTTGTATGACAGCACTTAAAAATGCATGTTAATGGTATTTCCTACAACTCCTAAACAGTCCTGGCTCCCATTGGTGCCTGTCAGGATTGGGAATTACATGTTGGTGGGCTCCTCTGGAACATGGTGGCAGAGGTGGCAGAGAACATGGTGTGTTAATTCTGGGATATCAGAGGAAGGAAGAAAAGCCGAGGCTGGTGGCAGGTTTGTAAAGTGACAGCTTCCTTCACCCTGCGCTGTTGCTAAAGATCCTTGTCAGACAGCAGAAAAAAGAAGTATTTAAGTGATGGAGGATAGAGTAGGTACAGACATACAGAGTCCTGAAATCTATTACCTGTTTGAAGAACAGATCTCATCCTCCTTTCTTTCCCATTTCAGGTATCTTGCAATATCTTCAGAACTCTCCCACCTAGTGACAGCAATGAATTTGATCCAGAAGAAGATGAGCCCACCTTGGAGGCATCGTGGCCGCATTTACAGGTTTTTGATTCTTTACCTCAGAAGAAATGTTTGTCATTGCTTTGTGTATCTAATAATTTTCTCCGTTTTTTTTTTAACCTGTGAATCAGAACTAGTCTGAGATTCAGGAACATTTATTAATACTGTTCATGATTCTAATATAGTACCTACAGAGACAGGAAAGAACTTTGTGATATTTACAAAATGTTAAAGCTTTCTTTCAGAATTATATCGATGGTGTCCCTCGTATTCCTGTTTTCCTTCATTGATTTAAAATTTATTTTGCTGTCCAAACTGCTTTGATGCACTAGTGTTTTTCAACAACTTCAGCAAGAGCATTGTGAGGATGACACTGCTGGCAGTTTTGCTTTGCCAAGGGTGGTTAATATTCATATGAAAGTGCACAGGTGTTGGCAGCTGATCAGAAAAATGAATGAGAAGCTGCATCCCTATCTAAGCCCTCCTTCCTCTCCTCTCCTCAAGGTTTGCTGCCGGGGGTTTGTAGCAGGATGCACGCTCACTGCTGAGTAGCATTCATTCTTCTGTATTCCAGCTGTCAAAACAAGGGATTTTGAGACCCCCATGTGGAACAACATTGCATCCAGGTCTGGAGTTACTAAACAAGAAAATCGTGGATGTGTTAGAGTGGGTCCCATGAGGAGGGTGCACAGATGATGAGAGGGCTGGAGCACCTGTACTGAGAGCAGGGTTGCTCATCCTGGAGAAGAGGAGGCTCCAGGGAAACCTCATTGCAGCCTTCCAGTACTTGAAAGGGAGCTTATAAAAAGCAAGGGAGAGTGGCATTTTGTATGGCTAGATAGTGATAGGACAAGGAGAGATTCAGATTACACTTGATTAAGAAGTTCTTGACTGGGAGGGTGCTGAGGTTGGCAGAGGTTGCCCAGAGAAGCTGTGGCTGCCCCAGCCCTCAACGTCCAAGGCCAGCTTGGATGGGGCCCTAGTTAGATGAGCAGCCTGGTCTTGGGAAAGGTGTTCCTGCCCCTAGCAGAGGAGTGAAACGAGGTGATCTTTAAGGTCCTTTCCAATCCAAACCATTCCATCGTTCTATGGTTTTTCAATGAAGAACATAAAGTAATATTGGAGAAAGCATCATTGATACTAATGCAGTAAATTCCTTCATAGAAAATATAGATGAAGATCGTGTGTGTGTTAGTCAGGATAATGACTCACACCACTGGTAAATTTTCAAGAAGTTTGCTTGAGTAACAGTTTGTGGAGTTTGGGAGTTTTTGTGAGCTATGGTGCACAATTGATCTCAGCCTGAAATGGAAATTTTATTTTACAGTTGCATGCACAGTCCTATGAGGAGTTTGTTTCACTCTTTTGTGCTCTCTAATTCAGAATCTGTTGAAATGTAGGTACATCCCTCATTTATATTTAAATTTCACAAAAAATAACAATCTTCAAAACTTCAAGGCAGCTCTCAGGAGCTGTACCTGCCTGGAAACAGCACATTCAATGACACTGGTGCTATAGTTCAGAAAGTCATTACTTGCATGGAAATGATGGAATTTTTTATCCAGTGGATGACTTACCATTGTCAAGAAAAAAATCCACCAAAGTATTTATGAGAAGTCGATGGAATTGATTTCCTGATGATTTAATATTGGTGTTATGTAAGCTGTCACTTTTTCCACAACTTATTTATAAACCTCTCTCCTGCTTTTTGATTTCCTATTGCTTCCTTTGAGAAGTCAGAGAACAGTGATATAAAGTAGTAGCAGCAGTTTTGCGCCATATTGCTGTCATGGAAAAGTTCAAAATGATTTTAAAATGTAATTTTTAAGCTTCCTTTCTCCTTTCAGTATCAATATTCATACTCACTAAAGACAAAAAGGAAAAAGTTTTCAGTGGCTGCTCTTTATGAAAAGGTTCAGCAAAGAGAATGGCTGGCTGGTAGCTTATTATCAGTGACAGATCAGAGTTGCTGTCTTATGAAGCTGCAGCAGTCTCTGTTTCACTTCACTTCCTTGTTCCCTGGTTTTTATACTCTTCTTTTTCTCCACTAAATGAAAAGTCTTGCTGTCCCACTGAATAGTTTAGGTAGAGATGGAATTGCATGAAAATAAGCAGATTTTCTCCAGCCCTGAGGCTAATCTTTACAGTAAGTTAGGAACTTCTGAATAAATTCTGGTTTGTATTCTTCTTCTGTGTTTCAAGTTGTACTAGAACACTACTCTAAGCAGTTTCTAATTTAATTTAAATATTTCCAACTGTTTCACCAGCCCTTTTAGAATTGTAATGTCTGTATTTGATGTGACTTCAGCAGTTCAGAGGGCAGTTTAAATGTGCTTTCCAATTACTCTAGGAAGCTTTACAAGATGATAACGAGCATTACAAGATGGCAGTGCCTGTTCTTGGTGATGAAATGTCTTTGACTGGAGTTAAATAAGCAAAGGCAGCTTAAAAAGCTCGTGTAATTAATTCTAACTAAAAGGTGGCAATTTGATAAAGGACAAAAATCGTCTCCATTTTTTAACCCTTTGTTCTGGGGAAAAAGCAGTATTAATCTTTTAACAAAATAATGTAGGGAAATACTAAAAATATAAAGAGTAATCAAGTTGTAAACTAAACCCATGTTTCGTTTATTTTTTCTTTTGCAGCTTGTATATGAGTTTTTCATACGATTTTTGGAAAGCCAAGAATTTCAGCCCAGCATTGCCAAAAAGTACATAGATCAGAAATTTGTATTGCAGGTAAGCTGAAGGTTTTCTTTAAGGCTTAGTGTTGCTTTTGGAAAAAAAAAAGCCTTTAAAAAGATTTTGTTTAGAATTTGAAAGTATAACTTCATTTGCAACAGAAGAAGGCTAAATGAGAATCTACAATGAAAGTTTTCAATCTATGGAGGTAGTGGAAAAATGTGTGTGTGTTTATATGTCGGTCTCTGTTGCTATAGATACATAAAATAGATGGTTTGGATCCAGTTCTGATACCTCAATCAAAATATTTGACTTACTGGTTTTGAGAGGGAGCTGAAACAGTAACTGTTGAAGAATGGAAGGTTTGCTAGTCTCAAAATGCTGATCTCTCCATCTAGAGAGACTGCTTAAACTCTAGTTTTAATGTGTCTTAATATTGTTTCTGTATACAGAGGTGGTTGAAAGAAGTTGTTTTCTGGAATAAGCCAGGGCACTGCACTGATACATCTTTTGTCTTCAGCTTTTGAGAACAGGCCTGTCTTGGGTTTTGTTTTCCCATCATGAATTTTTGTGTAACTGCCGAGTCAGAAAGAACTTTGTGCTTGATGCTCTCTATAGGTTGCTTTTGAAATCAGGGGAATTTAGAAAGATTCCTACTTACTTAGAAAAGGGAGTTCCTTGCAGGCTGACACTTGAATGAAAACAACCTAGAGTTGGCAGGAGATACTCAGCATTCTGAAGACCTTTCTCTCACCCATTATCACTCTTGGAGCTTTTATTTTTCCCTGTAGTGTTCAGGCAATAAAAGTTGTGATTTCACTGTTCATGTGTGTTGTTTGTATGAAGAATACCTGAAAAATACAGTGAAAAGAGCAATTTCTGTCCTTCAAAGATTCAAAGAAGGGTGTTCAATTTCCTTCTTACTATCACAAGACCTTTTTCACCCTGAAAGCAATAGGATATACTTACATTTTATTTTATCCATCTCCTGAACACAAGAACATTTTTCATCTCGATCAGACCTCTGGTGGTTTCCTTTTCGTTCGTCTTGGTACTAATTCGAACAAGAAGTTGCTGCACCAATGTGTTCATCCAGTACGTGGTGGAGATATAAGAATATGCATGATAAATCACTCCTGACAGGTTTTTCCAGGCTGGTTTTACTTTCATTAGATAGAGCAGGATTGCATTAGGATGAGTGCATGTGCTCTCCTTCAAAATCTAGGAAAAGTAATTCTCAGTGCTCCGGTTACGTGCTGCTGAACTTGGTCATGACTGGCAACATCCCACTCACACCCTTTTAAGACATTCAAAACTGTCAGCTTGGCACAGGAGAACGGGTCTAAACCAAGGATTTAATTTTTTTTTTTAAAACCCTGCTAGTTTTCATTAAATCTACTAAATGGAAGAATAGCGTCTACTGAAAGAGGGGAATAGGAGATTTTAAAACTTATATGTCAGAAAATGTATGGTATGACAGCTAAGAGATCAAAGGAGTTCTAAGAATTCCTATGTTCTTGCCACATGGTTTGGTGATGCACATTTATATATTGCTATGCACAGTGTGTCACTTTAAAATTCACTTTTTTCTATAAAAAGTTATATTCAGCCATATATATATATATGTATACACTGGCAAGGGGATATATTTCCATGTGTGTAAACACCTTGTGGTGACCTGTAGGAACTGGGCTGTCCTTCCACTTCCTGTTGTATTTACTGTATGCCAGGAGTAACTCTTGAGTATCTGCAACTACAGATCACTTACACAGGAAGCCAATTTGAGACTTAAGAACTTTGAGTACTTTGGTGTCTCATGACACTGACAAAACGAGTGGGATAGTATTTGAAATCAGCTTTTTCTCAAAATTAGTTTTAAAAAAATATTTTTTAATTTTAAAGAAGTGTTTCTTGGCAGTAAGGATACCTGTATGAAAAAATGATATGGTTTTTTAATGGACTTTTTTCAAACTTTTTGCTTGTTTACTTGCTTTTGGTTTTGTTTTTCAAGTATAGTTGTGTTTTTGGTTTTCAGCTGTATGTTTTAATAAAATGCTGTATTTACCAGTGTAGCTGTTCGTTTCTAAAGCCTACTTATGTACAGTTTGAAATGGTTGGCAGTGGTTGCTAAGAGACATACTATTCAAATATATCCACAAGTCTCTGTGTTATGTAGGTTGCTATTTTGGAAAATTAATTTCCCTTTTCTTTGTATGTTTAGAATAGTCAACATAAATTATGGAAGTCTTGTAGCTTATCCATAAAAATAAGACTTTATTGTTGAAACCTAATAAAAATTGGACAAAATAATTGTCTTTTTTTTTTTTTTTTTTTTTTTTTTAAATGAGAGACTGAGTCTGTGTAAGAGAACTGGAAATATAAATAGTTTTCAATCCAATAAGAAAACAAAAAACATAAGTGCTTCCAGCTGTTTGCTGACTTAGGGTGAAATGTGCTATTTGGGGAAGGATGAGGTGACTTTATTTATTTAACTCTAGAACTAATTGAACAAAGCAATGTATTTATAACCTCTGGAGGGCAGCTCATACTTTCCTCATGAAATTCCCACCATGGATTCTTACTGCAAGGAAAATACAGTGAGGTCTCATTACAAGCTACAGAAATGTTCAAAACAATGAGGAAGAATATGTGCATTGGTCCTAGACCTGGATGTTAGAAAGCAAAATCCCAGACAGCCTAACAACTTTTAACCATATTTTTTCCTGTCTTTTTTCACCTCCTCAAAGTTGTGTAGCAATTTAACAGAGATCAGGTGTAGCATACATACACTGACATAGCTACTTGTAATAGGTATTTATAATTTATCTGCTTGTGAATCTTAAGATAATTTTGTTTTCTGCCACTCCTGTAATGATTTTCTGACAGCATCTTATCCATTTGTAAGACCTGTTTGACAAACTGTCCTTGTTTCTCTTGCAAGACAGGTACTGGTTGACAGTTACTTTCTTTTTCATGCCAGACAGATACTGATTGCTTAAGATTACTAAAAGTTACCTAATTTTCCCTGTTTTCAGCACATTTGTGGCTGTAGGTTGGGCTTTTTGCTTTTAAGTAAAGTCTACCTCTGAATTTATTCCAAACATCCACCAGAATTGCCAGGGTTGTGGTGTCACAAAAAATGAAGAAGGTGGCTAAGGGGAAGCTCATACCTTTGGGGCAGAGGATTCAAGGGGAATAAAATAAAGATCTTCAGGTGGTATTCCTGCTGCTCATTTCATGCAACTTCAGGTGTCAGTGTTTGGGATATATTTTGTGCAATATCAGGTGCTGGAACACCTTCTTTCTTGACTGAGTCTCACATAACCATTTTGCTGTTTAAGAGCTACTTAGTAAATGTGGATTTTCTGTTGTTGGAGTTTTTTAGTTTGTTCATTGTTTTGGTTTGGATTTTTAATTGGCACTAATAATGAAATCACCATTTTGTTCAAAATGAAGGATTAATTCCCTCTGATGCTTTTGATTTGTGTCAATTGGTGGAGATCCTGTAACAGCAGATCCAGTGCTGGCATAGACTTCCCTGTTGAGTCTTTCCACAGCGTGAAGGCCATGCAATCACTAGGAAGGCTTAAGAGCTCATCATATAAATTACAAGCAATTAGAAAAATGTGACCTTGACACAATGTTGTGAGAACAAAGTATTAGAGCAAATGAGGATCTTGTGGTTCTGCAGTCAGGGAATGGTGGATTGTAAATGGTGGATTGTCTTACTGTGTTTATTCTTAGGGATAAGGAGGGCAGCATTTTGGAGCCAGTTATTCACAAATTTATTATTCTGAGTTTTGTGATGTTGTACTGAGGTTCCAGCAGATTTTTTTAATGCTGTGTATCTACTCCTTGGATAGCATGGATGTCACATTCTTTCGTTCATGTGTTTCCTTGAATTCAGTTTCACACAGAAGTCTGTGTGTCCTACTTGTCAAATGTCTCCTGTTTCAGTTCTCTTTTTCCTTTAAACACAGCTGTTGGAGCTATTTGACAGTGAAGACCCTCGAGAACGAGACTACCTAAAAACAGTCTTGCACAGAATTTATGGCAAGTTCCTGGGTCTTAGAGCATTTATCCGAAAACAGATTAATAATATTTTTCTACGGTAAGTTGTGGAAGAAGGTGCTTTTCGCTTATGAATGCTTTAGGAAACTGATATATCGCTTATATTTAACTTTTCTTTTTTTAGATTTGTTTATGAAACTGAACACTTCAATGGCGTAGCTGAACTGTTGGAAATTTTAGGAAGGTAAATGAGTCTTTATTTATTATCTAACTCAGACTTCCCTTCCGGACACGTCAGAATAGTGTCAGATTCGGAAAAAGTGTTATGATAATCCCTGATTCTGAAAACAGATGTGTGCACATGCTCATCTTTAAGCCCATGTGCAAATCTCTGTCACATCTTTGCCAAGAATATATAACTATATGCAAGTTACAGCCAAAGCGTTGGATTGATTTTATGTGTATGAGTACATGAAATATTGCACACTTCATCCTTACATGCTGTAGGTTTATTTTCTTGCGAGCACACTGAGCAGAATGAATGTTTTGAGTAAATCCTGTTTTGGTAGGTTAATTATTAAAGACTACCTTGCCTACATGAATTTACAGACCACATAGACAAGGTCTTATCTGTTTGGCAACAGCTTTGTGCAGCTGTTTATGTGATTATTCCTAATGGGGCTGGATTGCTACCTAGATATGCAGTGCCCTGCTAATATAAAGCAGGACCAAAGTCAGCACCTGTTTACACATGCTATTTGTAAACAGGTGCTGACTGCTAAATATATTTTAATCTAGAAAGTGCTTGTTCAGACTTCAGTATAGCTTTCTGTGATGATGACACTAACAAGTATTTCTTTTCTATTTTCCAGTATTATCAATGGTTTTGCTTTACCTCTCAAGGCAGAGCATAAACAGTTTCTGGTGAAGGTGCTGATCCCTTTACACACTGTCAGGAGTTTATCACTCTTCCATGCACAGGTAGAAATTATAAAAATATTTTTTGCTCAGTAAGAATTATATGTCTATTTTTTAAGGTTGCGTTAGAAATTTAGTTACGTGGCACATAAAAAGTGGGGGGAAGTTCTGAAATGTGGAAAAAATACAGTAGATTTTTTCAAAATTCATTCAATATCATTTATATGATAAATGTCTAGCTTCTGTTCTGATTAGCTAATTAAAAGAGTGACATACATCTGTAATATTTTGAAGATTTTATTTAGTAGTTAATCTCTCTCTCTACGTTTTCCTTCCTGCCTTTTTCTCATTCTCACAAGTTTGCCTTTCCCATTCTCTCTCCCAAGAGGATGTTTGGGTTTCCTTAGACTTGTGCTGTCAAGGCTCTTCTTCACCCTGGCAACCTTCTGAATACTAATACCCACATTTTTGCATTTAATATTCTCCCTCACAGATTCCTTAATACTGCATTTATGCTCTCATACATCTTTTTATACCTTCAGCTTTCAGGACATAATTTTCCCTCTGATAACTGCTACCTGTTGCCTTTCTCTTCAATTTTCAGATAGTGCAGTATTTCTTATGGTGATAAAGCTCTGCTTTCTAAATACGTTATTCCAGGTTTTAGCTTTGTCGACTCATCTTGCAAGAATTCTCATGACTTTGCTGTATAAAATTAGTAAAAAGACGCAGTTTAAGAGAGTAGCAGAAGCTTCAAAACATTGCTTATACGACTGTCTTTAGAATTCCAAGTTGTTCTGATTTTTATTTTATGTTGCTATTTCACTCTGTTTTTATAGCGTCCTGTTGTTTCTTATGAACTTTGAGTGGATTTGTGCAGTGCAAAATGTGCATCTCAGTTTAAAATTGGATGCAGTTTGAGAAAGCTGAACAGCATCTTGCCTTAAATGTCTCTTTTTTAAAAAAACGGGGTTTTGTTGTTTCTTTGTAGAAATGTTCTAATTTTATTCTCTTAAATTCTTACCTCTTCACAGCTGGCGTATTGCATAGTACAGTTTCTGGAGAAAGACCCCTCACTCACAGAACCGGTAAATATTTCTTTCGTATTTCCTTTTTTCACTATAAATGGTTTACTCTGTTGAGAGAAAAGTAAAAAATCTAACTTCTTTTTTCCTTCTAATTTAGGTCATTAGAGGTTTAATGAAATTCTGGCCAAAAACCTGCAGTCAGAAAGAGGTAAGTGATATGCTAATACTAAAAAAAAAAAGTTATTTTGCTCTAAAACGTAATAAGCAGGGAATCTTTAAATATTTCCTGGTTGACAGCACATGCTGTGGTGAATCTTGGTATTATTTCTTGTAGATGATTTTTCTATACTTTAATTCTGGTTTTTTGAACAGTTTCAACTATTAAAAGTTTGATAACTGTGGTTTCTATGCATGAAATTAGCACTGGCACTCCTGCAGAGAATTTTTTAGAAAGGAGAAAATAAACATAGTTGGGGATAGGTTGGAAAACTGTTAGATCTGGAATTGTTTATATATGAGGGTAGTATTTTTTCAGTGAGGATGAAGATACTTCATCTGTGTTTACCTACTAAAAATGGAAAAGATGCAGTTAAATGTGCATTTTTGTTTCAAATTCTTGATGCAAATTAATAAGAGTTTCCCTACTGAGGTTTTGTGTAAAATTAAAACAGTTATTTTGAATACTGCTCTCAAAAATGAGATAAAATTAGGAGAATCTCCTTAGTTAGCAAAGTTTCAGCCTTGGTTAGATCTTTGTATGAGACAAGGTTTTCAGCATGAATATAGGTACTGGTGCAATTCTGAATTTCATTGTAAAAAAATACTTTAAATACAACACTTGAAGAAGAAACTTGTCCTTGTTTTAAGAGACTGAATCCAGAAGCTGCCACAGATAGAACTGGTGACATTTTTTGAGAGAGTGTCTTACTGAGCTAGTGGGGTTTCCATTTCTCCCTGAAGCAGTAGAATTTGAAGGTTACCAGCATTCTGCAGAACAAGATGGTTTGGAGGCTTTATATTCAAATTCTTTTTTTGTCTTTAGGTCATGTTCCTAGGAGAGCTGGAGGAAATCTTGGATGTAATTGAACCATCACAATTTGTCAAAATCCAGGAACCCTTGTTTAAACAAATTGCCAAGTGTGTCTCTAGCCCTCATTTTCAGGTCAGTGGTAGAGGTTATTGTTGGTGCAGGAATGTATGGTCTCAATTTCAGACTTAACACCCCCCAAATGTAAATATTATTTTATGTTATGTTTTTAAATACTTGTCTTCTGTGGAAGAGGATATGTTGGGGGTGGAAGGTTAGTTCTGAGCTCCGTGACTAGCTTGTTAGAGGGTCTGGGGTTACAGCACGAAACTTGTCCTTCTGAGCTCCTCACAAATCCTTAAGCTGCATCCAGGCAGACTTGGAGCCTTTCTCACTGTGGGTGACAGGTCCTGGCCGTGGAGACCATGGAGGATGTATTTGCTCCCTGTTTCTGGTGCAATATTGTGCAGTTCTTGATTTCTGACTTGTTTCCTTCTGACCACGTAACCACGTGTCTGGTTAGAGGTGACAGAACCTGTAGCCTGCTTTCATCACATTGTGTAATGGGAAAAAAGGGAATGAATAGGATGTAAATGGATATTTGAAGAGGATATAGAGTTCCTAGTCTGCAGTGTCTCCATATTAAGCCTGGTGATCTGTCCTGGCACGAAGATGGATGTGACTTTTCAGCTCTTCCTTGTACTACATCTTTTTCTAAATCATTATTTAGATCAGCATCCTCCTTCTTATCCCCCCAGCTCCTCCCCAGGGTAATTACTGTCATTGGTACCTTTCCACATTTAAGATTTTTCCCCTCTTATTCAGCCCAGTTACTGGGCCTTTCCCTGTCTCCTTCCACTGGTATCCATCCCAGCTTGGCTGTTTTTTTTCCACCTGCACTCATCCTGACTTCGAGGGGAAGGGGCGATGGGAAGTCTCTCTGCTCTCCCCTCCCCTCCTCAACTGCAGCACTGATGCAGTGTCTGCACCTGGTTTTCAGTGAACAATAACATATTACTGCTCAGGAAATAGAGAGTGGGTGCTGTGTGATCAGAACTACAGGATAAAAACTTAATTTCATTAATGCATGTTATGCTACCGATTAGAGTTGTTTAATTCCGAAACTGACAACTCCTGTTAGCTTATCTTTGTGAAGTTTCTCTGTGGTTTGTTTTTCCTTCAGAAAATTGCAAAAGCATAGGTGTCTGGATTCCTGTTAACATTTTATTTCTTTGACTCAAAGGTGGCTGAACGAGCACTGTATTATTGGAATAATGAATACATCATGAGTTTGATAGAGGAGAACTCAAATGTTATACTTCCCATCATGTTTTCCAGCCTTTACAGGATTTCTAAAGAGCACTGGAATCCGTAAGTTTTTGCTTTTACGCTTTATCTTACCATTTGACATCCCTCTGATAAACTTAAGGAATGTCTGCTGAAGAACATCTGAATGGGAGAGATCCAAACTCAAAGCTGCACTGAGCAAGTGCAGCTCTGTTAATGCCAATATATATTAGTCTGTACTTGAGCTTGTCTCAGTGTTTTTAATTAACTGGTATGTGTACGAAAATCACCACCTTATGGGATAAAAATAGGCCTTCTCACAAGCTGGAAAAAGGAGAAATTAAATGTTACATTGTTAATGAAGGAAAAATGTTGCTCATCAAGTGTTTCTCCTACGCAGTTTTTTATAAATGGGTTGGCTCTTAAGCCTGATTGTAAATTGTCTAGAAGAATATCACTTGGTATTAATAAACCTTTGTGGCTGCATCATGGACTGATACCTTTGGGGAGACTTGTGTGACTGGCATTTTTTTAAACATTCCTGAAACAAACATCAGTATATTCTTAGGTTGGGTTGTTTTTTCTAAATTTATTTAAATACAGCTGTTCTCTATTGCAATAATTGAGCTGTTACTTTACATTGATATCCTGATAATTAGGCATTTTTGTTTTAAACTGACTGACCTAGTAAAAATGTCTTAATGAAAAACTCTATTACAGTTAGATGACATCTATCCTATATTTTAGTTGGAAAGTGTTTCTTATTCAAGATGGTTACCATTTAGTAAACCCAGTATTTTTAATGAGCTGTGCTATGTTCAGGTCCCAGTTGCCTTGAGACCTTACTTAAAATATTTCATCTTTTCAAACATTGGTCTTTTACTTCTGTACCTAGCAAAACTCTCAAGTTTGTGTGCTTACAATGAAAAATCTAATGCTGTGGAAAGCTTCTGTAATTTAACACTGGTCACAAAAGGACACTTTCCATGGCACAGTACTCCAGTACCAATCTCCAGCCCTTTCTATTGTGCACTGGGATCCTTCTGGTAATGAGGATATTCCAGTATCCCAGTTCACAGTTTTCATACCCACAGAAATTTTGTTACATGAGCCAGGTAAAGATACATGTAAAATAAAGGAGATATTTAAAGAATTTTTATATTTATAAGAAAAATTTTCATGTAGGCAATGAAAATGAAAGTTTATTTAAAGAGATGAGGGAGACGGGGGCACGTGGGAAATGGCACATAGTTTGTGTGCTGTAAGGATTAGCTCCAAAGGTTCCTGGCACTTGTACTGTTGATTCACTGCCTCCTGGCTGAAGAGCTGTTTCTTAAGCAGCCCTGGGTCTGAATATGACAGCCAGAGTAGTGGATCAGGAACTGTGAAAGGGAAAATGAATATGAACTGTATGAGCACAAGGAAATCACTCTTGAAATACAGCTTTGTATTTTGCATAGATGCAGTGAATATTCAGCTTCATAGAGTCATAAGGAAATATGAATCACTCTCATTTTGTGTTTGAATTCTATTCCTTCTGCCAGCATTGATGATTTGAATCTCTGAAGTTGCATTCAGAATTGCTCCACAGCATGAGGGAGGAAAAGACTGTACTTATATGTAATAGCTTTCCGTTGTTGCCTTTTACCCTAGAGTTTTGGCCTGCTCCATTTCAGTAGTCAGTAGGGACATGAAAGCTGATTCTCACCTTTAAGTATGTTAATCAAAAGTAGTTTCACTGAAATCGAAGAATTTACATAATCATACTTGCAGGAACAGAATTGGTCACAGAAAGGCTGGGAAGAGAAGACACTTTATTTCACGTTTGATTTCACCTGAAACTAATGGATTCCTTTCTTTCTTCTTTTTCCATGTTTCACAGGGCTATTGTGGCTTTAGTCTACAATGTGTTGAAGGCATTTATGGAAATGAACAGCACCATGTTTGACGAGCTGACAGCCACTTACAAGTCAGATCGTCAGCGGTAACTTTTTAAAGCTTTTTTTTGTCAGCTGTGCATAAGGCCTGCAGTTTAGTTCTCCCCTTACGCTCAGGTGCAATTGCATCATCTCACACATAATAGACACTGCCCCATTTTTGCCCTTGCCTGCTCGTTAGGCTTCTCGTTGCAGGATGTGAGGTTATGTGTGCAGGTTGCTCTTTAGCCTTTATTAAATACAGTATCCATTGTGTTGCTTGGGAATCCACATTCCTCATGCAATTCCTTTTTGACTCCACATTCCAAACAACCTAAATGTATCAAGATCTTCAATAACAAAAGACAAACAAGGGTTTAAAGATAACACTTTGCTTAAAGACTTTGAAAAAAAAAGTTACACTGAGGTTTGGAAAGAGGCATGAGGGAAATGCGTAAGATTTTATTTTCTAAATCGCTGTTTGTAGGCTGGATGTGATCTTGAAGCAGAGACATCTCTCAGCCCTTTCATTTCTTACTCGGAGGTCCTGCTGTATCTGATTCTTTCAGCATGCAGGATCCATTAAATACACCACTCATAGAGGCATTAGTTCAACTCCAGTGGCTTCTTGTATTTTCTCCTATTTTCCTTAATCTTTATTTCTCCATTACAGTGAAGCATCTTTTCTCAAAAGTTTCCCTTACGCAAAGCATCAGGTGAAAAGAAACTGAGGAAATTTCAGGAACTCTGAAGAGTTTGCAGCTTCATTTAAGTCATACCTTGGCTGTGATTCTGGGTTCCCCCAAGCAATGCAAAGGGCACTGCATGTCAGCAGAGGTTTTTAGTGTAGTCCAACCTTGAAAGTCTCTTGGCCGTGTGACTGGAGTCACACTGGCCTTTCATTCCACTGTGTTTTATACCCCAAAAAATCTGCACATAACAGGCTAGTTCATTAATATGGTATTTTACTTTTAGAGACTTGTTTGGAGATAAATTTAAACTAAGAAGCCCAATAATTCTTGCTATGTATTGCTATTAAATAAGTGCTAATCTCATAGTGCAGTTGAGACAACGCTGTGTGGTTTCCTAGCAAAAAAGGCCAAGAATTTTAGGACTGATCATCTAATCCAGCTATTCACTGAGGCAACTCGGTGACGTAAATCAATTTGTGGTTGCACTTTACCCCTTAAGATGAGCAATCCTGCTCTGAACAGGACCAGACACTGCAGTGGTGTCTCATGGCTGGATAATGGGGGAGGTTTATTGGCTGAACTGTGCAAAGAATTTCTTTTGCACCTGCTGACATTGTATTTCCTTCCAAGGCTGGTGCCAGCTATTACACCATTTCAATTTAATTTTTATAATTTTAAAACATGTAAATACCTAAATGTATAAACTGGGGTATTTACCTTAATGTTTTGAGAAAATTTTTAGCGTCTTAATAAAACTGGATCTCAGAAGAGAGTTTTAATACCACTTAAAGTTGGAGGAGAAATACAATATTAATGGCTAGGATAGGTCAAATAGGTAAGTTGGATGAGGTGATCATCCTCTGACAGGCCCTTAGGTAAGCAGGCATGTATTTCCTAATGATTAGAAGATAAATATTGGTAAGTAGCCTGAAAATCTAAGGCTATTTCACTTATTCTTGTATTTGATTTTAAATACTGTCTAGTAACAATAGGCTCTTTTTTTTTTCTTTACCGTTCTTCAGGGATTTATCTGAAAGTTGTTTGTATTTTTTTATATGTTTAAAATACTCTTGGGAAATCGAAATTCCAAACAAATGAGCCAGATGTTGGTATTGTGGCTGAATCAAAGTGTGTAGGAATGTTTCTAATCCACTGAAATACTTCTCAAGGCTTCTGTAATGTGACTGGCAGAGAATCTGTGCATCTGTCATTGTTAGATTTCCATTTCATCTAAACCTACAAGGTGATGTAATAGAGCTTGAAAGCATTTTGTACCTTGCAGTATCAAGGAGATTTATTCCCAGTAAGCTATGGCAGAGACAGGAAATTTAGAAAGCAAACAATGCAGGTAAAGTAAATGTTAGGTTTGCTGTTTAATTTTGTCATATCAGCCACTAAAAGTCTGCTGTTAAAGCAAATGCTACATAGATCTTGCAGGAATTTAGTATGGAAAAAGAGTAACTCACTGAACAAAAGGCACATCTTGTAGGTTGAACTTTGACTTGGTTGGTGCCTAAGCTATGGGGAAGCCAGCAGTCAATATAAGTAAAAATAGCGATTCTGAAAGAATCAGGGAATGCTTTCTAGGAAGTCCCTGTGATTTGTAAGATTATTTATATTCTTAAATAAATAAACATAAAAATAATTACATAAATTAGTCCATAACGGTAATTTTTAAAATCTTGACAGATTAGTTCTATATTAAAAGTCCACTGCATTTTTAAATTCCTCATTGCAAATGAGTGTCTGTGAACACTGTCACTTTACTCAGCTTATGTTTTCATACTGCTTTGTCTAGTTATATTTATGTAGGTAACAAAAAAGAAAAAAAAAAGAAAATATTAAAAAAACCAAAATATATGTTAGGAAAATTGCAGTTATGTTCAAGAAAATTACTGCAGCTAATTAATGTCAACTATTTATTTTTTAACATAAATATTACAGAGTCTTCTTTCCTGCTAACTCTTTGTTTTATTTCATCTGTCAGTGAGAAGAAGAAAGAGAAAGAGCGTGAAGAACTGTGGAAAAAACTGGAGGATTTGGAATTAAAGAGAGGTCTTAGACGTGATGGAATAATTCCAACTTAACAAAAAAACAAAACAGCATTATTAACCTGTGGAGTCACACATTTATGTAGTAGAAGATGGAGCAACAGTTTTCTGTATTGTGCAACTTTACAGTAGATTTCACATTTGTTTCATTATTACAACAGCACTGTATATACCTGTCTCTAAGTAAAGGAAAAAAATAAGGACTTTAATCCAAAGTTTGGACAACAGATGGACTTCTCAGAACTTTGCAAACATAATCATTGTTTTAACCCTTCTTTAAAACCAGTCTTCAAAGATCTGTTGATGAAAATTGCAATGTCAGATTCCATTGTCAGGACCTGTTCCTTATTTATCGTTAGCAGAGAGTATAATACAACTTTCAAATGTGAACAATCTTAAAATTTAGCTTGTCTTTCTGCTAAACTGTTACGTGTATTTATAGTAAAAGAGAAAAAAGACTGTCATTTCCTTATGAGTTTGTGTAACATCCTCCTTCTCTGGATAACTTTACTGTAATTTGACTTTCTTTTCCTTTTGCACATCTTCATAAGTTGAATGTCCATTCAGATCAGGGCCATGAAAAACATTGGTCCTGAATAAAAGTTTTGTTTACTGGTGTGAGCATTTTTTTAGTACCAGGCTGTCTCTGGTGCTTCCTTAATTTGAACATTAGGAGTTAAAAAACAAGTAGGTGATAAACATAGTAGGAAAGGGAGCTTTGGATTCATGCACCTATTTATTGCAAATCCAAATTAGTGTCCACAATCCTTGGAAAAAAAATGGGCAGTGGTATAACCCTGGACTTCAATACCTAACCAGTATTAGTGATACAGCATTGGACACACGTACCAGAGTTGGTTTAGAAACACTAATTGCTAAATTATTACAGTATGTTCTTATTGGACCATTTAGAAAGAATAAAGACACATGCTAAACCACAGAAGCATGAAATTGATCTCCAGTGGTCATGGATCTAATTGGAAATTGAGTTGAGATAGGAGTTTGGACAGTTTGGAGTTGTTGCCTTACTTTTTAATATGTATTTATAAAGTGTTCCAGCAAAAGAGGATGTAGCCTCTAAGAAACATACTCTAGTGTTTTTGTGGTTCTAGTACTATTACTCATCACAGTACCAGCCCTATGGTCGTAGCTGGAAAGGATTCTGGATAATACACTTCTGCATTCTCATCTGGATGCTCATTCCTAACTACTGTATTTGTTACCAAAAGTGGTTCTACAAATGCTACTGAAAAAAAATTCTGGAAATCCTAATGTTCTGAGTATTAATAATAAAGTTTAAAATGCTTTTATATCAAAGGTGCATTGTGACCAAATTGTTTAAAACAAAAGAGAAAAAAAATATACAAAAACAAGAGGGCTGTATTATAAGTATACATTATTGGCTATCTGCTTTGTATTTGAAAGTGGAATCTTACATCTTTGGTAGGTAAAATGCTGATAAGACTTATGTACAGTATATATTTAGCTAATGCAGTTGCATTATTCTATACCGGAAGGTATGTGTTTCAGGATTTTTCTCCAGGATGCTTTTGAACTGTTATAGACATATGACAACAGTGAATTGATAATCCTAAACCATCAATCCAGCAGTATTTACAGTATAAAAATGAATTGGTGTTCATGAGTCTTTGTGATAGTTGCAAACATGAATTTATGACCTGTTGCCATTGATAGAAATACAGTATAAATACAAGCTTGTATATTTTTCTTCCTACCATTTAAATATACAGTAGAATTTGAAGTTTTCTTGTTTTCAGGCACGGAAAAGAGGTAAAAAAGAATTCCCTCCTAGACTACTGACTGTTTCAGGATTATCAGGTCACAGTTTGTACTCCTGGGTCTGCACACACAAAATGTTGTAAACTCAAGGTTTTGTAAGAGCTTGACACTGTTAATTCTGGAAAAAAAAAAAGGTGGAACTAGTTATATGCAACACCAAACACAACATGATTTTATGGGATTAATATGAGCTTCTTTTAAGAACATTGACTGGGACGCAATGTAAATTAGGCAGTTACTGTCATAGTTGAAACATTTTATTTTAAAGTGCTGAAGCAAAGGTGCAAGCTGAAATACTGAAGATTAAATAAATTTATAACAAATCATGTCCCTTAGCCCATTGATTTTGACAGTCTTTTATTTCTGTTACCAAAAAAAAACCAAACAACCACTTGCTAGTGTGATTTCTGTGTGAAATGATCATTTCACAGTACAAGAGGGTGGACTCAAACTCATGCTCAAAGACTTATGTTCCATTGTCAAAAACTGAGAAAGAATGGAGGATTAAAACTTCATGTTTTTCACCTGGTGGAGTAAAACACAACAATGTGAAATTAGAAAAAGCACCTTGTCCTGTACTTAGAGCTTAGGTGAGTGTTGTTTGTTCATAACTGTTTTTGGTTTTGCCCTGTCATTCTGCTATTGGTCATACACGGCTGACGAGAACCCGGTGGGTTGCGATATTTCGTTACCTCTGCTGCGGGGACAGTGGGCAGTGTGAGGTTTATAGGTGATCAATCACTTCTGAGAAGGAGCGTTCCCTCAAAGAGGACGAGGCCATGTGCTGTTACGAAGTCACTTGACTCTAAAGGCTGTGTGATGGCCCTGAAGAAGCCCTTGCTGCCAGGATCCCCCGCGTGCCACAGCCCCAGCGCCGTGCCAGCCCCGCTGGGCTCCTCTGCTCCCGCTGGAGCTGCACGACGAGGAAGAGGAGGGCACCCTCGTGTGATCAGTGCGTCATAAATTACGCTTTTGTTTGCTTCTGAGTTCCACAGCCCACGTTTCTTTGTGTCAGTGTTGTTCTTGACTGCTCGTCCGGCAGGCGTTGGGGGGTCCCGCGTGCCTGGGCCATATTGGTCTCAGGGGGAAGGGGTGAGCGCTGTCTGCTCACAGGAAAGAGCTGCGAGGCCCTTGGGTCATGGGGATGTAACAACTGTACAAGTAAAGTTCCTCTCATACACTCTGAACTGACCACACGTTGCTTTCTTCATCTTGCACGTCTCCCTTACTGTTTTCGTTGCTTTCGAGTGTTTTTTGTCTCTCTTCCAAAGGTTGGAATGCTTTAAATAAAAGTATTCTGATGCCATTGGAGCGTTTGCTAGCAGGGTTGCAGTAAATTTAATCTTGGTTTTGTTAGCGTAAGTAAAAGGGATTAATTTATTTTTTTATCTGTTCTCATATATGGAAAAATTGAGGGTGTTGGAGCCAAGAATTGCTTGAGTAAGAAATGTGGCAGCTGTACTTTTATTTATATGTGCGTAAGTACAGCCTTAGGCTCTCTCACTTGATGGAAAAGAAAATATATGAGGAGCTTTAAAAAGCTCTTTATTGTTTTGTGAGGAGCGGGAAAGATGAGATTCTTCTCCCTCCAAGTAAAACTGACATAATTTGCTTTTAGTTCTGTCTTTGAAAACAAAGATGCCCTTTTCTCTTAATTGTGTGACGCCACTATCCCAAAGCAGTTTCCCTAAAACAAAACAAAGGTGATGAAGCTCAAGATTGAAGAATGTTTTTATTTACATGTGTCTTTTTTATTTTGGCTCACGTGCTTCCCTTAGCAGCTCTGGAGTGAGCCATGAATTAGTTTTTCCTAGTTGGTATGTGCAGCAGATTTTATGTAGCCCAGTTTTCCACTTTGAACTCTGTGAAACAGCATCTTGAAACAGAATGGAACTAATTTCAGTCGAAAACTTTTATCCGAGTGTTGCTTCCCATCCACAGAAGCGTGCGCTTTTTATCACGACCTCTCTGAGTAAGAGTTTTTGTTACTTGGCTCACCTGCTGTAAATATGTTGTATTCATAACCTCATGGAGCCATGAGGGGTTTTCAAATATAAATAGTACTGATACATTTCTTGTTGTTGTCCTATTTTTGAATGTAGTATAGCGAATGACCTGTCATGCTTTTTGTTTCAAGGTTAGCATTAGATTCATAGATCTTAATATTTTAGCATTTCATTGTTTAAGCAGGAGAGGGCAGCAAAAGTTCATTTTTCCCCATAGGAATGCTCTGGTCCCATTACTGTTTTTAAACTTAGATGCATCTAACTATCTCTGGGTAGGGGGGAAAAGTGAAACGTTTTTTATATATATTAAAAGGTGCATATGAAAATATATAGACTGGTCCAACCAGACTGTGAAAATGTCTTCTACTCTACATCCAAGTAATAATAAAAATATCTTCCACCTCTGGATAAAGTACAAGCAGGTCTTAAGCTCTTGGATTCAAATGTCATTCTTTGGAAACAGTTTACTTTCTTAAAAATGGTATCAAAGAAACTCAAACTCAATGGTGCTCCCAGCTATAAATGTGTAATCTTCCTCTTTTGCACATGCTCAAGAGGCTCTGTACTGTGGGTGCATCTAAATAAAGAAGCAATGAAGTGTTTTCCAGGTGCTTGGCTTTTTTTTCCACCTTCTCCCATCTAAACTTCATGAGCCTTTTCAGCAGTGAACTTCCAGCAATCAGATATCCATCTGCATATATTAAATGTAAGGACGCTTGTCTGGAGGAAAAAAAAAAGAAAACCAAGCAATGAGGTGGTAATTTAAATTTCAGCCAGAATTACCATAGCAAATACTCGGTTTTCATTGAGTTAATTTTTCTCTAAGGCCCTCTGTTGATGGTGAGTATCCCTGTACCTCACACCACCCCCGATGAGGGACGTCAAG
The DNA here is from genome assembly GCA_036785705.1 of Acanthornis magna. Classification (NCBI taxonomy): domain Eukaryota; kingdom Metazoa; phylum Chordata; class Aves; order Passeriformes; family Acanthizidae; genus Acanthornis; species Acanthornis magna. The sequence goes on from JAWUZG010000097.1 coordinate 984,608, forward strand.
AGCAGTGGATGCAGAAAAGAGGCATTAAAGCCACACAGTGTTCTTTAGGAGCCCTCTGAGCCTTCCACTTTGCAGCTGGTGAAGGAATTTGTTCTTTTGGGGCATCATTCTACTGTTTCAGTCCTCGTGCTGTTCTGCCTTGCGGTTTGGAGGTGAAGGGAAAGGCTGGAGATGGTCACGTACGTGGGGAAACCTCTGGAGAGAGCCATGGATAGAGCCTGGAGAGGGGCACTGCAGTGAACGGCTTTAGCAGCAGTGTAGGAGATCTGCTTGCCTCAATAAAATGAGAAAATATTTATTAAATAACTGATTTTTAAATGCCACATTTTTTACATGAGTTATTCCAATAGTCTAATCCTTAATTATTTCAAATTTTTTTTCCTACTTAAATTTTCAGCAGTTGGATCTTGCCTGTCTTTGTTAGAAGAGCTCATTATCACAAATCTCTTTAAATACTTGTAAGACAATATTCACATCACTTTACAACTTCATGTCTCTCTACTTTCTTATTGCAAGGCAAGTATTTTCTAAAGGAGTTTTTTAACAAAAATAAAAAGAGAACATGCAATAAGTTGGCCTCCAGGGTAGGATTTGTCTTCTTACTTGCAAGTTGGGAATCAACCTTTACAGGATTGGAATTAATAAATTAATTTCCTACTTTTGGTAATGATAATTGCTTTGCTAATTTTTCATCTTGGTCTTTCCTTCTCAGGGATGTTTTGGTTTCTCAGAGCAGCAGAATGGTTTAACTTGCAGCATTGATCTGGACCCCAGGTCACAAGTGTGGAGCCTACAAGAGTAGTTTTGGGTGCAGATAAAGGCTGTTCCCAAGGCTGTATTAATTAGGGTTTCTGTATACAGTGAAGGAATAGCTCAGGAGTTAAACTGGAAATTGATACAAGATCTCACATTATAATTTATGGTTTTAAAGATTAAACAGTGATGCTGAAGCAAATATCCTGAATTTGTTAGTAAATACCTTGAAAGCAAGTGTACTAACCCACTGTGAGCAGGGTCCACAGGGTTTTCTGGAACCTTCCATGACATGAAAAATATTCGTACAGAAACTTGATCTTGCACTATTTTTATATTTGTTTTTGTTTCCCACCCTGTTCATTTTGTCTGTTCACTATTGTTGCCCTTTGAAATCACTGAAGGTGTGAGAACTTGGGAAGGACAGAAAACTTGTGATGCATTTAAAGAAATGTCTGGTTTTTATACAGCAGTTCATGCTTCGATACACACTTGAAAGTGTCTGGAGACTTGGCATTATCCCTGAATCTGGGAAGGACTTCCAAAAGGAGAATGAGAAAGGAATATTCCATACACCACCTGAATTTTGTTGTCAAAATTCTTACTTTGCAAGCTTTTCCTGATGCACAAATCCTCTGCACTTCCCTGACGGAGGAAGCAGTGAATATCCTGGAAGCCCCTGGCCAGCAGAGCACTCCGGGGCACTGAGAGCCAGGAAGGAAAGTCATGATGTTTTTGTGAGGATTTGTGCAGCCCTCCAGCAGTGAGGGCAGAGGTTACCTGAAAACCTTTTGTGAATGTGAGCAAACTGGACAAATGATCCAGCTCAGTTTTAGGTTTTAATATTAATTCTGCAGAGTGTACTGAGTAGGATTACAGCTTGTGCTCATCTGTCAACTCTAAGGCTCTGTGGTGACTCTGTGGTGGCTTTTTTAGATATTTGGCATTGTATATGATGTGCATGAGTGGAAAATCACTGTATATTTAACTGTCTCCAATCAACGTGGGCACCTGTATTATATAATCTTCCATTTCAGGCATCTTGGGGGCACCAGGCTCAAGTCTGCAGGTGACAGGACTAGGAGTAAACTGCAACCTGGCAAAGGACACTCTGGATTTCTGGAGCAAGGGAATGCAGAATTCAGACAGTGGTAATTAGTTTGTTAGTCCACAGACTGTTTCACAAGCACAAGGGGTTATTATTGCTATTTGCTCTCCATGACACTCATCAGACAATAATTGTCACGGTTAGTGGTTATGCACATTTCAAACATCAGTTCTGGCCAGGGAAAAATGACTCAGAAATACGAAGGGAAGAATATTTCCTACTGGGGGCCTCTCTCCTGTGCTGCACCTCCTGCACTGATTCTCTGCAAACACAAATGTGAGGATCTGCAGTGGGCTGAATTTAAGCAAAATGTGCTGTTCTGGTCGAGATTGTCGTAAGGGGAAATAACTATAGACCAGGGGGCATTTCAGCCTTTTCCAAGCAAATGCCTTTCCACATGGTCAGCTAAAGGGCTGCGATGTTTTTAGAGGTCCTTCCACCAGACCAGGTTGCTCCAAGTCCTGTCCAGCCTGGCCTGGAGCACTGCCAGCGTTGGGGCAGCCACAGCTTCCATGGGCAGCCTGTGCCAGGACCTCAGCATCCCCACAAAAAGTAATTTCCTCCTCATATCCCATCTAACCCTGCGCTCTGTCACTTTGAAGCCATTTCCCCTTGTCCTATCACTGCACACCATTGTAAAGAGTCCCTCTCTGATCAATATCTGCAAACATCCAAAGCTCACAAGCTGCACAAGCTTTTTGGATTCTTCTGTTAATACACTTTAGACAGACCAAGCACGTGCAAGAATTCTTGCTTTGTAGTTTTTTGTTTGAATTTGGGAGAGCAGAGATGGCTGCTTCGTCCCATGGAATTTTAGCCCCTCAACTTCCAACTTTTTCAGCTTCTTCTTTCCCCTGAGCTGTTCAGCTTTGCTGCAATGGGTGTGTGTTGGTGACTTTCTCTGCAGTTCAAATGCACTTTAGGAGCGAAGATCCCCCTGCTTTACACCAAGTGCTTCAGACTTGACCAGGTGCAAAGAGCACTCTTCCAGCAGGTATCAGGTGTGCCCAGACTGTACCCTTTACATGTGACTTCAGTGCCTAGGAAAAGAGATTAGCTAAATTAGACTGTTAAAATACACACACACTAATTTTTTTCCTCTTCCCTTCCAATCAAGTATAATTTATATCTCTGATAAATCCACCATCATTAAACTGCTTCTCATTTCCTATTCTAATATACCAAACCCCTCTCAAATTGTTGGCAATGGTATGTATGCTGTGTGTAACTTCATGGAACAATATCCAATCTATTACTGGGATTTGAAATCTAATAATTAAATTTACATGCTTGAATTCATTGTCTCGGAAAACCGAATCTATAAATAAGCCATTTAATGTCATGCTGGCTTTTTAAAATATTTTATTTGGGTGCCAATTAGTCACTGATATAGAATATCCTGTTTTGATTGCATTGTCATTGCAGCAGGGAGTGTGGGCATGCAATCAAGATCTTGCAGCAATAAACAAAACTTGATTTCTAATATTTAAGCTGTTGCTTCAACGTAAGCTTGATTTCATGGTGCTGCTGTTGGGCCAACCTTCACTCATTGTGGCAGGAGAGTTCAAGGCAGAAACGGGTTCAGTTTTATATTCCAGTGCTTTATTGACCAGAAAGAGAAAAATCAGACGAAAGGAAAGCATTTCTATCACAGTAACCTTTTTCAGTAGCCAGGGTGGGCAAAATACAGGTAAGGCTTAGGAGCAGTGATTTCAAGCTTGCTCTGAAATGCTGGCAGTGAGTTAAACTTCTGTGACCTTCCTTCCACACTGGCCTGTCTCCTTCTGTGCTGCCTGACTTGGCAGCAGATGAACTCCCTAAAACACATCTTTAAAATGTATTTTCCTTTACTGTAACCTTGAATTGTTTTCCATGTGTTCACATTCTGTCATTCCCATCCATTATCCTCATCAGTCTGTTCACGCTAATACATTTTCCAAGCAGCATCTCACCTTCTGGAAGTGTCTCTCTCCAGAGCTGGGGCTGTTCTCTTTTTGCCCTCAAAACGAGGACTGAGGAGGTGAGAGGAGGAGGAGGAGGAGAAGTTTTTGGCATTCCTGTGCCAGTGGGATCGGAGAGTGAGCGATGCAGGGAGGACATCCCTGCTCTGTCTGTGGTTCCTCCCTTCCCCAGGGAGGGCTGTGGGGAAACCCTCACCCACTGTCCATTAGGTTTCCCATCCCACAGCACACTTCCCTGAGTTCTTCCCTTCCCAAAGAATCAGATACCTGGAGGGGAGGATATGTAGAAAAAATGTTTGTGTTAGACCAGAATAGAGTTTGTCCCTCTGCAGAAGAGGATTTTGTTTAAATCTCACAGGTAATCCGATGTTTTTCTAGCCATGGCTAAGGTTTGGGGTTTTTAAAAGTATATGGTATTATTTTTACCATGACTGCACTCATATGAGCTTGAATAATGGAGATCCTGCCTTTTCCAAGTACAGAAACACAATGAGACAGATTAGGTACAGCTCTTCTGTAAACTGCAGGACTTAATTCTCTTCCTGCCAGAGTCAATGATGGAAGTCCTGTTGCTGTCACCAAAAGTAAAATAAAGATCTGTGAGGAGATTGGACAAATCTGCTGTGTCTATATGGGGAAATGCTCAGTACTAGCAGGGGTGATGTGGACTCATTTCCTCTTCCTGCAGTAAATTGATCCCATTAATATCATCCACTATTGTGTGTACATTGTCTGTGTGACCCTAGAAAGCTTTTATGGATATGAGCTGCAGAGGGAATGTGTGATTCCAGTTTGCTTCCTGCCTGTTTTACAAGAACACAATCATCAGAGCCAGAGAAAACCTGAATAAATCTCTGCTGCATTATTTGTGATCAGTACCTGGGCATTCAGGTAAACTCTTCAGCACACACAGTGAGCCCCAGCGCTGGGATGTTAAGGAAGGCAGGGTTTCTGAGGCTGTCTAGACACAATGTCTGCCTACAAAAGAATTTGGTTATGAACAGGGCAGCATTGTTCAAAAGATGTTATTCTGCTACTGGGGCATTCTACATGATTTTTTTTTTTTTTTTGCTTTGAGGAGCAGGGAACTTCTCTTTCCTGGTGCAGTTGTCATTTCATGACCAGTGTTACTAAAACTTTTCTCCTCTGAGACTCTCCATTATTATTAATTACCTAAAACATGCTGTCTTGAGAAAAAAAACAACTGCTCGCCTATTTTTTGATATGAGAAAAAAATGGAAATTAAGCAGTGTAACTTCACTTGCTTTGTTTGGAGAATACCAAATGCATCCAGGAGAGGTATTTTGTGTGGACTGCACTAAATGTCACTATGATGCTGAGAAACAAGGGGTGTAGTTTTGGCATCCTGTAATGGAAGTGGACCAGCACTTCGTAGACTGTGGAAAAAGGGATCTTGCATGGAGAGTTCTGCTCTGACTCAGACCCGAGAGGAGAGGGGACACTGCGGAAAAATGTGGGTTTGGAATGAAGTTTTATCGCTGGAAGAGCTTCAGTGAGGTGAAAAGACCAGTCAAAATCTGTTCAAACATTTATCTGCCTTGAAAGATGATCGGGTGTTTAAAGAACAAGGGAGACAAGGCATTTTTGGACATGTCAAATGTGTCTCTGTCCAGGAAAACGCTTTACTCCTCTTGCCCAGTGTATCAGGACGGGGCTGTCTCAGCCACGTCAGTCAAAGGCTCAAAGGATCTCTTGCTCTGACTGCCTGGGGGTGCTGTCAGCAGTGGCTGAACAGGAGCCAGGTGTGCCCAGGAGGCCAAAAAGGCCAATGGCACCTGTCCTGGATCAGGATTAGTGTGGCCAGCAGCACCAGGGCAGGGATTGTCCCCCTGTGCTGGGCGCTGGTGAGGCCACACCTCAAATCCTGGGGTCAGTTTTGGGACTCTCACTGCAAGGACATTGAGGTGCTGGAGTATGTCCAGAGAAGAGAATGGAGCTGGGGAAGGTCTGGAGCACAAGTCTGATCAGGAACAGCTGAGGGAGCTGGGGGAGCTCAAGCTGGAGGAAAAGAGGCTCAGGGGAGACCTTCCCACTCCCTACAACTCCCTGAGAGGAGGGTGCAGCCAGGGTGGGGTCGGGCTCTTTTCCCAAGTAACAAGCAACAGAACAAGAAAAAACTGCCTCAAGTTGTGCCAGAGAACGTTTAGATTGGATATTAGGGAAAATTTCTTCACCAAAAGGGTGGTCAAGCACCAGCAGAGGCTGCTCAGGGAAATGAAATCAGCATTCCTGGAGGTATTTAAAAGATGAATAAATGTGGCACTTGGGGACATGGGTTAGTGTCAGTGCCATGCTAACAATTGGACTCAGTGATCTTAAAATATTTTCCAACCTTAAAGATTCCATGGTTTTACCTGTCCTTGCAGGTGACTATTTTTGGCTGACCTCTGTGAGGGCTGCAGAGAGATTGTTGTCCTTCTCCTCAGTGCTGAAGAGAGGGTAACACAAGGAGAGGGGAGCTGGATTTAGTGCCTCCAGTTGTTTCCTATCTGCATGTGCCAAACATGGTTTGGCAAAGGAGAGCTTCTGAGTAACACCATGTCTGGATGAAATGCCCTGAGCCTTTCTTAAACATGCGTGAAAATTCAGTGTCCAATGGCTTCAGTGATAAAAACCCCTTGACGATGATGACAAGGAGACCAGACCTTAAAGCAGGGTTCCTTGGACCATGGTTTGAAGTTTCCACTTTTCTGTGATATGGAGAATCCTTCTTATTCCAGAGCTACCCTTGGGTCAGGCAAAATCTGTGTTGCTCAGCCTGCAGCCACTGTCTGTTTCTTATGTCTTAATTAGAAAGTTTGGAAAACCTTTCGCTGGACACAGTCCTGTGCATGCACTCAAAAAACTGAAATGGGGGAAGAGGACAGATTAGCCAATTTTAATCTGTCTGTCAACACTGTGCCTCCTTGGATTAAAAAAAAAAAAAAAAGAGGTGATTTCTCAGTTGAAAAAGGCTGTGCGACTGTGCTGTTCAGAAGCTGTCATTGGTACTGATCTCTTTAGAGACACATTATAGTTCCACCAGAGCTCTGCACACTGTGCAGGGAATGTCACCCAAAGCAGGAACACCAGGAAATGTTGAGCTGTGGCCCTGAAGTTTGTTCTGTGTCTTTTTGGCACCCTGTGGCCAATCTCTGTGAGAAAGGTTTTCTAAAGGGAGAACAGACCAGCAGTTTTCCCCTTTCAGTGTCAGTGGAGATTTGGGCATTGCTTGTAAATTTAACCTGCAGTGCTCATTGCTCTTGGGTGATGCTGAAGTGTTCAGAAACTGCAGCCTGCAGGACAACTGATCCTGATGCTAATTAAAGAAGCAAACCTTAAATGTGATTTTCTAGCCTCATGTTTCAAGTCAAACCCAACATTTTATTATCTTTCCAGCTTAATCTGCGAGTCATTTGTAATGCGTTTTCCTTATAAAGCAACATCTGTATGTTGTATTCTTTACATGTCCAAGAAGTTCAGAGTCTTTTAGTGCTTTGAGTTGAGTGGGAATCCCTGGGGTATAGTTTGGCACACACCTCTGCAAACATACCTTTTAGTCATTTCACTGCTGGGTTAAAACTTAAATGGATGATCGGGGATTTAAGCAGCTGGATTTCAACATCCATTTGCCACATGCCAGCTGCAAGCAAAGCAAGAAATTATTATACTCAGCTGTGATTTACATATTTGACCTTTGAACATCAGAGGATATAGCTGACATTGTCAGAATCAAATACTGTATGAAGCTCTGCGAAACACGAGACTTGTCTTGTTAGACTGTCTGATCTTTATAAATTAATGTCTGGTTTGAAAGTGTCTTTAAATGACAAAAGCGTTTTGTTTTTATCAGGATTTGTCTGTCTAATCTAATTAAAGTAGACATAGCTTACAAAGACTGCAGAATAGAAAGCAAGCTTGAAGCAAGGCAGAGGTGTGTAGCATTAGCACCATTAAATTGAATTTGTGGTACTCTTTCAGTTAATCTTTATTGATTAATCCATACGCAGCAGAGTGCAGGCTCTGACCTGAACTTTCAGCTCAGGTACAAAATCGTTACTACTCTGATATCAGAATTTGTAAATAAGCTGTAAACTATAATGAGTGATGCTAATTAGGAAGAAATTCTTCTGTGAGAGGGTGGTGAGACAGTGAGTGTGTGATGTGCCTGTGGCAGTGATGCTCAGAGGTGAAAGATGGATCTTTGTTCTCTCTCACTCTTCTTGTCTTTGTCCCCTGGTGATTCTCCAGTTGCTGCTGAGTTGGTGACCCAAGACAGACCGCAGAAACCTGGCCACCCTCTGGTACCTCAGCTGTCTCTCTGTGGTGGTGGGGTTTGCTCCTGGCCTGCTGAAACCTATTTTTCTTTATGGCCTCTGAGAGCCCAGCTGGTCCCATGACATGGGATGACTCTGCACCCACAAGAAACTTGTTAAAAGCTGTAGGAGCAGGGTGAAGAACTTAAACTGGAAATAGTCTGGGGACTCGAAGTGTTGACTGAGATCCACATTTCCCCAGAGGGTAAAAAGAGTTCAGGCTGGAAGATTTGGTTCTGTCTGCTGCTGAAACTTCTTGCCTGTTACTGTCTGGGTCTGTGCTGTGCCGAGGTTTGGTTTGGCCAAGTGCCTCTCTGGGCTTTGGGACTCTCATTGGGTTTGTTTTTCTGTCCAGATTTTGATTAGTTCAGTAGTTCTATGGGTTTATTCTAACAGGATTCAGAGGAAGAGATGGGAGCTTTGTTTCAGGAGGTTTAATTTCCAGTTTTGTCTAATTTGTACACTTCACTCATCACGAAGGCAATGTTAAAAATGGAGCATTAGCACTGGGGGGGATGTGAGTCGAGACAAGGTGTCTGTTTTCCAGTGCTCTGGGCACGAACAGTAGGTAAATTATTGAATTAAGGTAATGTATCTTTGAACTTCTGTAGTTTTGATTAAGAAGCTTCAAATTCTGAGCTCAGAGGAGCTGTGTCATTGCTCACTGATCTGTCCTAAAAGACTAAAATGTCTTTTCAAAAAAGACTATTAGAGGAAAACTATGGAATGCAGAAGTGACTTGAGCTAAAGTGGTTATTGTCAGCCACATAAAGTTTGCATAGAGTCTGTATTTATTAGAAAATATTTTCCACATTGCAATGAACTCAGATCAGATCTCCAGGCAATTCCCTGGTGCACAATTAGAGAGCCCAGTTCTTGCTCACATCAATATTTAGCCAATTCCATTGGATCTGAATTCTTGAATTCAGATTCTGGGCTGAATGTGATCAGCATCATCACATCAAAGGGACGTTTAAAAGGCAAGAAAATGTGCCAGTGGTGGATGACAATGTAAAGGTGCACACACTTCCAAAGTGCCTGTGAAAACTGAGAAGAATATTACCAACAGCGTGGATAATGGTCTTTGATTGCTTCCTATCAGGAGCTACGCCTGGAAAATGCACCTTTCCAGAGCAAGGATATGGCAGCTTTGAGAAATGAGTCTCCTTACTTTCCTGAGGACCATGACAAAGGAGTTCCACAGCCTGGCCTCGGTGTTGTACCTTTACTCTCCTCCTCACCCATTTTGGATATGTGTTTTTCTGTTTTTCCCTTTACCATTGTACATATCACAACCCCTAAACCTTCAGGGACCTCCCCAGGAATGTCCCTGCTGCAGGAAAATTCTGCCTCTCAGTCTTTGAGAAATGTGTCTTCAGCAGTCCTTAATCTTTGCAGCATGTAACTTACTGCCACAGTAGAGCAGGAATCAATATTTGCACTATTCAGACTGGGACAGATATCAGACAAACTGGTCTGGTCTATCACACCTGTTATTTTAAATTTTGCTAGCCTTTGTCATTGGGTCAGGACGAATTTTGTTGGAAGCTGTTCTTTTCTTGACCATGGAGAGTCTTTACTCCCTTTCTGCCTTTGTATTTTTTCTTCTGATTTCTACTTGCAGAGCATTTTGCTCAAAGTTTAAAGTTTGAGAAATTAGCTTTCCTGAGGTACCCAGTATACAAACATCTAAAAAAGGAATTTTACTAAATGTATTCAAACTATAGTAGAGAGTTTTTGTCTATATAGTATCAAATCAGGTTATGACCAGGTTCTGAACTGAACCTGCAGCTCTCCTATGGATTTATCTTTATTGGAATTACCTTGGTTTGGGTGCAATACCTGTATGTTAGAGATGCCCACTACCAACTTTTAGAATCTCTCAGCTCTTCTAGGGTCTGTAGGACCTTCATTAGTTCTCTTTTGGATTGAATCCATCATTGCTACAGTCCTTTTCCAGCAGAATAGTGTTATCTCACCAGGATAGATGTGCCTCAAGCAAACTGTGGATTAGCGCTTTTTGTTACTGTTAAGCCTCACCCTTGGACTTCATTTTCCAAGCCTGATGGAAAAGGAAGAGAAGAATAGCGCCTGACAGTTTCCTTATAACAGCCATGAAACAGCTGTGATATTGCTGCAGTCAGCACAGAGCTTTTCTGAGCATTTCAGCTCCGCTGGGCTGCATTTTCCAGGTGTGCTCACTGGGTCTCTCTGCCATTCCTAGCACAGGTACCCCACAAGCTGCGAGAAGTGTTGATCTCCTCTCTAAGATAGGCCATTCCCCCGAGCCCCGAGCGTGGTGTGATTTACTGCCACAGCAGCCTCAAGAAATCCTCTTTCCCCACTACATTCTTCTCCCCTAATGCCCATTCAGCCTCTGCCAGCTCGTGTTGTGCTAAGCCCAGGAAGAGAAATGAGCAGAAAGTCTTTTGGAGCAGAAGTGGCTTTGTGTGCCCGAGCCCTTCAGCCGGACTGGTGTCCGATTGTCAGGGGGACAGCCCACGTTTATCTCCTTCCCGCCCCAGAACACATTTCTTGGCGGATGCTTTGTGCTCCCCGGGCTGGCGCTTGGCAGGATTTCTATCAGAGCCTTTCGAGGAGCTTTGCTCGCTGCCTTTGATTTTCATGTACAGATCAGCCATGCCCTCTCAAGGTTAAACCTGCTTTGTCTGGCTCTTTACAAACCAACTCTTTGCATTCTTTGGAAATGTGGAAAATGACAGGAAGTCACACTCCGAGGCAAACACGCAGGAGCCGTGGGGATGGATTAAATAATCTTCATGTGCTTGTTTGAAATGCTGTTTTCGGGACACAAAGGTTATCTTTTTCTTCAAAACTACCAGCAAAGACTAAACAACCTATTGAGACAAAGCCCAGTGTTAACTTGTATAGGGAAAAGTGGTTCTGGTGCTATTTTCTTTTCAGCGGGTTCATCAAATTACATCTAACATTCATAGTTATGTATCCTACCTGATAGTTTTGTGACTCTGTTCTGAACTGAATCCTGACCTCTCTTGGACACCAACTCCTGTGAGCTTGGCCAGCCACCCTTGGTTCCTCACCCATTTCTCCTTCTGTCTTACTTTTGAGCTAACACCTGCCCTCCCAAGGCCCTCTCGTGTGCAGAGCATTAAATATCTCCTGTCCACTCCCTGTCTTTGCCTGCCTGAATGGCCACCAGGATCTTTTGGGCTGCCCCTGCCCTCCTGGCTCTCTGCAATGCTCACTGTGTGCAGCCACTCAGCATTGTTATTTATTTCCCTTGCTCTGCCTCATTAAATAGCACATCTCAGCTCCTTTCTCGTGACCAACCCGATCTGAAATCCTCGTGGTGTATTTATTGATTAACTTCAAGGAGATAAACTCAGAGAACAATAAGGCAACGAAACTCTGTGTGGGAAAAAGCCAGGGCTCAGGCTTTTCACACAACACAAGGCAAATCCTTCAGGAATTGGTGCCTGTCCCACAAACAGACAGGATTTTCTAAAGACAAAATAAGTGAGAGTCTGCAATTCCTCTTTTGTTTTACTTTGAGAGTCTGTTCAGTGCAAATGGAGATGAGAGAACAGGATCTTGGTTAGCTTGAAATCACTGAAACCAAGCTGAATTACACAAAAACTCCAGCACCTGGTTTTTTAATCCATAGAAGAAGAGGGATCTGTCAAAGCTGGTTCATCTGCCATCTGGCCTGTATTTCCTGTACCTGCCTCTAATCTTGGGCTGATTTTTGTTGGCACACTTCCAGAATCAAATAAAGGGGACTTAAGCTCAGTATTTTCAGTTTTACATGCTTTCCCCATAAGTCAGGAACTTTTAATCTGTATATTTTGAAAAAAACTTTAAAAGTTTATTTTCTAGCTTTATTTTTGGTCAGTGAAAATTACAGAAAATAATTTTAGGGTTATTTTGATAGAAAGCTGCTGATACTTTTAGGCCAGTGACAGGACTTTGGCTGATCCTCTAGACCTCCCTGTGATCTCATTTGTCTTTGAATTTCCTGCTTTCCCTATTGGTTTCAATGGGGAAAAAAGGTGTGTAGGACATGTCTCGTGATCTGATGGAGATATTTACAAACCTCCATTCAATATTCCTCTTCCAGTGTCTCATTTCATCACCCTTCACTTGAACCTGGAGTCCTCTACTGCCAGTGAGACTGGGAATAATAATGAGTGAGAATACTGGGACAGATTTTTAACACCCCCTCCCTCCCAACTTCAGGACGGTTTTCAAATTTTTATTAAAATTTCTCTTCCTTTTTTTTTTTTCCTTTTTGTTTTGGTTGGGGTTTTTTTGGTTTTTTTTTTTTGTATTTTTGGGTTTTTTGTTTGTTTTTTTGTTTTTTGTTTTGTTTCTTTTCTCTTTAATTATTTGAAGCAGTTGTTTCCCATGTCGTAAGGGCAACATAGCACTAAATGCCTGCTGCTTTTCTATTTTTCAGACAATCTCTTCCCTCTTTCACTTCTTCCAATCACTGTTTCCTAATTTAAACAGAAAATGTACATCCTGAGCCTTTTACATTCCAGCTTGTGTTGCTGAATAATGAAACACAGCAAGTGCTCTTGCAGGGGTTTGAGCACAAGTGTGAGCTCTGCTGCTGCACCAAATGTGTGCTGCTGACCTCGGCAGTGAAACGAGGACCTCAAGCCTTGGGTTATTCACCCTGAAAAAGGGAGAGCATGGATGTGATGGAGCTTGTTTAGTCCCGAATGGTTCAATATGGCATTTCCTCAATGCCAATTTGCTGTTTCCCGTAGCTCATACTGCAGAAATCCTGAACACAACCCATCAGAGCTATGTACTGGGTATTTGTAAGGTAAATTAACAAGCTCATAGTAATCGCTGCTTCATATTTGATAAGATGCGTATTCTGGACATCAACAGATGCTGTTTTGGTTGGTGTTTTTTTTGTTTTTTTCCTCTACTTTTTTCCCTCCCTCTACTCTTTTTTGTTTTTCCCTCTAAAATATTGTAGCATGAATTTTATTTGAGTCCAGTTTTCCTCTGTGTTTTCTGTTCTCAGGGCTGGCTTGTATTCCTGTGGCTGCCTCAGCATTGTCCTGAGGGGTCCATAATCCCTGACACTTGCCCTGCCTTTTCCAGATTTTCCTGGGTGCTGGAGCAGGGAAATCCCCATCCATCCATGGTGGAAAGGAAGGGAGGTGACTTTCCCCAGGTCACTGTGTGAGCTTGTGGCTGCACTTCTCTCTCCCACTCATTTTTTATGGACTCACTGACCAGCAAGTTTTTCTCAGGAACAAGTTCCTCAGCTGCTGCCTGTCCTGTGAATAGCTGAAAATTGGGTTTGTGCAGTGAAGGCAGAGGACTTGATTTCTAAATTTCCGTTCACAGTGGTGTTTACCTGTGTGTTGCCTGCCTGGCTCTCCAAGAGAGCATTTTCTTCCCCTGCAAGCTCACATCTCCTCCCCCCGTGCCTTGCCCTTGCTTGTACTGAGCAACTGAGTCAAGAAAGATCTTCTGCAGTTGACAAAAATCCAGGCATTTCTCTTGTAAAAATATCCGAAAAGTCTCCCTTAGGGATGTTTACTTAGGGCTTGTTAAGCAGAGGGGTAATGATAATTTCAGATCCAACTTCCAATTCCTTCGCAAAGGTGTTAATGTTCCATTATGGACAAGAAGATCCATTTTGCCCCAGTGCACGCTCATCATTTCACTCACCGAGGTGCTCCTTTTTTCATTAGGGCTGATGTTATGAAACAATAACCTGCAAAAACAATAATTCCCTTGAAGCTAATCACTGCTGGAAAGAGGAGCCTTGCTTTCCAGTCAATGACTTTGATGCCTTGGGTAGTTCAAGTAAGGATCTGCCCTGATTGACAAGACCCTTCCTATAAATTTGAGCAATTAGACATCCCAGTAGCAGCTGCTGGGGAGATCTACTGATCACAAAGCTGACAGAAATTGCAGTGCAGGTCTCCTGCTGCTCACTCTGACATCCTGAAACACCATCTGCAATTTAAAACTGCAAAAGGGATTCTGACTCCAACGAGTTAGGTGAGTGCCTGTCTGTGTTTGCTCCCTGTCATGGCTCTGGCTCATGAATAAAGCAGCAGGATTTGCTAAAGTGGCAAAGGATAAATGTTTGATTTGTTCTGAAGTTTGTCTATTTTGCTCTCATATATCTTCTTTTTTTAATCACGTGAAAGACTCCAGTGTTTACATGGTAACGTACAGGGTGCAAACATCATGTGCTGACCTAAAGCTCTGATTTAGCAAATTGAAATAATTTGCTATAACGGGAGCTTAGAGACTCAAGCACCAGCCAGACAAAAGCAGGCCCAGCTCACTTAATTTTGGTCTGTCCAGCTGAGGACAGACACAAGCACACCCCAGTCTGTGCCCTGTGCAGTTTGCTGACTTTCTCAGAATTAATATTCAGATCTGGGGTTTCTAAGATCGGTATATTTGAATGCAATGATAGTATGTGAATTGTAAATGCACCTTGTGGCTTAGAGCTACTTTCCAGCTCTCTTTTTTTGACAGAGGAGGTGTTCCAGAGAAGTTGTTTGCTTTCCTTACCGAGACAGAAGGTCAGCAGCTCTCTGAGGGTCCCGGTGGGTGCTGGGCTGCTCAGGTGTGAGGGCTTCAAGCTTCCTCTGGTCCCCTTGGCCATGTCCCCCTGGTGTGACCAGCTCTGGTCCCTGGCCTGGCAGCCTGGGCTGGGTCTGGGCTGGCTGCAGGCACTGTGTGCAGCAGGGACAGCCAGACCCAGTGGCTGCAGCCCCCGAGGGGAACAGCACCAGGCAGGGCACAGGGTGTTGGTAGTAGCAACTCCAGTGACACTTTTGGGAGATGCTGGGAATACAGCACGAGTTCAGGGCTGCTTGGCTCTGAACTGTGCAGCTGTTGGGATTGTGTGAGCCCAGGGCAGCCCAAAAGGGCTAGACAGGCATATGCTGAAAAATAAATCTGCAATATGGAGATTTCAAAGGGGCTGAGGCACTGGCCAGTGACTTTATCTCTTCCAGGCAACTCCTGCTGCCCTGCAGGGAAAGTCTTCACACTGCTACATTCTGTGACAGACCTTTTTACTGAGATTTTCCACTTCTGGGAGTGGGTGACCATTCCTTCCTCCACCTGCCCCTCTTCTCTCGGGCTGAGTGGGGCTGGGAGCTGTGTGTCCCAAGGGAGGAAGGGCTATCCCCACTCCACCTGACCCCATCCAGCTGCACTCCTTGCCTACCAGGCTGTGCTGACTCTCCCAACCCTGTGCTCCTGTCCCTCCTGCCCCCAGCATGAAGCTCCACTCTGCGATGGTGGCTGCTGTCCTGCTCCTGCTGCTGTCCTGTGACACCGCCGTGGCCTCGGCCATCGACCTGCGGACGTTCGTGGGCTGTGCCGTGCGGGAGTTCACCTTCGTGGCCAGGAAACCCGGCTGCCGCGGGCTCAGGGTCACCACGGACGCCTGCTGGGGACGCTGCGAGACCTGGGAGGTGAGAGCTAGGGTGAATTATTAAAATGCGGATATAGATCTAATATCGATATCCACCTGAGACAGACAAAAACTCTCTAACTTGTTAAGGTTAGAAAGTGTATGTTTACTTCAGCGCTGGAGAGCTGCAGGGATAGCTCCCAAATGTACAGCTCCGAAGTAACAATGCAACACAGAACTTACTTATCTATAACAATAATGCATATTTAAAATACAGATACATATTCATAACATAAGCGCCTCCCATTCCCCGCTTCGTATGGAAATTAGCAAAAAGTCATTAAGCATGCACAGTTCCTGCAATGGAATTCGGTGGTCTTAAAATGGGTCTGAGGGCTGCTTTTGAAGAAGTAAAACCCGTCTTCCTCACTTTGACCTTCTTACTTTGCTGGGTTTTGACAGTACATTTGACCCTGGAAAACTCCCAATGCTCTCTTCTATTGCTTCTAAATAGGTTGCATCTGGGCAAAATTTGTAACTGCCTAGGCTCTCCTTTGAACTTCTTTTCTTAAGATTATTAATCATCTATTCTAAGCACAGCTGAGTAAATATCAGATAATTAAAGGCTACTCTGCATTTAATCATTAATTTTTTTCTAGCTGAGTTCTGCGTCTTTTTCTATTCTAGTTAATTTCAGCAGAACTAACTTTTATCTAAAATCTCTACATTTAAGTGTCTAAAAGAAAACTCTATGTTTCAAGGGTTAGGGTCACCCTGTGTCACCCAGGGGCACCCCTGGCTGGTGTTTGCCCCCCAGAAAAATGCCTCCAAAGAAAGCCACCCCAGTGTCCTGCTCCGTGACCCCCTGGCCACCTCTGCCAGCATCTACTGTTGGTTGTCCCCTCCCTCCTCATGGAAGCCATGTGATGATATTAACGAAGCACTTATGTAATACTCTTACTACGCAATCTGAAAGCCTCTTACAGCTTGAACACTTAAGGAGAGGAGGACTTTATTACTTCGCTTGGGAAAAAAACCAAAACTCCTTTGAGATTAAGATGGAGCTCCTGATTGATGGGTAATATATTTTGTTCCAAAAAGCAAATCCCAAAGATAATGTCTGTTTCTAATTTGGTCCTGTTTTAAGTCTCAGCCCTGTATAAATATGAAGTACTTAAGTTTTAGGGGTGTACAGAGAAAAAGAAAGAGCATAAGGACATACGCACACATGACAGAGAATAAGTTTTTGACTTTTTTTGCCTTTCTGCAACTGGAAGGCTCGAGAGGCCAATCCCAGTTTAATTTCTTTGGGAAGCCTCGAGTGACTCAGAGGGGTTTTGTCCACATGAAGACAAGGACTCTGTATAAGTGACCAGAGGAGGAGCTGGGGTCTGTGTGCCAGCTCTGACCCCCTCTCTTCATGCCTGGGTGGGATGAGGGGCAAGGGGTGCAGTTCACCTGAATGCAACTGTGGGTTCAGCAGCCTCCAGAAGGCACCACAATGTGCTGGGACGGGGGCTTTGTAAGAGGGAGGGTGTCTGCACATCTTCTTGCTGAAATGTTGCATCTGTTCCCTCCCATGCCATCCTTCTTGGTTCCAGGGGGGGCTCTTTGCACAGCACAAAGAAAGAAATTGAAATATCTCCTGGCTGTGTTATCTTATGCAGTGGACTCCCATTCCTGTGTGTGCTGCCCGTTCCTGGAGTTTTTGGGAAATGGGTGTCCCTTTTAGGGAGAAACTGATTTTTCAGCAAAACCAATGCCCCCATGATACCACAGGAGAGAGTGGGTTTCAAGGCTTCAGGCTCCCATCATCTCCTGATGGCTGAGGTCTCTGGCCCAAGCTGTTTTTCCCAGGAGGAACTTCAGAATTCTGTGCTGGCAGCTGTGCCGAGAGCTTTCTCCACAGTGTACACCACTGGGATTTGTGGGATGCTATCCTGACAGGGAAGACTGGTCTGGCTGAAAAAAAACCCCAGCCTTTGGCACCTGCATGCGCTCCTGCTCTTAGGTAGCTTGTGCACATGGAAGGGCTTCCAGCAGAATGTGTTTAATGGAAAATCAATGCTTTTGGAAGAAAGCAGCTGCTTTTGGCAGCATTTGGTTGAAACACTTGTACTCTGCTGAAAACCAGCTTTTGGGATAATCTTTTGTCTTCCTTCAAGCAAGTTTTAATTAGGGATTTATGCTTTAAACAAACTGAAACCCATACATGCACCCACTCCCCTCCATGGCAGGGCTCCAAGAGGCAAGTGTTGAAGGACGGAGCCTAAAAATTGTTTCCACGGCCTCTTCCACCTGATCCAGTAGCTCCTCTATTTGCACTAAGCCCCCCCTGAGGAAACTGGGGCTCCAGATGTTTGTTTTGCTTCCTGCCTGAGGCCAGTGTTTCCCCCACAGAAACCCATCCTGGAGCCGCCTTACATCGAGTCCCACCACCGCATCTGCACCTACAACGAGACCAGGATGGTGACGGTGAAGCTGCCCAGGTGTGCCCCTGGCGTGGACCCCTTCTACACCTACCCCGTGGCCATCCGCTGTGACTGTGACATCTGCTCCACTGCCACCACTGAGTGTGAGACTTACTGACCCCCCTGCCCTGCTGGGGCGAGGAGGGGACAAATTCTGCCCCGGCTTCATCCCCCTGCTGCCTCCAGCATTCTGGAGGGTGTAAATCAGCCCAGAATTTGATCTGTAATGCTCCTAATCGCTGATTTTTCTGGGCAGATGAGGCTTAATCCCCTCTCCTCATGCTGTTCAAAGCATTATCGCTGTAGAAACCCAGCGCACAGCCTTACAATAGCAAATCCCGTGGTAAAAAGGAATGATGGGGTTTCCCTTCCTCCTCATGAGCTTTTCCCTCTGTGTGACCTTTCTCCCTGCACAAAGTGCTCACGGTCTGGTCACTGGGGTGTGGGAATACCCCACAAGGGCATTGCCTCCTCCATAACAGCCTCATTCATCTGGGGTTTAGCTTCTTCCCGATAACAGAAATGCAGTTACCAACATTTCCACCACCTCCCCCTCCCCACCATTAGTTAATCTTACCCTGCAGTCATTCAGGAGTAACAGTCAAAGAAAAAGGTCTCAAGGCCAATGAAATGGAAATAAGTATTCAAATCACTACCTTGAAATTAGGGGGAATGCATACTCAGCCCTGACTCAGCCAAAGACTTAAGCTCATGATTAAGTGTTTTGCTTAATATCAGTGGATTTTTACAGTTAAGCATGTATTTCAGTGCTTTGCTTATTTGGAGCTTTTTTGTTGGGGAAAAAAAAATCTTACCTCACAAGGGACAATTCCAAAAAAAAAAAAAAAAAAGGAGAAAAGCACATTAAATGTGCAGAGCCATCTGCTTTTGTCCAGGGATTGGAGGGGAAATGGCTTCACGTGGAATTAACGAGACTCTGCAGAGCCCAAGGCTTCTCTCCTGACAATTTCCAGAGTCAGAGTGACCAAGCCAAAACGCAACGATCACGGTTTGGTTTCAGTGAGCCCCTGGCCGAGGTGGTGGGAAAGAGGAGGCTTGGAAGGTGTTCCCACCGTTCCCTGAGCTGCTGACCTCCTGGAGCCCTGCTCCTCTGGGGATCACACAGAGCTGGGACACGGCCAGATGTGCTCTCAGGAAAGCTGTGCAGTGTCCAGTGATGGGGGGTGAGACAAGTCCAGAACAGGAAAGAGAGCAGACATTCCAAAGGACAGCTCACACCTCAGACCTTACAAACTGTGGGGGCACCTGGGAGCTGCCACAAGAGCCCCCTGTGACCACAGCCACACAAGTGCCTTTGTTCCCTGCTTCCCACCTGCAGGAGGACACGTTCACATTCATCCCTCCTTTCTCCCCTGTGCAAAACGGGAAACGAAGTGAAAGCAGGAAGATTTGCCAAGTGGGAGAGGCTCACAAGAGCTCACAAAACAAAGACACCTTCTCAGATAGCCATTAGGAGGGAATTGCTGCTCAGAGTAATACCTGCACCTGCCTTCCCCCTGCTCACTGCCCTGACTGGTGGATGCAGTCACCTTCGTTTCCAGGGATGTGTGCTTGAAACTTCCCCAGGTGTCCCGTCCTCACTGAGACAGGTTTAATTTAACCTGTAATTTATTAGCTGATATAATTTTTTTTAATCTGCAAAAGATGCACTGTGACTGAGTAGGAACAAGGTGATTTTGTCACCCTGCCTTCTGTAATTCTGAATAGAGACTACTGTGCCAGGGAGGAACAGTTTTTTTGCTGATGAAGAACTTAACCACCCTTTAAAAAGTCCTCATGTTTTGTTTCAAGTTGCCACAATCCCTCTGATATTTTTAATTGGCATCACTGTTATTATGGGAAACCTGAAAGTTGTTTTGTGTCCTTAATAAACCTCAAAACTGTAGTATGAAAGCAATTAAAGCCATGTGTCCCTCTTTTTCTGTGCGTAGAGATTTCTCACATAGAATATGTATAAGCTCCTACAAACTCTTTGCCAGAGCTGTGAACACCTGCAAAACATCTCCTCGGTGTGAAGTCATTTCCTTCGCTGAATCTCTCTGATGGAGCCTGGCTGTGCTGCAGCCTCAGGATTAGAGGCAGGGTTAGAAAGTGGCAAACTTCCTTCCTCTGCAGCCAGCAGGAATTCAGGGCTGTACTCGGACACGGCGCGACAGAAGAAACCTCAGCAAGTGATCAGAAGAAAACACTGCGGGGTGGGAAAAGGGCTTTGACTGATGCAGGCAGGCTGGGGAGCAGAAGGGGGAGGTGGGAAGGATGTACTGACAGAAACCAAGTCAGCAAAAGGCCACTTTGAGATGATCTTTCAAGGAGAGCAAAAGAGATGCTGTGGATTTGCCCTGAGTGACCAAAGTCCAGTCAACGCCAGACTGTAAATCTGGAACATTTCCCCCAGAAGTTATTACACTAGTAGGTCTTATTTCTGTTGAATTCCCATCAGTTTTGATACTTAAAAATCACAGAATAGTTGAGTTGTTCCTAGTCCAGCCTGCCTGCAAGGAGCAGGGCTATCTCCACTAGACCAGGCTGCTCAGGGCCCTGTCCAATCTCATCCAGAATGTTTCCAGGGATGAGGCATCCACCACCTCTCTGGCCCGTGTTTCACCACACTCATTGTAAACAATTTCTTCTCTAAATCAACCCTCTTTTAGTTTAAAACCATTACTCCTTGTCCTGTCACACCTTGTGACCAGTTCTTTATCTTTCACATCCCCTGTGCTGCAGCTGGGATAGCTTGTCCTGCTCAGAATTTGCACGCAGTCACCACAGCCCACACATTTCAGAGCAAGAGAAGCTCCTTCCCAGGCAAACTTCATCTCCTTGGGAGCATTTTAATACTCTTTAAAGCCATAGATTTAGATCCTGCCACCCATCCTGTCCAAAGCAGTTGAACAGCTTGTCTGTCTTTGATGCATGTAAAAAGGCTGCAGAGCCTTTTTGTCAGGAATAAACCTTGTTATGCTTTGTCTTTTCTCTCTGAGTGCTCCAGGCAAGGCTGGTTAAACCTGCTGAGGTTCACGAGCTGCAGGCACATGAAAAGAGCCTTCGTCTGGTGGAATTTGCTTTGGCCCAGTCAATATGAGGGATGTTGTTCAGGAATGGTGGGATTTCTAGACTTAACTTGAAGACCAGCTGGTCAACGAGATTGCTTCTGGTCTTGAAACCAATTGTAATGGATAGCTGGGTAACAAAGGCACTCAAAAAAAAAAATACTTTTGTTATTTTTTTTTTAAAGATCCATGTCTCTGCACTGAATCCCTGGAATACTGAGGCTGGTCATATTCTGGTTTCCAGTCCAGCAGGGCTGTCTTTCCTCGTGTAACTTTTTCATCACTGTGAGCCTTTCACTTTCCCTCCCAACTCTACCTGCCCTGCTGCTGGACCCCAGGTGGCACAGCTCATCATCTTCCTTGCCAAAATGCTGGAAGGTGTTTTTCCTACCTGAAACTCTCCTGCAAGGTGCACGTGATGAGAATCTGGGTAAATAATCACAACGGCACACCTGCCCAAAAGGATGCTGTCAAAATACTTAGTAATACATTTATTTTGTTAAAATAAACTATGTACAATAAACGATATTAATGTGCATTACAATATACAGTAATTACATGTTTAAAAGATGATAAACAAGAGAGTACAGAATTATGTGCTGTAAATAGGAAATTAATACTGTTTACATGATTCTTAAACTATGCAGAACGTATTTGCTTGAAAACTGAATTTCATTGGTTTGAAATTGTATTGCTTTAAATTCTGAAAATTTGGTTAATCTTTGAAAAAAAGGCATACCACTCAAAAGTCAGACATACTGTTTTAGTGCCCATCCTTTGGTTTCGCCAGACCCATATTCCAGCAATATTGCACACAGCAACTCTTAAGAGAGAAAAATTCTGTTGCTCACATCAAGTAAGTGACTCTTTCTCCTATCTGGCTAAGACCTGACTGGTGATGAGTAAGGTCCTGATTTGTGTTGAGGTCATTACATCCACTTCACAAACTCAATTAGAATAACTTGTTGAACTGTTAGTTTTAAGCATGCCCTAAGGAATCGTTTTAAGTATTACTGTTAAGTAAGCACAAAAAGAAAGGAATTGAATGTCTTTATCTCTGTGTTCTCGGGCGAGCAGAGAATCTCTGTGCAGTGAAATGCTTTATTTGCCAAGTGCATCAACATCATGACACATTAGACTGGATTCAGTTTTCCTCGCACTCCATCTCCCTGCTCCTTCCTCTCTGCAGCCTCGAGGTGCTGCTGAGCCCCAGGTGTCCAGGTGAGACTGCACAGAGGCACCTCCCACCCATTCACCAGCGCCAATCCATATTTTTGGGGCAACAGGGACACCATGGGATGCCTTGCTCTGTAGCATTTCCCACCTGGCAACCTGAGCTCACCACCTTGGATCACTTCTGCTCAAAGAGTGAAGACTTTGCCAATGCCTTTCCCCTCTCACATAAATTTTTGTTATTGGTTATTAATGAATGAATATTTACAAGCCTGGGTGGAGTTTGGGCTCATTTGCTCCATGCTGACAGGGCAATTCAGTGCCTGCCAGCTCTGTGATGCAGTTAGAACAGCTGCCTATTTTGGGAAAAGTACTGAGAAAGACGACGTGGTAGTCACACTCTGGATATGATTTACGCGCAACTACTTTGACAGACATCAGACAAATTTTTCTACATGTTATCAATACAAATAGATCTCGCGTCGGAAGATCTGGAAACTGTAGACTGGTGACAGCTGTTTACTTTAACCTCATTCATTAACCTCCAGTCAAAGTGAAAATTCACCAGGGCTGGTATCAGCGAGAGCTCAAACTGATCTTCACCAAAACCACATCGAACCTGTTGTCCTAAATGGGATGAGATGAAATTAAGTGGCAGCAATGAGTTCAGGGTCAAAATAAGGAAAGATAATCATATGTCTTGAATATTACACTGTTAATATAACGAATTTCATCTTCAGTGGTTGAAATGATGTGTTTCACATCCAAAGGTGAGATCAGCAAAGACTCTGGATGCCCCAACTCCTTTCAGGAGTCCTCAACCAGCAGCCAGAAGGTATAAAAGATTCTTGGACCTGGTGCAGTGTATCTGTGTGCTCAAAGCTTGGTCAGCCAAAATAAAAGGTCAGAAAAGGAGGAAATATAAAGACTCTCAAACGTTTTCCACATTAGCCATGTGTGGACCCCACTGAAATTTTCCATTGCCTTCATGAGAATTGAAATGAAGCCAACACAGAGCATCTTTGAAAATCCCACCCAACATTATAGTTAGAAGCAGCCAAACACTGCATTATGGTCTGTACAATCTGGGAAGGGATGGGGATCCATCTTTTCAAAGTTAAAGAGATTTTTCACCACTGACAGCAATTCACAGGATTTTTGCTTGTTGCTCTGGGTTTCTGAGCTCATTTTCCTCTTACAGCGAGATTCTGACTCTTTTTGCTGTCCTGGTGGGGCTCCTGGAACTGCCCAGGAAAATAGATTCTTGTTCCCATTTTTCTGAAGGCTTTAACTAAAATAAAGAGATTTTGAAGACTTTTTTTTCATTCTAGTTATGGGCATCCTCTTAGCATCTTCAAATGAAATTGTAGTTTTAGGATCAAACTGATTAATTGTGGCTCTGGGCCCTGATTTTGCAGCTCTCCCCCGAAGCAGAAGTAATTCTGTTGCATTCATGACTTCTAATCCGTGATTTTGTCCCAACTTTTTAATGCAAAAATATTTCTATTCCTGTTTTGTTTTGATAGGTGAAGACAGCTGAGATCACAAGCCACTGCTGAAACCAGTGGGAGGCTTTTTCCTGCTTTCAGATGGTCTTTATTCACGAAGAGGAAAATAAACATTTGTAGTGGAAATTTGTCTCCATTTTTGCAAAGAGCTCAAACGTGTCTAGAAGTTATCTGACGTAGGTCACTCCATGCTCACCTCCTGTCACAGCAGATGCTTCTCCAGTCCTATAGAGTTGTGAACCAACAAAATGTTCTGTTATTTCCAGATTTTCCTTTTTTAATGCAGGATAAAACACGTTACAGATCCTCCTCAGGGAAAAAGAAAATACATGGAGAAAGGCATGTGCAGCCAGATTTCTACATTCTACCTCTTTGTTGAACAAATGGTCCCTGGGCCAACATGAGCATATGGATTGCTTTGTTGGAGAAGACAAATGTGCTTTTAAACAATCCTGGCCTGAGACAGATTGATGCCACT
This sequence comes from Acanthornis magna, assembly GCA_036785705.1. Lineage (NCBI taxonomy): Eukaryota > Metazoa > Chordata > Aves > Passeriformes > Acanthizidae > Acanthornis > Acanthornis magna. The sequence goes on from JAWUZG010000097.1 coordinate 1,008,837, forward strand.
GCAAATTATTTTTAATCCAGATGAGATTTCCATATGGTGAGTCAAGAGGTATTTGCTGTGCCACTTGGGGAAAAAGGTACAGGAAAAGGTCATGGGCTCTGAGTAAGATATAAAGGCAGATGAGCATCTTTCATATGTGAATTAAAGGGAGAGAGAGGCTGCCCAGGGAAAGGATTGAGTCACCATTCCTGAAGGAACACAGGCCACCAGCACTAGAGCAGCTGGGAGAGGTTTTGTTGTAAGGAAACTGCAAGGGTAGATCACCAAGGGCCACATTTAGCCTCCCTCATGACCTGAGCAGTGCCAGTGGGATTGAATGGGACATGAGCAAGCTGGAGATGGCTCCTTGTGAAATGAGATTCTCTTCAGTACGAGGAAGACTGCCAAAATGTGTCCCTTTCATAAAAGTATTTGGAATGACTTTATTTCATATTGATGCAGTGCTGTGTATGATTCTGTGGCTATTCTGAATGGATGCAATGCCTGGAAAGAGAAAAAAGGTGAGAATTCTCAGATGTCAGCTGCTGAAATGATTGTTTTGATTGTCATATTGGACTTGGGGTGAATTCTGTAACTACACTGGGCGTATATCCAGTTGAACAAATGAGGATGGACCTGAGTGGAGATAGAGCCTTGTTCCTGCCTTCTCCCCAACTTTCCAGAGCTCTGGGAGGCACAGGATAAACTGTGGGAGTTTTTGTGGGGCCTCCTGCATCTCATGCTAGAAGTGGCAAGACTGTCCCAGTTCCACCAGCCTGGTGTTTCCACAGGGCAGAGGCACCTGTAGGTTGTTTTAATATCATAACAACTCTCTGATGACTCGAAATCTCTCTCAAATACCTCTAAAATCTCCTTGCAAGAGTTCGCATGAAAATACTTAGAGAACTCGGTTTGAAATTACAACTTCAGGTCAAGAACTCCTGGTAGAACATTAAGGCTCCGGAAGAGGCCAAAGGAGATGGGTTTTACAGGATCCAGCAAGTTTCCTACAGACTGTGAGTGCTTTTGAAATGACAGCAGACTATTGGCAAAGGCAGGCCTGTCAGGAAAGGCTTTGACATCAGCTGCATTAAGTGGACATTGTCAAGTAAGTTCCAGGGATGGTTTCTAACCTTTATGACTTTCCTTAACAGTGTTCCTTTTAAGGTGAAATTGGGATCTGATTTCTAGCTCCTCTCACAGTGAGTAAACCCATCTCCTTTCACCTGGCAGTCCTTTATTGATTTTCTTTCCTTATTACTAATGGTTCTTGAAAATAACTTGAAGTTTATATCTGTGGCCTTATGCCTGCACTTGCACTATGTCTGGTGTTGTGGTTTTTCTGAAAATAAGCTTTGCTGCCTGTTCACACACCATCTGTTGCCTTTAAAAAAGGCATTAGGTAAGACTTGCCAGATAGTCAATGACTCTCTTTACATCTGCCTGCAATCCCTTTCTAAAGCCTGTTGGCCTGTGCTGTCCCTGCCTCCCCAAAATAATAGTGTAACAGGGCAGATCCTTGAGTAAGTGCCACACTTCATGGACAGGTGTGTGTACATAACCTAACACAGGAATAATGTTTATGGGACCTGCATTAAACATGGCTTTTTAAAAAGCATTCATTTTTGTTGGAAGAAAAATTAAAATAAATGGAGTGCAGAGGCCATTTCTCAGTGGATTGTGACCACTCTCCCTCTCTTGCAGCTCCCAGATGTCAAATTTTGGTTAAAATCAGTCTAAAAAACTTGAGATTTTACTGCCTCACAAGCTTGATGTGCTCCATTTTGTAAGTGCAAAGTAACTCCTCCTTAGCCTTACCATTTTTGTATGCCTATTAACACTTTTCTATCTGCTTTCTCTATGAAAGGATTTGTTCAGGGTGCTGCAGTTTAACACATTAGGACAGCAGCATTTTGGCTTCTCCATCACCATATTTTGTAGTTAAATTCCTCAAACTGCTGCAGTTATGTTAATGCTACACCTTCCCACTTGATTTTTGATTTTATTGCCGATCCTACACCATTCCTTTAGGATTGATAACCACCCCTGGTACTCAGTGGCACACAAAAATTGCAGTTTGATTATCTGTGGCTCTCCCTGATGCATGCCAGGGTGCTCCATTTCACTTCTCCAGTGTGCTCATTATGTTAGGATGAGCACAGCTGTCACTCTGGATTTTCTATTTCCTCTATTTTTGCATTTTTTAAAGCTCTGAGAACACCAGGCAGGCCCAACCTGAGTGTTTGCATTGTGCTTCAGCTAAACCAGACTTCACCTACTTCCACCAGAGACTCGAACATCGCTCTCCAGCAACCAACATGAGCTAAAGCAATCATCCTCATTAATTTCCACTGAAGTAAAAGGCAGCACAGTGCAGATATAATTTTTCCTGAAATCTGAAATCTGTTAGAGGGTTTTTTTTGTTGTTTTTGTTGGGGTTTCTTTTGGTGGGGGGGGGGGGTTTGGTTTTTTTTTTTTCTTTTTGGTTTTTTTTGGGTTTTTTTGTTTCAGTGGACTTCTAGTCATGCTATAAGCCTAAGTATTTATTAATTTTCACTGCTCTGCCTGGGCATGGACACAAACTCTGTGGCACGGCATGGACCCCTGCACTTCGCTCTGAGCTGGGCTTTAGCAGCCGGGCCCTCTGAAAGAAATGTCTGGGACATAATAAAACCAAACAGGAAATACACATGAAAAATTGCCAGCACTGAGGAGGACTTTCTTTCATCTGCCTTAGGATTAGCACAACGGTGTTTTTATTTGTGTCTGAGTGCAGTGGGGAAGGGATGGTGAGTGGAAGCCACTGGGTAACAACAGCAAAGCATTTGCTTCGAGTCTGATGGCTTTTGTCAGAAAGGGCTGCTGATTTCTACCTGGAAATATTTTGGGGTCTCAGATCTGATTTCTGGAGGTGTCCATGGTAAACTGGGGGTTGGAATTAGATGATCTTTGAGATCCTTTCCAAGCCAAACCATTCTGTGATTGTATGAAATTGAATTTGTGCTGAAGGAGGAGCTCAGACCCCTAAGCCTGGCTGCAGGACTGGGCACTGCTCAGAGCTTGGTCCCTTCCATGTGCCGTGGGCACTGTTCCCATTCTCCTGCTGCAGTCGCTCATCGCTCTGAGCAGCACCAGCTCTGGAGTTTCTCAGTTTTTCTGGTGACATGTGTGCTCTCAGCTCTGCGCTTCCCAAGAGGACAGGGCTGCCAGTCTCATGGGATGGGGTGCAAAGGAGCAGGGCCTGTGCTCCAAGCTGGGAGGATGCTCTGCTGCCACTTGCTCCCTCCTGGCACTTCTGGAAATGCTGGCTACGGACGTGGCTTTTGCAAGGAGTTACATCTTCAAATCGGTGTGTGCTGGCACTGTGGTTTCCTGCTTGGGGAATGAAATCCATAATAAGACAGTCTTGTGGCACTACTATTGGAAAATATACCAGTTTACAGATTTTTATATAATTTTAATCAAGGGTTTTGTTCGCCTTTGCCCTAGGTGGAAGAATTTTGAGTTTCTTTCCAGGGTATTGCTCCACCAGGGGAGGTCTGATGAGCTTGACATATCAGCAGATGGGGAGTAGCCCAAAAGAGATACCCAAAAGATAATGACCATCAGCAGAACATCAACAGCCACCAACAAACAGCCTTGAATATTGACCCCCGACAACACCAAGGAATATCTACCCCTGGCAGGGATGGAGACACCTGCTCCAAGAAAGGCTGAAAAGGAAATCAAGGAGTGATGACCTAATTAGAAATCTAATCTGAAGAAATCCAGATCCAATAGGAAACCAAATTCTAAGAACTACACAACTTTGGACCAATGAGAACCAATGAAGTTCTATGGGTTTTGACAGCACAAACTTTGGGGAAAATCTTGTAAAATTCATGTGTCATGGAATGATTTTCTCTGCACACCTGGGCTATGTGTGGATGAAATGATTTCTGTTGCACATCCTGGCCAGAAATAAAGTAATGCCTTGACTCTCTAACACTAAAATTTTGTCAGAGGGTTTTTATTTCTCCCGCAGTTTCGGTGACACTGCCAGGGTACCCAAAGGCAGCTGCAGGTAACAGAGTGCCCTTCGAGTTCACCTCTGAGCGTCTGAATTGCTGCGATGTGCAAAACTGCAGGATGCAGGGAGAGGCTTTGGTGAAAAGACACAATTTCTCCAGCCGCAAAGGGAGCTCACAGGCAGCTTCCCTTCCCCTGTGGGCTGCACTTCCCATCTCCAGGGGCTGCAGCACATCGTCTGTCACTCAGGGAAAAGTCAACTCCTGAGGACTGCGGCCACGCTGCAACTAAAACAGCACTCCCCGTGAAGATGGAAAAATGGGAGCAGAGAGAGAAGCAGTGAATGGGAGGAGGGAGACTGCAATAAGTCAACAAGTTCACAACTCCACTTTGACGAGGCTTTTTACAGAAATACTTCATAAAAAAGGGATAATTTTAAGGCAATTCGATCACCTCAAAGCACTTAAAGTCAGTATGACCTTTGGCTTTTTGATTTTTGCTATTTTTGGCTGTTGGGTGAGATGTAGAGATCCAGCTGATCTATAAGGTAAATTCTCAGTTGCCATGGCAATGTGTCTCATTCATGTTCTCAGTTTGAAGAGAGATTGTTCCATGCTGCTATTTCATGTCTAGGGCAATATTCTTTGGTGGCAGAATTTCTTTGTTTCAGTACATTAACGCTACAACTCTGTACTTCCTTTCCCAGCTTACGGAAACATGGCTCAGCCTGAACATTCCTCTGTAAAAATACAGTTATTTGCATTTTTTTTGTTGTAAGAACATTCCTTAAGTCTGGAGGTAAATGTTGATCCTTTTTGATAGCTTGGGTGCAGCAACATCCTGACGCTGCGAAGATTCACCATTAAGTGAAAACGAACTGGAATCACTCCACCTTTGCTTCCGTGTGGTTTGAACAAACTAAAGTATCTCCTGAACTAGCAAGTCTTATAAAAGAAAAGCAATTTCAAAGTACATCCTACCTAGAGCGTATATCTTACATATTAGATTTCTCCAGATCTCCATGTGCTTTCAGTCAATTCAGATTCAATTCCTAAGGACTGCAAATTCCTAATTTTGATCAATTCTCACTTAAGGCCACAAATGGAATTTCTCCTGCTCCTTTTGCCACCTTCAGTTCTTCGTTTGTCACACACCACCTTCACCTCTTTCCTGAGGTTGGGGGGCCAAGCAGGAGCAGGCATCCTGGTTTCTGTGGGTGCAGTCTGCAGCAGTGGGGTCAGGCTGCAAAACAGCCCTGGAGGGTTAGGAAAGCACAGAGACAGGAGCTGGCCAAGGGCCGTACAGCTTGGAGGGTTCACAGAACGGAGGGCTCCTGTATTTGGGTGAGAAGGACCCTTTTCTGGTCATGTTCCCCATTTCAGTGGCATGTGACCTTCGTTGCCTTTCTAACCTGCTTGGTTTCACCGAGCTCAGCTCTCTCTGCTGCGTCACACGAGGGTGCAGCACCTGTGGCACTTGGCACAGCGCTTCTTCTTCTTCTTGGGGTGGAAGATGGTCATGATTGCCTCGTCAAAGACAGTCTTAAGGCCTTTCTGCGTGAGGGCTGAGCACTCCAGATAGCACTGGGCTCCGATCTGAAAGAGAAGAGAGAAATTGTGAGCACCCACTGATGGGAGAGACAGAGTGATCCTGTTCCAGCATCTTTCTGCATTTAGAAAGGGGTCAGACCATTTCTCTGTTTGGTACCTGGCTGCCTGTGGGATGAAGGGACAAGCTCACATGGTCATCCAGAGCAAGAGAGCAGGAATCAGCACCAACATGAGTGTCTCCCCCCATGTGGGTGAGTGGGGAGTGGGAATTCCCTGCACGACCCTCCATGTTGCACCCATGGGTGAGTGCTGGACCAGGAGCTTGGCCTCCTGCCTGTGCAGCTGGGGAGGCTTCCAAGGAGATGCGGGGCTGTAGCTGAACCCCATCACACACTTGGCTCTTCTCCCCTGAACTGTTACTGTTGTGTCCTGCCTCCTCCAATGCTGGGGAGTGGCTTTGAGCTGATTTCTGGGAATGGGGAAGCTCATTTTGAGACGGGAGTCACCCGGGTGTGCTGGCATGGCACAAACACACACAGAGTGGGGGGAAAGCAGCCTCAGCTTGTTCAGCAGCCTTGTGGCTTATTCAGCTCGTTCTGCTAACTGATACTCTTGTTTTGAGGGCCAGGGCCAACAATAGCACCTATGGGATATAAGGTGGACAAGGCCAAGGTCCAGAATCCTGCATCCCAGGGCTTGGGGAGTGCTGCTGTCCCCCCACCTTGCCAGGAGAAATGTACAATGCCAGAGAAACTTTGGGAGAACCTTCTCTGCTGCTTGAAGTGCAGTGGATAAGTGAGAATCAAGTTGTCTGTGCTTTTGTAGGATAGGGAGGAGTTTGACAGGAGGTGACTGCAGAGAAGGGTTTGCCACATGCATCTCCTGGCAAGAAACACTTGGCTTAGGTAAAATAGGCAGTAAAATCTGTTTTGATGCCCATTTTCCCCCTGCTGCCCTGTGTTCCCTGATGCTTTGCTGACAACTCGGCCATGGCACCTGCCAGAGATGAAGAAATATTTGGATAGTTCTCTCTTACACACGGTGAGATTTTTGGGTCCAGCCTCTTTGAACAGAGCCTTTAACCACTGTCTGGGACAAATGTGCCTTGGAGGAGCCTTGAATGAAAGAAACTCAGTGGAAAGCTGTGATCAATCAGCTTGATGGGACCTCAGCAGAAGCTGTTACCTCCTTTGCCAGCTTCACTCCGTGCTCGTAGGTGAGTGGCTTCTCCTTCATGTAAAGCAGCCGTGCCAAAGTTTTGGGATCATCCCGGAGATCAATCTAGTAGAAAACACATGAACTCTGTGCTGTAATTCCTGAGGCAGATATTCATGGCTTTACAGAGCCACATCAGGGCATCTGTCTTCCTCTATGCAGGTGATACTTCAGAAATTAATTACACATGTACTTATCTTTTTTCTTCCCCACCCAGTTTACCATGAATTAGTTCTCCTTGGAAAGTGTCAGTGGAAGCCTGAGCCCTGCTGGAAGGGGAGGCTGCTGCAACCCTGCACTGCATCACCCAAACCCCACCCTGACGGGCCACACAGCTCAGCCTGACTGACTTGAAACAAAATCCTTTATTTCCACAGAAAACATCAAAGTGAAGTATTGTGGCATTTCAAACCCGTCCGTTTTCAGACTGCGCTATCCAAAGGATAATGTTTTTATTTTTAAATGGATGTTTAAGATTATTCCAGTGTAGAAAACAAAGCCATTTGCCTTTCCTGTGGCATGAAGATTTTGGTTGTGACCAGAATTTGATCTGTTTCTCTAACTTGCCTTAGATTACTGTCAAGTATTCTGACATTTTCCAGGTGGTCGTATCCCAACCCTCTCAGCCTCTAACCACTTTGTGTCTTGGAAGCAAACCCATATTTAAGGCATTTTTATTTGATTGATAGATTTGTCGATTTTAAGGGCAAAATAAAGTGTTTTGGTCATTCAGTCTAACAATCAGAGTAATACAAGCAGGATGGTGAGTCATCAGCTGTAATGTTGATGTAAGAGCATAAAGGGAGGCTACTTCCTTCCCAAGTCATTTGGTTAATTGCTCCCATTCTTAAAATCTAGTTTGAAGTTTAGCTTTAGCTTCTAGCCACAGATTTTGATTTTTTTTTTCTCCTCATTAGAGACCTGTAAGAAAACTTTTCTCCCTATAGGTATTTATGTCTCATTGCCACATTAATATAATTTGAATAAAAAGATGGGATGAGCTTTGCCAGTCTGGACATCTGCACGTTGGCTTCCATTCCCAGAGCCTGAGTTTTCCTCTAATGGGAAAACCTGGCTGCATTTCCCATGAGTTAAACAGGAAACCTCTCCAGATGCTCAGGGGAAGCCTTACCTGTGTTCCTATGAGAACGTAAGGCACGTTGGGCATGCAGACTTTCAGCTCGGGCACCCACTCCTCCTGCACGTTGTGGTACGAGGCAGGATTCACCACTGAGAAGCAGATGAGGAACACGTCTGTGTTGGGGTAGGACAGGGGTCTCAGCTGGTTGTAGTCCTCCTGCCAGGGGAGAACAGAGAGTGTTAAGGTGGTGGGGAACTGCAAGTGGGGGAATCAGGTGGATTTTGATGAAGCAGTCAACACTGTCCATACTCATGGACATTTCTAAACTCCAGGGGACTGCTGGAGAGGGGGAAATCCACCCCTCACGGGCCAAGGGTGCTGATTTTCCAGCACTTTCACCCAAAGGAGCTGAAAGAAGCCCCATCCCTGGCAGTGTACAAGGCCAGGTTGGACAGGGATATGAGCAACCCCGTCTAGTGAAAGGTGTCCCTATCCCTGGCAGGGGCAGGCTTGGAATCAGATAATTTTGAAGGTCCCTTCCACCTCAACCCCCCTGTGATTCTGTGAGCACGTTTTGTCTGTGTGTGAGCTATCTGTGGAGGTGTCGGTGCCGAGGCTGACGCTGACCATTGCCATTGCAGCCATGCCCGGAGCTCAGCAATGCCACTCAGCAGGAAACACTCAGCCTGGAAGCAGAAATCGGATCAAATCCAGCCTGCAGAGCCTGGGTACATCCCTCTGGGGGATTTAGTGCTTCCACAGGCCCTGGATGGTGGAAGGAGAGATGTTTTCTTCATGGGCTAGTGGTGAAGAGGGTGAATTTTCAAGCAGCTCGAAGTGCAGCTGTGATATGTCATGAGCTGTCTTTGATGGTTGAGTTTCAAGGAAAAATTTGGGTCTGTTTTCAGGCTTGAGAAGCTGAGAGCGAGCAGAGGTTTTGCAAGCCATGTGAAAGGGATAGCCTGGCTCTTTCTGACAGTGAGAGCATTTGTAGCTGTGTCTGGTGGGTACTGTTCAATGAAACTGTTAGAAAACTTCAGTGCAATAAAACAGATGCATTTTAGAGGGGATACATCTGTTCCAAAGGCTTTTTTGGGGGGTCCAGAATTAAAAAAGGGGGAAGGAACACAAAGCCGGAGTGTGGGAAACAATAGTACATGCTGCTGTCAAGCCTGACTGCAATGTAGATCTGCAGTTTTTAGTTTCTGCATTCTGGACAAGTTTCAGATCTCTGCAGTCTGGGTGCTTTTGGTTATAACTGTGTGAAAATTCAACTGGTGCAGATTTGCTTTGCAGATCCCGAATATTTAATAGAAGGAAATAAAACTAATAAAAGGGGGAAATGAAGGGACCGGGGTGTTGTTTCTGAGACTTGAGAACATTTATTTTAGGCAGGGAAAACCCACACTTGGGGCAGGAGCAATACAAGCTGCTGCCTGTCCTGCAGGAGAAAGTGGTGCAGGACTGTAGCACTGTGTGTCAGATTTGATGATGTTTCAGTTCAGCCTTGCTTTGGTTGGGTCAACAAATGAGAGGGAAAAATTGTGAATTGAGACTGGTAAATCACCTTTCTGAAGTCTCTTGTTCACTGACTATATAGTGATATGTTGGCCCAGACCACTTCTGAACCAACACTTGTTTTCAAAATGCACTAATGAATTACTCAAAAAGAGTTTGCACCAAATGCTTCTAAAAAAATCCCCAAAACTTTAATTATTTATTCTGAAAGGAAGCATGAGCCCTAATTTAGCTCTGTTTCATGAAAGAGAAGTTTAAAAAAACATTCTAAAACACAAACAAAATATTTTGCTTTGTCTAACTGAATGTTCATTGTCCCGAGCCCACTTTGACAGGAGGAATAAAATCCCAGCTATTACCTGCAGCCCTCACAGCCACGGGATTTGGGGTAAAGAGTATTTTTCAACTGACTTATGTCTTTACAGTGGCATAGCAAGGGTGGATCTGAAGAAGGATTTACAAGAGGAGACGTTTGGATATATCACCTCCCAAGAAAGTGTACTTTCTACATTTAAGGAATAGCAGGAAAACCCCTCAGAGACATTTGTGGGAACATCAGCGCTGCAGTTCATGAAGAAACAAAGCCGGTGACAGGAGATTTATTCAAGGCCCTGGAGATGTCACTCAGCTCTCAGCAGAGGAGTTAATAGAGGCAGAGCAGATGCCAAGGTGATGGGATCAGAGGAGAAATTGCATTGTAGAGACAGTTTTATGTGGATGTTGTGGGTTAGGAAAGCTTGACCTGATTATGGGACGTTATTTTAACCCAGAATAGCAAAACTGAGATTAAGATTGTCACAGCCAACACAGGCTGATACAGGTGCTTGGCAAGGCCCTCTGTTTTTGGTTTAAATGCTGCAAATCAGGCTCCTGGATCAGCCACGTGGTGGCAGCAAGCCTCAAGGAATCCTCGTTTAGTCGATTTGGGAAGAATTTGGCTAAATATAGGCAGTTTCAATATTCCAGACGTGCATATTTAGAGGGGCTGGGACTTACTGTACCATTAAAATCACAGATTAAAGCCATGAGTGCTCTGCCTGGCTGTGACAGCTACAGGAGCATGCATTTAATTGTATTTTCCTTGTTCCTTCTGAATCCCTAGAAAATCCTTTTTCAGGAAGAGCATTCCTGGTTCGAGTTATTAGCACAGAGCATTATATAAGCTGTAAGCAGGGACAGCCATGCATCTCATAGCAGAGGTCTCACCTCCCACCAGGGCACATGGGATTTTTCAGGCAGGTTAAAACACAAATTTCATGGATAAGAGTCGATCTGGGCTCCTCTACGTGTACAGGAGCCTCCAGACCACATCAGACAAGGAGCCCTGCTCTGTACCTGCTCTCCAGGAGAAGGCTATAAAACTTTGCAATGGGCCTTTAGGAGATATGGCCCTGCAGGGTCATTTCTCATTCAGAGATGGCTGAAGTCAAGGAAATTAATATGCAAAAGGTGCTGGACATTTGCATGGGTATGGGGCATATCCAGGGGTGCTGCAGCGAGTGACAGTCGTGTTTGGGAAGGGACATGAGTCCTTGTGGGCTTGGGCTGTGGCTGATCAATAATTTATTTTCCCAGCTGTGCTTGCATTGTGCTGCCTGCTATTTAGGGAGCGTGAGGCTTCCCAATTAACATTTCCTGGCCACTGGTTTGGCATGGAAATGCCAGTGCTAGACCAGGCCTTGATGAGTTACCTGCCTGTGACCTGCCAGGGTCCTCTTGCAGACAGGAGGGTCTCCCTCTGCACTGTTTGTGCCTTTCACAGCAGTCATGGCCAAAACCAGTACACCACCTGCCTGTGACTTGCCAGGCTCCAGATCAGAGGGTGCTGCTCCCTCCCTCTGTCGCTGCCATCAACTCACAGTGTTTGGGCCCCAAAAATGCAGCAAAACTGGCTTATTTTTTGTTTTCATGTTGCAGCTGTGCTGATCTCTTGTCCACTCTGCTAAAGCATTTTGCACCTGAGTCCAGCCCAGCAAAAAAACCACATTTTTTCCTTCTAGGACTGCTTGTGCCAGGGATACAGAAAGCCAGATACCTCAAATCTGGGGTCTCTGCCAACTCTCCCTTCAGGCTGACAGAGGGTCCTGCTGCAGGAGTACATTTTCCAATTGTTATTTCATTAGCATATGTTTTATAGCATCGCAGTGTCAGGGGCTATTTCTGGCTATGACTTCACACTGATGCCTTTGGAAAGCCACACAACACAAGGAGAAGGAGGGAGGAAACAACCCAGATGATCTGTTGTTATAACTGGAGCATGTGGGAAGCATCATCCCTCCAGCCTCCACGGAGACAATCTAGTCACCAAGGGCTGATTCACACTCTGAGCTCTGGCTAGATGGCCACGTCCTCTGGACCAGGGTCTGGCAGGGACATGAGTTAGAGAAAGGGTTTGGAGGCAGGTGGTGAACTGGCTGCTTTGAAGGAGGGGATGGCAAAACGGTGTGGAGGAATGGATGGAGGGGTGAGGCTTGTCAAAGAGACAGCTGAGTGTTCCTTCTGGCTCGGGAGGACAAATGAGAGGAGGTGTTGCTGCGGAAATGGGTGGCAGGTGGAACTGTCAGCCCTACAAAACAAGCAGGAATATTAAGGCACTGGGTGGAAACTGACTGGGAACTGAATATAACTCCAGTCTGGCTTGCAAAGGCTTGCAGGGCTGACGGATCGTGACACAGGCTCTGAGCTCTGTGTGAACACAGAACAGAAGACTGAACAGCCTTTGGACATGGGGCAAGGACTTGGGCCATATTTTGGGACTGGCTTTTGGATCATCTGTTTGTACCATGTGAATAGAAAGGATGTGTGGTCTGAAAGGGCCACCAAACTAGTTAAGGAGTGACTGCTGCTGCCTACAGAAACATGATAGGAATAAAATTAAAGAAAGTGAAACCCAAAGCATCAAAGCCCCAGTCCTGCTGAGAGCAGGTTTTTCTGGAAGTGACAGTCTGTTCTGGTGTGGGTTTTTTGATCTCTCTGCATAGTGCTGCAAAGCATATTCTCCAAGAAGTGGCCTTTTGCAGACAGGAGGGTCTCCTTCTGCACTGTTTGTGCCTTTCACAGCAGTCAGTCGTGGCCAAAACCAGTACAGCCAAGAAAAGCTCCTGGTGAAAGCAAAGCCCTACATCCAGAGCTGCTGGAAGTCAGAGAGAGTGAAGCAAGTTCCCAAATCTGCTTTCTCTCCTGCTGGCTCCGGTGTCAGCTCCGACTGGAGGAGCCGGGGGATGTGGGTTACAACATTCCCAGGCTGTGAGGAACCTGGAACCTGCCCCCTCTGCTCTCAGCAGATGATTTTCTGCAAGGTTTCTGTGCAGACTGTGTCCCTTTCTTTATTTTGTCAGTCATTGAAATTTGGAGTCAGGAGAGGGTAATTTCACCACAAAAAATATGTTGCTCCCTGTACTTTCTTCTGCCCTTCTACTGGCAGAGCAAAGCAGTTAGAAATCATTTCTCCTCTTCTCCAGGGGGTGAAATTGCTCTGCAAACTTTGAGTGCAATCACACCATAGCAGACTGTGGACAGTGGAAACAGTAAAAGCATTCTTTCTGTAAGTAAGCATGGGATACAGACTCTTTTGCAAGGGGCACCCTTGTCCTTGGAGAAGAATGTTGGGATGGATGCTGATCTGGCTGGGTTATCACTTAAAAAGTCAACAGTGATAGGCTGCTGCTCTATTATATTAATTTTCTGATCTTGAAAATGGGAATTCTTCTCTGTATCTTCAATGCCACCATGTAGTAGAGGTAAGAAAACACTGACTACACAAAACATCGTATTTGCAGTAGGAGGTGGATGTATGGGAGGCTAAACGGCCTCATCAGGCTTTGGTTTTTTGATTAGACAAAATACATTCTTAGGGATGAGCGTATTTGTGTGTGTTTTACTGCTGAAACAGGATGAAAACAAACGTGGGAAGGTCAGCAGTTCAACCATTACAATTCACAACTGATCATTAGTATTTGTAAAAAAAACCCAACAAACTTCACCAACATCATGAACAACAAGCTCTGGTGTACGATAGTAACTAACAAACAATGGGAAAGGAAAATGATAAATGTTTTGCAGTAGTTTACCTGCCCTGCAGTGTCATAAAGCCCCAGCAAGTGTTGTTGTCCTCCCACAGTCACGGTTACTGGAAGAGAGAAACAAGAAATGTTGTTTATGGACAACCCAATCTCATTTTAATATATTTTAATCCTGAAATGCCAGTAGACCCATTAGCAGATGTCCTGCAATGGGCATTCTGAACCAAGCATATCTATTCAACCCAAACTGAGGGCAACCTAAGTCACAACAAAAGCAAATCCTTTATGCCAAGCTCTTATTTCTGTACAGACAGCCAAGGGTGATGAGCTGCACACGCCGCTGCCATCAGGGTCCCAGAGACAGAGGGACATTCGCCTCTCTCAGCAGCCACCAGCTGAACATCCTGGGCTTGAAAGCATAGGATTCCTGCCTCCCCTCCACGGGCCTTGGGGTGGGTTTGTAATGGGTCATTGGGAGGGGTTTTTTATTAATTTATTTCTTCCAAGCATTCAGAAGTAGCTGATGTTTGGTGGGTCAGTGGAGGTGCAGCTGTCCTGCCCTGTGCCATCACTGGTGAAGTGGCAGTTCTTAGTACCTGGAGCTCTGGGGTGGATGATGTGGAGGACAGGACGGAAGAGAACCATGAATATTTTCAGGGATGTTGACCAGCTTCTGTTGCAAATGAAGGAAAGCATGGCTTAGTTTGTTGATCACATCCAGCATGTTTACTCCTTTAGCAGAATTCACTTTGAACTTCATTTTGAACCCGTTGACACTGACAAAAATATTTTCTCATTGCCTTTGGATGAACCCCATTATTAGCTGATTCCTGTAACCAGTGTTATTTCGTGTAAAGGACATGATCTGGGTTAATGACATTTAGTTAACCAGTTAATCTGCTTAAATCATTACCACTCAGCTGGAAAGAAAGGGGGCCAGTCAGTTCCACCCATTAGTCAACAGGAAACCTTCAAACATTTGTCAGGAAGGTTGCTTAAAATAATGATATTGTTGCAGCATATGGACTATTACTTTTTTTAAACATCAGGACAAATGGCTGAGCACAGGAATGAGCACGGAGCTGTGTCAAGGATGGGGGAAGAGGCTGGGACTGGTGCCCATTGGCTGATCAGAACTTGTGATTAATGAGGACTGGGAATGAGTAATATTATTCTGGACAAAAAAGACACTTGAAAACATCACACAGGTTCTTGTTGATTTTTTAATTTAATTTTTTTTTTATATTGATGAAACTTACGTAGTAAAAAAGCAGCTATGAATTTATGGAATTTAATAGCTCCTGCACTGGGGAACAATGTTCTGTTTGAAATCTCTCAGACTCGGAGTCTCTGCCAGTGTGGCTGGACAGGCTGATTATTCAGCAGCTTTCCTTGCTTGCAAAGCGACACGGTGACGCTGTCAGCACAGAAACAAAGCAAACCTGACATACCAAGGCTGAGTGAGGACCAGACTTGCTGATGAGAGCAGGATGGGCTGCACTCACATGCCGCTGGGGCTGCTTTGTGATGGGCACTGGAAGGGGAGGTGGGGAAGGGGACAGAGCTCCCTCTCCTCATCTCAGAGGTAGCTCATGCACTGTGCAGCTCCCAGGGGAACTCGTGGACATGGGGCATGGATGCCCAAGGGTGGAAGAGCCCGGGGAAGAAGTGCAAGGGTGGGGAGATGGACACCAACACAGCAGGAGACAGTCCAGGTGCCCCATCCCCTTCCTTCTAACCGACTTGAATAAAATAATTTAAAATAATCCTCCCTGGCACCCTGTTTTTCAACTTCTTGTGGTGTAGGGAATCCCAGAAAGTCCCAGCAGAGGTAAGAACTGTGTAAGTTACTGGCAGCACTCTTGCTTTTCTCAGCTCCCTTCTCAGAAGCAGTGGGGTTACAGGTGGTCCGGCACAGCTCACCGGAGGCAGCAGGAAATGTGCTTTTTTCCCCCCAGTTGCAACCTTGGCAAGTCTTCAATCTGCCCTTGTGCCAAGAAATGCAGGAAGCAAACCTGTTCTGCAGATTTTACTCTGCTCAAGGACCAGCTGTGGGAAGATGTACCCTTCAGCTGAAGGCAATTTTCCAGCTGCAATGCACAGCTGACCGAGGTGGAGTTTAGGAGGTTTCTAGGACTGAGAACAACACTTGCACGGTCAATCCTTGGTGGAATTTGCATGGAGCCTGCAGAGCTCCTCCAAAGCAGGATGCTGTGTGGCTGTGAGGCACATGGAGGTGCAGGTCAGCTGATATCTGTGACGAATATGAGGAGACATGTGCCATACATCAGTGCTGACAGAGTTATCCAGCTCTGCCTCTCCTCTGGCTCACCCTGAGCACAGGCAAATTGGGCTGGGTCATGTTGGCAAAGATCAGCTCAGGCCTTCAGTGCTTTAAAAATTTAGAAGTTGCCCTGAAATTTAATCTGCTGTGATGCTTTGCTGGCCTCTCTCTTTCTTGGTGGCATCTGACTGACAGAGATGAACTAGCAAAAAGCCCTGGTGCAGATAAATATTGCTGCTGTGTTCCAGTAATTAATATGGTTTGGAGATAAGCTGTTTGCATAGAGGACCAGTCCATCTCGTGTGTGCTGTGTTTGCCAGAAGGATGCAACTCCCAAATTCTTATCTGTGCTTTGTGGTCCATGGAGCCACGGTGGATGTTTTGCAGCAGGTCTGTGGAGCCGCACACTGAGCAGTGATTGATGCTTTGTGCGGCTCAGTTTGGCTCTTGGTCACCTCTGGGAAATGCTCAGGGGGAATAAAGAGATTGGTGGTGTCCTACCATTACTCTTCCCTCACACAAGGGATAAGAAATGCAAGGGCTTTTGGAGAAATACATCCTGTGTCTACCCAGCTCGCATATCACATTTTAATTCTCCTTGTAGCATCTTGCCTCTTATGGGTCCTGCTGTGAGTTTCTGCATGGCACCAGGCCTATACCTTTATTTTTTCTCTTTTTATCTCTTTCTTTTCCTCATTTTTACTTTTTTTTCTTTTTTCCTCCCTCCCCTGCTTTTCCTTTGGCCCATCCATCTTTATATTTTCTTTCTTCTTGTCGGTTGTTCTGACCTGTCTTACCATCAGAGGATATTCTTCCTGCCCACATCACCTCTCCAAATTTGCAGCAAGCACCTCAGCAAAACTGCCTTGTTGGCTAAACCTCAGCAACAGGCAGAGTGCTGTCTTTGGATCCCTGGCTCTGAATGCAGAGGGGACCAAATGGATCACACTGGCAAATCAAATGACCCCTGGCTCTTGAAACAACCGTATCTAGATTAATGTGTTGGTGCTAAAATTTCCACTACACTTTCAAGCAGTGAGAACAAATGTCAGAATAAGTGGCTTTTGCCTGTGAAAACATCATGGTGGTTTTTATACCAAGAGTTTATCAGTCTGCCTCTGTCAGGCAAAAGGCTGTTCAGAGTATCCACTTGGTGGGTTGTATTTATGAGCTGAGATTGCCCTGCTAGATTTGCAGGCCTTACTTTTGGCTTTATTCCAGTTTACTCTTACTTACCCTGTTATTATCTTTTCCTGTTCCCTCCATGGACAGGGCTATGGGAAGCCAATGCGGAATTCCTTCCCAGTCACTGGGGTAATGCAGGCTCCTTTATGGGATTGTGAACTCGGCTTTATGAGCAGTCTTGGAGTAACAAGACAAATATGAAATCTGCTTGTCATTTACTTACTATATTGATATATTGATTAAGCACCGAAACGACCTGGCCTTTAACACTGAGTGCAGTGGGGACAGCAGTAAAATGAGGCTAAATATTTGCACAGTCCTGGATCTCATTTTGCTCCAGTCTGGGTTGCACCAGCTGATGCAGCAGGGCAGATGTTCCCCTCCTTTCACTAGGTGGTTTTAACCAAGTGCAGAATGTGCAAAACACTGCTTTTAAAATGATAGCTAGATCACAAATCAGTTGGGTATTGCTTACTAGAGTTTGAATAACTATTTTGGATAACTTCCAAGGCTTTGCCGCAGGTCTGTGTGTCTGGAGGCTCTACTAATGGACTTCAACACAGAGCTTGAACACCACAGCAGAAGGGCAAGGTGCAGATGGATGTTGTGTGGGATGGACCTGGTGTGTGGACTGTGAACAACTCTGAGCTGGGACCTCTGTTTTTAAATAAGTGCTTAGTTTGTGTTTGTGGGGACAATGTGACAATTTTCGCTGATGTTCTCAATGCCCAAACTGCCCCAGATCCAGCCATCAGTGGCCAATCTTCGCCAAACTCTTCTCCCATTGTGCTTTGTTTGGTGATTTTTTTTGAGACTGAACCGTACCCGTGGAGGAGCCCTTCAGCCAGACAGCAGCGATGTTCACTGTTTACACTGACAGAAATGGGACATAAATTGTCTGCTGCCCTCTCAGAACATCTTAAGTTTGATTAATGGAGCAAAGCAACACATAAATCTCTGCTATGACACCAAACCAGGATGCAATGTCTCAGGCACGCTTAGCTGTGGCATGGCACAGTAGATTCGCACATCACGGGGAATTTTTCCATGCCAGTGAAGAAGTGCTGGCAGAACCCAAAGACTGCAAAACCACCAGCCAGAACACACACAACAGCTAAGCAGAGTCTGATGTGACACCACAAGAAAAAATGTTGGCTATTTATCCTAGTGCCTTCCTGCCAACAAATTAGTGTCCAGCTGCTTCAGGAAAAGATGCCAGGAGCCTTTCAGTGAGGAGATGGTGGCACCTGCCTGGGTGGAAAGACACCAAAGGAAGGCAGTAAAAAAAAAAAGAGTAAGAAAGACCTTAAGGACTAAACCCCATCATCCAGGCCAGGAATGACAATCAGCTCAGCTGAGCTCTGTGACTGGTTGCCACTCTAGCCAGAAGGCTCTCTTGAAGTGTTCCTCCTTGGAAATAGTCCCTTTTGCTTTGGCTGGAAGGCAGTCCTACAATATTTTGTGGCCAACACACCCAGGGCAAATAAGAGCTGGTGTTACAGGACCCTTGGCTCACCGAGAGTCTGCCATTGCCCCAGCCTGGGTCTTTCTTCACTTCCATGGCCATGTCCAGGAATTTGAGTGACTTGATGCTCAAGGAATGTTTCCCCACCCACTCCTTCATAACAAACAAGATTTGATTACAGCCAAATCAATGTTCTACCTCAGACTTACCCTGCAGCTTAGCTGCATTCTTCTGAAAAGAAAATCAAAGGCATTCTGTTTTGCCCTGTAATTGGCCTAAATACCCCATTTTATATGTAAATTTTACTAAATGCTTTTAATTGCTCCTGTGATCATCTACCACCAGTCACACAGACCTCTGAAAGCCAGTGTTTTCCAAAAGAAGGGTGCTGAGTGAACCTCACCGTTTTCTGTCACCTCATCAATGGATGAGATCTATGTTCTGCTGAGCAAATACTTCTGCCCAGCTGATATTTACAATATCTGAAAAACATTTCCAGTCTGCTCCCCATGGTGGGAGCACAGAGAGGCCTCCAGGGCTGGGATTCAGCTGATTTCACTCCGTGTAGCTCTTGGGCTAATGAGGTGGTGAGGAATTCGCTGCTTTGTCTTTAGGCCACAGACATTTAGTGATTTTAAAGCCAGATAGGAATCATAGCATCATTTATTCTGCTCTAAATAGCTTATCTAGTGTCTTCCTATGAGGCATATTTTCTTGTTCTTGTATCTTTCTTGCAGCTGTTTTCCAAATTTTTTTTGTTGAGCAGTTGCTGTGACCAGACAGTGCAGTCTAGCAGTGGTTTCACTAATGATCTAGCCAGAGGTAACACGACTTTCCTATTCCTACCTGTCACCCCGCAATGGCTCATCTAAAGCTCTCATTGGTTGATTATCCTCATTATTTAATGAATCTTGCAGTGCTTTATTCCTTTCTTAAGGCTAAAGTCCAGTCATTCTTGGCTTTTGTATTTGCAAGCCTTTTTATTACATTCTTTTTTAACTCCGTGGTTGTGTGGAAAATCTGGAGAATCTGTAACTCCAGCACCCACTGAGGCATCTCACAAAAGGGATGGGGTACAGTCACGCTCCTGCAATGCTCCCAGAGCATGGAAGTCAACGTCAAAGGCTTTTAGAAGTCAACGTTAAAGGCTTTTGGAAGTCAACATTAAAGGCTTTTGGAAGCCTGGGATTGTCTAGGCAGTGACAAGCTTTTTCAACAGAACATTTCAGGCCAGAGAAGTGATATCTAAACACTTCTCAATGTTTTCTTTCCAGACGTCTCTCCACTGCCTCTAGGCACTGCTCTTCACCTTGGGCTCTTATCTGTCCCACCTGGCAAGGGGCACCACCTCCCCTCTCTCTTGTCCATCCAGGTTTGAAGATTCCAGTGGAATTGGTGGGAAAATGCCCAACCCTGGCTCATGTTGCAGCCTCACTGGGGAAGGAGGCTCTTCCAAATTGTCCCGTCTATTGTCCCATTCTGCAACAGCAATAGCTTCATGAGGATGGTGCCATCCTAGAGGAGGATTCATGGCTTGTGCTGTGTGGTTTTTTTGGAACCTGAGAGGAAAAACGATGCAGCTCTTCACAGCTGGGTGTTTGTTACTCAGAGACAGCAAACAGAGGGGACGTACCAGTCCACCAATCATTTTTAATCAAGCAGCTCAGACGAAATGCTCTGAATCTTTCAAAACACATTGAGAAGTCAGACTTCAGCATTGGCCAGCATACATGACACAGAACACAAAAGCAGTGGAGGCTGATTAGGAAAGTGAAACAGAATGAATTTGGTCCAGAAATGGATGAAAGAGAATGGAAATTCCCAAAGCTTTTAGAACAAGCACAACACTACAACATGAGCCAGCTTCTTCCCAGTCTGGGACATTACTTATTTATAGACAGCATGAATGAAGTTGATTTATCAGAATCATCGACCTCATTGTTCGTAAAACAAGCACTGGAGGATTTCCCCTGCATCTCCATGAATTATTGCTGTGCTCACCAAGCCTTGAACAAATTCAGCTCCACTGATGGCGGAGGCCAAGGACCCTTGGGGTCTCTGCAAGAAAACTGTGCTGAGTTTCTCCAATAACGCAGCACCGAGCGAGCTCTTGGGAGCTCAAGGTTGTGCAAAGCCGTGCTGGATGAAAAGGCAAACACGATCGCAGTGCTTGGGGAATTGAGGAACAATTGACATTGTGTCTGAGAGAGTGTTTTGTGAGATTCCGTTCTGTCTTAAATGAAGGGCTGAGCACCGCCACAGACTGGGAGGTGTTTCCTGAGCGGTTCAGCTCCCTGTGCACCATCAGCTGTCCCCATGGAAGGCACTTCTGTCCCTGAGTTGGAAACTAATAATAACTGCCCGGATAAATGCAGTGTTTTTGCAGGCAAATAGACTCTGTTGTGTGAATTTCAATGGAAACCTAATTGAAGGCCTTTTTGCTCTTTACTGAAAGTTACAGAACTAAATCCAACCAAATGTGAGACAGAGCAACAACTGTAGCATTAAGTAATATAAATAGATAGAATCTGATCATGTTATTTAAAAAAAATGTAATTGTTCCTAAACAATGAGGAAGACTGGATATCATCTTAATCTTGATGGAGGGGAAATGCCCTTTCTGAGACCATGTGATTGTCTGTGACATTGAGATGAATGAAAGAACAAAATTTTGGCTATGACGGTAGTGTAAACCCATTAAAAAAAAAGGCAACATGTAGATTATTTTTTATATTTTTAGCTCGACTAAATATTTTTGAAGTTTCCATCACTCTAGCACAATATTTAGGAATATCTGTTTTTCATAGCTGGATTTATAACTGAAATCAATATCAAAGACAATAAAGCTCTGAGATTATTAAAGTGTAACTGATAATTGGAGTAACTTTATTGGTATTTTAACTAGCTATGCTGACCTGACCTGTAAAAGACCAGATACTACAGCATTTTCAGTTTCTTTTAACACAGATTAAGTCAGTCAGGACTCCTTAATAAAATCTTGAAAGCTAACTGAAGGATGTATTTGGAGTCTCCTAACAGTGATGCTGAGATCATGGTAAGCAGAGAAAGGAGCGGGAATTTTCCACCAAGGACAAAAAGTGTGAATAAAGGGAGAAAAAGTTAGGAATAAAGAGAGTTTTTGATTTTTTTCCTGTCTCCTTTCTACTGTCCATGTGAGGCAAAAGTAATTCCTCTAACTCAACTGTGTGCTGGGGAAAAGAATATCCCCAAAGTTATGTCAGGCATCTGGTTATCAAAGGAACATGAGACTTGGTAAATAGCATCAGAATAAATGGGAGATTAGTGGCAAAATGAGACAAATTGCACTGAAATGTATCCAGGCAATACACAGGGTGTTTCCCAGAGCATGGGAGGACAAGTCTCTCTGTGTGGCTGGGGGGAATCAAGGCAGCTCATCTCTGCACTTCTCACGCTGTTCAAAGGTCAGAATTTAGGGGATTTTTTTCCCTAGAGAGGAGAGGAATGTAGCCTGGAGAGGCAGTGCTGCCTGACAGTGCTCTTTGCTCTAGGTGCTTTTTTAAAACCTGTGGTGATCTGCCTTGGTCTGGGCTAGGTGACAATGGGAGCAGATAATATTGATGGAAAAACACGAAACTCAGCTCTGCAGTGGGTGGGCTGTCCCCACTGAGGGCTGGACCTTCCAGTGATGGAGTGGCTCTGTCCCTGTGACTTACCCTGGCAGAAGGCCCTATCCATCCTGGCAGAGCACTATGGCACATCCTACCTCTGCCAGGTGTGATTCAGGGGGAAAAAATGGATTTTCTGCTTACCAGCATCTTCAACAAAAAGTACAGATACCAAAGCTAGAAAGAAAGAAAAAATTGTCTGTGATATACACAGATGGGGACAAGAGTGTGTTTTCTATAAGAACCTGATATTAGGGGACATATGATTTATAATATAACACAGGAATATGAACCGGGAAATAGCCACAGCTTGGCTGCTGTCTGGGCAAAGAGCCTGGGACTCCTCTTCCTCACACTCAGTGCTGGGTAAGCTGAGCTGGCTGCAGTACTTGCTGTGTCCAGGGCCAGGCTGAGGTGTTTTGGGTGCTGTATTTGGGCACAGACCTGCAGGACAAGTGTCTCTGTGTGTGTGAGTGTGTGTCCCAGGCATTGCCATGAGCATTTTATCAAAACCTCTGCAGTCAGACCCACTCCTGGCTCAGTGAGCACAGCGATGCCTCGGGCATCATTCCAGAGCTAGGCCAGTGTGACTTAAAATAGCATCTGATGGCTCTGGGTAGTGTGACTTAAAATAGCATCTGCTCCTCTGAGCTGTGAACTGATGGGGCAGGGGCACGTTTGGCACACTGAACTGAATCCAGCAGGCTCCAGTGTGATGCTGAGGTCAGTGTGAGAGCTCAGGAGCATCAGGTTTGCCCAAAATCCTGTGCTTTTCTGGCTGACATTTTAGGTGCTATCAATCTGGTTTTGGGCAGGGGAAAGATTAAATGATATTTTGCAGCCCCTTCTAACAACAGCCTCTCTGATGCTTTGTCTGCATCTTAAATGTTTAAGCTTGATCTTAATGATGCTTTTTCCTGTGCACATTTCCCCATGAGGCATTGCTTGAGAGGCTTGGAAACAAAATACCTCTTCCTGAACCTAAAGAGGACCACGGCAGAAACTCTGCTTCGCATTTCCCAGAAAGAGAATCAGGCCCATTGTCCTTAGCATGGGGACCAAACTTCAGCTGCTATTTACCCTGCAGCTTGCAGAGATTAGCCAAGCATTTGGGCAGCAGCTCTAAGCCTATACGACTTGAGAAGCAGAAATATTAAACCCTGTAAACAAAAAGCTTGGAAATATTTAAACTTTCTGATAAGAAAATCTGAAGTTAGGAATTATTTTTATTTTCTTGGCTACCACAACGGTTTTAAATGCTGTTAATGCTTTTTCTACGCCCTGCTGAGAATCCTTCCACTTTCCTGTCCAGTGTGGCAGACAATGAAGTGATTGTAATGTTGGAAAAGCAACAGATGGAGATGGATGGAATGGTCTTAACCCTCTGTGCGTTTTTGTGAGCCTGTGAAAGGGAGAGGTGAGAGCAAACCTGAGCTCTCAGGTAAGGATAAAGGATAAAACCTTATCCTTTATTTCAGCATGGTTGCACTCACGTGCAGCAGTGTGATATTCCGTGATCCCAGAAGGGTAATTTCTAGGATGATTTGGTGGCCCTTTCAGCATGGAACTGGGTCTTGCAGCCTCCTCTTGGGAGACCAGGAGGCTGCAGGTTGGCTGCAGCCCAGGGTGTACAGAAGTGGTGCTGGAGTTCCTGCTTGAGCTGAGGCCAGAGGATTTTTCCTTTGAACAGAAAAAACAAATCCAAATTCCTCTGTAGAGCTCGAGAGGAATTTTCAGCTATAAAATGTGATTTCTGCAGAATCCGATGTTTCCATGGGAAGCTATCACTTTCAACAGAGGAGTTCAGATGTTTCCACTGGGAGAAATGAGGTGAAATGGTGTGAATTAGCTGACCCTGATCTGAACTGTTCCCTCTGTTCAAAAGACCTGAGCCAGTTTACGTAAAGCTGTTTCCCTGACGGTGACAGTGACTGCACCTGGGGCGGTGACCCTCGATGGGAACACAGCCCTGGGAGGCACCAGGGCCACTGGGGCACTCGGTGACTTTCTGGGAGACCAGAATTGCAGTCTGGACTGGGAGCAGACACAAATAACCAGATCTGGTCCTCCAGCTGCCATGGAGTGCTCTACACAGTGGTGAAAATGAGGTTTAACACAGAGTCCAGATTTTTCAGGCCATTGGAAATGCATTAAACCTAAGTCTGGTGTGGATAGGCACAACCCTCACCTTGATATAAAAGTTTTGAAGTGAAACTGTTGAGTTTTTTTCAGCACATCCATTTATTTACTTTTTTTTTTCATTTGCGGGAAGTTTGTCCTTACGAAAATGTTACGATTTTAAACATTTCATTCACATGCACAATGGAAATGAATTCTGAAATGTGTAGCTTTTCCGAGTGACAGGAATTTATGATAGGTTTCTGCTCCAACCAAAGCTCTTTAAACTTCTAACTCTCATGTTAGGATTGAATAATTTACCTGTTCTGTTAATCATTCCATGCTTGAATACAACTTTTGAATCAGATGTTCTAATTCAGCAGTATTTCCAGGAATGTCTTGTTCTCCCTGTTAGCTTTAACTCCATTTAGACTGTATTTACTCTTGAAAAGCTTTATTAGGTTTAATTCACCTTCTCTGCCACCTTGTGCACATCAGAGGCTGCTCTGCTGAGCTCAGAGGAGTTACTTTTGGTTGGGAGAAACATCAGCCATGTAGCTGAAAAAACAAGTGAACTAATTTTGAAACAAGCAGTGTGTATTTTAATGCAAATTGCTGTTAAAATACAATGATCACTAGGTGCAGAGAACAGAAATTTATGAGGAAATGATTATTTTTATAACATATAATTTCTTGCCTTAGGTGCAAAAGGAACATAGTCAGAAAAATCCAGGATAGCAGCAAATAGCTCAATTAAAAATCAAAATTTTAGCCTATATGACATTTGGCATCTCTCCAAATTATTTCTTTACCCAGCATAAATATTATTTATTTTATACCTAGCTTTATTTAAGGCTGTATTTGCTTAAGGATTGACTGAAATATACATCTCTTAAGCATTCTGAGAGAGTGTCCTAAACATCAGGCCTGGTAATTTTTCTATTTCCCACTGCTCTCCTGAGAACCCAACAGTTCGTTCCCTCTTGTTTTCTGGAGCTTTAATCTATATTAGAAAACATTGACACAGTCCTTCAGCTACATGAAAGTGCCACTAATGGGGATCCCATCTGACTTCAGAGGAAAGGGACTTTGAAGAAAAATCACAGAAAATGGCAAATAAAGGAGAAATGAATCAAGGTAGAAAATCCACAGCTACTTCCCACAATTGATTACCAAGTATGATGTGAATTTTGCCTTTGATTTGAGCCGCTGCTTAGCACAGTGAATGGATTTTAAGCAGCGCATTTTACACAATGAGATACATGAAAAGTCTTGTTTTGAAGAGAGACATTGTTCCCCGTTTCTATTTTTTGCAATGGCAACCCCTCAGATTATGGCTCCATTGTGTCAGGCCGAGAGGGGCCCTGCAGAGCAAACACACCAACAATGAAGGTGGAGAAAGGAAATTTCCTGTTTCACGGCGAGGGAAACACGGTGCACAGAGGGGATGTGGCTCTTCAGGGCCACACCAGGCAGATGGGGAACAGAGCCCTGAGCTTCGGTCTGTGGCTTCATCTCAGTGCAGAGGTTGGGTTTGGCCATCCTGGCAGGCAGCACATCCCACAGAATCACTTGGGTTGGAAATGACCTCTGGGATCAGCGAGTGCAGCCTGTGACCAAACACCGCGATGTCAACAGACCATGGCCAGGCGTTCCCTAAACACCTCCAGGGACAGCGACCCCAGCACCGCCCTGGGCAGCCCATTCCAGGGTCTAATCACCCTTTATGTGAAGAAATTCCTCCTGGTGCCCAACCTAAGCCTCCCCTGGCGCAGTTTGGGGCTTTGTCCTCTTGTCCTGACTCTGGCTGCCTGGGAGAAGAACCTGATCCTCACATGGCTACAGGGAGTTGCAGAGCAATAAAGTCCCCCTGAGCCTCCTCTTCTCCAGGCTAAACATCCCCAGCTCCGTCAGCTGCTCCAGACCCTTCCCCAGCTTCACTGCCCTTCTCTGGACATGCTCCATCACCTCAATGTCCTTCCTGAACTGAGGGGCCCAGAACTGGACACAGCACTCGAGGGGTGGCCTCAGAGCCTGAGCTGTGTCCTGCTCATCCCTGCAGGATGGTCCTGGGTCACAGAACCACAGAACCACAGAATCATTAGGGCTGTAAAAGACCTCCAAGATCATCAAGTGCATCCTTTTGCCAATGCCACTACACACTAAACCAATGTCAGGTTCCATGTCTCCGTGTTTCTGGGACACTTTGCTCCGGCCGCAGAGAGCAGGGTGCACTGCTCACGCATGCTTTTGGAAAGTAAGCCCCTGCAATGTTTTATTTGAGCTGATTCCCCTGGCAGTGTGATTAGAGTGGTGAAACATTGCTGCTGCTGGAAATTGATGTTGAACATCAGCAAGGCACACGTTTGCCTCGGCCACAGCTGCCTGGCAGGGCTTGTTTCTCTGTAGTCACTTGGATGTTGCTGAGTTTTCAGGCCTTCTGCTATTTTCTATTGATTTTTAATGAAACAGTGCTGACGCTTGTACAAAAAAGCACCTCAGGGTCTCGTGCTGACTTTGTCCAGAGCTGAACCTATCAGATAACATTTTTTTCCCAGCTCCTGCCCTGTCAGAGCAATGTGTCTGACAAGCGCACAGAAATCCATTCAGAAACTACATCCTCAAAGAAATCAGACTGCCAGATTAAGTAAAACAGTTATTAGCTCAGACACCTCTGGGCTCAGCTGAAGCATACTTCTCTGCAGAAAGAAAAGCCAAGTAATTTGCCTTTTCCCCTTATTTAAAATGGTTTTGAGTGTTTTTGTGCACTCTCATCGGAACAGCTTTAGAAAAGACTGAGAAACTCTCAACTCTCTGCTTTGATGTCACAAAAATGGAGTGAATGAAATAGTCTGCAGTATTTTCAAGCAAGCCCAGAGGAGCTTCAGATGGCCCATAGCTGGAAGTGTTCAAGGACAGGCTGCACGGGGCTTTGAGCAACACGGTCTGGTGGAAATTGCCTCAGCCCATGGCAGGAGAGTCAGAATGAGATGATCCTTAAGTTCACTTTCAACCCAAACTGTTCTATGATTCTTGGATGGGTTTAGTCCTTTTGTGCCACAGTCTTGCTCATGCCAGTGGTGTGAGTGAGCTCTGGGGTGGAGCAGTGGTTTGGGAGAGCTGCAGGGTGGGAACTCAGAGTTGCATGGGTTATAGTGGGGCCAGGGCTCTCGTGTATCAACCCCAGGTTGCATTTTGGAGATCTTTGCTGCTGCCACAGACTGGAATCATTAAGGATATCCCTTTGGCTGCTTTCTAACCCTTCCATATAAGGAGAGCTGCCACCGAGCTGCATCAGGAGAGAAATTCAAAGGGGAGGATGCTGCTGGTTTTAAACTCTCTCTGACGCTGCGTGCATGAGGTGGAGGCAGCACCCTGGACATCTGGGATGTGTAAATCTGTCTGCCCAGAGCTGGCTAATGCTCTGCTGCACTGGGAACTCTGCTCTGCAGTCAGTGACCACATCGTGTGCTCAGCCACAGCTTGGGGCCAAACAAAGTGGAAGGGAAGACGAAGCAAGCGTGGACCACAGAGCTGTGTCCAAAAGCCTGAAGGCACTGCTAAAGCATAACAAAAGGAATAATTTTTGTTTAAATTTCTGATATTTCTAGTGCTCTGAGCAAAATATCTTTTCTATTTTTCCTCTGCCTGTGTTTTTCTGGTCTTTTTCCACCCAACATTTCTCACAGGGAGGCAGGGTATAAGCGAAACACAGGAGGCAGAATGAACTCAGTTGATTTCACCTAGTGCACTTTATCTGTCTGTCTTTTCCTTTGATCCCAGGGTTATCCAGAGCTCTTACATCAAAGAAGAAACAGGACAAAATCTGTGTATAAAAGGGTTGGCTGTAGGTGTTACACAGCCAGGCAGGGAGCAGAGAGAGGAAAGGGAAGGGCTGTGCAATCTCCACCACCTGGAACTGGGAGCAGGAGGGTGAGGAAAAGGCTGCTTGGGGTGGTGTGTTTATCCCAGCCCCAGCCCCACAGCCCTGCACTGTCAGCTCTCGTGGCAGCCCTCCCCCAGGGCTCCCCAATGCCACAGCCTCTCTGCAGGTCAGGCAAGCAGCGTTTGCTTTCCTGTGACGTGCTCCTCTGCCAAGTGACATTTTCCACAGATGCTGGCTGGGATCAGTCTGCACCTGCCCATGTGTGTGTAACCCAGGATGTGATTAGCCCATTTGTTTGAACAACTGTGGTTTCAACTCTTTTTCTTCTTTTTTATTTTTTTTTCCCCCATATGCTCACAGCTCCCTTTCTAACAATTTGATCTCCTGCATGCACCAAACCTGTGCTGCAAATAGATGCACTGTAATTACTGCCCTCTCCTACCACACAAAGCAAACTTGCTGTTCCTCTCTTTCTCCTCTGGCAAGCAGCCACTTTGTTGTTTATTTTCAAAGCATTTAGCATCATAGCCGAAAAATAAAGCTGCACTATCTGGGGGCTATAACTACATTATTAAATAAGACTGAAAATATTACTGGAGAGCAGAGCTTCCTCTGGTTAACACACATACTTTCATATCAGAGTGACAGGGCTGTATTTCACAGAATCACAGAATAATTGAGGTTGGAACATAAGATTGTCTAGTCCAGCTGTTACACCCATCACTGCCACGTTGCCACTAAACCATGTCCCCAAGTGTCACATCCATGTGTCTTTTGAACCCTTCCAGGGATGGTGATTCCACCACTTCCCTGGGCAGCCTGCTCCAGGGCCTGACCACCCTTTCAGCTTGCTATGGTTCTTAGAGAGATGCTAGAGGAAATGGGCAGCTCTTTCAGTACTGAAAGGCTTCCTGGTCTTCCTGGAGAGCGACCATTTAGAGACAGAAAATTGGGAGTGACTTCCTGGCTTGTTTCATCCTTGGAGACAGATTGGAGATAGTGGTGGCCATGTAAAGTGGAAGATTTAGTGACTGTTGAAATATGTAAGGATTAGGGATCTTCTGTAGATCAGAACCAAGGTTTGGAGGAGGACAGAAAAGAGAGAGCAGGGGCATGACTGCAGCCTTCTCCCACTGCAGGATTTCTCCCTGCACCACATGGCATCAGTTTAAAACCAGTACAAGAACTGTGAATCAGAAGTAGTGGTGGAAATCCCTCTGCCCAAACCCAACGGAGCCGCAGCTCCGTGACAGAGAAGCCTGGCATGGGAGCAGGATGGATAGAGCTGTCTCTGTCTGAGGTGCACAGCACTATTTTTGGCAATTTACTGCACGGTCAGTGATGAGTCTGGTCTGATGCAAGCTGGCAGGCTTCACTGCTGAGGCTCAGACGGCAAGCACTGCTGCTCAGTGCATACTCTTGAATAATTTCCCTTTCATCTTGCCATACTTCTGTCTTTTCTGCCTGTTTTGAAGTGTGTCTCTAGTCCACATGCAGGGAGATGTCTGCAAGGCAGTGCTGCCTGTGCCACCAGAAAGGAGCAGCACCTTGCCCTAGATACTAAAATGTCAGCACACCCTTGCCATCCTAAAGATTTATGCAGCAGTTCTGCCTGGAGAGCCGCAGCCTGCTGCTCCCCTGTGTGTCTGGACAGGCTGGTTAGATATTCTGGTCCTGGTTTTGCACACTCTATTTTTAAGAAGCTCCCACCGTGGTGCCTTTCCCCCTGACTAATGTAAAAAGGCAACCCGCCTCTAATCTGGTTATTAGAAGATCATCGAGCTCC
This sequence comes from Acanthornis magna, assembly GCA_036785705.1. NCBI lineage: Eukaryota > Metazoa > Chordata > Aves > Passeriformes > Acanthizidae > Acanthornis > Acanthornis magna. The sequence continues at coordinate 1,038,581 of JAWUZG010000097.1, forward strand.
ACAGGTCAATGAAGAGTCAAAAGCATCATTTAATTGTTGAACTTTGCTGCTGGCCCCTGGCCGTGGCTGGTGCTTGCTGAGAATCCAAAGCAGCTGCACCGAGAGGAGCCACGATGCGTCTGTGCAGAGGCAGCCCAGGGCCAGAGGCCAATTGTTTCCCTGAGTCGCTGGTATTTTTTTCTTCCTGGAATTCTGCTGCATCGTGACTTGCAGATCATCTTTCTCTTGGCCAGGGAAAGAGGCCATCCCTGATCCCACCGCTGCTCTGGGGGCCTTGCTCAAAAGGACTGATCTCACAGTGTGGGTACAGAGGAGGAAGGGGACACACTTCACTGGGTTTGTTCCCGGTTCAATACATTGCCAGGAAAGGCCTGATAAATCCATTCTGAGGATGTTCCTCTCAAATGCTGGTGTCTCATTTCCCCCTTTCCCCACGAGGTCATCGCTGGCATTAATCTTGCTCTGGTGGCTCACGCTGTCCTGTCCTGCCGCCCTCCCCTCTGGGGGAGAGACTTCCTGCCTCTGAGTCAGTCCGGCAGCAGGACCAGAGCAGATGGGAACAGGGATGGGCTCTGCTCACGCCTTGCATCCTCCCTCTGCACCCCGACACACACCCACATGGAGTGGAGCTCTGCCCTGCTCTGCCATGCCCTGCCCACCCCACAGAAACTCCGACTTTGACAACCACAAGCACCAAGACTCGTGTTTAGGGAAGAGCAGGCTCGCTTCCAGCACGGGGATCTGTAGGACTCATATTACAGTGCTTAGGAAATACCCATAAAATATCAGCTCATTAGCCACAGTCAGTGGAAATTAGACACACTCGGCGTTGGAGGTACATCAACAATGAGTCAGAGTTGCTGTTTGTCACTGCAGCTCGTGGCTGGAGCGCTCTGAATAACGAGGGGCTCCCTCGGCTGCGCGGTGTACGATGGGGAGAGGATGCCAGGGGGTGCTCAGCGTGCTCATGGCTTGCTCTAATGTGGTCCACTTCAAACAGCCCATCTTCTGAAGTCACAGAGTCATGGAATCGTACAATCATAAAATGATTTGGGCTGGAAGGGACCTTGAAGATCATCCCCCTGACCAGCAATGTGCCCGGAGTGTCAAAACTAACAGCAATAAAATGCTGAAAAGAAATATTTCCCTGTGTCTTATGCTGGCTTTTTATAATATGTTACTTTAGAAGAATGGCCATGTCCTAAAAAATTTCATTTTGAATTGAAGTCTGTAAAAGGAAATGTCTATGAAAGGTGAAACTGGTTACTTTTCTCTGAAGATAGATTAAGGGGGGAGCTGTAGGTGTTTCTTTGGAAAATATTGAATTGAATAAAATTAGAGGGGGAAAAAAGGAAGCCCAGTTTTAATCAGTTCTGGTGAGAGTTGTGGCCAGTGCACCACAGCTCAGAGAAGTTGTGGATGCCTCATCCCTGGAAGTGCTCCTTGCCAGGCTGGAGGGGGCTCTAAGAAACCAGGTCTAGAGGAAGGTGTCACTGTCAGTGGCAAGGAGGTCTGAATGAGATGATCTGAAAGGTTCCTTTCCACCCAAACCCATACTGTTCTATGACATCTTTTATCCACACCTCAGAAGGAATGAAGAACACCTTCTGGACCTGGATGGAAAATGTAAGACTTTTTCCTCTTCCTGTACCGCAGGTTGTGAGTGCCGTCCATGTCTACCTCACCATCAAACTCCTGCGCGTGTGAATTCTAAAACTATTCTTATGAAGGTTATTTCACATGTGGACTTGCAAACAGCTGACAGCTGTGCTGACAGCAGAGTTAAAAGACAGGGAAATGCCTGTGACAGGCACGTGCTTTCCTTGCAGAAGGCCGAGGAGATGATAGCATTCATCCGAGTGGATACGGTGCTTGCCTCTCTGGACTTGTGTGGTTACTCTACAGACTTTACAGTTGCGTGACTGGCTGCGTTGCTCTGTGTGTGAAAAGATCTTTTGTCCCTTTAAATGTCACTTGCTGTCAAACTGAGGACAAGCTTAGAAGCCAGTGTTGACATTTATGCAAACAGACCTAAAAAAAAATTCCTGGTGGGGTTCCACTGATAAACACTTTGGCCGTAATCTTGTGGTTGGATGTGTGTGGGCAGATGCGTGTGTTCCTGCAGAGCCTCTCTGACTGCTGGGAGAGGTCACATCTCTTTAAGTCAGCTATTTGCCTTGAGTATTTTGCTGGACAGGGTTTTAGCAAGGAGTTTCAAGAGGTAGGTGAATGACAGAAGAGCACAAAGTCACCAATTGTCACTGGGAACTATATAAGAAATAAAGTACAGGCTCTTTTGAAACACTAAAGTTGCTTTATTATTTAAGAAAAATCATCTGAATCTTTCTAATTTTCCATTTCCCTCTCCCAAACATTTACACTTTTCTCTCCTATTAAGTCCTACCTTGTTACCAGTCATGAGGGCCTGAATTTTGCCCTCAGCTGCTCATGTAAACCCCTCATCTTCAACCAATCAGACACCAACCAGGTAAAGGATTAGATTAGCCTTGCATGGAAACACACAGAGAGATCCATGAGGTTTGCATGGGCATGCTGCATATGCAGTGATTCCTGGAGTATGCAAAATCATTGAATTGACTAAAAATTACATTTTAAGTGGATCTTGATTTTTACTCAAATCTTTTTGATGATAAAGCATTAAGGTCATAGTTGAACACTTAGTTTCAGATATTAGGACCTGGGTTTTGTGTGTACAACCAAGTTCTTTCCATGGCAGTAACGAAACTGAGAGAACACAGCTCCTGCAAGGTTTGTGACAGCAAATTCTAAGTGACAACACACCACTTCTGTCTTTCTGTCTTTCTGCTGCTAGAAACTGCCCCAGAAGTTTGTCCTGCCAAGGCGGCTGTTTGTTTTTCTGTCAGTGACACAGTCTCAAGCTTGTCTGGAGAGCACACAGGAGCTGTGCTCTCAAGAGACGTCTGTTCCTAAAAGATGTCTTCCCTTCCAGGTTTCCTAAGGTCATGCTTCAACATGAGACTTGAAAATCTTACATGACAGCAAATAGTGGGACAATCTGCTAAGTACACTCAGAGGCTGAGTAAATTGTCTTTTTTTCTATTGCTGTGTAAGCTTAAAAACGTAGAGGAACTCCATTGACTTTGCTACCAAACTCAGTGTTCTTCAGCCTGCTCTTCTGCTGTTGTAGTGACTTTTGTGTAGATGCCCAGAGCCCCCAGCCTATCGCTTTATGTTTTCTGTTCTTTGGTGTTTCAGCGTTTCTGATGTCTCTCTTGGGTTGAATCCCAGTGAGTCAATGGAAAAGTTGTGTCAATGGCATTGAAAGCAGGAACTGGCTTTTAAGAACCTCTTCCTAATCTGACCTTGACCCTGACTGTAATTCACAACATATGCAACTATAAGGGTAATAAAAGCCCAGGAATGAAGGTGAACTGTTACTCGTAAAAGTGAAATCACTATGCAAAGTGGACACTTGTGATCACCCCTCTGTACTCCATTATGCTCTGGTCTCAGAAATCCTTCTTTAAGACAGTAATGATAGTTGGCACAGAAGGTTTAAGGGATGTCACTTTGAATATGAAAAAAAATAAAAATCATGAGCCTTGTCATGGTTTAATCTGGTGTTCAAGACCAGCTAAACCAGAAGAAAATGGTCATTTGGAATTCTGTGCCATGAATAAATCACAGAAGCTTCACACCTGATATGATGTCCCTTCTGTGGCTCTATGGGAATCAGCTCTCAAGCAGCAGCACGTGGCTGGTGTGATCCAACACCAAATGACAGCTGAAGTTTGGGGCACTGCTTTAGACTCTCAGATCCCCCAGGCAGAGAGATCACCCTTGCTCTGAAGGCTGCAGGTAATGATGAATGAGGATGACTGCAGCTGACCTTGTTGGCTGGGATACCCTGCTGGCTTCAGCCCAGACACAAGAGGTACTGCTCACCTCACATACATGCCCCAAAAAAGTCGAGTAAACAAAACCCAAAATACTTCAGAAAGAGGCTTGCAGAAGCACTAATTTCTGCAGAAACTGGAGCCGCATTTTCACTTCAGAAGAGAGGCGACTCTGGATCATCTGCTGCACACAGATGTGTGTGTGTGTGCTGCATCTGGAACACAACGGGGCCTCCATCTGCTGAGAGTGGTGAGGCTGAGCTCTGCACAGCATGAAAACCAGCCAGGGCCTCCACTGCATGCAACGTGCTCAGGAGAATGGCCCTGTTGTGCCCAGATTTCCACAGTAAATGAAAGAGCCTGCATTGTCCTTTCCAGGCACAGCCTGAATGCAAATCCATAAATACGGTTCATATGGCTGTTCTGCGTCCACAAGTTTGTGTTTGCAGTCTCTACTTACTAAAATGCTAAGTCCTTAATTGAAATTCCACCTCCAGTGGAACAGCCCTCCATCAGCTCTCCCTGGGAAAACAGTGAGCCATGACAGCGAAAGCATTGTGATGAGCTTTTCTATCCTCTCCTGGATTTTTTTGAAAATTTTCCATTATTTTGGCTAAGAGGTCAGAGCTGCTCTGGAAACTAGGTTGTGCTTTTGATTCTCTATTATTGCGCAAAACATGACATAATTTAAAACAACTACCAAAATCAGAAATCAGTCCTTGCATAGCTTGGGAAGGGCCTGTTTTAACAATAATATTTTTTTCCAGTGATCCTGTGACTCAAGCAACACTGAGTTACCATACCCATCTGGCCATATATATTTAGATATAAATTGTTTTTTACAGCAGAGAATGTTTGCACATAATTTTACATAAAGGGATGAAAGTTGTTGTAGTTTTCTTGTCCTCCTCGCTCTCTCTCTTCCCTGTCTCTTTAGATTTAATTACTGCTTTTGTCCTTGTTCCTTTGACGAGTAACCTTTAACAGAAAGCTCTCAGCTCACGCAACACAGCTCTCCAAAGAGAATTATGTGACGCTTGAAGATAACTACAGGCATGTCCACAAGAAGGGATAAGGTAGAAATAAGGTCTCAGGAAACCTGACTGCATATTTACCTGGCAGTCCAAGCCAAGACATTGGAAATAGGAAATGGCAGATAGCAGGAAAAAAGCAGATGGCAGATATTTCCCAGAGGGACTGACAGGTAATTCAGTGTCTATTATTTTACACACATATAGCATCTCATGAAGATATGCTGTATTTACTCCTAAATATGGCAAAACAGAATATGCCATAGGCTCTACTATGGATTAGATTATCCTTGTACTCTGTTAATGACCTTAAGGGACTCATTTACACCAATAATTAGTATTCTAAAATTAATGGGTTTCTGTAGGCACACATTTACACACGCATGCACTCACATTTACATTTAGAAAGACTTTCAGATAGATTTTTCAGATTTAAAGCACTCTCTCGGCATCACTTGCCATGAGCTGGGTTCAACCCCTTCTCTGACCAGGAGACTCCCTCACTGTTTGAAGAGATCCACCTCCCTCAGGCTTGACTTTGGTGGAATTGCTCCTGGTTTCCACACTTTGAGGCAGGCAGTGATATTCTGTAGCTCTCAAACTGATTGCAAGGAGGAGGAGAGGGGAAGAAAACACAAAAGCAGAGGGGGAGGAGGCAGGCAATACATGAGACAATGTGGACTGTTTCCTAGCATCATTTAATGACTGCTTTGAATGGCTGAGAAATTACACCAGAAGTCTTGCAAAGGCAGAATCTGTGTTTCAATGCATAATTATATGGTCATATTGTAGTCATAAAGATAATTATCAGAATTAAAAAAAAACCCAACATTAATCTGCGCTGTCTTTTCTGTTTTATTTCTGCATTACAACTATTTCATGCATCACAAAGTATTATCCACTACTGGATTTGGAAATTATTTGTTTTATATTGTTGGGTTTTTATTTTGCATCAATCTCTACAGGTTGCTGCTGCATTTTGTAGAGAACAATTCACTGGCAAATAATACAGCTGAGGATCAAAATATCTCTGCACCAAATTCTGATGCACATACTGCCTGCAAATGCTGTCCCGGGTGGCTTGGGCTGTCAGGATCTGACCCAGTCCACAGCATTTCATTCGATGAGTGGCAATCTCTCATCTGATCCATGTGGGCATTTTACAGAGCAAAGTCCTAAATTTCAAGCCTTATAACTTGCACACATGTTCCTGCCACCCACCATGGGCTAGCAATATTCCAGTTCAAACAGGCACTCTTGATTTTGCTTGCCTTGTACTGGGAGAGACATGAGCGTGCTTGTTTATGTGAAATTTGGGAGAACAAAGGCTAATTTGATCCCACCCTTCCAAAAGGTTATATGTTTTTTCAACCCTGAAGCAAAATTCTATGTCTGTATGTTTTGGCTTTTAAGCTCAATAACCTGCAGGCCTCAACCACGTCAGAAAAGAAATGGAAATCTCATTATTACACAAAAGGTTTAAAACTTAAAACCAGAGGCTATATCAACAGCAAATGCGACACCACAGATATGCCCTTCTCCTTGGGACTTCTACTGAATTCAGGATGGAGGGGTGCTGTGAAGGTTGTTTTACTTTGCCTGTGCACTCTTCAACCATCACAGTATGTTGAGGGTACAATGGCTTTTTTTGGATATTACTGTAGATTCTTATTTGACCAGATAAACAGGACAAGAACAGAGAGTGTGGCTTTTGAAGGTGAAGATGTGATGTTGGGCCATGTGAATGAGCATTCACTCCCTGCCCACTCTTCCTCTGAACTGTGTATCTGCATTGACTGTGCCACAGGAATTTCACCAGGCTGTTGAATTTTAGTAAAAAACTTTTATTCTAAATTTAGGGCAGTTGAAGGTCATTTAGGCTATTCTGTATGTATGAACCCCATTAAAAAAAGAGGCTCCTTGTGCCCTGCGCTTCCTATTCTCTCTTCCTCCCTTCTCCCTCTGGACTTTTACCTTGCTGCTCTGTATTATTTTTTCCACACCATTCCTGGATTTGATGTCTGCAATGCTAGATTTTTTTTTTTTTTTTCCCTACAGACCTTATTTTCTAAACCTTCTATTATTTTTGCGACCTTTTGGGATACTTTCCATTTCAAGAGCATTCTTTGCAAGGTGGACTTGATACAGAGAGAAATAATCCCAACCTGGTGTTACAGGGCATGTTTTTACACCCTGATAGCGTGTGTTTTTAACCCTGCAGTGTCCTTCCCCGTGCTCCTGCAGGTGCTGTGTTTGCAGCCACAGGATTGTGGAGCTTTCCCAGAGCTCTGTGGGTTGCTGTGTTGATGGGGAACGCTGTCTGCAGAGGATGCTGCCACCAAAAGCAAAATGCCTCTGTCTGCCATCCAACTGTTGCCATACAACAGTTTTAAGGCCTTATCTGCACATAAATCCTCTGAAAGGAGTCTCTGGTGTCCTCCACTATTGGATTCCAGAGAGGAAGAAAAAAAAAATCAGCTTGGAGCAGACCCTTTGAGGGATTCAAAGTTCCCTGGAGGAATGCAGCACTGAACCAAAGGCGTCAGGTGCAGCTGATCCTGGGAAAGCTCAGGGCTTAGGAGGAGCTGAGCTGGCCATGGAAGCGTGGAAGGAAGGATTTCTGGCTGGGAGACAAGGCCAGGCAGCTGGAGGTTTACAGCACTGCTCTATCTGCCCTGATTTCCTGGAGGTGGAACAGCCTCTGAGGTGTGCGGAGGGTGCTCGGGGACTTGACTGGCTGAGCACAAACCGCAGGTATAAAATTGGAATTGCAGCAAGGAATAGCTGCTTTTCAGCTGCTGGATATACAGGAACCTGTATCCTGCTGGGCCGGGATCTACAGGAATCTCCAACATTTCACATGATTTCTGTGTGCTCCACACAGCCTGATGCTGTATGTATGTTCCACATACTGATGCTGTTTTTCCAGAGGCAAGCCCCAGAAAACGTGCCTGGCTGATGGGGCTGCCAAAGCTCTGCCACCTGGGCTTTGCCTGTCAGAAGTAAAAAACATGGCTGGTGCTCAAGGCACTCCCAGAGTAAACACCAGCAACAGTCCCTTCAGTTTTGAGACAGGCAGTCGTGTTTAAAAATGCTCCAGTCCTGGTGAGAGAGGCTGTGGGTCAGGGGATTGTTTCCCAGGGTTTGTTTTTAACCCTGTGGATGCTTTTTAGGAGCTGCTTGTGCTCTCCTGAGGTTTCCAGTGTGGCTCTGCTGTGGCCAGTGATGGTGGCTGGTGTTTGAGCCGATGCGGAGGGGACAATGCTGGATTGTTAGAAATTAAACTGGTACTAAACAGCACAGAGGTTCTGCATCATCTATTAATTAAATTATTTTTCACTTCCACCCTACCAAAGAAAACTTATATCTAAACATTCAGCCCATGATAGTCTTGGTGGGCCAAACCTGTATAATTCATGCAAAACCAAAGAGGGAGGATGATCATTCCCACTCCCTGTAGGCTGGCAGACAAAAAGATTTGGATCACTTTAGCAGGCCCTTATGAGACACAGGAACAGCATCATTTCATCTGTGCCTGAGTGCTTCAGCACAGACAAAACACTGAATTGATGGCAAAAGTGTGTGGCAGCAATTACTGCCATGAGAGTTGCTCTGGAAAGAAACACAGAAAATTCATTTAACTCCCGCACTCGCCACTGTAAGGTAATTTGGACATGCTATATTCCCAGCACAGTTGTAAATTTAAAAATAAGCACAGCCAGGGCTGTAGCTGGAGAGGGACTGGATGGTGCAACTGATCAAAACGTGCTCCAGAACACACTGGAGCAGAGTTTACAAAAAGCTGCCTTTTAAATCTTATGCCTACGATCTATTTCTTTCTGGAACAAAATACGGTGCTTCCAGCCTACAATGTGAAGTGAGTCATAGTATTGCCATTCTGCTCCCAGCACAATTGGAGCATACCTATGGTATGAAGTGGGAGAAATATTTGGCCCAGAAGAAAGCTCCAGAATGTTTTTTTTATGTACTGTCAAGACACGCTTAATGAACGGAGAGTATTCTTTCCATGTTGCGTAATTCCGACTTTCCTCATTCTGGGGTTGTTTCAGCAGAACACGCAAGTGTGTGCTTATCCTTAATGAGTGTTTAAGCCCAGATGAGTGTAAACATGTTTATGGGAAGGACTTTCCTTGCCATGCATGGAGGCAAACGTGTAATTACACCTGCACAGGGGCTGAATGAAGATATGGAGGGTGGCTGGCAGTGGCAGAAAGCACAAGAACGTGCTATGGTCTGTAGTCCCTCACTGTATCCGTGCTGCTCCCCTCAGGACAGATTTCAGTGATCTCCAGCGTCACTCGTGTGGGCATGGACTCAGCAATGCTGGGAGGAACAGCCTGGAGGGCAGCAAAGGGAAAGCCTGGCTGCCCAGCTGGAAAGGCTTTGGGGTCAGGCTGAAGTCCCCGTCCTGGCCATGCCTGCAGGAATATTGCCTTCAGCAGAGTGATTCCACTCCCTGTGTAGGAAGACACACCGAAACAGAGAAGAAACCACGATGTGATGGCTGGCTGGGAACTGTTTTGGCAAAGGAAACAGGGCTTAAACCTCGAGCTCTTCCAGGGGAAAAATAAAGGCAGGAGCAACTGTTGTGCACACGGCAGGGGCAGGCGGGGAGGGTTGTGGGCAAGGCTTTGGTCCATGACACAGATGATTTGGCTGTGATTCCTGCCCTGCAGCTGTGTGACCCTCCCAAGCCAGTGTTTCCCTCCAAATAAAATGTGAATATTGACACAAACCTGCTTTTATGTGTTGCTGTGCTTATACTAGAGACTGCTTATGGGTTGAACTTAATGTTTGCTTAATATATCCTACTCCTTGATGTTAAATACTGTTACTATTAACTGCTGTGACGCCTGCTGCCCGCAGGGCTTTAATGATCAAGATCATCTAAAATAACAGTGGTTCATTTTATTTTTAAGCATTCAACAGTGTGCAATCAGTTGTTTAACATTAGGAAGTGCGTGCATTATTATGCTGTGCTTATACATGAAGTGTGTTTTTTGACTAAACAGCCCAGAAACCTTTCCTGCTCTTGGTAATGAGAGCCCCCAGAATCGAAGAGCTCGTGAACATTTGAACCCTCCAGAGTGTGAAATAATAATGGCCAGCTGGTGCCATTTCAGTGGGGAAAGCAGTGAGCAAATGGCAAAGATATGAGAATTAAATCTTGTTTATACCACACCACTGAGGACCACTAAGAAACTGGTTTGGATCGGTTTTAAGAGGATTTCAGAACAAAGGGGTTTCTCAAAAATCTCTGCCCTCTCAGAACAGCAACATTCCTCTGTACACACAAGATCTTTGGACTCTGAGCTGGGGACAGATTCTTGAATAAAAAATAGATTGACCACTGCTGAGACCCTCTGCAGAAATTAAGATGAGAAAACTGTCAGGAAATGTATCCCTATATATCTGTTCAAACCCATCCCCTTCAGTTAAAACGTTTAACTGTTGTTTCTTGGGGTGTCTGAGTGGATTCCCTGACATTTAACAAATGGATGGATGAAATCAGACACTTCTCAGGTTATATCTACCTGCTCAGTGATGGATTGGTGTCCAGAAAAACATGGCTAAAGTAACCTGCGGGCGAGTTATGGAAAAATTATATCTTCTTGTGATCACAGAAACACACCAGGGAAAAATTAACTTAATCTTATGAGTAATTTCATCACCATAACCTTCTGTTCACTTTGAAATTACAAGGTGAAACAAGGGCTGTATCCTTTTGAACTCAGGACCACATCCTTTAGCCTGTGCTGCCATATTTGCCTAAATTTGCTCACTTCAAAAAAGCTCTTTCTTTACCCAGGGGTATGTGGATGATGGCAAACTGCAGAGGTTTTTTTCCTAGTAAATCTGCCTTCCTTCTCAAACATTTTTCTCCGGAGTTTTTCCCACCCCTGTTCCTTCAGACATATTGATCTCCATAGTCTCACTTCTTGCTAGTATAAGATCTGTTTTCTTTTAAGACAGCTACAAGTCTGGGAAACACACACCCTGGTGTCCACGAGGCCAGAGGGAGGTATTTCTAGAAATAGCTAGATGACAAACAAACCTCTAGAAGTTCTAGTCTTGGCTACCTTACTATAAACTCAGCCCACAGATAAATACTTTCTTTTCAGAACTGAGGTTTCCCATCTGCCAATGGGCGAATATAAATCCCAGCAGATGTTAAAGAGACATCTGGAGTGTATCCATTGCACTCCCTGTGTCAGTGATCATCTCCCAGCTACTCTATATTTTTGCTGAGCTAAGGGGATTTGTGGCCTTCCCTCCAAGTGGGTGACTGCAAGAGCTGTGATGTCAAACATCCCCTGCTGAAGCTACCGAGAGTCTCTGATACTGAGGCTCCTGCTTAGCTCTTGTGTTTCCATAGCCGAGGGTTTAATGACCACCCAAATGAGCCATTCTATAGTTTAACGCAGGGTGCTGAGGGTGGGCTTGCTGCTGTCCTGCAGGAAAGCCTCTGATGCCTGGGACAGGATTGTTGGCCATGGAGGAGCTGGGGACCTTCAGCAGCTCAGGAAGCTGAATGAGGGCATTTGAACCTCTTGGGAGTCAAAATGAGGGGAGAGGATTTCCCAAGGGACCCAAAATGTCTGTTTTTGAGTTGAATTTGAATGCAGTCTCCAGCTCTACCCGGTGGCTTCAAAAACACTAACCTAATTTTCCATAAGAGGTAGAGAGAGATATTTTTCATCTTCTCACATCTGGCCATGGCCTGAGGTACCTAGGCAAGAGAGAAAGCTTTTCCAGCCAACTACATATTTTTCTACCCTGGGAACAACTCCATTGAAGAGCACGAATGCCAAAGTCCAGTTTCCTTCTGGGCTCTGCATATTTTTTGAAGTTGGTGTTTATTTTGCCTGATCTGCCCTGACTTTCTGCTTCCTGTTACTGTTCCCTCCTATTGTTGCTGGTGAACTCTGACCCTTACCAGGATTTTGGTGGGGCTGCTTTTCTCTGAGCAGGTCCATGGGAGATTTCCCAGGATTGGAAAGATGGCATCTGCATTCCCTGATGATCAACCTCTTTTTCCTTTGTATATTACAAAACAGGGAGAGAAACAAAGCTCATTAATGAGCCCTCGGAATTAACAGGGCTTGAGTTTGTGAAATGGTGAGGGGCATTAGAACTGTTGCCTTTGCTTAGTGAAAGCTATCTGTGAAATGATTTTGAGGAAAATTCCCTGAAATGGAAACTATAGGTACTTCTCTAATTGTTTAGATAAATTAATACAACAAAAAAAGAAATTTGGGAAAAAATTCCCCAAACATACAGCTTCTTTGTAATCTAATTCTTTGACAAAAATAAATAATAGAATTATTAATATATTAACACTTCCCTGCATGTTCTGCAGATATATAGGGGGAAATTGATACTTCCTTCTTGAGAAATAATCTACTGCATGTCACAAATATCTTCATTCTCATTTCTTGGGAACTTAGAATTTTGCACAGAAATGCATTAAGGAAAGTACCTGTTTCTTTCCCTTATTTTATTCATCTACATGTTGGCTTTTTATTATATGTCATACATTTCTAATTCAAGGGTTTCCTGACTCAGATTTGCTTGGCCCCAGCTCTGTGAGCCTTCCAAAACCAAATGACCCCAACAGTCTGTGTGAGCACAGCCAGCCTCGAAAAGAATTGTCTAAAAATCTATTACCTCTTCCTTTTTCAATTTCAAAACGTATTTACCACAATTTCTTCAAACTGAAGATCGTCAGACTAAAAGCCATGTATTATGGCAACAGAAGTAAATATTTACATCTAATAGAGGCTCTATCTAATTTTAGGCACCCACACCCACCATGCTGACTGGGAAAGGAAACCAGCCTTGTTCAGGTTATGCTTCTAAGGAAGAAAATCCATTAGGCACCATCAGTAGCGACTTCTCTCTACTTCTCTTGGCTCTGTTTTATTTCTTGCCTGACAGCTCACAGCAGGAACACGTTTGAAAGGGTTGCCCATATAGGCAATCTAAAATTCAGTGGTCCTCAGACATCCCAAATGAACTTCCTTAGGTCAGATGTAATTCTTACTTATGACAGGATTTTGAGCCCTCCCTGGAGAAGCTCTTGGGAAGGACAGACTGTTTTAGCTCCAGGATTATGGAATGAATCCTTCCTATCAAATAGCAGTGCCTTGGTTTGTTAACATGACAGACAATGGAAAGGCAGCTATATGGGAGGGGTCCTGGAGCTGACATGACAGAAATGGGAATGTAGGTTGAATTTTAATTTCAAACTGATTGCGCCCAACCCAATTCCCCTATAATGGTGTCCTTCCTAAATGAATGTCCCAATCAGGTCCTTTACTGTATATTTCCCCCATAATTTACAGGCAGCATTCATAGAACGTGGCCCCAGGCACCTCCCTCCACATCCACTGGGCATCACAGCTGAAGTCCTTGTTCCAGTGTCACTAACTTTGGGGACCACTCACAGCAAGATTGTGTCTGGCAGAGGGAAGACGTGCTTTAAAAACCTTTGAGAACGTTTGGCCTCACTTCCTTCTGCTGGGAATCAAACATATATGGTCTTATATATTAGACATGTACATTTACTGGACATTCATGTGATGACAGAAGTCATCAAAGGAGAAGAGGACAAAAAACCCTCTGCAGTAGCCTGTACCAGGGAGAGTGAAGACACAGTGAGCAACACTCAGCTCAAATATTGTTCTCCCTTCTCCTAAGCATTTGCCTGGTTCTGCCATCAGGTGTGCCAAGGCTTGTGATGATTGCCAACCTCTCCCTGCAACCACTGCAGCTCTTCCTTGAAATTGCCCCAAAAAATTGAAAGAGCCCAAAACCACACTTGAGTTCATGCTATTTGAAGCATCTGCTTGGAAATTTTTGTCTTTGCCACACAAATATTTCATTTAGAGAAAGCCTGCACTTGAATAATAATGATTGCAATACAGTAACTGTAAAAAGGATAATAACAGCAACCAACTAGAACTGGCCAGGGGGATGATAATTCAGCTTTGCGACAACTTCTGAGGTTTTACAATTTGTTTTCATTTTACAATGGAATGAAAACAAAACCTTCAGATATTATGTTTTCAATTTGGGTCTTTTTTGCTGCACTGTCAGAAATAACCAGAGGGCCCTGGACCTCAAGAATTTGTCCTTCCAAGTATTTAAAAAATGCTTCAGCTTCCGTGAATCAGCATTTTCTCTTTGTGGGACAGTTTGTCAAAAATGCTCAGGCCAGAACTTTTGCTAACCCCAAAAGTTCAAAACTATGAGTCATATCCCCCAAAACATAGTTACAAATCACTTGTTTTATGATTTATGGACCTCTTCTGGACTGTCTGCTCTGAAACATACCTTTCCCCTCCATCCTCTAAGGATGCACATTTCTTTCCCACACTTCTCCACTTCTTCTCTCCTATTTACTGGGGCGTTTTTTTTTGGTTCTCATGTAGCTCCTTGGCTTGTTTGACCTTCTCTAGCTTACACACAAGAGGCAGTGCTGAGATAATATTTTTACTGAATGCTGTGGCAGGGGTTTGCCAGAAAAGAGGTGGCTGCTGGAATGGGCAGTGGCCACTGTGGGGTGGTCCCACTACCAACCTGCAAAGCCCTGTCTGGCTGCTTGCTGCTCCTCGCTCATCTCAGACGACATTTTCCATGGGGCAGAGCTGACATCTGTCAGAAGGAAGGACATCTGCTCTCATGCCCTCGGCCCTGGCCAGCTCAGCAGTGCTGGAGGGAATCAGAGGAGACACCCGGTGATAATTATCACCCAGGGCTTGTGGGGCAGCTGCTATGTGTGCAATGTCTGTGGTTTGGTTTTGGACCCAGCTGTCTCAGAGATGGCTCTGCAGGATCCATTTCTGGTCCTGGCCAGCTCCATGGCCTATGCTGTACCCAGGAAATCTTCGGGAAGACAATCTGTCGTTCTTTGTCTGTAACATTTCAGGTGGAAAGACCTGCTCGTGAGGAAAAAAAGCAGTGTGGAAAATAAATAGCAAAAAAGGAAATGTGGCTATTCATTCTGAGGGATGGGAGGGAGCAGCAGAAAGGGGATAATGACCTGGAAAGACTTTATGGGATGGAAAGTACAAGGTGCTCTCTAGTCTGGTGGTCTTTTGAAGAATTGTCTCAATACAGGACATATTGTGAATGCATTTGGCCAGGGACAAGATTCCCTTATGTCCTCAGGATTTTCCACCCTGTTGGGCGTAGTCTCAAAATACTATTTTCCTTGCAAAATCGTTACAAGACTTTTATTATTATTTTTCTTTTCCTAATCTCTCACGTTCATGCATTTAAATAGAAGGCAGGGGGAGAGAAACCCAGTTGGGAGCACCATATGGAGAGAACACAAGTAATTGCTGTTCCCCCATTATCTTGGCACAGACTTCCTTTGTCAAACATTACTTCAGATTTGGGACCTCATTCTGTATTCACACTCCCCGTTGATTCTTCCTTCCTTGGAAGCATCAGGAGGGACTTATGGAATTGCTACAAGGAGCTCTTTACAGGAAAGGAAATGAATTGGGCAATGTGATTCAAATAATGGAAGAATGAATTATTTCACCATTTTTGCAGTTTCCCGTGAGGGACACTCCAGGGAGAAAAAGCACTTAACACTCTAAAGTATTAAAATAAAAGAACCACAGCAACCTCACCCCTCTGGACTTAAACCAAACCAAATGGTTTAGGTAAATGCCCAGCAGATCTTCGAGTGGCACAACCCATGAGAAACTATTTCTATGCGTGGCAAGGAAAATTCTCCATATTAATGATATCATGAACTGGCTCGGCTAATTTGGACTCCTTCCATAAGGCCTGGTTTCTGGCAGATTAGCTGAATTTTTTTTTGAGTATGAACTCCTTTTTTAATGTTCAGTTTGATCCTGTTTTCATGGATGATATTCCTGGAAAATTATTTTCTTAAAGCTGTACTTCATATATATATACTTTTTTAAAATGAGAGTTGTTGCTCCCTTGTATTCCTGGAAAAGGCCTAAAATATCCTGAGCAGTAACTAGAATGTAATGAGATGAAGGGAATTGTGCTGGATTTTAGCAAATCACAAAGCAGAGCTGTGCTGTGGAGGTGAAGGGTCTTTCTAGGAGCTTAAATAATAGCATCCAAATGGCCTCCTAGAAGTTGTTCATGCTTTTGCTGGAAATTTTAATGGCAAGTTTTTAACCAGCAAAAATGGAATACAAAACTAGAAAAAAAATACAAGCAATTCTGCAGCATCTTTTGTGGTTTTCAATACAGCTGAAGAGCTCTGTCTGTAGCTATAACTAACCAAAAACAAAGATGCAGTTTCCAAACAGCTCTCTAGAGGTATTTTGTGATTTATATGCAGATACGTGAGCCCTCAGTGAAGTTTTTGTGCCCATGTGGAGCCATTTGGAAAGCAGGATCATAGAGACCAGACTGTCACTAGCAGTGCTCTCGTCCCAACTGGAATGGACGTGAAGTCCTGGGCATTGCTGCCACAAGCCATTGCTTGATATAGACAGCATAAAATAGATGGTCTCAGGAGGCATTTTCAGTGCTTGTGCCAGAGCTGAGATTCTCTGGTGGAAATGCCTCAACTTTTAAATCAAAAATCAAGTCTCTGCATTTCTGCTGCCTGTGGACATGGTCTCCAGCAACTGGGCCCCCAAAATTAGACATAAATATTGGCTTTACACCTAGTTATTGGAGAAAACCAGCTCTGAAATGGAGCCGGGGGGGTTTGCTCAGAAACCAAGTGTGTCCTAGATGAGGAGGGTCTGGCCTGTGAGGACACAGCAGCTGGATGGCTGCCAGCTCTGGAGACGGAGCATGAGACAGTTTGTGAACTTAAAACACATTTTCCAACCTTATGGGATTTTTGTTTAAGTCTGTTCTCAGCAAAACAGCATATTATTGCAAATAGATGCTCTTTTGGTCCCATTTCCCAGGGGATAGAAATTAATGTTATGTTTGAACATGTATGTTTTCCCACTCATTGCTGGAGCTGTTCTTTTCCTTACAGTCTGCAGAAAGCCGAGCATGAGCAGATACTGTTAATGCCATTACTTCAAAGTTATAGCTGGAGTCAGTGCCAGAGAGTCTTCAGTGAGAGACGTGGCCTCTGTTTGCAGGGGCTGGAAAGCAGTTCTAGTGAGTCATCTCAGGCATCCTCTGCTCTGTGGCGGGACCTTTCTGTCCAGCCCCTCTGCACTGTCCTTTTTAACTCCTTCAGGTGTCCACGGGCTCATCCCTGGGACTGCTGCTTCCATCAGACACTTGCACGCTGTCCTGAAACAGGAGTGGGGGATGCTGGCGCAGCACTGTGCTGCTTTTTCCCCTCTTGCTCCAATGCCATCACCCTCCTGACTGTGCCTCCTGTGCCAGTGAGCTTGGGAATATTTTTACAGCTGTCCATCTCCTTCCTTTGGGAGTTTTTTTTTTTTTTTTTTCCAGTGCTTCTCCTGTCAGTGAAAGTTTTTTTTCCAGCCTTTTCTTTCCCTGAGGATGGCTGGTGTATTTATGGATCCATTGCTGTGCCAGTTCCTGAGGTAAAAAGGCAACCCTGGGGCAACCTTGCTGCTGGCTTTGCTGGTGCACTGGACACACACTGAATCTGGAGAACTGTGTTAGCTGAAATAATAACCTCTCATGGTCTTCCACGCCTTCCCCTTCCCTGGGACCCCAAACACCACTTTGGATAGGAGGACTAGCTAAGGAACACCAACTCCCAGGACTCAAACCACCACACCTCACATATGACTTTCCATTTAAGAAGAGGGTTTTGCTCTTGGCCCTAAATATATAAAAGTGAGAGACCTCTCAGTTTGCAAATGATACTAGATATTAAATTAGGTAAATAATCTTTTCTTGTACTCTTTTACTTATTAGACATTGCTTTAAAACTCATTTTTCCTGGTATTATTTGGGAAAAAAAGGGCGATGAATATGAGTTCAATAATCCAGTTTAGAATTCATTCATTCACCCCTCCTTGGCAGAAAACATGGGGTGACAATTCATAAAACTTCCATTCTTTGGTAACATATTCCCTGACTTTGGTGGAAAACCCATAGCTTGAGGTACAAGGACAATATAACTAGAGAATGGCGAATGGTCAGTCCTGGAAGCAGATGAGAGATATAACAACTTGTATTTTTTTCATTGCAAAGATAAATAATAATTTGACAGGAGATGTCATTACTGCTTAATGACTTTGCCTGAACAGAACAATTGAAGGAAATATGTTTGCTCTTCCTCATCCCTTGCCATTTCCATGATGTCACTAGGTCTGGCCATAACAACTGGAAAGTTACAGCATAGGAAAGGCACAGAAAAATACACTCAGTGATGCAGAGTAGCCACGAGGTGCATCACCAGTGCAGACATCAAAGTATCGAGGTTTAGCAAGAGAGGAGAAAACCAGAAGCAGGTTTCAGTGGAGGTATTTTGAAGTGACCTAACCAGTAACTAAGCCACTGCAATGATGACTTAGTGAAAACACGGCCACATCTGGCAGAAATGAAGTTTTCACATGACTAGGAGTTTGGGTTGCGTGGTTTGCTAAATTTTTGTTTTTCCTTCCTACATGTGGAGCATCTTCTGCTGTGAAGCATCTGTCTGGCACCACCCATAAAGTGGCTTTGCCCCTTCGTGTGGGTGGCTGCAACACGAACTGAGTCAATGACTGATATTGAGATAGTGGATGTGATTTAGTAGCTGTAGAGATTATCCTTGAAGGGCCAGAGAGTTTCAGTTTTGGTCTTCTCAGCTGATGTCACCTCCTGCAATGTTACACAGATGAGAAAGAAAGGCTAGGCCTAGCTGTCTAGGAGCAGTGGAGAAGAAAAGGATCGTTTTTTCAAATCCTTCCATGCCTCTTTTCAGCAGTCCATTGCTGCACACACTAAGTTTCAAAATCTGTTTTCCCATCCATATGTCAGAAAAATCACTCCAAAAAGTTCCTTTCTAAAGCTCAGAGCACAAGGGCACTGGATTGGGCCAAACTCACAGCCCGATGTCTTCATCTCCGACACAACGGTGAGCAGTTTTAAGATAATTTGCCATTCATCAGACCAAATTTAGGTCTTGTCCTGAACTCTAATAGAAGGTTGTGCCAGCTCATTTCTTGTAGAAGTCTTTTTCATTAGCTTATGATAGCACTTAGTCTCCCTGATTTTTGGTTCAACCTCTTTTTTTGCAAACCCTGCTAAAATTTTGTCCTCAAGAACTTTTATAAAGTGATAAGTTCCCTGGGTTAATCACACACCATGCAAGGAAATATTCCTTTTTAAGCCATTTGACTTTTCCATCTTTCCAATCCATTCCCTCAGGCCTGTGGCTGACCTTAAGAAAAATCCCATCATTCTACATCCGAACCACCAAGACACATTCAAATGGTCTAACCCCTTGCTTTGTATTCTTTGTGATTCCTCTTGCCCTTCAAGCACCACACACCTAATACAAAAGAGTAGACAGAGGGGCTTAGGTGGAATTTAGGCTGGATAAGTCTGGATAAAGCAACATGGCTGCTTTATCTCCTCCTCTAATTCCTGGCGCTGCCCTTCGCGGTGCGCCTTGCGGTTTGCTTACTCTCCACACCCGATTTTCAGAGTGCCAATGTCATTCATGGTGCAGTGTTGTCCCCTGCTGTGCTCCATGCACAAGGACATCCCCTGGCTGCTGGGATGGGCTGGAGAAATCAGCTCTGTGTGTTGGGCTGCTGAGCTCCTGGGCTGAGTCCTGGCACACCAGCAAGATGGGAACAACTGGTGCAGAGCTCTTGGAGCATAAAGCCGAAGCAAAACCAAACCAGGAGTGGCAGCAGTGCTAAGAGAAGCTGCATAACAGAGCCAGAGGCAAAGGAAAGAAGCAGCTGAGGTACCACAGGCTCATCCCCACTCACAGCTGTAGGGGCGGGGGACAATGGGGACTTTGTCACCACAACACTCAGAGCGCTGCTGCAGAAACCATCTCCCTGCGAAACAGAAACCCAAAGCACACACCTCTGTCTCCACGGGCTTCAAGTGGATTGTGCAGCCCCAGGACAATACAGGGATGTGTGTGAGGAAGAGATAGCAGTGATAGTTATCTCAAATCTTTGCATGCCGAAAACACCTTCAGAAGGAAAAGACCCTGAGATGCTTGGGGTGTTTGTGGTGCCTCTCATTTGAGTGTGGAATAACCACAGTGATTCAGGCAAAAGGCATTCTTTCGGTATAAAGACTAGCCAGGCTTCCTGGAGGTGAAAAAGGCTGAGGATCACTACATCACCTCTGATTTGGGTGACTCAGGACACAAAATTAAGCCTTCTGTGGGAAGACTGAGTGTTTGTGGTTCTGTAAAATTCATCTTTGAAAAATCCAGCCATGAAAGCATTTGAATTGCACTGGTGGGTTTCTGTTGTGTTGTACCTTGAATGTTTTATTGAGATTTCTGCTTTATCCCGGATGATATCAGGAAGATTTGGAGAGAAGTCTTTTTAGCTCCTGAGAGGCAAAATGAACATATCTGTTCAGCGGCTGCCAGTTTAAAGAGCCAGTTCTTAAAAGAGTCAATGCTTTCTTGTCTCAAGGATAAAGTTCAAATCTGTGTGATCAAACTTGGATGAACATTAAAAGGAAAAAAAAAACCCCACTGCAAATATGCATGCAAATAAACATCACAGCTCTCTTTCAGTGCTATTTATATCTATTGCAGTTTAATGACCCCAAACATTGTATGAAGAGTTTCTCTAATGTGTTACCAAGACTGTTTATAGGAGACAACTGTCTCAAGAATGTGGTAGTGTGAAGACTCCCATGGCAGCACCCATGCAGAAATTGCAAATCTGCTTGGGCAATCTCCTCCTGTCTAATGAAGTTTCAACAGGGAGAAAGAAGTGACGGTCGGGGGTTAAAGTTATCACACACTGTGGCAAGCAGGGATGGGTTGAAAGCAGTGTGCATTAGCAATCAACTAAAACTGGCTAACACATCAGAAGTGTGGCCAGATGTGCCCTCATGCCTGCAGCTGGAGAAATTTGGGATGTTACAGCTCCCATCTGGTTTCTGCCATGTCTTGGCTGGTGGTTTGTGCCCCATAGGGGCAGGCTGCAAGGCAGAGCTGCCTGGTGCTTGGCCTGTCGCCCTTGGGGGCTCCTGCCTGCCCCAGGACAGAGCAACCAGCCATGGGCAGCCCCACAATCCCTGAGAGCCACTTCCACCTCCTCTCTTTCATGGGAGGACACGAGGAACAGGGGTTTGGGTCAGTGCTGTGACACACAGGCAGGATAGAACAGACTCGTGGATTTGCACAGGTCCAAGCTGCCTGCTCTGGGCAGGAGCAGTAGTATTGCTCCTGTGCTACTAAAAATGCCAGAGCAGGAGATTCTTCCTTTTTGCACTGCTTGCCTGGCCAGCAAGGTTGGGATCACTGGTGCTGCTCCAGCCCACTTCAGTGCAAAGTCAGACAGATTACACTGAATCATCACTGAAGAACAAAAAATGTGTCTCCTAACAGTAAGCAATGTCTGTCTTCTTCTATATTGCTTTTAATTTCCAGAGCCTCACTCAGAGCTGAGCTATTCTGCATGCTATTAATTAGCTGATCACATGCCAATGCTAATCTTTTTCAAATGGGTTCACTATTTATAAATGTTCACCAGTTTGAGCTGACACATGAGGGGAGGGAGGGACATATTTACACCATCTACTTTTTGCAGATGCTTTGCAGTTCTCCGTTGGAGGGATTGACCTCTCCCATTTACCAAAGATGCAACTTTGGCTCCTAAAGCTATTTGTATGGCATCCATCTCTGTACTATGCCTGAAACAGAGTTGAGTTTATGCCACACAACGCTCTTCTCCTCAGTCTTCAGCCATCTAATGAGTCCAATCGCATTTGTCTGCACAGCGGGCCAAGTTAGTTGCATGCCAAGTTAGTTACTGCTCCTTTAGGCATGGAGGGTTTTTTACTTACAAGAAATGCACTTTTGGAATAGAATAGAATAGAATAGAATAGAATAGAATAGAATAGAATAGAATAGAATAGAATAGAATAGAATAGAATGGAATAGAATAGAACAGAATAGAGTAGAACAGAGTAGAATATTTTCAGTTGGATGGGGCCTACAGTGATCATTTAGCCCAACTGCTTGACCATTTCAGGGCTGACCAAAAATTACAGCACATCATTAAGGGCATTATGCAAATGCCTATTAAACACTGACGGCCTTGAGGCATTGATCACCTCTCCAGGAAGCCTGAATATAAATTCTACGGTGAAAAAATTTAATGCTAAAACGTGCTATGTTTTTAGGCTTCATGAATATAAATGCTTTGTGGCTGCCTAAGTAACAAATAAGACACATCTTTTTTCTGTATTTCACAGAGCAAGCCAGCTAATTTTGGTACTATTAAATCTACCCTGCTAGTAGTTGAATTGAAGTTTTTTTTGGTTCAACCTCAGCCCTAAATAAACATTTGTAACCTCACATAGCTAGACACAATACAAGTCACCCTGGCTGAGAGACCTTTGCTCACAGAAAATCAGCATTTGATGTTCAAAAGACAGAATGGGACCAGCATGTTAAAGCATCTACTCACTATCCAAACAGTCCCTATTGTTACAGTTATTGCCAGCAGTATCCTGTTTGTTGCTGGGACAGCACTTTGGTGAGCCTGCCCTAGAAACAGCCATTTGCCTTGTGGCTAAACACTTCCAGTGTGGGACTTGGAAATTCACCAAAGCACGGAAACCTACTCAGGGCTCTGGCCTCCAGCAAAACCCCTCCAAAACGCATTGAGAAATAACCAGACTCATAAACTTCCATGCATCCAATGAAAGAAACCATTTTCTTATCCAAGTAATTCATTTGCCCTCCCCATCTGTCTGGCACTGCTCTGCTCCTACACTACACCCATCACATCCCAACCCTGGCAACAGGCCCTGAAGAAATTCGGTTTTGTGGCCTGTGGGTGAAATCTATGGCAGAATATTACTAGCGCTGAGCTAATAACTGGTTTGGGCTTTCTCACAGTGCAGCTGCACACGTGGTGAAACACCAGCAGCTTTTTGTGCCAGGCACTGCTGCATCTGAGTTGGAAATGCTGTGAGTTATCTGCAGGAATATCTGCCCCTTCCCTGGGTGACACTCAGCTACTGCCTTTCATTTCCTTAGAGGCAGGTAGGGCCCATGCCTTATATAAAGTGGTTTCAAGCTCTTTCATGAGAAAGGCACTGAATGAGCACCGTGCAGATCTAACACCGCTGGAGCTCAGCTCTGTGCTCCCTCTGCACCGCTCCTGTCTCTGTGCCCACCTGATTCACCCACTCCTGCCCAGGCAAGAGCTAAGGACATGAGATGCAGCAGGACAAGAGCACAGAGCTGGTGCTCCAGGGCCATGAACAGTTAACGCCTTGGCCACGGCACTGGTGCAGCTGGAGCTCTTCCCAAAGCTGGGCTGGAGAGCATCACTGTCTCCCCCGAGTCGCTGGAGTCGTGGCAGTGAGAAACTGCTCTGAGATCACCACTGGAATCCTCGGTTTTAATGCTTCCCCTCCCCGCCCCCCACGTTTTCCATTAGAAAGAAGTAAATTGGTAAATGCCCTGCGACTCACAGCCAGGCTGTGACCTGGCGAGGCAAGAGAAAACACTTGCTAACACCACTGCTAACCACTGCTGGTAATGATGCCTGGGTGGAAAACCTTCCACAGAAAGTGAAGGTCTGCAAAAATCTGCAGCAATTAATTGCTCTTGAGCATTTCCAGTACAGAAGTGAACCCTTGAATAAGCAGTGGCAAGGGCAGGGGTAGACAAACCAGTTCCCTTGGGTAAATTCAAATGTGATTTTCCAGTCTCCTACAGCCTTCAGGATCTGCTCCTGTATGCAGCTTCGCCATGTGCTGTGCTTTCTGTGCTGTCACCATACCCATGGTACCTCTGTGACCATGGTATGTGCCACCTCTCCTCTTCAGCATGGGCTGCCATGCAGAAGGATGTGGAAAATCCAATGGAAAATAAGAAAAAAAAAAAAAGTAAGCTTAAGGTAAGGTTGCCCTAAGTGAGTTCTTTGCTCAGTCAATACCCACGGTATTTTAAATAGGCTGTGGTATACTTTATGCCATGTAATATTTTTATGAGGGGGATTTTTTCCAGCACTCTGCTCTAGAAGTAATTTCTACTGCTCGACTCTGTGTGCAATTTTGTAGTGAAATCGGTTTAATAAATGATGGGATTCCTCAAAAAACTGAAATTCCATTTTTGACCAATGTTAGTTTTGACCACTGCTGCTGGACAGGGATTGTCTCAGAATAGCATATTAATATACAGAGCTAGTTTTCCCCCTTATCTTTATGGGTTTTCTCATTGAAAATACTTTCAACTTACATTTATGTGCTATAGTAGTTAAGAAGGCAGACAAAAATAGCTGGAGATATTTTAGAGGCTAAATCTTCAAACCCTGAAAATGCAGCCTGATTTTGAAGTGCCTCCATACTCCTTTTACCTGGCACCCTAAGGAAATCAGGATTATGCTTCTTCATCTTCCTGTCCTCCTGTCAGCCCTTGCATCCCTCAATAACTTTTGAGCCCACTGGCAATTCCCACCGCTTCTGAGAGAGGAAAGGGAATCAAAGCAAGTCCCTGCGAGTCACCTGTGGCTGGATAGGGAACAAAACCTCAGAGTGGTGCCTCCACCAAGTGCCAGCGTGCCTGGCTGGCATCAGTGCCCCTGCACGTGTGTGTGCCCCCAGGCTCACACCAAAACCACCGAGGGTGATGCCCACATGGTGTGGCACCAGCTCTTGGGTGGCTTTTTCCATAGGCAGAGGTATTGCAGGGCATGGAAGAGAGGGGGAGGAGGGCAGTGGGTGCAGGGATCAGGATTTTTCAAGGGATGAGCAGATCTGAAATTATCTCGGGAAAGTGGGTGCTGTTGCAATTTAAGGCAGCCCTTAGGGATTTTGGCTCATGGAAGCAGATATTTCCAACAGGCAGCGTTCTGTCCTGTATCTTGTCTGTGTAAATGTTTTTTTCCAAAGTGGTCACTCAATCTGCCTGCTGGGAAGGGCAGAGGAAAGAGGGAGCTGCTTGCATTAGAAGTGACGCTGCCCACTCTTGTGGAGGAAAAATGTCCTCACATTTCCATGGTTCAGATTCTGCAATTACACAGCTTTCTTGTTTGGCCTGTTCATCTGCTCAACCTGACACGGAGCCAGAATGCAAGCAGGGATTTTTCCCATTACAGAATACCAAATCTATGATAAGCCACGCCATGAAAATTCAGTTTTTAAGGAGGTGGGGAGAGAATGAGGGAAACTCCAAGTGCTGCTACAAGATAAGCAATGAGTTTTGCAGTGCTTCTAGAATCTGTGTGTCGGGGATCTCATAAAAAAATCCCTGTAAGCCAAAGGAGCACTGTGAGAAGAAAAACAGTAGAATTTGGGATAGTAAAATTTAAGCAGATGTTTGAACACCAGTTTTAGCCTATGAAACATCTGCGTGATAACTTTGGACACAGCTGCATAAAGTCAGTAATTGCTACAGAAAGAGGTCTGTGAATATTGTACTTGATCTGTGGGTCTGTTCTGCACAGCAATGCAGTGAATATCATTGATGATCTTGATTATGTTTGTATTTTTTTCTTTTACTACAAATTCCCCTACTATGAAGTATTCAAATCAATCACGACTTCTGCTTTTCACTATCCTCAAATTGTAGTATTAAAATCTATTTATAGATGGAGTAACAAATGCCTCTGAAAGGAGAGTTATATACTGACAGCTTGGAAAGAGACTGTACTGGTTTTCTTAAAGATCACTCCTTAAATAGGATATATTCTCAAAGATTATTCCTTAAATAGGATATATATATTGTAATTTATTCATCATTTGCCATGAGGGACAAGATTGTGATAGCATATATTTTTATGTGTATATATATATGTATATATAGTCTTCCTGACTGCAGACTGCAAAGTTCAGAACTTCAAAAACTAACCAAGAATACAAATTGATAGAGACTGAATTACATTTGTTGCCCCAAAATGCAGCGGATTTAATTGCACCCCTAACGCTGCTTATTTGCCAAAAACAAGACAAAAATCAGAAGCAAACAAATAAGTTCTGTGAATAAATCCTGCATTGCCCCAATTTTACGAGCTGCCATCTAAGCTGCCTGGCAACCATCCAGGCCTGAATGACATTCCCGGACCAGAAGTAACCCATGCATCCCTTCTGAACTGTCCTCTCCTCGAGCTTCCTCCACCTCCCAATGAAATTTCTTTCAAAGCACTTTCTTACCTGCATAGTGGTCAAACACGGTGGGGACATACTCCTCTGGGAAGGCATCATTGGCATAGCTCATCAGCAAACAGGTTTTCCCAACTGCACCATCCCCAACCACCACACATTTTAGCATCTTCTTGGTGTTATTCCTGCTCCCGTCAGTGCAGTTGTCATTTTCCTCCTTGCAGTTCATTCTTGCTGCTGCTGCCGCTGCTCTTGCTGCTCCCAGGACTTCCAAGTGCACATGAAGGAAAAATGAAGTGCGATTGTATTGACTTTTCCTGAGTTTGGAGAAGGGGGGGGGGAGAGCAGCAAATCTCAAACTCAGGAAATCATACTAATGTTTCCAGGCTGTCACAGCCGCTTCTAACAGTTACCAGATCAGTCAAGAAGATCATCGAGGTGAATAAATTAAATACACAGAGAGGAATATCATTTAAAAAAAAAAGTGATCTGTCCTTCTCGTTTGTCCCAGTCAGGAAATCCTCATCCTGCCCGGCAGTTCTCAGTCTTTATTGCGACTTCAAAAATATCAGCAGCCTGCGGCTTCGATTTGCGTCTCCCTTCCTCCAGCCTGGCCGCAGAAATCAGTGATTCCTGTTAAATCCACTCCATTTTCCATTGCATTTCTAACATGGAGGAGAGTCTGGAGGTTTTTAATGGAGTTTTTCCTTTCTTTCTCCAGCTTGCTGTGTGTCAGGAAATCATGGGTTTCCTGCTGAATTCCATATTAGGATCAGTGGGCTTGTGAAGGGCTGCAAACAATGGGAGCTCTGTGTGTATTTGTACTTTGGAGGAACTCTGCCAGGACATGGAGAAAGGAAAACACTAGAGGTCCCCCTGCAGAATGAAGTTTTTTAGGCTCTCTGCTCCATCCCGGGCTCTCCGGGCTGCCGGCACCGGGACTGGCGAGGAGGATTCGGGAGAATATGGAATTTGGGAGTGCTGGACACACTCTTGGCGGGACAGGGGAGGCTGTGAGCTGTCCCAGGGATGCCTGTTGATCCCAGGCACCTCCTCTGATCTCAGATAGGTATTTTCTCCCATTTGGGAAGGGGAAAGAGGGGAGGTGGAGAAACAGACAGGAGGTAGAGTGGCTAGGTAATGTCAACTTTCTGTCTCTATAGCCCTTTGAAGTGCTTGCTGTAAAGAATAAATAACTGATTTTTCAATTCACACACTCAGAAAGTTCCTATCGTATTTCTCCTCATCCCCCCCCCAAAAAAGACAGATTTGTCCTCCCCTAATGTAAATATGTAAACACGGACAGAATAAAGTGGAATTAAGAGTCAGAGAAATTAAAAAAATTTAGAAAACAAAAAAACCCACTGCATAGCAGTCTATGAAAAACCAGCTTTGAACTGTATGATTCCTGCCCCCCCCTCTGGTTTGTTCTGGTGCTTCACACGCCTGCTAAGTCTTCTCCCCATTTAAATACACAACAATCTACACGTACATGAAGGGCAAAACTTCCCTCTTCTTACACAGGAAAGATACTGCAATTTCCAGCAGAAATGAGCCAGACATTAACATAAACCCCCGTGCAGCAGCCCAGCACATCCTGCTGGCTGCATTTCCCTTCCACAAGGCTCGAAGGCTTTGAGAGGGGGAAACATCCTCCTGCTGGCTCTCCACGGGTGAGAAACCCTTCCCCTGCCCTGCTCATGCCTGGTGGAGGATAAATGCCCAAAAGTACACACAAGCTTGGGGCAGCGCACACCTGGAAGTGCAAAGACCAACACAGCCTTAGAAAGGAACACTTTCAGCCCCAAACTGCAGAAGTAAAGACAAACACAGCCATAATAATGAAACTCTGTAGCCCCAAACTCTGTGTCCTTCAATTTCTGTGGAGAAGGGGCATGGTAAACCCACCTGCAACCTGCCCTGGACAGGCTAACTCTGTCAGAGCTTTTCAATGAGATGTGTGTGCTGGATTAGCTCTGGACACCTTCTCCAAGAGCTGGTAGAATCCTGTAACAGTTTGGGTTAGACAGGACCTCAAATATCATCTAGTTCTACTCCCCCTGCCATGGGACACCTTCCACTAGACCAGGCTGCTCACAGCCCCATTCAGTTCCAGGGATGGGCGATGGACGAAATATGTGAACCAGGTGTGTCTGTTTACCTGGGGAGCCCCAGGGAGCTCTGTCTGCTGTCTCTAACCAGGAGTGGTGGTCATTCAGTGCCCTGCGATCTTCACAGGCACCTCAGCAGGCACTGTCAGGCCCAGCATCACACCTGGGGCATCATTAAAGGCTTTCCCAGAGTTAGAAGATCAGGTGCATCCTCTTAGCTTCAAACTGCAGCCCAAGGCTGAGGTTCACCCAAGAAAACTTGTGAGCTCTGGGCATCAGAACCCTCCATTCTCCCAGTGTTTGCTCTGCTGGTCATTTCCACCAGCAGCAGCCTGGCTGGGCCATCCTGAGGTGCCGCGCATGTTACAGAGATTTATCCTTTAAGCTTGTTTCTGTTTGTGATCGAGGTCAAACTCCAAGCCTGTGCTGTGTTTAGTGGCTGTGGAGCGGAGCAGGTACCAGTGTCACCAAAACTGTAGGAAAAACAAAAACCCTCCAACAACATTTTTAATGTTAGAGAGTCAAGGTATTACTTTATTATCTGGCCAGGATGTTGTTCTGGCCAGGGTGTACCACAGAAACCATATCATCCACACATAGCCCAGGTGTGCAGAGAGAATCATTCCATGACACACTGATTTTACAGGATTTTCTTCAAATTTTATACAGTCAAAACCTATAGAGATGCATTGTTTCAAAGTTCATTTGAAATGATGGTTTCATTGGTCCAGAGTTGAGCAACCCACAGTATTCAGTTTCCCATTGGATCTGAATCCCCTCGCCACCGATGTAAATTAGATATTCATTTTTCAGTTTTCTTATCAGTCCTTTCCTGCCGAGATGTCTTCAGCTCTGGCAGAGGCAGCTCTGGGGTGGATGTTTGTCGATGGCCACCGATGTTCCATTAATGTTCCGTTGATGGCCTTTATCTTTCCGGGTATCTTTGGGCTACTCCAGTCTGTCCCTATGCTAAGCCCGTCTCCTTAGAGTGATGCTATATCTCCTAAATAAACTAAAGGAAAATTCCCTTCCCCAAAACAAAGTCAAGCCAAGCCTAACTAGAGTGACAAAAATAAAAAAATTGAAAGTTATATTGTTTCCAACACCAGCACCCCATACCCTCTGTGCCTTTGCTTACCAGCCTGGTGCCCTTGTGGGGAAAGTTTGCCAAATCTGCAGGTGGGTGCTCTTGCAAGGTAACTGCAGAGCCTGAGGAGGCAAAACATTCCAATAATTCACAGTTCAGTTCCCCACTGCCACTACCAGACAAAAGCAAAAGCTATTCTGCTTCCCATTTTACACAGGCATAATCTATCTGCAAGCTTTTTCAACATCAGACATACTCCAGTTAAGGCAAGATTTAGTGCCACTTGGGCCAGATTTAGGCCTGCAACAAAATCCCCATGGCTTATTCCTCCCTGATGATAAAGCCGGCAAGTCTCAGCAGGACTGTGCCCATGTCCATTTTTTTGCAAGAGGTTAAATGATGAAATTTCCTTGCTGTTTTTCTAGAGGATTTAAGTGACTTTGTTCTCTCTCCCCCTTTTTTAAAATGATCCTCCAAAATTTTAAAGGATTTCTTATGCTATCAAGGGGCTGAACTGGAGGATGATAGAGAATCCCAGAATCATTAAGGTGGGAAAAATGTCCAAGATCATCGAGTCCAACCTTTGATCCATTATCACATGTTGAGTAAATCCACAGCACTGAGTGCCACATCCAATTATTTCTTGAACACTCCCAGGGATGGTGACTGCACCACCTCCCTGGGCAGCCCATTCCAATGCTAGACCATCCTTTCAATGGAGAAATTCTTCCTGAATTTCTCGAATCTTTGCAGACCCTTTCAGTCC
The DNA here is from genome assembly GCA_036785705.1 of Acanthornis magna. Lineage (NCBI taxonomy): Eukaryota > Metazoa > Chordata > Aves > Passeriformes > Acanthizidae > Acanthornis > Acanthornis magna. The sequence goes on from JAWUZG010000097.1 coordinate 1,068,670, forward strand.
TAAGCTCTGATGCATGGGACACTTTGTGTGGAGCCAGTTTTAGCTGAGATGCATCAATAAAAGGCCTTACATCTCTCAGTGTGGATAACAGAGGTGCAGCCACGAAGCCAGAGCCTGACTGATGGATGGCCTGGAATAAACCAACAGAAAAGTTTATCTTGAAGGTGAGGAAGGCTGACATCTGGCCTGCAAAACTCAGTGCTGCAAGTTTGCTTTACCTGTACAGGTGATACGTGCAGCTTTAGAGGAGTTATGACAAAGTTATAAAATAAGTATTGTATCTGGACTTAAAACACATGTTCTCTTTAATGTCATTAACTTAGTTTGGCACCATTTATATCAGCTGGATCAAAACATTTCAAGAGCTGGTTGAGTTTCAGCAAAGTTTAATCACATTTTTTTACGCCACTTTAGTCAGGGGACTGAGAGGGTGTTAACCCCTCTGCTACGCTGGGCCTGTATCTTTTACTTATCAAGTTGGCACTGACTTTGCTGTGAGGAATTAACTCTGGCAAAGTTTCAGGAAATCCTGCTACATTTTGCAGAAGATTTGTTAGCATGCAAACGGAGAGTGGCAATTCCATAGGTTAAGATGACCCCACTGCACTGCTGTGCAAATTTCAGCTCCCCTAAGACACTCTGATCAACGGAGCTGCCTTCAAAGCCCCGGTGGGGAAGCCACAGGGTTATTGGTAATCATTAGCAAAGGTCAGAATGTCTAACGATTTAGGTTTTTTTGTTCTCTCACTAATCAGGTTAGAATTGGTCAGATTTTTGATTTTTTCACAAGATTTCAGTCATTAAGTCATCACCATCTCACAAATCCAATATAAGAGCAGGCTGGTTATGAGCCACGGTTTGGAAAAGACGTGGCTGAAGCAAAAAAAAAAAAAAGAAAAAAAAAAAAATCAATCTTGTTTAACTGTGTGTGGTTCTCAGCCCTGTTTGTTTCCCACTGATTTTACACGCTTCTAGCCAAGGGCACCACCATGGCACAAACAGCTATGGGCAGGTGCTGTGAGCCCTGTGGAGTGAAAATGTCACCTGAGGCACTTTCAACAAAGTTTTCTCAAGCAAGCTCTGCTCTACATGAAGTGTCTCTGACCTTTTGTTAATTAACAAATTTACTGGCAGACCTATTCCTAGGACTGCAGAGTATCTCCAAGTCCCACGTGCTGTGTGGATGCATCACCTTCATCTTCATCAGCACAGGTCAGACAGGACTGCTTCCTTGGGGATTAGCAAATTCAAGCCTGGTGCAAAAAATTTAGGTGAGAAGATCTGCAGGACATGAAGAACCTGCAAAATTTTTAATTAGCTCTGCAATTAGCAGTGTCTTGGCCAATTAACTCTATTCTGTATTTCTGTGCAGGCTCACCAGAAGAAAAAAGGGATGCGGTGTCCTGCCGTGCTCTCCCTGCTCTCTTCCCCATGCCAACCTGCCATTCCCTCATTTCTCCAGTGCCTCCTGAAATGCAGTGGTCTACCTTTGAGTAATTTTGTGAGTGTAACACTTGACAGTCAGAGGAATGTTCTGCATCAACTGGTTTCCTCACCTGACCTGACTGATTTTAAGGAGGTCTTACTCTTCCTTGGGTTTTGCTCTCCTAAATCCGCTCCTGGCCTCAACCAAGCAGATCTGTCTCTGCATTCTCAGCCTTAAGAAGGCTCCGGGGTGGGGGATTTTGAAGGTGACAACGCTACTGTGAAGCTTTTCCTCCCCATGTCTTGCTGTTAGAATAGACACATTCAGACACTCTCCTTCCACCTACCACTGTTGATGAGGGAATGAAGTTTCTGGCACTACTACTGAACTGTAAATTGATTTCAGGCAAATCTTCTCACATTTTTCTTATCCTTTGTCTAATCTGTTTAGATTTTGAGTTTTTTAGGACAGGGACTGTGTTGGTATTGGATTGAACACGCAGAATCATATTAAGCTTAACTATTACTGTGCTGTTCAAAACTAAGTTTCCCTGGCCATCAAATTCAGAACCTTGTCTGGACTATGTTGCTGTAAGAGCCAGCCTTTTACAGTAAAATATATCTGGGACTCAAAGACATCCCCACAGTCACCATATCTCTCATCTCTAGTCTTAGATATTGGGGTGGCTCTTGTTTGTTCTAGGGTTGCCTGGATGGCTCTCCACATAGTGAAAAAGAATAATTGAAACGAGGGCATTTTATCCTTACTCCCCCATCCTCTCTTCCCCTTCCTGTGTGTCAGCCTCATTCATCAGCCTCCCACCCCAGAGAAATGCTCACTGAGACCGCAAGTGAATTTGATATATTGAAAAGCAGAAGCAGCAAATTCAGGAGAAAAAAAAAGAAAGTTCAACAGTGACCCCAGGAGGGGTGGAAGTGCTTTGTGTGAAGCCTTTTTAGAGGCATCTTGCTGATGGGCAGGCGCTGAGAGTCAGCTTTGAGGCTTGTGGAGTGAGAGCAAGCCTCTCTCCAGCCATCCCACCCCATCAGGCAGCTGCCACCAGCACCAGAACCGTGGTGGTCCGTGCCAGCAGCAGGGGAGTTCCCTGCTTCAGGCTGCTGCCATGGGTATAATTAGTGTCACTGGATTTCCCTCTGGAAAGAGGAGCTAATAAAACAAGCGACTTCTGGGAGAGGAGGTCAAGCAAAGGAAGTTCCGTGTCCTGTCCATCAGGGTACCCTCCTGCTTCCCAGAGGGGGCTGCTGTAAAATGAGAGCTGCACATGTTGTGTTCGTGTGTTTGTGGTCGGGGAGGGCAGTTTTTAACTGGGGAAGATGGTGCTCCCTGTCACCTTACAGTAAATTCTGCATCGCTGACTGCAGACAGTGCTCCGTGTGTCACCCACCCTCATAGCTGGTGGCACTTATCCAGAGCCTGCATTTTCAGCTGCTTTCTGTTCATAGGTACTTGAATTTGGACTTTGAGGATGAGTTTTCCTTGGTGGTGTGAAAGTTCGCTCTGGATAGTGGAATATCTGCCCTTGGCGCATATTCCTTCTCTTTGCATCAGGGTTCTCTCATTTCCTTCCAGAAAAATCACTGGCTGTCACTTCTGCCTTCTCTCCTTTCTGACTTTGTCCTTGCACAGCTCTCCTCTTCTCTTCTCTTCTCTTCTCTTCTCTTCTCTTCTCTTCTCTTCTCTTCTCTTCTCTTCTCTTCTCTTCTCTTCTCTTCTCTTCTCTCTTCTCTTCTCTTCTCTTCTCTTCTCTTCTCTTCTCTTCTCTTCTCTTCTCTTCTCCCTTCTCCTTCCCCCTTCCCTTCCCTTCCTTCCCTTCCCTTCCCTTCCCTTCCCTTCCCTTCCTTCCCTTCCCTTCCCTTCCCTTCCCTTCCCTCCCTTCCCTTCCCTTCCCTTCCCTTCCCTTCCCTTCCCTTCCTTCCCTTCCCTTCCCTTCCCTTCCTTATGTCTGACAAAAGCTGTTTACCTCTCCCTACCACAGTGGGGAGAAGTGGATTTAGGTAAGCATTCAGCCTGGATTAGCATAGCAGGGAAAAAAAAAAATCACTTCAGACGATTTCTTTCTCCCTACCTACGACGTTTTCCATAGAGATTTTTTTCCTAAATTACATTTATTTTAGGTTGAGCAGTACAGCAGGAGGTTAAACAAAGAGAAACCTCATCTATGCCTCTTCTGAATCTCAAAATGGCATTTGCCTCTGCAGCTGGTGGACTGCTGGGAATGTAAAAGGGCTGCAATCAGGAAATCAAGCAGCACTGAGGGCACCAACATTGTGACCAATTAGCACCGTGTGTGCATGTACTCGGTGAAGCCATTACAGGGACAAATCTGTTTTGTTCACCTCTGAGTAATGCTTGGGACATAATCTGCAATTTCTTTAAAAGGAGAGAAACTTCCCCAAGTTATATGGTCCAAATGTAATATTTCCAATGAGGAGGGGGAGGAGGTTCGTGTCTAAACCCATGCCAGTTGGAATCTGTAGGTTTTCAGCTTCCCCCTTTCCAGGCCAAATTGCCAAGCTGGCTTTATCGTTGAAATGAACACACGTCTGATTCATAAAACATTCATGCAGGGTTTTTACTCTCTTGGAGAGAAGGGAGCAGGCTGCTTCCAGGAAGGGAATGTGCTTTTCTGCTTCATGTGATCTTTCTGCCTCCGCTCAAAAATAAGCAGAAGGCTGCTGCTGCCTCCACATTCCGGGAGCAGGCAGACGGGAGGAGGACCAAGGTGGCAAGCAAAGGGATGTCACAGTTTTTGTGCTGTGTCTCCTCGCTGAGCCTATTTTCAGCAGAGCCTTGTGCCAAAGCACTGCAATGAGACCCTGGAGCGCCATTTCCAAACCTGCTGCTCAGACTGGCACAAGTGGAGTGGATCATTCTGGTAAAGCCCTTACCTCATGTGTAAAATAGGAGTGAGGAATGCTTCCCTTTTTTTCTGTCTATTTATACTGCTGATCTTCAGGGCAGGGACCAGCTCCTGCCTTGTTTGAAGGGTGTGGGCCCATGACACAGCTAAATCAACTTATTTGCTGATCGTCACCAAGAAAATGTTTGGTCTAACCTGACAAAGAGCTTTCTAAAGGAGAAGATGCATAGGAAACCCTTTTGCTCTTTTTCTTCCCCCTCTGCATGGGTTTCTGCTGGCTGATCTCCCCCAGGGAGGGACAGCTATAGGGACAGCTTGATTTTCCACAAGTGACGAGAGTTATGGGAGCAGTGCTGGCAGCAGTAGGTTACTTTGCTCCTTTTGTAAGCACTGGAGGTTTAATTTGCACTGCCAAATCATCCTCTTGCTTTAAAGGTGTCTGGGTGTGGTGGTAAAACACATGAGGGACGTGGGCACCCTACCTAGGCTGCTGAAATGTCCAAAAATTGCTTAAGGTTAAGGCTTAAGGTTAGGTCAATGCCTCAGGGTGCACAAATACCTGAGTATACAACAGAAGGGAGAGGGAGAGGTGGGAAATAATGAGGAGCAGCGCTTTTGCTGCAAGTGACACAGCTGTGAGCGTTCCTGTGCTGGTGTGTGGTTTGGATGCGGCAGGAGCTGCAGCCCCAGCCCTGCACACACACCAGGGGAGGCATTCACGGCGTGCTCAGGCTGATTTAGAAACTCTTCACCCATCTGTGCCTCCTCTTTCTCTCATTCCTTCTCTGAGAGGGCGCTGGCATCTCTCTGGAGGAAGCTCTGCTGGTTTAGCAGTGGCCTGCGGTGAAATTCAGATGTGATGTATCCTGGGGGATCCGTGGCTGCTGAATCCTGCGGGATGGTGCTGTGCTCTGCCCTGGCTGCCACCAGCTGAGGCAGACCCACGAAGGGTCAGGGCTCCCTTTGCCTGCTCCCTGTCCTCCCACAGCGGCACATTTATGTCAAATGAGCCTGGTTGAACGTTAGCCACCATCTCCGAGCTCTCGGGGTTTGCCCCCAGTGCCTGCCCTTGAATGGCAGGAATCCCTGGGGGTTATTTTCCTCAGTTTGGAAGCACTTGAGACCATGCTGTCCTCACGACAGTGAACCTTGCGCTGGTGATACCTCTAGAGATTTAGCAGGCAAAATTGACTCCTAAGGTTTTCCAAACAAATAGGATGTAGATGACAACTGCAGTGAATAATATGTGGATCCATTCCCAGTGAACTATTACTGACTGAGCTTAACTGCAACGTAATTTTTCCACTGTCTTCAGGAGATATTTGGTAATAGTCAGGTGCAGGTTGCTGTTCTTACAGCAAATGTCTAGGAAGTGGTCAGGAGGATGCATTTTCTTTCTTATCTCTCTGATTTGCACCCTGCAAAATTTGGGTTACATTTTCTGATATGCAGAGAGGGCAAAATTTCTCCTCCTTGCCTCTGGTGGTGGATTTTGGGCAGAGGCCTCAATGTCCTCTCTCTGGAGGGTATAAGTACAGTGTGGACATCTCAAACCAAGTGGGTTTATTCCAAAAATGAAGCAAAATATTAGAGAAACTAACTTGAAGACAACAAACAGCTGATGAGCATCTGTAATTTACACTTCAGACTTCTTTGATGGATTTTGCTCATCACTGGCAGGAGCAGAACAGCCCCAGTTTGCCTGCAGGTGATCTGGAAACACAGCCTGACCTCAGTAGGCATCATCCAGTAGAAAATTTTCTTGGAAAAGCTTTTCCCAAAGCCCTGGGCCCACTGTGCTCATCTGAGCCCTGGACCATGTGTTGTTCTGGCTTTTGCCCTTTCTGAGAAGAGAAAGGAATCCTTGAAGATATTGTGACTTTCCCTCTGTCAGGGGTGGCAGCCTTATCCTTTTTTTGCACATGAACAGCAGGAAAAAGAGGCTTCATTTCAGCCTCTCACTGTTGCACTGCTTGAAATCCTCCAGTGGTTTTTCATCCTTCCTGTGGCTCATCCTCTGAGCTTCATCCACTTTCAAAATGCTCATTGAGACCAATTTTCCTGCGTTAGTTACTGGTTAAACATTACAAATAATAATTTGCTGTTAAAGCTGTTCATTAAATACCTCAATAGTGGCATGATATCTGAATAATGGCATGGTGCTTCCGTACATTTCTCCTTTTTCTTAGATGTCTTGAGTACTGTTAATTTTTTGGTTTTTACCAGGTTGGAAGTACAGCTTAGATTGCTACCATTTCAATTCTTCTTTCAATTTCACCAAGATAATTTTGGGCAACATTTTGATTATTGCTGAAAAAAAAAAAAAGAAAAAAAGAAGAAAAAGAGAAATAAATGGAATAATAAAAATAAACTTACTTTATACATTTTCCCAGAAAAGGAGCTGTCAAGCTCTTCAGAAATCTGTCCTCACGAGACTTCCCAACTTTTCTGACCAGGTTCTGTTAGCAGTCCTTTTCCAAATTTGCGCTGAGGTAAGGAGGACTGGAAATCAGTCCATTGGGAAATCACACGAGAGTGGGTTCATGTGACAGCTCTTTCTGTGACTTGTCATGCCGTGAATAGCAGAGCAACAGCCTTTCAGCACCCAACCATGTCACTGCCTGCCTTGCTTTTGATGGAACTGGGGTGAGTGCGTGCTTGTGGAAACGAGGAAAAACTTAACTAGTGCTTTTCATTGCCGTAAAAGCTCTGATTTGCGTTCTCAGACAATGTTTGCACAATACCCTAATTTAATTGCCCTCCTGTCACCGTGGCCCTTGCTCCAATGGCTCTGGCAGGGTTTGCACCCAGCGGTGCTCCTGTCACACCCAGCGCTGTGCACAGGGACAGGGACACTGAGCAGCTCCAGCTCTTGCAGGCCAAAGGTGCAAGTGGCAGAGGGGGAGCCAGAAGGGGAAGTGCTGTCCAGCTGACGTGTGAAGCTCTGGGGTTGCCAGAAATAGCAGCCGTGCCCTTGACCCATGGCCGCTGGTTATCTCCTGCCGAGATAAACGCCTTCGAGTCATGTGCTGTGCCCAAAGCAGGTTGCTCTGAGTGCAAGCCAGGGCCAGAGTAGCTGTTTATGGGATTGTCCTGCCACTCTGCCGTAGTTGGGAAGGATGGAGTGTAAGGTGCTAAATCTGAAAGATACGGACCTGTTGGAGTGAGTCCAGAGGAGGCTGTGAAGATGATTAGAGGGATGGAGTTCTTCTGCTATGAGGAAAGCTGAGGGAGTTGAGGCTATTCAGCCTGGAGGAAAGAAGGCCCTGGAGTGATGATATTGTGACCTTTCAGCACCAGAAAGGACTCCAGGAGAGCTGGAGAGGGACTGTGTCTATGGGCATAGAGTGATAGGACAACAGGAAACGGCTTGAAAACGACAGAGGGCAGGTCCAGATTAGATGTTAGGAAGGAATTCTTAACTGTCAGGGTGCTGAGGCCCTGGCACAGGTTGCCCAGAGATGCTGTGGATGCCCCATCCCTGGAAGTGTCTCAGGCCAGGCTGGATGGGGCTTTGACCAGCCTGGTCCGGCGGAATGTGCCCCTGCCCATGGCAGGGAGGTTGGAACTGGATGGTCTCTGAGGTCCCTTCCAATCCAAACCATTCTGTGATTCTGTGGTGTCTGTGAAAACTCTCCTCCAGGTGCCACTCAAGCAGGACAGAACCTCTGGGCTCAGGTCAGGGCTCCTCTGCTTCCTTCTGCTACAACAGAGATGTTTGCCTCAAAATGTCCTCAAGGAAAGTACATTCCCTCTCCCTACCCAGCTGTATCAAAGACTGCAAAAACATCAGCAATGAGCACCTGATGGCACAGGGACTTTCCTCAGCTCAGCTCTTTCATGCTCCTCTTGCTGCCTCTCCCTTTTGAGACCATCCCTCTTAACTGGGCTTGAATTTGTGCTTGAATTTGTTGCATCACACAGCTCACACCAGCTGCTGCCATTCTGCCCCAAGAGGCAAAATCCAAGTCTGGACACTTCCTGTGACTAAATTTTTTTGGCTGGCAAGTTCCTTGGTTCCCAGCCAACACAGATCAGTTTGGGAACCAACAAGCTGGCAGATTTTGGGGTTTCAGAAGAGTGGGCTCAAAACAGGTTTGAAATGCAAAAGGATATACACAATACAGCTATGAGACCTTCTCAGGTGCACAACCACATCCCACCTTTTCTTCCTTTCAGAGTGTAGAAACCACATTTCCATCTGAGCAGGACGGATCTGATGGGGCAAGCAATTTCCCATAGCCGCGAGGTTACTTCTCACAACAAGCAGCTGCTCACAGCTGCTGTTTCCCACCGTGGACACACACAGCTTTGTTGTTAAGATGCAGGGGGAAAACTTGAGCTTTCAAACCCTAACAAGCTATTTGCTTCTCCTTCTCTCTCCCTTCCCACAGCTGACCTCTGTGTCCAGCCGTGAGGGCATTTTCTGGTTTACGAGTAATGGTGAGCAGAGTGCCAGCAGGTGAGATCCCAGCCTCTCCTGCCTCTCCGTAATTAGCAGCCCCAAATACGGAGCAGTGTCTGACCCCGTGACATTTTTTCCTAAGGCTTTTATTAATTTGACACTGGTTTTCATTGCAACGCGCCAGGGAGCTGTAACAAACACTCAGCTCTACCTGACAGAAAATGGGGGGTTTATCTGCTCAAAAGGTTATTCCGAGCATCAGAGGCCAACTGCGGTTTGGATCCTGGGGAACTGCTCCGACTGTTTGATGGCAAAAACATGGAGCACTAAAGTGGGAACATTACGGTTTAAAAGCAGGGTTTGTGTCACCTTGAGCTACTGAGCTCTGTTATCGTGGTCTATCAAAACTCCCACTCTCTGTGGAGCAGGCAGGTAGGGGACTTTTAACATCCTTAACGTCACTGCTCCTGAGGGGACACTTGTGCCTTGTGACCTCCAAACTAATGTAAAATAAAGGTTTTGTTGTTTCATTCATTAGCTGATGGAGAATTTTTTTATTTTCTGAAGTGGGCGTTTCTGTTGTTTCTACAAAAAAGCTCAGGGTGCTTTACCCTAGTGCAATTTGATGGCAGTGTTCCCCCAGTGTATGCTCTACCTGAACAGGGGTATTTCCTTTCATCCTTTCCTTGATAAATTTGAAGTGCTCTGTTGGAAGATACTTCTTCATTCATATGGAGTATCTTGTCTTTACCCCAAATTCCAGTCATGATCTCTTTGCCTCAATCAAGGACTCTCTCCTGCCCATCTTGATGCATCATTCTTCAGTAATTTACAGTCTATTCTGTCTTTTCTCCCATTTTTGCCGACTTGCAAACACCCCCTTCAGGTGTCCAACCCAAATGGATCATTCAGTGCTCTCCAGCAGCTCAGGACATGGTTCAGTGGAAACAGAGTGGTGCTGGGTTAGCAGCTGGGCTCAGTGATCTCAGAGGTCTTTTCCAACCTGAATGATTCTGTGATTATAGAACATTAACCAATTTGTTTCACAGGTCCCTTGCAGGGCTCATTTCTCCCGACATGAAGGTGGCTTTAAAAGTATCCATTGCATTACTGACATTTCCACCTGTTCTTGGTTCATACCTTGGTTCTTCTGCCTAGGAGTTTCTCCTCCAGCATAAATGAAAATGCCTAATTCTTTTAGTGTTTGGCATGGCTCTGGGATGTTTATCCTATGAGTCTTTTTTAAACCTGGATTGTTTCTGAAAACATTTGAATGCACCGGACAGTTGAGTGACTGACCAGTCAGCTCTCAGTGTAGAACCATAGAACCATAGAATGTGCTGAGTTGGGAGGGATCCACAAGGGTCATGGAGTCCAACTCCTGGCCCTGCACAGGACACCCCCAGAGTCACACCCTGTGCCTGAGGGCATTGTGCAAACATTTCTTGAGCTCTGACAAGCTTGGGGCTGTGACCACTGCCCTGGGGAGCTGTTTCAGTGCCTAACCACCCTCTGGGGGAAAGACTTTTTTCTAAACCTCCTCCTACTCAGGTTTATGGCATTTCCTCTGTGTTTAGGCAGCACTGTAGTTGTTAATGCTGCATTCTCCCTCTGCAGATTTAATGGTGGTGGCCCCAAACCTGTACATCCTAAATTTTTACTATCGTTAAACAGATAAGTCTGACATTTAAATTCCCTTGAAAACACATTATTTTCTGTCTCAGATTCACCTAATATCTCAGCAAAGCTTCCATAAAATGGCCTGTGAATGAGACAGGTGTTCTTTCCTTTCTTACCTTGCGTGGGAGCAACATATGCGATGATGTGTTCCTGTTAACTGCAGGTGGGGTGTTCAGCTCATTAACACCTGCTGCTAATTCTGCTGACTGGGTAAATGGGCCCGTGCTGTTCTTCCCTAGCTGCTTCCATTTGCAGTGAGGTAAAGTTTGAGGGACTCCACCTCGCATTCATTTGCAAAGCAAAATCATTCCTAGGCGCAGGCAATTTTGGGAAGGGGAAAGGACAAAGAACATCCAGACATCATAAAGCAGCAATCTGTGACCAAAGCATATCTCAATGCAATTTCACAGCTGCCAGCAGAGAGGGGTAGCCAGCCATGCAGACAACAGCTGCATTGCCAAGGAACAAAATTACAGAGCCAGATGTTCCTCTTGGAAGTACATTACACTGAACTTGGGAGATGAGTGCGGCAGCTGCCAAGAGCTTCTCTTATTTGGTCATAGGTGATGATCCCTCTATCAGGGAATGTGGAGCAAAAAGACCACACAGAATATCCTCATCAAAATGCTCTACTTGAAACATTAACTTCTCTTGGGCCAGAAAGATTTGGGAGCTCCATGGCAACCTTCACATCTTGTTTGAAGGATAATGTTGTTTACTACCAGGCACGAAGTGAGAAACTTACAGCTACTGAAGCCAAATGCTTTCAAGGTATTTGCTACTGAAAGGTGACTAAGAGACAATTTTTATAGCAACCACAGTTGTTTGTGGGCGCTGTTGTAGTTCTCAGCTCAGGCTGCAAGTGAGAAGGAGAACTTCTGGTTCTGCTTCTAAAGCAGATAGCAGGAGGTCGGGTTCCTGAGGACGTGTTTGTGCTGCAGCCACGTCCCCAGTGCAGACCCAGCTAGGTTTGAACCTGGCCGTGGCAGTGCTGAGCACCTCCATCAGCTGTGTCTGTTGTCATGGGAGAATGGTGCAGCCTGCATTTCTGCCTGGAGCTGACGCTGCAAGGTAGCATTAGGCACACAGGCTCAGATTCCTGCCAGCCACTTGGATGCAGCTCATAGAAGTGGCTGACTTGGGGGTTCTGGTTGCCAACAGAGAAGGGTTGATAACTCTGTAGGGAGATCCACCCCACCACAGGCACCCCTGTAAGCACTGATCTAGTGAGAACTTAGATGCCTGAACCTTTGGAAATAGGTAAAATTGGGATCTCTGAGATAACCGGAGAGATAATTCATGTCTTGCATCTCTTCAGTCATCTTTCTTAAGCTCTCTGAATTTGATCATTCCCTCCTAGGACTCACAAGTTGCAAACCAAATTCTTCTTTTAAGTTCTTGCTATTTAATAACCGGAGAGACACACAATATTCCAAATCCCCCTGCCAAATAAATCTGTCAGTAAGGAACTCACCCCTACAAATTACTTTGGCCCAACATTTCCTGTACATAATGTTAAACTTACTCCTGCACCATCAACAAATATAAGATCCAATATTTCAGGGATTGCAGCAGAGCCCAGAAAAGCTACAGATCATAAATGAAACCTGCAGATCATACCGAGGGATTTTTTTACCCCTGATCACATCGACTGCATGGCCGCACACTCATCTGCAGCTGGGAAGGGACAGAAAAGGTCGGGTTGAACACCGAAGGTTTGGAGCGAGAGCACACCGAGCTGCCTGAGCATTTTCCGTGGGATTTAAGGACAATAAGTTTCTCTCCCCACCTAGTGGTCACTAAGAGCCTTTTAACAGAGCAGAGCCTAAGCCAGGGCGCTCAGCAGCAGATCCATTTTCCGATTTTCCCATGCCAGCACAGGGAGGAGATGGTTGATCCCTGTGCTGTAGATTATCTAGCTCAGATGAAAGCAGAGAGGAGGATCCCTGGAGGATTCCCTTTTTTACCAATACACTCTTAAACAAAATATGGCACGGGTAAGAAACTGAACTGATGGCAGGAAACGATTGTGAGCCAATGACTGGGCTGTGGCTGCTGATTTTTCCGTCCTCTGTAATCCTCCTTCTGTGGGTTTTGTGGTGAGTGAGAGCAAGTTTGAAATGTGACAGGCACAGAAACATCTTCATTGCTCAACAGTGTGTCTGGCCTGGCTGTGGTTAATTCCTTCTTCAAATAGCATGGCACTGGGTGAGGGGAGAAGAATATGAAATTAAAATGAATGTGGATGTTAAGCAAAGATGATGATGACTTGCCTAAATCTGAATAAGGGAGTCAGGAGAATAAGCAGTGAAAGCAAAGCCTGAATTCCTCCCATTCCAATGCCCTAAGGTGTTATCAGTAACATGAGAAAAACATATGTGAGGCAAAAATGTGGTCATAGTATTAACACAAGATATTCCACTACCTTTCCTAAGTCTGTCCATCCCACATAGCCTGTGGGGAGCAGTCCTTTTGGGGAAAGCAGTGCTTTTTTATTTTCTTACCTCTCTGCTAGAGCGGGTCATGAGACACAGCACAGAGATGAGCCCCAGTGGTAACTTGTGCTGACTCTGTGTTACGCAGAGATGTCTCCCTGCCTCTCCCTGCCTCAGAATTGGATGATCTCCTGCTGTGTTTCCCAGAACTTCACTGCAGTTTTGTTAATCTGGACCTGTGAAATGAGGGTAATGATATTTTTTCTTGCCGTGAATAAAACTTTGGAAATGAAAGTTGAGAAGTGTAATTAAAGACTGCAACTATCTCAAAAGTGCTGACGGAGGCTTATCATTTGCAGAGCAGCTCGAGTGTCCTTCCCTCCAGCTAGAAAGGTCTCAGGGAGACCCTAAGCTCTAGCAAATTGGGACAAGCTTCCCTGGAGAGGAGACAGACATCTCCCCTCAGACTTCCCGCAGATTGCCTCAGGTATCAGACTGACTTTGTCTTTAATAAACACCTAAATGAGGAAGAGAATCTGAAAGCCCACGGGCACCATGGGAAGGGATCAAATTATCCTGTGGCTCAGGGGAGGAGGAGAAAAAAGGTCTGGCAAAAGGTTTCCACGTGTCACACCACATTTCTGAAAGGCATGGTGGGATCAGCTTGGAAGAAGCCAAGTCAAATTCCTTCTCATCTAAAACCTAGTTACTATTTTCTCCACTTGACTCTACAGAGACCTTCATGCTGTGCCTTACAGTGGTATAATAAAGCAGATGGAGAGAAATGTGCATCCTCCCTCTAGCTCTGTTATCAATACCTCTGCTCAACAGTAAATAACAGGGAAGCGGAGCTCGCTTGTCAATGTTCCCAGCTGCCGTCGCTTTCTTTAAACACACAGCCAGATATTTATTGCTAACTGCTCTGAAATATATAACAGCATGGGACAGGGCTGTGGACACATTGTCTTGCTTAAATAAGATATTACTGATACCCAGTGTTAGATATCTTGGGGTTACTTTATTTTTATTTTCGGTAGATGTTTCCTTTTCAGAGAGTGCCAGAGAAGCTGTCAAGGCAGTGAGAGGTAGACGAAATGACTAATTTCAGATGAGCTTAGGTTGACAGCTAACTCTAATTTGCACCTTGAGCACCTCAAAGTTGTGTTTCTGGGGGTCTGTAGCTGATGATGCATCGCTTATATGGCACAGCTCTATTTATGAGCATGGATTCCCTTCCCTTCCCTTCCCTTCCCTTCCCTTCCCTTCCCTTCCCTTCCCTTCCCTTCCCTTCCCTTCCCTTCCCTTCCCTTCCCTTCCCTTCCCTTCCCTTCCCTTCCCTTCCCTTCCCTTCCCTTCCCTTCCCTTCCCTTCCCTTCCCTTCCCTTCCCTTCCCTTCCCTTCCCTTCCCTTCCCTTCCCTTCCCTTCCCTTCCCTTCCCTTCCCTTCCCTTCCCTCCTTTCCCCACCACAGTGCTGTCTCTTGGCCCTGCCTGGTCACACCTGGCTCTGGTTTCTCTGTGGGCACATCCTGCCCTCCTTGGACCCTCTTACCTGAGGCCACCTGCATGTTTCTGAGGCTCTACTTTGGGTCGTTAACATAATAAATGGAAATATTGGGTGCAATTGAGCAGGACACACCCCTTCAGGAGCCCAGGGGCAATGTGTGCTCTCAATCTGAGGACAGATTGTTGGGACATCTTTTTGCAAGCTCCTGGAAACCACACTTCCCTTGTTTCTCATCACCGAAATCGAGACATCCAACATCCACCACCTCCCGCTTTCGCACTCATCCTGTCAAAGAGGGAAATGAGTTTGGGTTGGGTACAATGTGTTCTTGACATTCATTCTAGCTTTCTAAAATAACTTTATCGTTCTCCTGGTGTTTATAAACAGATTGTTTAATAATTTGCGCTATTCTCTTTCCAGACTGATGGTTTTATGGCTCCCCAGACCCTCATTTTCCACCTTTAAAAGTGAGAGGTACTCTGTTTTCCCTCCTGGTGTGCAGCACAAGTCATTTTATGCGAAGAAGCAGCAAACTGATACTGCGTTGTAGCAAAACTATTTCTGAGTCACCCCGAGGATTACACAGGAGCAGCAGCAGCGGCAGGACCTGGATGTTCAGAGTGACAGGAAGGCAGCAGGGAAAGGCTGTGCCAGCAGCACTGTCCCACCTTTGCAGAGGGTGGGTGGCAGCAGTGGTGGCTCGCTCAGGACAGGCTGCAGAGAGAAAAGCATCTGCCAGACAAGAATTGCACATCACCAGAATCAAAACTTTTGGGTATTCGGCTCCTGGTATTTTGGTATTTTGGCAGAGGGGCACTGACCTGGTGGACTGCTGTCCACCTCCCAGTGTGGAAAAGCCAAACTTGCCTTTTCTGGATTGTCCTGATGGACAGAAAGAACTGAAAGGCCAAAATCAGCCATGTAGCTTCTATCATATCCATATTAATCCCTGGTGTTAAAAAAAATGAAAGAACCCTGTAGTTTAATACAAACTGAATTAGGTTCCCAAACTGTTTATTTTTAAAAAAAAGTTTCTTTTTCTCTGGCATTGCTTGATTGACCTATTTTGGTGGATTAGGTACTGGGACATGATGCTTATATAAACTTTCTTAATAAGCTATGCTAGACACAAACGTCCCTTATGAAAACTATTATGTTCTTGCTGCTGACAACTGCATCCTTTTTATTGTTCAGAACATAACACAAGGAAAAATAAAGAGAATTCAGAAGACACCTGTATCATTAATAACTTAATAATTTTCCCTTTGCTTGTCTTTGCACTCAGGAAAGAAAATGCTTAAATCCAAGTGTACCACTGCTGCCTTGGATCTGTGTTTGTAGATTCTGTTCCTCACAGCTTAGGAAATGAAAGTTCAGGGAAATCCCATTATCCTGTCATAATGAATTTCAATTTCTAGCACTCTTGATGTGTACCATCACGTGAAATATTTTTTTATTTAACATTAAGCAGAAGTTGTTGTGCTATTTCAGTGGTTCCTGAGGTTCTTTCTTTAGGATTGTGGCTCGACCTTAGCCCTTTGCTATGAAATGTGAGTCCTGTGTGTGGCCATGCGAGTCAATGCACTTCAAGGAAGCAAAGGGGTGACTGAATTCCTGAATGTGAGGGAATATTTTAGCTCTAAACTGAACCCAGGATCTGAGGTGTGGCCTCACCAGTGCCCAGTACAGGGCATCACTGCCCTGGTCCTGCTGGCCACACTATTGCTGATACAAGCCAGGTGCCATTGGCCTTCATGGCCACCTGGGCACACCTGGCTCATGATAAAGGTTGCCAAATCAAGTCCCTCTTTTAGTTCTGCCTTTGTGTTCTTTCCTTCACACCACGAGTTTTCTGTAACCTTTGCTGATGGCAAGTAGCTTTCTTTTCCAAGTGCCTTTCTGCAGTGCTTTTCCACGTGACAAACAAAATAATTTTAAAATTATTATTTTTTTCTTAATACTAAAGCAGCTGCGTCATGTTCCCAAGTCAAATATCCTCATTATTTAAAACAGATCTCTTCTTCATTCCTTCAGTATTTGGTCAGAAGGAATTAAGTCAGCAGAAAAAATGGTCACAAAGCCCAATTGCCAAATATTTCCATTACAGAGAGCTCTCAGTCAAGTGTCTGCAATCATAATGAACAGGAACTGCAGCCAAGTTCACAGTGTTTTGGGGACAATTTAATGGGAAGCTCACAGGAGAGACTGCAGCTCACTTAGGTAGGTGAACCCCTTCACTCCCTAAAAAAGTACTTAAAAAGTGGAGGATTTGACTGTAGGGTCACTGGAAGTATAAAGGAAAGCCCTTTGGGAAAACCTGTCAGTACAGAGGTGTGCAATGAGCAGTTTGGATCAGCTGCAAAGACTCACCTTGGCTTTTGGGGAAGGGACCCAAGGGTCCCTAAGGAAAATTAATCCTCTGCTCTCAGTGGGAGCAGGGTCACTGCTTCAGTGCTCTCGTGTCCTGGTGCTCCCTGGTAATGGAGAGGGTAATGGTTAGGAAGGAACTGTGGTCACAGCAAGATCTATTTTAACTTTTAACAAAATCATCTCACAAGACAAATACAGTCATTTTTTTCTTTTTTTTTTTGTGGCTTACAAAATGGCCCTGACTAAGGAAACAACACTTTGCATCCTAAGGATATATCTAAATAAAAGTGAGGCAAAAGTGGGCAGTGACAGCAACATTGCCATAGTGGCAGTGGCATGTGTGGGTATTTAGGAATATCCTGGAGGTGTTGAACAGCCTTTGGTGCCACTCCTCTGTTTTTGGTAAGAGCCTCACTGACTTGGGGGTGCAACACTTCTAAAACAACTCAGAAGAACATCTGTGCCTGTTAATATGACACAGCAAATAAATAAATAGCAGAAATCAACCTCGGAATCTTACTTGAAGATGATGAATTGACACTGACCACCCAGAAAGAGCAGAGAGTGAGAAAATTACACTTCATGAAACAGGGTGTGGGAAAAGCGAGAATATGCGTAACCCTTTCAAAATTGTAGAGAATCTGGGCCCAGACCCTAAGTCAGTGAAAGGGACATGAAGAAAAGGCACACATTTCTTTTTCTCCTGGTTAATTGGCTTGGCTGGCTTGCCCTATCCCGTGGAGGTATCTTTTAAAATCAAACCTGCTTAAGTGATGTTTGAGCACTCAGGCCATCCAGAATTCAGGCTGGCAGGTTGCTGGCCCTCTGAAGCTGCCTCTGAAGGTACAGAAGGTACACAAGTGACAATCTGCTGAGGAAATGGGAGACATTTCTCTCTGGCTTTGGGGAGACACAGAAATGCACAGCTCTACAATAACCTACAAAGCACACGAAAGCTGAAGCTTTCTCCTTTGCCAGGGGATGGAAATCCATTAGATAGCTCCTGAAGGCAGGCAGCAAGCTGCTTGCTAGGATTAAGGTTTTGCTTCATTTCTGCTCCCTTGGAAAGAGCTGATGGCACTGCAAAGACCAAGAGAGAGCGCGGGATAGAAAAAAAAACCCTAAAAAGAAATGCTAGGATATATTTAAATGTTAAAGTGTGCTGTCTGAGATAGAATGTGCTTAATTAGGGGAAACAGGAAATCTGTCTAAGAAAATAAATGAGTGTTGACTGAAAATTTGAGGGGAGGGGACTGAATTGACCCAGAGTGTCATTTTTGTGTTGCTCTTGGGATGAGTTTGGCTCAAATTCTATAAATGTCAAAAATGGGTAAAAAGATAATTGTTGATGTTATTTGCACTTAGCCTTGCTCATGGCAGTTGCTGTTCACAGCTGAGTCTCCTGAGAGGATTACTAATACAGCTAATGAAGACTAATAATGCAGGTAAATTAGTTTGCATCTGATGTAATGGACTATTTTTAAAACTGTAATGATGTAACTGGGAAATCTGTACTCATTTTCAAGTTCCAGATGGTTTTAGAGCTAAGTCTGATTTTCTGAAAAAATGCCTCAGATGCGTCATCTTCAGAACATCTGTATTTAAATTACGTCTGTCTTGTCCTGTATGATGAGCAAGGTATGCATTTTCCTCTGCTCTTCCAGGAAATGTGATTTATGGTTTTATACTGTGCAGCAGCAATAGCAAAATGAGCCTCCAAATGAAGTGAGGAAGAGGCAAGTTTGGGTGCTGTGCAGGGATGGGGTCCAGACTTGGTTAATTACTTCACCCTGAAGGAATGACCACGTAAGAAATGAAATCACTGCCCTGCATGTGATCTGGCAGCTCTTCTAACAATCAAGTCATGCCATGAACTGAACTCTCGACCCTGCCTATCCACCTCTGACACCACAGAGGGATTTTTCCCTCTCAGTCCCTGTTTTCCACATGCACATGGTGTTCTTGGCTGGTGTTTGGGGTCTTGGTGAGACTCAGGCTGAGCTTGCTCTCAGCTGAGTTTGGATTGTTCATCCCCCTGGGAAGTGGGGGCAGGAGAGCAGAGGAGATGAGACTGCAGAGCAGCACTCCCTCATCTTCCTTCCTTCCTTCCTTCCTTCCTTCCTTCCTTCCTTCCTTCCTTCCTTCCTTCCTTCCTTCCTTCCTTCCTTCCTTCCTTCCTTCCTTCCTTCCTTCCTTCCTTCCTTCCTTCCTTCCCAATCTGGGATTTGGTAACATGGATTTGATATGGGGATAGGGAACGCTCCCACATGGTTTTTCAAGAACGGGTTTTTTCCAGCACTTTTCACAGACAGGCTCCTCTATTATTTTCTGTAAAAATGCATTTAAATGCCCTGAGTCTTCTTCTCTTTCTACCATTTGTGACCCCTTAAAAATGAATCTGCAGGCCTTTGGCAGCAAAGTGAAAGCCACCAGCTGGAAGATATCCCATACCACATCCTGAAGCAGCCAGCACAGTGCCTGCAAGCTCAGCACGTCCTCCCTTCTCTGAACACCTTGCAGTAGCACAGCAACCAAACCAGCTCTTGTGCTTGTTTAGAATGTGCTCTTGGCTTCTCTTAGGGTAGGGAAAGTGAGGGCAGAGCAGTGTTTTGTTTAGGTTGGGGTTTTTCGAGCGCAGGCATGTGAGGTCTTTATGGGAAACTCTTCTCCAGCAGCGTGTGAGTGTGCGATACACATCCAGGAAAGGTCTTGGAACAGATTTCCTGGAGCTCTCGCTCATTCCAGACACTGCTGAACCCCTCTTTCAGACACCCTGGCACTGAAAGAAGGGTTCAGTGGTCACTCTGCCTTGCAAAATTCCTGGTTTTGCCCTCTTGACTTAACTTGACAGGAAAGCTCATTGTGGTCCTCTGTAGCATTGGGAAGTGCTGTTGATTAATATGAGTTACCTGTGTGTTTCCTCTGATTTAAATCCCATCCCCAGCTGAAAAACAGACAAATTATTGCAGGGAAACTGGTGAACTCCTGTGGTGGCAAAGAACTGCAGCCACGGAGCTTTTGAAGCCAAAGTTGTGATGATCAGAAGGTAAAACCTCAGGTGGAGCAACAAGAAAAATTTCTCAGCGGTGTGTTGTACCAGGCCTTTGAACAATCCATTTATGGAGTCTAAAAATGCAGTGAAAAGGGTTATTTGATGGGCAAAAGGAACCTCTTGAATGAATGGTACCAGCTCATGGAGCTGTAACATGGCTTGTGCCCCTCTCCAGTGTGTCTGATTTTGCTCATGAACAATGACTACTGAACATCTTAATCTACTCTTAATTTTGGTTATTGTTAAATGTTTTCTTCTCTGTTGTTTCTCCAGGGAAATGTTAAATTATTCTTTTTTTTTTTTTTTTTTCTTCCCCATCTGTCTACGGGTGTTTATCTCTTCCTGGAAGGAATCCAAGTTTAGTAATTAAGGCACTAGGAACAGTCAGAGGTTTGATCAGTAGATAAAATGTAATTATAACAGATCTATGAATCTCTCTGCAGTAAATATTTTAACACCTTAGGCCAAATCCTTCATGAACACAGATTTATTGGAGATCACACTGTCTTACACCTACTGGGGATCTGTGTAAAACTGCACTGACAGCTCCATTGTGGTTGTGTGGGAAAACATTAAAAAAAACAACAAACTTACCTTAGGAAGATGATGAGGTGCAATACTCTGCCCAACAGGCAGTTTGGATAAAATGTGTGGGTTTTTTTCTCACATCCTGTGATATATGCTTGCTTATCGTTTTCCCTTGGCAGTTTTCAAATATCCTGAAATAGAATTATGTCTGTATAGGTAAAATCTTCAGTTGCAGTGGTGAGCAGTTGAATTACATATATTAACTAGACAAGTGCTGTAACTTATTCCCTGATTTGGGTGCTTAGGTGAGGGTTTGTGGTAGAAACATTCCACAGAAAGATAATTCTGAGAAAGCACCAAATTGCCTGAAAATTCCCCAAATCCCACCATCTCTGGGCATCTTGTTTACCCTCCTGCTGAAGTCTGGAGCACATTTCCATGCCACAGCTAGTGGCAGTCCCAATTTCTGGCCTTGGAAAAGGCTCTCGTGGGACATTGGCAGTGAAGTCTTCGCCAGCCCTGGGGAAACTGAGGTCAAGTGTTATCCACGGAACCTGCAAAGTGCCAGATGTAGTTCTGCCACCTCCTCACTCCTCTGGTATGGATCAGAGGCTGCAGAGGGACATGTGGGAAGGTTGCCTGCCACAGACATGGAAAGAAAAGGATTTTCGGGTGAACAACAGCCCCCTATGTTATAAAAAATTTTATGGATGACCCATAACAAAAGATGGGAAATGAAAAATAAAGTGACTATTAAGGCCATGGAATGCTGATGGCAATTCCTGCAGGCCCGAACTGAGGGGCACAGGTCCTGCGGGAGCAAAGGCAGCAGCAGTTAGATGGGAACAGACAGCTTATTGAGTATTAAAAGCAATTAATCCCTCAGAGTGTCTTCCTTCAAAAGCAGAAGCAATAACCTCAAGTCTTTCAAACAACGGCAGCTCGACTAACACAGCAGAGAGTTCAAATAAAGCATTGAATAAGAATGCAACATTATCATAATATGAAGAAAAACAGTCTCATTGAAATGTTAGGTACATGCTCCATCCCTTAACAAGCAGAGATTTCAGGGAGCTGGGAGTAAAAGCTGAGTCTATAAATCTTCCTGTATTACTATACAACATTATGTAACATAATCTAAAGTATAACATAATATAGTGATGTAATATAATAATATAAAATTAAAAAGGCATCTGCTGTTCCAAACCAGGGTCCAAGGCTCATCTGGCCCTTCTGGGTGGCCTCTTTCCTTATGTGGAACTGATATTAAAACTCTTACCTCAAGCTTGAGTGCATTGAGTGTGTGATCAAAGACCAAACCGCAGAGATCTCTAAAGTCACCAGAAAGCTGCATGTCTGTAAGAGAAACATTGCATTATGATTCAGAGATGCCAAAAGCATCTTTTTCCTTCAAGGTTTGCCAATTCGTTTGAAACAGGACGTAAAGGATGCATCTGTGCAAAGGCTTGGAGTTCTGCAGCTGGGAAAGGGAAACCAGTTGTTTATCCCTTCAGAAGTCTCGCATTTGCACAAGAAAACACTGCACAGGCAGGAAAAGAATTTGCCCCATGCCATGTCTGTGTCTCGCTGTGAGCTCTCAGAGAGGAAAAGCTGCGGCTGGCTCTGCCCAGGAGCTTTTGGAAGCACAAATGAGCAAAGCTCGTGGCAGATCTATAAAACATAGTGATGCTCTGCAGAAATATGCCACTGTGGTTAGGTACAGAGCAAGAGAAAACATACCCCATGCAGATTTCTTGGTCACTTGGTTTCTGGCAGGGGAAGGCAATTAGAAAGGGGAGTTTTCAGGCATAAATTAACTTTGTTTGGGCTGAGCAGCGTTTGTGAAGACAGAAATGCAGGCCCCAGCAATGGCAGAAGCTCAGCTGTCCTTGGCTCTTTCACTGTATTTCAGTGTTAAGGAGGCTGCCCTAGGAGGAGCTGAGGGTTACCTGAGTTTTAGGGAACCACACCAAATTAATTCATTTTGGGAAAACATGTTTTGCAAACAGTGAATAAAGATCAAAACCCGTGAAGTGACATTGTATCTCTGACAACCTTCATTTCTATGGGATATTTTTGTCCTCTGAAACAGAACTTGGTAGCAATGATTGAAACAGGATGCTTTTTTAAATTGTTGTTGGTACTAAAAAAAGGAATACACTGTCTGCAATTAGAATTTTCATTTGGGGTGGTGTTTTTTGGGTATTTTTTTCCCAGTAAGCTTAAGGATGTTTATTGGAAATTACCAGTAGGAGCTATAAAAAATTGCCTTGTTATGTACAACTTGTCATTTATACATGTAAAAGTTAGCTCCTTGAGAAATGCTTGTTGTTTAGCTCTGTTCATTTTGGGTTTGTTTTCCTGGAAGCCAAGTCCATGAAATAAGAATCACAGAATAGTTTGGGCTGGAAGGGACCTTAAAGATCATCTTGTCCCATCCTCCCTGCCATGGGCAGGGACACCTTCCACTATCCCAGGTTGCTCCAAGCCCCATCCAGCCTGACCTGGGACACTCCCAGGGGTGGGGCATCCACAGCTTCTCTGGGCAACCTGTGCCAGGGCCTCACCACCCTCACAATCAATAATTTATTCCTAATCTAAGCCTGCCCTCAGGTTGTCCTGACCCCTGTGGAGGATGTTGCACTTGTCCTTGTTGAACTTCATGAGTTTTATGATACTTTTTAAATAAAATTTTATTTTTTCTCAGAATCAGTCGTGATGGCAGCTGCTGCCCTCAGATTTCCTATTACAAACAAACAAAACTTTTGGTTCAGATATTTGGCTCAGTGTTCAAAAAGCAGCTAGACAAGCTCATGAAGGAAGAACCTGCCTGTCAAATGCACAGGAAACATCCCCTGGTTTAGGAAACTCCTGGAGTGTAAAATACCAGCTGTGGAGAGTAACCTTGGATTGTACCTTCATATAACTGCCAGGTGCTTGTATTCCTTCCCACACACCTGTTCTCAGTTGGTGTTGGAAACAGGACAATGGCTCTTTTATCTGCAGCAGTATCTTAGGTTTTTGTGCTCCTGTTTTTATCGTGTCATAAAACCACAAAAATTTTGTTGCCTCTAAAATGTTTCTCAGCAACAACACACCTGATTTTTGGGGCTGCTTTGGCTGCACATCACAGCAGAAAGTAAAGCAGAAATAAAGCACTGATATAGTAATCTACATGGCAAAGTTTACATGTGAAACAACAAAAAAAAATAGGGTGTATTGAAACAGAAAGGTGCTGCAGTTAGGTACACCCCCCATATAACTCTGAAAACTGTAATGTTTTGAAAGTAGCCACTAAAAATTAAAAAAATATGTGACAAAACCTCATGAAAATCCCTTAAAAGCTTAATACTTGTTCAAAAATTTCATTAAACAGCAATCAGAGCAGTAAACTATTTGTGGTTGTTTCTGGTCATATGAGCTCATTTGTGGCTTGACTTTCTCTTGACGAAATTTACTTGTGAGAGCTGCTCTCAAAGGCAGAAAAAACAATGGGTTGGTTTCATGTACCTGATTTAATCAGATTGCCCAAATTATCATTTTTCATTGCTGCCGGGGAATCAGAAATAACAAAATCCCCATGTTCTTCTCCTCAGCCCCAATAATTTTGTCCTCCGCAGTGTTTGGACCACGTAAGTGTGAAAGAAGCACGTGGCATCAGCAGCCCAGTGGAAAGTTTAAATAAATGGTTCAGGTCACTGCAGCACTTAGCTGGGGTCATCAGGCTGTAGAAGTCTTGGAGAACTTTCTATTAGAAATAATCACTGGACCCCCAGAGGCTGTGACCCTGAGCTGTGACTTCTCAGCTCCTTGGTACAGCCACGGTCAGGACAGAGTGGGAGTTTTTGATGGATTCAGTTTGGCTGGGGAGGTGCTGAGCTGTGTGTTAGGGAAGAAAAGGCCTCTCTGCAGATGCCTAAATAACCTGGTTTAGCTGTGCTGAGAGGCTCTTGCCCTCACCTGATGCTATTCGGGTTAGCTCTGGTCACACTGATGGACCTGGAGTGGTGTATTTGCACCCTGTCTTGTGGTAGCCTGCCTGGAAAATATCCCAGCTGTCAAAAATCTATACATCATTCCCTTTCGGGTTTTTCTTTTCTTTTTTTTTTTTTAAACCATGAAATTTTGTAGTCAAGGCTTCAAGTTTGATAAGTGCAAAACCATTTAATCAAAACAGCTTTCAAAAAAGGAAACCACAAATTAAGAAGACACGTTGCCTTAACAAATGTCTTCAGTTAATTTGAACCGGACAGCTGCTTGAGGAATCCCAGAAGGATGTAACATAAGGCTATGCCTATTTTTCACCAGCAGCCTCCAAGAAAATTTACCAATTTTTCTATTATTTATTAAGGTCTTCTGTGTTCTTTTATAGAAATCTGCTCAGAAGGAAGCAGGACTCAGCTTCTGCCTCTGATGGCCCAGGCAGAATCGTGTGCTGTGTTTGACATGCTGGTCCCTCAGAGCCTGGGAAAACATTAAGAAATACGAGATGTCCTGCAGGAATGTGGAAGACATCATGTGCCTTGGAGCTTGGTGAATTTCCAGCAAAATTTACTGTGCTCCAGATTCATACTAATTCCTCAAAATCTGCCTGTTGAGATGCTGTTAGCTAAGAAAACTGGAGGAAATTGAAAATTAGCACAGACCAGAGTCAGCCTTGCACACAGAGTCTGAGGGAATAGCTTTAGGTATCTCTGTGAACCTGGTGAAAATGTCTCCACACGGCAAAGCAGCTGGGAAAAGCTAAGCACAGTATGGAAGCTGAGTTAAAAAGGGAATAGGGAGTGATACAGAAAGTCCAGGGGCTTGACAAATGAATCAGAGCTGGGCAGCAGTGTGAGAAACCTCACAAGGATATAAACCAGAGCTGCTCAAATGATCTCCACCAGAAGCTGCTGGGTGGATGGAAACCCTGCAAGGGGCTGGGTCATTTCACTCACAGGGGGGTCTCAGGTTGTACGGCAGTGCTAGGGAGAGGGAGTGGGATCTGCAGCACAGAAGGGAAATGGGGAGATGCTCTGGTGCTGTGTGGGACATGACAGGAGCTCCCGGATGAGGGCACGGAGAGGATGGAGAGGGATCAGATCACACGGGAGATGGACGAGGGGGAATGGCTTTAAGATGAAAGAAGGTAGATTTAGATTTTAAATTAAATTCTTCCCTGTGAGGGTGCTGAGGCCCTGGCACAGGCTGCCCAGAGAAGCTGTGGATGCTCCATCCCTGGAAGTGTTCAAAGCCAGGCTGGACAGGGCTTTGACCAGCCTGGTCTGGTGGAAGATGTCCCTGCCCATGGCAGGGCATTGGAATGAGATGTTCTTTGAGGTCCCTTCCAATCCAAACCATTCTGTGATTTTGTGACTTACCAGGCTGAAATAAGATTCAGAACGTAAGGGTAACCTGAAGCTGTAGGATTTGCGAAATAAACTAGTAGAGGGAGTAAGAAAAAACAGAAGATTTGAATAAAAAGAAATTGAGGTAATACTTTCTACACTGAGTCTCTGTTCAGACCGTGCAATATAGGATTAGTAAATCTTATTCATTAAAAGCAGAATTGTGTTATTTACTTCTCAAGTAATAGGTGTATTTCAGCCTCCTAGGCAAAGACAACAGAGTAACTGAAGACAGACTTGCTCGTGATGCAGATGAAATTGCTTTAATCTTTCAAGGGTGTTCCTGACTGACGCAGCTCCTTGTTCCTCTGGCTGATTATGCCAGCTCACGGATCACTGCGATTTCTCTGTATTTCTAAAATACAGAGTGCTTTGCCTGAAACCTTCTTATAATTGGTGATGGGTAAAGATCATCTTCAGATCCTATGATCACTATTACTCATATACAGTGTGAAAGAGGGGAATGTTCTTGACCCTTTGCAAAAACATCATATCCTTGGGTAAGTTTGGTGGCTCACCCAACTGAAGTGCTGTTCTCTGAATCCATTGTGTTTATTGATTCTGAGTCTGTTCCACCATTGGAAGAGGCAGGTGGAAGATATAAATCCGAGAAGAGGAGTTTAAGAGGCGAGAGATCAAGAGTTTGGATCATGAAAAGGAGGAAAATGGAGATTGCTATGATTAGGAACATGAAGTGGGGGGAGAAAGAAAAGGCTGCAAAATGAGGGAAAGGCAAAGATACTCAGTGGGAGCTGGGATGATGTGGGAGCTTGGCAGAGGACTCAGTGCTGAGCCTGAAATGCAGGGCACAGGGAATCTGCAGAGCCTGGGATGGGAACCATCACGTGCATCCCCTGTCTTCTGCTCAGCTCGTGGGACTGGGCTTGGGCATCACCTGGAAGAGGCTGAAATCATGGAGACACTTCATTGTCAGGAATTGATGTAACCAGGACAAAAGAGTGGTTTAGAAGAGGCAGGCAGTTTTGCTCTACAGCATAGATAATTCTGATTGTATTATGTTTTCTGGTTTTGTTGGCAAAAATCTGACAGCATGAGACAACAAATGGCTTTTAACTTATTGTTTTCTCTTAGGAAAGCATTATTTTTTAAAGATCTCCCCATTAAATCTGCATATACTTGGAGCCTGAAGAAAACAACCTAATGGAGCAAGGGGGAGAAGAGGATAGAACAGCTGAAAATCTATTTGCTAGGTCCTGCAGTGGAGAATATGTATTTTAATGTGAAACAGTGATGACAAGGGAAGCTTTAGACAGCTTCAAAGCAAAAGCATCCAGGCAGGCAGTCCTGCAGGACTTCAAAACCTTGCGTGGAGACAAAGCTTTTTGTACATCAGAGCTTGAAATTCAAATCAAGCAGAGAGCGAGCCAAGCCAACTTTGAGCATTTTGCATTTCACTTGATGTCCTTAAAGACTGCAAGGGTTTCTTTATCACTTGCTTACATCACATGCCATTATCAGTGATGTTTTTCAGGCATTTCTTTGCTCCTTCCAGTTTCATTGAGTGGTTACACAGGTTTGTAGTGTATCACATGTGTTTTTTAAAGCTTTTGTTCAGTTGAATTCTCCTTCCCTCCAGCCTCAAAGGCAGATTTACAGGAATCTTTTAGAGATATGACACTGCATTATTTTAAAAGCTTTGCTCTTCTTATCTTCATGGCCTTGGAGGTCACAAAGAACTACATGTGAGGATAAGCATCAGGTTCCCCAGCACGGAATAAAGTCAGACTGGATTGCACAAAACACTTTAACGCATAAATCCAGATACTCCTTGCAGTGACTCCCTCTCTCCTATCTCTGGGGAGATTTCTTGAATTTATTTTTAAAAAGACAGGAGGGGAGAGTGCCAGAAAGAGCAAAAATAACCCCAAACCTCGATCAAAGATCCTGAAATAACATTTTAATTCAATCCAAATAATGCTGGTTCAAGAGTGGCTCAGTGAAGATTTATATCAAAAGCAGCAAAGGAATTTTGTTGGCTACTTACTGATAGGGTTTATATTTCATTAATGAATATCCAAAAAATCATCTAACATAGGGTGTTTTCATATTAAGGGCAGAGAGGAAATTACATTTGCTTTTGTTGAAGGAGCAACTGGATATTGGAAAATTGTTGCAGGCTTTGCTGGATTTGATTCAAAGAAATGCTTACAGCTTGGTTCTCCATCGCCCGTGTTTTGTACTGTAATTTCAGCCACGCCATCTTTCTCCATGTGCTGCCGCCATGAAGGCACCGGGGTGTTTTATAATCTACAGTTCTGGCTCAGCTCAGCTGTGCCAGAGATGAGGAATTGGGAGATTTTGGGTATGAAACTTGGCTTTGGGCAAACCCAGCTGGCAGCTGAGGTGACCGGAGGGGTGACAGTGCAAGGCTTTGCTCGCAGAGTGCAATATCCAAACCTGTACCAGCTGCCTCCCTGATCCAGGAGGAGACCCATGTGGCTGAATTAGCAAATAATAAAATTTGGACAAATAAACCTGGTTTTCCAGCGACATATTTCGCTCTGCAGGGCCCCAGGGGCCTGGGTGGTGCCTGGGGGGCTCATGGGCTCCCATCCTGGGTCCCTGGGGATTTCACCCTGCAGTAGATGGGTGCCACTCACAGCCTGGCAGGGAGGGAAGGGAATGGCTTGAGAAAAGCTGTGCCCAGCACAGGGGAGGGGCATCTCTGCCTGGCAGGTGTGGAGGGTTAGGGCAGGCAGCCAGAAATAGCTCTAAAGGTGATCTCAGCAGCACAAAGCAAAGGTGGTGGTTTTGGCGGTGCCTGATGTGGCTGAGGGAGATGAGGTTCATTTGGCCAGCAGACACAAATTACCTCCTCGTGTACCCCTGCATTTCAGTGCTCTGTCTGTTCATAAACAGTTCAGTTTGCCCCCTTGCTCCTAACCCTGATATCACTGCCATGCTTTCAATCTGAGGGCAGAAGTCAAGCTGTGCCCCAAGGGGAGGCAGCTACTCCGGGAGCTAAGGTAAGGGAATGAAATGGGATTGAAGAGGCAATGGTTTCAAACTGACAGAGGGCGGGCTTAGATTAGATGTTAGGAAGAATTTCTGGACTGTGAGGGTGCTGAGGCCCTAGCACTGAGGTTGCCCAGAGAAGCTGTGGCTGCCCCATCCCTGGAAGTGCTCCAGGCCAGGCTGGATGGGGCTTGGAGCAGCCTGGTCTGGTGGCAAGTGGCCCTGGCCATGGCAGGGGGTGGAATGGGATGGTCTTTAAGGTCCCTTCCAGCCCAAACCATTCCGCGATTCTGTAACACTGACAGTCTCTTGGGCTCTGAGCAATTTCTCCATCTGTGGGGTGTCACCAGGTGTGTCCCCAGGAGGAGCTGGCATTGCACATACCCAGCCCTGGGCTTCCTCTCCCTCATGAACCCTGGGGTCTGTCCCATCATAGGCTCAAACGAGAGGGGATGACACAGGAACCCTCACAAATGGAACCACTTCAATGGTGGCATTTGCAGTGAAATGGGAGAGGATGGTAATTCCTGCTGTGTGCCTGCAATTCTGATGCTCTTTCTAGGTCAGGACAGGAGAATGATCTTTGCATTTTGCTCTGCTGTGTAGATTTGAGCTATTTGCTGCTTCCATAACCTTAAAGGTGTTTTCCAGCTGAAATGGCTCTGTGATTCCATACTGAGTGGGGTCTTTCTGAGGGACAAGGTGCTCAGCCAGCTATGGGGGATTGGTCCAGCATCTCCTCTGGAGATCTGTCTGCCAGGTGGGAGGGACAGAGAGCATTCAGCTGAAAGGCAGAGGTACAGAGAGGGCTAAAAACAGCCTCCTGTCACTCACAGAAGTGATTCCTGCCCCTGAAGGTTTTGGCTCTTGCTGCTCTGAGAGCAGAGGTAGCAGGAGCACCTTCTGCTTTGCAGAGCCAGGTGAACCATGGTGCTCAGCATTCGCGCAGCAGGAAAAGGGCTGTTGGTCAAAGAAATTTTGGTAAAATAAACTCTTCACTTAATTTTGTGCATTTTTGTTTAATTGCTCTTGGGGCTTTTTTCAATAAAGAACAATTACAAATTCAGGTTAAACTGACTACAGAATACGCACCCAGCTGAAGATGCTGTTAGTTTTGGGTTTGGAGGTCTCCTCAGAAATTAATGAAATGTGTTGTGGAAAAGCTAAAAACCCCAAGCAGTTTCAGTTTTAAACACCTCACCCACAATTAGTATTTTTGGGGACATGGTTTCGTGGTGGGTTTGGCAGTGCTGTGATAATAGCTGAGCTCAGCGATCTTAGAGGTCTTTTCTGACCCTAATGAGTCTATGATTCCACGATTCTGCAATTCCCATTGATTCTGCAGTGATTGAGGACAGGATATTGCAGAGCACTCTGGTGGTATGGGCTGCCTTTGTAGGCAGAGGAGCATCCTCTGCACCAGAATGTGGCTCTGTGCTGTGAGGGAGGAGAGGAATTAATTCAAGTGATTCTGTAGCATAATCTCTGTGCCCATGTAAAACCTTAAATGTTCCGTGGGATGCTTTAGTCAGCAGTAGGAGATGAGGAGTCCCTGTGTGCACAGGCGAGGGTTTAAGCTGTATATAACCAACAGGGGGCATTAGGTTTATGCTTATTAAATGTGTATTTCTATTCCTAGCAGAGAAAAATCTCCGAGTAGTTTGATTGAAAACAGCAGGATGTGAATCTTGTACCCTATAAAAGATGCAGGATTCTGTTGTTTTTTTTTTCCGCAGAAGATTTAGTAACTGTATAAGTTTGGTTTTCTTTGGGTCTAGCCTGTGTCTATTTTGAGACACAGATAAGTGAGATTGATGTAATTAACGATCAGATGATTTTTGCATGATTTACAGCTCAAAAAGCACTTGAAAAATTTAAGTGTTTCTGGTACAAATTTGTTTGTATTGATAATTTCCAGTTTTCTAACCAGAAATTAATGTAAGGCTGCAATTATATCTTTCTGATGGAAATGAGATTCAGCAGTACACAGTCATCTGCTGCTCTTCGTTATGGAGAAATCCTTGCCCTGAATTATTTGATTACTGAATGCAAAGGATTTCAGTGAGGATCTACAGTAAAAGAACAAATTGTGGTCTTTGGAAATGAAAGTAATATTTATTACAGAGATAATTATAATGGCTACAACCACACATAATCCTGTACATGGCACTATTCATATGCACATTCCTTTTATATTTATATTTTGTGTTCATAGCACTGACTGTAGGAGCAAATTTTCTCTCCACACATGAAGTGGAAAACTGTAGCTTGCTCTGCACTCCTGTCACACCTCAGCAGCTGGAAAACTGTTTTAGGTGAAGTCATTTCTACAATCTGTAGTTAACTTGAGCTGCATTTGGAAACGTGGAAATAGATTAAGGAATTAGATCTTAAATAATTAGGTGATACAGATGAACACTGCTTTCATAAAGCAATGTCGAAACAGATTATTGTCCCAAATGTTCAGATGCCCTAAGTTTCAATAAGTTTATGTGATTACCTCCCTTATGTTAAAATGGGTTTTACACCACCTAGTAACTCCTTCCAAAGTAAAAGTAACAGTTCTGATTTTGAAATAAAGAGATGATCAACCCCTAGCAGTTGCAGAGTTTTTGCCTGGGATATTCAGAGTAAAACTTGGTCCCCCACTGTCAGAGAAAAGAAATTCTCATGGATCAGTGGCATACAGTAACTCCTTTCTTCTGAGCCCTGAACCAGATCACCTGGAGAGATTCTTCTGAAAGTTGTTTGGTCAATGCCCTGGCACATCCTTCCTCCTCACAGAGCAGAATTTAGTGTCTTCCAATATTTAACTCAGGCTGAACAGCATTTTAAACAGGATCTCATCTGTTGGGCCAGTTTGTGCTAGTCAAGAGCTGTGTTACTCTGTGTATCCAACAGAACAGCAAATTAGGGACACCTTTTCCATGCTGATCAATTAGTCATGTAAGATGCTGCTGCTTTCCAAAGAAGTGCTGGAGTAGCAGCTGTGTTACTTGTTATGAAAGGTCTGTGTGTCAGCAGATTCTGCCTCTATGTTGTGTTTTTCTGCAGAGCCAGCAGCAAATCCTAATAAAACTTAATGTGAGAAAACATTGCCAGTGAGGTGATAGGTTGAGATTAAGTGCACTAAAAGAGGCAATTCCATGCTAAGTTTTTTTAACTTCTCTGAAGAGTCACTATTATAAACATACCAATTTAGGGGCTTCTTTCTGCTCCCGTGAAAATCAATATGAAAACTCACACAGAATTAATCTAAAAAAAAAAGCAGTCAGAACTCTTCCTAAACCTGGACAGCTAAACTGGGCATGGGCTGCCTTCTCACTGGGCTCAGTGGATAACTGCACCGGGGAAAAAAATATTTAGCTGAATTAGATGTTTATTGGGGAATCTGGTGTTACCTTGTAGAACTTCTGCCTTACTAGGTACGTAAAGGGACTCATAATGCGTATTTTTCCTATTGCAATTGGACATAACTTGAAGGATAACAAATATGGAATGGGAGATGTTCTGCTGCCTTACAGGATGACATGAATAATCAGTACCTAGCTGGTTTTGCTGTACCACACACTGAAATTAAGGTTTCCATGTCAAACTGTGAAGTGAAAGGATGTGAGAGCAAGGCTTGGTGCAGACAGGCACTGGTGCCACCCTTCTTTCCATCTGAAAGGGATTTTGGGGCAGGTGCAAAAGACATCAGGCTGGAAGTAACAGGATTTAAGTCTGATTGTGGGCTCCACCCTCATTTTTTTGCTAGCCCAAATATTCTGTCTTGGTTTGCTATCCATAGGAAAATACTTTTTTTGCCTGTCTTCTGCTCAAGCTGAACCATGCAGGTATGTGTACATATAGATATGATGTCTTTGTTGCTGAAACTTTCTGGCTTTCCAGTAAGGCAAGTTCTAACAAGTATGTTTAAACTCAAAATTAGCCCCATGCTGAGTTCTAATGACAATTCTTAAAAAAAAACTAAAAACTTGCAGTTGAGCTAAGCTCTGATGCAAGTAATTTCCTTCTCAAAGATAATTTTTATAAACAAGTGTATATAAATAAGTGTAAAATTGGAAAAAGAAACCCAAGCCAATAACTTGTTCTTAACTGTATCACTGTTATAATAACATTTTACCCCAAATATATAAAGCACTTAACTTAGTTTGTGTGCATTGGAAGCAAATGTTGTGTTTAATGCCTTCTTCTGGTGTTTGGGTTTTTAAGTACATAATTTCCAGGACAACTTAATGTCAGCCTCTTATATTCATCCTTCAGCTGCCAAAAAGTCCCGAGAATTTCTAGTGTACTTGAGTCACAATCCTCAGGCTCTCAGAGGTATCCCTGTAACATAAAATGTGGTGAGCACGGTGGACTTTTTGTTCTGGGGAAGGCTTTTTCTGTAGCTCCTGCTGATTTTAGAAGAGGCCCCAAAACTGACATGATTCTCATGTGGAGAAGGGTGCAGAACAGGTGTCACATGTGGGAATAACCTGTGGCACCTCTGGGAAGGAAAACGAAGTGTCTCACTTTGTCACAGGCAGCAGTGATGTCTGGTTGGTCTGTCCCCCCTCATGCCAGCGCACTTTTCCTGCTTCCCACGTGTGAGTGCTACCACCTGTGGAAGGAAAAAAATAATCATTACAAAAAAAAAAAAAAATTGAGCCGTGACCAGAACTAGAGCCCCAGATCCTTGAGTCATAGGATCAGAGACTCTCAAGTTTCACTTCTTTAGCAAAGAAAAGTTTCTCCATTTGGGAATCCCCCAAAAAGCCTGGAAACGCGGTCAGATCACAGCCTATGAAGCAATTCAGGTCTGTGAGTCTGCAGGAAGCCTGAAAAACAGCTCTGATGCAGGAAATGGCTCCATTTGTCAGCAGGGTGCTTGCTCTCCTCTTATCTCCCACGTGTGGCCACGGCTCAAGAAGAAGAGTGGGGGTTATTTGCTGCTGTTCCTTTCACACTTCCCCAGTTCCCCTCTGCTGGGATTGGGATTTTTGGGGTGCATGGGGGGATATCATACTCTTTGTGTCCTCTTCCAGACTTAATCTAGGCTGTTATCCACTCCTGCCTGAAAAATATCCCTTCCTGCTACTAGGATAGCATTTATTTCTGAGTTCCCTGCCCCTGTGGTGTCAAGGAGTCTAAAGACTCCCCCAAATATTGAACTCTGGAATCAAGGACAAGGTTTTCTAAGTGTATTGAAAACTGTACCCAGGCAGGACCTGGGACCCTGTGCAGTCCTTGCCTCTGTCACAGATTTCCTCAGAGCACGCCTGCAAGGATGATTTTGGGTAAAAATCTAGGATTAGTCAAGAAGGCCAAGAGAAGCAGAATGTGCTTCTGTGATGCGTTTTTAGATGGACATTATTTAAAATGCAAAATGCTTCTTCTAAGATAAACCCATGGATTGTTTCCTATTCTGAATCTTTTCTGTGATGATTCAGCTGGTGGCAAAACTAAGCTGAAGAGCACAATGTTGAAGCACCGTCACCCCATCTTCACATGATTATTATTTCAGGCATTACCTGTTCTGGGTAAAAATATTTTCCCCTTTAAAAAAACCAAACAACAAATACAAAAACAGCAGCGAGAAGAGGACATGAGTCCATTTTTCTTGGTCTTCTGTAATTAATCCAGTGATTTATCTCTGTGAAGCCTGCCAATAAATTATTGGTTCCTATCAACTTATTTCTCAGGATGAAACCCTGGAAGAGGAAGTTGCCGTGGACTCATTAGAGCACCCAGTGATTAACCTCAGTGCTGACATTTGCTGTCCTTGTAATAGAAGAACATTCCCTCCCCTTATTCCACACCCCCTCTGAACACCAACCATTTACTTTTACACCACTGACTGTGACTGTGATCTCCCCTTGTCCCAAACCTTGCTCCCTGGGCCCCTGTAAGCTGTCATGCTGTGGTGCTGGTCACATTGGGCTTTTAGGTTAAATCAGACGACTCTTCTCCTCTCCAAGCAGGAATTTGAGATTTCCACCTCTTCTCTCCTGAAAGTCTCAAAGACATGACAACTTTCACTCCTATCACTGTACGCTTCCCTACCCACAGATGTGCTGCTGCATGTGTCATGATTCCCTTCTAGCATTAGAATGATGAACTCCGTACCCTCAAAAAGGAGGGATTTCCCTTCTCCCAGGGAGAAAGCACACGAGAGTCTTGGTTTGGACCTTGCAGGACCTGCCTGATGCTGTGATAATGGACTTGGAAAGTTTTGATGCTGTTGAATTCAAGGTGTTATTTTAGGTCATTTCAGAGGCTTTAATGGCTCCTTGTGACTGCACAGCTGGACTCATGATAACTGAAGCACAGAGCTTGCAGGTGAAGGAATATGAAAAACAACATTAATAAAATGATAATGTTTTAAAGGCTCTTTCCCAAGTGTCTGATTCTGGCTTAAGAAAAGGCTGTGGAAAAGTAAAATCGGGTTTCTAAGTGCCCCAAAGGGAGGCAATGCCCATATAATGGTTGGGTCGCTTCTGCCCTTATGTCTGTGCATTGGAACAGTCTTCAGTTAGACTCCCCACAATATTTCATATATGTGTGTGTATAAACCTCCCCCACTGACTTCTGTGCAACTTTGGCCTGTAATATCTTTGGTGTGCTCTCTAGAAAAAATGAAAGCTATGAAACAATAAGGCAAGGGCTATAAAAAGTGTTATCTTAAAAGCAAGCAAGAGCTGGAATTGTTAAATCTGTTAACCAGGGATCTACCATGAAGCTGTGCAAGTAATTCAAACCTAGTGTCTCCCACTGCCCATTCTTTCTATATTTTTCATAAGCTCATGGGGAATGCACAGATTGTGATCTGGAGAAGTGCTTTTCTCTCACAGCTGCAACTGAAGCCTCTGCATGCTGAATGTATAAACTTCTGCTGAACTCGGACTCCTCTGCTGAAGGATCCTGGATGTCTCAAGTTGGACACTATGATTTCCCAGACTACTTTGACCTTAATCTCCCTGTGCCCCAGTTTACTGTCTGATCCCGGTATGACGAGGTAAAATGCAGGAGTTACTCAATGGTGCCCACAAAGCACCAGCAGATTAGTGATGAGCACCACGAAAAAATTAATCAGGCCATACTTGAGCAGAGGCTGGCTGGGGTCCCGGGAACGTGGCACAGGGCCATGCTGAATGAGAAGTGTAAAAGGGAAAGGCTTAGCCATTATCCATGCCCTGAGCCATCCTGAGTGCATCCCAGGTGCACGACACACAGGGAGCCTTCGCTCTTCCTAATTCCTGTGCGCTTGACTCAGCTGAACGCTGCTGTCTCCCTTCAGGTCTGCATCCCTTTGCTTTGTACTGCCAAAGGGACTAAGGGACAGGAGATCCATAACCTCCAGCTCTGCTTGTCCAGACTTAACTTGCCCAACACAACAGAGGATAAAGAATTCTCATCAGTGCCAAATTAGAATCCAGCGAGTACTTTGGGTCTGAGGTTTCATCAATACTTTCCATCAATTTTTATACCAAAAGCAGCAACTTTTGTCAAGTTTTTATTGATTTCCTGCCTGCCAAAGTGCTTTTTCAAATTTGTAACGGGGTAAGAAGCAAAACCCCCCAAAACAGGAAAGGAAAGAAACTGCAATTTATTATTTTTAGGAAAGAAACAGCAATTTATTCCCACCTCCCCCCGTCTATTTTTTGTCATCTAAGTATTTTTTCTGGTATTATCAGCTGATGCTATAAGCAGAGGTATTTGCTCCTTTCTGAAGGCAATGCAGAGATGTTGTCACATATATAAGCAGATCTGATGCCATCCCCTCAGCAAGCATGAAACACGGATTCCACCTTTATGGTGAGCAGGAGGGTGGGCTCAGAGATGCTGCTTCGCTTCCTGCAGGTTTCTATCAAACCCCACCCACAGTTCTTGGGTAGTATTTTTGGAGCCAGTCAAAAAAAAAAAAGACATTATAGACCTCCCTGCTGAGGAGAAGAAAGTTGCAGAATGAGCTCCCCTGTTGATCCCACTCCAGTTTCTGACAACAGGTGCACTTTACTCATGGGGAAAGATTTATTAAGGATCTTATGCCTCATAGAGAGCAGAAAAGTCTCTTCTGTTGCATTCTTTGGTGCGGAAACTTTGGACTTTAAGGAGAAAACTCTACCTGCTTTTCCACCAGTTAACATCCTTCAAACCTCTCTCTCTGGCATCTCTTTTCCCCCTTGAGCCCTTTTTTCAGCAATACCTGTAGGTCACTGGGAATCAAATATTGCTAATTTGGAGTTTGCGGACAGATTTGTACAACTCACATGGTTTAAAAACAAAGCCTGTGGGCATCTTGATGATGGTTTTTAGAATGGGAAGTCTTCTGTGTGCACCTGGGGTAGAAAACAGCTCTGAGCCTTGCTATGGGTATCCCAGGACTCAGTTCTGCTGACAATATTTTCAGACTGATGTGGGTGAGCCTCATTGGTGCCCAGGGTGGTCCCAGGGAACCTGACTCACCTTATTACACACTGCAGTGAAAGCAAAGGAATGTTCAGCAGCTCGGATGCTCCAATGACTCAGGCTACTGCGCTGGATCAGCGCCTGACCTCTTTGTGCTGGTCTATGTCTCCCTCCTCTTCTTCAACTCATAAATTCATGCTGATTCTTCAACTCATAAATTAATGGAAGCTACATTTAAAGCTCTGTGCTGTGAATAAGAACCAGTTCTGAAATGTTTAATAGTCCCTGAAGTAAAATAACCCTCTCCTGGAGGTTTAGAAGCCAAGGGTCAGTTCTTCACCACATGCAGCTGAACTTCATAGAGTGTGCTGTCTCCACTTGCTGGGGGAATTTGGTGCTTGCCTGCTGCTGGGTGGATATGAGGCATTGTGCCTTTCGTAAAAATACCAGAAAAGAGGTAAATCGCCCTGAGCAGGTGCTTCAAATTTCAGAAGAAAAGAAATGGTGAAGCAGAAGAGGAAGGAATTGTGACTACTTTCACTCTGGTGCAGCAATGTGCTATTTCCCTTTTTGCTGTTTAGGAAAGGAAAGCTCATTTCTTCCCTTAAAGAAATAAAGTTTGAGAGCCAGGAAGAAAGAAGAATTAGGAATCCTCTGATCATAGATCAGCAATATTGTCACATGTAGCTTAGACTTTGGTTTTTTTAATGGTTTAACAATTAATTAATTCCTTAAAATTGAAACTGTGTTGACTTACCTATTCTGGGAAAAAAAAATTACTCATAGTGGATTTTTTGCCACATTTAAGAACAGCTGGTTGAGACTGGGGTATTTTTTGATGTGGATAGAAGCTGCTTAGCTGCCTTTTTCCTACTTCCACTGACCTCAAACCTTTCTAACAGTTTCCTGCGTGCTGGCTTGATGCTGTTTCTAAGCACAATTTGAAGATTCCCAAAAGAAGACAAGAGTCTCTGCAGTTCCCCGTTTGCTTTCTTTGTCAGACTCTTCTTTTCAAGGTTATCTTTAGCCTCACCCAGCATTCCAGGAAAAGAAAGAGGTGTCCTCTGGAGTTTTTTGCAACCCTGATATAGAAGCATCCCACCACATGTCCTGCCATTTCTATCTGACGTCTGTGACATTTAAAGATATGTTTTTGGAGCTTATCCCTCTCCATAACCTCTTGTTTAATTAGTGCCACTGGAAATACAGCAACAGAACTTAACAGTGGGATCTGAAGAGGAGGAGATGGAGCAGGCAGGATGGAGTGACTCTTGGGCATGGCTGCCACACCAGAAGGGAGAAGTTTAGTGGAAAGGGTGAACAAGAGGGGTTCGATGAATCAATGAAAAGGGGGGTGGGAGGGCAAGTAGCAAATCTAGGTTTCAAAACAAGGCTGGGAAATGAGTAGAAAAATTCAAATTGGTTGGGAGGGAGGGAACTGGGGAGCAGAGGTCCTGGCAACAGATCCAGACAGATCAGTCACACAGAATTTGCCTGTGCGCAGCTGGTTTAGGTAGCTACCGCTCCCTTGAAACAAAGGTGTTGCCCTCCACCCTTCAATTACTGGGAGCAAAATTTCCTCGGGGTAGCCCTGAGTAGGAGCATCTTTTAAACCACACCACTCTAAGGAAAGCCCTGAAGATGCCAGACCTGAGGGGAAAACAATGAAGGTTTGACAAATTGGGTGTGGTTCACCTCCCAAACTATTTTTCTATCAGTATTGCTAAACTGATTGTAATTGAGCTGCTCCTGACTTGTATTTGTTTAAATGAAAGGAAAAACAGACCTTTTCCAGGGACAGCAGTACTGGCACCCGGGAAAGAGCTGCTCCGGCGACAGCTCCTGGTGCGGTAGAGATTTAAACTTTAAGCATTGGAGTGCAGATGACCTCAGTGTGACTTGTTGGACCAAGACTCAAGCACCGGAAGGAGCAGGTGCTGAAAGCAGGATGCAAAAATAAATAAATTGATTTTTCCACAGTGGAATGATGTCCTCTGGGAGAAGCACTGCTGCTTGTGCCAACCAGAGCAGGAATGTGCGGCACACCGGGATGAGCTCTGCAGAGCACACTCCTGCTCTGGACAAACACTGATTTTCCATGTCTTAGTTCCTTCTCCGATCCTTTCCTGTCTGCAGCAGCATGCAAAATTAGCAGAGGCAGAAGCAATAGGTGGAGAAATAGCTTCCAGGATTTTACTGTCCACAGCTTTAAAAAAATCCTGTCCTAGTCACGGAAAGGCTGGAGGGAGGAAGGCGGCTGGGTCAGGGAGAGGGCAGAGCTTAGCCAGAAACTCGGGTGTGGCTCTCCCGGCACTGACTCACCTGCGCCTCCGGGGCTCCGGCACAGCACCGCCGGGTCCCAAAACACAGTGCCAGAAAGGGGGTTCCAGCCCCAAATCCGCCTCCTGCTGCCTCGCACGGAGAGAGGGAGGATGGATGGTTCAGGCTGATGGCTTCAGGCCAGGCTGGTGGCATTCCGCACCTTACCTTGCACTTCGCGTTTACCTTTTGCGGGCAAAGCGCGGCCGCCTTCCAGTGTGCCACACAAGCATCCCCGAGGGCTTCCCCCAAACCCAACCGCCGGGGGAAAAAAACCCCAAAGAACAACCACAAACAAAACAATGCATAGGTGCAAAACCAGGGGGGTTGGGGGGTTTCGGCGAGTTTCGCTCAGGGCAGAACTTCCCCGGGGAGCAGCGAAGCAGGGGACGCTCGGCGGGGCGCGGGGGATGCTCGGCGGGGCTCGGGGGATGCTCGGCGGGGCGCGGGGGATGCTCGGCCGGGCGCGGTGCCGCCGCCAGCTCCCGTCCCTCATCCCCTCCATCCCCCCCCGTCCCCGCCGAGCCCCCCCATCCCCTGCCATCGGCGGGCCGGCGGGGCGGGCGCGCAGGCGCAGGGGGGGCGGGCGCGGCGCTGGGTGCGCGGAGCGCGGCGCGGCCCCAGACCGCGCTGCAGCCGCCGCGGGGGCGCCACTACCATGAGCGGCCGCGGCCGCCCCTGCGCGACTCACGGGCACCGGGCGCTGCCGCCGCCGCCGGCCCCCCCCCGCCGCCGCCGCCGCCGCCGCTGCCGCCGCGCACCCCCGGCCCCCGAGCCCGGCGCTGCAGGATGCCGGGGGGCAAGAGAGGGCTGGTGGCACCGCAGAACACCTTCCTGGAGAACATCGTCCGGCGCTCCAG
This sequence comes from Acanthornis magna, assembly GCA_036785705.1. Taxonomy (NCBI): domain Eukaryota; kingdom Metazoa; phylum Chordata; class Aves; order Passeriformes; family Acanthizidae; genus Acanthornis; species Acanthornis magna. The sequence continues at coordinate 1,108,891 of JAWUZG010000097.1, forward strand.
CGGTGAGATCCCCCTCCGTCCCTTCATCCATCCATCCATCCATCCATCCGCCCGTCCGTCCATCCCTCCGCGCCTCCGGCTGCTCGCCCCGGCGGTGCCACGCCGGTGGGTCCGTGCCAGAGCGGTGCCTTCAAGGAACGGGATCCGCTCATCCCCTCCGGAGCATCCCGGCGCGGTCCTTCCCCGGTCTCCCCGCACTTCTTACATCGCTATCGCCACTGCCAAATTGAACCTTTTCCCCTTTTCTTTTAAATGAGACGCCTCTGTCAATAAATTGTCATCCTCTCCGCTCATCGGGTCTTTTCTTTTTTCCTTCTCCTTGTTCTTTAGTTTTGTAATAATTAGGACTTGAGACCATTTCCATTCAGGGGGTTCAAAGTTTTTTGCAATTCTGTCACACTTTGAAGTCTGTGGCAAAGGTACCGGGAAGGCGGTGAGGGAGTGACTGTGGTTTGCATGATGGTAATCGTGTGGCTGAGCAAATGGGTAAAGAAGTGTCTGCATTTGGTCATTTACGGCTCCTCTGTTAGGTGAATATTTACAGGGCTCGTTCAGGACTGTGTGGCATCCAATTATTCCTTGCTGCTGGACTTAATTTCACCTTTTCATCCAGTGCAAAGCACTGATCAAGAGCACTGTACACAGCTCCAGTTAAAGTTACGGTGTGTTTGCAGCCCTCTGTCTTTTGGGTGTGCTGATGTAGGTGCTGCTTTAAGCAAGTTCTGTGCTAGTTTACATTCATTTTTTAACGTAGTTTTTGCACTGGCACATAACTGCTGAGACACGGGAGTGTTTGCACAAATGTAGGAGAGCTCAGCTTGGCATTTGCTAAAAGATAACTCCAAGTTTAGGGCGACCCTGCCATGGGGAACCTGGGGTTGGGAGTGGGAAAGGTGGGCAGAGCAGAGCATTGAGAAGAGTTTCCACATTTAGTATTAATCCAGACTCCAATGGGGTGTGAAATCATGCTGAAAATTGTTCCTCTCCACCTTTCCATATCGCACAGTTCTGGATGTACTTCACATTCATACCAGTGTGGTCTGGTGTGCTGGCTTGGAGTTGATTTTGACGGCAGGTAGTGAATTAGTGATTCGTGGATTTCCTCATGAGCAGGAGTGCGATGAGGAGTTGGAATTTGTTTTAAAATGTTGCATGTTATAATGGCAGCTCTGTATTGAGCCATCAGCCGTTTTTGGGGGGCTTCCTCCCTCTCATGTTGCCTCTGTCAGTTCTGTGGTCGGCAGCTGACTCCCTGTCAAGCCCTGGAGCTGCACCATCTCCAAGAGCTCGTTTCCCGCATTAGTGTATTTATCTCCCAGAATATTAAATGCAAGCTTAATTAATAGGCGTTTATATAGCACTTTCCCTCTGACAATTTCAAAGTGTTGGGTGGAATTTAATTACACTTCCCAGCTCCTTGTGGAAGAGGGCATACAGTGACTTTCTTAACCTCTTCTTCAAACTGGGGGCTTGGGGCATCCCAGTTGATTTCCCTAGGTCATGCAGCATGTCGGTGGCAGGGCTGGGAGCATGGTTTGGGAATGCCATGGTTTTGTGTCGTGCTCTAATTAAATCACACGTTTTCCCTGGTGAAAGCGCAGTAAAGCTTTGAGATATCAAAAATTGGAAAAAGCTCAGAAGGCTTTAGAACATTATACTTTAAAAGCATGTATCCCTTCCAATTTTTAACCTGGTCTAATTTAGGAGCATAAATCATGCTGATCTGGTCATTCATTCTGCTTTTTCTCTGCCACTGATGATGTCTAAGCATGATGCTAGCTAGGCAAATCTTCCCTGTTGGACACAAAGAGGAAAGTAGATTGGGAATTTGTATTTAACTCATGTAAGTTGTCAGTGTTGTGAGGTGAAACATGATTTAGTTCTCATTTTTGTCATCCAGGACATAACCTTATTTATCCTTTATAGAAATAATAATTTTCTTGGATTCAGAGCGGTTTAATCCAAACTTAATAGTACACAGTAGAGCAAATCTGGTTGAAGTATCTCTTGCCAGTGCTTGGTAGAAGGCAAGGATTTGATCTGCTGCCTGTCTGCTGGGTTTGTCCTTATGCTTGGATTCACCAAGTTCCAAGGGATTTTTCATTGACAATTTAAGGAATGGGTTGAAGGAAATACTGGTGATTGTTTTTTAGCATACATCTTCAGCATCCCCCCAAAAAAGCCTTTCTGTCACTGTTCGTGGTTCAGGAACATTGTCCTTTGAGATTTGTCACATTTATGCAATCCCATTGCACTTGATCATAAATCTTTTCCTAACAACCAAGAGAAGGTTCGTAGATAGAGGTAATAACTTCTATTAGGCTATAGGTACTGCTGGAAAAAAATCAGGCAGGTATTTCAGCAGATAGGCTCTTCTTCAGGTGAAATGGAAGCAATGGCTTCAAAATGAAGTGTAGATGGAGACAAATTACTCAGAGTTACCAGAGATGGATCCTAATAACAAAATTTATAGACAAAATTGTGATAATTTAAAAGTGTGGAAAGTCAGAACTGGCAACGGGTGTAGTGGGAACACAGTGTGCAGGCTTGGTGTCTAGCCTGGTGTTAAAAGCAACCATATATTGAATTTTCAGCATTTTTTGGGCACTCTCTCTTTGGGAATGTTGCGAACCCTTCCTTTTTACCCCAGCTTTGGCTGCTCACCAGGTTAAAATTGTGGGAGAAGCGCTCACAGAGTGCGGCCATGAGCAAAGCACCAGGGAGCTGAGCAGAAAGGAACGGGGTGGCTGTGAAATGGGGTGGCTGTGAAATGGGGTGACCCTGAAATGGTGTGACTGTGGCTCTTTGCCCTCCGTGTCGGAGAGTGTGATAGCTGGGCTGCCCTGTTGGATGTCCCTGTCCCAGCCATTGTGTTTGGGAAGGATGAGCAGCTGTCCAAGCGATGGAGAGGTCCCAGAGTGTCGCTTGGCCCGGGGACTGTCTCCTTTGGAGACGACTTTACACCTTGGAGCTTGTGAAGTGTTTTGGGTCGGCGCTGTCCTTCAGTGTCTGGGCAGCATCCCAGGTTGCAGGTGCTTCCCAAAGCTTTGGGTGGTGCATGGCAGCCTCTGCTTTGCAGGTTCTTTGCCCTCACCACTGCTGAGCTCCACTTCAGGAGAGCCAAAACCCGCGGGGAGCGCAGGATCTGTCCTTAGAGCTGAAAGGAACAAGCCCTGAGGACACACAGACCTGTCTTCAGGGTAATCTCAGTGCACTCTCTGCAATCTTTTTTTTTTTTCTTTTTTTTTTTTTTTTGTGTCCTTCTTTTAAAGCACAGTGAAAATACATCGAGGCTTATCTGAGGCTTACAAAGCTTGATACGATCTCGCTACAGCCTTGGCTGTGCCCTGGGTCTGAAGAGCACCAGGTGTTTTGCTGAGCTGAAAGGTGTTTTGTGAGAGCACTGGGCTAAATCACGTTAAAGTGACTGCCTTTTACTGTCATTACTATTTGGGACTTTTAATAAGGACCATCCTAAGGGCAATGTTCTCTCCCAAGATGTTCTCAGCAGTCTGTGCCCATTATTACTGGTATTATTGTTTGCTTCATCAGTGCATTCAGAGCTCCTGCTGGGACTGACCTGTGCTCAGCCTTGTGGAAGTGCAGAGGGTACAGAATTGGGCAAGTCTCTAGATCAGAACTGGGATTCATGGACTGTCCCATGGGCAGAGTCATCTCTGAGTTGAGCCATGCATGTCTGTCTTGCCTTCACATATTCCAGCAGCAGAAGTATTAAGAGTATGTTAATGGCATAATTTGCTTTTATGGTAGAGCGTGAATTTGTGGAAAGGGTAACTCTGGGACTTGGCAGCAATCTGCAATAAGGACTGCTAGCAGTTAGGAAGAGGGGATGAATTTAGTGAAAAACTATATATAATCTTATCTCTATGATAAGAGGCATCATTATTGGGTGTTGTTTTTGTTGCAGCAACTCTTAGAAGCTCCCTCATGAAAGTGGGTCTTTCACAAATGCATTTTGACACTGGGATGAAATCATAGCTCTGTAAGGCTTACATGGGAATTTCAGCATGAGTTTTAATGAAGCCAGCATTTAATTCCTGGCCTTTTTCAGCTTTATGCCATGTTCCTAAAAAGCATTTCCTTCACACAAAGCAGACCTTTAAACCCTGCTGGGTCCCTGTGGCTTTGGTGGGTGACAGGATCAGCGCTGTTTGCAGGTGATGCTGTCAAGGCAGGCTGCCTAGAAAGGTGGGGGGAAAACAAGTGTCACATCTGTAGCAGTAAGACACCTTTAAAATTTTTATTCCACTGGTATTACAGATTAAAAAAGTGTCTCTTGTCTCTTCTATTCTTTTTGCTGGCTCCTGGAGGGTTCCTGTCTTACAGGCAGGGACGTGGGACGTGATCCATGTGGGCTTCTCTCCCCCATGCTAAAACAAGCTGCATTTTCATCTGGCACCAATTAAACCACACATGCTGCGGAGAGAAAGTTCTTTAAAGCAAAGTACTTCCACTTTACTGCATGTCTGTCACTTGGGATCCTGTGAGAAAAACGCAGAGCTCAGCAGTTCCCTAAATCCATGCAGGATGCACTGTGGGGTGAAAGTTTCCCTCCTGCAGTTCAGCTCCGAAGTTACTGAGAGGATGACCGAGGAGCTCATGTCATTAGGGCTTTCTTTGGCATTCGGAGGCGCAGGGTTCCTTCTGCAGTTCCTGTGGCTGCAGGGCGCTTGCTGACACGTAAATCAATGCAAAGTGGATTTTTACACTGACAAGCATTACTAGATGACATATGTGAGGAGTTTTCAATTGCAGACGCCCTGTTTTCCTTGCTTTTCAAGTGGGCTCGCTGAGCGCAGACGGATTAAGCATATCTGACTGCTGCTGGAATTGGGGGAGTTCTGCATGGTCTAAAATGTTTATTTTTACTTTAAATAAAAAAAGGAGGTTGTGGAAGCTCTGTGCCATTTTATTTATTTAGAAACTCAAAGAATGCCATATCGTTAGCTAAAGGAAAAGATGGATTTCCTTGAGATGTGATCAGCTGCTTTGTGGTCTTATTTCTAATTGTGGGTCTGATGTATTTTTTTCATTTCTTTAATTTCATTCATTTTATTTCCTTTCTTGTATTTATTTTATTTCTTATATTTCTTGTATTTCCTTCCTTTCTTGTATTTCTTCCTTTTTTATTATTATATTTAATTTTCTTTTTTTTTTAATTTTTGTTTTGTTATGTGGCTGGTGGGATGGGGTGGTGAGAGAGGTACCCTTTCCTTTTTGGGGGAAGCTCGAGCCCTGCTGAGCACTTGCCACAAGAGGTCACTGCAAGAGCTGCTGCATTCCCAGGTTAATGTTGAAACCTGAGAGAAGGACAAAAAATTTTTTTTCTTTTTCTTTTCTTTTTTTTTTTTGAGGAAACATCCAGGTTTTCTTATTGCAGTTAGAAGGTGTATACAGCCAAAGAATGACGCCAGGAAGTGGAAATACATTTAATTAGTCTGTTTTACAGGGTGCTCTTTGGTGGGCGGTGAACTGGGATTTTAAGTTATTCTCTCGGATAGCCGAAGGAAATAGGATTTTCTGATTTGATAACATGAAATAATAGAAGATTTTGGAGTTAGAACTCGAATAATTTGCTTTTTAGATTAAAAAAACCCCTATGATACTTGTTTAATCAGCACACTCTGGGGACTGGCTATTGTAAATGCTAAGCGCTGGGTATCCCAAGTGGCCAGGGATTGACTCCACACCCAGGAGGGCTCTGGGACCGCTTCTGTTGAAACCTTTGCTTCAGCCGCTGGCACAGAGAGGAGAGCACAGGAGATGCAGCCCATTTTCTGCCCAAACAGGTTATTTTTGAGCCGCAGCCAAGCCCTGTGGAACTGCAGCCAGGACTCTGCGTTTGCAGGAGGAGCCCCGTGTCCGATCAGCTCCTGTTGCCACAATTTTCTCCCCTGGGAATGTGAAGGCAGCACTCTCGTTGGTATAAAGCTGCAAGTCTGGATTCTGGTTGCTCCCTGAGGATGCCTGTGTGCCTTGAGTGAGAGCTGCAGCATGCTCCAGTTTAAATTTAGGCTCAGTACATGGATGTTGTGTTCTGCACGGTTTTAATAGAGAGCACATTCAGCAGTGGCATTTAGATGATAAGCGGGATAGGTGAGGATTGGTTTGATTCTAGAGTAAATGGGTGTGTGGGGGAGAAACTGGGATCGGAATTGTATGAAATGTCATTTTTTAGGCAATTCATAGAGATGCTATCCTGTCCTTATTGCCCCAGGGCTCTTCCTGAGGTCAGTGATGTTGGGCCACAGTAAAGGCAGGGGCTGTGTGTGGCCTTTCACGTTCCAGGTGATTACAGTTAATTTTCTAACTTTTCAGGAGGTAAATTTCAGGCAGACTCCAATTTTTCTTCTTGAGCTCGCTTGCTAAATTGCTGAAAGCTGCTGTGCTCCCAGCTGAGTGACTTACATGTGGATTTAATATTTCAGCCAGTGCTGGGCTATTTGTCTTCTGTTTTATTTGAGGAGCACGTTTTTGGGGCAGGAAATGGATCATTTCAGCACAGTCAGTGTGGTGACACCTTGCTCTGTTTTTAGCCCTCGTTGCATCTTCATAATAGGAATATTAAATAAAGACAACACTGGCACAGAAAGGTGATGTAAAGAGTTAGTCCTTTGAGGGATTTTTTTTCTTTCCAGGCAAGCAACACTTAATGTACTGGGTAAATTGGATGACACTGATGTTTTGCATGCTGTAAAGACACTGGGGAAATTATAGCTTTGTTAGAAAACAGCACAGTGGTTCTACAGACAGGAGTACAAAGTGCTGGGGGAGGCTGCTGCTTCAATAGCAGAGCTCTGTCTGCAGCTGACCCCAGAGCTGGAGGGATGCTGGTGCCTGTTGAGGCAGATTTCAGAGGGCTGTGCCCTCCAGGAAGGCTTAGGATCTTCCTCTGAATTCCATGGGGATGCGGCACACCTTGAGCGTGTTGTTGGAGTCACCACAGACAGCACCAGGGCCAAGACCTGCTCAGGAAAGCGAAGAAAATTAAAAAAGAGAACTTTTTTTAGTACACCCCTCCCGAGTATGCACACAGAGGAGCAGCACCAGTTTTCCAAGATGCTCTTAACGTGTCTGCAGCAATTTGCTGACCCTGTGTAGTTATGAGGAGAATCAGCTGACAGCAGCTGGAGTGTTTTGGGGCTTTTATAAGGCAGCATTAGCAAAAAAAGGCAAATTCCAAATGTTTCATGGACCCCATGAGGTCTGGGCTGCGTTTGCAGTGGTAGTTCTGAAGGACAGCTCTGTGTGAAGTTTTCAGGGTTAGGAATTTGTTCCTAGATGGAAATGCTGATTTTCTGTTATTATAATCATTATTGTTGTTTGTGTTCTGCTACTACTTAATTTTCTTTACAACATCTTTTCAGTGGGGGCTTTTCTGAAAAAGTCAGTTGCCTGTTTCCTTGATGAGAGATGGAATTCTTAAAAATGGTGATTTAAACAATTTTGGTTACAAGTGGTACCCAAGCATTCTTGAGAAAAGATGATTAGAGACAACGTTTCTCACTTGGTTAAGCATATCTCCTGGAATGATTTAGCTGTTCTTGCTCTCCTGTCATTACATAACATGAATTTTACACTGCTTTGGGCATTTTGTTAGTTAAAAAAATTGCTTGCACACTGTGGTCTTTTTATTTTATTTTAATAACAAACACAAGGCTCAGCACTGTGCTGAGTCCTAGCTGCTGCAAGACAAAGTAAGATTAAAGGCTTGCTGCTCTACAGCGAAGGCTGCCTTTACACAAAAGAGCCTTTTTACAAAATAGAAGCGTGGCAACAGCAATTGCAGTGCCTTTTAAAAAATTGTTTTCCTCAATTGTGTTTTCCAGCCTGAAGTTTTGCTGACTGTATGCCTCTAATACCCCGTTTCCTTGCCATCATTATTAAACCTTGTAAATAGGAGAGTTATATTAGCTAATAAAAAGCCTGCTGCCTTCCTAAGAGGAATCTGGCAGCTCTGTGACAGACAGAGCTTGCACGGCCTCCTTTCCCTACAGACATTGGTGTTTAGAGGTGTCTAGTCAAAGAGAACACACAACCTAAAGATTTGTGATTTGGGCTCTCTACAGTGCATCACAAAGTGGAATGGCTGGAGAAGATGGTTGGTGGAGGCAATGACATCAAGACAAGCTTAGAAATAATAAAAATTGACTTTTCATCTGTAAGGAAATGGGAAGTGTAAATGCACTTTCAATGCATTGGAGAAATCCAAGCAAGGATGAACACATCACCAGAGAATTCAGGATAATCATCGTGTGAGTTTTGGAATTAGCTGCATGTAAATGTTTTCAGAGTCTGAGATACCACACCATGGTCATGTGGATCGCAGTTTCCTGGGGCTTCACCATGTGTTGGATCAGACCCGAGTGTCAGAGTTACTGTCCTGCCTTCAGCAGTGGCCAGTGGGGAAGTTGCCAGCCTTTGTAGTAAAATACTTGTGAGACTGGGAGCTGCTGTACACAGAGGGAGAAGATTTTTCCTTTTTGGGCCACTGCACAAATACTGCACAAGTTTTAGTTTCCAGCACCTTACAGCAGAATGTGAGCTGTATTTGTACACTGCTGTTCATAACTTTGGCAATCCCTGTTGTGATCTGGCAGTGAAGTCGTGATATAATTACAGTAAATTCACGTGTTCTGGTGTAGGTGTAGTGGCTGGATTCAGTGATGTCCAGTTATTAGTTGCTAAACTCTGTTAAGAAATACTTGTTATTGAGAACACCTCTAATATAACATATTCTTTCAAAAGATTTGCCTGCAGAATATCGTTCTTGTCTGTTGGATCTCACAGGAATACAGCTGTGGAGATCCCAATGCCAGTGTCCTTGCCATGCTCATCACGCTGCCATTTCCAGACCTTTTGTTGGCTCTTTTTCTTCTGAAGAAGGCACAAAACATCCCTTTCATCTGGTGAAGACTTGAGCAGGCAAGGAGAGGTTGCCTCTCCTATGAAGGGAGCATGAGCATCTTCATTCTTGGCTGCCCTGTGGCAACTGGAGATGGAGAGAAAATGAGGTTTTTTCCAACCCTTGTCTCTTACACCTGGTCCAGTCAGCCAGGTGGAAATTGCGCAGAGTGGAATTTGCCATGGACTGATGGAAATTGTAACCAAAGACACAAGTGTGATGACCTTTCTTCACCAGGAAATCAGGAATCTGAATTGTAGGAATATGAAAGTCAGGCATGCAAGTGGATTTAGTCCAGGAGTGGCTGTGGATCCATCCTCAGGGGAGGAACTGAAGAAATGGGCTTTCAGTGAGTAGTTAGTGGTGATAACATGATTTTATAAAGTTATGGTCAAAAAAAGAAAGGTTCTCTCCAAGGATCCTGTCATCCAGTACACAGTTTGGATTTTTACAGCTGGGGATGGACTGGCTCATGGAGAGTTAAATCTGCCTGGAATTTTGATCTGGAAAAACTGTAGAAATAGGGAAGAATTATTTGTGTCTTGGTTGAAGAAAATAACATGACTCCTGATAAAATATAGGGATACTATGCATACTGAGATTTGGGTACACAATAAAGCCCAAGGGTCAGACACTGACCTGCTCATCCTTCAATTTTATCAAGTTGCTCAGTGAGCAGCAGCATTAATGAAATGTGGGTTCCTGTGGTTCTGCGCCCGCAGTTGGATTTATTGGTCTCTGACAAGAGGTAAATGTTGATTCAAGCTTTTCCTACAGCTGGAATCAGACACACACACAGACAGATATTGGTAGTGGACCTAGCAGTGCTGGGTTTGCAGCTGGGCTCAATCATCTTGGAGGTCTTTTCGATCCTAAAAGATTCTGTGATTCATATTCCCCTGCTGAGGATGGATGAATAAGCTTTATTTGCTAAGGCGACAAAGATAAAAAAAAGAAGTCAGTTAAGTAAAGGAAAATTCAAGGGGACAAAAGAAAACACCTTCTAATATCTGGTCAAGTCTCTATTATGTATATTATGGATTTGATCTAACCTTAAAAATTAAAAATACTAGCATCTACCAAGATATTTCCAGTGTCTTTTTTCCCCACAATTTTTATGGGATTGAAAAAACCCAACAAAACAAACCCACAACAATTTATCAATAGTTCGGCTTTATGCTTTGTCCCCTCCCAAGTTTCTTGTAGATTTGATCAGTTTGGTGAATGCCTTATCAAATATTTTGAGACCCTCAGGTGCAAAGAAGTATAAAATCCGTGGAAGATAACCATGAAATGCTGTTTGTCTGGCTGCACCACGTATCTTCTGCAGAGTACTCTGTGTCCTGAAACAGGGAATGCACAATCGAGTTTGTGTGTGTGACGGGGAGGCTTTGCAGGAGGGTTATCTGCTCTTGGCCTGGGGCCCTTGGGGAGCTCAAGGATGTGCAGAGCATCCCTGAGTGCAGCACTGCCAGGCTGTGCCCTTTGTGTCGAGATCTGTGAGCAGAGTTTTGGCCAGAGATGATTCTGTAAAGGCAATCTTCCCAAATCTGACCAGAGGACTTGCAGCCTTGGGTTGCTCCCCGTGGGATGGGAAATTGAGAATTGCTGATGCTCCCATCCTCTCCAGCCTCCGGGGTGGGGTGGCGATGGGGTGGCAAGCAGAGGGAGAGCCTGGTGGGTTTGGGGGGCTGGTGGTGTCTCCCTTTTTCCAGAGGGGAGGAGATGCAGGTGAGGGGGGACAGCAGCGCAGTGGGATGAGCTCCGGAGAACTCTTTGGTTCCCGGGGGTTTGGGGTGTCCGCTGAGCTGGGCTGAGTCCCTGGTGCAGAAAGGGAAGCCACGGGCATTTTCTGTAACGCTCAGGCTTTGCTATGTGGCTCCTGCTGCTTGTAGGGAGAGCATCGTCCTGTGGGCAGGAAAGCAAATTTTTAAAGTTGACATTGAGGCTTAAAGAATATTTGTGATGGATCCGAATAAATGCCTTGGGCTTAAAAGTGTTAGATTTCACAAAATCTAAACTTCTATTTTTCCCATTGGTCGGCTTTAAAATATTTTAAAATCTGCTTTTCTGTAGAAAATCCAATAATCTTCAGATTATTTTTTTCCTAAATTCATGCTTATAAAGAAAAAATATAGAAATACTGTTTTTTTTAGTACATGTTCCTTATTCAATAGAATAATATTTGCAGAATTGTACAATCCAGTCACAGTTATAAACACTCTGAGTAGGGCATGTGTAGCTCTTGCAAACTCAGTGTCACTTTATGTGAAAATGAATGTGTGCACCTGAATAAATGTCTGCCATTGTCATAACCATTCTTTGGCTATTATGAGGAAAACTTGTAAAAATATCCTTTTTTTTTTTCCCCACAAGAACTGCCGAGAGGAACATTTCCTGTAATTTTTATACAGCGATGGTTGTTAATAGTTATATTTTAATAACTTTTTAGCACCAGTGAATGGGACCACTTAGTTCCATAACTGCAGTCAAAATGAAATTGAAAAGTAACAGTAAAAATAAAGAAAACACTGAAGATTACTGTGGACTACAATTTGAGAACCTCTGCTAAGTAAGAATATTGTTTCTGAAAAAAAAATAGGAATGTTTATGGTGTCAATGAACATAAAATCCCTACAACACTGAGTTTAAGCAAAATGGGTATTTCCTTTCTTTGGAAATGCCTTGCTAAAAGCAGGGATGGAAGAATTGAACTATTTTAGGACTAACTCATAATGTGTCGGTGCCAGTCCATGTGCATAAACTGTAGGCACTGACTGAAAGAACAGATGACTGAAGGGATATTTTAACCAGATTTCAGCCTCTGAGGAATACTCCCTGCCCATATTTTGTATTTACAGCAATAGGTGCATGATATTAGGACATGCCAAACCCACCTATTTGTATTTTTAGTTGACTTCCACTAAAATTCATAGAATAATAGAATGGTTTGGGTTGGAAGGGACCTTAAAGAATACCTTCCAACTAGATCAGGTTGCTCAAAGCCCCATCCAGCCTGGCCTGGAGCAATTCCATGGATGAGGCATCCACAGATTCTCTGCGTAACCTGTTCCAGTGCCTCAGAACCCTCACAATAAAGAATTTCTTCCCCATATCTAATCTGAACCTGCCCTCTGTAATTTCAAAGTCATTCCCCTTTGTCATATCACTCTATGCTATTATTAAAATTCCCTCTCCAGATCTCTTGTAGGCCCTTTAGGTGCCTGTTTTATATTATTTGAAGCCCCTTTGGCACTCATCAGCTCCCAGATTGTGCTAAATTTCCACGTGGGCCACTTAATATCCACAGTCCCAGGTGTGGTGCATGGTGCACCTTGAGATGTGGTGGGCGCATCTCACCCTTCCTCAGTGGCTCCTGGCACTCTGTCCCCCATCCCAGGGATGCTGCCTGTGTCCTGCAAGACAGACTCAGACCTGCCAGGAGTTAAAAATTACTTACCTCAAGCAAAAGAGTCATTATCAGCTTTGGGCACGCATACAAGTCAGCATTTAAAACTCACTTTGCAAGTTAATTTAATGTTGCTTTCAAGATAGGTATAAAATCGAAATAAAACATGGTATCATGTCCAGATGTTGTGAATAAATGAGTACTTTCTAAATTGTTAAAGCATTGGTGCTTATATCGGTATTTTGGGGTATAAGAAGCTACTTGCATTACCAGGAGTTACCCTATTTCATCGCAAATTCTTTCCAGATGTCCATTTGGATTTCAGTTCCCTCTGAAACACCAGGATAGAAGTTCCTATCACAAATAACTTTGTGCCTACTGTGTAACACAAGAAGGATTTCATTGTACTTTGCCACTGACAACAGCCCTTTCTCTCTTTTTCTTGTTGTCCTTTCAGAATCCAGTTTTTTGTTGGGAAACGCCCAGATTGTGGACTGGCCCGTAGTTTATAGTAATGACGGATTTTGCAAACTCTCTGGGTACCACCGAGCTGACGTCATGCAGAAGAGTAGCACGTGCAGGTAAGCCCATGGCCTTTTTGCTGCCACTTGATGCACTTGAAAATGTTTAATCTGCTGGGAAGAATGGTGAGGTGTTGGGAGGAAGGACTGGTGTAAGAAAGGTGTTGTTTCGCAGACGCTGAAGTACTAAAACAAACTGACAACTTATCCAGAGCATGGTAAAGCACCTTGAGAATTATTCTGGCTAGTATTGGTGAGAATATACTCTAGCTGATGGTCCAATAAAGAGAGTGGGGTTTTAGGTAACATAGTTCAAAGGCACTTTTGCTAGATTGTTCTGAGTTCTGCAATTACCATGCCAGCAGCAGTGGGCTATTCTGTAGCCCACACTGGCCCCTGTTATTAAGAACACACAGAGCCCAGTAATGCACAAAGTGCATTGTTATTCCCAAGAGAGTGATTAGGCTGCTGATATATTTACTCTAAGCATTGCAGCTTTATGGCTTTTTTCTTTTATTGGTGGTCTTTCAGGAGCGAGCAGCTGTGATTTGTGGCTGTGCATCTGCGCCGTGCCTGCTGCATCCTTTAAAAAGAGATGCTTTGGGGAAGGACTGCCTCCCTGATGTGTGTGAATGTGTGTGTGAGCAAAGCAAACGAGGGACAGAGGCAAGGAGGGAGGGCTGAGGTACAAGTTTGTGTAGGTTTCCCTTTCTGCCTTCAGGGAGCAACCAGCTCCAGGCACTGGGGACAGAGGATGGAATATCTGGAAGTGCTCAAGGCCAGGCTGGATGGGGCTTGGAGCAGCCTGGTCTGGTGAAAGGTGTCCCTGCCCATGGCAAGGGGTTTGGAATGAGATAATCTTTAGGGTCCCTTTCAACCCAAACCATTCTGTGATTCTGTGATCTATAGCGATAGTTTTTGGGACACGGGTGCTGCCACACACTGATGCTTCAGCTGGCAGGAGCAGAGCTGTCCCTGCATGGCAGTCATTGCTTTCTCCAGAAAGCAAAATGTGCTGGTGTGTGGTCACTGCTCTCATCTGAAGGGAAGAGGAGGAAGTGGGATCTGGGATTGCTCTGTGCAGCGAAATGTCCTCTAATGGGCAATAGGCAGGAGATGGGCACGTGCTGCTGAAATGAAATATTCATCCACACAGTAGCAACAGAGTCAATACACTCCGTGGGGCTGGAGGAAACAGCCTTATCACAGCTGCTCTGGAGATACACAGACGCTTTCCCCTTTGCTCTCTGCCATCCTGTGTATCGAACTGTGTTTCCTGTGAGCCAGCACTTTTATGGCCTGTGCACAGTAAAATTACAAATACAGAACAAGATTGTAGGAAATTGGTGAGGAAGTGAAGGTTTAGCAATCCATGTCTGATAATGATGTTTGTGTGCTTCAGATATTGAGGGGACCAAAAGGTTTGTTCCATCTGGGTGCTTATTTTGAACGTGATAATCTCCTGGTACCATTTATAAGGATCCTGTTTTGACCACATAAAAAAAAAGGTCATTCAGGTGAGTTGTACAAATCAAGGAGGAATTACTGTGGAAAATGGAACTGGTAGCAAAGATTCTTTGTTTCTTTCCTCTTCATTCTAGACATCCATCTCTGGATGTTGGGGAGCCCTCTCTACACTCAGAGCATGACCAACACTGTCGTGTCTGGCTCTTGCACAGGTTGAGAGGGGCTTTGAGCAATGTGGTCTGGTGGAAGGTGTCCCTGCCCATGGCAGGGGGTTGGAACTGGGTGATCTGTAAGGTCCCTTCCAACTCAAACCATTCAGGCGTTCCATGAGTTACACTGGCAGTGTGATGTTTCGTGCTTGCTAGGAGACAATCCAGTCTTTTCAGATCAAGTGGGAGCTGTTCAGATTTCCAGCGTGGTTGACATGGAGCCTGCAGCCTTCCAGAGGAGCTGGAGCTGCTCTCTAATGAGAGGTACACAGATGAATGGTCTTAAAGGCCAATGGTGGCTGCTTAGGCTACTCAGCAGAATGTCATTGGAGTGGTTTTTTTGATATCTGGGGCTATCATTTGTAGTGTTTTCTGAGTCACTCCAGTTTTGCTCTGTTATGCCCAGATTATGTTACATTATATATAAAATTTGCTTTATATGCAATGTTTGCTGCTCTAAGATGAGTTCTTTGGGATAAGAGTGCCATGGTGCCACACCCTTATTCCAGATTTTGGAAGGGTCTGCTTTTCAGTGACAAAAATCCAACCAAAATAAATGTACAGATACAAATGATGTAAATCTAGCCCCTCAAGTTGTTTGTATTACTGATCATGAGTATGATTAAGGACAATTTATAAATATTGCAATGTTTGGCCAGTTTGCCTCAGCCTGTAAGTGCCTCAAAATCACCTTTCAGCCATACTTTTCTCCTGGTGGTCAGATGAATATTCACTATATTCTCTTTCCCACCCTACACTGTGACTGTTCATATCTCGTGTAGGTGTGGCACTTATGGACATGGTTTAGTGATGGACTTGGCAGTGTTGGGTTAACAGTTGGATTCAATGATCTTAAAGGTCTTTCCCAGCCAAAATAATTCTGTGATACTGTGATTTTAAGTCTCAGATGGTCTCGCCTGATACAGATCACAGGGAGGGGTGGATCAACTGAAGGCACTGGAGGTGTGAGTGATTTTTGTTCCAACTCAGGCAATGAGTTAGTCCTGTGACAGGCTGGTAATTCCTTTGATTTTGCATTTCTCTCATCTTTTTAATCGGCAACAATATGCCCACTGGCAGGAAAATCACTTAGAAATCCCTCAGTACAAGTGCCAGTCTCCTTAGTTTCACAGGCACTGTGGAAGAAGCACATTGTACATAGAAGTCAGGCTATATTGGGTGATTTGAGTTGATATGTGTTCTTTCTGAGCTCACATGGTGCCCAAAATTGCCTGTATAGCTCGGGCTGATATGTAGAATAATTGGTTTAAGTGAGTGTTAAAATGCATAGAATTTTTAGGTGGAAGAACTCGTGCGCTGGTGAAGCAGTGCTGTGCCAGATGAAAGGGAGCTGGATGATCTGTAAGGTCCCTTCCAACCCAAACCATTCAGGGATTCCATGAGTTACATATGCAGTGTGATGCTTCTTGCTTGTTAGGAGACAATCCAATCTTTTCAGATCAGGTGGAGTTCCAGGAGGATTTCCTGGAGTTCCAGGAAATGGGGCATTTGTGGCTGAGACAGTGCTAACCTCCATTTAACCAAAAAAAACCCTCCTGGGAGGTGCATCAGTAGGTCAGCCAACATCGAGGAGAATCACTGGTTCCATGCCCAGTTGTCCACAGACACGACCATGTGTGTCTTCATGAACACACTGAAAGAATAAACAGCTGTAAAACACTAAAATGCAGTTTAATGTTGCAAGTTATATCAGCGTTTTCTAAAAATCACCTATCAGTTAAGCTCTGTGATTTCATCACGCCATTGGAAGAGCAGGTCCCTTTTGTGGACCTACCCTGGCATTTGACACTTGGCTCCACTCCAGGCTTTGCCTTTCCTTGCACGTGAGGTTTTCACAACCACTGTTCCCACTGAAATATTCGGTCAGCATCTCTGCTCTCCTGTGTTTTGATTTACTGCCCTTACAAGTGGGGTTAAAAAAAGGTCTGCAAGGGAAATCCTGGCTTCACGGCAAAACTCCCACTGTGCTCAAAGAAATGGGATTATTTATGGTGGGTACAGCGTGCTGGACTTTAAAAAAGTTAGATTTGGTGCTGGGATGGCACCTCCGTGGTCTGATTTTTGTGTGTCCTTGCAATGCCGAAGCTGTGCAAAGAAACCCTGCTGAGGATGCCCGTGGGACCCACAGAGCTGCACCTCAGGGATGGTGCCTACTCTGAACCTGCAGAGTTTTGAAGCTATTGATGTGTCCCTGTGTTTGCTGCTCCTCCTGGGTGGATGTTTGTCTCTTGCAATTGATGCCCTGAGTGCTTCAGGATGAGGAGAGATGTAAAATGCGTGTGGGGCTGGATGCCTTCTGTGCTTCACTTTTCCTCTGTCCCAGATAATTCCTCTCAAACAGCTGTTCCTGCCCTGCAAACCCAGACCTGCTCTGATGCTCTGCATCCTGGCAAAGGACAGAGGAGCACAATGAGAAGCTTCAATGAGGCTTTTCTGTGCCAAGAGATGCTTTAAGAGGGAGGCGTCTTAAATGACAACTGGTCTGTTTTAGAGGTGGAGAAAATATCTAAGATTGTGCCTCTCTCTGTGCATTTCAGCAAGTCTTGCTTCTCTTTGATAAGTGTGTTTGCTATGTAGTAAGATTCCCAGTAGAAGAGTGGTTTTGATATTTATGTCTTGTACAGTTTGCACTCAAGGCATTTGACAAGCACTAAATAACAAAAAAAAAATTATGAGGCAGAAAAAGACAGAGTGATTGACTGAAGAAGTAGGAGTCCCTCCATGTGTACAAAATAGGACAGACTAAATTAAATTAAACTTGTGATTTTTGATAAGCAAAAATCTTATATAACTCCTGTAGTGAAAGGCTCTGAGGTTCCTTTGGTGCTGTTAAGAATTGCCTTCTGAAAAACATTTTTATTGTTCCAGAAGCTTTTAAAATGTCTCTTTATGTGTGAATATAACATGAGATTTGAGCATTACAGGTTTACTGCAACAATAAGCTGCCTGTAATTTAAAACATAAAGTTGATTGATCATGTTCTGCAGCACTAACCAGTATCGTCCACCTCTTGTCATCAAGTAGGATTTGTCATTTTAACACTAATTAATGACAACTTAATGTATTATAAGTCATGTAAAATCAAGCACTTCAACAAATTCCTGCTATTTTTTCCTTCAGGACTATGAGAAACATTGTTTTAAGTCTCAAGAAAAGAACAAAGAGAGGCATCAGTGCATTAAAAGAGGCACAGATTAAAAAAATGAAAAACCCAAACTCTTTTTGTTGTCATCTCATGTATAAATGTATAAAAGGTTATCAGCTAAAATGGGGAAGGAAAGGCAGGTCATTTGAAAATGAGCAGTGAGCTGTGTTTTGCATCTCCTCAGTCAGCTGTGCATGTTAATGATAATCAGCACATTAATGAAGCCTTGTGCCTGCGTAAAACCATTTCCTGACATCAGCTGCTGGAGTGGCACCTCCTCTGCAGTGCTGTCCCAAGAGTGACAGTTCTGCCATGCCATTTATAGAACCACAGAACCATTCAGGTTGGGAAAGACCTCTGAGATCATTGAGACCAGCTGTTAACCCAACACTGCCGCCTTTCCCGTGCTCCTCAGTGCCACATCTCCGTATTTTTTGAGCACTTCCAGGGGTGGGGATTCCATAGCATCCCTGGGCAGCCTGTTCCAGTGCCTGAGCACCCTTTCAGTGATCTTTTTGCTAATATCCAATCTAATCAATGTCTGTTCCTGTGTTACCATTGAGGAGGCACCTGTAGTGGCATCCAGGTGTTGCAGCACCTTGTTGTGGGAGCAGCTCCACTGCCTCCCTGGGCTGGCTGTGAAAGGAAAAGATTCATGGTCCGGCCTTCATTGAGTACTTTAATGCTTGCTGAGCCACTAACCACTACGTTGTTTTATTGTTTCTTTCAGAGCAGTAGACATAAAATAAATGTTTATTGAACCTTGGGAGGTCTGTTGATCAATAAGAGAAGCTGCACTGAAACCACAGAGGCACTGATAGCTTTTCCCTTTCATATTCTCGGAGTTGTCTCTTCTAGGTTTCAGCTGAGGCTCAAACTGTTTGTGAACAAAGAGAATTGGGGGGGGGGGAAGTCTGATCAATTAAAAGTATATTCATCCTAGTGTCTGAAAGCTTTTATCTGATGTTCCATTTTCTTTCAGTTCTGTAATTGGGAATTTGCACAGAGCAGTCTTCACTTATTTTTAATCCAGGGGAGAATGACAATAAAAGCCTGGCTGTTTCCTTACAAAGGCTTTCAAAAGTAAGGTCAGGGGGTTGGGTTTGCTTACACCAGCTGGAGGTCTGACCTGGAAAAGAATGCAAAGATGAGATGGTCAAGTGGCAAGAAATAGCAGAGTTAAAATTACATTTTTATATTCTCAGCCTGGAGAGGGATGAGTCTCCAAAAGGTTTTTAGTATCTTCCACTGAACTATTAAAGAAATGTGGTATACGGTAAGGAAAATTAGGATGAATTTGGTTGTTTAGTAGTAATGCAGACATAGCTACACATTACAGTCATTGCTGCTCCTCACGGTTTAAATCCTATTTCTATTTGTATTGGTATTTAGTAAAAGAATTCCAATTATCTTATTGTCCCAGATGCATCTTTACAAGATTAGATTTGTAAATCGGTTCAGTCAACAGCCTTTACCTGTAGTAGCTTACATTCCTCCTCCAGAAGGATTTTCAGGAGGATTGAACAAAATTTGGGATATTTTAGAGGTTTTGTTCAATTTTCTCTATTTTGACAGCAATACTACCATGGCCTGCAGCTGTGGTGATAATGGTTTCATAAGCTGTCAGCTCTTTTTCTAACCATATATCCTTAAAGATACACTCAGTAAAGCACTTAATGAAGCATTATGGTGGATTTATTTGCAGTCATTTACAGTAAGAAGATGGTCATGACTACTCACTGTTGTAGGTGTCCTTGTGACACTAAATATTTAAATGGAGTGTAAATCATAATTAAACCTTGGTAAATGGCAGTGTAGAGCATGTCCGATGCTTTTGCTGTTTAAGGTGACAGTAATAAAACATTTGCTTGTCTAGAAAAAAAGAAAAACCTCATTTCTTTTTCAGTTTCATGTATGGTGAATTGACAGACAAGAAGACCATTGAAAAAGTCAGACAGACTTTCGACAACTATGAGTCAAACTGCTTCGAAATTCTCCTCTACAAGAAAAACAGTATGTATATATTTGTGTGTGGTGCTGGGTGTGATAAAGCGTATTTAAAGCATGTAATAGACTGAAGTAAATTTTCATTTTGACATATGGGTGAATTTGGGGCAAGATGTGGAGAAGAAACAGGTATTTGGAGATTTGGAGAAGAAACAGCTCAAGAAGGGAGCTCTCTTTTCAGGCCAAGCATTCAGATTGCCAAGAATAGTAGTTCCCTGCTGTCTCTAGTCTGACTCCTTCTTTCAAAAATATATTTAGTTTTGAGGATTGTTTCCCTGAAGGGAAACTGACTGGGTTAGGTGAAAAGAAATCCTGAATGAGGCTCCCCCACGTCCCTCGGAAACTCCCCCATGTCTCCACAAGTGAGAACCCAGGCCCTGCTTGCCGTGAGTGGCTGCTCCCGGCAGCGTTGGTGCCTCTGTGCTGTGTAAAACACCACGTACGAGCTCTGGGGAGAGTACTAAGCCTGGCACATAGCCCAGGGATTAGTTAGAAATCCAGGGACTTTCATGGCTTCATGAGCTGCAGGGCCTGTGTTCCTCCTTCTTGGTGGCATTGGGTTTGCAGAAGTTGCCAAACCAGAGATTTTCCTCATTTTGTCTTAACCGTGAGCCATTCTGGTCACATTTTCTGTCCTGGGCAGTGCTGGTTTAGGGACCTTAGAGCACATTCTGAGCACAACCCACGCTGGACTTGTGCAGGGTGGACGTTCCTGCTGAGCTGGTGGCTGCAATTCCTGTTGGTGTCAGTGTGAATGAGCAGCCTCCTCCACCATCTTCCCAAGATGGAAAGCCAAAACTCAGACTGAACGTGCTCCAGAAAAAGCTGGTTCCTCTACTCTGAGCAGAATGGGTCCAACTGACTGGGTTGGTGGCCAAGAGCAGTCCAAGACCAATCCTGCTGGAGATTTTCTTGTTTGGCTCTCTGCACAGGGTGCAGGTGCTGTGGGGCCGGGGAGCTTCCCCCCTGGTTCACCTGCCTGGAGCCCAGAATCTGAGCCCACGCTTCCCCCTGGATGGGCTTTGATGCTGGTTGAGCTTGCCAAGCTGAGTCTGGAGCTTTTCCATGCATGCTGTGGCCGAGGGAAGGGAATTTTGTCCCTCAGGAAAGAGCTCACTGTGCCTGACTGTCCCATTTCACTGCAGACTCACCTAAACCTTTCATGACATTGAAGGGAGGGAGTATCCTGGACACCTCTTATGCTTTACCTCTGTTTTCCCTTTTTAGACTAAATCTTCCTGTGTGGGCACTAAAATAGCAGGAAATGCCTTTAGAGTTCCCCAGTTCTGCCTGCATCAAGGCATTTTAGCCACCACGTTAATTAAAGAGAGAAGGCAGAGCAGCTCTCAAGTCCAGCTGTTCCTGCAGGTGCCCAGGGGAGCCCTCCAAATGACCTCTTTTTGGTTCTTAAGCATATGGATGTGTCTGTTCCACAGATTTTCTGCTTCTCTTCCCGTTTCCTGCGCAGGTCACCTGGATGCCCCCTCACATCGGGAATTTCCTGGGACAATCTCATCTTTGCTGGTGGTGGTGCCCAGCACTGCCATGCTCCATGGATGTGTGATTTCCAAAGGGGATCCCAGAGACCCTGTGCTCTCCCCAGCCCTGGCTTCTCTTACTGAATGCTGGGTCATCTCCTGTTCTAGAATGGGCCAGTCCTGAACTAAATTCCTGTCTATTTTATTTAAGTATAGAAAGAAGAAAGTCTCAGTGACTTTCCTGTAACAAGGCAGGCACTTTTTGCTTTGGGTTGTGGATTGTCTGCTGGAGCTTGATGATGCTTCAGAGATTTATTGAGCTGCAGTTGCCTTAATAAAATCTTCACCTTTGCCCAGACCTCCAAGCCTACACTTTCCATAAGCTACACAGGATTACAGAAGTACTTAATGGAAAATTACTCAATATTTCTCTCTGGGCTTGAGTCACTTCCCATCCATAACATCTGCTGTCAGTTTTCTTCTCCGTCACCTGCAGCCCAGAACCTCAGCCTCTCACTGATGCTAACAGGCTCCCCTCTTGGCTCCAGCTCAGCAGCTGCTGTGCTCAGGGTTTGCTTCCATCTGTCACACTCTGGGCCTTGTGGGTGATGGTCCTTCAGGGCACTGCCTGCTTATCCCCCGGGCTGAATACTGCAGCAGAGAAAGAAACAAAGATTAGTTATCTGCTGGTATGAATGTGCTTCTGCAGAGTGTAGGTGGTTACTCTGTGGAAGGGCTCCTGTTTATCACCAACATGAGGCTTGCAGTGCCTTCAGAGCACCCTCCCACCCACATTTGCAAAATGTAGGTCCAGGTGTGCTGTTTCTTTTTGATAATATGGCACAACGTGGTTTCTTTTTCCTTTACCTATTCCCTTATGCTTTTGGCAGAGGGAGGTTTTGAGGTTTTCAGGTTGCTTGCCCATCCTTCTCTCCTGTGTCACAGAGATGATCTTTAAGGGCTGATGTTCTCCAGCAGCATCTGTTCGACTGCTGACTTCACACTCCCCTTGGTGTTTTAACCCAGCTTGCAGGCTCCAGCTTCAGACCTGAAAGCTTGCTATGACTTTCTTCTGCTTTGCTGCATTCCCTTATCATATAGTGCTTGCCTCTGCCCACACAGCTATTCACCAACCACATTAGGCATACATCCATATACATTTTTATATATATATATGTATATGCATGCCTCTCTCTCTAATGTGTATATGTATATATATGTAATATATATATGGTCATACTCAGGAAACCTCTTTGTCTGCTTTTTCCCATCTTGCTGCTTCTACAGCAGTAGCCACCTTGCCTCTGCCTTTGATTTTTGTCAGTACCTTGTGCAGGGTGTTGCTTTCTTGCTTTCAGAGCTTCCCAAAGGGTGCCAGTGGATTCCCAGGTACAAGTGCAAGTTATTTCTCCAGAGAGCTGCAGCACTCTGTTTCAGTAGTTATAAAAAGTCTTTTATCTTGGGTTAGCAACTGGGAATTAAGACAAGTAATCAGCATAATGGCTTTGGAATTATCACAAAAAGCAGTCCCACATCTCTCGCACTTCTCCAGTTTACTTGGTAGTGAGTTACTGGTTTAATCCCAGTTGAATTTCAATGAACCCCTGTGGGTTTTAACCTTCCCCACAGTAGTCCCAGCCCAAATGGCTTTCTCTGCCCTCTGGGATCTATCCTGCAGTTCCTGGCACCACTCCCGGACCTGGTGCATTAGAGGAGATTTGGGGGGGCCAGCGGTGCCCGTGTGGGATAACAGTGGGCAAGAGACTGGTGTCAATGTGTCAGCTCTCAGGCAGCTCAGGAGAAAAGCCGTTCTGTCAGCTGGCTGAAAGCACATCAAACCCTAGAGGTAATTAGCTGGCTGTGAAGGCATTTATGGTGCAGCGTGTGTAGGTGCTCGTTTGGGAGGGAGGGACACGGAGCTCTGCTGGATGGAGAACATCTGACATTCACAGCCCTCAGGGGAACAGGGTGTTTCCAAGAAAATTACTCCAAGTGTTCTAGGATTTCACCCCTTGTGGGGCACACCTGTGTGTGGGCACTGCCACGTGTGTGCCAGCCTGGGATCGGTTTCAGCTCCTGAGCGCCTGCAGGAGCCCTGTGCAAACAGGGAGGATTTACCAAAAGCCAAGCCGATCACTCCAGCACCAGGGGATTTTTTTTGGCTGTTTATTTGATGAGTGGTAGGGTTTGAAAAATACTTGGTTTCATTTCAGAAGTTAAGTAGAGATGACTGTGCTGGGAGAGTGCTGCACAGGGCAGGGCAGTGAGGAGGTGGAGGTGTGACCTGAAACACAAAAAAGAAAACAAATCTGATTTGTCCTGATAGGACATTGAGAGTCCAACTCAGGTCCTCTTAAATAATGTAGTCACATAAAATTTGGAGCAGTTCACACTATTGTCTGTCAGTTTTGGATTTGATAGCTCCATATTATGTGAAGAAGGAATCAAAGATGTCATCCACCCATATTTTTTCATGTCTTTCTACCTTTCAAACTAAGTTTGTGAGACATGCTGGGAAAAAACAAGAGCAAGAGGAGAAGATCAATGTATTTTATTTCAGAATGAACTTTTATATAGCCTCCTGTCTTGTTTATCATCTAGTTAGATTAATGAAACTGTAGAAATGGGAATATATTATTTTTCTTGGAGGAAGTAAGATTAAAAGCATTGGAAGATGCATAAATATTGAGATACGCCCCTAAACTACATGTGTGTTGTAATAATGTGTAATTGTTGTGGGCTGGGGGAAGTTTGTGCTACACCACATTCCAATGTCACTTTTTTCTCTGCTCCAGGAACCCCAGTTTGGTTCTACATGCAAATTGCACCTATAAGAAATGAGCATGAAAAAGTGGTTTTGTTCTTGTGCACTTTTAAGGATATCACCTTATTCAAACAACCGATAGAAGATGATTCAACAAAAGGTAAATATGAAATACATTATTGTTTTTTGTGAATGATAGAAGTACGTGCTTGAGCTCAGACCTGTCACAGGGACGTGCCATGTCTGTGATCTGTGTCTGGAACTGAGGAAATGTTTTGTGACCTGTCAAGAGTTTCAACACCACTCTCTTTAATTATTTAAAAAAAAAAAGAGATAAATCACCATGAGTGGAAATTCCCTACCAGTGTTTCTCTAGAGTCACAACCCTTCCTTTTTCTTTGTAATTCACTTCTTCATCACTACAGCTGGCACTTTCTAAAAGTTACTGTTTTGAGTCATTTGAATGCTGTGTTGTTTTGAGAGATCCTTCTGTTACGGGACAGGTGTCATCTTTTCAGGAAAAAAATAATTCCAGCTCCTTGTGATGAGATGCTGATATTTCTTCCCTTTCTCCCTCTTGGGGGTGAAATGCAAAAGAAACAGCCTGTTTGAGTCACTTATTGCTGCTCAGGAGCGATGACTGCAGGCAGTGGGCATTGTGCTTGTTACTTACCAGCTGCAGGGGAGGATTTTGTTGAAATGCTCTTGTCACTGAACAGCCCATGGCCAGACCTGCAGCCTTGCAGGAGAAATTGGTGGGGAAAGGTACAGAGGATCTGACAGCATCATCCTCTGCTTTAGTTCCAAGACACGTGTCTTGTGTCAGGTTTACATGTGTATTGCTTTGGGTGAAACAGTGCACGCTTACATGAAGAAGGATATTATCCATGTCTCCTGGAAGTTGCCTCCTGATGATTAATTCTTTACTATGTTTTTCCCTTCATGCTTGAAGAAGGCTTGATATCTCACTCGGAGCTGGTGTGCTCTAAGCCATCTTCTTTAGAATAAAGTTGGTGTCATTTGAATGCAAACAGCGTTTAAAGTAATTTCTTAATATCTAGATAGCACTTATTACAAGTGTTTGGATAACTGAAAAGTCAGTTTATAAAGGCAGACTTAAAATGAAAGGCTCCCCTCTGAGCTAACAATAAATATGACATTTTTTTTTTTGTCTAGAGAGTATTATCCATAAAATTATAAGATCCTGAAACAGGAATACCTTCTCAGCCATCATAAACTTTACTGCCTCTACAATTTAGCTAGCAACCTGCAAATGTTCTTTATTTCACTTTCAGCTCCATAATGTGGAATTCTTCTGCCTGGGAATAATCTGAATTTTTTTAGGGTAAATTCCAGTTAATTAAAAGGACTTTGTAGATATCTGAAGGCCCGGGACCGGCTCCTTGCTGCAGTTTGTGTAATACGTAGTGTGAGCTCATCAAGGAAAAAGGCAGTCTTTGCAAGAATCCTCTGGCAGGGTTTCCTGTGTGATGCTTTCTGGGGGAGCCAAGACGTGTCTGACATGGAACCAGCTCCCAAACCCCCCCTTTTTCCCAGCTCTGCCCCACTTCCCGCAGGACTGAGTTGCACTGAGGAGGGTTTGACTGCAGCAGGACAGAGATACTGAAGGTGGCTCTCAGCTGCAGAAATGAATGCTGCCTCCCTTGGATTCTCAGCCTGGGAGTTTTTCCAGCTCTGCTGCCCTCCCTGGGGAGGCAGGGCTGTGCTCCAGGGGCTGAGCTCTTCCCCTCCCGGTCTGGTGGCTGAGGAGGAGCAGAACCCATGTGGCATCCAGAACAGGAATATATGTTCCTGTGGGAAGGAGCAATAGCAGTGAAATGCGTGCCTTGTGTGCTGCTGCTCTGCAGCGGAGGGCACCATCAGTTAAAATGCCAGGTACTAACGATGGGCATCACAAAATGTTGTCAGCAGCCAGAGAGGTTTGCCTGCATGTCTAAGGAGCCCTTACTTCTGTCAGAATCATGCTCTAAAAACCCCCAAACTCACACAGAACATTGCAGGGGCAGTGCAGCCACATCTCCTAAGTGCCTTTAAAGCACAGGATTGGAGCCTTGAGAATCTGCTCAGGGTGCTCTGATTAGAGCATTGATCAGCATTGATCAGTGCCTCCAACAAACCTCGTAATTACCAACCACTGACCTGATTTTTCTTCTGCTTTTGCATAAATTAAAGCTTGCCTTTTGCATCCTCGATATAAGGAAATCACATTCAAATATTTGCACCACTTTACTACAGGGGTGGGGAAACAGCACTGTTGCATTACCCTGGGTGTCTCAGCTGTGTGGATCTGTGGGATCCCACGGCACTGGGATCACAGTGTTTGTGTGTCAGACATGGTGCTGTGAGAGATACATAATTCATTGTCCCCGCAGATAACATTACAATGTGCTTAGGAGCTGCCAGGCCACTCTCTTTTTGAATTATGAGATTGGTAAACATATACGTTAAAATTTAGTGGAGAATTTTTAAAGTCTTGTGAAAAAGGGTTTCAGTAAAAATACTGCTGTTGAGTGCTGGGATTTGCCATTGAAAGGGCAATTTTTTTTTTCTCCTTCTTTTTAAAAGAAGGATATTTCTTCAGAAATTCTGCCAGGACCATGCAATACATAATACATAAGTAACTATGGTGCAGATGAGTTACTGTGTGTTACTTATGGGAGCAGTAAATCTGAGATTAAAAATTCAGCAGAAATAAAGTATTGATGCCATTATGCAATAATTTCTCCATACCAAAACGTTCTGCTGTGTTCAAAGGTGTGTTGCTTTGTTGTGAAGCTTCAGTATATCACACTCCTGTGAGGTGTTTAAATCATACTCATGGCTTATCTACACTGCAGAGTGTCTGTGTGTCCTCTCTCCTGGAAATACCTGGTTGGGCTGACCAGATCTGCTTGCAGTGGCTGTCATGGGATTGGCATCTTGTGGAGACCTTGCCAGGGAGCAAACAGCAGGTTTGGGGGACAGGGAGTGCTGCTGAGGATGCAGATCTGCCCAAAAGTGTTGAGCAGCTTGTTGGGTTTGTGAAAACAGGACAGACAAATAAAACAGTTGTCTTACTACAAAGCACATTGCAAGGGTGAGGTGGGATTTTTTTTCCCCCCCCTGATGTGGGCTTAGAAATGTGTTTTTTGAGCACAAAAAATGCAGTTGACTTCACGGGGACAAGCCCCGTGCGAGCAGAGGGAGTCAGAGAGGTCTGGGACACTGTGACAGATGGTGTCTGTCTCTGCTTACCTGTGTACTCACCATTAATGCTGAAAGGAGGAGGAGGAGGAGGAGAAGGAGGAAGAAGAGAGGAGGAGGGAGCTTTGCTTCCCAGAGGGAGTAAAAGTAATGAAAATTTTCCCCGGATCACCCAGGAGGCTGTGAATTTGCTGCAGACCAGAAAGCTGTTGAAACTTATAGAACTGTAAACAAGACTGGAGAAGAAGGATATTTAAAAGCTACCTTCCTCTCATAAAATGCAGTGACAGAGATCAGAACCCTTGTTTTCTGAGAGGGTACAGGCAGTCGACACTAAAGATTGGACTGACTTGTTTTCTTGTTACTCATGCGCCAATCTATTATTGCTGGCTGATGCGTGGGAGACCTATGATGTATGGCAATGTAACAGTGACCAAAAAGTGCTGTAAAGCCATTCCTTGTAAATGGAAAATTACTTTAAAAAGTGTCTAACCAGTCAAAAGTGTCAACCCCCCCCAAGAAACTCCAGCAGAAGTGGCAAGAAAGATAATGGAAGGAAGGATTGGCTGCCTGGTTGATGTGTTCCCTCCTGGGTGAAGGGGCCTCTGGCGGCTGTGCAGGTCTGGAGGGGAGAGAGAAAACCCAAAATGAATTGATTTGGTTTTTGGTTTATAGTGCCCCAGTTCCTGAACCAGTGACTGATGGGCTGTGGATGGGGGCAGCATGAAAGAAGGTGTGAGAATTCGTGATGGGGCAGGAGGTGATGGCTGCGCTTGGTGGTCACTGGGCCAGTGTTTTATTTTCTGGTGAAGGAGTTGTGCTGTGTTTATCTGACCCCTCCTCCTTTCCTTCTCCTGCTCTTTGCTAATGGGAATATTTGTCTGATCTGGTTTCAGCAGCAGCAGGTCCCACCTGTGGTGGCACAGGGCCAGGTCCCCAGGTGTCCTGGCTCCATGCCGTGCACAGCAGAGGTGGAAGGCCATTACAAGCATATGAAAGATCGTATTATGTATTTCCTTCAAGCGAATAAAACCCAAAGAATCTTTTTTTAAAATGTTTGTACCATTGTCAGGTCACAGTTGGATGCTTTTATCAGCTTGCTGAGCTTTTATTCTCTCTTTACCCAATGGCCTTTTAAAAACATCTGAAGATTCTCAATTCCTCCAAAGACACACAGTGGTAATAATCTTATGTTTATTTGTCAGGAAGAAAATGAAGCCATTTTTCTGGGCCCTAACTATTAGAAGGGTGAATGGGGCCACATAAAATGTTAACACCATTTGAAGCCAGGAGTGCTGTAGATTCTATTGAACAGAAAGTTTAAGTATAGAAAGAAAAAGACTAACATTTTTGATTAATATTGGGGTTTCACCTAGTTGTGCAATGGCTTTATTCCCTTTGGTATTATGAAGTGAAGAAAAAAAGTGGCCTCTAGGTAAACTTAGATTTTTTTTTGGCTAGGATTCTCACTGGTTATCTGGAGTCCCTGTTGAGTGAAATGTCTGGCTTATCACATCTGGAGTGATGGGGAAGTTCTAGGAAATACTGATGGGATGTTGAATCAGGATGCAAAGTTGTGTTAATGAGCCCCCTACAACTCAGGGCCATGTGCTGTTAACAGATGGGATCAGGAGATGGCACAGCAGGATCCTGAAGTTGCTTTTTTTTTTTTTTTTTGCTTTTCACTTGATAGAGCCAGACTTTGATAATCAAGTCTGTCTGGGACAATGCTGTAATGCTTCCAGTGATATAACTCTTTATGGTTATATAACTCTATATAATGATACGACTCTATCTCAGAGTGTGACAGGGCTATAAAAAGTGTAGTAGTTGCAGAAATATGCACTTATGGCTTGCTAATCCTTGCTAAGCCTATAATTCTGATCCTTTTTTATCTTTAATAAGTGCAGGTTATTAAGCATATATAACTAGTTGCACATGGGAACTTTTTTGCTTGAGGGGGTATCAATCCTGGTGATAATAGAAGAAGTGGGTGGAGGGATTAGAACATGAAAATAAGGTTTCTACCTTTAGCTGAAGCACAGTGTACCCTTGTTGAGTACATCACCTTGACAGTAATCCATCACAGCAATTTAATAGGTTACAATTTGGATATCCTTAACATGTTTTTATTGCTCTTTTCTGTGGCTGTAATAACAAGGGTCTCATTGCAGTAGAGACCCACTTGTTCTCATGGTGTTTCCTTTTGCTGTGATCTGCAGTTTCACACCCTTCCAGGCACCAAGGAAATCACCTTCATCTCTCCATTCCTCCTCTGGGTCTAGAGTGCAGCATCCAGGGACTCGTGGGCTGGGAGAAAGGACTTTGGTAGGGGAGGATGACAAGAGAAATGGTCATTTGCCAGGACACCAGGTGGGCTTTCAGTGTCAAGTGCAGACAACTCAGTGCAGTGATGCTGAGGAAGAGTCTCTTGGTATTTTAAACCATCCATGATCTGGAAGACCTTCCAAGGTTGCTTTTCTCCTGTTCTGCAGGACAAGCATCCCTGTTACTCATCCCCGTTATTCATCCCTGTTATATCTCCAGTGACATGCTCCTGACACTTTTTACAGACACCTCACAGGTTGAATAGTCACAAAGAGAGTTGTTTCCTCACTCTTAGGCCTTATTTTCACTCCCCTCTCCCCGCCCCCCCCGTATAATTTTTTGCTTTACTGCTGCTGGACACCCACCATGATGGAGAAGAGGGAGTTGCAATAGCCAGGGTTGTTTAGTTTCCTTCACAGAAATGAAGCACTTTTTTCCTGAATTTGATACTGCCTTTGGAGCCCTTTGTGTGCTCCATCAGCAACCCACCAACGCACATTAACTGTCTGCAAATTTCTGGAAGTTTAATGTGCAATGAAAACGAAATCCCGTTGAAATCAAATCTAACCCTGTGAGAGATCGAATTAAACTGGAAGTTGATCTTTAAAGCGGCGGCTGTTTGTAGATGGATACACTTTGTGTGTACAAAACTGAACACTCATCAGCCATATCTAAAATAATAAATGTAGCAGAGTTTAAAAGTCTGATCTGTGTAACACAGGGCATTCCACTTCACTAAGTTGCTCCTCTGCTGAACCCATGAACTTGTGTGTAACTAAACCATCCCCTCCAGGGACACATCCAGTATTGATTTAGAAGAGGCTGAGCATCCACTACATTACTTAATATTTTTTGTGCTTCTCCATGATGCTTTTGGCTGTAAAGAAGTGTCAAATTAGCCTGGCTTCGGCTTCTTGCAGTGGCATCTTCTTATGTCTTTTTTTCCACTGTATTAAGAAAGTCCCACTAAGGCATTTACACATATAATCAGCTCATCACTGCGCCTTCGTTTGATAAAGTAAATGAGTTCAGCTCCTTAAACCTCTGTCTAGACTGAATTTGGCGCTCTGCTGATGGCAGATACACGGGTGCTTCAGATGCCCTTTAATCCAGCTCCCTGACAGCAGCAGGGATGAAGCTGTGATGGCCTGGATTTCAGCCTCCCAGGTCCTCAGTCAGTTTCTGCAGCAATTATTGTGGCCGTGGGGTTTCCAGCTAATTCCTCATTATTGCCATTGCTCAGCCTCTCCAGGCTAGTTCTTACGGTCATGTATCCACGGAGCAGGTGACGTTTTGCCAAAGCCAATTGCATGCTGAATATCTCACCTACCAAGACCTTTGGATCCTTTTCAGAACTGTTCTTTGCTTGGGACCTTTCTCCCTCCCGTGCTGGAGTTACAATTTGCATTGCTTTTACCTATTTCCATTTAAAACATGTTTTAATGGCACGTGCCCAGGTATCCAGCACATCCTCCTGCCTGACTGCCCTCACTGCTGTTTAACATTCCTCTAATCCTCCTGTCATTTGGCACTTCTGTCAGTCATTTTAGGAGGACTCTCAAACCATGGGGACAAGCACTGAACAGGATACATGGCCACGGGGGTTGAGATGGCTCTCGGTAATGAATTTTTGCTATTTTCCACTGCTCCTTGTTTGATACTTGCCAAGTAGCAGCTTCTTCACCCATTTAACCTGTAATTTACTGAACTGCGTGCTCTAAATATCTTGTTGAGAGTGTCACACAGTGTCAATTTGGTGAAGATTGCTGTGCAAGAGGCTTTGGCCACTCTGTGTCCCTGGGGTGAGTCAAATGCAGAACCAGGATGAGGTGATGTGATGGGATGAGCACTTTGCTATCTGACCAACTCCTAAAAGCCAACTGAATGACATTTACAGTAATTAGGGTTTTTTTCCTCCTTCTTCCCAAAATTTGCGCTTGTTTTTATACACTTATGGGAAGTAGTTCCCCAGTGGCCCTGTGTGTGTGTATAAAGTTTAGCCTTATTTGCAGACAATTGAAGTGTAAGAAGTTGGACACTGTACATTAAAGGCTATCTGAGAATTAAATTAAAAAATATATTGTAATTTAAAAATGTACACCAAGTATAGTCTAGAGTTATATAAATCTTAGCTCTTCTTATCAGTAGATCTCAAAATGGCTTGCAGGTTAGGTAATTAGCATTATCTTCATTTTAAGGAGGAGGAACTGAAGCTCAGAGAGGTAAAATGATATGCCCAAGATTACCCATTAGTTCTTCATCCATGGTGAGCTCCCCAGCAGTTTCAGAGGGTGGATGGTAACTGGGAAGACAACACTAAGCAAGAAGGGAGGTTGGATGTAAAAATTATCCCAGGAGTGCAGTGCATTATCAGACAGTGGAGCACGCAGAATTCCAATTCCGGAAATTTATCCCAGTATTTTGAATTTCATTTTAATAGACTCTCAGTCTAGAAATATTTTTACTGCTTCATGAGAATGATTGAACATTGTTTGACTATTAATCTATTTGTTCAGGAATCCTGTTTATCCCTCTCTCTCTCTCTCTCTCTCTCTCTCTAAAAAACCCAATTCCAGGATTATTAAGTTTTTCAAAGAGACAGTGAACTCTTTCAGACATACTTTGCCTGCAGTAAAGAGCAAACAGCCAGCCATTGTAATGACTTTACTACTTGAAACTCTAGAAATAGTTGGAATTTATACATGCTAACTATTTATGCAAAAGGATGATCCATGTTACCAATTGAATTCCACACTTCCTAGGGAAGTCATAAATTATATATTATTTAAGGATTCTGCCTACTAACTGTTTTGTGCTTCACAGTGAGAGGAGAGCAATCTTTCCATGGTCAGGAGCTGTTTCCTGCACTCCTGCAGGTAGGAATCAACACAAGCACTGCTGGAATTGCCCTCTGCAATTGTTTTTTTTTTTTTACACAGAATATAATTCTTAACCCGAGTGTTTTCCCTGCAGTCTAAGGTAGGGGATAGTTCCCTGTTACACTGATTTAAGTCATCATTATTTAAGACCAGACAAACCCTGACAAAAAGGTTAATTGCGACCCAGTGGAGCTACACTAATGCTTTATTACGGGGAACGAGTCATGGCTGTGTTTTTCAGAGCAAGTGCACTGTAAAGGACATTAACATTTCACCTTGAGAATTTAAACTCTTCATAAACTCTGATGTATGAATTTAGCTTTAAAATAACATAATATAGTTCATGAACTAAATATTTTTTTTCAGTGTGGCTGCCAGCTGGGTGGTTAGATCTGTGTTTGGAACTGTACACAAACCCAGTCAGAGAGACTGCAAATTTTCAACTCCTAATTAAATTATTGTGAGAGTTCTAAGTGTTTTATCACTTGCATATGGTTACATTTGAAAATATTTTCTGTTTTGTGAGCTTTGTGAGCTTTGGAAATCCTTCTGATTCCAAGATTTGTCTCCAGCATCTAAGGTTTAAAAAAAAACCCACCTATTTTTGTTTTAATTAATTTAGTACTCCTGTTTTTATTTCTCTTCAGAGAAACCTCTGGCTCGGCTGTTGTGTGAAGGACGCCACAAAGTCACCTCTGTCTCAGTTAGACCCACGGTCAGAGGACTGTCAAATTGGCAGTCCTGTTTAGGGCAAGAGACATGGAGAATACTCTGTGGATGTCAAATATTTAATTGTGTCTAAAATGCATGGGGGAAGAAGAAAGTTGCATGTTTGGAAGGGCAGCATTACAGCAGAGGCAGTTTAGCCCATGTCTAGCAGCATTCTTGCCTTCTTCATGTCCTATTTTTGTAACTGTTACACCTCCAGTTTACTGAGAATGCAGGAATTTTACTTTGAATAATGGATAGAAACAGGGAAATATTTTGCTAGGTTCCTGTTTAAAAGATCTTTTTTTTGGATCCTGAGAATGAATGCAGGTCGTGAGGGGTTTTTTTTAAAGCAGGGGAACAAATGCTTCTTGCTCTGTCCCTGAATAAGAAAGTAATTAAAGAGAACCAGGGGAAACAATCACTTTATGTGTGTGCTATTCCAGAATTTTCCATTTGAGGTAGTTCATGTCTTTGTCTGGAACACCCAGTTTGAGTTCTTGTAAGGAGGAGCAGCTGCTGGCCTGATCTGGTGTGTGATCTGATGCTGCTTTTTTCCCCAAGAATCTGAGTGCAATGGTGCAAGTTCAGGGTGCTATTTTTCAAGTGGTGCTGTGGAAGAAAGACGCAATCCAGCTGAGCTGAAGAGAGCATCACAAACGTTGCATTTTCTCACGAGTATGGCTTCTTTTTTTGCCCCTTTTGCACCTGCTATTTGTGCAGCTCCTTTACTCCTTCCAGGCTGAAAATATCTGTGAGGACAGGCGGTCACTAATAGTTGGGATAAAATTATCATTCTTTTCAAGTCTCTGTCTATAGAGGAAAAGAAAGGAGAGAATCATTTGAAGAAACATTGACAGCAGTAGGCAGCTATGCAAATTTTCCCTGGTCTATTTAAACATACCCTTTGGTTTTAAATATAATTCTGAACTTGTCTAGTCTACAACAAGGTCAAGAAACAGAGAAATGTACCCTGTGCAGATTATTTCAGACACGAGGCAGCCTGTATACATTTTCACCTTCCCACTCATAACCCAGCATCTTGCTGTTGCTGTGTTTTTAATTCTCTTGGGTTGTAAATAGGAAACAAAAGAACCTGGTACTTTTTTCACACTAATCCAGATGGATAGGTTGGAGCAGGTAAAATAATGCTGTACTTTGTGCTGAACTGGAGAAAAAACGTCATGTTAGTGTACTCTGTGCTTCCAGTGTCCAGAGTCATGGGCTTCACAGGGCTGAAAGAAATCTGAAAATGTGAAGTCTCTAAGCGAGGCTGGAAGGGTTTCGCAAAAGGTCTGCCCTGGCACAAAGCAGAGCTTTGGTCTTGGTGGAGAAAGGACACGATGAAATGGTTTGTCCTGTGAAAAGGAGAGGTCAGACCAGATGAGCAGAGTGGTAACCTTGAACGCTAAAATGTGTGGCTTCTTTCTTTCACATGACATTGATGATCTCACATGGTGGTAAGGAAGGATTTGGAAAAAAAGTCGTAGTTTTTCCTTTCTTTTTATTTTTACAGCAAAAGGTTGGTATTTTCTGGTACACAGCTTGCTGCTCCATCTTCCCTAACTTCTCCAGGAATTCTGCATTTGTGGTTAACGCAGGACAGATGCTTTTCTTACCTAAAACTGTGACAAGGGACTTCTTACCAGTTCTGCTTTTATATGAGAAACATTTTAAACCCCATATTTTTATGAGTGGGATCTCTCAGCCCGCAGAGCACCGTGACAAAGGATTTCTAGAGAGTACATGAAGCATCTCCTGTCATTGCCAGCCTCTGAATCTTCTCCAGATCCTCCCCTAACTGGACACAGAACTGCAGGAACTGGCTCACAGTGAGGAGGAGATGGGAGGGAACCCCTTCCTGGTCCTGCTGGCAGTTCTGTGTCTAGTTCAGCCAAGGATTTCCAGCACGGACACATTCAGCTTGGTCCCCGGGCATCCCCAAACCATTTTCTGCCAAACCATACAGCACATATTGGTGCATGGGGTTGTACCTCCTGAGGTACAGGGCTTTGCACTTCTCCTTGCTGCGCGTCCTGATGTTCCTGTCAGGAGCTGGAGTAGCTGACAGCACCGAGATGTGACAAGAGAGAGTGGCTGGGGCTCTGTCCTGCAGTTTGTCTGTGCTGGTTTTGTTTTTGTTTAACTTTTCCATTGCTCTCACATCAGCTGTGAGGCAAAATGACAAACTAAACGTTGGGGACTGGCCCAGATTTGTCCTTATGGACCACAGGGAAGTATTTTTTCAGGGAAAGAGGACAGTGACTGGGTGTATGTAAGTGCCCACCCAGGTCTGGAAGTGGGTGAACCACCTTCCTGGAGGAGAGCAGCTCTTTTCCCCTGGTTCTTGCTGTGTGTTTGCAGTGACCCAAAATAAATCATCTGGGTGCACCGTGGCCTCCAGCAATTACTGGAAATGCTGGGGCAGAGCTGTCATGATGCTGTTACCAGGCTCACTTGCTCTTTGAAATTGCTGGTTTACAAAGATAAAGAACAGTTTTGACTTCTGTCTTAAACCTGTCTCCTTCCTGAAGTTTTATAGACAATTAGGAAAAAGAAAAGCACAAGGATTTTTTCCAGAAATTAATAGTTCGTAGATCACTGTAGTCCGCCTTGACCTTGTTTAATACAGAAAGTGCATATTCCTAATTGAATATCCCTGTAAGCTCCAGAAGCATGAGACATACCAAAGCTCACATTTCAAGTTTACATTTGAAAAGTTAATAAAATGCTTCTATTTTTTACCTTTTCCCAGTGAATTTTTTATGTGCATTTTTGAGGTCATGTATAAATAGCCAGACACAAATGTTTGTGCAGTGCTGGTGGCGTGTCATGATATTTTGAGTGGTTCTGATTGTTAAATGATGAACAATGGATTTACATTTGTGTGACTGCAATATGTATGTGGTAAATGTCAAAGCCAAGTTGTACATTATTTTTTTCTTGAAGTTTTATTTTCTTGTCTGTTCCCTGCTCTTTATTTTGTCTGCCCCAGGGCTTCCCTTAATTCTCCAAGTCCCAGACTCCTATCAGCAAAAGGCATTTAAAAATAAGCCTAGCACTGGCACAGGTTGCCCAGAGAAGCTGTGGCTGCCCCATTGCTGGGAATGTTCCAGGCCAGGCAGGATGGGGCTTGGAGAAACCTGGAAGAGTGGAAGGTGTCCCTGCCCATGGCTGGGGATTGGAATGAGATGATCTGTAAGGTCCCTTCCAATCCAAACCATTCTGTGATTCCAGAGTGATTCTAACATAGCAATGATGTTCCCTTCCTCAGATATAAATATTCTTCCCAATTTTCACCATCTCAGCATTGAAATTCAATGAAAGTTAAACCCTCTCCTGAACCCCTTTCCTGTCCAAAACTTGTTTGATATTTTATCCACATTTCTCTGCTAAAAAAAAAAATGATATTATACCTGGCTAAACTGAATGCTGAGCATCTCCTTCAGTGTCCTTGGGAATATGTTTCCTTCCTGAAAATACTTGGATTT
The DNA here is from genome assembly GCA_036785705.1 of Acanthornis magna. Lineage (NCBI taxonomy): Eukaryota > Metazoa > Chordata > Aves > Passeriformes > Acanthizidae > Acanthornis > Acanthornis magna. Next base: position 1,145,448 of record JAWUZG010000097.1, read on the forward strand.
TCAGTTTTCCTGCTCAATACCGAGATGCTACACTGCTGAAAATCCTGGTTATTTCCTTGCTGCACCCATCTACCCCACCCATTGATGCACCCACAGCAGCTGTCACTCTGGGGTGTTTTTCCAGCAGGAACAACTTGGTGACAAGTTCCTGGGCTGCTGCTGCTGCCAGTGACAAACTGCTCCATGCCAGGAGCTGCAGGAAAATGTTCCTCGGGGCAGCCCAGTGTGTGGGTCTCAGGCTACAATTAAAGCAGCTGTTTCTCATTAGTATAATAGCTAAATGTATTTCTTAATGTCATTTAAAACCAAGTTATTAATCTGACTTTAAAGGCTTAATGATTTTTTTTTTTTTTTTAGTCTGAAGCATTGCTGCTGGTGCAGGCTTTTTTTTTTCTCCCCAGTTTTTTGTCCATGACGTTTAGTTGGGGCAAAAACCAGTAAAGACTTAAGGATCAGACTTCTGGGGCTGCCTCAGCCGTCCTGAATCAGCAGGAGCCTTTCTGTAGCTGGGGAGGATTTTCCTTCAGCAGGATTTGCAGACTTGGAAAGCCTTTGCATGAACTTCAGTGGCTTAGAATTAGATTTCAGCAGAAGAGGATGTCCCCAGAAGGCTGAAAACACGATGTCATCCCTCTAACACAATGTCTCCAGAAGGCAGAAGAAAGAATGTTTCGATTCCCCTCACATTTACCCCTGGTTGCCTTGAAGGAGCGGCATTTTTCCTCTTTTGCAAGGTCTTTAAGCCCGGAGCCTGAAGCCGCTCTGTGCGGCAATTTAGAGAAACCATTCAGCTCTGAGACTGAATGTCGTCAAGCACAAAGGAGATTTGCTCACACTGGGTGAGGCCTGAGTATTTCTGACCCGATTTCTGACACGGTTTCCTTCTTTTCCTGCAGGATGGACCAAGTTTGCCCGGCTGACGCGGGCGCTGACCAACAGCCGCAGCGTCCTGCAGCAGCTGACGCCGATGAACAAGGCGGAGGTGGTGCACAAACATTCCCGCTTGGCCGAAGTAAGTGGACTGGACACCAGCCTGGTCCCTTCCCAGGGCCGGGAGGGGAAGAAAACCCACCCTGATTCCCACTGATAAATGGTATTCTTAGAGGAAAGTATTCCCTGACTGTTTTTTTCAGCCTCGCCTCTGCTCGTCCTGAAGCAGCACCACGTGGCAAGCCCACGTTTTTAGGACAGGTCATGAAAGCACTCTCTGTAGGTCACTTTTACTGAAATGACCCTATTTCTGTGCACACAATCCTCAGCTTCCTGGCTATTCCTTACTTGGGGTGCACAGTGTGCTGCTCCATGTGCTGTCTCACAGTGACATGGAGCCAGGATTGGTGTCCTTGAGTCCCTCTCCGGGGAAATGGGATTGTTTGAGAAACCTCTTTGGAAGCATCCCTGGGGTTACAGAGGCACATGGACTGCATCTATACCCCTTAATCTCAACTTGCTTGCAAAGCCATTCCTGCAGTATTTCGCTCATCACTTTTATCTGCAGAACTGATGAAATGAACTCCCTGGCAGGTTGCAAACATCTCCTTAACAGTGCGGGTGGTGCATCAAGGGAATCCTTCAGGTTAACTGATGAAACAGAGGTGCTGCTTTCATCTTCATGGCCGCTGGTAATGAAAAATAAATGGGTCAAAAATATAGGATCAAAATACATGGGCTACTATGAATGACAGCCCTTGTGCTAGAGAACTTGTCTTGTAGAACTGATAGCAGCTTTAAATGTTTATTTTATTTTTTTTTTTTTTTTTTTTCTATTCCCTTTCTGGTTTTAGTGAACTTTGATAATAAATGGAAACCCACAGTTTTCAGGTGCTGGCAATGTGATGTTTTCCCTTGAATGATCTCATTCCAATAGCTTGGATAAATGTTGAATTACTGACAGCTCACACTTTCCAAATTCATGAAGTTTCAGTGTCCTGTAAATCCTTTTATATCCATTTTTGATTTAGTCTGGAGAAGGGAAAACTGGAGAATATACAATAACAATATTCAAAAGAGTCTAAAGCAGCTGCATAGAATGAGGGAGGAAATTGGTCACCAGGGGCACTATAGCTAGGGAAAAAGAAATGGCATTAGGTCACAGCAAGGAAGATTTAGACCTTCCAGCAGCAAAACCTCAGGTAAGGGAGTAGGTGTGCTCAGGAATAGGTGGGATAAGGTTGTACTCGGGAACTGTTGCTTGCAGATTGTGCAAACTCCTCCCTTACAAGGAGTTTAAGGCTGGAAAGTGCTTTGTAGGCAAAGTGCTGTGAGGAAGGCAGGCTGAGTGATGTTCACCATCGCTGTCCAGGCCCCATTTTCCATATTTCTGTGTCTGAGCAGGAGCATTATCTTCACAGCTCATCCCTTGCAGGATGTACTGCTCACCTTATCAGTCTTAGCAGTTATCAGTCATTTTCATTAGCTGTACACAGGAATAATTCAGACAGTCTGTGGTGAATGCAGCTGACGAACAAGATATTGTGTATTCTTTGGTGATTTAAAATTAAAAATTCATGCAGCATGAAAGAAATAATCATTATAGTTCAGTGGTCTCCACAGCCACTTGCCACCCACTCACCATGTCAAACTCAGCATGATATTATGTTAAGAATAATAATTATGCTTTTACAGTATCGTGGGAGCTCCCAGGCACTCCACCACCAGAGGCACCAGGAACTATCAAGCATATGTTAATCGCATTCTGCTTGAGCCCTAAGTAGCTTATTATTCCAGCTCTAGTGAGGATGTTTCCAGCTCCTGCCCCAGTGAACAAGGCAGGGAACAAATAGGCCTGAAGAAACCAAGGAAAGAAGTCCCAGTGCTGATTTATCAGTGTTGGACACCAATGAGTCCAAAGAGATAACTGGAAATAACAACCAAATTACGATGCAAAGCCAAAATGGTGTGTGTCAAGTGCAGGTGAAAATTTTGGCTTTGAAAGAAATTGTCACAAGGCTGAAAAAATGACCGTGTTGATTGCTGCTTTAATTCCAGGGAAAAACCCGTGGATCCACCAGTGAGTTCAGTGTGCCCCAGTGGTTATAGGAGTATGGAAGTGCTGATAAGTGAGTCTGTCCTGGGCACTGGGGAAGGCACTCTGTACAAAACAAATTGCTAATTAATGTAACAAGTTAGTTTTCTGTTGTGTCAGCTCGACTGACTTTCCTTACAGATCGTGATTGCTCAATGTCACCTTAGGGAGGGTGGCACAGGGTAGGCAGGAGCAGGTTTGCATCCCTCCAGCCTGACATTGGCCCAGATTTGGCATCTTGGGAGGCCACATCCCCCAGCACAGAATGAGGGAGGCTGCTGTTGTTGTCCCTTGGTGATTCCTGAGGAAGAGATTTTCAGCAGAGCCAGACTTTGTCTGATCTCAGTAACAGCTTTCTCTTAAAAACATCTAAAAGAATTAATGGAGAATCCCTATCTGTGGTGCTTGAGTTCATGTTCTTAGTTGTTGTGCAGTTTATTCGGAGCCATTTACTGCTCTCCATGGAGGAAACATCCCGTGTTTGATCAATTTTACACATCTGAGGCTGCTGTTTTCAGTCCAGCTGTGCCTGGAATTATCGTCCATCAGCCCCAGTATGGGACAGGTGTAGGGCTGAAATGAGTTTTAAAGTTGCTGTAATTATTCATTTTATCCCATACAGACTTGAGATCCCCAAAAGTATCCCCAAGTGGATCTTTCAGTTGTCAGTGTAATATATTGCCACGTGTGCGTTCCTTTGTGCCTTTGTTTCTTGTGTTGGGCTGAGATAAGAGGTAATTAGATTAGCTGGGAATGCCTTAAGTGAATTTGGCTTGGTTTTTGCAGTGTTTCCAGTTCCACATTTTACAACAGTGAGCATGCAGATTATAGTCCTATGCAAAAAACCCGAGAAGTAATTACAGGAAACAAAAAGAACCCACTTGTGATATTGAGCTCGTGGGAGCAACAACTTTTTGAAGAAAATATGAAGGAAACATGATATTACCAGGATGTTAGGGCAGAAGTTGTGCATGTGATGCCTTATTTTAGGAGGTCAGCCAGCATGGCTGGGGCCTGTTTCACCTTTGAGAAGGTATTGCTCTGGCTCAATAATGATTTTAAAAAGAGGTCAGGCACAAAAAATTAATCTTGCAACAATTCCAAATATGAATGGGTATTCACATTTAGATTATGTGTTAGGAAGAAATTCCTCAGTGTGAGGACGGTGAGGCACTGGCACAGGCTGCCCAGAGAAGTTGTGGATGCCCCAACCCTGAAGGTGTTCAAGGCCAGGTTGGATGAGGCTTGGAGCAGCCTGGCCTACTTGAAGATTCCCTGCCCATGACAGGGGGTTGGAGATAGATCATCTTTTTGGTCCCTTCCTACCTAAACGATTTATGTTCATAACTGCAGAGCATATGCTGGTGTGGCAGCACCCAAAACCTCTTTTTGGAGCCTCTCTCCACTTGCTGTTGGCGTGGTTCCCCCTCAGTCCAGCTGCAAAGACCTCCCTTTTCACAGGAATATCCTCAATCCTGTGCTGCTCCCATTCATTGAGTGATAGCTGCCTCCACACAACCTAAATGAATCAGATAATTTAGAAACCGTGGGTTGCCTTGCAATGTCCAGCGAGCACAGTCCCGTCTTTGTGCTGCTCCTCACAGAAATCCGTAAGACCCCTCACTGGATCTTATTAATCGCAAAAAACATCTGCTTTTCTGTCTTTCACAGGTTCTCCAGCTGGGATCTGACATTCTCCCTCAGTACAAGCAAGAAGCTCCAAAGACTCCACCACACATCATACTCCACTATTGTGCTTTCAAGACCACTTGGGACTGGGTCATCTTAATCCTAACCTTCTACACAGCAATCATGGTTCCATATAACGTGTCCTTCAAGACAAAGCAGAACAACATCGCCTGGCTCGTGCTGGACAGCGTCGTGGACGTTATTTTTCTGGTTGACATTGTTTTGAACTTTCACACGACCTTTGTTGGCCCTGGGGGAGAGGTCATATCCGACCCCAAGCTCATACGGATGAACTACCTGAAGACGTGGTTTGTGATTGATCTTCTGTCCTGTTTACCATACGACATCATCAATGCCTTCGAGAATGTGGATGAGGTAAGGGATTGTGGTCTGTCTCAGGAGGGTTATTTTAATTAGGGATTAATTCAGAGGCTCGTTCCCAGAGAGGCAGCTCACACTGTGCAAATACAAGGGGGTGGCCCTGAGCTGCTGGGATTTACCTACAAGACATTCCTGTGTTGGAGGTGTCCTGTGATTCCAGTCCCACGTGTGGGTGTTCAGTGATGTGGGTTTAGAATTGCTTGCTTGTCATCCAGAAGCATTGGTGCAAATCCCTATCAAAGTGGGCTGAGCCATTTGGGATGTCCCCTGTCACAGCCTCCCTTTTCAGCTCAGTCTTTTACTTAAAATGTAATTTTAAATGTTTAATTGGGAGGGAGATTTATTTCCATTTTTTTTGAACAATTCTTGAAGTGCTGCTGAAATTTGAGAAACCGTTCGAGGAGAGAAAACATAAATATCTTGGAAGGATGCTGAATGAAAGCTTTTTAACTGCTAAGTGTGTTAACATTTATGCAATCGAGCTTGCGGCCTAAGCTAATACAGAAAACAAGCAATAACTACAACAAATAATGCATGCACAAGTCAGTGTAGAGAAATTCATTATTAAAATGCAACTGTAATGGCTTTAGGACTGGTTTTAATTTTTCTCTAGAGCTTTTTATCTTCAGGGCCACAAACAGATGAAAAAGCCTCTGGTAATTTTTTAACATTTTAACAGTTTTTCTCAGAACACTGTTGAGTGTGGTTTTTTGTTTGTTTGTTTTTTTAATTCTCAAATTCTGCAGTTATACACCCTCACTATATAAAATCTACATTCTTATTTTTTAATGCAGGCTTTGCTGCAAATTTTGTAGAGCTCCCTTAAAATTCCATCCCTGCCTCTGTGCTGAGTAGCATCTTTTGACATTGTTCCATTTTATTTATAGCAGATATGACAGAAGTGATAATACTTGCAGCTTAAATTCAAGATTGTATGAGGGCTGCCCATCTGAAACCAGGTTGTACAGTCAGGCTGTGTAAGAAGGTGATATTAGCAAGGTTGTAAATGTAATACATCTTTTTAAGATAACCAATTTCAGACTCAGAGGAACCTGAATTTTCTAAAAATGCAGTTATCTCCATATTTTTTTGCTTTGATATGTAAAACAAACAGAAAATTTCTATGCCCAAGCAGTAGAGATTTAAAGGATGAGTTTAACCTCTTTCTTTACATGGGAAATAAACCATCTGCAGTGTTTGTGACAGGGGAGAGAATCTTGACAGGGCACATTATAATTGAGGCACACCTAAGGTGACAAACTTTAATCAAAATGTAATAACAGTAGCAAGGTGTCATGAACTCCAGTGATCCTAGAGCTGTCATTTACCTTCAGACAAATGAGACATTAACTCCTTTTTAATAAAGGAACCAACAGTAAGATTCCCGTGTCATGAAGTGTTATGGCCCTGGAGCCTCCAGCAGGTATTGGTGTATATTTACTTGATTTCAAACCCCTCCAACTCCAGCTTTCCCTAGTGTCTGAAGTGATTTTGGAAACAGATATGTAAACACTCAGCCTTTCCTCCTTGGGTCTATATTTTCTCTTTCCCCTGTCATTCAGGGGAGATTTTTTTTTTTTTTTTGTGATAGGTCTTCATTTGTGACATTTAAGCCTTTTGAGCTGGTCTGTGTGTTCTGGGTGGTTGTAGTTATTAATGCTCTTTATCTTCATTTGGTTTTTAACATTTATTTTAACTGGTACTTCTTGTCTGGGATTTAACTTTTTGGCCCCCCAGCAGCGGCTTGTTCAAACGCTGTTCATAGGTAAAGAATAAGTAAATCAATAATTGTAATTTGGAAGAAATACTCTGATTAAAAGCAATGTTTCTCATTAGAAAGTGGGTATTTCCTTCTTAAGGCAAGTCGGAGAGAGAAGAGGTCTTTTAGCTCTTGATCCTGGCAGGTTTTCGCTCTGTGTCTTGGCCCTGGGTGTTGGATAAAAGCATTAAAGTTGATGATTGTGGCATTTCAGATAAAGTTGCAGAAAATGAGCTTAGCAGCAAAGACCTTCAGTGCAGGTCCTGGTGCTGAGTTCTTGGCTTGGTGGCGAGGGATGGACCCGAACCAGAGTGAATAGCCCTAAAAACCAGCTGAGTGAAAGGTGACTTGCCAAATTTCCCTTGTTTTTCCCACATCCAACCCTTGTTGTCCCACATAAAGCATCAAATGTTTCTAGTTGTTAAGGAGCTAGATGAGAAGGGGGAATCCCATTGCAGGGGGTTTCTTTTCCTCTCTGTGGGCAGATCTCTCACTCATAAAGAAGGATATGGCCAAGGAAGTTTGGGATTTTGTCTCTACGTTGTAGATGTAGAGTGCTCAGTGTGATACAGGTGCTTGAAGTGAATGAAGATGCCTTAAGCACCAGAGTGCTCTTTACAATGCCAAAATTGAGGAGATAAACTGAAAGATTTAAAAAAGTGCAGATTGAAAAAAGGGAATGTGTGTTTGCTTAGCAAGGGTTGTAGTTCTCCAAATGCAGCCGGAGTAGGAACGGTGTCAATTCTGTCATGGTATCATTTCCAGTGTGGACAGCATTAGGTCAAGGCTGGAATTCCCACCTGAGGCAAACATGACTACAAATCAAAGTTATTTTGTCGTTGAGTGCGTTGTAGAGCCTCGGTAGAAGGATTTGATGGAAAGGATTATGACACACAAATTGAGAACTGGGGGTGGGATTAAGATGATTTGAGGCAGAATTAGAGGTGTAGGTTTCCAAGCCTGGAGTTACAGAGCCAAGTGTTGGAGTCTGCTCGGGGGATTGGGATGTGTGACAGGAAGGGGAAAGGGAAGATAATGAGAGAGACCTTGCATGGCACAGAGTGATCTCAGTCGATGTGATGGATGAGGAATTAAGTGGCTAAGTGGTATTGAAAGGACAGGAAAACAAGGTAAAATAGGCTGGAGAAAAATGAGCTAACAGAGAGGAAAGTGGAATCCCTAGTGGGATACTTGATTTAGGAAACTTGGTAGGGTGATAGTCCCAGAAATCAGAAAATTGCACGACATCTTTTCTGATTGGGCAGCATTACCTGCACTGAAATACATTCTGGCTAAACCAAAACCACACAGAAAACCTTTCCTCTATAGAAGTGTGAGAGGGGACACTATAGTACATACGGAGGAGTCCAGGCAGTTTTCAAGGAACAAACCAGAACAGAGTGTGTGCGCTCAGAGTCTCTGAAACTTGGCTGATTTTTTTTTAACAGTTCTCTGAAAAATTCAGATTTAGTCCGAAAGTGTCAATCTGTCTCTTCTTCTACATTAAGGAAAAAAAAAAAAAAAGACACAAAATGTTAGTGTAATGGGGGAATATGGTGTTTGGATTGAAAGGTTTTAGTTCCATGAAGTTCCTGTTGGTATTAAGCTGTGAACAATGTAGTGACTGGAAACTGGATTTTTGTCTTGGAGTTACATGTTGCTTGTAGTGATTCTAATTTTCTTTTCCCTGAGTACTGAGCTGTAAGTTAGAACTCTTCCTTTGGTGTATGCACCAATTTATAAAACATACAAAATCACGACTCCCTGCTTTTGAAGCTGGAGAGTTATGTTACCTCGAGACTTAGCCTTTATATGTGTTCTGCCGATTAGAGAGATAAATATCTGACCTCTGTCAGTCTGGGCTACCAAAAGGTTGTTTGCAGCCATTTGTTCCATACAAGTCAGATTTACCAGACTCACATTGTGATGAAATTGTCAGCAAATGAGTTTGCAGGTGCCTGAGGATGCTGACCTTGCTGCCACTCTCTTTGGGACCAAATACATCCCAGGACACCAGGAAGTTGGGCAGGTGTTTGGCTCTTGTCCTCACATGCATTTAAGCCTCTGTAAATAAGTATTTTGAGTAAATATTCCCCAAACTAGATGGATGGACAAGCTTTTGGCCAAATGGAAAATGCTTCCACAAATTAAGGGTAAAATTCAGCTGAAAACGCCTCTTTTACTGTTTATAAAATAACCTTTTGTTTTGGTTTGGTTTTGTATTTTTCTGGGAATTTTTTACTGAGATTCATGAATTTCTGAGTTTGTCATGAAACAAAAGCTAGAAGCTTGATCTCCTCTCTGCCGCGAGCATGGTCCTGAAATGACAAGTCACATACTGCGAAGGATAAGACACAAAGTCAGGGTGGTACATAGAGATAGCCAAACAGATGCTTTGCAGATGAGTTGTATAATATATCCTTTATGCAAAAATGTATTTTCATGAGCCAATGGCTGGAAGTGAAAGCAGAGAAATTTAAGTGACTTACGCCAAAGTTCTATACCTATTAATAATGTAAGACTACATGACCCAATGGCCTTTAAATTTTGTGATCTATGAGGGCATATTAATGCATGGACTCCTTGTAATTGTAATTTTCTTTTAAATACTATTATCAATTTATTTCAGAAATGGCTGAAGCTTTTTTGTACCACTGCAGTGAATAGGAACTAAAATTTCAATGTCTGTAAATTGAAAGCAAATAAAAGCTGAGGCTGTTGTAGCCATGTTCACATCTGCAGTGCTTTACTGCAAGCATTCCCTTTGTGGGAGGTATTTGAAGGAGGGTTTTTGGGCCCCAGTCTGAGTGGTGTATGCAAAATGAAGACAAATTGGTGTTTTTCAAGAATGTGACTTCGGCTCTGAAATACAGTGTATGGCTAGCTACCTTTTTTAAATCTAAGTGGCTGACATGGAGAAAATAATTCCCAGAACTAAATCCCAGCTGCAACCAAGAGTTAAACTGTGATGAAAACTCCTAGCAACATACAGGAGGCCCTGAGCCTGAGACCTGGAATTTCCCCTTTGTTATGCACTCAGAAGACAATTAAATATGAAGAATGCTGTCCTTCTGTGTGAAAACCCACAATATAATAATACAATGGCATGGGTATAGGATCGAAATAGGAATGTATCCACTGTAGGCATATATTATGTAGCTTTTCAACCATATTCATTCACCCCTGTCACTTATTCACCTCTGTCACCCCATTGCACTGAGTTGCAGGATTGCACCACTTCTCTTTGACTTTTATTCTAAGGTTTTATTAAAGTTCTGCCACCATTTAATTAATCAGTTTTTGATTTTTAAAAAAAAATTAATTAACCAGCTATTTTAATGCTGTACAACGTCTGGGATATTTCTGCAGGTTTCCCTGTGGAGACACATGAATGTCTTCATGATGTGAGGGGCAACTTGTGAAAGGAAGGACTTGAGCTGGAGCCCTCACAGGGGGTGGTGGGTGAGCTGATATCCTCATGCTGCACCTCTCTGATGAGGGTTATGGCATACTGAACTGTAATTAGATGTCCCAGTGGTCTTTTTTTTACATTTTTTTCTATTTCTTCTTTTCTTCTTTTTTTTTTTTTTTTTTTTTTTTTTAATGTGATGTATATATTACTGTGAAGCAGATGTTGGGTACAAGCCATTTAAATAAAATCTTCAGTCAGAGCTGTATAAGCTGATACCTTATCAGAGTCCAACAGAGGAAATTGTGTGTGGAGCACTTTCAAGGGAAGCTTGGAGTCCTGAGTGATCCCTTTGGCTCACAAAGGAGGGGAACGCTTACAAAGGAGATGAGGAAATGAAATAATCTGGTTAGATGCTCACTGAAGTGACGCTGATGGGAGTAGCACCAATGCTCATGTTGTCCTCCACCCACCTTCCCTAAGTATGTGGAAATGATCCTATTTCATGTTATTTTCTCTTTTCCCTTACTGGGCACAGTGATGCACTAACAAATAAATAGTGCAAGATGCCACATCACCCTTATCTCGCATCTAGAAGAAATATTTTGAAATCACCCTTCTCTTTATAACCTCAGTTATTTACTCTTTGAAATGTGCTTCATTGTATAATTGTGCCATAAACAGTGCACTGGAAGTTTATTTATAATGTTACAGCTTATTGATATTTGTGTTAGAGGGTAAAAAAGGAAAGTTTCACCATCCCTGTGAAAAAAAGAAAAGATAATTTTCAAGCAGTAAATTTAGGGGTACTTTGAGAAAATGCACAAAGAAATCCCCTTGCTATAATTTTGCTGTAAGGACTCAAATTTTTGCTCACCGAAGTCTCTGCTCTCATCGCTTCCAGGGTGCAGGGTCATGTATTAGATGGGCTCTGCTTGTATCTGGATCTGGGATCTAGATAGCTTGTGCAGAAGAAGCAAAGCCTTTTACTCCTCTGTGTATCTACATAATTGAATACAGCCCTATATTCTGCTCTTAACGTGGTGATAAATCAGAAATGTTGCTCTTTAATTTTTCCCATTCCCTCATTTTGATTTGTAACTATGCAACTTTATTATATTAATTGTTTACCGAGAAATAAAGATTTCTAATACTTGTTGAAAGATTTATTTTAACATTAACTCCAGTAAAGCAGCATTAAGGAGCTAACCAGGGATTTTAGAGCTAAGCTCTATTTAAGTAGCTAAGCTCAAAAATTTCTTTTGGGAATGATTTGCTGGTTGCATTTCAAAAAGCCTTTACATCCGCCTGGATACTTCTCCTGCACTGCACAGAAAAGGACTTTTTGGTTGTGTGCCTGCAGGCTCACCTGCTCCTGTTGGCAGGGCTCAGCGTTTCAGTCATTCCCAAAATCTGTAGGCACTTTGTTTTCTTTTGCATTGTGCCATCATGTAACAACTGTTTGGTGGAGATTGCCCAAGGTTTACAAAAATCGTGCCTTTTTCACTGCTTCAATAGTAAATGCTGAGCTACAGCTTGACTGCATGGAATCAGCTACGTGATTAGTCCGGGTGATTTTCTTCTTTTTTCTTTTTTTTTTTTTTTTTGGTTGTTTTTGTAATTACCTCTGCTGAGAGAAAGGTAGGGAAAATTTTGCCCACACATCTTTAAGTAAAGTATCTGGTCTGTATTTTAAAATGTCCTAAGCATGGAATTCACCTGACATACAGGCACATTTGGGGCATAGCTCCTCATGTTCTGAGATGCACCTCCAAAGTAGGTCTGAGGAGTCATCCTGCCCTAAAACTTGTATTTCTCACCCTTGACTGTAGTGACACAAGTGTGACGAGCTCGGATGCAAACCCCTCTGTGGTCTAGTTTAGGCTGCAGTGAGATGAACCCCCTTTTATCCTTTTTTCAGAGGAAAAAGGCAGAGGCAGAATAAAAAAAGGTGTAAAACTCACAGGGTCCTTTTGAGTCACTGAGCTTTGGTGGGCAGGTTCTTTGTATCACCCATCCCATAAACTGGTCAAAACCTGCCTTTCCTCTTGGTGTCCTAAGAAATCTCTCTTAATTTGCAGTTTGTGCATTCGTTCCTGTGCCAACCTCCTTAGTTAAATATTTCTTTTCCCTCCCTCCTGTTTATCCCCTCGATGTGCTTAGAAGGAAGAGTCATCCCTCCCCTGCATAAACACGCCTATTTTCCTTTCCTTAAACTAAGCAAACTGATATTGTCTAGACACCTCATTTATGTAATTTTATGAATGTTTTCTTGGCTCCTCCAGCTGCCTCTCTCTGCAGGAAGCTAAGTTCAAATACATCTCTTCAGGGCAGAGCTTTACAGATTACTCAAGGTGGAGAATTCATCTTCACTTTGCAGCTGGGGTTTGGCTTCTCTTGATGGTGGAAACACTCAAATGATCTGTCCTGGAGCTGGATTAACCTCCTCTGTGAGTGCAGCTCACTGATTGCTCTGAGTCACTGTGGGATTAACCCATATACCCAAATATTTTTTTTTTCCTCGGTAATCTTCAGTTAAAGATCTTTGTAGTTGTAGACATTTTTGTTAATTTGCATGTAATGGATGCCTTGAGACTCTATATTGTCAAGCTTTATCACATTTTCCTTCGTTCCCACATGGTTATTCTCTGTACCTGACACTGTGCCATTAGCAGATTTTGTGACCATATATTATTTGTTTACTTCACTAAGAAGCCAATAAAGCCATCGAGAATTGCCAGTTGTAACCCCTACTAGATTCCCTTTTTCCTTTCCCTTCTAGATTTCTGTTTTTCCACCCTTTCCACAAGCTCTTCAGTCACCCTGGTATCCCAGTCGTGGTTTCTGTTTTCCCTGTGTTTCATAATAATTTCACCTCTTATGTTGCTGAAATACTGCATTTCTTTTTTTTAGAAAATGGGCTGTGTTATCAGAGAAAGCTATCAGGAAACCTTGGATAGATCCCAGCTAGCCTAAGCTTAGCTAACCTATTGCTCCACTGATTGCATTTTGATTTATCTCAAAGTTTCTAATTACACTTTCCCTTAACATTTGTTCAGGTAATGTATCTGTTTATTTCCTTCTTGGTGCATTAGATTTTCTGGGAAATATCAACATCATCTTTGGAAACTAATGCTCTGGATTAATTTAATTTTTAGCCCAAGCCTGGATTATTTGTACTTCATTGCAGCTTGATCACTTCAGTTGGTGTTTTTTGGTTTGTTTTTTTCCCCCCAGTTTTGAATGTGAAGGATCTTTGGGTATTTCTTTTAATATTCTTGTCAAGGAAAGGTTCAGTCTGCCATTTGACAATTCTCACTTTATCCCTATTCTTCTTCCTCTCTAAGGTGTAGTTTTTTGTTGATCAGTGTTTTATTTCCTATATATTGTCAGTTCTCTGTTTCTGTTTTCTTCCTCTGGGAGATTTTTTACTCCTATATAATTGATGCCCAGCTTTACAAGTTTTTTCCCTTTTTTTCCCAAGTTACAACCTTTTGTACCTTTTGATGCGAGAATCCAGGTGTCCTCTGCTGCCAGGTGTCTGACACTTCTCCCTCTCATAGTCCAGTTGTCTTCACTTATGACTGTCTACAGTTCAATATACTATCATTTATAATTTACCAGCTCTTGTTCTTTTAAGAGCAGGAACCCCAGTCCAGTTTACTTTGTGATTGTTGGTTTGTTTTTCTTTGAACTGATTCAATTCCTTCTTCAAGCCAATGGGGACTTCTGCAAAACTCTCTAAGAAGCAAAGGCAGTGTAGCATCACATTATGTGGCAGTTTTGCTGTAATTACTTGTGTCCAGAATAAGAATATTAGCCTAAGTTTATCTTAAGGTCTGTGTATGCTGCAATCACCCTTTGACTACAGAGGCAGCACACCTTACTAACTTTTCATAGCTCTGGTTCTTGGCCACTCCATAAATTCTTCAAAACCACAATGTGCGGAACATCAAAACTTAGTGAAAAGTTTTTCTTTTTTTCTCCTCTGACCTTTTCTGAAACAGTGTTTTCTGTTAAATGATGCAGTACCCATCCCCATTTTCAAAGCTCGGAGTATTTCAGTTTCAGAACACATTTAAAATGCGTATTTGGTTTCTTTTTGTTGTTGCCGTTGCGTGTGTACCCACAGCTAACAACAAATAAATAAAAAATCATGGAGTGAAATCTAATTGAAAAAGTGCCTAGAGTTAAAAACACATTGTTCCCTAGTAGAAAGAAAAAGTTATGCATGATTTACCATTTCAGCATACTGGGATTTAATTTCAAGGTTCAAGCAGATTTTTGTATATTTAGATGGTTGAAACTAATGGCTGGTTTTGTTTTTATTTTACTTTTAAAAAACATTTATGCAATAATTTCCAACTTCAGAAAAGACTAATTAGATTAGCAAGTAACCAGCTATTCTTTTTCAGATTTTATGAACATGCCAGTTGGCTATTCTGCTGCTCCTTTAGTGTAGAACAGAACTGCACTCTCTCTTCCCTGGTTTAGGAGGTTTTAGGTAGAGTCACTGTGGACTCAGATAATTTCCTGCCCTTGTTAACCTTCATTTTCCTTTCGTGATGATGTTCCCTTCATCCTCTTGCATGTTTGGGTCTTGACCCCTGTGGAACTTGACTCTGACAGCTTCATCCTTCCCATTGCCTGGATTATCAGGGATTCATTAAGTGCAAGGGAACTTTGCTCCCTGTTCTTGCTGGAGGTGCAGAGGTCTGTTCCTACGGTGTGCGCTGCAATTTCGGGAAACATCTCTCTGAGTCCTGTGCTGGAAAAGTTCAGCTGGATGCAGACACTTCTCTCATCGAGGAGGACAGAAGCTTGACGGTGTGGTGACATCTAGGGTCTGAAATGGCAAGAGTTGGGTCATTTTAAAAGGAAGGATTGTCCCTCTGCGTGTCAGACTGAGTGCTGTCATCAATTGTGCCTCCGCTATCAAACTGAATTTCTTTCCTTAGTATATGAAAATCATTTGAGAATACAGATTTTGTAGGGTGCTTGTGTCAGGAAACTTGGGCTTTGTTTAATCATGAATGTCTAATTTAATTCCAAGGTTCAGTATCTAGTCCTCAAAAATATCTTTCTGGATAAATTTGACATTGTCTACGTCTTTTTTATGGCTTCAGCTGTCTCCTGAATTGAAATGGTGGTACAAAAATGGCTGGTTCAGAGCCACTGCTCATGTCCTCTCCTGATCCAATGGCCTTAGAAGTCCCTGGGAAAGGCTCCTGTGACTCACATTTGTAATAGTTAAACCAATGATGTGTGTCAGATGGGAATTTGGTTCCAAACTTCAAACCCCAAACTATGTTTTGGAGTTGGTGGTTTTTCAGTGGACAGATTTCTGCAGCTGAGACGATTGATGATGAGCAAGCTGAGTGTCCTCATCTGATTGGGATGTGATAAAATACATTAGCCAAAACCTTGAGGGTTTTGGATTAGCCATCCTCGATTGGATGTTTGACGACATCAGGAGATATTCTCAGTTGGAGAACACAGCCCAGCAGCTGTTACAGACAGGTGGCCCAATGGAAACGGCACTGGAGTCACAAATGCTCCTCCCAGAAGGTTGGATCTCCAGCATCAAACGTGTGCGTTATTTACACGATGCCAGTGCCAGACTGGATTACATGCCCCATTCGCAATTTCTAATCACCTCTCTGTTGCTTGAGTGCTGAAGTTACTTCTGTCAGAGCAGATGCTCATCCTGGAGGAGAAGAGTTTCCAAAGTGTTCATTACGGAGCATAAATACAGTTAAAAGAAAAATGAAATTAAAGGCAACCTGCGATCAATTGAGTTTAGGAAACTGAATTTCTTAATGGCCCAAACGTAATTCAAGGCAGTTAGTCTTTCATATAACTTCTACCAAAGGCACTGTTGCTAAATCTGAGGCAGAGCTTTGCATATTAATAATTGTGCATTAATTATTGGCACCTTTATAAGTATGAAGGTTCCAGCTTGACCCAACCAGTACTTAGTGCATATGTGATTGGTACATATACATATGCATATACATATACATATATATGTGTGATATGTGAATATCACATATACATTTAGCATTTGTTTAATTCCTCTCTCCTATATAGTGCTTTATGGAAGAGGCTTTTGAAGCTTCCAATATTGTCTTTCTAGTTTGGAAGATTAGACATGAAGTGTGAATGTTCAATATATCTCTTGATTTTTTGGCCTTAAGTAAGGGGTCAGACTGAACTGGCTTTAAGATTTACAGTGAAACTTGCTTAAATTAATTACTCTTTGGAAATAATACATTTCAGTGTCAGCTAAAATGAAATATTTCTCTTTGTTGTATACACAAGAGATGTGATTGTTACCTGTGTTTAGGGGGGAAAAATGACAGCACAGCCTTTCTTCCAGGCTTTGAAATAAATGCTGTATTTTTATATGATTTGTACAACTACTAAATTGTCCATGTAACTTGGAGAAGATGAAGTGCGGGTGGGGGATGGAGGTCACACTGCAAACCCTTCTGTTCAAGGGCTGTTTGTGCAGTAGAAAGTGCAGTGTAAGCTGTGCCACTGGGACAACTTGAACTACTGGGTGCAAAAAAGGAACTCCAAAGTTTAAATCCCAGGTGTCTAAGTCCTTCCCTAGACTTGAGCTTGGTAATGAATGGTGACTCTTTAAGTAAAACAGAAATAATGCATCTCTGCTTGACCAATGCAACAGGACTTGGTCCTCCAAGAAAAACACCCATCTGTTTTCTCCCTCCTTTGGAAGTTGTAAACTCTCAAAATCAAGGTGAACTCAGTGAAACACACTGCAGAATAACTATTAAACTACTCTGAAGTTCTCTCTTTTTAAAAAAAAGTATATATTGTTTCTGTGGGATGGGACCCTCCTTCAGTAGTCCATTGGCCACAGTCCATTGCGTCAGGAATATTGCCAAGGACTTCCCAGTTTATTGGAAAAGTTTCCTGCTCAGAGTGTCTCAGTCATATATCCTAAAGCAAATAAGTAGATATACATTTAGATGGAAATAAGGATGATAAACTAGATCTCTGTCTCGTGTAAATGCAAAATGCAGAAATCAAAATGGGAAAATTCCACTTCCCTCTGTGGTATTAGTCATCATGAGAGCTTGAATGCAAATACAGAGCTTCAATTTATTAAGGATTTGGGGATCTGAAACACATTCCAACAGGATTTGAAAAGCATACAAGAACTGTGCCAAACAGATTACATCTAGAAATATCAGATGTATGTTACCCTTCAAACACTGGGAAAAGGGAAAGAAGGTGCAAAAAGAAGAAAAAACAGAGGTGCAAAAGAGATTAATGTTTTTCTGGTATGGAAAACTCCAGAAACTCCAGCCTTTTACTGTTTGATAATATAATTAGCCAGTGTTTTGACTAGACTGATTTGATAATGATGCATAGAAAAGGGCAATTTAATCTTGGCACAGTAACTAGGAATGTTTGCCTCATTGCTTTCTATGTCTTAATTTCTACTTTAAATTAAATGTCTTAAGCTTCTGAATGTTTTATATTAGAAACCTTCCTTTACAAACCTTCTATTTTGAGCCACTAATTAATTTAATGCACAAGTTAGGTATATCATGGGATTGCAGTAGATCAAGAGCATGTTTTTGTTCTCTTTCTGCATCTCTAAACTCTCAAACCATTTGTGCATTGAGAAGGACATACACATTCCTTATTCCCTCTCAGATGTTTCTATTAACTTTCTGATGGTCCTTGTGCTCTTATTCCCTAAATATTTGTATTTCCATTTATTTGTACTTCATATATCTTGCGTGACAAGAAGGAAAACAGCACTGCACCAACACTTGCTTTAGGAAAATATCTGCAATGTCTGTTGATTGGAAAGGAAATTAACCCTGTATGCAAATGTACATGTATTTCCCTTGCTCAGGAAGGTGATGTGCCCACAGTTGTTTAGTTCCATGTTCAGTCATTGAGACTTCTTGTAAATAACAAAATACCCGGAGTTAAGTTAACTGGGGTGAATTACGAGATGGAGGTTTGGTGGATGAGAGTAACAGTAGTCAGATTTCTCTGAGTTACCCACTGAGATTTCTTTCTGATGTTTCTCTCGAGTATCTCTTAGTGCTGAGGGTTGTTGAAGTAGGTGTGTTCCCCTTTTGGCCAGAATAACAATCCTCTGCTTGCATTTAGTGGAATGCTGTTCTCTGAGAAACTTCAGGAAGACTCCACTGGGATGGTGTAGTTCCATCTGTGACTACTCTTCCGACTCGTTTGATCTACTTGAGGTCAAAGGAGTCTCCAATTTACTTCAAGCTGGTGAAACATCGAATCACACCTTTTTGTGATAAACCTGCCGTTTCCCACTTTGGATTCTACAGAACCCTTCTGTTGCTTTGAAACACTGAGTTTGAACAAAGTAATTTATCCACCTAGTGAGTGCCAAACTCAATTTAGCCTGATGAGGACAAAAGCACTGGAGGGAGAGGAGGATTTGATCTTGTATTCTGTTATCCAAGTCCTGAAAAATTATGTAGAAAGATTTAAAGCGGATGCAGGGATTGCTGTACAGCCTTCTGTGCCAACCAGCAGGGCATTTCAGCTCCAATAATGCTTTTTATTCTTTCCTAGGGAATCAGTAGCCTCTTCAGCTCCTTAAAAGTGGTGCGCCTTCTGCGGCTGGGTCGAGTGGCCAGGAAGCTGGACCATTACCTGGAGTACGGCGCGGCCGTGCTGGTGCTGCTGGTGTGTGTCTTTGGGCTGGTGGCCCACTGGCTGGCCTGCATCTGGTACAGCATCGGGGACTACGAGGTCATCGACGAGCTCACCAACACCATCAAGACGGACAGTTGGCTGTACCAGCTGGCGCTGAGCATCGGGACCCCATATCGCTACAACTCCACGGGCTCGGGCCAGTGGGAGGGAGGGCCCAGCAAAGACTCCTTGTACATATCCTCTCTCTACTTTACCATGACAAGCCTTACAACCATAGGATTTGGGAACATAGCACCGACCACGGATGGGGAGAAGATTTTTTCGGTGGCCATGATGATGGTTGGCTGTAAGTAAAATCTGATTTTCTTGCCTTAAGAATAGGGGGAGTTCTGTGGCCAATACTGTGCTTGCATAGCACACTGGCTGTAAGCTTTCCTGACTTAAAAAAAAAAATAAATCTGAGGTACCTGTAAATGATCATGAAGTGAACTTGGAATTCTTGAAAACAGGCATTGAAATGGTGTAGCTGCTGTAGCTTTTAAATTGCTTGCAAGGCTGAGTGATCTGGGTATGTAAGTGTGCCCAATGGCAAGTTTATACTTGGGGCCTCATCTTTACACTGTAGAGATGACTTTTATAGTGTTTGAGAGGTCTTGGCTGGAATTTGGTTAAAAGTTACAGAGTGTATTTGAATTCAGGTGGTCTGAGTTTTGCTTATACACTAGCACAAGCTTGGAATAGTTTGATGTGGTTTTATCCAATTCTTGAAGCATTTAATGACTCCATACATGATTGTGTACTTCATGGCACCGTTTTGAGATATAAATCCTGATTTTATCTTCTGAATGTGGTGGCCTTTGTCACCAGCAAAGCTAGAAGTGAAGGAAATGATGAGACAATATATTGCACCTTTTTTCCTGCTTCCTGCTGTCTAACAGCTCTGCTGAAATAGTCTAAAACCAGCAGTGGTGAGGCACAGTTCTCATTTCATGTACTGCCAAGATTGGATCACTGAGGGACTCTACAGGGTAACAGAAATCTTCAAAATATAGTAGAGACAACTTAAAATATTAATACCATTTGGGAGAATTATTTTTCTGTTAAATAAATAACACTTGGTATTTCTCCGGTGCTTTCTATTTTCTGAGCACCATGCAAACACTAAGCAATTATGTAACAAGAGAGCAAACAAAACCTTTTGATAATAAGATCTGCATAATCTCTCTGATAATTATCTCAGCTAACACTTCGAGCTCATCTCTGAGAAATACTGAACTATAAAAAGGAAGTTTTGTTGCCACAGTCTTTCTAGATCTTTAGAAGATTAAAGCCATTTGTTTGGAGATTTTCAATTGCTTTTTTAAAAGAGTGGTTGCAATTTTGGGACTCTTCTTGCAGTGTGGTGCAGTGAAATTTCTGATGAATACCATCTTTACACGATGGGTTGATGTGTTGCAAAACATTTCCAAGTTCATAAAAAGCAAATCCCCAAGCCAGAGCATTAGTGAGCAATTGCAGATAGGTCATCAAAAACCTATAGGAGTTGATATGCTGTTTGTTGAAACTGTTTTGTGGTATTTACAGAACCTGGGGATTTGGAGAATAAAGTGGATAGGGAACATTTTTTATACATTGTAATATTTACCTTTTTTTTTTTTTTTTTTTTTTTTTTTTTTTTTTTTTGGTGTGGGGATTTCTGTTTTCCTGTAGAGGGCGATTTCACTGAAAAAAACCTAAGTGGTGAATGACTTAGGGTCTGATGAGAGTCATAAAACCATAATGAATGCCACTACTACTATTTATAAGGATTACTACTATTTATAATGATAACAACAACAACAAAATACATGCATGGTCTCAGCAAGCGAAAAGGAAGTGGAGATTGTAACCTGCTCTGTGTCTGTTCTAGGTGGATTTGTTTCCTTGCTTTTTCATCTCTGAAACTCATGTCAAAGATGGGGAATACAAGTAGTAGTATCAAAGTTGACACTGACAACAGCCTGTGGATGTGGCACTGGCAGATCATGTCCATAAGTGTTACCTACAAAATTACCAAATGTCCACATCAGATTTATAAGTGGCAACTGTGAGCTTAGCAGTTGGAAAACTGTGTGTTGTTTTATGGGCTTTTAGACAAAGTCAAAAGTAGAACCTAAAATTTAAGAAGCATGGCAAAAAGGCTACTGAGTGGCTTATTGCATGAAAATAATAACACCAAAATAAATGTGCCTTCTCTTGGGAGTGGGGTGAAGAGCACTGTGGCAGGCAGAAAGGCTACAGACAAGAGGAACCTTTTTGGTTTATTTACAAGTAAAAATGCTGAATTATCATCTAACAGTTTAATATTTTGCAATGACATCAGTGCAGATTCAAAGATTTCTAATCCACGTACATCAGTGTGATGAGTGCTCCTGAAATCCAAACCTTGACTGATCTTTTTCCACTCATTAGAAAACAAGTCAGCTTTGGAACAGGCACTGGCCACAGGCTTAATATTTGCAATATTTGTGCAGAGAGACCAGACCTGCAGGATTGTACAGACATGCTTTGCAGAGCCAGCTGCTGAAAGCCTGACACTCTGAACTCCGAAATGAAACGGGAAGGCACAACAAATAGCTGATGGAAAATGCAATTTCCCAGGCATTCAGAGTGTCCACTGAGCTCAGGAGAAGGATTTGGCCCCATGAAAAGGTGTTACCAAGAACTGAATTATTTTCAAACCAAGATGTTTTAGTTTCTCTTTTGAAACAGTGTTTTGAGATAAACATTCAGTAAAATTCAATTACAGTTCAGTCAATAAATATCTGTGGTCCACAAACACACTCCTGTTATAAACAGAGAGGCTTTGAAATACCTTTGGTAGCTCTCCTGAAGAAGTTTGCTAATACCAATAGCTGGTATTGGCAGTGGTTTTTTTCCTAACAGACTATGCCAAATAAATGTCTTAAACATAGCACTGGAATCAGAGATAGTAATTCATCACAATCCCAGCTGCCTACTCATGCAAACTGCAGATAGGAAAGGAAATCTTCCCTGCCTTGTCAGCCAGCAGCGGCTTGTTCTGAAAGCCCCAAGTTTCCTATTCATGCTGGCAAAGTTATCAGGACCTGGGAGGAGTATTTGGAGAGATTTGCAAATCCTTCTGGTGGGCAGGATTGCAGAGAGGTGTACTTGTTAAAAATAGGCAGATACAGATTCTGTAGGTGCTGATAAAGCAGCGCTTGGTGCGGGGCAGGGGCGGGGGAAGCCCTGATGGATGGGCTGCTTTTCAGTTTGATTGGCAGCTTGTCACTTGCTTGTTCACTGAGTACAGATCGAGTGGGATATTTAAGCTGAAATATATCACCTGTCTTGCAGGAAAGAGAGCTTTGAATAACTTAACCTCATCTTGCGGAGCTTGCTTCAGATTCCTTTTTGCCTCACTTGTTTTATCTTGGTGTCCAGTGCTGCTCAGCAATATCTTTTCTGTTGCTTCTTGACACTTGAAAAGCTAAAAATAGCAAACAAAGCATCCTATGACAGGAGAGAAAGGTTTTTACAAGGGTTATTGTTTAAATACCTATTGTGCATTTGCTGCCTGGAGTTGCTGAATATGCATTGAAAATCTGATTTTTGTAGCAACTTTTGTGTTGATCTGGGTCATTTCATCCCCTCCCTGTGCAGAGCAGAGCAAATAGGTGGGTCTGTCAGATCCTCAAGCAGACCAGGAATCATTCATCATTCAAGAAGGACCTTTGTTGTAAACCTCCCATTATCTTCTGTCAGCTCAGAGCCTCCAAACAAAATCTCAGCCTGTGCTGCTGCGTGTTGCTCCAGTTCTGTCCACAAGCAGCTTTAAGGCTTCTGCAGCACAGCCATAGATGCAGATGTAAAACTGACTGGGTTTGTGTCTTTCACAAAAAAAACCAAAAAAAAGAAAAAAGAAAAAAAAAGGAAAAAACCCAATGTATCAAGAAAGAGAACAGAAATAAACTTTTGGTTCATACAACACTATGACTATCTTGCAACTCAGCACAGCCAGGCCATCAGTGAGCAGAAATTAAATGGAAAAAACATTTTGGGAGAGGTGGCAGTGTGGTTGGGTGGAACAGCTTGCAGAATTCAGGGGAGATGGAGTTTTCTGAAGGAGCAAGTGTGAATGTTTAAACAACAAGGGCACTGTCATATGCTTTCATCCTTCCTGTACTTTCACGGGGAGAATAGCAGCCAGCTTCAAGTGATAGAGTTAATTAGGCAGGGATGGAGTTAATTTTCTTCCCAGTCGCTGGTACAGAGCCGTGTGTTGGATGTTGAATGAGAGCGATGTTGATAGCACAGTGAGGTTTTAGTTGTTGCTGAGCAGTGCTCCCATGGAGTCAAGGACTTTTCAGCTTCTCGGTCCCTGGCAGTGAGGAGGCTGGGGGCACCGGGAGCCACGAGGGGACACAGCTGGGACAGCTGACCCAGACTGGCCGGAGGGACATTGCACACCATATGGCATCATGCTGAACAATAAAACCGGGGGGGCTGGAGGGTGACTGGTCAGCAGGTGGTGAGCAATTGCATTGTGCATCACTCGTTTTTTGTGTTCTTTTATCATTATTATTATTA
The DNA here is from genome assembly GCA_036785705.1 of Acanthornis magna. Lineage (NCBI taxonomy): Eukaryota > Metazoa > Chordata > Aves > Passeriformes > Acanthizidae > Acanthornis > Acanthornis magna. Next base: position 1,168,980 of record JAWUZG010000097.1, read on the forward strand.
TTTTTCCCCTTCCTTTTCTGTCCTATTAAGCTGTGCTTATCTCAACCCACGAGTTTTTCTTTTTTTTTTGTTATTTCCCCCATTCCACTGGGGGAGAGGGAGTGAGCAGGTGGCTGGGGGAGTTCCAGCTGCCTGCCAGGTTAAAGCACAGCACCCAGCTTGGGGCTCAGAGGGTCTCTGACTCTTCTTCATGCTTCTGGTGTAACATGGAGCAGTGGGTTTGCCCCTCTCCATGACCAACAATGAGATGGCTCTGAATGGCACAGAGCAGATTGCAGCGTCAGTCTGGCCCCATAAATACAGAAATTACAGGAGTTTATTTGTCCAGCTGAGTGGGCCCAACCTGGCATGTGCTTCATCCAAGCAATTGCAGAAATCCAGTATATTCCACTGGTCACTGAAATGCTCCGATGAGCCGTGCAGCAAGGGAAGGCCAGAACGAGATATTGAAGGCAGGAGTGTCAATGTACATTGAATAATTCACTGTTTCTCAGGCTATGAAAGACACAGAAGAATCTCTTAGTAATCCATTGGCCCACAGAATTGCTGAGCAAAGGGTGCTTTGTTGTTCTTCCTTTAGGGATATATTTTTATCTATATACATAATTACTTTGGTTTCTATTTACTCCGGTTTTATGGGGAGATGGTTGTGGGAGAGATGATATTTTTCAGTGACTGGTTTTAAATTATGGTGAAAACAGGCCTGGCAATTCAGAGACGTTTTGCATATGAGCAGAAGAATTTGTTGTAGTGAATGCATAGGATACCTTCCCTGGAAAATGGGAGCAATTTCTAGACACCTCTTTCCAAGAGCCATAGTTCAATGGCTCAAAATGCTAACTTCTTGTTTTCATCTTAAAATACCCAGGTTCATGATTTTCAGCTTGGAGAAGGAGACAGATGTAATTGTTGTCACTTTGACCCTGAGTTATTACTGTTCAGGGGAGCGATGATGAAGGAAAGTGTGGGTGGTGTCTTCGTGATATCACAGAATCACAGGAGACTTTGGGCTGGAAGGGACCTTAAAGATCTTTCAGTACCAACCCCCCTGCCATGGGAAGGGACATATTTCACTGGAAGGTGTCTGCTAGACACCTAAATGTAGATATCACTGATATCTTAGTTATCTATGCTAAACACATAGATGTCCTGCCCTCCTTCTGTTTTTATTACACAGAGAGAATAGGACATGCTCTTTCCTTTTCGAAACTGGTGAGATGCTCTCATCTGAGCCACCCCTGGTCCTAAACTCCGCTGTATTTGGCAAACAATGCTGAAAGGCTGCTGATTGCTCATGGCACCCCCCTTGCTGCTGCTCAGCTCCCTCGGAGCTGTGACGTGGGGTGCCAGGGGCTGTCAGTCATGTCTCCATTGATCTGTCAGACCTAATTCATTATTTAAGTGGCTTCTTTCATTGTTTGAGCAGCGTTCGTCAGTTCCTTGCCAATATCTGGTAGTTAGCCACTTGAATGCTGTTTGGATGAATCATGGAAGTTTATCTAGCAAATTTGTTAAGCAGTGGCTGAGCCCACGCGCTGACACACAGTGTATCATTGTAGGAAAGCGCTTGTCTGGCACACTCCCAGACAAGCAATCCCAAGAGCCCATAGGATTTAATTTTTGATCCTGAGGAAAAGTGTATGTGTGTAAGATAGCACCTTCCAGCAAAAATCATTGCCAGCAACATAGATTAAATCGTATTTTTCCTAGCAACAGATACTAATATGAGAAGGCTTTACATCTGTAGGAATTCATAGGCTTGAGTGTTTCGCTATGGTTGAAATCCAGCTCTGCCCCAAGGGCGTCCTACAAGAGTAATTCTGGGGAAGGGCAGTTCCTTTTCCTGCAGAGATCTGGGATGTGGGAGAGATGAGGCTCTGCATCAAGGAGCTGCAGAAGGGTTTGTTTGATCTCTTCAGCAGCAGAGGACTCGTGCCAGTTTTTGGGCTGCCCTTAAAATACTGGGGGGGGATGTCTCTTTCAACAACAGCATGGCCCTGCTAGCAAGCTCTTAATTGCTTCTTAGGAACACAAAATGATAAAATGGTTTGGGTTGGAAGGGACCTTGAAGATCATCTTGTACTAACCCCCCTGCCATGGACAGGGACACCTTCCACTAGAATGGGTTGCTCAGAGTTCCATCCAGCCTGGCCTTGAACATTTCCAGGGATGGGACATCCATGACTTTGCTGTGCAACCTGTTCTGCTACATACAGATGTCATCCTCAGGCAATCAGAAAGGTGATTAATTCTTTAACATCCAAACAAGGACAGAGTAAAACTGTTAATTCACATTTACCCATTACTGCAAACAGAAGAAAGTGGCACAGAAAGTTACAAGAAGTTGCTTTGCAAGTGAAAATTTCCCCTCCTGAGTGCCATTGAAAAAGCATTTTGACACTTCTGGATTGCTGAACCATACTCCAAGTGCTGTTAGCTCCACAAAGCAAGGATATCAGGATCTTTCTGTGATATCTTTTAGTTGTTACTAATCTTAGTTATGTCTCAGAGCTGGGGCAGATGAAGCATTTCGAGGCAGGGTATTGGTCTCAGTGCAACAGCCAAACTTGGCGATCTTAGAACTCTCTGGACAGCTGAATGGAAAAGCCTTGAGACTATAAACACATCAGTAGCCTACAGTAAAAAATCAGATTACTCTTGGGGAGGAAAAGGTGTATCATCATCCACTTTTTAATGGAACTTCAGTGTAAGAGTGAGATCCTAAAATCATTGTTTCAGTTGGAAAAGACCTCTAAGATCATTGAGCCTCAACTATTACCCTACCACTACCAAGGCCACCACTAAACCATGTCCCCAAGTGCCACATCTACACGTCTTTTAAATCCCACCAGGGATGGTGACTCCATCACTGCCCTGGGCAGCCTGTTCTGGTGCTTGACATCTTTCTGTGCAGAAATTGTTCCGAATATCAAACCTAAACCTCTCCTGGTGCGACTTGAGGCTGTTTACTCTTGCCCTGTCTGTTGTCACCTGTTAGAAGAGACCAATATCCCCTGGCTACACCCTCCTGTCAGGGAGTTGTAGAGAGCAATGAGATCCTCCCAAGCCTCCTTTTCTCCAGGATAAACACCCCCAGCTCCCTCAGCTGCTCCTCATCAGACTTGTGCTCCAGACCCTTCCCCAGCTCTGTTTCCCTTCTCAGGATGTGCTCCAGCACGTGGTTGTATCCACCAGATTGGGGCCATATGTGCCTTGTTCTCTTGTAATTCTGTCATGGCAGTAGATTTTTAGATATTCAGGTTCTAGTTTATAGCAAAAACATGTGTCTTTATATAAAGAGCTTTAAAACTGTAAAACGGCCTCCTTGGGAAGCTTTATGGGATTTTTTTCGTCAAGGTTATAGCTAGCGTGTGTTTATATAAGGTTTACTTTTATTGTCATTGGCTTGATGTGTTTAAAGGAAATTGTGGTATCAAGAGAGATAGGACAGTGAGTGGGAGAGGTAACAATGAGGAAGGAAATGTTATTTCGTGCTATTGAGCTATATTATTTTAAACAACTGAAAATTGTTATTGAATAAATGATACGAAAAAAAGTGGAAAATCAACCTTTATGCTCACACACAGTGCAAACAATCACCTGAGATGGTCCCAGAGGGGTTATCAGGTACTCCTGGATTACTCACAACAACTGTATCTCTCGGGAAGCACAAAGTTTTAATTAGCCCAACTAGATCAGCAAATATATCTGACTGGCTGAGAACACTACATGGCTCAGTTTTATAGCATATTGTGCTAGAGGGATAAACAAATCCGAGATAAAAGATAACCCCCAAGGTATCACGCCGCTTGGATGGAAGGAGCACGGGGCCTGTTCTGAAGTTTCAGAGAGCCGAGTGAGTGATCCAAGTCTGTGTCTGCACAGAGATCCTTGGTTAATGTTGTTTACCCAGGAGAAAATACCTGTGTGCATTGGGCATTTAAAAGGGAGAGTTACCCAAGTAAGTCAGGCCAGTTACCAGGTAGGCCCTGCTTTCTTTGGGTAAAACAGGTGTTTTCTGTTAAATCTTATCAATATTGGCCCAGTTTTTCTTGCAGATAAATGCTGTGGTTTATCAGCTGTAGTGTATAGAAATTTGGGATGGGCAGTTAAGTCAGGAGACAAATTGAAATCATACCAGTGAATGAAATCCGGAGAAAAGTTGAATCATACCAGTGAATCAGGCCTTAAAATACTATTTCTCATGTCCAGCAAGAGATTTCCGTGCTTAAATTTTGTTAGGTTGACTTTTGGAACTGAAAAACTCTGTGACATTGTCACATGTCCCAAGAGGCTGATGGAGCTGGGGGTTTTGTGTTGTTTTTGTAAAATACATAAAAAGCCCCAGTCTCTAGGGGACTTCATTGTACTGGAACATGTTTGGTGGTACTTGGGAGTATCAGGTAATCAGATGGAAGATGACTGATACCAGTTCTTGGTTTCTTGTTGCTTCCTTGTTGTAGGTCTGTACAATGTTATGTTGTTCTTGAACATTCTGAGAGCACTAAGGGCTCACCCTGCATATCTCTCATCCTCATTCATCTTTCCTGTGGCTTTTTCTGCAAGAACTTGGGTAGAACTGGGAAGAATTTTCTGCTGGTGGAAGCACACCCTGTGTAGGAGTGTAACTGCAGGCTCCTCCTTGAAGAGCTTTACCCCTTTCCCTTCCATTTGGAGGGAGGAGAGGAGAGCATCCAAACTAGCCGCTCTCCCCTGGGTACCTGCAGTGCATCCCTGCGAGTGCTGAGCCAAATCCAGCTGGGTTTCAGTAGGAATATTTTGGTCATGAATGATTAAAACTAGTTTTCTTCCACTGGCCGGCAGCCAGCGTGGATTTGTCAAGATGAGTTCATGGCAAATTAATCTGATTTCTTTCTTTGACAAGATAACTGCCTAGAGAATAAACGGAATTGAGTAGATACGATATATCTGAACTTTTTAAAAAGTCTTCTGACAGTTTTTTTTACTTAGTGGCCTCACAGCGAACGAGTGAAAGATGATCTCAACACAGGCATAACAAAGTTGGCGATAACTGATTGAACAATCTCTCTCAAAATATAATCAAGGGCTTCACTGTCAAACTTGGAGGGAATTGCCAGCAAGATTTTTGCCCTGCGTGTGATTTTATTCAACACTTTCATTAGCAGAGCTGAGTGACAGAACAGAGAGAGCACATTGGGAGAGTTATGGGAAGGGCTGCGAGCGGTTTAGATGACAGCATCAGAATCCATAATGATCCCAATAAATTGGAAAGGCTTCCCCAAATCAGCAAGGTGAATGTCAAGAGAGGCAAATGCAATGCACCACAAGCAAAGAGGGCTAATCAAATACATAAGCACAGTAAAAGGAACAACTGGCTCTGATGCTGCGAGGCTGGAGAGGATTTTGGAGGATATTGGAGGAGGAAAGGGACAGGTGACTGCAGACTGAATGCAGCAGGGGGGTAAAACCTGTAAATCTCACTCTGGAAAGTATCAGGAGCAGTGCCACAGACAGGCTGAAAACGCATTTATTCTGCTGGGACTAGGACTGGGTAGGCACCTTTTTTTTCTTTTTCTTTTTTAGATACAGCATTTCAGGGAAGCTGTAGACCAGCTGGAGGGAGAGGAGATCAATAAAATTGTGTTAGAAGGCAGGATCTCCAGGGAACAGTTGGAAGAACTGACTTTGGCTTAAGCTGATGGAAGCTTAAGGGGGAACACGAAGATTGACTTCTACGATGGAAAGAATGTTCTTGAAAGGGAAAAAATCCTCTGTGTTTCCTGGAGGGAAATCAGGTCACTTAGGAGGCAACGAAAGACTGATGTTGAAAACATGGATTTCCAACACCAGTCCACTAAAATTTTTCAGCTTGAGCAAAACTTCTCTGATCGTGGGCAGACCCTCCAGCAGATTTGGTGGACTCTTCACTGATGAGTGTCTGTCAGTTTTGCTGCAGGTATCCTTGCTCTTCCCTCAGGATTGCAATCCCTTGAGGTCCCTCCCAAGCATACAAATCTCTGATGCTGGAGGGAGAGTAAGGTACAGCTACACATCCCTGTTATGTCTTGGCAAGGCCAAGCTAGCAAAGCTCACTTTCTCTAGGTGGTTGACTATCCCTAAAAATTAATTTCAGTACAGGAATTCTTACTTTTTTTTTTTAACCTTTTTTCGGTTTCAAATGCTTTTGTAACTGAAATATAGTTCTGACCTTAATGTCTTTATTTCTTTAAAGTTTTTTTGTTTTCTTTTTTTTTAAATACTGCATTTTTTGGTATAACACACTGGAAGAACAGTAGAAGGATGGAAGTAGAATTTTCCTTAAAGACTGAGAGAAAAATAGAAAAGAGAAATTTATTACTTTCAGCAATTTCTCTTTTTCCTGGGGAAACTAAGCAAGCAGGTAAAAGGAAGACCATCAGATAGAAAAACATATTAAAAATTTGAAAGATTAGTAAGCTTTTATCTTACTTTGTCTACATTTTTGTTGCTTAACAACATGAAGGACTTTCTAATCGAGCAGAATATTTAATTTCTTCTAAAGTGTGTCATGAAAATTAAAGCACATTTCAAAGCTCTATTGTGAAGTGTAATCAGAATTGAAATAGGATGAAATTGATGGAAAAGGGTTTATAAATATCTGCCGCTGATTTCTGCATGGTGATATGACAATGGGAGATGGAGAGGAGGCTGAATTCCTCTGCAGGAAAAGCCCACTTCTGTAGGAATTGTCATCATGTTGAGAGAGTTGTGTCCCTTTTTCCTCAGTGGAAGATGATCAGTTCTGAGGTAAAAGCCCCTTAAACTGGATTTTTCCTGAAGTTGGAACACTGGAAGGAGCAGTCATTTCCATGGCCCTACAAAATTCGTGTTTTTGCGTGCACATTCCAACAATAATGGTAGCAGCTACAGAAAAATTGTGATTCTTATAATATATTGGCAAGGTTGAACAACCTGAACTCAGCATCACTCGTCACACAGGCAAACATTGTCACCCTTTGGATGGGTATTGCATCCTTTAGGCATCTCTCTTACCTCATACGGGATCAAATAATGTTAAGTTAAAAGCTAGGAGGGCAGAATGAGGTGTGATGAATTCCTATCTATTTTTTAAATCTGTTTTACCCAGTCCTTCAGTCCCTCCTGAACTGGGAACCTTAAACTCATGTTGTATTTTAAGCACTGGAATAGTCTCACTGACCTCACTGTTGCTTAATAAGAACTTAATTTTAAGTGTTTTTCTGGCCACGAGCTGTGATGAAGGGAACATTTCTGATAGTTCAGGTTTGTTGGTGGATCTTCCAAATATCGGCAAGAAGGAATTAGGAGAGTAGAGTCCCATTTGAGAGTCACCAGGAGTCATGCCTAAAATCCATGTAGGTGTATTGTAAAAACCTCAGCATCCATTTCAACGAGGTCCCATATATGGAAATGACTTTTTTATGTGGTATGTTTGAATGACACTCGTTTGGTAAAGAGATAGGAACAAACTATCATTCCTTTATATGGTGAAAGGAAAAGCTTCATTTTCCCTTTTTCCTCCTTGACCACGAACATTTCGAAGCACGAAATCTAATGCCTGCTTCAACTCCCTTATTTTTGAATAGGACATTGAGGCATTACAAAGGTTACTACTGTGCCTCATTAATGGAAGCATTTCTTGCTCAAACGGATAGTCCGTCTTACCTAAAGGAAATGTAACTTTCTAGTTAATCAAACACAATCTTTCTATGTTAGCACTTGAAAGGGAAAGAAAAAAAAATGGCAAGTCAATAAGGTAAGAAAGAAATGCAGAATAAAGCTGTTGGCATCAGTGCCATATTGGAAACTACTTAATGGCTGTGAGTCTGAAATAATTAAATGTGAGTGAAGACTGGTCATGCAAGAAGAATCTTGTAATCAAATCTCCTCGTCTGAAGACGAGTGAAGGAGGAGAGAAGGGGAAGTTTGTGAGATCCCTGCAGAACCTGTGGCATGGTCACAGCCCTTGGAGGTCCTTGGCCACCTTCCCCTGCTCATGCTCGAGGTGATTCCAGTGGAGAGCCGTGCTCAGTGGGGACCAGGCTGAGCGTGGGGTTCCCTGGCAGTGATGCTGTGCCGAGCCCCAGCGTGTTTCACTTGCTGTCTCCTCTGGGAAGTCGAGGGGCGGCTCTGGCTGTTAAATGGGATGTAAAACGACAGAATTAGAGAGATTTATCTGAACCATTACTCTGTTTCAAAATAATAAATCTTCATTGGCTGAACTTCGTTAATATTTTTCCGGGGTTGCAACAGATGCACATTATTTGTGTGTGTGTTGATGAGCATTGGAGCAGGGTTACAATTTTACTTCGTAGATCCCACAGCCTGCTTTGGCTGTTTTTTTGAAAAAACTATTTTTTCCCAAGCTTCAGAGGGGGACCCAGCACTGCAGCTCTTTTTTATGTTCCACCAACTGCTAAGGGAGCAAAGCAAATGAAAGCACGAGTTTAGAACAAATTTCTGTTTACCCTGTTAAAAACCCAAACAAGCCCAAGAATACCCAAAAGTATTAATGAATTAAATCCTTAGTGCTTTGCTAAACAGAGGACGTAATGATAAATGTTGGGGCCCTCCCACTTCTTCCTGTCTTAGGAACAACTGAGATTTAAACTCCCCTGCATTACAGACAAAATAGCGAGGAAATTATTCATATGGTTTAAACATGGGTGTGTTCCTGTTTAAATGCTTCTTACAAGCATTTACACAAATGTTTCTAAATGTTTGCAATATTATAGGGGGTGATTAGAGGCTTTGGAAGGAGTTTAATGGAAGCTGCACTTCCATTAACTGAACACCCACACGAACACCCAGAACAGGAGGGACAGGAAGCTGAGCTGAGCAGATTTTCTCTAGCCTAATTAGTCAGGTTGTTGTTGTTCTTACAGTCTATTATTGATACACAAACATGCTGTTGAAGAATCAGTAATCTACAACACTGCAGTTCATTAGAGTTTTTAGTGGTGCTCTAATAGCCACGCTCCATCTGGATGATAATAAGAAATAATGGGCCATAGAGAAGTTATGCATCCTCACCTTCTAATCCATTTTCAGTCAGCTGAGAAGGCAACAAAGAGGATGTTTGCTGAAATACTGCAAATTCAAAGGGAACGGAGTCCTCTGTTCTTTATCTCTGCAAAAGGCCTTTATCCCTTCCTTCCTTTGTGTGCTGCACCACTGTTCCTAACCAAATTTCTGCCGTGGGTAAAGGCACGTCATCGTTGTCAATATGGCACAGACATCTCTGCAGTGGCACGACATCTTTAATGGTTTTTGTGTTACTACAACGAAACTGTCAGAATTAGTCAGACTTTCTCATAAGTTCGTTGTCTTTCAGGTTATAATTGTCGCAGCAAATCTTCGTCAGGTAAAATGGCAACACGTGGAGGTTGTTAACTGATGTGTTTTTATGTGTACGTGAAAAGGAGAAGGACTCAGCTGTGAGCACTTTTAATTGGCAGGGTTTATCAGAGAAAGAAGAGCTTTTGGGTAGAGATGTCTAAAGGTCAAGGCTTTCATCCAGGAACGCGAAACTTTTTAGTTTTTCCAGATCTGACATATGAGAGAATCGTGAACTTTGGTGTTTGGTAAATATTGTGGTTCTTCATTCCTCTCCTAACCTGTGCCTGATTTATTAGGTTAAATGTTAAATGGTTAGGGGCAGGAACTCTACATGTTTTTTGTGAAGTGCCTACCAAACCATGTTCCAAGTTACAGGGAACCAAGAAAAACAAATTAAAATATTCCAGGATTAAAAAAAAAGAAAAAAAAAAAGAAGAAAAAGGTCTGACTGCACTGAATTAATCTGAATTTCTGTAGTTGACTCCTTAACTGGTTCAGACCTTGGGTTATATTCAAGCAGTGCAGAAGACAATTTTGCCAATCTGCGGCTTAAAAGCTGAGGTGAACACAGAGGTAAATGTGGAGTACTGTGCATTGCTCTGGCTGGTCTAATTGCCTGCAGTCAGGATATTCCATGATAGCCAGAGCTATAGCATTTGTGAGAATAAATCAGATGAACCTTGTAGTTCATCCTAATTTAAAAAATAATAAAATACATACATTGTTTTGCTTCAGTGGATGCAGCCTAACAAATAGGACCGGAGGCAATTCTTTCTACCGGGAGCAGCGTGTTCCATGGTAAATAGTTCCAGGATTAATATAGCCAGGGTGCATGGGAACAGTACAGATTTGTGCTGAAATTAGTCCCTGTCTCATGCTTCTCAGACAAATGTGATGAACATATGTAGGCATAAAGGCAATGGTCTGATACATTCTGATCTTTTAAATTGATGCAGTAACGTGTTCAAGGCAGAGACGATGTTATTCAGTAGACTGGCAAGAAATACCTGGCTGACATGGCAAAGCCACAACAGGTATCTGCTGAAAATGTGCAAAAGGGTTTTGGAAGTCCCATTATAGGTGCTGGAAATGGGAGTTGTATAGGATATTATGCAAATATTCAAAACACTGATAGAGCTTTGGGGAGTTTTATGTCCCATTCACTGTCAGAGAGATCTTGGCTTTAACATCATGTTCCCATTTTCTGTAAGCCTTTCTCATTGGCTTCATCAACACAGAATGTTTCAGACTGGTTTTGCTCCTTGCTCTCCTCTTGCTCTCCAAAACAACACCGGAATATTAGTCATAAAAGGGAAATAAGAGATAAAAGCAAGGTTAAGGTAAGCCATCAAGCCACTATTCACAGGCCCCTGACCTCTGAGCATGAGGTCTTGGGGTGGTAAGCCTTAAAAGTAGATTAGCATAACACTTTTTTTTTCTTCTTTTCAATAAAGAACAGGAAACCAATTCAAGGTTTGACTGTTTTTGGTTTTTAAATTGGTTCGCACTTTCTGCATTAGATTTCCTTGGGTTTTTTTTTTTGTTCTTACAACCTGTTTCTGTCTGAAACATTTTGGATAAACCTCAAAAAACCCCACAATAAATTCAGTTTTGCTCTATGTGGTTTTTGAATGCTTTTCATATTGGATGAATATTTTGAAAGTTTGTATATATGTTTTATCCTAATGTGATCAGTAATTGCATTGAATTCAATACGTGTGCCAACAGCTGTTCTTCTCTTAGACGTACTTCCAAAAATTAATGAGAAACTCTGTATTTTTCATGTAGAGCTACAACAGATGAAAACCAGCCAAAATTATTTTCCCTCAAATTTCCTAGGAACATTCACCTTGACGGTGGAAAATATCAGGCAAAAACAAATTAGTCTGAGGAAAGGAAGGAAGTTTAGAGTGGGAGGTGAAACTGTCTCGGCTGGGGAATGCAGTGTTCAGTCTGCAGATGATAGTTTAACTCCCTTTCTTACTTTTTTGTTAAAAAAACCCCAATGTTGAATATACTTTTGTGAGACATAGTATTGCCTTACTTCCATATCCTGCCCCAAATGAAATTTGGCAATCAGCTTTTTATTTGCAATATCCTCTTTCCTTCGTTTTATAGTCGCTTCATATTCAAGACACCTAAGTAAAAATATCAAGAAACTTAATTTCCTAGTCAGTAGGTTTGGTCGGGAGTTATCACAAAATGAGGGCAAATTTAATTTTTGAGAAATCCATTTCTTAGGTTTTGATTCTATTACTTCATTTTAGAACCCAGTATTAAACGATGGACTTCACTCAATTCCATTTAAGCAGTCTGGGTGTCTCATAGATCAGATTGAGATGTTTTGTCAATTATCCTGTTGTTATCCTCAGAGACTCTATCCTCATATGCTGTATTTCTTGTAATGGTTTCTGTGAAGATGATAGTTACATTTTTTCCTAATCTTTCTCCCCAAATTGCTGTTGTGGCACAACTGTTGACCTGGTATGCAGTGATGGAGTTGTGTTTGGCTGTAATTGGGATCAAGCCTTCTCTTCCCTTCTCGTCCCTTCCCTTCTCTTCTCTCTTCTCTTCTCTTCTCTTCTCTTCTCTTCTCTTCTCTTCTCTTCTCTTCTCTTCTCTTCTCTTCTCTTCTCTTCTCTTCTCTTCTCTTCTCTTCTCTTCTCTCCTCTCCTCTCCTCTCCTCTCCTCTCCTCTCCTCTCCTCTCCTCTCCTCTCCTCTCCTCTCCTCTCCTCTCCTCTCCTCTCCTCTCCTCTCCTCTCTCACCAAGCTGGCTTTAGTCAGGGTGTGTTTGTGATGTTGAGATGTAAAAGTGAGTATCTTTCAATTCAGAGTTATTTTTTGTGGCTGATAGTAGCATCTGTTCATATAGGCAGAGAGTGAAGCCTGTGTTTTGCATCACAGTAGAATATGGAATTGCAAGAAAAAGACTTTTTTTGTTTTGTTATGAAATAATCCATGTCATCCCATCACACAGTGGAAATAGCATGGGAAATAATTCCTGCTAATTAAACCTTCCCAATTTAAAATCATTTCTGTAATCTAATTAGGCTAAGTACGTAGTTGAGTATTGTCTGGATTAGGTAATGAAAATATTTTTGAGCATAAATCATAGTGAAATTAGAAGTGGTTAAAATTAATTATGGCCAGGAATTATTCTTCCTCTTTTCCAACCCTAAATATATACATGGGCTGGCAGTGTGGTTTACTCCCTGTTTCTTCATGTTAGTAGAGGAGAGATATTCTGCAGTTGTCTGAAACATTTACCACAGCAACAGCCGTGAGTATTTTCTTTCCTTTGGGAGGTGAGTGCTCTGTGTTCTTTATGCAGGATAAATAAGCTTTTTCACAGAATTATGTTGTCAAAGTCTTTAAGTACAGAATATTGGAGGCATTTTAAACTTATATTAAAAAGGCACTTTGGGCCCATTTCGTAGCAGTCATTCTGTTTGCTTAGTCTTTAATCTTGCCCATTTTTCACTGGAAAATCTGATGCACACTTTTCCCACACAAAGGACAGACTCCCACCTTATTGTAGTCAGTACCTAAAGAGCTGTCCATTAATCAAGCACTTAACAGAGAGTGCAGCAAACTTATTTCAGACACAAAGGAGTCCGTTTGACTTAACACATCTCTGAGGATTAAGGAAATACAGGAACCAAATAACTGTGGAACCAACACAGGAACCTATTTAGCAAATTCTTTGAGGAGGAGGAGGATACAGTTTGCATCTTTCTTTCAGTGGATGCATTGGCGGAGCTCCTTTCTGTGTTTTGTGTAGATCCCTGAGATTTCACCTCTGCAGAGGATGAGCAAAACTACAGGCAGAGATGGTCCAAGGGAAAAATGGCAGAGAAGTGTGGTTTTCCTCATCCAGACCTCATGGAGGAAGAAGGCTTTGGAGTGTCAGTAGTGACCTGGGTTCATGTTAAAACCTGGGGTGAAAGCAGAATGGTTGCTTGCAGAATGGTGCAAGGGCCTTTTTTGCAGTGGAAATGTCCTCATGGAAAGGACAGTGCACCTTTGTTTTGTAATAAAATAAGTGCACTTCAATTTTAAAATTTCTATGAGTAAAACAACCAGCATAAATTGAAATGTTCTCTCTGGAGCTTTTTGTTTGTCAGTTCTTTTATTGGCCTGAAAAAACAATGCAGTGAGGAAAAAAAGGAAAAAACACAGCATCCTTTGCTTGGAGCATGCAGGAGGGGAATTTCAAAGCACTTTCTCCTCCTCCTCCTCCTCAAGAAGTTTATTCCTTTACCTCGTGATCCTAATTCCGTCAGAAATTTTAATCCTTGACCTCATGGTTTTAATCCCTTGGCTAATTCGTCTCCTGGGCTCCAGGTTGAGTGGGGTTTTGTGTAAGCACATCTTTGAATCTGGTACAGTGCCTTCTTAGCTTGTTTCTGATTAAAGGCTGACATGGTGGGAAGAGAATTAGAAAATGCTTTTATCCACATACCCAAATATGTTCCAAGGGACAACCAGCTATTTCTGATGCCAGAAGTTATTGTGAGACATTTAGGACAGGAAATGTAGGCAGGCAGTGGCAAGTTACCTTACCAGGGGTATCGTTGGCTTAGATGATCATTAACTCCTGTGATGGGTGCTGTAAACTTGATTATCATATTATTGCAGCGATGTGCTCTGGGAGGATTGGAGTTGGGAAGATTTGCAGATGAGTTGGATGTTGAGGCTCAGAGAGGAACAGGAAGGTTTGGGTTTGAGTGCACTTTGCCTGTATTTGAACCCAGCCAGGAATATGGATTTACTGACCAGCACAGAGCAGAGACTGAGGATAGAGAGATGAAAGCCTATGCATCCTAAAATTTCTCTCCTTTTGAGCTATTCAGCTTCCCATGATGCATCAGTTTTTAAAATGAGACTTTAATCTACAATATTTTAGCCTCTTTAATGAAGGTGGTTTTTTTTTTCTTCATTTTTCCCTTTTTGCCAGTTATGTAAAACCATCTGCTGTTTACATATTGTCACTTTGAGTGCTCACTCCCTTTCTTTATTTCATTCCCTTCTGTCTGCCAATTTGTGGAAATAATCATGGCATTTGGAAGGTTGATTTGAAAGTTCCTGTGTTTGTCTGTGGTGAGTCCTGTGGCCAGTGACCACAGCAAGGCTTGGAGGTCCTGTGACATTCTTGTGCTCTTGATATTAAGACTTGATTTTCCAAGGGCAGAGTGACTGCAGGAGGCTGGGAATGGTCCTGGCTCCCAGCATCCACACGAGCAGCTTTGCAGGGATGTGCTCTTGTGCAGGTATGGCTTAGAGATGTTTTTTTTTGAGCTCAGCATTGCAGTAATTTGTTTTCTGGGCCCTGTGATGATCTGGTTTGTGTTCCACATTCTGTAAAGTATGTGGGGGGAAAAGGCTAATCTGAGTAAATTTGGGATTTGATGCTCAACTACTGCTAAGCAATTATTCCTACAGACAGCAGGAAGGCATTTTTCAAATGCTGGTTTATTTTTTACTCTCACTTTGCTGGAAAACCCACAGATTACTGCTTTACAACTTCTCCATTTGCTTATTCCAGCTTTTGATCAGCTCTAGAGCTATGTATTAAAACTGCTGACAAGATGTTCATCAAGAGTATCAAACAAAAAAGAGGAGGAAATACATTGTCAAAATTGTTCCACAACATCTTCTCCTTCCTTTTCATCCCAATGACTCTTTCTTAGAAGCTAACTTGCCTGACTTGGGGTAAAATTCATCAGTGCAAATTATCATTACCATTATTATTTAAATAATACTATTTAATTAAAAAGAAGGTTTTGTCTGCTGTTCTTCCACCTCTTCTTTTCTTGTTTCCCTCCTCTTTTAAAAAAAATGAAATGCCAGCTCTGTATCCACTCAACAGCCTCAGCAATTGAAATATTAAATAGCTGACAGTACGTTGACTTTCAAGGATGATACATGGGAACAGCTGTAATGCAAAAAAACCTTGGGAAAGCTCCCCAAAACCAGGGATGTCAGTGCTCCCTACATTTTAGTGTCTGTCTTAGTTGTGGCTCTTTGACCATGCCCTTGTCCACAGGTAAAGCTGAGGGATCATTTAACCTCTTCCCTAAGATGAGGTTAGACTATGTAAAGACTATGTCACTATTGGACAGGAATATTACAGTGAAAGGAAAGAGAGCTTTGATATGAGGACAAAACCATAAATGCTGCATAGCCTGGTGTTAAAGTAGCTTAGATGATTTCTTAAATATAAAGAGGAATTAAAATGGACTGTATTTGCAGTCTGATGGAAGCCATAGCTTAGTTGCGCTGGAGATTTTTAATTACAGTTTTCCAGGGTGATTCTCAGCCCGGAGTTTTCTTTACTCTTTATCTTGTGGCAGATGCTTTATAGGCATTTTAGCCACTAAGGCTGCTATATTTAATGCCTGTATTACTGTTAACACAGAAGGTGTTAATATCCATAATGATGTTTCCTCTGAAAAAGCCAGCAGCGTTTATTTTCGCTCTTTGTCTTTAATGTTATTGTCAAGATTTTGCCATGTTGGAGAAGGAAATTATGACATTCAAGCCACCTCAGAGTAGTAATTCCATTAGAGCACTTTCCAATTCCTTAGCTATGGCCTTGGCTTCTTTAATTAGCAGAGAAATTTAATAGAGATGTGTTAGTGAAAGGAAACTAGCTTTGGAGTATTATCTGAAGACAAAAATAAATACCCCCTTTCAAGGGTGAGTAAATGCGGACAGCTGAACTGGGTCCACAGGATCTTCTCCGAGGACTTGTTTTGCAGGGGGAGCAGCAGAGGTTACAAAAATGCCCCACCACGACAAATCTCCAAAGCACTGCCTGAAGCCACAAATTTTATAAATTCTGCAGGTGCCTTTTCCCTGCTCCCTGTATGGGAGCAATGTGTAACCCTGGGCAGACTGGGGACCCCATCAGAATTTAAAATTAGGGTTAAGGTTAGGCTTAGGCTTAGGGTCCCCTGTATGGGAGCAATGTGGAGCAATATGGAAACAAAACAATATGGAAGTGGACAAGTGAGTTTGCCACGGTTTAGTGGATTTCCCATTGAACACGGTGGGTATTTAAATGTTGGAAATCCCAGGAACAGAAGCCTGTAAGGCAGGGTGGCTGCCAGGACCCTCTGCCCATCTGAGGCTCAGCTCCACAAGCACAGCTGGAATCAGGAGCTGCTGTTGGAAAGGAGCCGGGGTGGTTCCCATGGCAGAGTCACTGTCCTCCCCTGTGTCCTGAGCAGAGCTGGACATCAGAGGATTTCGCCAGGAAAATCTCCCTGAGGAACCATCCTTGGGCTGATGGATTCCAGTCCCTCATCTTTCACCTTCTGGAGGTTCCAGGTTGCCCTTCTAGCTCATCCCTCTCCCTGCACCCTGCTCTGGGTTCCTGCCTGTTCCTTTCCCAGTTGTTCTCTCCTGGGCAAAGTCACCCATCTGTGGCCAAGCCTGGCCGCTCTTCTTAATTCTCTCCCACATCCTCCTAGTTTTCTGCAATCTCCACTGATTGCAGGTCCCTCTGCCTGGTCCCTCCCATGTCTTTGCTGAGTCTCTCAGTCTCTGCAGAAAAGCAGCATTGAAGGTGACTCGGGAATATTTAGATTAAAAAGAGAAGCAGCTGATGATTCTGAATAATTCCAGGGTTAGTCCTTACTGCAACACAATGATGCAGGCATCAGAATTTGTTTAAACTTTGTTTTCTACCTCTGTTTTTTCTCTGAATCTGTTCCCTGCTGTCCAAAGACCCTAACAATGATTCAGTTTTCACTTTGCAAGGCACTCATCCAAGTGAAATTCTGCGTCCTGAATGTTTGTGCTGAAATACCCTGGCATTGCAGCGAAGCTGTGTGTACAGACCAGTTTTGCCTGCAGTACCCTGCCCTGGCTTCTTTTTTAAAAAAATTTTCTATGACTAAGACCATTTAATACAATTACATAATTGCATTAGGAGAAAAAGTAAATTTTAAAATGGAATGCTTCTTCCAAAATTGGTATTTTAAAAGACTCAAAAAAACCCCTGCCTCTTGAAAAAATCAAATTATCAAGACAGTATTTTTTGTGCAAATGCTTCCTTCTTTTGAAGGCTTTTCTTTTTCAACTTTTGTAAAAACAGTTGAGTACATTAACATGCAATTGAAAAACGTCTGAAAATGCTATAGCCATTTAATACTCCTTATAAAGAAGGGAGAAAATGAAGAGAATGTTTTGGCTTTAAAAAGGTACACTTTTTTTGCATAAGTAATAGGCTCTTATTTGTCAAATGCCTTTCACTGCATGTTTACTGCTATTTGTGGGAAAAGCAGCAGCTATAGTACGTTTCTTGAGAAGAAAAGCTGAAAACAGGCGGCTTAAAATAACCACAGTCAGGTGGTTGTTGGGGATACGGGCAGAGAGGAGAAGATTGCACCTGTGTTCGCCATCCCAGTGCAGCTGACTTCTTAAAATCTTTGATCACCCAGTTTGTCATTTCTTTTTTCAGTCAAAAATAGTGCTTGGCTAGCAAAGCAAAGCACTGCCTAAATTCTTTTGCCTTTTCCCTTTCATTTCCTCTTTACTTCTGCTGGTGCTAAAATCAATACACATCTCCTGGGTTCGTCTCTGGCGTTGCCTGGGGCAAAGGAGTCAGTCTGGAGGTTTGCTGTCAGAGTGGTGTTAATTCAGCACCTCCAACAATGCAGAGAATGTCAAACAGTCAGGATACAGACACTTTTTGGC
Source organism: Acanthornis magna (assembly GCA_036785705.1). Classification (NCBI taxonomy): domain Eukaryota; kingdom Metazoa; phylum Chordata; class Aves; order Passeriformes; family Acanthizidae; genus Acanthornis; species Acanthornis magna. The sequence continues at coordinate 1,187,023 of JAWUZG010000097.1, forward strand.
TTCTCAAAATAGGTGGTGGTTTTCTGTATTGATTTTGAATGGAGCATGAAAAGTTCGTGTAACAAAGGTAAAAAGATTCTAAAACCATTACTGCCAACAACAGAAAAAATTATCGCATATTTTCTGTGAAACCTCAGCCCTCATTCCTCATCTTTTACCCTTTCCCCTTCCCTTCCTTTCCCTTCCCAGCAAGGGACTGTTGAACTGAAGTTCTGTCAGCTCATAGGGAAGGACTGCTGCAATCACTGAAGTTTGATTCTTCTGATTCCACTTTTATGTAACTTTTTTTCTCCAGAACGTCTATTGTCATATTCTCTAAATAGAAGACATTACACCTAATACAGATTCTTTTTATCTTTTTTTTTTTTTTGTCATTTAAATATAATGCCCGTAAATTTAGAACCTGTTAAAAATTATTTTTAGTTAAGAGAAGAAAGTGCTGGGTAATGTTCTTTTCTCTGACCAACTGCTGGATACAAAGAGCTGGTGAACAGCCTACAGAGCCTCCAGTTCATCAGTGACAGTACAGTATTAAGTCATCTTTTAGATCCATGCAGAGGACAAAGCCACTGCTTCTCTGTGGACAGGTGTGCTGCCCCTGTCATGATTTTAACAAAGAGGAGTTTTAATGATTCAGTTTCTATTTGAAATTAAGTAGGTGAAGCATAGTGAGAAATAGACTTGCTTCTGAAAGACTGTGCTGTGTATTTTTAGTAGTTGATACTGAGAAGTTCTATTTTTTATTTTTCTCTGAAGGAAAATGAAAAAAATATCATGTGGAAGATCGGTCATGGTTAATGTGCTCAGTAGCCTTTCCCAGATATCGTCTCAGCCTATGTGAGGATCATGAGATAAAAAAGAGAAGAGTTTTCTTCTTCCAGTAATTAAGAAAAATCAAGATACTGGATGAGCACTTGCTTTCAAATTGCTCGTAACAATTTAGGACTGGATTGTGCCACAATGGTAACTGGCCTGAACATCCTCATGAGTTTCAATAAAAGATATTCAGTGTGGCCCTTGTGAGTCTGAATGCCCTGAATGCAAATACCATTGGAGCATTGCAGAAATCCCTTATTAGGAAACAAATTGGCAGATTATTAAAGCCAGTTAAAATCTTTGAGGGAGAATATTATTTCAATAGAAGAAGCTAATTTGTCAAAGAAGGAAGCATTTAACTGATCTTGCCAAAACATCTTTTAAAAACTTGTTAGCACTCTGTGTCCCCTTCATTCCATTATGGACTGATAAATTCAATATGGGACAAAGTGACCTATCAATTTTGTCATTAAGCATCTTTAACTTTGAGTTTTTTATTGTTTCATGTTACCTAGTGGAATATAAAATAGTGCAAAACCAATTCAATTTTCATTCCTGTCACCATAACCCACACCCACCTGCCCACAATTTTTAAATCTAAAAATTATTCTTTCTTTCCAGTTTGGACTCAAAGCTTCCTGAAGAAAGTCTGAGACGTATCAATATTTTTGTGAGGGGGGAGGGCAAAGGCAAATATAAATATATATTTGGTACCTGTTAATTAGGAGACCGTGAGAGGATGTGCTTTGCCATGTGTGCTTCACACTGACACTCAGTCACATTCATTTCTTTTGTTTGTCAAATTATGGAGCAATTGATGACTCCATGTCTGCTCAAGGCAGGAGATTTTTGGGGTAGGCATGGGTTTGCTTAAATTATCTGTGGGCCCTGTGCAGGGTCGAAAAGATAATTTTTCACCCTCTGTACCGTCCCTTTATGTTCTTTGAAATGCTTGCTGTTGGCTGACTGCTTGTAGGGGATGAACCTGGGAATGGACTGTAAATTCATTCTGTATGAGATGAGTAAGCTCTTGGTAATCATAATCAGTAAATTGTAGCTTTTGAGAATTTTAATTTGCTGTTATTTTGGTTACATCGCTCGGAAATGTCTTTCTCAAATGGAAATAAATACATTAGCTAAATAAATCAGTTCTTGAATCTGGTGTGAATCTGCCTCAAATGATAATTTTAAAAATGAAATTTCATAATAGCCTTATGCCTTTTAAGGGTGAAAGGGAGATAACATGAAGAACTTCAGATGCAGTTTTGTTATTTGACCTTTGTACTTAAGTTTTCATTAGCTTCTTATCCTAGCTTTGTGAATGAATCATCATCAACAACAATAAAAGCAGGTTTTGCTCAGCAAGTTTTTTAATAATGTCTAAATGAAAACAAATGGATTTTTTCTTACCATAAAAAGCTTAGCTATTCCCAGTCTGTATCAGTCCTGCAGTATTGAGCGCACAGTTTTGAAGAGCAGCTTTAGTGGTGTGTGTAAGTAAAAATAATGAATATAGTTAATATTCTGTTTTGCTAGCAACATTCACAAGGACAAACACACTGTGAGGGTTGTCCATGCTGTGCATTTCAGACTGCCTTAGGTATAAAAATGTCCATAATTGCCCCGAGGATTGTAATATCAGCAGTGGGATCACTGTCCAAAGCTGTCCAAAAGGGAGTGTAGAGCTTGAGCTGTTAATGCTGCTCGGTGTGTATTTAAAATGCTTTGGCTTCATTTCGTGTTTTCATACGAGTGTCCTGATTGGAAAGGTCTGGGTCAGGAGGTGGAGGAGGTTGTGAGAAGATTGGGATTGAGGTTTGGAGTGATTTAGGGGTCAGGCAGGAGGGGTTGGGCTTGTTGAAATTCAGGGGAGCTTCGACTTGGCCGTGCTGGGTGAAGAGTTGGACTTGCTGATCTTAAAGGTCTTCTACAACCTAAACAATTCTGTGTTTGTATAAAGCTGTGCAATCTTACTCAGTATTAGCAGAAGAAGACTTTACAAAAAAACCACCCCCAATTTTAGCGCTATTATCCCAGTGAAATCTGCCTGTAAGGATTTGATCATTAATTATTTTTATGGGTGTGTGTGAAGGTAGGGAGCTGGTGAAGGCAAGATGTTCTGCATAAATTCTTCAGAAAGATCTGGGAATGGAGAAATATGGAGTAATTTCTTGCAGTGTCATGGCAACCAGCTCTGCCCAGAGGAGGCATCGTATCAATTAGGTTAAATAATTACGAACAACATTGAGTAAAATGAAGAAAAACAGCTTAGAGTCATGTCAGGTGGGAGGCAGCTAAGCTACTAAACAAAATTAAAAATAAGCTGTATCACTTCTGGAAGTCTTCAGCAGTGACTGAAAGGAGATGTGGAGAGGAGGAAGAAATGCAGGGAGTTAATGAGGTAGTGAAATAAAGTTGTGGTGGAAACTTATTCAGATAAAATGGAAAATATTTGGGAAAATGCTTAGTTTTGTTGAAAATCTGTTCTTTTTCTTAATTACGTATTTTGAAGAAAAGAATTGCTATGCACGAGAAGTTTTTTACATTCCAACTAATACGTCCCTGTTTTCAAGAGAACTGAAAAGTCCCCTCTTGCTCATTCCCTTACTCTGCTTTTCAGATTATTTTTTCAGCACTGCAAAGAAATGAAAAAAATCCTTCCCTTGGTTTTCTCCTGGAAAGGTTTTAAAAATGGGAGGAGACCTTGTTTTGTTTTTTAAAAACTTCACTTGGATGGTGGAAAAGCAGAACATAGTAAAAAAAGTAAGACATTTGACTTCTACTTTCACTTTAGAAGATCTTCTACAGCTACAAATTCAGACTAAGACTCAGATTTAAGGTGTTGCTTTTCCTTTTTTTGCCCCTAAAGTTTATCATATTTAATAATATAAAAACAGCTAAATAATGAAATGGGGAATAGTAATTTTTAAAACCGTGACTGCATGTCTCAATTTTATAAAATATTTCATTCCAAATTTCATAATAAAAAATAGAAGAGGGACAATTGACATAAATGATTAAGTATGGAACTAAATCATAAATGTTTAAGTATGGAACAAAATTGAATAATTTACCTTTCTTTGTAAAATGTATATATTAATGAGAAATGTGAAGTGACTGTGAAATGATGATGATTATTATTATTCCTAACTATGAATAGGCATGGAGAAAATTAAAATTGTGTCCCAAAGGCCTTTTCCTCTGCCTTTGGGAAATTTTTCATACAGCTTCTCAAAGGAAAATATACTCATACTGTTTATTACCAACCCTAAAACTCACTAACATCAGCAGCTATTTTTTATTGACCTCAGTGAATTATAGACCACAACCTCTGGGAAAAATGACTTCAGATTAATATCATTAAGAACTAAAGCAGGTTGGCTTGCGAATTTGGTTCAAAGTGTTTTTATTTAGGTTAGGTAAGTGTGTTTTAATGTTATGCTTACTAATATGTATTTGCAGGAATAGGCACTTGCGTAAAATGAGAAATATGTGAAAGATTGTTTCTCCCAAACCATCAGTAGAGGAGATGAAGAGGCTCTGCTCCATAGCTAATAAATCTGAATGCCTGAAAAGATTAAAGGAAATATTTGCGATTTGATCAAACAACTGTGGGGAATAAGATGAACTCCTTTGGGATTGGGTTTGCGAAACGGAATAAAAAATGTAAAGAAAAGAGCTTTGCAAAGTCAACTGCAATTAATAGTTCAGTATAAAATTAATGTACCATGCTGCAGAGGCGTGGGGAGAAGCAGGCTGGAAGGCCTGGAGAGATGTGCTAATAAATAGGTTGTTGAATATCATTTTCATGGGGTTTGAAGATTCCATCCTGCAAGGCTTGCAGCAGTTTCTTACTCACAGAAGTAGTTGGTGGTAGGACAGCTCAATGTGAGTGATACCTGCAGGTGTTCGGTAGCACTCAAAAAATGTGAATATACTGTCAAACTCCCCTTTCCGTGTGCAATGCCTGTTCTGTGTGTAGTTTCAGATGTCGCTGCCCCTAAAAAAGGACATTTTTGGCACATATGACCGACGACGAATGTCTTGCAGCAGCTGAGAAGCAACTGAGGATGGCAAAATAAGTGGGGGGAGAGACCCTGCATTTGTTTTCTCAGTTCTTAATATGTGAACAAATATGTCAGAAGCATCAAAGTCACTTGAACTAACCTCTCGCATTCGTGGCTGATCTCACTGGTGTGTGAATAAAGACAATAAGATGTTCAGTGTTAATGGCACACTGGGGCTGCCAAACTGGAGGGTTAAACACATCTTTTAGAAATTCATCCTTTCTCCTGCTGCTAAAGAGTTAATTTTCAAGAGATAGACCATCCCATAACTGTTGTAACTGTTGGGTCAAATCTTGATATTTTTACTCTGTCAAATCTCTCGTTTATTTTCACTGGACTTGCAGAGTTGGCTTTGTCACTCTTGGATAACATCCAAGAACAGCTTTTTCCTGCTCTGGGAAATAGTCCTGCTTGTAGTAGAAGGATGATAAAATCTTCCCAATTATTGGGACCTAGGCTATGATACTGGCATAAACCTAAAAAAATTAAAAAACAATTTAATTTTGCACAGACTTTTTTTTTTTTTTTTAAACCTCTCAGATGTATCTGAATGCAGCTTAGGAGATGGCTTAGCTTAGGAGACGCATAGGAGAAAACTCTCTTGTGCTGCAGGTCTGCTGGGTCCTGAAATTTCTGGTCGGATGCAGCAATGCCACCACAGAAGTGGCTGTGAAAAGGACTGATGAAATTCAGTGTTCAGTGCATGCAGATGAATAGGTAGCTATCCCTACACAGTAATGTTTTCTGAATTAGCAGTTACCACTGAGCAATGACACCTGACTCCTACTGCTGAGAGTCCCTTGGAAATATCGGTGCAATATTCAGTATCAGTCAATGAAAGCAAATGGGATTCCTGGGCAGGCAATTGAAATTAATGCTGTTGGACCACACTGCATTGCTCTGCAACAAAATGCTGTAAGATTAAAAGGGGTGTCTGAAAGGTGACAAGAATGAGGCATGGGATGACGACTGGAAAAACACAGTGGGCGATGGCTTACAGAAATCAAGGCTGGTGTGAAGGAGGTGGAGCGTGATGCCTTAAGAATTTTTAGCTTCTGTTCTTCATGTATCTGTAGCTTTGGTGTGTAGTTCTAAGCCTCATAAAGTGCTAAAAACCTCTGTTCACAGCGTTTTAGATAAAACATTGCTCTCAGTTGGAAAATCCAAGGATTCTTCACTGCCTCAGAGCCCCAAAATACGTAAACAGTGAATTGCAGGGAGCAAGTTTGGTGTGGTTGACATCATCACCTGAAGGTGTAATTGGACAATTGTGGTCTAATATGTTAATAAGACAGAACTTATAAAAGGTGAAGAGCTCGTGACCCATTGTCCATTTTGGGTGTAGCCTCACCAGTGGGCTTTGTCTGCCCTGAAAGTACCTAAAAGGCCTTTAATAAATTTGTTCTCTTTTTATTCTCCTAACTCTGTCTGGCCTCTGCTTCAGGTGAGCCTGGTTAAGGCATCAAGGGGAGCAATTACTCTCTGGAAAGGGTGGCTGGACGTGGTCAGTGTAAATGCTGAGGCAGCCAGGCTTGCAGAATAGCACCACAAAATAATGTTTTGGTGAGGAAAAAATGGATTTGTGGAACAGCAATAGATATTCTTGGTGGAGATGGTCGGTGGCTAATGCTTGGTGTGGGTGCAGTCCCTGGGCTCTGTGTTCGTGGCAATCTGAAAAGAGTGGCCCAGGGCAGGGATGCCCTGTGCAGCCTCTTCCTTGAGCTCTTATCAGAAATATCTGGGGAGGGCTGTGGTCAGGGGGTGGATTTTGGCTGAATGAGCAGTTAGGGCGGTGCTGTGTGTCACATTTATTGTGACAGAACGCACAGCTTTGTGTTCCCATCCCAGGCATCTTCCAGGCACTGGAGTTTGCAGCAAGAACTCCATGGTCCCACAGAGTAACTTCACTGCAGCAGCCAAGAGCAGAATAAGTGGATTTGAGTGAAATGGGACATTTAAAAATGCTACAAAACAGTCACCAAAAAAAGTCAAAGGAAAGTGATAAAATACACTCAATTATTCTCTTCAGATACTCTCCAGACATCAGTGTAATTTCATTGACTTCAGTGAAATTAGTGTTAATGTTGGAATGGAAATGCAGCAAATCTAATTCCAGCATCTCCTTCCTGGAATAGTGAGCAAGAAAACAGAGAGGTAATCAGATAGAGACAAGTGCTGATCAGAAGGAGTTGGACAGGGAGGAGAAGAGCTCCAGGAGCTGCTGCCAGGAAATAAAGACACTTTTCCAGTCTCACATAGTCATGGAGAGTTCAGCAATACATGCAGTGAGGCCAAAATGAAAAGCCAGGCTTTTTTTTTTTTTTTTTGGTCTGTTTTAGTTAGACAGTGTATGCAATCCTTTGTTGTTCTTTTGAATATTCTCAAACCCCTTCTGCCAGGACAACATCGATGGCTAGCAGTGTTTCCAGGAATGTTTTTTATTTTTGGTATTATGGAGAAGGGGATGGTGGAGAGAGGTGGAGGTAATGTGAATGGTACAGTATTTAGACAGCTTGTTCCATCTGACAGATCTCTTTGTAGCCTTTGGAGTGCTGATGCCCAGTTCTGCATATGCATTGATAAATATATATATATATATGTGTATATTATTGTCTGGCTTTCTGATCCTCTGATGGACAATGCAAAAATATTTTTGGGGTGTTGCTACCATTTTGCCCTTCATCAGGACGGTTTGTGGCACCTGCAAAGGTGAACACAGAGACTCTTTGTAGGACCATGGGTGTTCTTGGAAGTGCCTAAAAGGTACCCAGAATATACTGGAATGCAAATCAACATTGTGTTGGGAAGAAAACCCTTCCCTAAACACATTCACCTTCCCCAAAGACTCTTCTCCACTGGTCAGAAGTGGCTTTGTGGCAGCTCTGAGTGACTGCCAAGCCACAGGCTTGTGACAAAGGTGGTCCCACCAGCGTGTCAGGCAGGAGGGTGGATGTGCTTTGAATACATAAAGGGTTAATTAATAACGCTGAGTGCCAAACTGGGAGACCAACTTCTCTCCTCCTCCCAGAAGGATGCAGCAGGGAGCAGGACACGTGATTTCACAGAGTATAAAAGTGGGAAACGTGCTTGTTTTCACAGTCAGGTTTCACTTGGCTATTGACTGTTTTACAAGACAACCACAGAGGAAGCTCTGAAGAAGCTGTCAGGCTTGGTGACAGCTCAGCATCTGCCACAGCTAAATCAATACTGCCATGAAGGACAGGTTCCCAAAGTGAATAATCAAAGTAGAGTAAAGCTAATTCACCTTGAAAATCTAAAAATGTTGGTGTGAAATTTTTTAGACAAAAGCAGCGTTATTCCAGCAAAAGATGAGAGGTGCTGGTGTCCAGCCCTGAGCTCTGCCCAAGCGTGGGAGTGGGGAGCAGGCTTCACACCAGCCATGTGCACAAATGGACTGATAAAATGAAGATCTGGTGCTAATAAATTGGGCAAAAAGGGGTTTGGATTGGCACTTATTGCTAGCAGTGTGCTAGGAGCTAATGGCTTGGTTTTGTGGGAAATATTCCATTACGATATAAATTGGGGGTATGTGTGAAGATAATGAATGTTCCACTTTTTCTTGGGCTGTTAAGAATCTTTCTTTTGCATCAAAATATGATTTTCTTCTATTGTTCAGGTTTCTAATATTTAAAATCAAAAGACTGGAGGAAAAATGTTTTGCTATGAATTATTTTAGTTTTATAAAACCTGGAGGTGAATAGTTTCAACTTTTTGTGAAACTCTTCTTTTTTTTTTTTTTTTCTCCCCTCAGTTTTAATGCAAACATGTCAGGGAAGATAAATTTAATCAGAGCTAATCTGTCAGCATCAGATGGAAAATTTTGGATACAAAAGTTTGCTAAGCTTTGTCTAGAAGTGCTGAATTTGCACGATGGAGAATTAGAGGGAACGTGCTTGTGCAGATGTCTTAGATGACTAAGAAATATTACTGTTCAGTTCAGTGAAGCAGTTTTGTGGTCAATTTATGAAGCAGAATTATTCTGAAAATAATAGGATGGAAACGTCATCTCCAAATTCGAGGCTTTTAATATTAAGTGTTAAGTACTTTACTTCGTTCCTAAAAATACCCTACAATTACTCACAAAAATCCATCCTTACACAGAGTTCAGACTGAGTTCTACTGAATAGAAACAACATTGCTTTACCTGTTCTCTCTCTCATTAATATTTTCAGACAGATATTGTATAAACACTCACTGTTATGGTAACAGGTGTGTTTACCACATCTCTCAGGGCTATACATGGCCTGTGTTTTATAGCTGGAATAATTCATTTACTTGTCCCACATCCATTCTTATCTTTTGTGCCGAGATAAAACCAAACATTTAATTAAATGAATAAGCAAAATTAGATTTGAAAGAACTAGAAAGAACGAACAAATTAGAAGACTCAGAGGAAAGTTTGCAGCTGCAGAAATTCTGAGCCCATTGATGTTATATTTTCACCTTTACACTGTGTATCTCTGTGTATGTTCATATATATATATATATTTATGTGTATCTAAACCATACTAGCACATAGATTTATACAGCAAAAACTTTTACACTGGCATACACATGAAAAAAAGAACCTAGGAGCAGAGAGCTGGAAGCATCTTTTCATACAGTCCAGTACTTTGAAGGTGTGTTTACAAATTTTCTATTATATTTTAACAAGACAGGCAATTTAGGTGGTGTTCCTCAGTGTGCGAGTGATGTTCTGGCATCCTGCCTCCAGCAACATTGCTATCCTGAGTTCATCTTAATGTGACAAGAACTTGGTGTCCCACTAAAAAAAAATTCCTTTAAAAGTATTAAAAGGAAAAAAAACATCAGCAAGAGAAAAAACCCTTGCGGCTCAAATCCAGCGAGGAACTGTAAAGTTGTTTCACACAGGGATACTGACGGCTGCCAACTTTGCTCAGAGAACTTTTTTCTGGAGATGATCCCTTAGGTTCCTGTACTTCGGTAGTGCTGGAGACTCTTTGTGTCCTGTGCTTGTTATTGGTGACAGTTTTGACACACTGAGGCACAGTGAGGAAGGCATGGGATGGTTTTGATCCCTGGTTTTGATCCTTAGTTCTTGGCAGTAACAAGGGTAAGAACAGCATTCTGGAAATGAGTTTTTTTTGTTGGAGAAAGGAAAGATTTATGTGATAGGTGGATGATTGTCTGACGGACACAATTCAGCTTTTTCCAACATACTGAAGAGATTTGCATGGAAATGAGGCAATGTTAGAGATAATATTCAAAATGGAGAAGATGATAAATAAGGATGGAGCAAAGTGTGCTGGAGGTACGGAATTTTCTGGAATTCATGGTGAACATAATTCTCATGAGCTTTGGTTAACTCCTACCTCTACTGTCCTTCTGCACCCACTGTAATTCCTTTAGGGAAGTGATTGTGTTTTAACTAACCTTTGCCTTTGCACAGGACTTTGTGCAGTGTGTGAAACACTAGGTGTGCCATTTGGCAAGGAGGTGATTGGTTTCTGAAGGAACAGGAATGGTGAAGCTTTGTTACAAGAAATGGTTTTGCTCATTTCACTAGTCAATTCTTATCTGTGTTTGTGTCATACCATTCTTATAAATGGAAAATCAAATATTCCTGCCCCAACTGTCGCCATCAAAAGTTGTGGCCCATTACACCCAACTTCCACTGCATAAGAAATGTATAAAAGAAGCTCTAATCAGCCTCTTACTTCAGAGCTCTTAGAGAAAAAGTTTCCAGAACTAAGGCCTTTTCACTGCAAAACAAGGATTTTTCCAGCAAAGTGATGCTGTTACCATTCAGTTGACACAAGGTGCTGCTGCTTGCCCTGCTGCCTGTTGTGGTGTAATTGCCACCATTTTTCAGGCTGTGCCTTCCCATATGTTGCTTAACACCCTTGACTAATGTGACGAGCAAGAAGCAGAGTCTGGCAGTCCCAAGACCTGTAAAGCTTTCCAGTGGAAAGAAAGTGCAGGAAATTCAATCCAAATGCCAACAGGAACCCCCTGAGCCTGTGCAGGGCTCTCTTTCTGATGGCCAGCACTGTTTCTCAGGTGAAGGAATAAAGTAATCTAATAATGAGACGTGGCTCTGGAAGGGGATGTTGAGCAGGGAATGTGTGTGCAAATTGTGATTTGAAGCTGCTTAGCATCAGACCTCAGAACTTCCCATCCTCAGGGCGTTGAAATGAGGAATTTTTTTGTCTGTGCTGCTGAATAACCCTAGCCAACTTCAGCTCTTGTCCATCACTGCCACAGGACAAGAAGCCAAGCACCCTGATAGCTGTGGGCAGTGGTAGCCTTACTTTGAGACTGTGTTGTGCAATACCATTTCAGCCTGTCTTGGCTTGCAGCTCTGTGCAGAAATGCAGTTATTCAGCTCATCACATCTGTACGGTGGCAAGGCTCTGGAGATTTAAATTAAGTATTTTCCATTGGCTGAGTGTGCTCATGAGAAAAAAAAAACAGCTCCCAGGTTCACCATTTAAAAATTAGTGTCTGTACAGTGCAGTTGAAAGCCCTCATTTTAATAAGAATTTATGCATAAGGAATGGCAAATGCCCAACTGCCTCCAAAGCAGTTGTCCTCTCTTCTGTGCAGTGTCCGCTGGAAGGGGAAGAACAGTTAGTGTGAGTTCCTACAGTTTACTGCTGATAGTCACCTAATTTACATAATCATTTAGTTCTTGTCAGGCAAATATCAGTGTTAACAGGGATTTTACAGGCGTATCTTTGTTATCACCATCCTGTTAATTTAGAGTTTGCACTGCTGCGGTGTCAGGGAGCTGCTGGGTCAGGAAAGGAGCAGTGGGTGTCAGCTAGACCCACAGAGGAGCTGTGCATCTCCTGTGCCTGCAGGGTGGGATTTGGGGATGCGTGGATGGCCAGCAGGTCATGGAATCAGACTGGAATCTGGAATCATGGGCGGGTTTCAACCAGCCACAAGTCCCCCCTGATTCCAGCAGTCAGATGGTTTTGGTGAGGAGTCCAGAGCTGACTTTCATTGCTGAATCCAGACCTTTGCCCATGAGCTTCTCTGTAAATTGGGTGTAGCCATGCATTGTTGGGGCTTATGGGAGGAGAAATACATTGGATTATGTGGCATGGGATAATACAGTGATCTGCCTGCAGGGGCAGTTGGACGAAAGGGTTTTTTTATGCTTTGGATGCTTTTGGAAGAAAAATTTAAAAGCTTGTGTGCTGTGGTGTTGGCATGTCCTCCCTGTAAATGGGGACCAATTGCATTTTAAAACACTGATTGAACACTGATGTAAAACATTGCTGGGATGGGGGAGGGTATTTTGACAGCAAAATATTTACTGGGACCGAGGGTTTGGAATCAAGGGTGGCTTTTTGAAGACCTGCAAAACCATGGGGCTGTGTTGGTGCTTTCAGTGGCACAGCTGGCAGACAGCAGTGTCCCTGCAGGGCGAGGTGGGAGGCTGGGGCTGGCATCCGACAAGTGCTATAAAACAGTGATGAGGGAGGGGGCTTAGCAGGATTATTTTCTCCCAAGTAGTACACTTGGTTGAAACGTGTTGGTGGATTTGAGGAAAGCTATTTCTGTTAAGGAAGTGGCAGCTTTTTGCTGCTGCAGCATCTCAGCGAGGCTGTTTGACGTAGGAGATAGGCACTGCCTGCCCATCGTTTGGTGTCGCACCAAACAGTGCCTGCAAATGTTCTGCAATCTGAGCAGACGTATTAAGGTGAAGTGGAAAGGAATAACAGAAAACTGGTCAGCTTTTAAAACCAGAAATCAGATATTTGGGTATTTGGCTTCTCTCAATTTATACTTAGTAGTGGTGGGTGACCCTGTCTGGATGCCAGACACACATCACAGCTGGACAGGGGAGTGAAAATATAACCAAAGTTCATGAGTTGAGATAAGGACTGGGAGAGGTCATTCACCAAATACCAGCACAGGCAAAAAGACTCAAATTAGAAATATTAACTGCATTTAGTGTGGACAAAATCAGAGCAGGATAATGAGAAGTAAAATAAGACCTTGAAAACACCTTCCCGCCACCTTATCCTCTTTGCCAGCTCTGCCTGCTCCCCACCAGCGATGCAGGGAGATGGGAATGGGGGTTATGGTCACTCCATCACACGTTGTTTCTGCCACTGCGTCAGGAGAGGAGTCCTTCCCCTGCTCCAGGGTGGGGTCTCTCCCACGGGGGACAGTTCTCCATGAACTTCTCCAATGTGAGGTCATCCCATGGGCAGCAGTTCTCCCCAAAATGCCCCAGATTGGGTCTCTCTTCCACAGGGCGCATTCCTTTAGGCACAGCCTGCTCCAGAGTGGATCCCCCACAGGGTCACAGGTCCAAGTTGGGCTCCTCTCTCCATGGGTCTGCAGGTCCCTGCCGGGACCCTGCTCCAGCACAGGCCTCCTCTGGGGTCACAGCCTCATAAAATCATTTCATTTGGAAAAGATCTCTAAGACTGAGTTCAACCATCAACGCAGTCCTGCCAACGCCACCACTAAACCATGGCCTCAGGGGCCACATCTACATCTCTTTTAAATCCCTCCAGGGGTGGTCACTCCACCATTTCCCTGGACAGCCTGTTCCAGTGCGGGACATTCCTTTAAAGACAACATTTTTCCTAGTTTCCAATCTTAACCCTCCCTTGGCACAACTTGAGGCCATTTCCACTTGTCCTGCCGCTTGATACTTGGGAGAAGAGGCTGACACTCCCTTGCTAATCTGCTTTACAATTGCAGTTCAGAGGAACATTGTGTATGCTTAGATTACTAATACACTAGCATAGAGCAGGACGTAAGGAAAATCAGATCTTTCAATTAAGCCTTCAGTTCTTTAAGGCAGATATTCCTATCTGGATGTATTTAGCATATGGTCAGGATAATAAGAGGTCTGAAATGCTTTGGGATTATTTAGGTAACTCTGAGTCTTTTTTTTCCCCAGAATATTGCTTATTTTTAAACAGGCTAAAACATTCATGTTACACTATTGCTAAATTGTTCAGAAATGTTTTATATAAGTACAAATATAGTAACAGATTTTCTATGTAAAAATATATATTACTTGGGTTCTTGTATGTAATTTTTGGGAAATTTTCCACACTGAAGAGTAAAAATAGAAACTAAAATAATAGTTGGACCAACTACCTCACCTTTAGGACTGAGAAAAACTATTTCTGCATCATTACATCAAATTTATCTCTATGAAATGCAGTGAAGACTGTTCCAGATTTACACACATAGAGCAATTGAGTTAATGAGTATTGCATGACTGTAGGAACATAACAGGAAATATTTGGAGAAATTCAAGTCATTAAAGAGAAGGTGAATAAATGCAGTTTGACCTAAGTAGTCTTTTCATGAAATTGGGCAATTTCACCTTCAACCTCATCTCTCCTGTTTATTGTAAATTGAGAGACTAAATTAAAACTATTAAAGTGTATGAATACCTTTAGAGATTTCTTTAGAAGTTGTTTAAATACTTTTACTGTAAAGAAAGGCACAGCAATTTATTTTCTTTCAAAACCTTTTACAAATGTTTTTTTACTGCCAATTCCACCTGCCAACAATAATTAAAATACAGCAAAAGTGAAATGCCCTTGGTAGCGCTCCCCTGCCTTTTTTTTGTTTTAAAGGTGAGGGGTAAGACTCACACTTGTCACATCAAGATTTGCTCATTAAATAGGAATTCTCTGAGAAATCTTCACTTACTAATTATGGACACTAAGGGTTATTGATGGAGAGCCTTTGAAGGTAACAGCAGCATTAGATGTTCACCAGTGCGTCCAAATTTTTGTTGCCCACCAAGACCTGCAAGACAATAAAAATCAGCTTTCTATAAAAGACCTCCTTTTCTAGTTACCCTTTCGAGAACAGGGATGGAGAGCAGATTTACAGATAGAGGTGGCTTTTCCATGCTGAATTATGAAAAAATCTTCTCCAAAACCCTTCAATCCAGCCTCAGCAGCTACCAGGGTGGGCATGGGGAAGCCCCACGAGTGAGGAGAGTCTTTGAGGCACAGCGTCAAAGCTGTGAAGATCTGAGTCGGTTCCCTTCAACTCTTTGCCAAAGATCCCCCATGCAGTAACCTGTGAGAGAAGTCGGGTATTTGGATGAGCTCAACCATTTCTGCCATTTCCAATTCGAAAGGAAGGCTTTGGTTTCCAGCAGAGAGATAATTCTGAGTTGGTCTGTGCAGACCCCACAGGATGTGGGGCTGGTGGATTCTGGCTTAGTGAGGTATTGCTGGATAGTGTTTATGAGGATTTTGTGGGCTTGATCCAATGATTTATTCTACCCTTAACTTCTTGAACAATCTTTTTTTTTTTAGGACCCTAAAAAAAAAGTCCTTTTTTAGTCCTTTTTTTAGGACTTTCCAGGACCCTATATTAGGAGATGGAGAACTAGAATTTCAGTTCTGGCTGTATATTTTCTACAAATCCTCTCTGCCAGGAGAAGGTAATAGGTGCCAGTTGCTCCAGACAAGCTGTTTTCACCATGGAATTCTTAGCTGTTTCCAACCTGGCAGGTGTCAGAGTTGGATCTCTTTGTGCCACTCTTGCAGGGCACATTTTCAGGCAGCCTGTGTCCTCTGGGTAGGTCTGCATGGCCACTTGGGTTGTGGGCACTGGATTTACAGATGCAGTCTAGCTGTAGTTACAGGCTGTAGGAATTCTTCTCCTGAAGAGACAGCATTTTGGGGGCAATTAGGGCTTCTCTATACATTTTAAAAGATTTGCAGTGGCCTCTAACATTGGGTGAGAGGTCGTGCCCTCACATGCCTGATGAGATGAGTGCATGATAAATCAGCAACTGTTCAGAAGGATGAGGGATGCTGCACTTAGGTGAAGCAATACCTCAACAAGTTTGTCCTGCTGCAAAAGTCCAAAAGAGCAGAGAAAGCTAAAGAAATAAAAAAAGTCGTGTGGCATTCATCCATCTAAACTTTTTTATAATCCATATGCTTGTACTCTGAAGTGGTGATATATGTCTGAATGGATGGAGAGGTAGAGAAAATCTTTCAGTAGCTCGCAATACGATGCAGCAATCAGAAAAGCAAGGAAAAAACCTGCCTTTGCAACAAGTTTTACTTCTGGACATCACACAGGGTATTAATCTGCTGTGTTTTCTAAACCAGAAATCTCGTGTTAGTTTTTGCTGCACATTGTGTGGTCTTGTTTGGTATGATCCTGTTTTTGTGATGAACTTCGACATCTGATTTCTACCTGGACATATAAAAAGCACAGTGTGAAATGGAAGTACAATTCTTCTATTTGATAGGTTTTAGGAGAGCACCATGTTTCTTTAAAAATGCTGCCTCTCACGTGGGGTGATGAACAATAGTAAATTAGTGTGAAACAAAGTGGAATTTCTGGAATGAGGTAGAAATGGGTTGTGCAGAGAGAAGACATTTATGCACTGAGTGATGGAAGGCATTTTTTCCTTTCACAGTGGCTTACCATTTTTTTAAAAAGCAATATGGAATTCATAGCTGAATTCTGTTACAAAGTATCTCTGAGCAAAGATTATTAAAAATGACAGGCACATTTCTGTCTATTTGATAATGTCAAGAACAGAAGTAATGCAGCACATTGGTGTTATGAGATACCAGAATATTTCTCTTTTCTCCAAAATCTGTAATGTCTAATGTAAGAATGTAATTTTGGGCTTGTTTGCAAGTGTAATTACATTGTGAAGCAATAAGACACCTGAAACTTCCTTGACTTTAAGATCATCTTTCAATCCACAACTGTTCAAGACAGCACTAGTAAAGGTGTGTGCATTTAAGTTTTGTCTTAAATGCTTTGTCAAATTTAGGCTTTAGAAATTAACTGCTCTGTATGGACATTATGACTGATTTTGTAAATTAATGCACATGGCGTGGCTGTATGAGCTGTAAGGGAAAATTCAGCAAACAACTCTCTACATGTACATGTGTGAGAAGGTGTCCGTAAATAGAAATTCTCAGTTTACATCTACGTATTTGCAGTAATTTGTAACCAAACATAAAATTCCCTGACATTATCTTTGAATTATGATTAGCATTTACTAGAGCATACATATTTATTTTCAATTTTTTTTTTCCAGCTCTTCTTTATGCAACTATTTTTGGAAACGTCACCACCATTTTCCAGCAAATGTATGCCAACACCAACCGCTACCATGAGATGCTCAACAATGTGAGGGATTTCCTAAAATTATATCAAGTCCCAAAAGGCCTTAGTGAAAGAGTCATGGATTATATTGTCTCAACTTGGTCCATGTCGAAAGGAATTGACACAGAAAAGGTATGAGTACCTGAGGTAATGGTTTAGATAGCAAGAGTTTGTGTCCATTGTGTGCTGTCTTAGAAACTGGACTATACAGCAGCATATAATTTACTAAGAAATTCTTAACTGCATGCTACACCTTCATTATGTTTGTGTTTGGAACAAAAACTGGTTGTTTTAAAAATAGACTGCTTTGAAAATATGACTTTATTTTTCATTGTGGTAAATGTTTTCTGCTTTCCAGTCTTAGTTTGTCTAAATGCTAAATAATTTTAATGTACTTAACTATTGAAATCAATGGGAAATTGGTCTTCGAATTAACCTGAGAACATAATTTGGTGTCTAAACTACATCAGTATCATCCTGAGAAGTATTGGCATCTGTGCATTGCAATTAAATGACTTTGATTGGCTTGGACCTTTGCTGATGCCCGGGACATCAGCATATCCATCAGCATAATTAGTATAGGATTTAATGGTAGTAGAGATTGATCTTCTCGAGCTCAGATCTCTGGACTGGCACTTCAGGCCTTTGGCAGCAAGGTACAGAGAATGTGATAGCGTTGGCATCCGTGCAGGGTGGGAGTCCCACAGGACTTTAGCCCTCAGAAGGGACTGGTCATTCAAGTTTCCTCAAAAGCTGATGGAAGAAGGTCATCTTTGGAGAGCGATTCATCGTGAGCCAGGACTGACCTCATGAATTGTCCTCAAGACCTCTCTGTCTGCACTGTGTGTGCAGTGAGTCTGCCCAGCTTCGGGTGTTTCAGAGAGCTGAAGTCAGATGGGAGAGAGGTTCCACCTGCCATGCCTTGAGTGTAAGGCAAGATAAAACCATTTTAGGTAGAGTTTTTTGTTCACTGAAAGGTCAGCCGTGCTCCTGTAGCTTCTGAGGACCAGGTACGCATCAGCTTAAATTAGGCATTCAAGCTCCAGTATCCATGATTTCCCTCATAAGAATATAAAAGCCAAGTGTCCAAAGGAGAGTAAGGAAGAGTCATGACAGATTAATATCTTGAAATGTGATTGCAGAGCTTCAAAATTCTTTCTTCAGCTGAATCTAGGGTGCAGTATAGGATGGAGGTGCAGATTGTTCAGGTACGCCAGGATAAAGTCTCTACACTGAAAAAATTAGTCTTACATCATGCTGATGAAACAGCAGTTCTCTTATTTATCATCTGTTGTGAAATTCGGTTTACCATCACCAATACAACTACTTTAAGTAGCAAAAATTGTTGTTTCTTTGATTCTTGTGCTTCAGTATGCTGCATTCTTTAATATGTTAACTTTTTATACGCTAATACCCTAACATCCTAATCCTGATTCACACGTGTTAAAAACAAGCTTTTATATTCTAAACTACTGTAAATGCATTCAGACCTATTGTATAAACTTCAAACTACATGAGAATTCAACTTTCATTTGCATTTGTCTCTTTGCAGTTAAGCCAGAATCCTGTGTTACTCCACTACAGTTTCATTAGATTTTAATGATGCTTTGCAGTTAATTGGGAGAACCTATGCTTTAATTACTGAAATTTCCTACCATAGTTTCCGCATGTCCGGTTTTATAGATTATAAAAATGCAGTTAGAGGCATAATCTCCGACTCGTGGCGAGCATTATTCTCTGGTCTGTGAGATGGAATGGCTGCTTAGCTAGATAATTAATGTACCTGTAAAATCTGTGACTTAGGTTTTTAACCATTTTCCCTTGGTGAAGGCTTGCTTAAACATAGGCCTGGATCTAAAACCAATTTAAAACAGTGGAAGGATTTCAGGAACCTCTGCATCTGGACATCAGTAGTTGCAGCTAATCGAGCTTCCCAGAAAAGCCCATGTTACAGGAGGACAGAGACAAGAGAAACATAAGAACTTGAGCGCTGGGTTGGATATTTTTGGTGTTTTGTGTCCCTTGCAGCCTGCAGGTCTGCAAAAGCAACAATTCCAGTGGTGCACAGAGCATCCCAGGGTCTGTATGAGGACAAGGATCAGGCAGTTTCCCTTCTGCTGCAAAAACCTGGGCTCTAGCAAAAGCTTGGAAAGCTGTGTCATAGCCGATCTTCTTACACTTATCTCCATTTAGAAAGGTGTTACCATGTGCTTCACCCAAACAAATGAGAAAGTGGTGTCAATTCCAGCTGAAAAATCATAGAAACGGAGGTACAGTCCCAGAGATTTGTCATCTGGGGTGGATGTCCTTCGTTACTCCTTCAAGCCTTGCTGCAGGACCCTCTGCTCTGAAATTGTGTCCATCTGCACCAAACCTAGAGCACAAGAGGATGGGAGCACAGGGACCTCCCCGGGCCCCAGTGCCAGGTCAGATTCATCATTGTGGGCACAGAGGGGCTAAGGGGATGCACTGCACCTGCGGCTGAGCTGCTGAGTCCAGGCAGTGCTCCGGTTTGGAAGAGGGGATTATTGCTCCAGGTCTTGGATTGCTTCTCTGCACTGCTTTGTCCAACAGCCTGGACCTGACCTTAGAGGTTTCTACCATCTCATTTTTGAAGCTCCAGTAATGACATTCTGAGCAGTCTGTTGTGAGGATATATTTGCATCACATGATTTCCCATTTTCCTTGATTTTTATGAACTTTTCATTAGGCTTCTAATTATCCTGCAAAACACGTATACTCGTGACATGGGATAATTACTGCGGAATTTCAGCTTTTCATTTTCCATCAGACAGATCAGGCAGTTTCCATCATCCAAGGATGTTTTTCAACCTCATACACACTATTACATCCTAAATTGTTCCAAATATATCTCCATTGTCACACTGGATTATGTTTTGCAACATTATTTGCCCCAAATTTATAATACATTTCATTCAGCATGTTGAAATGGCTTTGTTTTGAAACCCAAATTTGAAGAATAAGAAGGAAGAATGAGATTTTTTTAATATGAGTGTTACAGTAAGTTCCTATGGTGTTGAACGATCCTAGCACTGATGGAGCAACAGTAAATGCACGCATGTGTTTCTTTGATAACTACGCTTTGGTAACTAACTTTAAATTAGTATGCTTGAAAAGAAAATATAAGGTAAGAACTTGGCTGAAATTACAACCACTTCTCATGTGTTGATTTGTTGCCTCAAATGTTTATCCCTGAATAACACATGCAGTGTGTAGTCCCAAAGAAGATCTTGGCTAGAACTAAAGATGAGTCTTTACATGAGAGCTGAAGGCAAAGTGGAAGGAGTGGAGGAGATTAATTGAAGATGTAGTCCTTGCTGCCTGTGCAGCAAGATGTCCTAAACTGAATTTAAAGTGTGTTTTCCTTGTGGAAGAGGACTTGGTGTCCCACACTCGAGTGATGGTACTTTAAGCTCATAATTTTGGCTTCCCTGATCTCCTTGGGAATAGCTCATCTTCAAATCCTGCCGTCAGACCACAGCGCTTTCTGAGTGCTCACAAACAAGGAATTAACAATGACACTAAAAGCATTAGCATATTTATTATTATTACCTAAGGGGAAGCAAATGGCCTCTGATCCATAATCTTAAATCACTTAAATATGAGAGCCCTCCTCTGACAGCTGAGATGAGATATGTAAAACATGCACACGGACTCTTACCTCCTGGTGTAACAAGATGGGATTTTAATTTTTTTTTTTAATGTTTAGTGACACAGGTTTTGGGGTTACCCATCTAATAATGAGCAGGGTTAAAAA
Organism: Acanthornis magna; assembly: GCA_036785705.1. Taxonomy (NCBI): domain Eukaryota; kingdom Metazoa; phylum Chordata; class Aves; order Passeriformes; family Acanthizidae; genus Acanthornis; species Acanthornis magna. The sequence continues at coordinate 1,207,807 of JAWUZG010000097.1, forward strand.
CATGACAAAACTGAAAAGCCTTTATGCATTAAACAGTATCTCTCATCCATCAGAACCTGATTTTTTTGGTTTTTTTTGTGAGAGGTAAAAGAGGCAGTACCTTCTGTGTATATGATCTTTTTAATGTAGATTTAAAAAAATCAGTGCAGTAATAATTTGTTATATGAAACACACTGAATTCAAATCTCTTAGTTTTTATTAAAATCTCCAGGCAGCAAATGAGAAATTTACAGATATTAGCTCTTCTGTAAGAAATAGGTCATTATCCAGGAAAGCAGAACAACCATTAACCAACATGCAGATGTCTCAAGGTCTTATCTAATGATAACACTCTGAAATGTCTGTAAAACCCAAAGATTTTCTCATCTTGACCTCTGTGCTGTTGTATGGCTTACAATTTGCTCAGAAAGCGATTAAATGAATATCTATCATGTTTCCTTCAGAAAAGCCATAGGTTGAATGAGAAAAAAGGCATCTTATTTAGTTTCAACCTGAACATCAGTGGCAATTCGGATAATGAAAGCCAATTCCACACTGCACTGACTGAAATGGAAATCACAGGAAAATAACACAGGATTAAAATTACTCACTGCTGGCCCACTAAGCTTTCATAAAGGAGATGGGTTTATAGTAAATAGACACAGATTGTAACTTCATTAAACATTAATCTACATGAGGACAGTACAGCTTATTCATGTTTGCAGTTAATAAGAGCTTCAAGAGGTGTAGAAATAATTAGTGATCCCTGAGACAAACAGAGGAATCAGGCTGCCAATCCTACCATGCCCCATCACATCCGAGGTGTCCATAAGTGCTGGCTGGATTTCCTCCTGGATGACCAGGGGTAGAAGACTCTGCTGAGCTTTGTACCAGAGAGAACTTCTGCAAAATTAGCTGTGGCAGCTGCACACCGTTCCCTGCTGGAAAGGGCAGGTAAAAATCGTTTGGACAAGTATTTTTGTTGAGAGGCTATAGAGGTTGTTGGTTGTTCCTTGCAGCTTGGGACGAGGTGAACAAGGAGCTGTCCCTCGCCTCCCAGAGCTGGGCTAGGATCAGGTGCAGTTGGAATCCAGGGCTCTCTGGAGAGTGGGATGCAGGAGAGATGCTCAGGGTCTCACTGTCCTTCCCATGGGTCCGTGAGTGGGGTCTGTGCACCAGTGGGGCTTTCTGCTTCCCCTTCTTGGATGATATGGATTGTTTACCTCCTGTGTGCACTCTGCAAAGCCCGGAAAGATTATCCACAGTTATCTCTGCCTCTTGGATGTAATATCCTGGGATTGATACAGAATAAACGGTGAGCTTCTCATGCTTGAGGAAATGCCAGGGCTATGGAGCAGCTCGCGAGCTTTATTCCTGGGGGAATAAGTCTCTGAGTGGATGGGCTGGGCGATTTCCTGAGCACTGCCACCAAAGGGATGGAGCAGACAAAGGGACTCTCAGTTCCAGACCACAGCTCGGGAAGGTCTTCTCCACATCTGTTTTCATCCTTCATTTCCTTGAATGTCTTTACGCAACGCTTTGTGTTAGAAAATAAAGCCACCTCCAGAAGAAGCACAAAATAAAATAGTGCACTGAAATATTTCTTTCTTCCAAGGGTGACCTTAGTGCCAGAAACTGTTGTGACTTGAGAAATTCCTTGGTGTGTGACATATTCTTTCTGATTTTTTTTTCTTCTTTTATCAAAAAAGTTGGGGTTTGATGATAGATTTCCCTGTATGCACTATCCTTTGCCCCATTAGAAGGCCATGCAATAATTTTGCTTGCTATAGATACTACAGCAAAACTAAAAACAATAAAACCTTGAAATATGCAACCCTTAGGCAACCTGGGATCTACTGCTTTGGGTCATCCATGGATGTAATTAGTGTGCCTCACTTTTCAGTGCATTAGACAAAGCAGTAGCCCCTGTTCTGGTGAACTACTTGATTCCTTAGAAGACATGGTGGTGCCTCTCATCTTGCCCTGATTTTCAAACCCTTAGCCAAATTCTCTCTGTGTTGACATAAATGAATTTGATGGACTCTACAACCAATTTCTAGGGATTTTTTTAATGTCTCTAACACATTAGTCAAGTTAAAAAAACAAATTAATTGTGTTACTATACTACTAAATCTATCCATTTTAATTACTCGTTCAGCTCATGTATTATTAATATGAAAACAAGCCAAACTCAACTTAGATGTGATTTTCAGATCTCGATTTCTAAACATTTAAATCCAAGTGACCTTGGATCTTGCTGCAATTAAAACAGAGCACACCATTGCTGCTGAAATTCAGTTCTTAGTGCCAAGATACTCAGTGATGTATTGAAGACTACCCTAATGCATGCAGGGTTAATTACCCCTCAGCTCCATACATCATCTTTGAGATACTTACAAAATTACCTGATTATTGCAGAAAAAATGCTCTGTGATTTGCCAGTCAGCTGTTTTCATACCTTTGTCTCTTTGGCCCCCATCCAGTGCCGAATGTAACACCTTTAGCCAGGCCTGAAAAAGAATTCCACACTCAAATGAGCCAAATCTTTCTAAAAATGTGAGTAGCTTGGTCAGACGCCTAGTGAGTATTGTAGGTTTTTTGGAAAAAACTGACCTTGATTCTGACTGCTGAATATGTCTGAAAATCCAAAGTGGCCTTTCTCCACAAAATAAAAAGAGCTATATGTGGCCTCAAATGGGTTAGGAGTCGGAGGAGTTTATTTCCTTTATTTTCAAAGCTGGCATTTTTGGTATCTTTGATATTTATTACAGTTATTCATTTAGGAAACAGTCCTTGTTATTACAGCACGGACTGCCTAAGCTCTTGGCTTGGCTATCAGTCAATAGTTCCCTACCTACAGCCCCCAGAACGTGGGAATCCTGAGTGCTGAAAGACGACTGACAACACCTAATGTTTGTGATTCACTGGCCTCTCCCCTTTTTGTTGACAAGCCTTAACAGATTCTGTAATACCTGCTAAGCCATCCTGTAGTGTTTTCCAGCTGGGGAAGACTTTTAAACAAATACTTAAACCTGTAAACCCATCCTAAATGATATTGTTTGGACGCACTCTTAATCTGTACGGTTTTTGTTTCGATTAATTTGCTTTTGTTTGAATATTTTATAATCTCTGCTCCCCATAGAGCTCTTTGAGCTGTTCAGGAGGCTTATCTTGAACTGCGTGCACATGCTGAGGAAATGGATGAGAAAGTTAAAAAATCAGATGGAACCTCCCGGGGAGTTTAACTCCCCACCCCTACGGACCACGAGCTGAAAAGACTCTGAGAAGTTTCGTGCCAATTCCCCATGGGCCTTCCAGAGCTGGTTCCTGCCTTTCCCAGTCTGTAGCAGCAACCACAAGCTCATGACAGGGAGAGCCTGTCAGCATTTTCCATTTGAGGTGATTTAGAGATGATGGTGCTGTTGAGCCTTTCCTTGGGTGTCGTGTTGGGGTCTGTGCCAGCTGTGGATGTGCAGGTGCTGATGGCAGAGCTCAGCAATTGCCTTACGCTGACTTTGAGGAGGTTTTGTTTTCTGTGCAGAGAGGAAAAGTGAGAAATGTTCTGAGCTTTCCTTTCTCTTCCCTCTTCTCAGCTTTGGAGTGGCCCAGGTCTTTGTGGATACCTGTGTGCTTTTCATGGAGCCTTGCTCCTTTCCTGGGAAAATCAGTTTGTACAGCCAACAAAGAGTCTCCTCTGGGCGGAATTCAGCTTTCTCCTGTGATTTTGGACTGATGCATGGCAGGTTCTCTCCTTTCATTCTGCCTGGATGCAGAGGGGAGAGCTGCCTGCAAAGTGTGTGGCTGCAGATTTATTACAGAGCGACTTCTGCAGCAGCACAAGCGCCTGGTCTGGGCAGACTGTCCCCTCCAAGTGCTCCAAAGCCCTCCCTTAGCAAAGCAGGGCCACCAGAGACCTCAATATCCTGCCTGCCCCACAAACTGCAGCTCTCACTGTGAAAGGTCGTGAAATCGCCAAGGAAATTTCCTCTCAAGGAGTTTGTCTCGGTGTTTTTTGCCGCGCTGCCGAAAGAGCACGCAGGGCAGAGCTCATGTCCCAGCTGAACTCCAGTTTTGTTGCCAGGGTGTGTTGAGGCATTTCCTTAACACTGAAAAAATTGACTGAGCATTGCAGGACGTCCTCTCCCTTAACCTGAATTTCCTTTTTACAGCCACATGTGTGCATTTGTGCACAATACAGACTCGGGGACAGCCATGGTGCTGCGAGTTTGTATCTTTTTATTTGCATGCTGCCTTAAAAATGCTGAGATCTCAGCAAGAGCAATGCACAATAAGAATGTCCGAAGTTTTGTATTACCAATAAGGGGTCATTTTCACGCGAATATTCATCTGTGGTGCTCATTTGAAGAGCATGCAATAAACATGTAGCTGAATGTTGCAATTGTCTGTCATTGCTCTTCCTTTTCCCCTACCTATATCTACATTTATCTTTAGCAGTCAACAATGCCTTGCCAAATCTTTTAGTATTAATTTGTTTTAGTTGTCATCTATTTCATTCTCTGTTCTCAATGTCTATGTAGCAGGCAAGAAAACTCCAATTAAGCATATTTGTTCCTGGCTAACTCTTGGATCATTACTCATTTACTGCTGTACTAGTTGATAAGTGATATCTCCATATATCTCTGTACAGTGATTTGTCATTAGGAGAATCACTTTATCATGACATCAGAAAATTCCTGAATTATGCTCTCTAAGACTGGCTTTTTGCTCTGCAATGGATTTTTTTCTGTCTCTTCATATTACAGTATATAATGATAGATGTGCTTGTGTCTATAAAAAGAGTAATTTTTTGTGTGTTCACTTTTAATATTCTGTACTTAAGTCTATTTTTGTGAGGAAATAGTATGCTGCTTTGCACCCAAATGGCTTTTATTCTTGAGGGACACAATTATTTTACATTCCAGACAAACACAGGGTCCTGGAATATCTCAGAATCTTACAGGAACAAACCTCTGCAACAGTTTAACCAATTTGCCCTTCAGTTGGGAAGCTTAAAAGCTAAAATTTGGTAATCAGTCATGTATGAACACAGATACTTTTCTTAAGAGCAATGTTTGAGAATTCCTAGCTCGTGGCCTTGTTAAGTCAAAAGCACTTAAATTTCTGAAAGTATTAAAGGGACATAAAAAACTTATAACCGTGATTCTGGCCCAAGAGTAGATAAAAATGTTAAAAATCATCAATCACGGTGGAAAAGAAAGCAGTATTTTTCAGTAAGTTACTATTGAGATGAAGAAAGATGGCATGTTTCTGTTTTATTGTAATAAAGACAAACTTTCTGTTTGATCCAGAAGTAAGGCCGAGGTGAAACAATCACTCTCAAAAGTAATCTTTGCTTTTTACTGAGAAACTAAGGTGTGCCTATATTTCTAATGGTAAATGGAATGACTCAGATAAATAGAAGTTTGTAAAATCGACATTTGCCCCTACTAAATTATGGAAATGTGATACAGAATATAGTCTACAGTGACTCAGACAAGATATTATTACTAATGCAAATGATGGCTTATAGAAAATATGTCTTGTCAAATGTGTTTGTTACTAATTTTTATGATAAAGCATCGTTATGCAGGGTATTTTAATGTGTTCTGTACAACATTTTGTTACAGAAAAATATCATTAACCCAAATTTACTTACTCGGTGTTAAATAAAATAAAAACTAATTATCTGGTAGCTCTGGGAAGGTGATTGTAAGTGAGAAAACCTCATGCAGGGGGAGGTTTCCAAAGAGAGCTTGTGCTTCATAGAGTTAGGTAGAAAAAGCATCATCTATCTCTCTTGTTTTTTCAAGATGAGATTGAGAGGTGACCTGGTCATATTCTACGAACACCTACATTGTGGAAGAGATTTCTGATTATTGCAGGTCTTTTATCTCAACAAGATACTAGATTCTCTGACTGTTGGCTGAAAATTTTTTAAAAAATCAGTTCAGAAACAGCACAGGTTTTGAAAGAGAGAGTAGCTGTCCATTGGAACAACTACCCTTTATCATTTGAAAACATCAAGTCAAGGCCTTCTGGGCTGTAATTTTACCAGGGATTTATGTAGTTTATTCTGGGATTGATGTGAAAATTCGTAGTGGAAGAGGTTAGTGCAGATGGTTGCAGTAGCCCCTTCTCATCTCAGACCATCATCGAATGGGAGAATAACTTCTACTTCACCTTCCTGCGTTCGTTATGTCTTTGATCCCAAAGGGAATTTGATCTGTTTAAATAAGAAAATGACTAAATATTATTGTTAAAATAGGAGTTATTTATTCTTTTCACATTCTGTGTTTTAGGAGCTTTAGTAGTGCTTTGCAACAGTGTATTTTATACTTCTCCTGCATTAATCAGAAATTAAAACTGTGGCTTGAGTTCATTAACATGGCCATTTGCCTCAAAGCTTAGTCAGGGTTGCCAGAATCTCCTTCTGCTATTATTCCATGATAGTCAACTCACTGACCCCACGTCCCTGTCTCCTGCTCTGTCTGCAGAGCAAGCTGCCAGGTTAATTCCCTACAATGAGAAATTAATCACTACTATTGATCTGCAGTCTTCTTTAGAAGAGACTTCCAGAGTGCTCTTAGTCTCGTGCTCTTTTCTATTATTTATCCTAGAAAAACATTGAAAGGTTTTGTATATTTCTCAGTGCGATTAGCTACTAAAACAGCATTTTAGCGGATGTTAGTGTGCTTAGGAGGGTGTGCAAATATTAAACACACGGTTTGCAAACCCAAGAGGACCCACAGGTTCTCACTTTCTTTCTTCAGGTGAATTTGTGTTACTGTTTCAATAGGGAAAGCTATTTAAGGTAAGGAACTGCCTGAAGGCCTTGTTTAATTGATCCTCTGTGAAGATATCTTCATGTTCACAGGACAGTTCTTCACTCACCTTTACATTTCATAAGGTTTCATTATACTTTCCTCTTCCTCCAATTTCTTTGGATTTTCTACCCTGTAAGCCCTCCTGGGCAGGTTGTTCCTTGTATATCTCACTGAAACTGAGCCCTGGGTGTGTTTGGACACGTGTTGGTAAGTGGTCACCTGTATCAGGACTTCTGAAAGCTGTTTTTTCTGGATGTGAACAAAATGTAGTGGTTTTTTTTCTGTTATGAATTGCCTGTCTTTGCCTGTCCTCGAGCAGCCTCAGCTCTGTGTGTCTGTTCTGTGCTCCTGCAAGAATTGAGCATAGCAGCAGGTGGATGGTCTGGGCTCCAGGTCTGGAGGGATACCCACAGACAGGACACAGCATTTCCACCTGCAGTTCTGGAAAATGAGTGTGAGAACCATTAGGAGTGAGCACAGTGTAACAGAATAGTCCTGTCTTCCACATCACCCTTTCAGTCACAGTGAAAGCAGTAGATGGGTAGGAAAAGACAACCCCAAATCAGCATAAAACTCCTACCAGAAGCTTTATGAAATAATTGGGGGGATGGATGGATGGATGGATGGATGGATGGGTGGATGGATGGGTGGATGGATGGGTGGATGGATATAGGATGGATATAAGTGACAAGTATCCTTTGGAAACTTGGCATCCTATAGGATGGATGGATAGATGGATGGATGGATATAGGATGGATATAGGATGGATGGATGGATGGATGGATGGATGGATATAGGATGGATGGATATAGGATGGATATAGGATGGATGGATGGATGGATGGATGGATGGATGGATGGATGGATGGATTCCAAGCTCCCCCCTGCAGATCTTCAGACCCATCCATTGGGTTATTTCATAAAGCGATTCCCAGCTGATTATTTTCGCATCTTCTCTTTCCTCCAGGTCCTCTCGATCTGCCCAAAGGACATGAGGGCAGACATCTGCGTGCACCTAAACCGCAAGGTTTTCAACGAGCACCCTGCCTTCCGGCTGGCCAGCGACGGCTGCCTGCGAGCCCTGGCCGTGGAGTTCCAGACCATCCATTGTGCCCCGGGGGACCTCATCTACCACGCTGGGGAAAGCGTGGATGCTCTTTGCTTTGTGGTCTCAGGGTCCTTGGAAGTCATCCAGGACGACGAGGTGGTGGCGATTTTAGGTACTGTGATCTCTGCTGAAGCTCTCGTGGTTTGTGTGTATTTTCCTTTTGCCGAGGTTTGAATATTACCTGTTTGAATATTGAATATTAGCTGGTCTTGCCTAACATTAGCAGGGACTGCGGGAGGCTAGCAGTTGTCATAAGGTGTCATGCTTTGCCTCCAGAGATCTTACTCTGGAAGCAAATCCTTCATCTTTTGTGCCACTGGGAGTGCTCTGTCTGCCCAGTATGGCTCACTGGTCACAGCCACAGAGTCTCTGAGCAGGAGAGAATGGCATTTGTGTGCTTGACATCTTTTAAACAGCCTGCTGGAGGAAATGCACATTGTTCTGTGTTGCTCCCTCAGGAGGATTTCCACATTAACCTTCGCACTGGGATTTTGATTTGTCTGTGTTCCAGCCCAGAATAACACCTGCAAATAGTCTCCGCAAGGAAGCAAAATTTTTGCTTGTAGTGAGCTGGCTTTACAGAAAATGAAGAGTCTGACTTGACTTTACAAAGTGATGGGGTTACACCATGTATCAAACCGCAGCCATGACAAGTCCGAGTGATGGGGGAGCTCCAGGTTAATGACCCTGTCACCCCACTGTGCTGTCAGGTTTGCCAGCAGCAGGTGGGAAAGAGCCCAGTGCAGAGTCTCATGAGCTTGTGTGGGACTGGGAAAGGTGCGGCTGATGGTGGGGCTCAGTGTTCGGCACCAGAGTGGAGGCAGGAATCCTCGCCAGAGGCGGAACCATGTAGAGGGAAACTGGTGGCTCTGCAGAAAAACTCTCCAGTTCCTGTCTCACTAAAATAGACCCATTTGTTGTAGAACTCATCACCTGTTGAATGTTTGCCTTCTCTTAAGCCAGAGCTGTGACTACCTGGGGGCAAATGCAGTGGGTTCCTGGTCCTAGGGGACCTCTCACACCCCACTGGAGCTCTGTGCCACTTTTCCCTGTAAGGGTGGCTCCAGAGGGCTCCTGACGTGTTTCCCTAAAAACGTGTGTGTGTGGGGCTGGGTCTGGGGTGGGATTGGGTGGTGTGTGGGTGGGTCTGCGTCCCAGGGCATCACTTGGATTCTCCCAGGTGGAGGATGAGCTCATGAAAATGCACATCCATGCTCTTTGGAAATCCCTGCTGCGCCTTTCTGTATTCTAGTATACACTAAGGTTTTGAGAAGAAGAGATTTAGTGTAAGAATGAATGTGTTTCCATATTCAGATGTGAAGTCATTATGATGAAAGCTCCTAAATCAACAATTTCCATAGGAAATTATTCCTTGTATTCCAGCTCACTGGACCATTTCATTTTTATAATTAATCTCAGTGATGATATCTTATATTTGCTTACAGTTATTTAAAAAAACAAAAGGCTTAAGAGGAAGTAGCAGTATTTAAACAAATAAACAGCTTTTACAATGAAAACATTAAATATGTAATTTACTGACTAAGAGCTATCACAAAATGGATTACATGCAAAACTTGATTTAATTTATTAATGAATATTGTTTATTTGGAATGACATGCCAGTAAGAACTTTTTATTTCTATCTTGTAGATGCAGTAAATCTAGTATTTATATAAATCCCCATTTGACCAGAGAGACTTTTAACCATATCTGGTTAAAGTGAATTACCTTTAATTACCAAAAGTGCCTTCGATTCTCCCATGACTCAGAGCTGTGTTCGTCATGTACTACAGGGATTGGCAGAACGTGTAAATGTAACTTCAAGGAACATAAACTGCTTCCTCTAGTCCTAGAACACACTGAAGAGTTTTTTCATGCTCTGACAGATTATTTAGCAGAATAGTGAACTGAGTAATTATGGGATGTTGTGTCCTAAAAATTCCCTTGTGGAAGAACATCTCTCCCAGATGTAGTTGCAAAGACATTTATAGTGGCAACTGAGGCACCTGAAACAGCAACTGCAGATCAGACAGTGAAAAACATAATTTTTATTGATCTGTTCTGCCTTGAGAAGTTCAAGCACAAGGAATGTGAATCTGCCTAAGGGGGAGACCAGGTTTAAAAAAACTGACTAATGGGAAAACCTCAGTACCTGCTTTGAATGCTCCCAAGCATCTGCTGCCACTCTGGTTTTCCCAGGGAAAGTCAACTTGCAGAATTGTGCTTCCAGTCTGTCCATCTTCTCCATCCCCCAGCAGTGACCTAGACTGGAAACCTAGAGGAGATGTGATAAGTATCCTTTGGAAACTTGTCCTCATTAATTTCCTCTATGAGAGCAGGAGTGAACAGGACATGCTGTCTGCCGCCTCTGCTCCTTGCAGAGGAAATAATGGTGTAGTGTGTTTTAATACAGTAGTGTGTTGTTTGCTTCGCTTAAAGAGAGAGAGAGAAAATGGTTTTCTGGTTTGTTTTTTTTTTAACCATGCTCACCTGCAGATGGATGGTTTGATGTATTTTTAAATGTAGACTATCCTAGAAAAGTGAGTCAGGTAGGGACATCAAATCAGGCTAAGAACCGTCATCTCCCATCTCTGAGATTTACGCTTCCGTCCGAAGTGCAGGGCTTCATCCTCCCTCAGGTCCTGGCATGAATCACTCCATGATCTTCCTGCTTTTTCCCTTTGTCCCTCTTCCCTTATCATGTTCCCTTCCCTCACAGCTACTGTGGCTTGGCACATCCATCCTCCCTGCCTGCAGAAACGGTGTCCTCAGGAGACTTGGCATCTCATCCAGGTGCTTTTCTTTTTTTCCAACTTCGTGGAACAAGCATCCTTTTGTTCAGCAGCAGTTTTCCTGCCTCAACAGCCCCAGCTTTGGTGTTTCCTGTGCTTGAAATCAGGTGAAACCTGGCGATCCACAGGGCAGCTTGCAGCACTGTGACATTTTGTTCCCCCCGCTTTGATTTTGCTCTCATTTGTGGATAATTAAATGCCCAGGTGCTGCAGCAATCACCAACAGTAAGAGAATGACTCCAGTTGCAGACCTGCAGTTTTTAGGATTCATTAATGGAGATATCCAGGTGCCCTATTACGTTGCTCTCATTAGTTACCTCCCCTTCTCGAGTCCATTTTCCCACCTTTTGCAGGTCGTGGCTCTAGCAGGGAGCACAGCACGTGCAGAGCTGGGGTGCTCTGCACTTGGGAAAAGGAGGCACGGTGATTTTAACATAACTCATCTGCAGTTGCCAGGAGAATGGAGAAGGGCAAACAGTTTTGTCTCCAATTATCAAAACTTTCCCAGCAAGCGAGGTGACCCTGAGAAGGCACATCAGTAATTTTCCACCGTCTCAAGCAGGAGTAAACAATTTAACTGCCTCTGCTCTGCACGGGGAGGTGTTATCAGCGAAGGAGCTCAGGAAGGACCAGGGGTTTGGAGTCCCCAGGCTAATGAAAAGAGGCATCAGGTACCAGAGGGCACCTCATCATTCACCCTGCTGCAATTAACCTGAATTTGCTCCTGATGAGGAGTTACACATCAGCGGCAATGCCAATGAAGTGGTTCTGGAAGTTGCTCTCCAGCTCCTGCTATTTGCACAGCTGGCTGTGTAAGTTGTGCAGTAACTTAAACTGGGCATATTGATTAACAAGGTTTAAAGAAGTCGTTTTTTCAGCAGAAAAATAATGGCCTGCCGCGTTCAGATGTTGATTGTAGGAATTGATCAAAAATACTGCTCAAGCTGCAGAGCCATAAAAATATACTGAGCAGTGAAATCCTGGTGGAGGTTGCTGCTGAGTGAACTCAGTTTTGATAGTCAAGCCAGAGTGAATATAGATTTAATAGTTCATGTTTCAGCCACACTTAGGGTCCTGATCCCATAGTATTCAGTTATTTGGCTTTATGTGTTGCATGTTAATTCTCAGCATGTTCTGCATATAATTCCAGAGCAACCCATTGTTTATTGTTATTAGACAAACCAGATCCTATTAAAGGTCTGCTTCGTTAATTGTTTCCAAATGTTTTATCTGGGAAGGGGGTATGATGCAGTGTCAGAGGAGTAGAGGAATGTAAGTGTCTTCAATTTGGTATGGCAGCTGAAAATAGAGATGAGTCTTTTTCTGCTCTTAATGCTACTTGTGTTTGGAGGTCAAAAGATTGAGTCTCCCACCAAATCACACAGAGAGGAGTTCTTCAGATGAAGAGTAAGTAGCAGCTCGCATTTGGGTGAGCAGGAGGCCCAGAGCTCCACAGCTCTCATCCATGGGCATTATTGGGATCCATGCATCAACACTTTGGATTTCCATGCCCAGGGCATGTGCTTTGTGCAGGACAAGACTGACCGTATGTGATGCACTTTGTGACATGAAAAACTGTTAGTCCAGTTCCATCTCATGCTATTAGTGGCTAATTCTGCAATTTTAATTAGTTTAGTTGCAGCTGGGGTTTCTTCTCAAGTGGAATGAAGGTGGCACCGTTGCCCCTGTGTCAAATCAGCTCTTGTTAATTTATAGTGAACTTTTGTGTTGTTTTCCATGTGAAGTCAACCAAGGCAGACTAATTGTGAACATTTCCCCAGGTTAGTAGCATGCACCTGGTAGCAATTTACAGAACAGGCTGTGTCCTATTTCATCTATAGGAAAAGTCCCCTGTGTTCCAATGAGTTAAAGCTCTAAATTAACTAAGAGGAAAATGATTCATAGAGGAAAGGCTTGGGTTTTTTCAGCTAGCAGAACTGAAATAATTAATGTGATTCAGGCTGGGTTTTAAGTGCTGAATCTCAAAGTATTTTGCAAAATACTTGAAGAATTACTGGTCTGAGAACAAGTGTGACGTGCTGCTCTGCACTGTGCAGTTCTTAAGTGCCTTGGAATCAGTCAGAACTTGCAGGTCTTGCAGGGTTGACATCTGCAGTACCATGCAAGATTTAGTCCTACTGATACTTGTTCAAAAGTGTCATTAGTTCTTACTGACGAACCTGAATTTTTCATATTATTCTGTAAATTTAATATATTTTTGTATCTCCCTCTGCATGATGGTTAATTATGATAAGAAACACCAATCTTAATTTAGTGCCAGCTCGTGTGTTACAGATTTGATCCACAGCCTCCAGAGTCAGGATTCCCTTCACTGAATTGATATGTTTTTGAATTAGACCTGAATGCTTCACTGCCAAAACTTGAAAGTCTTGCTAACACAAGAAGAGGAAAATTATTTTAAAATTATGTGATACAATTCTTTTAAATTAGACTAACAGTTTGAGGCAATCTGATTTGCCTTACGAGTTTTCAAGGTGGTAGGAATGGTCATGCTTTCAGGTTTATTTCCTCAGTCAGGAAGGATAGAAACCTATTTCTGTATAAAATCAAAATGGAAATAACCTGTCTCCAGGTGCTGGGGCTTCTAGAAAGATATGAGGTGCTATGATACTTACACTAAAAACGAGAGAGATAAGGAGAGAAATCTTTCTGGACCTTGGGCCCTGCTTGCAGCAGCCCTGAATGTTGGAAGAAAGGTCAGTTCCTTTGTGTTTCCAGGTGCAGATGGGGAAGGCTGCTCTGTGTTAAATAATGCAAAGTACCTTTGCCAGCATGGACTTGGATTTTGGCACAGTCTCTTGTCATTGCCGCTTTACTGACTGCTTTGACAATGCTCCAGAGGCTGGAAATGCTGTTTTCTCCCATCCTTCTGCCCTTTCTCGCGCAGTTCTATAGAAGTGGATTTCTACGTTGCTCAGTGATCAGCTCTGATCTCATTTTCAAGGAAGTTCTGGCCATTTTCTCTCCGTGATCCAGCTTTACTGATTCTGAAACAACATCAGCCTTTGCTTTTCACAGGCAACATTTGAGCGCATCATGATGGAAAGCCAACATCATCATTCATCATGTCTGGCTCTTGCTGGCCTGACTTATGAGGCTTTGGAGATATTTTAAAATGGTTAAAGGGTAGCTGGTCTATTAGCTAAGACTGCACAGAAAAACACCTCCTTAAGAAGTCTTGGTCCTCTTTATGTGTTTTTACCCAGTGCTATTCCCCACCACGAATGTATTCTTTAACTGCCAGCCTAAACTTTCTTCCAAATGATCCATCAAGCTCTAATGTCTGCTAGGATATTTATTAGCTCAGTTTCTGTCCTCATCTGAAGAAGGATAAACTTTGTCTTTACATAAATACACATGAGTGTTCTGAGATGCTGTTGGAAAAGAGTGTTTCCGAGTTCAAACACTTTTTCGTTCCATCTGCAAGCTCCTGGGGGGTTCCATAAAGCCCTTAAGAATTTCTTCTGCCTGAAAGGTCCAGGCATGAGCTGCTGTCTGACAAATTGGCAGGTCAGTCCATGGTGTAAGGCTGCAGAGAACAGCTGTCCCCCAGATCTGTCTGGGAGGGTTATCAGAATATAGAAGACAGAATAGTGCATAGAAATATCCTGACCTGTTACACAGCTGCATACCATATGATTGCCCTTAAAAATATTTATGTGGATATACATGAAGATATATGTATATTTTATGTACAGGTATGCATACATACATAGTACACTGGATTTAGAATGATAGCAGTGTAGCTATTTCAGCAAAAATTATGCTTGCCAGCAACACCCTTCACATGTCCACTTCTTGTCCATGCTCCTTTCAGTTGAAAAATCTGAATTTTTATCATCTTAGGGGTCTTTTCCAATCCAATGATTCCATAATTCTATAGGTGTGGCATTTAGGGGCATGTTTTAGTGTGGGATTGCTGGGTTAATGATTGGACTTGATGATCTTTTCCAACCCAAAGGATTTCATGATTCTGTGATGTGTAAAATGTGTGCAAGTAGTTCCCACTCCAATTTACAGCATTCCTTTTTCCAGCAATGCTTCGGGCGCTGTGAGAGCAGGGGCAGGAGGATTTCCTAGATCTTCACCTCCATTCAGGAGGGGCATTAAGAGTGTTCAGGATTCAGGACAGGGCAGATTTGGGAGGTAACATCCCAAGGCCTCAATAAATCTCTAGAGAGAAGCTTTGGAAATTATTCAGGCTGCATCAGCACCTCTGCATTCCCAGCCCCGGCAGCACTTTCCCTGGAGCACTGAACATCCCCTGCAAATGAAAAATACTTGTATTTGAGCAACTGTGTCAGACCTACCCAGTTAAATTCTCTGTTTTGCAACTCTGAAAATTCTGTTTTTATTTAGTTGCAATGTGTAAAATTAACCTCAGAATCATAGAAAGGTTTGAGACACCTTCCACCAGACCAAGTTTCTCAAAACCCCATCCAGCCTGGCCTTGAACATTTCAGGTTTGGAGCATCCACGGCTTCTCTGAGCATCCTGTTCAGTGCCTCACCACCCGCTGGGCAAAGGATTTTTTGAGGATTTTCTTGTCCTGAGTGAATAATTACCTCTCTCTGCACAGTGAACTGCAGTTAATAGGGATAAAATATAGTACATTAATCTCTGTATTTATGAAAAAAGACACGTTGTTTTGGAGAATCTGGAAGGTTTTGTTTTCATTCTGTACATTCCTTAGCACATTTATAACCAGCAAATAAGCTCAGAAGTGTGTGTGGGAAATGTCAAATTTGAGAACTTTTAAAGGCTTCCAAGATTTTCTACTTTCTGAAGAATATAAACCACAGTGTAAGAGGAGTTTAGAGTTTCACCCTTCAAATCAGCGAGTGATGGCTCATGGAAGAGTGAATAGGTTGAGTTCATCATGTCCCAGCCTTTCTGAGGCAGAGCAGTTCCCTGCCACACTCAAGTGAAGACAGTGAGAAGATCTCCTCAGATTTAGGGATATTGGTTTAATTTATCCATGGTTTGTGTACAGATTCTGTAACACAGATTTAGAAACGGTTGTGCAGAGTTGCGGGATTTAATCAACCTCTTGATTAAATTAACTACGTATTAGGTTAAATTTGAAAAGAGAATGTGGTTTGCTCACATTTCAGTGGTAAAACCACTGTCTTTTAACTGCACTATGCACTGAAAGCAGGACTCAGTTCTGTCCTGTGTCCACCTCAGAGAGCAAATCCATTAAGCAATTTTGTGCATTTCAGAAATGGTCTGTTTTCTATAAATTATGTAACTGTGCTGAGTGTGTCTGTAAACTGGATTTTGAACTCTAAGTAGACACAAGGACAATTAACTGCAAAAGGTAATTTCAAAACAGTACATTGGATAAATTATAATGTTACTAGAAAATGCTCTGTAATAAGGGAAACATTTTAAAGCGCCCTGTTTTATAAATTATACCAGCTGTGTTATGCATTGTAGTTAATTTTAATTACATAAAAATATGTAGAATTAAAAGCAGCTCAATGAGATGCAGTTATAACCTTTCTAAGGGATGATTCTGTTATAGAGACATTTGTTAGAAAATAAAAACAGAGTAGGGAAGATAAGGACTTGCACATTTTATTTCACTCTGCCTGAGAAATGTTGGATATGTTTTACTGGATACAATTCCTAGAGCAGAAATGGAAATAGAGAAATAGAGCCTCTGACCCCCAAAAGTAATAAGGTTGGATAGATTACCCCTCTGGTCTGTGTTCCTAAAATAGAGTTGAGCGAAATGTTACGAGTTCTTCAAAGAGGAAATATGAAAATGTATTACCTTTTTAGTGCCAAAACTATAACATCCCTAACCTTCACCAAGGGGCTGCTTGAGGTACCTGAAATCAACACCACGCACTGATTTTAATTCCCTTTTAATAACTGCTAAACTAAAGAGCTGGGATATCTCTGGGGGTCTGAAACAAGAAATACCCTTTGTACCACAGTTTCTGATTCAGATTTGAGGTGTCAGCCACAAACCACACCCTGTGGCCCTTGCCCAGCCCATGGCCAGGCAGCAAGAGGCAGCTTTTGAATGTTTCAGTGTGCCTTCTGTCACTCCCACTGCCTCTGCTCACAACAACCAGAGGGTCCAAACCCCAAAGCATATCTCCAGTCTGCACCCATGCTGGGTTCTGGTTGGGTCAGAAGTGTGATTTCGAATCTGGGCTCCTCATCCTCTTGTCCTGCTTCGGTGTCTGGCACAGGTGTGGGGAGGTGTGGATTCCCTGCAGAGGAAAGGAAACAGGGCTGTGTGAGAGCGCTTCAGCCTCTGGAACTCTTCTCTCTGTGGGACCCAAGTCCTCAATCAGCTGTTCTGCTATGCTGCCTGCCAATGCAGGAGTAGCCTTCAGGTGTCATTTTCCCCTCTGGCTGAAGGTATTTATACATGGAGGTGTCTAAGGTGTCCAACCCTCTCTTACTCAGCAAACATTGAAATACAGAGTTAAGCCTAAGCCTCTACTTAAAGGGATGAATTTGGGTTTAGAACTATACTTCTGGATGTGTTTAAGATTTAGAGGTGGTTATTTAAAGATTAAAAGTCTCAGTGAGGTTTTTGGTGGGTTTTCTAGAAGGCGTGTTGCCACTGAATTAAAAATGTTAAAACATTCTTTAAAAGGTGCTCCTTCGGCCCTGGAAGCTGCACTGCATTTTAGAGCCATGGGGGTGAAGGAACTCAGGTGTCAGAGGGTTTCTGTAAGAGCAGGACTCCTAAATCACTTGGGAGCAGACACCTGAAATATTCAATCACCTGAACATTAGTTAAGTGCTCATTATATTCGTTAGCCTTTGAAAAAATCCATGACTCATATCTTCAGCTACGAGGAGACCTTTGCAATCCGGCCCTTACGTTTGGTGATGCTTCACGGAGCAATCTATAAACACCTTAAAAACCTGGGGCTACTGCTAAGGATGCTCAAGTACCTCAGCTACTTTAGAAACTTTCAGCCTTGTTAATTTTTGCAGCTGGGAGCTAATTTTGTGGTGATTGGAAGCATAGGACAGGTTGTGAGGAAATTCTCTGTATGCCAAACAGCTCTGATAAACATTACCTTTTAACAAAGGACAACAAACAAACATATCCTGCTGTTTTTCAGGTAAAGGTGACGTGTTTGGTGACATCTTCTGGAAGGAAACCAGCCTGGCCCACGCGTGTGCCAACGTCCGAGCTCTGACCTACTGCGATTTGCATATAATCAAGCGAGAAGCCTTGCTCAAAGTGCTGGACTTCTACACGGCTTTTGCAAACTCCTTCTCCAGGAACCTCACGCTCACCTGCAACCTGAGGAAGAGGGTAAGGCACAGCTCTTGTTTTCCCCTTTTCTCACCAGGAGGCTGCACACTCCTGCAGATGCTTGCAGTGTATAACAACCCTCCTTTCCTGCTGATGTTTTCAGGTCATCGCAGATTGAGTGGCCTTTCCGCAAATGCTGCCACTGTTTGTAATGATGGCTCAATAAAAGTTACCCGTAGATTTGCAGCTCTGGAGAGCAGTCCTAGCAGGATGACATATGAATTGCATTTCTTTTCCTTTTCTTCACTGTCGCTGGTTTTCATTTTGTTGGTTTTTTAGATCCCATTGCGTGAATGTATAAAGTTGTATTTTATAGAATCCAGGTTCTGGATTCCTCAAAGGTGATGTCTCTAAGATACAGTGCAGAGGACAAGCCTGATGGATCTCCATGGCATAGATCAACTAAGAGAAATTTATTGATGTTAAATAACTAAAATACACTCATCAAAGGTACTGTATTAATACCTGCTTCCCACAGTTGCATAGTCTAGAATTTTAATATGGCAAAGTTAATAAAGCTTGGTAGTGATTTTACATTCACAGCTCACTCCTTAAACCCTCCTGCTCATTTTATAATCAATCAGCAATGCTCACTATCCATTAGTTCTTTCAAAGAACACTCCATCTAAAAATTAATTAGCTATAAAGACGTATCTTGAAAACAGGTTAAGGGATCCTTTAATTCGCATTGCGGCTGCAAAATTTCATCTTTATGATTTTTTCTGCGATTGATGAGGGTTATATAAATTTCATTTGCATAGAGAAATCTCATAACAATGATTTATAGATTACTGAGCATTAACTGTGATCCTCTAGCTGCTGAAACACGCTTTTCTGCAGCTGTACCTTGGGCATCTCACCTGATAATGTACCAAGGCTACCTCGGTATTTCACAAGACAATTTCAGCCTCTCCAGTAACAGGCGTTCAACACAACTAGAATTTTACTTTTTTAAGTCTAGTTTCTCTCAAGCCACTGGAGCATTGTACAAATGCTACTTTCAGAGAAGGTTTCTTTTTTTTAGCGCATCCCTCGAGCTCATTAATACCCCAAGCGTGGCACAAAATACCCATGGCAAGAAGCAGATGGAAAGGGATTACAGTGCCCCTCTGTCTGTGCTGGAGCCTGAAGGAACTGAGTTATAATCAGGTTTGGTTCCAGCTTGTCGGCTCACCTCAGACTGGGAGGTTGTAAACTCCACTCCAGACCTGAAGGAGGGCTTTGGGGCTTGAAAGCTGTTTCAGGGTTTTCAGCTTATCACTTCTCTGTTGATAAGAAGTGCTCCAAGCCTTGACTTCAGCATTCCCCCCCTCACCACCTCTCCAGTTACAGCCCTGCGATGACAGCTCTGCTCAGGCATTGCTGATGGTGATTTCATGGGACAAGATAATGCCACGTACATTGTACCAAAATGTATTCTTTCCTTCTTAAAACCGTGAACCTGTCACTCCAGCTGGCTCCCTGAGAAAAACACGGCCGTGTCGTTTCCTGACAGGGCAGTGTGCTGGAGTTCAGCACTGTAGTCCAGGGATGCATATGGGGAGTAGCCTCCTGGCCGAGTTGTCATGGATTTTCTTCTCTCTCACCCACCTTTTTTAAAGAAAAATTGGTTTCCTTGCAGGGCCCTGGCATGGGGAATCACCCAGGTGGAAAAATTTGTGGAACTCAAGTTCCCAGTAGAGCCCTTTAGCTCAGTATCAGGTACATGGACTTTGCCATGGGGGCAATGACTGAGTGAGAAGGGAATAGCATTCCTAAAGAAATGTTAGATGTTGCAGAAGGAAAGGAAATGCTGGCTGGGGGAATGTGTGGGCAGCGCATGAGAGCGGATGAAGAGTCAAGGAAAGGTTGTGTCGATCTGGGACGTGCATGGTGGAGTTCATTTCATTAACATTTGGGTGGTGGTGTCCAAGGTAGTGACCAATCACTGATAGCCCATGAGGAATGGTTCCTCTAGGAGATCATCTGGCCTCTCTTCAGTGCATGGTCTGGGGTGGGAGAGCTATCCCCTTTTGATTTTCACAGAGTCCTTGATCACTAACTTTTAAATACCTCAGGTGCATCAGACGAACTCCACCTGTCTCCTGCAGTTTCAGTCAATAACTATTTTGGAAGCAGCCTGGCTTTGCAGTCAGATGTGCTGAGCCAGAGCCTGCTCTGCAGAAATCCTGTGTTTTGTTCCTGGGCACAAAATACATCATGCTACGTTCAACACCAGGGACACAATCTAAGTCCTGTTACATAAAGTTATTCAGGGGATTGTTTCAAACCTCCTATCTCCTGGAAGGATATGTGATTTCCTTTTGGGAATCGCAGAAGCGTTTAGCGGTGAGTTCATCCCTGAGGAGAATCGGTGCCATGCCGGACAGTTCCATCAGGTGAACAGAAAGCAATTGTTCAGGCAGTGAGGCTGGGCTGACAGCTGCACTGTGCTGCAGCAGCTTGTGCTGGCATCATGCAATCTAAATGGAAAGAAAATCATTGTCTCCTTTAATTGACTTCAGTAGAAATATGCACTTAGCACTTTTTCTATACGGTCATCACTCACAAGGTTTGACATTTAATTATAACATAAATACACTCCTTGGGGTTTTGTGCACGAGGAAATGGCTGTTCCCACTGTCAAAAGTGTATAGGCAGAAGTTTTTGCACCAGGTCTGCTCTTTGGAACACACATCCATGGATTTGGGTGCACACACAGTGTGTTTGTGCTGCCCTGTCCCTCAGCCAGCACTTTGATGTGGTCCACAGACTGCAAAACATTTAGACGTTCAAAAGGCTAATAAATTAATAATAGTACTGAGCACAAAAGGTTATTTCCACATGACAGGGAAGCGAAAGTCTTGTTGAAGTGGGAAAATAATGTTTTCTCACTCCCAAATAGCATTTAGAGCCTGGCATGTTGAATGACCTCCTTAAGGCATCTGCTCAACAAAAGTACTGCAGCATATCATGTTTCGTGCTCTGAAATCTTTACAGCATGTCTGACATCACTAATGCACACTCCAAGGCAGAACTTTTTTTCCTTCCCCCCCCCCCAAACAAGGAAAATAATTATTCTGGAAATATATTCTTTAAAATCACAATGAGATTACATAGCTGCCTCTGAGGATTGAGTAATAAAGCAGGGTTTGAGATGAGTCTTCAAAGAGTTAATGACCGCCTTCTGATGCTGGAAGTGAATATTAATAATATCTAATTCATTAAGTGCCTCTCAAGATTGCACACAGCTGGAGGGGGGCCTCTCTGCAAGCTTGAGCCATGGAGGGGAGTCATGACTGATTTTTAGGAGGCTCCGTGGCATCCCACCCTTACAGGGCAGTGAGCAGACAAGGTGCAAATTTGGGTCAAAAACAACAACAAAAGTCAGGGGGTCTGCAAAGGGTTGAGAAGTTTCATTAGTAAATTACACATTTGGCATGGGAATTTCTGTAAGTTAATCCCTGATCTCCTCATATAAGCACATAGCAGTGGGTTTTGGATAAAGGAGTGGGGTGAAAGGGAAGAGAGGAAAGGAAAGGAAAGGAAAGGAAAGGAAAGGAAAAAGGAAAGGAAAGGAAAGGAAAAAGGAAAGGAAAGGAAAGGAAAGGAAAGGAAAGGAAAGGAAAGGAAAGGAAAGGAAAGGAAAGGAAAGGAAAGGAAAGGAAAGGAAAGGAAGCAAAAAAAGAGGGAGGAAGAGAGATCACCAGTCCTGGCTGCAGCATTGTTCCAGCTGCGGTGTCCAGGGTTGTGGGGTGCACACATGGCCAGGCTTTGTGGGAGTACATGTTTATATATTTATAGATAGGTTTTCCCCATCCTGGAGATAAATTTCTTATATTCTATGCAAGTTTTTTATCATGCACAATCAGTTCTTCCAGACCTTCCTGGAATTGGATTGGAGGGCTTTGAGGGTCTTGGGTGGTCTTGATCCCCTGCCACAGTCCATGCCCACTGCTTGACCTCATTCCTGCGCTTGTACTGTGTTGTGTTTATCTCCAGGAGCCAGAACAAGGATGTTTGTCCTGGAAAAGTGCTGCCCTACCTCCATATGGCACCTGCTCCAGCCACATTCTTGTTTTTGGCTTTTTTTACCCTTTCTCATCATTGCTTCCATTTGCAACAGCTAATGTACCACCTCTGCTGAACTGCCAGCCCAACAGAGCCTGTGAGAGTGCAGGGAAAAAATTCAGCTGAAATCTTGTCCCTCCTGAAATCACAGCCAAAATTCTCCTGTGCTTCAGTACAGCAAAGATTTCACGCACAGCTTTTAAGGCTCACAGTCACATCCTGCTGTTTTCTACCATGGGCAGAATGAGCTGTGTTAAAGGAATGAGTCAGGAGCAGCCGGGGAAGAGGACAATTGTTCGTGTCTGACCTCTGGTGCATTTGCTCCTGGAAGGTGTGCTGAGAGTGAGCCAGGGAGATGTGAGGAGAAATGAGTGCCTTTAAGGCAGCGAAATCCCATTTGGGGAGGCTCAGCTCTTTTCCCCACGATGCTCTTAAAGCCAGAGACCACTGCAAGCAGCTGATGTTATCTAATACCTCCAGCACTCTGAATCTCTGGGGCCTTTTAGCGGGTGGGGCCATCAGACTGTGTTAACACACACGTCCTATTTTCCTTTTCTCCTTCAGATTAGAATAATTTCTTTTTAAATTGTCTTCCTCTTCTAGCTTGAGGTTTTAATGCATCACATGTGGTTTCTTAACTGAATCACTCGTCATTTCTGTGTCACATGGTTTTTAGAAAAGCTTTATTTTAAGTTGAATTCTGCATTCACGTGTCCTAAGAGTGAAGGTTGTCCCAAGGTTCATTACTGATCCCTATTTTCATTTTCAAGACCCTCCTAGTGGTGGGCTTTATTAGTGAGTGTCCTGATGCAGAGGCAGTGCCAGAGGCAGAGAGCATCGCTCGGTGTATCAGCCCTTGCCCTGAAGGTCACCTGTGTTCTGGTGACCCTGGGGACTTCCACAGGTTTTGAGCTCTGAATTAAGCCATTCACAATTGCAGGGGTTTAGTTCAGAGCTGTTTGCACTTCGCCAGCTGGTGCTCACGCTCAGGCCCCATCAGTCGTGGGGAATGACTTGCTCACATGGAAAAGGTCAGAGCATCGTCCTTGTCTCAGGCCTTTTCTCTCCCTCTCTGGCCTTTAGTTGTCTGGGCTTTTTCTTCTTTTATATGAACACATTGTCCCAGAAAATTAAGTTGTATAGCTGTAGTTTAGTGACTCTTCAGCATGATTACAGAGCAAATAAGTTATACCCTCAAAAATCAATTTGATTTTATTTTGTTCACATCTTAGCAGACTTTGCAGCTGCTGTTATGCTTGAAAAGACTTTCACTTTGGACAATTCTTAAAGATTTTTATTGTTTAGCTTTATTGCATTCACAGCTCTCTCCAGATATGTTAATATTCAATTGCAGTATTTTCTAAAGGACTGTTTTGCTGATTTATATCTCATGTCCCCTCTGATGGTGCCTAGACTTGTATGTTGAATGTGCTTGGGTGAGAAGAGCCCACTCCAAGCCTTCAAACAAAGTGACATTGTCCAAATTGCTGATTGGTGGTCCTGGGCTGGAAATTCCTTGAGAAACTGCTCAGGGATCTGGGCCAAACCCATGTGAGGAATTTATCAGTACAGATAATGGAGCAATTCCTTGTGTATTTGTAGCTGTGTGGTTACAGACAGCCCAACACAGGCCACTGAGAGCCCCATGGATCCTTCCAAGTGGGAATTACGGATCTGAGGCGAGAGTTTTTACTGCAGCTCTTCCTTCCCATCTCCTGCTCCCCTAAGCAATTCTTTGTGTCTTTGCCCCTCTTCAGGGACACGGGGATTTGAGTTTGAGGCATTCAAAGCAAGGAGGTGAGTCCTTGGAGGATTGTGTGTGACTTTGCTAGGCGAAGAACAGCACAAAAATTGCAAGGGAGCACTGCAGCAGCTTTGAGCTCAGCCCTGCCAGACGGCGTGGGACAGCTGTCGGAGCAGAGTGAGCGCTGCAGGAGCTGCCGTGGGTTTGCTGTCTCATTTTGGAGCTGTGAGCTGGACTCTTCTCCATGTGCCTCACACCTTTCCCTCTACTCTCTACCCCTTCATCATCTCCCGTACACTCATCTCCAGGTCACAGTGACCGTGGAAATGAGGTGCAATTCCCCCTCTGAACAGGCACAGGGGGCACAGAGGTTTGCTCTCGCTTGGCTGTGGCTGCACTTGTGGCTGAGTCCATTGTCCTCGCAGTTAGGGATAAGTGTGAAATCTCTTCAGGGCATCCAGGGCAACTGGGCTGGTGAAGGGCGTGGAAGGAGTGGTGTGTGAGGAGCACTTTGGGCTGGTCTGCTCTGGAGAAGAGGAGGCTGAGGGGTGCCCTCATTTCTCTCTGCAGCTGCTTGGGGAGGGGAAGGGCAGAGAGAGAAATGCTGGTCTCTCCTCCCTGGGATCCAGTGATGGGGATGGTTCACAGCTGCTCCAGGGAAGGTTTACAGTGGACATTAGGAAGTATTTCTTTACTGATAGTGTGGTCAGACACTGGAAGAGGCTTCCTAGAGAGATGATCAATGCCCTCAGCCCATCAGTGTTTGAGGCATTTGGACATTAGTGGCATTG
The DNA here is from genome assembly GCA_036785705.1 of Acanthornis magna. Lineage (NCBI taxonomy): Eukaryota > Metazoa > Chordata > Aves > Passeriformes > Acanthizidae > Acanthornis > Acanthornis magna. The sequence goes on from JAWUZG010000097.1 coordinate 1,232,408, forward strand.
GCCTTTAAGAGGCCCTTAAGATCATGCTGTAACTTTTGATCAGCCCTGAAGTGGGCAGGCAATTGAATTAGATGATGGTTGTAGACCTCTTCCCACTGAAATCACCTCTCCTCTCCTCTCCTCTCCTCTCCTCTCCTCTCCTCTCCTCTCCTCTCCTCTCCTCTCCTCTCCTCTCCTCTCCTCTCGAGTGTTCCAATGCTCACCTGAGCCCCAGGGTGTATCCCGTGGGATCTTTGGGAGGCCTGGGGTGCTGTGGATTCCCAGCTCAGTCTGGATTAGCACGTTTAGACTGCAGGCAGATGCAGAGATCAGCTGATGCACTATCATCTTTAATAGTGTTTCAGAGCTGCATTAATCCCCCAGGGTACCAGCAGGCCAATATTCTATTCTGGATATAATCTCTGAGTTAAATACCTCCCTCAGACATCCTGACCATGCTTCTGTAGGCGCAAGAAACGAATCACCAGCTCTGTTAAAACCAGGACTGAACCCAATTCTGATAATCCTTTGGCATTACAGAGGTAGACTTATTTTTCTCCTGTATGTGTAACTTCCCTGTCTAAACCTAAATCAAAAGGTCATTTTATGTTGTTTGTCTGCTGGTGTTTTTTGACAAATGCGAGGCAATTTAGCATACTTTTTGTTCGAGGGTCTTTGAGCAGCATTGTCTGGCTGCAGAAAAAGAAATCCTGTGTGCTGCTGTGCTCCTTTTGGCACACAGGGACTCAGCAGCTGCTCCTGAAAGCGCTCAGGAAAAGTGTTCACCCCAGTGAAAGGTATGAGATCCCTTCTTCAGGCAGGCAGTGCAACCTGAGTGATTTGTTTGTGTGTGGAAAGATCATTAAACAGGAATGTCGGGGTTGGGCAGCATCCCTGGGGATACAGAGATGTGAAGTGGCTGTGTTAGAGTGAAGATCCAGGTTGATGATTATTGGCTGTGGAGCTTTCTGTGAATTAATACTATTTTCTTGTTTAGAAAGCTGTCATAATTAAGATCTTCACCTTAGTTGCCACAGAAGGCATTCTGCAGGCTGTCTGCTAATATCAGTTCAAGGCAGCATTGTTTGCACAGGACGTGACTGCTAATAAAAAATATAACTCAAAAGGTTTGCTAGTTTTAATCTCGTAAACATTAAAAAAATAAACATTTTGTGTTTACCTCCCCTCATCGATTAAAATTGATGTTTTTAATCTCTTCCCACTGCAAAGGAAGGGGAGGGAATGTGCATGGTGCAATGGGAAGGAACATTGCCATTTCATTTTTGATTTCCAGTTAAGAAAGTTTTTACCAGCAGGAAGGATTTGCACAGAGAGTGGGGACAGAGGTGTGATGTGTTACCTCACACCCCTCCAAGCAATTATTCCAGAGCAATGGATTTCGTCTTACATGGGCTGCTGAGCCTAATTCCTGTGTAGATCTACGATTTTTTTCAACGTGATAACTGCAAGAAAAGAGGGAAATGTTAAAAAGCTGAGATGATTAATTCTGTCATTGCTTCCTGGAGCTGAACACCAGACATTTTAGCAACATCACAGGATGACTTGAAGGTATAAAATGAGCTTCTGCCCCAGACTTCTCACTCGCTAAACCGTACTTGTGCTGGACTAGGAATGCACCCAAAGCCATGGCTGGGAAAAGAGAACTTCTGCCTGTTCATTAGGATCGTATCAGTGGATCCCCATGGGCTTCACGAGGCACAGGAAGAGTTTTAGCCTTCGCCCAAGTGGGAGCTGTCTGGTTCTGCCCAAAATGGGATAAATTTTGACCCATCTAGAAATGATCAGTCACAATTTCACAGCAGTTTTGTGATGGAGATAGCACTGATTTTATTTATTCTTCCCTCGCTCTCTCCGAACAGGTTTTTGCCTTGACTTGAACAGAAAGCCTCCTCAAATAAAATAAATAAATAAATAAATAAATAGCTTCTCAAATGCTAAATAAAACTCCCTGTGTAAGACCTTTCTTTTCTGTGCAAGTATAAACCCATTAATCTATTATTTTTCAGCTCACACTTCACAGATGCAATAATACCCAAACGTGCTGGTTCAGCACATAATAATCATTGCAGTCCTGCAAATCCTAGATTTACCTTACTTTCAATGGTATTTTGGGGATGCTTTCTACGGTGCATGTAGAAAAGTATTAAATTCTAAACAAAGTGCTAGAGGAACTTTGTGGTGAAGTTTTCACGAATCCCACAAGTTTTAGATAAAAATAAAACCCAGCCTGTCACTCCCAACTTAATGATGGCTGATTGACTGTGCCTTTTTTAATTGTCTGCCAGTGGCTGTGATTAGCAAGCTGGCTCAGTTTAGGTCCCATGCAAAGAAAGTCTGGAGGAGCAAATTTAAGAGATGCTTAAATATATGCCAGAGGTGGACATAGCTGTCAGGAGGGACAGGGACATTCTGGGAAGCACCTGAAATTAGCTGGATTCCCTATTATTGCACTTCTGAACAACTTGCTGAAAGGCAAAAATATTCTGTGCATTTAGGAAGGAATATATATTATTAATTCGTGGGGTTTTTCCCTCATGTTTTTATTTCTCAGTGTTTACAGCCCTTGCTCTTAATTTGTTTCCCTTCCTGAAGATAACAAAACCATAATACAGCTTTCAGTTGTGGATTACTGTTAAAAAAAAAAGCAGCATAGTGTGAGCACTTACAAAAGCCTCTGATTCTCTTAACTCCATTAATTAAACTGTCAGTGATCTTTTGATATTTTGAACTTTGGGACCTCCCCTCTGACTCTCAGATGCATATCAGATTTTTTATTAGTACTCTACAAAACTGTCTCAGCTGCCAAAAAGGTTCTATATACTGTTTCCTATATTAAATTTCCATCAGTCACTGTATTTCCAGAGCAGGGGGACTTAGCTCTCTGTGCTCTGTGAGTACACATCCCTTTGGAAGCAGTCCATTGTCCTCTTTTTTATTATGAACAACACTTCTGTTACTGCAGGGGCAGGCTCTGGCTTTTTCTGAGAGCCTAAAACACTTCACACTCCCTTAAAAATGTGAAAATGGGGACCTAAGCAACCAGCAGATGACAGCAGCAAAGAACAGCCATTTCTAATCAGGATATTTCTAACTGGTCAGATGAAAAGGAGCCTCTTTATTATGATTAAATTTGCTTTTCCATTTGTGCCCATTGCTTTCCTCTCAGTGCACGGACATCCAGTTTTCCTTGTCCATGTCCCTGACCTTAACAGAGCATTCTGTCATCTCAGTAATTAATTTCTGTGTTTTAATAGTGTCTAACCTCACTACTTTCACCAATTCTGCCTTTCTTGACTCTGTGCCATTGTAGTGAATTTCCATCTCCATCGTGTGTCTGAGGCAAATCCAATTTTAAATGGAACAGTTGTTGGTCAGAGCAGCTCAATTATGAACGACCATCCTTCTCCCAGGCTGAATTAGCCATCCTGCCAAGGAAGGCTACACTAGAAATGCAAATGGATGAATTGAATCATGCATGTTTTTCATGTGTGAATAATTGTCCCTGTTCCCATTTAGTGAAGGACTCAGCCAACAACCTCAAGATGTTCTACAAAAGTACATGAATAATAATTTACAAGCTCAGTGCAGCCATGCATTAATGTACCAAGCAGATGCCTGACTGAGCCCTGTGAACCATCAGCCATAACCCAAAGCATTTGTCAGAAATGTTGTAGTACGTGTCCCATGAAGAGCTTCCTGCCAGACCAGTTGGGCTCAAATTCAGGCCAACATGTCAGACAGCTGCTAATAGGGACAGTGAGGAATCTGCTGGGACAGGGACTGGGCTTGCAAAGTGCCCAAAAGCCTTCTTTAGCCTTGCTGGCCTTCCTGAGAGCAGATGCTGTGGCCCCATGGGGCAGGGCTGCCCCGTGGGTGGAACACAGAATTACAGAATCACAGAATGGTTTGGGTTGCTTTGACTTTAAAGATCATCCCACCCCCCCTGCCATGGGCAGGGACACCTTCCACTCTCCCAGGTTGCTCAGAGCTCCATCCAGCCTGGCCTTGGACACTTCATGGTCTTCACATCTGACACAGGTGCACATTTTAGGCATCCCCCAGGATCTCAGGTGAGTGGTAAACCCCACTGAGGAGAGTCAGCCTCCTGGAGAAGACCTTCCTGGGAGAAGGTGACTGAAGATCTGCTGTCTTGTGTGGGAGGCTTAGGGTTAGCTAGGTTTTTCAGATATCAGAAAAAAAACCCAACCAAGCAACACAGAAAAACAGGGAGATGCTTTAGCCAAAGTCTCTGAGCTCAGAAAGACCTCTGGGAGGCAAACAGAGCATCTGAGATGGAAAATAACAGAGGTAGAGATCTGTACTTCTGTGTAGTGTCTTTCTGCATCCCTGCAGCAGTGTTTATCCTGCGCCAGCTGGTGTTTCATTAATTGTGTGTGCACAGGGAGTGGTGAAAGCAATACAGACTGTGTGTAAACAGGGTGAAGCATGGCCACAAATAGGGACATACAGAATCGTCAGTGTTATTGATTGCAAAGACCTGTTATTTGTGCAGGTGCAGGGTTTTCTTCTAGCCCTAGACAGGAAGAGAGGATTGACTCCAGTTTTACATGAGGAGGTAATTTCTGATCACTTTTAAAGCCAGATCTGCCAGAGTATACAATACTGAGGATTACAAATGAATTTGTTTAGGTCTGGAGCAATGAGATAAGCTAAGGCTGCAAAAACAGCAGGCTCAGCCCCTATGGAGCATCCTGTGTCATGGATGGGCACAAAAACAGTGCTGGTGGATTTTGCAGGGATCCACATCTAGCAGGGAGGCGATGGCTGTGATACAGGTATTAGGGAAGATCACCAAGAAGCACCTGAGAAAAATGGAAGGGGCTTTCCCCAAGAGTAGACTCAGTGTGGGGACCCAATAGGATGATACTCATGGCTAGGATACAGTCAGATTGTTAAAACCCTTCAGAGCACAGCCTTAGCTTCTTGCCATGAAAGCCCAGGGATTTATTTTTGATATAATGCAGCCAGCATGCAAATAGGAAGGAAATGGCTCTTCCCCACACCATCTGTTTATGCCACCCCCACAACCCCACCATTAACCCTTCTGCGCTGCCTCTCCCTCCTGTGGACACCCCTCAGAAATAAACGCAAGGCTCTGCAGAGTCACCGCTGGCCAAGTGCCCCAATTGCATCTCCTGAGCTGGAAAAACACTCAGTGGTGCCTTTGGGGACAGGGAGGACACTTCATCCTCGTGGGGTGTTGGTCACAGGGGCAGCCCAGTGGTGCTGTGCACGCGTGGCTCTGCCACGACTGTCACCAGTGACTCCATCTCGGCACAAGTGGCTTCAGGGAGCAGCACACTGAAGTTTCGCGTGGCTGATGCGGTGTTTCCATGCTGTGGTAGAAAGCTCACAGCTGGGGGATAGCTCTCCTCCTGGCTGTGGGTGATTTCCCTTGTCTTTCTGCCCCAGAAAGGAAGAGGTCTTTGATGGTGCACTTTCAAGTGTGAGGAAATATTAGCATCTTTGCTCTCTAAAATGGAGTCTTTGCTCTCTAAAAATTAATTTAATTTGATTATGCCATAAGTAGAAGGCCTCTGCTCTGCTGATAATTACAGATGCCTCTAAAAAACTGTAATTCCTTCAGTCTCTCGAGCTAAAGCACGCTCAGTGGCAGATCTATGCCAGCCACTTAAGGCTAAAGGGACAAGTTTTAGGTGAAATTAGCACATCCTCTTCATGGTATATTTCTTCTTGACAGCATATTCCTTAATGTTTGCATGCTTGTGTCTTGGGTATTTTTTTTTTCTCCCCAAGTGGTTCCTCCCCACTGAAGCAGTGGCTGTCATGGTATTAAAGGCAATTACAGTATGTTCCAACAGCCAGCTCTCCTTAATCACACACTGCCAACCCAGAGCTCCCAGCTGGGAAAAGCCTAGCTCTTGCTGGGTGAGATGTTTCACTTGAAGAATCCCAGGGATACTTTTTAAGGTTATTTCACCAAGCTTTCTGTAGTTAAATGAAGTAGATATCAAAAGTTTAAATAACCTTTTGGTCCTCCTTTCCTGTCAAATTTGGATTTCCCAATGGTTTAACTGAGGTCTTTCACATCTGTTGTGCAGTGGGCTGACCCTGTCTTTCAGAGGTGTTAACCCTTTCCAAGTCTTGATTTCAAATTAAAAGAATTGCCAGGTCACCCTGCCAGTGGATTTTGTGCTGTGTTTCTGAGTTCAGAGGCAGAGAGGTGAGTTGCTGAATTGTCCCAGCTCATTCTCCCTGGCAGCATCCCTGTGGCTTTGTTTGCAAGGCATCCCATGAGTAGGGTGGGCACTGGGGTGTGGCCAGTGGTCATTCGAGCTTGGGTTCCATCCGAAGGATCTGTGGAAAGGGAGAGAGCACTGGCAGCAGTGTCTTGATGGTCCAGACAGGTTCAGTCTTCTCTGATATGGCAATGGGCTGTACAGGAAAAGGAATAGCTGAGGTAATTTTGGCATGATTGGCTGGCTGAGCACAGAACTGTGGTGCAGTGTGAGCTTCGGGCTTGAAAACAGAGACAGATGAGAGCAGTTCTGAATGCAGCTTAACCAGAGAATCTCAGAATCCCAGGATGGTTCAGGTTGGAAGGTACCTCAGTGCATCATCTGGTCCAACCTCCCTGCTCCAGCAGGGTCATCCCAGAGCACAAGGCACAGGATTGTATCCAGATGGTTCTGGGATATCCCCAGAGAGAGACCCCACACCCTCTGTGGTCAGCCTGTTCCAGTGCTTGGTCACTGCACAGGAAAGAAGTTTTTCCTCATGCTCAGGTGGACCTTCAGTGCAGCAGTTCCTGCCCATTTTCTCCTGATGGGACCACTGAGAAGAGCCTGGCTCCATCCTCTTGGATCCTGCCTTTCTGCAGGAGGACACTGCTGGGGGACAGCAGGAGTCCTGGTACCCTTCCCTGTGGCATGGCATTGCCAAGCCCTCGCTTTTAGCCCCCACAGGCATTTAAAAGATCAGGTCCTTGCCTGGGATCTAGAATCAAATGGGAAAGACACAGATGAAGGCCATCCACCAGTCTGAATCTGCTCCAGTCAGGAATACTGCAATGTTTTTGAGCTAGCTTGAGTCTGGGGTCAGCAACTCTCCCCACTGAATTGGTCTCTGTGATTAGCCCTGACTCAGGTGAGCAATGTCAGACAGTGACACAGCAGCACGTTTTACCTCTCTGTTTTGTAATACAAGGTGATGTCTTGGCTGTTCCACGTGCAGAGGCTGCCTGTTGTACCTTCCATTTGGGTTTTTAAAATTATTTCTTCATTTCTGACTTAACCACTTCCAAACAAAACTGATGGTGTTCTACATCGCGTGGCAATGGCAGTGCATTGTTTTAATTGAAGCTCCTGCTATAAAAGCTTTTCAATAAATTAACAAAACCTTGAAAGTGATGAAGTGAATGGAGTAGCTGGTGCCACATTCCATATAAAACAAAGGTTTCTGAAAGCTAGGTAGAATGTTCTCAATGTCAGAAGCAAGGCTGATAGCAACGGGTGTTTTTTTTATTGGGCCAGTGGGTATAGCTGGAAAAAAAATCAACAAGCTTTCAGTTATGAAACACTTTTTCAGGTCTGAAGACTTCAGATTAAATTTCAGGCACTTTATAGTCTGGTACAGTAATATTTAAGTTAAAAAAGAAAGCCATAATGATTCCAATTAATTTAAATTTCCACTTAAAGCAGACGGGAGAGAGTAGTACATTTGGGGAACAATTTGCAATTCTTTTGCTGATGTATTACTTTGTAAATGGAGAGACTTTCAGGCATTTAGTGAGACCATTTATTCTTCAGGCAAAAAGCAATAAGAGGCAAAAACACAGAGAAGAAAACATGAATTCTGCAAATCCTCTGTGCCCGTGTTCTGTGTGGCTTTGTGCTGGGGATATGCAGGAACACAGGGTCTGTCACAAACAGGGCTGGCCAGAAGCCAAACATGAAGATTTTTGTATTTTTCATTGGAGCAAAAGCAAGACCTTCTGAAAATTGTCACTAAATAAAAAGAAATAGTTCTGCCTCTCTCCTCACCCCTCTTCAAACACAAACCTGAACAGCAGTAAGTTGTCCTGGCCTGGATTTAATTTCAGCAATTAAATGCAATTAAAGCTGAGCCCTTCCAATTATTTCAAATCCAAGAACTCTACATGCCAGACAGGACAGTGATGAAACAAAGATCGTTTTTATATCAATAATTTTCTTTTACTTCAAATATATTTATGTTTAGCCTTTTTGCAGTATGGCTATTCCTCCTATGGGGGCTCTGGGCTGGAAACCTTTGTTCCATCCCCCAGCTCATCCACTGAACAGCTCAATGACCCTGGGCAAGTGCTGCATGACCTCTCTGTGCCCTGCTGCTGGCCTCTGGCACAAGTGGCAGCTACGCAAATCCAACTTCCTCCAATGCAGGGAAAGGGGAGTGGTGGATTAGCACTGCATATTATTATTGATGATTGATTTTCTGCTCCAAGTTAAATCAGGCTGAAGAGCAGCTTGTGAAGTCTTTTGGCACTTTTCCCCCATTTCTGCAGTCTGCCCCAAGCTCAAACCTCCCTGCTGTCATCGGGAGGCTTTGAACTGTGCTTCCCTCCCCTGCCCAGGAGCAGATCCCTCTTAGGAGGTGCTGGGCGAAGTGGAGGCTGTTTTCTTCTTTTAATCGTCTCTAGTAAAATGCAGAGACAGTAACTCGTGTGCAGCGCAGAAGAGCCTGGATCAATTGGCAGTGCTGCCGACTGATGTTTCATTAGGCCACTGCCAATAGCAGATATCGATCCGGCGGCCGATCGATATAAGTTTGCAAGGACCCAGGCTGCCTGATGGAGTTGGGAGCTGTCCTGCTGAAGGGGGCACTGCCTGGCAGTGAGCACAGCACCCCTCAGCTGGGCTGGGCGGCAGTGGGCAGCTCCCTTCAGCTCTCGAGCCCTGGGGTATCCGGTGGTGATGTCCTGGCAGGATGTCCTGGTGGGGACAGCGTGGTCAGGGGCACCACGTGGCGCCACATGTCACCATCTCCTTACATCACTGGGGTTCTCTGGAAGTGTTGAGGTGCTCTGGTTGGGGTGGGTGGAGGCTGTTTTTGCTGGGATTCTCCTCCACATCTAGTGAAAGATTTTGGGTTTAATGGGCTTGGATTTTGGCCTTCTGCAGAGCTCCTCTTCCCCCCTCTGTTAGTACCTTCAGCTTCCCTTCTTGCAGGATTTCTGTGCTATGCAGAGAAGGAAATATCTGCAAAATGGGAAAAAAAAAATAAAAAGAAATCCCAGCATGAAAAATCTGGTCTTCTTTCTGACTTAATGCCAGACAAAGAAATAGGAAAAATACCTCCCTTCCTCTTTGGTCTCTAACAATTGTATCCATAAGGAAAAGAGAATGGGGAAGGAAAGATGAATATGTAATAATCTCCATCAAGAGCACATCTGCAATAGTTTGCTCTCCCACCCAGTGACCAATCCAGGTTGGATTTGTTTGCATGGGAGAGTTGGGGAGTGAAGGGAGCTGTGAGCTTGAATCCCAAAGTGGATAAACCTAAGCAGTGAGAGGGAACAGGGGTCCCCATGAGACGCTGCTCAGTCACAGTTACACTGCAGCAGTTACACCCAAATTGTTCTCTGCTCAATTTCCCCATGTTTAACCAGCTCTGTGTTATATACAGAAAACAAATCAGACTCTGATTCAATGTATTATTTCAGCTCCCTGGTCCAATTTAGTCTTTTTATTGAGTTCAGTGTAGGATTTAGGGTCCTGGAAAGGGATTAGGAGGCTAAAGCTGGGCTTCTGTGCTCCCAGATGTGACAGGAGCCCCACAGGAGTTTGTCTTTGGATCATGGTCACAGCGCACTCCCTTCTGAGGCCACACAGATCAATACTTCACTCTGCAATGGACTGAGCCTAAACAAGGCCAAGCACCAACAGACCCCGGTTGAAAACCACCATAAATTCATAAATAAAGTAGCCTTTCTGGTTTATAGATTGAAATAGTTTTCTATGTGGAAGGTGCATTTTGCTGACTTGGATAGTACGGGAGAAATCATTCTGAATCTGGCTGCTCTGCAACATGCTAAAGCATCTGCTGTTTGGTTAAAGCAAAGAAAACAGAATATATAGTGAGGGAAAAATGGGAAAAAACAGCAGATATAAATGATAGGTTCCAATTCCAGAGTCTCATTTAAAAACAGTGGCAAAGCTCCCCACTTCCATGATGCATTGTGCCCTTCAGCATCCCTTTCCAAGCAGAAAATCGGAGCCCAGCAGACATCAGATACAACAGATGAACCTGCAGCCACAGGAAATCCATGAGCTCTTTTCCGCTGGGGTACAAAAAGACAGAGGCATCTCTTGGCAGGTGCTCAGGCCTGGGTGGCTGAAAGAACAGAATTCCTGATTCAGGAGACTGAAGTAGGTGTCAGTAGGTGTTAGTGCCTTTAATCAATCGGGGATTGGTGTCTCAGGGGATGAGGACAGCACTTCATGTCGCACTGTACAACCCTAAATGTTTTAGGGCAGCTGTGCCTCGGGCTCTCAATCTTGAGAACCTGAGAACACCTCTGTACATCTCCTCAGTGACTCTTTTCTTAATGAACTGCCTCAGTTTTGGCACCAGGCCAGCACAGTGACCTCTCTCTGCTGTCAGCCGTGGATTTTAGTCTCTAGGTTGTAAATAGTTAGCAGCGATAGAGGCATTTCCAGTTAATTGGGGAAAGGAGGGCAGGGTTATTATCCTCTCTTACACTGGGGGAGATGGAGACGTGAAGAGCCAGTGATTTGTGCAGGACTTCCCACTTGGCTGAAGGTCAGGGCAGCAGGATAATCCATCCCCTTGAATCCCAGCCTGGTGCTCTGTGTGTTTGGCCACGATGCTCAGGGGATGTGACAAATGAGACTTGGATCTCTGCCTGCTCCTCTTCTCCTCCTTCTTCAATCCAGACATGTTTTAAATGAAATCAGCATGACTTCCGATCCATGTGAGGTATGGAGTAGATGGGTCAAACTCTGAGCCACTTTCTTGTTATTATTCATGCTTTTTCACAAATGCAGATCAGCCTAATTGGCTGCCAGCGTGCACAGATGTCTCTCTGTGAGAGTACTCAGGTGCTGTGAGGATTGATTGCAAACATGAAATGGAACCAGATTAAAATCTGACCTACAGTAATCAATTTCTAAGCCACAGGGCAAGCAGTAAAGAGAAGGTGGAATTTCTGGGCTTTGGAAATCAGTTATTGGCTGTTGTGCTGTTCTCAAGGGTCTCTCCCTCATTACCTGTCCTGATTTTTCTTTATATGAGCAACCTGGGGGACAAAGATTTTTTTTAAGTCTTCATAAAAGAACGAACCTCTTTCTTTTGCACATAAAATGCCATTAAATATCCCTTAAAAGGGCTTTTTCAACATCATGGAAATAATACTCATTTCCTTGAAGTGACATCACTTTGTTACTTGGATTGGAAATCTTCACATCTTTTACCAGTCAGGTCTATAGTTGCTCAGGAAGAATGTATGTGAATTCAGTTCCTCCAAAGCAAAATTAAAATGTGCTCGGTAGGAAACTTTTGCTGTAGCATGCTACCGTTTAAGTCAGGATCAATGGAAATTTGCAGAAAGGCTATTATTTACTGTTTCTTTCAAGCAGCCGGAAGACTAACCTACAGAAATCTTCTTTTCCTCCAAAATCCAGCATGAAAAACTGTTTAGTGAAACATCCCTATCCTGGAGATTAACTAATTGCTCAGCAGTCAGTCATCTTCACTGCCCAGCCAAGGACAGCGATTCCTTTCTCACATGCAGATGGAGCAGTGCTTTAACACAAAACAGTTCCTGGGACAGGAGGATTAAGGGGAATTTACTGGAGAGCAATTAAAAGAGTTGTTAGAGCAGTTTGTTTTTGAGGCTGAATTTCACATCAAAGCTAAGCCATCTGAGTGTAGAGAGCAGAAGAACAATAAAGCCATCATTTCAAACCATCTACTCTGTGTCCTCGGAGTGCAGATTAATAAAGTGAGCTAAGAGTTTATGGAGATTTGCAGGAGTAAATTAGGGGAAGCAGCCTAAATGGAGTTTGCATTTGGAAAGAGGTGCCCTGGCTTCTGGCTCTGTTGACTTTCAGATGCAGGGCAAATACAGATGAACCATGGATCTTCCATCAGGCTGGACAGCCTTCCCAAGCTCTGCTAGCCCAGATCCCAGGCCTCCAGTTTCTGCCTAGTTGCAAAAAGGAAGGCTTGTGTGGGGTCATTTCCTATTCATCCATTTCTGTCCAGTCCTTCATAGTTTAACTTTTATAATTCACATTTTAACTCATGTAAACAAAAAAGGAATATTTTTTAATATCGTGGAAGTTTTTTTTTTTAAAAAATCTGAAAAATAAGATTTAAAAGCATTTTAGCATCAGGTATTAGTAATGTCTTGGGAGCTCTTTGAAAAAAAAAGTCTGAAAAATAAGATTTAAAAGCATTTTAACATCAAGTATTAATAGTGAGTCATGTTCTCTGGGACCTGCCTAGATTCTAAAAACACTTTCGTTTTGGAGCAAGACTTTTCACCAAGGGTTGTACATCAGAAAATGGGCTTGACTGGCCTAGTTTTCAGAATCTCGAAAAAGAGGATCCCAGATATGCTCTGTTTTGACAACAAAGGCTCCCGGAGGGGACCAGTCCTCAAGGAGGGAGGGATGAAGCATCCTAGACCCCCCTGAGCCAATCGGAGCAATGGCCTGGGGAGGGTTTGCTGGGTTTGGGAATGGTGGGAGTGATCCCAGCAGGATCTGTCCTGCAGCATCCGGGAGGGGATGAGATTTGCAGTGCAGAGAGGTGGCTGTGCAGGAACTGACACATCTCAGGTGCTCTCCAGTTTCCTACGAGCTGTGGGGATGGCAGCTCTGTTCCCCTGACAGAAGGTTTTCTTCTGGTGGTTCACCCAATTGCTCTGTGCAGGCAAAACTCTGTTTTTTCACCAGCTCTCACTGAGAGCCACCAGTGCAGCAGGGTCTCCTGGGCAGTCATGGCTTGCCCTCCCTCTGCAGCTTTTCAAATAATAATGTTTGTCTGTAAGGACTGCCTGGTCCCTGGGGCTGTGGGGAATTCATCCCCGCCGGGAACTGGCCATACCCCAGCACGCTGGGGGGGAAATAAAAACAGCATCAGGGTGCAGAATACACAGAGAAAAACTTTACAGGAGGCTTTTCATACGATCTGCACCACACCCTGACATTTGCAGTGCCGGAGGTGGGGATTTGAATCCTCCACACCATCCACGGACTATGTCAGGCACGGAGCCCCTGTGCAGACAGGGGAGACAGGCAGGCAGCTCAGGGTACAGCTTGTCTGACCTGCTTTAACATCCAGCTGCAGGTGAAATGACTCACACCTTCCAAGTGCTTTTTTATTTCCCTCCTTCCGCTGTGCAGGGCTCCTGGAGGGTGAGTTCTGGTGTAGACAGAGGCTTTGTAGGTGAGCCCCGTTCCGAGTGTCTGTGCTCTGGAAATTGGGTGTGTTTTGTGGTTTGCTCTCAGGAGCAGGAGATAGCACACTTGTCTGTGCTGGGGTATCCTGTGTCTAAATCCTGGATCTGACACAAATCCTCCTTCCACAATAGCATGACAAAAATGTAAATTACTTTTGTACAATGCACTCCAAGATGTGAAAATTAATAGTATTTTTTGCGGATGTCTTTACAGAAATTTATGTTGTAACAGCCTTGTAGCATTATTTCCGAAGAAAATGAGATCTGTCTTATTGCAGTATTGGATATTGGTTATACCACCCAAAACTTTAAAATCCATTTGCCAGGTTCAGCTAAGCTGGTGTCATTTCAGGACAAGGAGGCAAGGAAAGGCAGCTCTCCTATTTCCAAAAAACCAAAAAAGCCTATATAAAAGGGTGCCAAGACCAACACACCTAGTGTGGACACTCTAATTCCCTATTTTCATGGGAATTAGACATTCCTGGAGGAGATGGAGCAGTCTAAATCCTTCTTGTGGGATCTGAAAGCTGGTGAAGGAGCTGCTGGGCTGGTCTCAGCCAGCTGCAAATGAGCTGCCAGCTCTGCAGTGTGGTCCAGGGAAGGGTGCATTTCCCTGAGATCCTGCCTCCATCACTTGGAAAGCTCCAGCTCACCTTGTCCCACCTGCTCCATCTGCAGTGCTTTTCAAGTGCAGCTGTGGATCTGTGCTGTCAGATGGGTCCAGGTTAAAAAGAGCCCTATATTTCTTCAGATTTATTAACGCAGTTCAGACCTGATGATCTTGAGGATTTTCTGATTCTGTGATTCTTATCTCACTGATCTCAGATGCCTTCTGAGATGTTGCTGGATTAAATAGGAACAAAAATACAGGGATCTGGACAAATACTTGGAGTTGTGAGTAACCAGATGCAAGGGAGATGGAGCTTTTTCGAGACATTGATGCAGACAAGATAGGTACCCCTGAAACAAACTTTTGGGCGGTGACCAGCCCTGACATCAGCCTGGTGTGTGCCTTAACGAGGGTGTCCTGTGGGTTGCTGAGTGGCTGTAGCTGTGGGGGCTGAAGTGTGGTATTTCTGCTGCAGGAATGTCCCATCAGCTGAGTCAAAGCTCTTCTCCCAGGACAGGGTCTCCCCTTGCTGCAGGACTCCAGCATTCCTTGCCCTTCGCTCCTATTTGTGGGATGCCACAGTTTGGGCATCCAGAGTTTATTAGACCCTGTGAAAATCTTTGCTTTTTGATGGTTTTGTGTGGCTCTCCTTCCCTTCCTTTCAGCCATGCACACACTGCATCCATCGCCATGACAACTGTGTGCCCTTCGGAGACACCACTGTCCCTTTCCCTGGATTTCTGGGGAGAGGAGCATTGAATGCCACTAACAACAGCTTGGGATGTTCAGGCCCAGGACAGGATGATCTCTGGTCAAACACCTGCCACTTTTTATGAACTTACTGTAATTCTTCAAGACTTTCACCAGTTCTTTAATCCCTTCACGTAGCTGCCTTGGAGTCACTTATTAAGGGATCTTTGTGTGGATTTTCTGTATGGAGCAAGGTCATGGAGGGATGATATTCACAGTACTGGTACAGAAAAAAGACAGCAGACAAGGGATGCATTTCAAAGCACCTGAAAAGGCCAGAGCTTTACTGATTAATTCAGCACGTGTGTCTCAGCCTTGAGCTGGCTCCCATTGCTGTTGCCCTCACCTGCACTTGGTTTTGGGGCTGGTTCCATGAGCTGGCACCTCACAGGAGCTGCTCCGGCAGGGACATGGCCATTGCCAGTATCTGGTAAGGTCCCCCTTTGGAAGGGACTGAGTTCACAATACCACAAGTTACCTCTTGGTATGGAAGGGAGGGAAAGGAGGCTGAGGTTGAGATCAAATGGAAAATCTCAAATTGCTGTTGTCTCCTCTGTGCCTGCCTCATAAATAACTCAAGTATTTCAGTCCCCATGGCTGCCTATCAGTTAACTTCTGTTTAATCTTTGCCAGATCAGTAATTAACATCACCTCTGTTGCCCCTTCTTCCCAAAATAAATACGCTAAGAAAAACCCAGGAACCTGGTCCCATCGGACAAAACCTGTGTCACATGGAATGGTCTTTCACAATCTGATCCATAAAGGGAATGAAGTCCTACGCTTAATGTCTGTCACATTAATGAAGTTAGAACTTGGTGTGAAACAGGAGTGTGGCTCTTTATTCCTTGAGATAAACTGTATAAACAGTTAATTCAGCTTCTTCTGATTAACTCTTGGAGCTTGTGTCTGTTCCTGGGACATATATTTGGGCAGGTCTATGTGTAACTTCTCTGAAAAAGCTCAGGGACAAATGACATAGCTCATCCAATCTAAGATTTCAAAATAATGCTCTCCCAATTTTCTGAGGAATGTCAGATTGCATGAGGTGTTTTTCTATTCCTATTTATAAATAGTTGGTAATAGTTATTGGACATTATTAGAATTAAATCTTCATGTAAACATTTGTAAATGTAAACACACTTTAGCTATTCTGGCTTAGTTTAAACCAGTGTGGAAGTGGATTAAATCCAAGTTCATGAAAAATCTCCTAATATGGAAAAAATTGGTATTGAAAAATATCTATTGCTCTGTTAGTGCTAGAATTCACATCTCATTTTTTCCTCAATTCTTTGTCTATGTGAGATCTTTATTTTCTTTTACTTTTACATATTCTACTGATCTCAAGTACTCCTGACCAAGACTAGATCCTTGCTGAGCCAGGGATCCTTGGTCTCGGCCAGAGTAGATTTGCACTATTTGATGTGGTGGCATTTGCCACCTTGGCCACCTGTGTCTTTCAGCTTTTCCCAAAGTGTTTGCTCTTTGCTGAATCCCAGCAGCACAAAGGCTCACACCCCTGGCCACTGGGCTTGACCCATCCAGGTGACATCTGGCCAAGTGGTTCTGGGGCAAAAAGCTCTGTAGTCATTTCCTGACTTTCATAAGGACCCTCTTGAGGAGTCTGAGGTACAGGCGGTGTCAGATTAGAGAGGTTTTGGCTTTTCTTCTGCCAAATCCAGCAGTAGCTGTCACTGGTGATTACACTCTGTGCAGGGAGATAACCTCTGTGTGGAGAAGGTTTGAAATGAGTCTAGAAAAGGGAGAAAAGAACGAGATTGGACTGGGGGGAAAAGGGAGGTGAGGGTAGTTTTCAGTGAAGTGCAAGCTTTTGGAGAGGAATCAAGAGCTGCTGCTGTGGTCTTTGTTGCTGTCATTCTGGTCTTTATAAACATCCAGCAGGACAGGAGTTGTCAAAGTTACCTCGTGCCTTTCCCAGTGGCACATCCAGGGCCGTGCTGCAGGACAGCAGGGCGCTCAGGCTGGGAAAGATTCATGGCCAGAAAGCAGGGGAATCATAGAAACATGAAATGGTTTGGGTTGGAAGGGACCTTAAAGACCATCCTGTTCCAATGCCCCGCCATGCACAGGGACACTCCCCCCAGACCAGGTTGCTCAGAGCCCAGTCCAACCTGGCCTTGAACACTTCCAGGGATGGATCATCCACAGCTTCTCTGGGCACCCTGTGCCAGTGCCTCAGCACCCTCAGAGGGAAGAAATTCTTCCTAGCATCCCATCTAAACCTACTCTCATTTTAAAGCCATTCCCCCTTGTCCTGTCGTCACACAGCCTTGCAAAGCGTTGGGTGGAGGATGTTTTCCCCACTGCCGGTGTTTCTTGGGACGCAGCACAGAGCAGAGCAGCGCAGCCAAACAGCGACACAGGCAGAGGAGCCAGCCCTGTCCCCTGAGACACACCCTGGGGACACGTCCTTGCAGCTGGTTGCTTTCACTCTGCCAGAGGTGCTGCGCTGCCCTCCGCGGAGAGAGAGGCGCAAACAAAACACCTCACACAGCTCACCTTCCAAATCTGCCTTTAGACACCGTGGCTTCAATTAAATGTAATCACTCAATTTTGAGTCGAGGGCAACTTCTCTTGCAGTTATTTGCTCTCCCCAGTGGCCTGAGAGAGGGAGAGTAGCTCCATGAGGGCAGCTGCTAATGAAAGGGAGCCTCCAAATGAGGGGACATGTCACTGCATCTCGGTCAGAGGAGTGACATGAAAGTAACTTCCATGGTTGTCCCTTGTTTTTGTTTGTATTTTTTTAACTGGGCTTCTAATAAGCATGTAAGCCAAATTATTATAAGCAGCTGCAGCTATCAGCAGCAGGCGAGGATATATTTACTGCATTTGAAAGCTCTCTAATGAGGCTTTGAAGTCCAGCTCATCCCAGATTCATGCAGCGAAGGATCTGTAGCCATCGTGGCACTTCTCTGCTGACTTCTGAAGATGTGAGACTTGAAAGTAAATAGATACTAAAATATGGATACTCAAATTGATATTTCAAAACCTGCAGCTGACTGTCACAGGGTTTTATTTGTGTATTTCAAGGGCTTTGTTTTTTTACCACACTATCCCTTCATAGTCCATATTTGTATTTTTGTATTTAATCATAGGCTGGCTACTTTTCACAGTGTATTCAGCCACAGAACCAGTTTCCCTACCCTGCCTCAGTCCCACATTCAAGAAAACTGGATGAACCTAAAAATAATAATAATGAAAAAAATATGAGTAACATGCAGAAAATCAACAAAAAGGTTTTTCTCTGTGGATCCTCCCCCAGCTTGAGGCTCAAATTCCTTTTTCTGTAGCAGCCTGAGATGTGCTGCAGGGGGAAATAGCTCAGCATTAAATGGCATGGCATGATGAGATGGTGGATATTGCTGGGTTTTATAGCCACACTGCCCTGTTCCGCTGCTTCTACATGGTGCTCTCAGTTCACCTACACATATTAGACATATTTTGCAGTAAACACTTTTAAAATGTGTGAAGCCACACATGTGGCCCATGGGGAATCTAATTGCACCCTCCAGCCACTCCTATAAAACCCTAACCCTCACCCTAACAGTAAGCAAAACTAAAAAGTATTGAGCACATTGGGATTTTCCAGCCTCTGGAAGGGTGTGTACACTGAACTAATCTTACAGCTGTGTAGTCTCCACTGAATTACTGTTTCCTTTTGATGTGTACTAAAGATAGTGATGGAGCAGGTATGAGTGTGTGTAATGGGTAGGTTGGCATCACAGTATTTGGGTTCTTTTTCGACTGCTTTCTTCTCTTTGTTCAGTGTCTTTCCTTCTGTTGGTGTCGGGATATTTTTAGTTCTTCAGGTAGAAGTATCTCCTGCATCAAGAAGGGTAGAACCCACTTTTAATGTATCCTTTTAAGAAAGTGTGTGTGTATGAATCCTATCTGTAGTGGTTAACCTTCAGGTTACTGTGTCCTGATCAGCTCCATCTGAATTCAGTACAAAAAATTAAGGTGGAAAGGAAGATGAAAATTAAGAATTAGGATAGAAATGGCTGTTCTCAAGACTGTTTCCCCATCTCAGACTAATATTTGCCATATGGGATGTACTTTGTGTTCTGACTCTGCTGTGGATCTGTCCCTCGCAGATCATCTTCCGCAAGATCAGCGATGTCAAGAAGGAGGAAGAGGAGCGCCTGCGGCAGAAGAACGAGGTGACGCTGAGCATCCCCGTGGACCACCCCGTGCGGAAACTCTTCCAGAAGTTCAAGCAGCAAAAGGAGATGCGCAACCAAGGCTCGAGCCACATCGACCCGGAGCGGAACCAGCTGCAGGTGGAAAGCAGGAGCGTGCAGAACGGGGCCTCCATCACGGGCACCAGCGTGGTCACCGTGTCCCAGATCACCCCCATCCAGACCACCCTGGCCTACATGAAAACCAGCGAGGCCGTGAAGCCCAACAACCGCGACGCCATGGAGCTCAAGCCGAACGGCAACGGAGACCAGAAATGTCTCAAAGTGAACAGCCCCATGCGGATGAAAAACGGGAACGGGAAGGGGTGGCTTCGGCTGAAGAACACGATGGGGACCCACGAGGAGAAGAAAGAGGACTGGAACAACGTCACAAAGGCCGAGTCCATGGGGTTGCTGTCCGACGACCCCAAGTCCAATGACTCGGAGAACGGTGTAAATAAAAACCCGCTGAGGAAAACAGACTCTTGTGACAGTGGAATAACAAAAAGTGACCTTCGCTTGGATAAAGCTGGTGAGACTCGCAGCCCCCTGGAGCACAGCCCCATCCAGGCGGATGCTAGGTGTCCTTTCTACCCCATTCCTGAGCAGGCCTTACAAACCACGCTGCAGGAAGTCAAGCACGAACTCAAAGAAGATATCCAGCTGCTAAGCAGTAGGATGACTGCCCTTGAGAAGCAGGTGGCAGAAATTTTAAAAATATTGTCTGAAAAGAACGTATCCCAGCTCTCTTCCCCCAAGTCTCATTTATCACCCCAATCCCCTCCCCAGATATCCTGTCAGGATATTTTTAGTGTTTCAAGGCCTGCATCACCTGAATCTGAAAAAGATGAAATCCACTTTTAGCATATACCTATGTGTATATATGTATACAGTATATATGCAGAGGTGTATATATACCTTTATACATATATATATATGTGTGTGTATACGGTAAATATATATACATATATATTTTCACTTGCATCCAATATGACTTGAACACACCAAGGATTTTGATATGTAAATATTGCATGTCCAGCTGGATTCTGGCCTGCCAAAGAAAGCAATTAATAACATAGATATTGCTTGTATAATATGCAGTTGACTGCATGCACACTTTACATTTATTTATAATCTCTATTATGTAATAAAAGAATGACTTTTGTTTAACAAAGGCAATGTACTATTTAAAGAATCAGGGTCTAACCTGCCAATATTGCCATGACAGTTTTGATCTCAGGCTGGGTGAATTGAGCTTTTATTTCCTCACTGTCTTTTCTGCCGAGTTAAACAGTAGATTACTATGATGTGAAGGACACGTTCAGACTCCTGTTAATATTGTTCCCTGGTACCATTCCACGACAATATACTGTATATTTGGTGATGAATTCCCCTACTCCTCCTAAAGGGAGGGCTCAGCTCAGTGGGCAGGGAAGGGCACCGTGCCTGGTGCTAGGGTGGATCACTGGAATTTATTTGTGTGGGTATTGTGCATGCACAGCCTTTTATTTCAAGTATCCTCCTGCTCTTTTAACATCGTAAGTAAGAAATAATAATAATAAGAATAATAATGGTGATTTATGTAACAAAATGAAACTAACAGAAACTCTCTCAGTTGCACTCCCTGAGTGTTTGGGGGTAACTTCTTTCTTGAAAGCCTCCTTTTACTGATGCCATTTTTACTGAACTGTTAGAGTAACATTATGTAAATTCTCTTTGCAGCACTCAGTGGTGGTGTCCGGTTCTGTCAGTATCTTCATTAGCATGTCCCATTTTTGTAGGGTTGAGGTTGCTCTCCCCCTGTCCCCCTTATTGCCCCTGGCAGAAAGACTTTGCATGAGGTCAGAGCAAGGGAGGGAACACTCGTAGTTCAGCTTCTTGGGAACCACATGAGCAGGTTTGAAAGCCTGAAGTTAAAAGGCTGTGGTTAAACCCCCTCCACTCTCTTTCATGAGGACATTTATCAGTCTGCAGCTGCCTTTAGAAAGGGAGAAAATAACAGGTCAGGATGAAATTCTCTTTAGTCCAAGGTGCTCGGATGGTAATATGTGGGTGGGAGTGTTCTGGGTGTGCTGGGGAGATGGAGTCCTCCCCGGAGCGCTGCTGTGCCTTGGGCTCGTGGAAGGTTTGGTGCATGGAGGGGGCACATTTCAGGAGCAGGCTAGCAGTGCCCACAGAGCCAGGTCCCACACGTACTGAGCCCCTCAGGGCTGTGTCAGAGGCTCAGACCACCTCTTGGGTGACTCCCATCGGCATCTCCCAGTCTTGGGCCATGCTCAGACCCCCATCTCCACCTCGTGGGCTGGAGCAGTGTTCTCAAGGCACTGCTGGCTTTGCATGGCTGCAGCAGGGATCCTGTTTGATCTCCTGTTTGGAGCTGAGCTTTTGGGCTCTGCCTGGGTCTGCCTGCCCCTGGTTGTGGTGACGTTTTTGCCTCTCCATTTCCACTGGTTTGAATCCAGGTACATGAGATGCATGGCAGAAATTGCCACTGCAGCTTCAGAGCTGTTACCTGGTGTGGCCTGAGGCCAGCCCAGGAGAGCACAGTGGCTCCTTCAGAGAAGGATTCCCCCTGCCTCCGACTTCAATGCCCTCTTGCATCGAGATGCCATGTTTTCAAAAGTGCCTGGAGTAAAACGTGTGTGTACCACAAGGCATCACTATGAATCAGGTATATCAAATACATGGTTATAATTAGTGAGCATCCTAACCACACACCAGTATTAGATCCATTTTTTAACATTAGAAAACTAGACGAAGCTAAATCGCTTCCTAAAAAGCTAACGAAGTCCCTAAAACCCAAACAAACCATCATTTGCAGTAGTGGCAATTAGGAACCTATGTCTTAGGGTGAACATATCTTCGACTCTGAAATCCAAACCCATAAACCTCCAAAAGCTCATAAGAAAGCCAAAGAAGTCATTGCTTCTGCTGTGTCAACTCATGGAGGCTTTTTGGGTGATGATAGTTTTTTTGTCCTATTTCTGCCCCTTTCTTTAGGAAATTGAAGATTAAAAAATTGTAAAAATAAAAAAAGGGGAGAATAAAAAGAAAGAATACAAAGCCACAGTAAGGGACAGCTCTTCCCGAAGCCTGGTGATCAGACCAGCTGCTCATTTTAGCTCTCCACAGCTGCGCTTGCCTCTGTCAAAATTTTCAGCTGTATTTTGCAGCTGCTATTCTGACACAAGTGCAAATCTATGACTTTGCAGCCGTGGTTTGGACTGTGAGAACAAACTGCACCTGCAGAACAATGGGACCTTTCATGTCCTGTTGTAAATCCCACCCTGGGACTCTGAAAGAGTGGGGGAATTATGGGGTTAGGGAGTTACAGGGTTGCTGCAGGGTGTTTGGAGTCTGCACAGACCTTGTGGGTTCAGTTCAAGTGCCAAGATATCAAGTGTTGAATGTTCTTGCCTGACTTGGTCTGCTGGTTAAGACAGACACACGGCCACTGCCCAGGGCTGCCTAGTGAATAGCTGAGTCACACAGGCTGTCTGGGGCCAGATTTTGTTAAAATTCCTGGAATGCACGAACCTGCCATGAAGTGATGCTGCAAAAGAGACAGCAGGATAATGGGGGTTGGCTTTGTTAGAAAACTTTAGCTTAATGGCATTTCTCTGCCTGTGTGACAGACTGCTTTTCTTTCTCTACAGCTGATATTAATTCTAGGTAGAACTGCATGGCATGCGAAGGGATCTCTGTTTAGGTTTATCTTGCAAGTCAGGTGTAACTTTGTGCCACTTTACAATGAGAGAATGTGTTAACAGGATTAGTCTGACCTTGAAAATCATTTGGGCGGGCCCAGAATGTCTATTACTGCTCAAGTGCAGCTTGAGTGGTTCAAATGTGTAGTGGCTAAATAGTGTAAAATACCAAGTTCATGAAACAAATACAGTGTTTCCAGATCTATTTCTAATGCTGCTTTGACTCTGATATTCCAAGATTGTCCATTGCAAGTTCAGTGGAACCTTGCAGTGATGGGTGTCCTGCAGGCACGATCAGTGCAGCCTGAGCAGAGCTGTCCCAGGCTCTGTGTGCTGGGGGGGCAATTTGTGGGGCTGACTCTGGCTGGTGCAATCCTGAAGGACTTTGCCTCCAAAATCTGCGTTGAGAGCGTTACTCGCTGTTTCATGGAGCTGTTAGTGGCTCGTCTCTCCCGTCCCCTCGCGTTGTGCATGATGTGGTGAGTGGGGCGTTCCTCCTCTGTAGAAAAGCATGAGCCACAGTCCTGTAGCTCAGGCTGGGCTGAAAGCCACCACCTGTAGTCATTAAGTGCAATAAGGACACAAAGGTGTCACTTCCACCCAAGCCAGCGCTCAAGCAGCGACACACGGCACAGAGGGAGCTCTCGGCTGCATGCTTTCCTTTCCTGTCCTTGAAGAGCTCAAAACATGTACAGATGTTCCCGCCAGATGTTGGGAACAGCATTCTTAGCACTTACCCTGTGCTTTGTGTGTTCAAAGCATTTTTCCTGCACACCAGTGGATTTTATCTTTCCGGACTTTGGAATAGAAATAAAATGTGTACAGAGAAGTGAACGCTTTCCAAAGCAAATGAACTAGAGTACTTTTTATAGCTTTTTTTGGTGTAATGTTGCATATACAAGATAGAACAGCACTTCAGGATAATTACTGGGAAAAAAAATTGTTGTAGTGAGGTTTCAGTTCTTCTGAATTTGTATTTGTAAATCCTTTTTTTCCCATTTTTCTGTCTTTACCAGGGCACGGGGGTTAGAGCAGAGCTGATTCTGGAAGCGACAAACTTAAGCTTTGTCCATTTTTCTTTTCCCTGTTCTGCAGAAGTAGCACAACTGTAGGGGCTCGATGCTGCTGGCACCAAAGGTTGGGCTCATTGCTAGACTCGAGTTCAGTCTTCATTTACCACCACGTGGAGAGTAACCCTGTTGCACAGGTGTGACCTGAAGGTTGAATCTGATAGTCTTATTGGACTTTATGGTGTATTTTGAATCTCAGGACAGTTTCAGAGGACTGGCAGCTGCAGAAATAACGTTGTACTCTTTGCAAAGCCGAGAGCAGTCGCTCTGGAAGTAAGTGAGATCGTTCCACAGACGTCATTGTTTGCATGGGTCAGAAAACAGATGTTGTGCTCATGAAATAGCTTAGAGGCTTTTTGGG
This sequence comes from Acanthornis magna, assembly GCA_036785705.1. NCBI lineage: Eukaryota > Metazoa > Chordata > Aves > Passeriformes > Acanthizidae > Acanthornis > Acanthornis magna. The sequence goes on from JAWUZG010000097.1 coordinate 1,256,549, forward strand.
GAAAAAGACGTCCTGAACTGGAAGGGAAAATAAAAAAGCTGAAGGTTTAATATGGAATTTGGGAGTGAGGACATAGAGGGATATATTGTGAGAAACTGACACTTTTTTCCTTGGATTTTGAGCATTTAGGAAACCCAGGCCTATCTTTTTGGATGTCAGAATTGGACAGATTGTTTCTTAAAATAAATAATTTTTCCCTTAGTGAGGTGGCATGAGTGATACCTTTTTTTTTAAAAAAAAAAAAGTTCAAATACCATTTTCCTAGAGAAGAGGGTTTGGCTGAGTTTTGTTAATGTTGCTCTTATTAGGCTGTAGGAGAAAAAGTTTGATCCATCTAGATTTCCATGTCTGGAAAGATTTTTTATAATTCACCCTTTAGTTTTTTTGTACGAATAGATAACAGAATTTCTATGTGTTTTATTTGGCTTAATAGGCTATTGTGCATTTCCAAATGAAATACATTCCTAAAGCAAAGTGCTGAATGGAGCTAAAGTTGACAAAAAGTCCACATTTTTTTCTGGCAGAAAAGCAGTGAATGTTCTTACTGACATAAAGAATATTGTGCAAAGATCAGCTCTGTGATATCTAACAGATGACAAACAAACTAAAATCATCCTTACTGAGGGTGCATTTAGTTAGGCAGAAAATTGACCTTGTAGTGCACAGTGGGACAAGAAGGCACATATTGATTTTGAATACTCAAATGGCAGAAGCATTCGAAAAGGGCTTGACCAGGCCATGCTGAATAAATTGTATTTATTTATTATATTATGTTCGTCAGCCTCCTGATCCATGGCAGGTGGAACCAGGAATCTGGGGCAGTATTCTCACAAACCTTTTTATCTGTTTTCTACAAAGCAGAGAAGTGCTTTTCTTCATTATTTCCTTCTTGGAGATGCAGGCTTGCTTGGCCCACAGTCTGAGACTGCTGGTGTGCACCAACTCTGTCTCTGGCTGTCAGCCACAAACACATCAATTAGCCTTAATTAAAAGCCCTATAAAAAAGGATTTTGTACTAGGTTGGGCTCAGCCCTCCCTGCTCCAATGACATGACTCTGTTGTGTAGTTCAGAGCAGATTCAGTTCAGACTAGAGCAATGGCAGAGAATATTTCTGCCTGTCTGCAGAGGATGTATGGACATGCCATATGGATCTATACCTACCCATTTGGAATGGGGAGTCAGGTCTGGCTCATTTCAGACAGGTGTTTGAGACAGGTGGGATAAATCCTGCTCCGGAGGTGCCAGTCTCTCATCATTCACTGCAGAGTAATAACTTCCGATTAGACACTTGATTTGTAGACTGCTAGAGGGTAAATGAAATTAATCCAACCCATGATTCAAGCTCTCAGCCTGATCCTGTTTGTATAAAAAGGTGGCTCTAAAAGGGTCTGCTTGCCACCTTGCCAGCACAGAAGCACTTTCCCGTAGTTGTGACTAACAGTAGGGGAACACTGAAATGTCTCAGCATGCAGCCAGAAACAAAGTGTTCACATCCTAAATTGTTAATGAGATCTCCATAAATACACTCAGATCCTCAGTTCTTGCCTTGTGGTGGTCGTATTTTTAACTTTTCACCCCAATACCACGACAGGGTGTTCCATGAACCCTCATTTTCACAGGTGTAGAACAGCTGAGGTGCTCTTCATTGTGGTGGGCAATGCCACGGCACAGAGGGGCACCACCAGTCAATTTTTGGGCAGTGGAAGGCTGCCACCTATTTGGGATCTTTGGCTGCTCTGGAGTATTTAGGATGATAGGAGTTTTTCCACTGAGCTGTGTCATGCAGTGGCCAGAGGCCAAGGCTTGGAAATCCAGCAAAGGGAAATGTTGTAGGGAAGAGCTTCCAAGGCACACAGAGGTGGTGGTGGCAGCCACAGCAGAGCCCTGGCTCTGTGCTAGCAATGGGAGGAGAGAGGGGAGAGGGAGGAGAAGGTTGTAAAGGATGGTGTCCAAAAATGGTGATGACATTCCACTGAAGTCACTATTGACTTCTCCCTGCAGAGTGGCTGCTTGGGTCTCCATAATTTATTTATTTGGAAGTCGGCAGGTTCCTCTTCCTTCAGGTGGTGTGTAAGGATGAGGCTGGCAGTCTTCTCTGGGGTGACAGCTGTGGGACGGGGAAAGGCTGTTAGAGGACACCCAAATGTGGGCTTCAGAAGAGCCAAAGCTCTTCCAGATTCCCAAAAAGCTGTTGGAAAGGGGCATATAGTATCCAAATTATGTAGTGTCAATATATGGACTCTGTATTTGCAGCTGGCCCTGCTATGAACAGAGGGGTTGGACCATGTGATTTCCAAAAGGTCCCAAGTTATGTTGTTTTATCATCCGGTGATTCTGTAGATTTTAATAGCACAAACAGGAGGTAAAATCTGAAGGTTCTTAGTTATGTCCTATTTTTTCGCTGGTTTTCAGTTTAAATACCATGCTGAGGAACACGTTGCCAATTTTTAAGATAATAGCTGTAAGAGCCAATACTCCTCAAACAGACAGCAGAGAAATCTGGCATATTCTAAAACTATGGCATATAAATAAATTAAGCCTTTCGTCGGGCATCAGCTAAAATCCACACTTGGTGCCAAACACTGACAATAATGTCTCGGTGACTGTGCAGTTTCTGGAAGCAGTGGGCTGATATGGATACATCAACAACACCCACACCCTCTTCCAGCCTCTTCCCCAGCCCAGTGAGAGGTGATGGCAGTGTCTGAAAATGCCATCAAAATATCAGTAGCATTTGAGCTGGTTTTCAGTGCTGCCCAGGCAGACATGCACATCCAGGGCTGTAGGAAACGTGTTGGTTTCCCATCAGTGGCTGGATCTGGAGGTGATTCTCATTCCTCTGCATTCAGCCTCCTCCTCTCCCAGGGTGTGGACACCATTGTTGTAAAGGGTCTGGGCACATCCATGGGCCCTGTGCACATCCCTAGGCTCTGCCCAAGCCCCATTCCCAGCCTTATTCCCTGCTCATCCAGGCACATCCAAAGGTTCACACCTGGCCCTATTAGATTTAACAGAGAAGCTGTTTTTTCCAGGCTCTGTAACCTCCTCAGTCTCTATGATGGCTCACGGGCTTACTCCCAAAATCCTTTCAAAATCTGTGGCTTAGCAACAAGTCTCCAAATTAAGGAGGAATAGCCTTCTGCCATTCTCAGGACGTTATTTTATTAAACAAACCTTTGGTTTTATTTTAGTTGTGGCCCTTTTGTACACCCTTGAGCAGTACAGTATTCCGTAGAATGGCAGGGATTGGGGCATTTGTGGGTTTTAATGAGCCAGTTTGGGAAGGGGAACTCAAGAGAGACAGCAGCTTCTGCCATGTGCGTGACCATTCCTTCGTTTCCTTCTCCAGTTACACTTTGGGTGAACTTCACCCCCAGCAGCAACTTGAACCAGTGCCACGTAGTGATAGTAAAAGTTCTCTCTATTTCCTCAGGCAGACCTAGTGCTCTGTTCTGCATCTCCATGTGTCCTGTGCCAAGGCATGTGGGCACCTTCTTGGTTTCAGAAGAATTTCCTGAGGTGTTGCACCTCTTTTCTCTGGCACCACTTTGTTTTCCTAGAAAAAGAAAAGGGAAAAAAGCACTTTCTGACTGATTCACTCGCATCCATGGCTGCTGCCAGGACCATTAGTTGGAGGTCACAGTTCAGTTTGTAAATTGGGTGTCTTATCTGAGCTCTCACGGAAAAAGGCATTTTTTTTCTAAAGGAAAACAAAATTTCTGCTCTGCTTCTAATTAGTCCTCTGTTGTCCCTGCAGGATTAATTACTGCCTTCTTCACTCGAATCATCAAATGCTGTTTGGCAACAGCTTCTTTTTTTATTTTTTTTAAGGTATAATTAGGAGTCTTGGCATTACAAACAAGCTCAGTCAGGTTTTACCTTAAAATTACAGAGCTGAAATGTCACCTAAACTAGTAGTTTCAACCCAGCTTTTGAACACAAACAGCCCCATTGCACTCAGTGCATGTTCAGAGCTCATCCCTTTGGGGTCATCAGTGTGAACATCCTTGTTCCGAAATCAATCACAGAAAAGGTTTTATTCTGCAGGGTCCTCCCACAATCAGACTTTCAGAGAAGGATTATGGGTGCAAGGATGCAATGGCACCTCCCAGCTCTTCCTACTGCCTGTTGATGGTCTGTGGATTCCCAGCCACATCTCTTTTCTATTTAAAGGAAGGGCCGAGGGCCACCAACTGCCTCGTTCTATAAAATAGGAAATTCAATTTATCAGGTGGGAGAGGCAGTAGCTAGCAATAAGGCAGGATTTGGGGTTTTTAAATCTGCCTGGTGGGAATTGGGCAAGCTACCAGAAAGACAATAAAGGATTTATCTGGCAATGCATGCCAAAGGAAAGCTAAATCTGTGAGCAGGACAATTTATTGATACCAGTGGAAAAGCTCATTAGCGCTGAAGTGCAAAGCAGGTCTGTAAATGTACCTTTCAGCTGTCCCAATAAAATTCCTGTACTCAGACAAGGGGAGCTGTGCCTTGTTTCTGTGGAGTGTAGAAATGGCTAATGAGCTTTCCCAGAAAACTTGCACATAATATGTGTTTTCTCAAATGTAATAGTTGGCACTATTTCACTGACCTCAGTGTCAGCCTCCCCCTGCCATTGGTTTCACAGTGACTCAGAGCTGCCCCTAAAGCTGATCCTGCAGCATTTCTCCTAGGGCAGGTCTGTTCCCCCCATTACTTGTCACTGATTGTCGATTATTTGCTCTTTAGGAGATCTGTGGCGCTGTAAGGGATGTGGGACACCCCAACAAAGCTGCAGTGGAGCTAAAGGTTCACCATATTTTGTCTGGAAAACATGCCAGCCATAAAAATACTCTTGCTAGCTGTTTAAAGCTCCAATGCCTTATCAGCACAGTTTATGTAACAAAATCCCATTAGTACTGCAAACCATTCTCACATGAATTAGGACATGATATGCTGCATAAACCTTACATACCTACTGACTGTTCTCATGCATGGAGACTTGGCTGGGCTTTTATGTGCAGGTGTAGCTGTGTATCTTGGGTTAATTTCTGTGTTTTGAAAGCTACTTAATATGAAGCAGAATATTTTCCACAATGAAATGCAGTGTTTCCCTTCTTGTTTGTTTGTATCTTTTCTTTCTCCTTCCTTCCTCCCTTGTTTTCTTGCCTAGATCATTAGGCTAGCAAATTGTAGAAATGGGAAGATTGATTAAGTGATGTTGCATCAGCAGATTTAATGAGATAATGATCTGTTTTGCTATTTGTGTTCAGAAGGAATAATATGCTAATAAGAGTTGTAGCGAGAGCTGATTTTTTAATGTCCTGCTTAAACACCAGCCAGTGACTGAGTGGTTCAGTAAAGTGGTCTCAGCAGATCTTCTAAATTGTGTTCTCTGTTTTGGAGGTAAATATTTCCAAGCTTCGAGCATCTTGTGTAAATATTCTTACTAAGGTCAGTGGAAATCTTTCCATTAATTTCTCTAACCCAGTTCTCGCAGAGGGACCAGGACGCTGAGTCCCAGCGTGGGCTGAGCTTTCTCAAAACCAAGAACTGCGGGTACTAGAATTTTAATTTCAGGCCCTTGTCTAATGCAAATGGGTCCAAGATTTCATGCCCTACTAAATGCTGCATACTGAATGCAGAAATGTAGACAATGTGTTGGAAGATTGGGACAGCAAGGTGAATTGCCATAAGAATCAGCTGAACCGATCAGGGAAAGGGCACTTTTTAATTAACACGTATTTGAATCCAAAAGACACATTCTTGGTGTCTGAACTGTCAGTAATTTCCATCCAAAGTAGCTGCTCAAAATTCATTACTGTCTAGAATATCCTTGCACAAGCCAGATATGTACATAAGCTGTGCAAACTCTCTCTGGGGAGAAGCACAGTTAAAAATAAAACTATTATTGCTACCACAGAGAGACAGAGATGATGACAAAGACAAGAGGTTGAGCGCCAGGTGCTGTGAGGCTGAATTCTGCCGTGCAGCCCAACATCTGAGCATTGCTGATCCAGCTGTGGGCAGATGTGCTGGGCTTTGGAGTCCTGTTGGTGCCCACACCTGGAGCAGAGCAGGGCAGGGCAGGGCAGGGCAGGGCAGGGGCAGCTCATGAAGGTTCATGAAGTGCAGCCCCCGCCCCAGACCAGGCTCTGAAGGCTCAAGTTCTGCTTGGTGAGGGTCACAGGAGCTTTGGCGTGGGTTTTAGGACTCCTCCCCTGCCACCCCCATGCCTTTGATATGCTTATGAGTTCCCACACATTTAGGCAGCTAGTCATCCCTAAACGAAGGGAAATCTAGGGAATTTCTGCTGGGAGGAAGGAGGGACAAGGGGTGGGCATGATCTCGCCTGTGTCTGTGCACCCTCAGCTTTGCAGTGGTGTCTGGTGAGGTATCCTGGTAGGAGCATGCTCACAGAATTCTCACAATTAGTGGCAGGGGGAGATGATTTTTTAATGAATTGTCATCGCAGGGGACCTCATTACAGTCAAAACATTGCACTGTTTTTCTAGGGTTTTTTTCTTAGGCTTCCCCCCTCACCCGAAATGACAGCTGAAAACTGAACTGAGCAGGAGCTGCTGTACAAGCCTGCACAGCGAGGCTGAACCTAAAAACCCAGCCTGCCCTCGCAAGGTACCCATGGGGCTGTGTTGAGACCCAACCTCAGCATAACCTACCTTCTATTTATTTTTTTTTTTCCTGCTGAAATGCCAATGTGCATTTTTTTCCTTTCCTTGTATCTCCAGCCCAGCACTCCCCAGCCCACATTTGTGCTGTGGTATCTCTCTCTCCACCCCTAAGCACCTAACAGGGACTAACCCCTGGTGTGTGGGAATCTTTCCACTAACATTAGCAAGACTTCCAAAGCATAATGAGCTTTAAATCCTCCTCCTTTTTTTTTTTTCTTTTTTTTTTTTTCCCTGAGGTCCTTACTTTGTGAGTTCAAATTTCAAGGTGTCCCATTAGCTGAAAAAGCACCAGCTGCTATAATCACATTTGTGCAAACCTCACAGAGAAGTTGGGCAAAACAACTGTTTTTAAAAGCTCATGTTGGAAAACCCAATCTACAGAGTGACTGCGGCTTTTGAATGTATGAGATTCACAGACACTGGACTGTGGGGAGGAAAAGTATTTTGAGAAAACTTTTTTTTGCAAGGAAGAAATTAGGGGAAAGGGTTATTGCTCGGGTGATGTTTCTTTTGTTACTACTTGCTGCTCTTTGTACACTAGCCAATGCAAATGACATTCGTGTTCCCAACAATATTTTTGAACAGCCCAGCTATCTTTTTTGCTGTTGTTAATATACTGAGGATTTGGGAGGATTTTAAATGCCTCTGCCTTTCAGGATTATTTCTACAAAAGCAATTTAGAACTGTATTTTGACAGCAGGAAGCTTATAAAAACCTAGAGAAAAAAAAATTAAAAAAAAAATAAAGCATTTGAAACTGAACAGCTATGAAAGGAATGCACCTCTGCTACCATATCCGAAAGCTGCAAAGCAATCACGAATTACATCAAGGAAGGACCATCTTTGTACTGAAAATCACACATCAGTTTGTACAGAGTGGATGCTCCCTTGGCCACGGGTGTGACTGCCCAGGAGGAATGCGTGGGGACACTTTTGTTGATCGTGACTCTCCTGTCGCCTTTGGATGTTGCTGTGTGTGGTCGGTTGAGATTGGTTTGTCTGTAGCAAGCTTCTTGTTGCACTTTTTCTGTTTGCTAAAATTCAACAACAAGGAAAACGTGGGTCACTTTAAAGCATTGGCAGACAACTGTTTCTAACCCAAAGGAAAATGGGTTTTAGCACAATGAACTGTACTTCTTCAGGGAGGATCAATGTTGATTTTTTTTTTCCACACGTCTTTATTTACATGTGGCTATATTTTCATTGATACAGAATAAAAAGTGCATTTTATTGACCTTGAGTGTTTGTGTCCTTACTTTTCTTGAACATCATGAAAGCGATAGCTCTTGTTTTCCTGGCCAAAGCAGAACGCAGTTTGTTGAGATTAATGAGCAAAACATAATCTTATTTTTAGGTGGTTTGGGGATGAAGGAGATACATAAATCTATTGCTAGAATGGAGCTTCTCTACAGGACAATAGGAACAGTTCTTGACCCTCCTCCTCATTAGCCTGAAGACAATAGGAAATAAATCAAGCTGAGCTGGTCACAGATATCTCATCCATAAAACTTGTGTAGCATCTAATTCCCTCTCCCAAGCAAATCAGGCTGAAGAGGGAATATTTTATCTAAGTAGATAAGTATTTCCTTATAACCTTTTGTTCATAAAATGTTCCATCTTATTTGCTGCAAATGGGTAATGTTTCTTCAAAAAATTACACTTCAGATGCAAAATGAAGATTTTGAAGGACAGTGGGATAGAGGCAGAAGTGTTTCACTTGGAAATTTAAATAATTTCTAAGACATGGCTCCCTTTTCTTCTTGCATCATTAGCTTGGTCACAAGTGGCATTCCCTAAAGAGCTGCCAGTGCCAAGGTACAATTTTTTTTTATTTTACTTACTATGTGCCTACTCTCAGCATCCTCAGCTGTGGTGAGGAGACCCTGGCTCAGCACACGAGGGAGAACAGCCTAAAGCCTTCATGGCAAACACTGGTGGAACAGCCCATAATTTCCATTGCTGTAAAACCAGTGGCAGGGGCTGCATCTGCTGCTTGTCCTTTGTCATTGGGGTTGGCTTTTGTCACACTGGGAGCTGGCAGCATCAGCTCAGTAGCTTCCTCCAAGTGGGCAATTGGGAGAGTGTCAGGGCTGTGCATCCCAGCCCTGGGAGCCTTGCTGGAAAGGGAACTGTCAGGTGGGGTATGAAGCAAGAATGGGTTTATTTGCAGGAGCTGATTTGTTCCTGGCTGACAGCACTGGTTTGTGTGGTGCTGCAGCTGTGCCTGGGCAAGCTGGAAACTTCTGTCATTATCCATGGGATGGGTCCTCACCAGATCTCCTTCCACAGCCCCAGACAGGGCTTGGATTGTCCCCTTCAAGGAGTACGAATGCTCACCCAAATGCAGGATCAGCCACCAAAATTGCTGAGACCCTGGGGGAGACAAAGCACCCATTTTGCTTTGCAGATTGCTTTAGCTGTGCACGGTACCTGTGCCTAAACGAGCCCTGGAAGTCAGGGAAACAAATTAATATCTCATTCCCTTTATGGGAGCATCATCCAACACACTGGGCTGAAGGTTTATTCTCCAGGGCTGATGCTACTCTTGATTTAGGATCCAGGTACAAACAACATGTACAAGCCAACACAGGGCAGGAGCACAGGGCAGGGACAGAGGTTTGGTTCAGCCCAGCTCCTTCCTCACATCAGTGCACCTTTTACAGGCACCTTTCCTGCAGAAGCTTTTTCCTAATTGTCCACAGTGATGTTAAGCTGCCTGGGCTGGATGGGGCTTCGAGCAACCTGGGCTGGTGGAAGTTGTGGAAGGAGATTGTCTTTAAGGTGCCTTCCAGCCCAAAACATTCTGTGATTCTGTGATTCTGTGAGTCCACGTTATTTGGCAGAGAATGAGGCTGAAATGATCCTCTTACACATCTGATTAAGTGAAGGAATTAAGATAGAGCGAGCAAGTTCTTTAACACTGGAAATTCTCTGGCTGCATAGAAATAAAAGAGCTGCTAAGTTCAGGGCACAAACTGAGCCAGGCATTGAAAGCCACCTGAATATTTGTAATGCACAACTCAGAAATGGATAGAGAGACATAAGCCACTGGTGTCAGCTATTTCTGTGGCCACCTTGAGCACCTCCCTCTCCTGATCAATAATTTCCATCTAGCCAGGACTGTCTGAGTAAAGCCTCCTGCTCACTTGGTTGCACTTAAGAAAGTTTATAAATCATTGCTTTTGAGCAAGAGCAGGCTGGTCCTGCAGGGCGGAGGGTGGGATGTTTGAAGAGTCTGGGCAGCCTGGGACAGAGGAACTGAGGTGACCTTCCCAAGGAGCACCAGGGTGCCCTGTCCCGGAGAGGATTCCTTCCCAAGTGCTACTCAGCACCTCCTGCAGCAAGAGCTGTTTGTGGTGCTCACAGAGGGCAGTGTGTGAGGAGGAAGGGTGCTCAGGCACACGGGCTGGTGCTGTCTGTGAGCATCCCCAAGGACAGGGGCTGGCAGCACAGCACCAGCACTTTGGGAATGCTGCTGGGGCAGAGCCAGAGTGTGCCCTGCCAGGAACTGATTGGCAGGAAGATGGACCGACCAATTTAATAAACCTCCTCCATCCCTCTGCTCTGTAATTCTGCACATTTTCTCCAGGAAAGTAACACACTTCCAAATTAATCTGATTGCAGTGAAGCAGGCTGTCATCAGCCCCTGGAGAGAGCAGAAGGGTGTGATCCATCCCAGCTGGGAGCAGGTAAGAGGCTTCTGCCCCAAAGGCACCCAAAGGGCAGAGGGTGACCCTCCCACAGGGTGCTGAGTCAGTCTACTAATAATTAGCAGGGAATTAAGAAAAGACAGGATAAGGAGATAGACGGAACCAATTTATTTCCTGCTAGGTAAATAAATCATGGGAAAGAAAAGAACTGAAATGAGAAATAGGTGGACAGACAGAAATGAGGGATTAATCAGTCTCAAAATCTACTTATAGGATTATAAATCAGTGATATAGGCACTAGTGAAAGAAAAGCACATCACTGTGTGAGATCTAAGACTGCAGAGCAGACACTATTCAACATGGGAGCAGAATTTGGCCATATTTATCTGTTTTCATATATATATTTGTGTGTTGTGCATTCAAAGACCTCAGCTCCACTGTGCCACAGCTTGGCAGTGCCCTGCAGGTGAGGCAGGAGGCAGCAGTGGGAACAGCTGCAGGGAGCTGGATGGATGCAGCCTAATTCTGTCCTTGATGCTCCCCCTCTTCAGCAGTTTCTTATATGCTTCCATTCAGATGCCATAAAGTAAGGGCTTCCATCAGGAGTGTAGAAAATATTCATTAGAAATAATTTTCCACAGAAACAGAACAGTGGAGAATGACATCCCTGATTTCATGAGTGGGAGAAAGTCAAAGAGTCTGAGACTATCCAGAGCCTTTCAGAAGTAGCTCAGCCTGTTGTCGTTTTCTAAACTTTCTCACAAGGGTTCTACTTCATGCTTGGGACTTCCTTCTCCAGCAATATTTTTTAAATAGGAAAAGCCCTGGACAAATGGGTAGAAGGAGACCCTGTGAACCCCATTTGTGGCTCACAATCCAACAACAAAAAATATATTGTTTATCTAAAATGCCCTCATCATCCTTATCTGCTATTTACTTTTTTTGCAATAGGGCCAGGAACAGCACAGATTTCCTGCAGTCACCAGATCACCAACCCTAAAGATTAAAAAGTGCTACCTCAGTCTCTCACAGTGTAATTTTTTAATTGTCTATGCAGTCAGCTTTTCTTAGTGAAACATTAAATGTGCTAAATCATAGTTTCTGAGCCATGTGCAGAATTCTGCATCCCTGTAAGAGAGGAGGCCTGACTCAACACAAATTCATTTCTAATATTTCTACAGTTCTAAAAGGTTGGTAAACTTCATCCTGGGAGCGTATGAAAGTGTAGTGGCTTCCCAAATGACTCAGTTTTCCTTTAGTAGGGTGATGCCTCTTTCCATTTCCCTTTCCCTACTTTTCTTTCTTTTCCCTTTATTCCTTCCTTTTGCCCTTTTTTTTTTTTTTTAAGTTTCTTTTTTTCTTCTTAATCTTTCCTTTCCTCTTGTCCTTTGCATTATCCTTTTGAGCTCCATGAAGAAATGCAGACTTTTGTTCCGGCCAGTTTGACCTGCAGCATTCAGCTTGGCTTTTCATTCTGGCCAGATGACTTTCTAACTGTATCAGGGAAAGGAAAAACAATGGAAGGGATCCAAGACATCAATTGTGACAGCAACTGTATGCTGGCAGTCTAGCACACTCTTTATTTCTAGATAAGCTCGCTTGAAACAAAGACAACCAAAGAAAACAAACAAACAAAAACCCCCCAACCTGCTAGAACTTGACAGAACGAACCCCTCGCCATATGATATTTGCTAATGAACTGCACGCAGTGAAAAATGTGTGAGAATCCTTTCCGTGGCTTTATGGGGAGGGTGATAAATTAATTCAAGTAATGTAATAAGCGAGTCTGAAAATGGGTTGTGGTGGGTGGTTGCTTTCCCCCCCTCTGCTAAATCATGCCATAAATGTTTCCCTCAGCAGATGCAGACGCACATAATTTCTTTCGGGATTTTATAACCATGACAACCAGTTTTAAAGGAACGTTTTTGGTTTCCACAGTTTAAATTAGAAGTGTATCCAAAAGGAGGGTTGTAAAATGAGCAGAAGTAAGCTACTATTTCCACTTCTTCCTCAGAACAATGGAGTGTTGCATTTTTGCTTTACTTTTTACAAACAAATATGATAACATGTAAAATAAAGCTTCTGTGCCTACTTTTACTTTAAAAAAAATTTTAAAAGAAAATTTTATTCCCATGCTAAAAAGCCTTCATTTTAAAGATAGCAAAATTAAATCTTTCTCATTTAACTCATGTTAGATTTAATGATACTGTAATTTATAATGAGTAAAGCATGTTGACATTTAATGCATATGACTTCTTTGAAGTTACATCCTTTTAGCAGAGATGAATTTTGATGAGTTTTACCAAAGGGGTTGAAAGAGTTTAGGCAAGCTAAAAATAACTCAGGAGCAAGTTTAATCTGGGTTAGACAATGTTCCTTTTATTTTACATTGAAATCTCATTAGCAGCAAGGTGCAGAGGACCTTTCAGGGCTTTGAAATACTTTAAAAATCGATGCCAAGCCTTTGGACTGGAGTCACAGAGAGGACACTACCCAAGCCCAACCTGCTGGTGCCCTGATGACCTGCTGAGCTGGGTTTCACCCTAAAAGGCTCCTCTGTGCTCCCATTTCTCTTTCAGGCCATGTTCCAGCTCCACCCAGGGCTCTTCAGCCCTGACCTGCTCACCTGGACACCAGCACTGCTCATTAACCTTGATATTGCCCATTTGGGCACCTGAAGGACCAGGGGAATAGAAAAAAAACCTGTGCAACACCCGAAGAAAAAGAGAAGGGAGCAGAATATGATCCTGCCCCAGAATTCCATGAGCAAAACCTTTTCTCAAAATGAAACATTTAGATAGGCCAGCTGAGCAGTGCTGTATGAACATCTCTTCCTCCCTTGTTTTAAATTAGGCCTCACAGAGAGGCAGGTGCATGCTTTTGCATGGATAAATCCCATCTGTTCTTGGAGGCTCTGATCTGGCAAAGCATCCCACTGTGACCAGCAGATAACGATGAACTTTTGGTCCCAGGGCCCACAGAGTGCAGCAGTGCTCTCAGCAGCCTGGCTACTGCCCTCATGCTTCCTCTGGTTTCAGTTCCCTGTTTGGGCTACAAGAACATTTCTTACCCAGATTATCAATTTTTAACTCTGATGGGCTCATCTGGGTTTAAGCAGGGTGCTCAGTAGGGCTTTCTCAGCACTGCTGCTTTGTGAATATCTCTTCCCTTTGCACGTTTCACGTGATTAGCTCCTGGTTTGTCATTTCCAGCTCCTGTTTCTAACCCATCTTGAAGAACTTTGCATGATGTCTCTGTGGAGCTGATTTTATTTGCTGTGGTGCCAGAACATTGTGCCAAGCCTGGCTGGGTGGTGCAGCCCCTCCTCTTCTCCCAGGGCAGGGTAAAACCACCTACGAGGTCCTGGGCAATCCCAGGGGTCGTTTATCGTGTGGCACTTATAAAAATCTGCTTTCCAAACAGGCAGCATACAACATCCAGCTGATCCTCTCTGCAGAAATTCAGCATTACTCTGGCATTAAGAAGAAATTCAGCATTACTCAAGCATTACGAAGAGGTGCAGGTTGTTCTGTGCTCCGCTGTAACAAACAGCGAATTCTTCACCTTTGTGACTGGGGATCCACTTGGGGATGCACCAGAGGAGGATGAGCTTGTTGGGTTGGTTATTACTAAACCACTGAGGACTCAATACTTGCATAATTTGTCCTTAGAGGTGACTGAGGTGTCTTGGTAATTGCTCCCCGGTAGTGGAAGTCTCTAACCCTATCCTGAGAAAGTAATTTCAGCCTCCATTGCAGTTTCCAGTCTGAGGTTCTCCATCACCCCTTCGACACACCCAATTGCACAACGCTGCTAATTGATGGCCCACTCCAGCTGCCTGCACAGCTGGACACAGCTGCTGGGCAGCACATTGCCCTTTCTGCAGAGACACCTCCGTGGCCCCTGTGCTGTGCCCTGCTGTGACTGCTCAGAGCCGTGCCTTGCAGTGGTGTGTTCAATTTAAACCCTGGTGTCCAGCCAACACAAGCTGCTGGTGCAGGGCTGCAACAATCCCTTCACGTTTACTTTATCTAATCACATCTTTTCACGCTGAGCAAGAAAATCCCAAATAAACGAAGCAAAGTGTTTGCTTCATGGAATTGTGGCAGACAATTGCACCTAAGAACTGATTATCAGGAGAGCAGCACACCAGGAACAAGAAGGTGACACAGAGATATTCAGAGGAGAGATGGGGTTTAATCTAGCACAAGGCCTGCTTAAGCTGAGGGTTACAGAAAATAATATTTTTTGTTTTTTATTACTATTTTTATGTAAAATATCTCGACATTTTTACGTAAAATATCTTTACAGCTGTAAAACCATTAAACCCTACAGCTATATGGACACAACACAGCCATCATTTAGGTGTTTTTAAGGTAAATGAATGCTCACCAACGCTTGAGAATAACATGCAAACATCAGAGGAAGTTATGCCCTCGAACATGGACCACCTGGATCTCTGCAGAGAAACTGTTGCTCTGATTTTCTGATATTCGTGGAGATTCGCGGAAGCTCGCAGGGAAGTCAGGCAGGCAGCTCACAAGATGGCGAAAAGAGAAAGTTTATTTACAAGAACTTTTTTATATATTCATTCAGAATCTAATAATTACTGGTTGATAGTTTTTCCACTCCCTATAACGATTGGTTACAACGCTACAGCATCCAGTACCAAAACAAAGAAATTAGAAAGCACAAGATTGCAACTCATCTCTATTCTCCATGAGAAAGAAGAGAAAGATTTTAAAGCAGTGCAACTACAGGAAACAGGCTCATGGATTTTGGCTGTGCAGTGCTCACCGTGCTGGTTAGCATGGGGTGATGCTAAACTTGGTGCTTTGGAAACACCTTGGATTTCTTTCCCGTTTAAACATAAATGTAATCTGACTTTGATATATGGCTGTGCATACGAGAGAGACTGCACAACTACATTTCATAGTGATCCAGATTTTTTTATCGGAGTCCAGCTGAATTTTCAGCTCACTGCTGAGCCCTCCATGCTCTCCTGCCCTGCTGCACCCTCTCGGTTGCTGCTGGAGCTGTGCTCTGGGCTCAGCGTCAGACGTGCAACACGCTTGGCAAAATCCAGGAGCAGCGGTCGCTCCTTTATGAGCAGAACTGAAGGCAGCAAAGCTAAACAGACCCATTTCCCTTCCCCTTTAACAGCAGGGCAGTGACGAAATGTCTCTAATTAGCACTCACAGCTGGCCATTGCTGAATTGCTGGGAAATGTTCAGTGGCCTGCAGGTATTTTGACCATCCTCCCCTTTCATCACTGGTTCTTTCAATGCTCCTGCTCTTGACTGCTGTTACTCGAGCTGAAGAGACAGCTGTTACTCTGGGCTTTGGATGGGGTCAGAGGAATTTTTGTTACCTGAGTGAAGGGAACAAAGAAGTGTGCAGAACACGGAGAGAATCTTTCACAAGATGCGTCAAACCTTTGTGATGTCAGGAATTAAAAATAGGTCTGGGTTAGGGGGCAGTTTAAATCCCTCCCCCTGTTGTCTAGATCTGGTCTAATAAGAGAATGTTGGGTGTGATTTTCAAGCAGAAGTGAACACATGTAACATTTACCATTTAGAACAGAGCCCTTAGTCTGTAAGAGATAAGCAGCAACATGATATCTGTACACACATCCCTATATAAAAATGTGTGTTATACACATGAATGTACACACGTGCACTCACATGTTCCCATGGGCATGCAAACAAAATTATTGAAGACAAGAACTGAAGAGAGAAGGAAAAAAGTAGAGGAAAATGGCAAATTTTCACCCTTTGGAACAAAAGCTGGTTTTAGAATGACTGATGAGGAGACAGCAGTGCTGTTCCCACTGCCTCTGTTTCTCCTCCAGCTAGCTCTACTCACTCCTTTTTGGCCTCTGCAAAATAAATTAAGCTTAAGGAAATGCTTCCCAGCATCAGTGATGCAGGACTCCTCCAGGGCTTTGCTTGGCTTGTGAGGAGCAGCATTTTCCTCCACGAGCAAGTCTGTGCTGTGAAGGGCAAATGTCAGAGGCAGCCAAGCCCTGATGCCTGAAAAGATAGGCTGGAAATAAAACCCCATAGAGCAGTGTCTATAGAGCAGGCATTTGTTTATTGCAGCGCTGGAGGTGAGAGGGATTTCTCCACCTAACTCACCCGCCCTTGTCAAGTGCTGTGGCTTATTTCTACAGCAAATTTCACTTAGTGTTACTATGTCACTATAACATCATCATATGCACCCCAAAACTAATTTACATAACATGATCTCGTGGTTATAAATAGTTCTTTTGCACTGTACTTGCGCCTCCCCAATTCGGTGGTCATGGGGGTCTCCCTGATGAAGGCTTCCAAGGTCTTCTTTGCATCTGAACTTTTCAACTTTGTCTTCGAAGCACGCACAGTTATGGTGTTCCTCGGTCTCTCTGGTTCTAACTGGTCTAAATTCTGTATTCTGTGGTTAATTGGCTTTACATCTACCAATTTCTCATTAGTCCTATACTTGTCCACCTTTGAAACTATCCACCTGGTGAGGTTTTTGTCTATTCAGCATTCAGCAAGTTGTTGACCATATAATAGCCATTACATTGCACAGAAAGTTATATTTCAAGTTATATTAGTATAAAAAGTAATAATTCAAGTTACATTAGTATAAAAAGTTATAATCCAGGTTATATAGGTGTAAAGAGCTATGATTCAGGTTATATTGATATAGAAAATTATGTTTCAGGTTATGTTGATATCTTATAACTCAAGCTACATAAGCACCTTGTAACTCTGACCCAAATTGTATAGGCATCAGCCCTCTGCAGTGCTGGGGTCTGCAATTCCACAGGAGGGAAAGCAAAGCTTCTCACAGAGCTGTGGCTGCACGAGTGAAATGTTGCTTTTGCCCCTCCTTACTGACAAAAAGCACCAATGTTTTCACTGAGCAGTATTGCACAAAAATACCATTCAGTTCTATGAATGGCAGTACTCAGAAAGACAAGAACTCTAAGAAGAACAAAAATAGAAAATTCTGCAGGTTTTTTATTTTAGGAATCATCTTTTCAAATCAGCTGTGACACACCTAGCAAACATGTAAAGCTTGATAGGGTTGAGTGGTGTATTAGACTCTCTTCCCAGGACTCTTATCTTAATTTTATCACAGCTCTCAGGAAATTAAATGCATTTTATACTGTTCCTTCATTTGTGATGTACCTGACCTTGGTCTTGATTTAGTTTTTTCCAGCTAGCTCAAACTGGGCAGTCATAATCCCTCCTTTCTGCTGCTGCTGAATCTGAAATACCTGAATTAATGAAGTCTCTTGTTTCGCTATCACATGATCTAGGCTGCCAAAATATTTACTTTCTCCCTGAGTGATGTACAAAAGAATGAAAATGTAAATTGTCTACGTGCTCCTTCAAGCTCCACTTTACATATAAACTACTAACCTTGCTGCCTTCTACTCTCCAAGCTGTGCACTGCAACGCACAAAGAATGCTCAAATTCTGTCAAATTTAACCACAAGTATAAATATAATCCCAGGCATGATGGGCTTTAGAACCACTCAAACTGCAAAAATCAGCTTAACCAAACTATCTGCTTATACTGTATCTTTGGACTAAGTCCCTTGAATATATAGCTCCCAGCTCACAGGATAAATCAAATGATGTATTAGGAACTCGAATGAAACCATAAAGATTAGGGATAGCTAAGACTTTAAAGTCCTTCTAACATTAATTTGAAAGTGGAACCTTTCCCTAATGGGAAAGGAGAGATGAAAACCTAATAAAAATACTTGCACTTTATGCCTCATCTAATGAACGGTCCTGTAACAAATGTTAATAGTTAAATAAGGCAAAAACCATTAAAGTGCTGTTGCTCAGGCCCTGCTGTCAGTTGGCATAATTCCATATCTTCAATGGAGTGAAAGCCAACTAAGGAACAGGAGGAGATCTGGTGCAGTGTGTTTGTAAGAAAGCAGACAAGCATCTCATCTGAATAAGCTTTCCTTCACATTTTCTCCATACTTCTAAACATACGGCTGGCTGGAGCAACTTTCCACTTTTCAACTCTCAGCCTGGTGAAAGGAGGCAAATCCCCATCTGTTTGGGGCCACAGCCAAGAAGCAGGCAGCAGCCAAGGTACTTTGAGTGCCCAGGTATCAGTGTTTTTGCTAGCTGTGTGCCCTAACTTCCAATAAATCTGTATTCAACAACACAAATCGTGTTGCATCCACCCCAGTCTGCAGGAAATACTCTACAGTTTGGGATGATGAGGGGAAAATAAAGAATTTATTGGCATCAAATTGAAGATGTGCCTTGTATTTAGCACAAAATACACAAAAAAGGAATCTTATCTCTTGATGGTTCACTTTGGTCAGGAGGGATCTTGAGAAATTAGACAGGGACAACAGAAAACTCATGGAGTTCGATGAAAAGAGGTGCAAATCTCTGCAGCTGGAATCAACTCCACTGCCTTGTGCAGGCTGGGATCTGTCTCACTGAGCGGCAGTTCTGCTGGAGAGGAGGTGGGTTTGTGGTGAAGAACAGGTTCAACGCCAGCTGGAAGCGCACGCTGGGATGGTGAGGGAGCTGGGCTGGCTTCATCCAGCACAGAGGAGGCCAAGGCGTGCTCAGGAGGTTTGAAGGGTAGTTCAGCTACTTGAAAGGAGATAAAAAAGTTTACAAAGGCAGATCAAGTAGAAGCAGACAAGATAGGAGGTGAAAACCCTCAAAATCGCCATTTTGGTGGTTCAGGAGAAATCTTTTCATCAGGAGGGTGCTACAATGCCAGGAGCAAGCTGCACAGGGAGGTGATTTTTGGCTCATTCTTGGTGACTTTCAAGACACAGACAAAATCACATCTGACCAATAAATCAGACTATAGAGCTCCAGGATGATTCCTGCAACAGATATGCCAGGCTTACCCCTTTTTCTCTGCTGGTGAAACCTTCATTCTCCCAGATAAATGGAGCTTATATGGTATGCCACAAAGGTCTGACAAAGCACAGGTGTCTTTGAGCCTCTGAGGAAAACTTTTGATGAGAAATCAGTTTTCTTTGTGACAATGTATTTTACAGATTTGTTCTGTTCTTCATATCCACTGAGCATTGAAGAGTGGAGAAAAGAAGCATTTAAAATACCAACACAATAAAAAAATAAAGATGAACTAATAGTAAGGTATCTCTGCTTTCACTACAGAAACGTTGTCTCATTTGAAAGAGGAGTTCTAGCTAGAGAGCCAAAAATCATTTATTATGAGTAGGGATACCAACAGACCTTTGCTTACATGAATCCAAATGGAGGATGGGCCACAGGCTCAGCTGGTGCAAGTTCAGCATCTAACAGTCAGTGGAAATATTGGGATCTACACCAGCTGAGATATGGCTTTCTGTTTCTATTTTAATAAATCAGCTGAGAGAATAAATTTCTCCTCACTTGCCTGGCAGAGTTCTATTGAGATGTTTAACCACACTAACACAATGACTGTGTTTTTAGGGCAAACCACAAATGAAATATCCTCTGTGCCATATAAAGCCCATCTTCTAGCTCAGACTGATTTTAGGGGTGCTAATTATATTAGTGTTGCAGGAACTGCAGTAATTCACTTCTAAAATCCATTTAATTTCTTTTTAATTACTCATGTTTACCAATTCCTTTCAACTCAAAAAAGGCTCAAAATTGCGGTTAGCAAAGGAGGCTTGAAGTGGAATGATTAAAAACATCTGGCATATACATAATTATACCAGGCAATTTATTCCACCATTACCATTTCACTATAGCCATGGTAATGAGCTAGGGCTGGATTCTATCACTTTTCTGAACATTTACAAGTACCTTACTGCACAGACAGCTTCACTGATATGGCTGACAAGAATTAAAGTGTATAACATCAACCCTTGGGAGAAACAGGGGTAAATTCTTTCCCTTGCTAAGGGGAACTGCCAGCCCCAGATATGTGGCCAGCTTTGTCTGTGAACATTCAGGCAAGTTTGAGATTATCTGAAAAAATGTTACTTGAATGTAACTAGCTATAGGTTAAAAAAGGCATGAATCAATACTGAAGTTATGTTGATTCTGAAATTATTTTGTGTTTGGAAGAAAACAGAAGGAAAAAAATCAGGCTATCTCACACCATAGTGTTTCAAGGATCTTTGAAGCTTAACATTTCATTCTTGCTTTAAAATGTCATGTGAACATAGAGGACAAATTAATTAAAGGATTTTACTTTCAAACCATGCTCAACTCAATTTTCTTTTGTGCGACACTTAAAAGATTTATGTTGCTTGAAATTTGTGCAAGGCCATATTTCCAAAGCAGCTCAAAGAAGAACTGTGATCGTCATACATAAATTGCTGCCTCAAGATGGATTTCATTGTGCAAATGGTGAGACTGATTGCTCAGAGTGACTCCTTGTGGCCAAGGATCTGGTAATTTTACTCCCTAACTAGTGCTTTTTCGATCTCTTTGTGCTTTGCAACCATTGCCCAGGCACAATTCAGACCATCCCCTCACGGGAAGTGCCAAGAGCCACAGGGTTACCAACAGCTTCTATGGCCCAGGTCATAAGATGGCCCTGGGATAATGCAGAAGAAAACATCTCCTGAAAAGTATTCCAGGAGGATTTGACCAATGTCAGGAGTTGTGATAACCTAGGAGAAAACATCTCCTGAGAGTATTGCAGGATGACTTGAGCAGTGCCAGCAGTAACCTTCAGACCCAGATGACTGCAGGGAGCCTGCCTCCTTCTATATAAATTCTTAACACAGAAAAATGAGCAAAAAAGAACCCAGTGAAATCTAGGCTCCTTTCTCTGCAACGTTTCACAAGAAAAGTGTTACCATTACATTAATTTAGCGTCTCAATAGTCTAATTTGAAAATTCTGCCTTACGGATTTCCATGAGACACATAATGAAAAAATCCTACTGTACAGACAGAACAGCTCCAGCTGCAGTGAGCCAGGGCTAAATAATGAAATTTGAGAGGGATATTAGGAGTTTGAAAGTTTTGGAGTGCTCAGTATGTTATCACCACCACTATCCAGGGCCAGCTGGTGGAGGGACAGCTCAGTCCACTCCATCTGGACTGGTCAGCTGGACTGGTCACCTCATATCCGTGCATCAGCAAGGGCTCAGAGGAGATGGTGGCTCATGCATCCTCACAAAATCCTCTTCTCTCCACAAAACTAATTACAAAAAGAGTGATGGTCCAGGCCACCAGCCCCTCAGCTTTATTTTTAAGGGTGGCAGGATACACTTTGTATGTTCCCTATGTACTGCAAGTAAGCAAAACTCTCCAGTTTGATAGGTAAGCAATATTCTCCAGGACCATTTCCTTGTGCCATTTCTTCAAGTTCTCAGCCCAGGATCTTCTTTCTTTTGCTGTTTCCCGTTCTTATCATTCATTTTTTATTGGCTCCTAGCTGCCATGAGGAACTGATTTCCATTTTAATTTAGGCAGTCTGTCAGTTCTGCCACAAAATTGACCCTTACTTATCTTTTCTGGTGGCTTTGTGTGCCTTTTGCTCCATCTTCCTGTTTGTTCCTTTGTGCAGTTTCAAAGTACCTCACTTTGGTCTATATCACTCTTGTGAATACAAGTGACAATTTTATTGAAGATTCAGCTTTTCTTCTGTGTTCCCTGTCTGCCAAATATTGAACCAAGTTATTTCAGAGACTACTGTTCAAATCCAGGCACCAAAAATGCATATGCTTCCTTCAGACAGACTTTATAGGATGCAGTCCAAACTTAATTTGAGTTGGCCCAGCAGCTGCCTCTACACAATAACATTAGCATTTCCCTGCATAAACTGAGTCTTAAAAAATTCATTGAAGAATGTTTTATTCTGAAAAAAACCCCAAACCCAACCAAAAACCAAACAAAAAAACCCTCACAACATTTTTGTAGGAGATGCATGTTCCTCCCTCAAATTTAGATTTCTTTCCATATATATCTTGCCTGGGCATACTTTCAAATTTCTACAAGGGAATTTCTTTCGTGTTCTTTCAAAGGCTGAATGGAAAGAATTTTTTTTTTAAAATTAATTCTAGTGGCTGTTGTTTTCGTATTAAATACTTTATTGGCATACTTGCGTGTTTCTTGACGTATGCAAATTTTGCATCTGTGGCCAAGTCATGATTCGATTCTTCCTTACAGAGTGAAAATTACTCCTTGTGTTTTAGTTATGGAACCCCTGATTTAAATCTGTCTAATTGAGATGTTATGTTCTAAGTCTGGCCAGCACAGCTCAGTGACTGTCAGTTTTCCTGGTTTACACAAGACTGGTACAGATGGCACCTTAAATCTTCCTTCCTGAAAACCATCTTTTGGTCACCAGTTCTCAACCCATGGAAACAACCAAGATAATTTTCAGGATATGCCTGATGAAGTTGCTCAAGCAGGGAACTGTGTTAGTTATCTTTACCATTGGGGTAAAGATATAAATACTGTTTTTTTGAAAACAATATTTACTTGTATACTTCAGTCCACTTAGCAGAAATTTTGCATGAAGACAGGTCTCAATAGATCCATCAGTCCACCCTATTTTTTTTTGGAACTACAGTGTTGCTGTGAATAGCATAAGATGAAAGACAAGAGAAAAACAAAAGATAAGGAGGGAAAAACAACTGAAGCAAGTAGCAAACATGGAAACTCAAAAATTAACTGGTTCAAAGATTTTATTTCTATTGAGTGCTTGTTTTCCTAGTTCTTGGATAGCCCATTTCCTACCCTGTGGGAATACAGATGGCCACTACTGTTCACTCTATCTACACTGTAGACAGAATAGAAATGTTAGCAATTAACAACGGCAATTTCCATTCTTTCATCAGATTTAGACATAACCATTATGATATTATAAATCAGTGTTGGCATCAAGCGTTGTTGAGGTGTGCTGCTTTTGGCTGGGTAGAGTTAATTTTCTTCACAGTGGCTCATATGAGGCTGTGTCTCAGATTTGTGTTGAACTTGGGGTTGATGACACAGAGATGTTTTTGTTATTGCTGAGCAGCGCTTACACACAGCCAAGGCCTGTCCTGCTTTTCCTACAACCACACTGGCAGGAAATCTGGGGGTGCAGGGGAGGTTGGGAGGAGACACAGCTAGGAGAGGTGACCCCAACTGCTCCTCTATGAGAATTCATGTAAGGGAGGGTTGCTTGGGCTTTTTGTTTTGGTTTTAATTATTGTGGTTGGGATTTATTTTCTCACTTCTTTTAAGTAAAAAAGGTTGAGAACAAAATTCAGAGCTTTGAAACGAGAATAAAAGAGATCAGGAAGCATATTTCCCTTTGCTGTCTTAAAATAATATTGGCAAACCTTTCCGCTTTGTTTTGTTTTGGTTTGCTTGGAAACCATGAGCGCGCTAGAATTTAGCGCAGGTGTGTTCTTTGGGGTTACAGCTCTGCCTTTCCCTGCTGCTGTGAAAACCCACCAAGCTACAAGGCTCAGTTTAGTGGTTTTTTTTCTGAATTTGGCTGTTGATACTTTTGAAGGTGGCAGTTTTCACCTCGGAAGATTTGCACATCTCTGACGTGTGTGATCTCTCTTGCTGGTGTGAAGCTCTGGTCCCATGGGGCAGCACCTGCTACACCAAGGGTGGTGAATTTGGAGCTGGAATTTCTCTTCCATCACTGCTGAACCTCACTGAGCAGCAGTAAAATGAGTCAGCAGAAAGGACAATATGAAGGGGAGGAGAAACATGAAGCACTGGTGAGGCAGGGATTGGGGCAAAGAAAGGGGGAGATGAGTTTGGGAGGAAGATCCATCAAAGCAACAGAACGGAGGAAGAATGAAGAGGCAAGACCAGGGCTGAACTTGGGGGAAAGGGATAAGATAGGATTGAATGACAAAATAGAGAAAAAGAGAACAAAATCCAGATTGGAGGTGGAGAGCTGAAGAGCTCAGGCTTATAGACGGGAGAGCAGAAGGGTCTATTTGGGATTTCCAGGGAAAAACAGTGGTGCTTTGGAAACTTCCATTAGGACTCTCTGAACATCTTCAGACACCCCAAAGTCAGGTTATGTTAGTACAATGATAAACCCAGCAGGTGAGGGACCAGATGCTGGGGCTCCAGAGCAGGAGTAAAAAGGCTTGAAACCACACTTTGCCCAGCGAGGAGACAAGAATTGTGTCCACTCAGGTGCTGAAGAGTCAGGAGGATTTGGTGGTGATCAATTACAGACCATAAAAAAAATGCTTTGCAGAAATGGGCTTTGCAGGAGCTCTTTAAACCTGGCACTTACTTTGTGAGTGCATAACTCTGCACTTGATGGTGCTCCTGCAAAATGACAATTTTCCCTGTATCAAGTGATGGTTTAGGGGTTCTGAAACCCTTGATGGTGGTGGTTTTCCACTGACTGTAAGTGAGCTCAATACTAAGCTCTGCTAAAAGTCTCATCCTCATCTTATGTAGGTTTTCCTAAGGGAAGAAAGGCTCTTTAAGGTATAGAAAAGCAGCAACGTCAACAAGACCATACTGAGGTAGGAAACAAAGCACAAAAGAAAAGAAAATCTGCTATTTTTTTACCCTTTAAAAATGCAATATATAGCTATTTGGAGCTCTAAGGGTCTTTTAAATCCATTTCACACTGCACTTAGACTTGTTCCATTTAAGAATTAGCTGATAATACCATTTTCTTTCTGTCTTTTTCCTCACAGCTGATGAATAGAGGCAAGGAAGTCTTTATCAGTAAATAATAAAGCAATTATTTTTTAACAATTGCAATTTCTCAGTTGAAATAAATAATGAAACAAATATTTTTTCCTGAAGTTCTTTCCAGAAAATCAGCACACCCTGTCTCTGAAACGTGATATGTATGGCTCACAGGCTTTTACTTATAGCCACAACAAAAAGACCTTTCTTCCCTTTTTGCCATTGCTACCACTTACAGGGACGGTAAATGCTTTAACTTCAGCAACTGAAAACCTCAAGATGAGGTGAATTACTATTCACCTGAACTTTTGGATAGCACAGCTTTTAGTTTAAATCTCAAATTCTTCCTTAATTAAAATACTTCCTGCTTTCTTCCTCTGTACTGGTGGGGTACTGTCTGCAAGTGGCCAGACTGATAAAAGAGGACATGAACGTGGGTCAGCACATTTCAAACGTAACTTCAGTCACGTAAAAAGTGCCATTTTTGGAGGGATAGGGTGTGTAAATACACTGTTAAATTCAGCTGACTTGGTGTTGCTGATTCAAACAATAAACCCAAAGAAGCTCTCCAGGTTATTGATTTCTGCAATGCATTGTATGCATTTACGTAAATCTAATTAAAACTCTGCGCCTAACCCAATTAAGAGCTATTCCCTTAAAGCAAGTTTTATATTTATCTAAGCCAGGCTGCACCAGCTGTGAGGAATAACCCTGGATTTGCATAGAGTTATTGTGTAATAGCTGAAGTGGTCAGAGAAATACACCGAGGATTTTGCCTTTTTCCTAATGGATCACATACTTGAGAATCAGGATGGTTTTTGGCTTTATGAAGTCACAAAGGTGTACTGCATTGGCATATTTCTGTTATCAGATTGCTCAGGACAAGTTAAAGGTAAAACTTAAACAAGATAAAATTTCCACATTAGGGTTAGCCAAGGGACAACAGAAAATCCTCTGTAAAACCCAACAATATACACGAGTCTTCCTGCAGTAGTTCTACACCATATTTGTGACTATGTAATAAATACACTAACAGAGTATGTATAATCCTTTCTAGAACTGGATGAAATTTAAGATTCAAGAGGAGAAAACAGTAGACTGAACCTTCTTTCCAGGAGTAGAGTGAGCCCTGAACCTCCTTGTCCTCTCTAGGAGCACTTTGAAGGAGTGCCCTCACTCGAGGCTCAAATCTGTGCCCTCCACAGTTTGGGAGGGAGAGCTAACACAGAAGAACCCTTCCTAAGCCTGGGGAAAGGGAGAAGGAGGATAAACCTGGCTGAACCATGTGAGAGAAGGAGCAGTGAAGCAGGAAAACACAGTTAGGTGAATTAGGTGACAGAAGGAGTCAGAGAAGAAGGGAAAGGAGAAGACAGAGAGGCAGAGCCCTGGTGAGGGTGAAACAGAGCCAAAGTGACTGTGAGCAGAGAGTGACTGGGACAGGGCAGTGACAGTGGGAAGGAAGGACACAAGGCTTCCTCCAGTGAGCTACACACTGATCATCACTCTAAGGCAGGAAATGATGCTGTCAGCTGGAAAACCCAGGTAAAGTCTCACCTGCGACTCTCAATAAATTACTTTTCCTTTCTCTGTTTCCATGCCCTTGGGGGCGGCTTAGCTTAGAAACTGTCCCAATCCAAGCAGCACTTTCCCAAGCAAGGTTTCAGCTCCCAGCACAGTGCCTGCAGAGGCAAAGCTGCTGCAGAGCAGCACGACAAGGAGCAGCCTCTCCTCATGCGACCTTAAAGCGTGGGCTTAGCACAGCGCTGCGAGCATCCCCCTGGGGCAAATGAGATTGACGTGGCAGCTGAGCACATGTACTACCCAACTCCAGGATTTCAAACTACATGCCACTTCCTTCCAGTTGGAGACAAGTTTATGAGCTTGAGCAGGCAATAAAAGCTCTTCTCTCCATGCTAATGAAATGTCCAAGTCCTAATGGATTAGTAGTTTTCATATCAGATTATCCATGCATTTTTTGCTGATAAAGACAGAGAAGTCACTCCTGTATTAGGCTTTCAGATTCTGTTAGTAAAAATACATCTCAATAGAGCACAGTGCCCATGGGATGCAAACAGGACAGAGAAGGCAGGAACACGTGATGATGGACTGCTCAAAAACTCTGCTTTCCTCCAGCTGGCCAGGACAATCAGGCAATGTGCAGGAAGCTATTTCTGATGTGGACAAACCCTGTGGACACTTTCCTAGAAGACCATTCACAGCCCCAGTTCCTGGAGCTGTTCTGCAGCCATGGTCAAATCTGGGACCCCTGGAGCCATGGAAAATTCTCCCACTCCCTTCAAAGAGTCCAAGTCCTGTTTTAAACCAGAAGCTACTCCACATGGCTCTTTGTGAAGCCTCTGAATGAGTAGTGATCCCAAACTCAATTCCTCACCAGTAACTTCCCTCCCTAAAGAACTGCAGGCATTATTTGGGTGTAGAACACCAATTCCTCCAGAAAGTTGCTTAGGCCATGTCTGTGCTGCTAAAGGAAACAGCCTCAGACACCAAGCCCAGGTGGCACCAGCTGGCTCACATCTCTGCTGCTCAGAGATCAACCTTTCTGTCCTGAATTTGTCCAGAAGTGAGTTGGACAGGCCAACAGCAGAGTTGAAGAGTGATTTAGCAGATAAACAACGCCAACAATAAATGTCCAGCACTTAAGTTGGCT
This sequence comes from Acanthornis magna, assembly GCA_036785705.1. Taxonomy (NCBI): domain Eukaryota; kingdom Metazoa; phylum Chordata; class Aves; order Passeriformes; family Acanthizidae; genus Acanthornis; species Acanthornis magna. Next base: position 1,284,151 of record JAWUZG010000097.1, read on the forward strand.
CCATGCCTTTCATTTCGCAGCACAGATATTCCCTAGGAGCCTGGCAAAGGGTGGGACACTGCTGTGGGGTTGGGCCACACTGAAACTGTGATGCTGGAGAGTGAGGTCCCTCTGTGCTTTGCAAGCCAAACCTTCAGTGTCTCCTCTGTGGAAGGAGTTTAATAACATGCAGAACAAAATTGACTCAACCAGAGGGTACTTCGCTGACATTTTGTACACATGGCAGACTTTTTTAAATTATTTTTTTTTCTTTGATTCTTTACCTTCTGGAGACTTTTGCATTTTTTATTTTGGACCTTAACACAATGATGCCATTTTCCATTTCAATCACTGCTCCCTCTTGCTCCCCCTCTTCCATTTCTGACTGAGTCCAAGGTAACTTTTAGAAAGGAGGGGAAAGAGATAGATGAATTATGGCATTTGAAGTAGCAGAAAAAAATTCTGAAAGGAAAATGTAATTAAGAAATAAATTGAAAAATGGAAGCACCTGTGATACAGTGACCGGGAATGATTATTTTAGGGGGGAGACCATCACAGGCAGCTTAATTCCATTTCATTCTGTTGCTTTGGGATTTGGGCTGTTTGCTCATTTATTTGAATAAATGGTAAGCCTATTCTGCTTGCACTGTTAGATGTAATGAGTATTATTTTGCATTTAATTAAAATACTGACACATTCCCAGCGATAAAAAAGTTTCCATTGCTTTTCAGAAAGTGCTAGGTCATTTGATTTATAAGACATAGTTATTAACTGCTCAGCAAATACCTGGAATGGAAATAATTTTACCTGTTGGGAAAAGCACTACTGCTCCTGTAAAAACAGAAGTTTCAAAGAGACTAAAATGTCTGGAAGAAATTCAAAGTGGGAAGGGGAAATTCACAGGAGGGCGACTGTAAAAATGGTAAAGTGACATTTTGAGTGTCATTTGTATCAGTCATTTTGATCAATGACTGATGCAAATGTAATTGTACATGGAAATGTGAGTACACTGGGACAGGAAGCACTGCTGAACCTTTGTAAAGTTTGGATTCAGTAGCTGAAGTGGGATGAGCTGAAGTGGGATGAGCTGATATCTGAAAAATGACATAAAGGGACTGAGCCACAGCTTCCCACAGTCTGAATTTGCATGGTATAAAAGGGAACCTTTTCCTAGGTGAGTTTGCTACTTTTACAGTAGCATTTAGAGTTGCTTCATTGCTGTGGGAGAGGGTGAGCAGAGCAGGACATAAATCAAAAATTGACCTGAAGATCAAAATTCAAAGCCAGAGAAGTTCTGCTCAACAGCAACCCTTTGCTGTCACTCTCTTCCAGCTACCTCCTGACATTTCTTCTTCTTCCCCACAGCAAAATTACTCTTCCCAACACCAGGACTCTCATTCCTACCAAGGTTTGGCTAAACAGCTAGAAATCAGGGAGGAGGGCAGTGGCTCTCTCAGGAAATGCCTGCTCAGTTCAGAGCTACACCTAACAAACTTACAGCATTGAGGTCTATCTTTTCGGGTGATTTTTTAAAAATAAAGCAATCCCATTTTCCAGGACTTTTGCCATCTGGAACAAGAGAGGAACTGGAGAGCTGCCATGGCTATCTCTGTGCTACAAAGGAGGAAACAGGTCCCTCTTGATGGACAAAATCAATGATGGAAGCATCCAGGAGATACCTTGATATGATGGGAACAGATTCTATCCTGGACACTTGCAGGTCCCACTCACAGGACCTGAAATCAAGGTCCCATGGGAGATCTTATCTAATTACACAGAAATCAGTTTCTCAGATGGATCTGAAGCCATCCCATCACCACAGAGCGTTAAACACTGTCACTATTTTTTCCAAAGGTGCAGGAAACTTCTGAGCTCTTTTCTTTTAAATTATCAGATGCACAGGGAATCTTTGGTAGAAATTAACACTGTGGCATAAGAAAGGCTGCCAGAATGAGCCAATATTCCTGCTTCCTAGACAAGCTAGCTTTTTTTAAATAAAAAAAACCAAAACCAACCAAACAAACAAAAAAGCAAAACCCCCCCCACAAAACAAAAAACAACAACCCCCCCAAACAAACAAACAAAAAACCCCCAAACAAACAAACAAAAAAAACTCAAAACCAAAAACTAAAGACAGAGGTATGTCTCATGTCTAATACTTGTACCTCAAATTATTTCAACATGCCTTAATTGAAGGGCTGAAGAAAAACCTGTCACTGATGAACAAGTCAGGAATACAAATACAACAAATGCTATAAGTGATCTCAATTCACAATTTCTAACAGCACTTTCAGTATGCTGTTCACTCCTATGCTGTTACATACTTAGGAAAACCACCTTAACAGCTTAAAAAAAAAGGTTTAATCTGCATAATCCCACCAAAGAATCACCAGGGAAAACAGGGAAATGGATGAGATTACATTAATCTAGTTACTGGGTTTATTAAATCTAAAGTACTTGTTAAAAATAGAGATGAAAATTTTAAAATTGCTGCAATTAATTGTCATCAGAACTCTGAGGCTTTGAGAGAGCAACAACCTCCATGAAGAATAACTGAGATGAATTTATAACATTGATTTTGTCCTAAACTTCCATGAAAAACATGCACAGAATCTAGTTAGGAATACATCAGACTTGGAAGGAATCTGGAACTGGTGTAGACAGCAATGTTTCAGGTCCTGGTGTCTTTGCCTCCAGAGCTGGGTAGTTTGTTATGGATGTGGAAGATTTTCACACAGCAACTCTGGGAATTACAGCAGTTGAAAGTCTTGTGAAAGTGTTTTTATACTAGAAAAAATTACACTTTAGCAGATTGAAACCACATAATGAGCATAAGGATGTATTGAGGGGAAAAAAATCCAACGACAAACCAACACACATAAGTGTTTTCAAAACAAATATTTCAATATTGTTGCAGCCAAACAGAATCACAGGCTTGTGGAATGGATGAAGCTGGAAATGTCCTTGGAATCCACCTAGTTCCACACACCCATGCTCAAGAAGACTCTCCTAGAGCAGGCTGCTCAGGGCTGCTCATCTCCCAAGCCTGTTTTTCATCAATTCTCCCAGAACATGAGCCCCCTGCATTTTACAAAAGTCTTCAGATGCTTCTGGAATGGTGGTCAGGACCGTGGATTTGTTAAGGTTACAATACAAATTTTATTGAAATACAATTGAAATACAATACAAAGTTTATTGAAACAAGATCTGTTTCAATATATTTAGGAATGTATTGCCCGATGCCAACAGCTACAGCTGTCCGAGGAAGAAGAGAAATCCTGGGTAATTTAAAAATATTTTTTTTCCAAACACTTGGCTCAGTGGAAACATGGGGGAGAGGGTGGTCTTTAAAGGAGTGCACGAAGTACATGCAGAGAGTGGACACATTTTGAATATTCATTTTTAGTGCAGTACCATGGGTCAGTGCTGAGCTCTGTCTACGGTTCTGTGAGTCTCAGCCTTTGGGGGTCGGCAGAACAGCCCAAGGCCACTGCTTTGATGGGAAAATTTCTTCAAATGACTACTTGATATTGATGCCTAGAAGCAGACTACCTGAAACAGAGGCCAAGACAAATCAGGAGTATAAAATGCACACAAATTTATTCAAGGCCTTCGAGGTACATTTGGGCAAGCAAAAGTCACCCTCAGGGACTACACCCAAAATGGACACCGGGTCGTGAGCCCTTCACCTTTGATAAGTTCTATCCCATTAGCATATTGGCCCTTAATTCTCCAATCACACCCTTAGGTGATGATGTTAACCACCCCAGGCCTGCTCCCCCCATACCACAGTAGTTTACATATTTTTGGGCTCTAGGGCAACAAATCTGTCCTTGAATCTGTATTCAGAGAGCCTTGTTTGGCTAAAGGTCCTGGGAACAGTGGATTTTAGCACTTTGTAGAAGCACAGAACTACAGCAAATTACAGATACATGAAAAGCAAAAAAACTAGAAATACTGAAGGCAGCGATGTCACTTGACAACATGTTAATAAGCTTGTTGAAGTCCACTTCTGGGCAATTATGAAAGGTTTTTAGAATAAGGTATCTGAAAATGGGATGTTAAAGATGCTAAAAAAGTCCTATAGAAAGGTCATATTTATTTTGCTTACTGTTCTTGTAAACCACTGTTAACAATTACCGAATTACTTATATATCTGCAATTTCTTTTGTCCAGAGAATCACAGGATCATAAAATCATTTAGGTTGGAAAAGACCTCCAAGATTGAGTCCAACGTTTGGCTGATCACCCCCTTGTCACCTAAACCATGGCCCTTAGTGCCCCATCCAGTTGTTTCTTGAACACCTCCAGGGATGGTGACTCCACCAGAGCCCATTCCAATGCTCAACAGCCCTTTCCATGAACAAATTTTTCATGATGTCCAAGCTGAGCCTCCCCTGGCACAGCCTGAGGCCATTTCCTCTCATCCTGTCACTGGTGCCTGGGAGAAGAGGCCAACTCTCGCCTTTGGTATTGGTACCCACTTTCTCCTCCAGAAACAGTTTAGAATTAATCCCCAAGACAAAGATTTACTAAATTAGGATGTATTCCTCACTTTTTGATGCCCAGTTCTGAAGAAGCATCAAAGAGACACAGTTGTTTCTGGATTAACCTTGCAAAAATAAGGTTCCTTTAGCAATCCAGTGTCACCAGTCCCTTCGAAAGTTTTGGCTGAGCCTTATATTTTCTCTCCCCTACAGCTTCATTCGTGACTGACAGAGAATTTCACATTTCCCATGCACGTGAAGTACCAGCTCTGAAAACTAAGGCAAGGTTCCACGTTTCCTAATCTATCTAGTCCAAAGTAAAGTGAATTATTGTTCCCTGACAACATTTTTCATACATCAGCATGACCTGAATCCTAATAGATTCACATGATCAGGGCCTTAAGGTCTCTCCTCTTCTGCTTTCCATTTATGTACTGCTGGGACATTGATTTATTTGTGACAGAAGCCTTTCTCCTGAGACTTGTATATGCTGGTTTTATCCCCTGGTATTCACCAGATGGGTGGTCCTGCACAGAAATAGATCTGTCTGTAAAATAAATGTTAACCCAGAATTTTTTCAATCCCGGAGCTGGTTGAAATATTCTAGCCAGAAGAAATTTTCCCTGCAGTTTCACTGCAAGTGAAATGCTTCTCTGGATACTGTTTTCGAACTATTATTAGATAGAAAAGAAAAAGTAAATGACTTATTGAGGTTGTCCCATTTTGTTTTTGAAAATGTCACAAGAGATTTGTTCTTACTTTAATCAAAGCAAAATGAATAAGCCATATTGAACTATATTTATAAAATATTTTATATTGGTTTTGATGCCTTTTTAGCATTTGAGTGGTTCCAAATTTAAATTGTTTGGAAACAAAACAAAACAAAAATTTTGGAGAACAGAATAGATTCTGCTTCTTGTTTGCCTTTCAGCATTGGTACTTGTTACAGAAAGAAAATAGCCAACGCACTCATATAAATGTTGGGCACTTGTTCTCATTTATGGCATGTTTTATTTGGAGACTACACAGTCTCACCCAGGTAACAAGCTTTTCCTTGGCAAGACAGCCTAAATCTGCACCAACAGGCCAGTGACACTCCTCATTTGGAGTAATCAACTAAAACCAGCAGAAATTCACTCCTTATGCTTGAGGGCTGCCCCAGCCCATACAGGTATCTCATTTATGGTTTGTAGTGCCTTATCAGCCGTCACTCTTCCTGCCCCAATCCCCCACTCTTGGCTAGAATCAGAATGAGCCATGGCAGGTCCTCCTGTGAGCTCTGTTGGGTGAGAGAGAGCCTAGGCAAGACCTGGCAATGTGCATTTTCAGCCCCGAAGGCAAATCCCATCCTGGGCTGCATCCCCTGGGCAGCAGGGCCAGGGAGGGGATTCTGCCCCTCTGCTGAGAGCCCACCTGGAGTGCTGCACCCAGCTCTGGGATCCCAGCACAGGAAGGACATGGAGCTGTTGGACAGAGTCCAGAGGAGGCCACCATGACAAATGAAATGGAACATTTCTCCAGCGAGGGAAGGCTGAGAGCATTGGGATTGTTCAGCCTGGAAAACACAAGGCTTTGGGGTGACTCAATTACAATCTTCCAGTAGCTGAAGGGAGCCTGCAGGAGAGATGTGGAGAGACAGGACAAGAGGGAATGGCTTAAAATTGAAAGAGAGTAGGTTTAGATTAGATATTAGGAAAAAGTCTTTACAGTGAGGGATGTGAGTCTCTGGCACAGGTTGCCTGGAGAATCTGTGGCTGCTCCATCCCTAGGAGCGTTCCCAGCCAGGCTAGATGGGGCTTGGAGCAACCTGGGATAGTGGAAGGTGTCCTTGTCCAAGACAGGGACGTTGGAACTGAATGCTTTTTAACGTCCCTTCCAACCCAAACCATTCTCGGTTTTTATGATTCTATAACTCCTTCCAGAAACATGAGGGAGATGCAGAACCTTTCCACAAACCTTCAGAGATTGAAGTCACACACGTAATGTCCATAACTGTCCATCATAAATTTACCTCTACTCAGTAGCTGAGGTTCTCTTTTCTTTAATACATGTCAGGCCCAAAAATCCCCGAAGTTGGGTGTCCGTACACACACCATGAAGTCTTCTGGAGAGCCCTTTGGTGGCACTGAGTGGAGCTGCAACTTGGAGGCACCGTCCATAAATATGAGTTGCTCCAATACTGAGTATTGCCATGGCTGGGACAGGGGAGGAGGGTCTGCAAGAAGGCCAAGCTTGCAAATTTCCAAGTAATCCAAACTAAGTTTGTTGTGTAGTGAATCTGTAAATTTGGGCTAGCTGTGACTCATTCATGAGGACAAATAGCATAAAAATGAACTTTACATAGCAGACATAAGCACTTTTTGGACATTTTAAACTCCTTTACTTTCCATAGGAACAAGAAGCTGAAGTATTTTTAAAGACATAATTATACTTGAGAAAGGTAGGAAAAGTACCCTGAAGTACCCTCCATGCTCTCATCTATCGAAGGTGGTGTCTTGAATACCACAGTTCTGTTTGGGATAAATTCTAGGTTTGTCTGGCTATGTCCCTGCTCAGACCCATTTCCAAAGTTCTGGACCCCAAAGAAGTGAAAGAATAAGAATATAATTATCATAATTAACTCCCTTCCGCAGGGAGGTAACTTTAGAGACAGACTACTTTCCAGCACCATCCCTTCTAGCTGCCAATGTTTGCAGCTCTCTAGTGCTTTGTAATCTCAGTTTCCGCAAACACCGTGCAGATATTGGTGATTTATTTCTGTAATTATTGTGCTCTTGAAGCTGTACCAAATGGAGTGTGCAGTTCTGTGCTAAACATTGCAAGTTAAATCCCACTGGTCAGGAAGGAGAACAGCAATGCCACTGAAGGCTGTCTGAAGCACATTTCAGCCCTTGCTTGGCAGTCCATCAAGCAAGATGGTCTACAAGACAAAGATGAGAGAAGGAAACACACACAATCAATCTTCTTCCAGCACAGGCAGTGCTTGCAAGTTATTTATCTTGTGCTTTAAATTGTGTCCCTTGGCCCATTGCTTTAAAATGAGAGCTGACGACAGTTTCTAGGTGCAGGAAATTCTGCTATTTCATTTCAAATCGGAATGAGAACTGCAAGTATTTTAAAAGATCATTAAAATAATGGGTGAAGCCACTTTTTTGCAGTCAGAGAGCTGGCTTCCAACACAATCCAAGATGTGATAATGGTGAAAACTGACAGAAAGCAAAAACTTAACAAAAACAACAGAGATAATGACCATATCCTACCCAAACATAATGTTCTGCAGACACAGAAATGATAGAACCATCTGTTCCCATAGAAAAAGCATATTTGCAGATATTTTTTGTTAAAAGTAGATGTGAAAATGTATTTATTTACTTAACTTGGCACTCCTGACCTTATGGGTTAGGTGACAACCCACCATGATCTTAATAAACAATGAGAAGCAAGAGTCACCCAGGCAGTTTATTGCTGGAACAAACACTTTCAGAACCCGAGTGTGCCAGAGTTCTCTTTCTTCCCATCAGGTTAGCAACCCAAAAGGAAGGAGGCTGGCATGTGCTTGACAAGTTTTTCAGCTCCCTCAGCCTTTCCCCCTAAGAGAGGTGCTGCAGTCACTATAAATCCAAATGTCACTATTTCAGCTCAGCGATGTTGTGTGTTGGATCACCAGTTACCTGTAATTATTTCTCTCATTAGCAACCATTACAGTGCATTTTCCTTCCCATTTTTTTTCCCCAGCAATGTTTCCACTTGCATTAAGTCAAAAAACTCTTAGGGCTAAATCTGATCTCAGAGAGTTGTAAATCAGGCGGTGTCGTAAATCAGGTGTCCACGGTGGCCTAACAGCCACGTAAATGAGATTGGAAGAGACTTGCAATTTCGTTCTGTGGAGAGAAAGCTCTTTGCTTTTTCAGCAAGTTAACTTAGCCGTCCTTCTGAGAGATGACCACACTTTAATATAAATTTGTGAGGAAGCAGAATGAGCCCAAGCAACACACAGCAAGCTCTGAATGCAAAGCAGCCACAAGCATCTCTCACAGCAAGCCAAAAATCTGAGGGACTGCACTAGCAATAGTTAATGTTCTATTGAACACCTTTGAACTGTGATGAAGCAAGCCTTGGGAAGACTATTTGTTGGATAAAATCACAAATTAAAATGAAAAATTGCGGCATAGGTTCACAGCTGTGTTTCATGTCCGTGCTCATTTGAAGGAAGCAGACTTGAAGACAGTGGTGGAAAGCAATTTATTTACTAGATGTACTCTGGCTTTCCCCCCAAAGGCATCAGGAAGGCACACAGGCAGTTCATCAGGGCTGAGGATATATGGCAACTCAGTTTCAGACATTTACCTTGTAACTTCTCATATCAAATTCTTGCCAAAACTTCATATCGACACATAGAGTCAATTAGTGGAGATGGAGAGCAGGAAATGCCATCCAGAGCCCTCCCTGCATTGATCAAACTCAACTGAGTGTAGCTCCACGCAATTCCCCCTCTCCAAGCTAAACTCCGCTAGAATTTCAGAATTGGACGTGCCCAAGAGCCACACTAATCACCCTGGGATGGCACAGCGCAGACCTCCAGCGTACTGCAGCTAATGCCTCACCAGGGGCTAATCAAAAGATCTCTTGGCTGTCTCTACATTGACATGGCAGTGCAAAAACGAAAGCTAAAATAAATAGCTAACTCAAGTGCTCCGTCAGAGTTAGGATCCTGAGCCTAATAAAACCAGGTTCCCTCTAACTGCCTCCCGTCTCTGTAGCTCAAGAGGTGACCCACACAATATTCATCATATTGCACATGTGAAGGAGTCAGGTATTAGATCTGGGAAAGAATGGATGGACCCGAGGATGCTGTGATGCTCTGTACACCTGACAGGGCAGTGTCTGTCACCTTGTCCTTCCCTGGAATGGCCAGTGGCTCTCACCATGGCTCTGCGTGAGCCAGGAGTCCTTCCATCCTCACTGGGTGCTGGGCTGAGGTACACCCTTACTAAACTCTCTTTATATAAAGAATTCTGGACCATAAATCCCTACACTCTGTGACAAACACAGGCTGGAAGTGACCCGCAGAAATCACCCCTGAAAGGAGGCAGTTTTCGGGAGGAGAAGTTTGAAAATAGTGGTGTCATACATGAAATGGGAGAATTTTGGCTTTCGCATGAAAGGTGACAAGGAATTAAATAACTAGTATAAGTTGAACCAGTTGAAGTTATTAACAAAGTTTGAAACAAGGAGTTTGTAAGTTAAAAACTTGAGTTTGAACACTCAGGGGTCATATAAAAGAGAAAACTTTATAAAATCATCTTGAGTTCTTTTTGCAGATCAGGCTGTGCTTGAAAAGAGACACAACCCCTCACCTATGGCTGAGAGGCTAAAATTAGCTCCCCTGACACTTGACTCCATGGAAACCTGAATTTTAATAAGAAAGTTTTCCCGCCTAAAAGTCTGAGGAACACCTGTGCCTGGAGACAACGAGCCATTGGTCAAAGGAGCTTACATCACCCCAGGACTCCATCCAATGAACTGGACTTTAGAGGGACTCCACCAATCAGCTCCTACCTGGGGGGCGGGACAATGGGCGGGGCTGAGAGGGGCCAAGGGGTTATAAAATGTCACACAGCCGCAGGACTCTGCTCTTTGCCTGCAGATGTGACACAGTCAACTTCTGTGACTCTCTGCTCAGGATTAGCCCAGGCATAGCCTGGTGCTGGGAGAACCAGGCCGGCTTTCCAACCTTTCTTTTGCTGGGAATTGAACCCAAGCAAGCTCCAGCACTGTTGATCTCCTTGTGTTGGGTCATTTTGCTTTTTTTTGGCATTAAGTGTCTCTGATCACTGGGAACCGGATTTCTTTTATTATTTTATTCCTCCTGGTGTTGTGTGTTTTTAATAAATTTGAGTTTTGTTTTTTTAATAAAACAAAGAGAGTTGCCTCGTTTTTGACAAGTAGTTTCCCTTTCCAATTGTCAGAATCAGATTTCTATGTTGATTATGTGTTTGACACAGAGACAGATCTCAGTAATTAATACCTTGTGTCAAACTCATCTTACAGGGCTGAAATAAATAATGTGTCACAGTGATTCATTTGAACTGTTGAACTCTGCAACATTTTCAGAAGGAAAATGCAGGCTGATTGTATTTACAAGGCAGAAAGCACTGAAAACCACTGATTTGTTTTCCTGAGAGCTTTCTTAGGGCACACATCTGCACAAATTCAATTTACAAAGGATATCTGAAAGCCAGGATACCTCTCTAAAGTAAAGCACTATGAAGATAACAGCCCTGCTGTTTTCTAGAAGGATTACATATTCTTCCTGGTCCCTCTGGAGACAATCTGCTTTGTACCTGCTTTGCTCCTCACCTCTCCCAGTGCTCCTCTTCTTGGACTCCAAATACTTCTCAGATTTCCTTGGCCTCGTTTAATACCCACAGGACCATGTGTGGGCTATGAATTTGTCCCTAAAAAAACCACTTGACTGACCATCTCTTCAGCCCTTTCATGAGCTGCAACATCTGCAGGGAAGAATAGTAAAGGTAGTGAGAAACCATGCAAAAATCTGCTCCTTTCAAAAACATCTGAGCAATTCATGCTCAGAATATGGCTGCTCCCCATATGAGGAACTCAGGTCGCCTTAAAAGGCATAAAGCAAATGTAAAATCCTGCAGTGAATCAGAAGAGGGAAGAGTGAGGGCAGTGGACACCGCAGACTAAAATATCAGGCCTCGTGCCCTCCAGAAGTCACAGAAAATGGGGATGAAAGCAATGGGAGAGAAGAGATGCTTAACAAAGTAAGGAGATCAGTGGTTTCCTGACTCCTTGCTCTCTGTTGGTCGGCAGAGCTCAGCAGGATGAGGTCAGTCCACAGTAGCCCCATTTTCAGCCAGACACAAAGGGAATTTTCTCACTTTACCACAACTTTCTAAGGAGCTCTTGGCTGCAGCTGTCTCTCTTTGGCCGCAATAGTTTCATTATTATGTCTTCTTAGGATTTTCTACATGAGTTTCTGAATATTTAATCTTTTTGCCACGTGATGTGTCCATCCCTAAATAAACAGAAGCAGAGTGAGACTTCCAGAGAATGCTTTTCCAGACCCAACAGAGGGCACTTGATCCTGACAGGGATGGAGATGGATGGGGAACACACTTCTTTTGTCTCCTTGATCAGATCCTGCAGGTGACCTCCAGGCAGCCTAAATTCTGCTCAAGTCCCAAACCTGCTGCAGCCTCTCCAGCACTGCTTAACTCTTGAATCTTTGCAGTGTCCTCTGAGGTGGCCTGAAGGTTCCTTGCCCTCCTGGCTCTGAGGACCTCATGTCAGTTGCTGACAGCTCAGCTTTATCGGTGGCTGGTGCAAAGACAAACTTCACCACTGCTCAGGGGAGATGAGCCAATGAACCAGCTGAGGGCAAAACACTTGCATGGACCTGACATTTACTTTTCAGAAAGCATTTTAATATGTATTTTATATTTCTTCAGTTTACTTCTGACTAATGATTTGCTTCATGCCCCCAGAATTAGGGCAGGAATCAGACAGGCAGAAACTAATGCAATGAAATTGGTTTAATGTCCTCCACAGCAATGGAATAAAATTTGAACAGAGCACAACAGAACTACAGATAGTACATTTATATTGAAGTGGAAGAAAGAAAATTCTTCACTCATCGGAAGCGTCCTAAAATAAGCACAGCAATATCAAAGGCAATTAGGAAGACAGTGCTGTAATTCAAAGACAAAATAAGGAGCATTCTGTGATGCGGTTTATGAACAATTTGTCACCACACTTTGGCTCCAACAGGAATATAGTCCAATAAGCTACTGACTTCAACTTACCTTTGGGTCTCTATATCTGACCCAAAATGATAGGGCCAGGACCTGACAGTGGTGATAAAATGAACTATTTCTAGTTATTCAAACTCAACAAAGGGTTTTCTAAAAAATACATTTACTATATTAAACTGAATTAATTTTCTCTTATGGATTCCCAGCACTACTAAAATCAGTAGATCAGTGGAGTGAAAAAAAGAGAAAAATCTGTGTGTTGAAGTGACAGCATAAATCCATACCCAGATACAAAAGTGAAGACCCCCAGCAGCATGGGAAGGGAGCACATTAAGATAAACAGAGGATGTCCACTGCTGGTGGAAGAAAAGGAGTGTGGATATTGTGCACCCTTTGCCTAGTGCACCAAATTAACACAAACTCCATGTTTACTCTAAAAGATCATTGCAGAAGCAGAGGAATTTGAAGATCCTGTTTCAGACAAGAGAAACCATGGTGAGTGTGCTGGAAATGCTCAAACACATCAAATATGAAATGTATGGACACTTGAGGAAGACTTTAGCAAGGAATACACGGACAAGTGCACACATAAAATTTCCCTGATCTTTACTTCTACAAATCAAGAAGATACAGCAGGAGAGCTTACAAGCCTGGGCCTGGTTTCCAGTGAGCTGGAGGCCCAGATTAGGCCAAGGATTTGTTTGATTTCTGACTCCAGACTCACATTCCCAACTCTTAGGAATGAGGCTTCTCTGGGAGACTTTATGAGCAGGACACAGCAGCCAGACATTTCTCACTCCAGGATTACAGAAAATGAACATCATCAGTGAAATGGAATTGCATCAAGGCCAGAAGGTTCCTTGGAAGGAAGGTCACCAATTCCTATTGCAAAGGTGCTTTGAGGATTGGGAGTCTCTGATGTTACAGGTGGAAAAACCAACTGACAGGTGGTCCCAAACTATCATCAGTGATTTGGACACCAGCCCACCAAATCCCTGCATCCCACCAAAATTTTTGTCATGAATGGCACTGAGCACTACCAGCATGCTAAGGGACACACTGATCCAGGTCTTTCCATTAGTGTCACAGTGTCTTGGTTGTCCTGAATGTGATGGGACATGTGGGAGGGCAACAGGCTGGAAGATTTGGGGGAAAGGCAACCTCAGTGTTGTGTAAATTAGCCAGAGGTGTTCTGCAATTGCAGCGCACAAATGCACTCCTGGTTATAAACCAAGCGAGAGTAGCTAAACTTGCTGGAAAGTGGTGCATTCATTCTTTTGAGTTTCTTAGCTCCAGAGCCATCACAAAAAAAGCCCAAACCCCAAAGCTGAAGAAGTAATAATTTTAGTTGCATCAGCAAAGTGAAGGGCTGATACGTTCCCTACCGAGCAACAAATTAAAATAAGCCTAAAGCAACAAGAATTTTCTGATTTTTCCATATGTGTTTTTATTTCCATGTCTCTGGTGGCTGCCTACAAGGAGGAATATGTCAAAAGCTTCCCTTAACTCTGAATTTCAAGTCTGAATTACATTATTAGTGTCAGTAGAAGCTCCACCATGCTTAGTTAACTCACGCAGCATGGATCCTACCTGCAGGCTTCCCAGGATGCCTGTCTGACCCTGGACAGGAGAATCTTCTCTCACAAGGAATCGTGTGGAAACTGGAGTGTTCTTGGTCAGCATGAAGGGATTCAGCCCCAGTTGTGTGAGTGTATCTGAAAATAAAACCTTCCTGCTGCAGTCCCTTCTGAGGACACAGCACCAGGTCTTGCATCTCCTATATCTCCTGCTCCCTCATTAGGCTTTTTCCCATCGTAGTGCATCAAATTTTCACTGGGCAGTCAAGCCAAACTAAGGGAATAATTAGCTCAAATGGTCTTCTAGAAATGAAGAATAATCAGGAAAGATGGGAAGACACACAGACTGTGCTTTGGCATTTCCCCACTGCCACGAACATTGTGTCACCGATTCCAACAGGATGTGCAGCCCTCTCTTCCCAAACTGCAGGGCCATTATAGCACTGAATTTGTCTGTCCACCTCTACCTGCCTTCAGGACTGTGAGTAAATCCTGCTGCTCGCTTTGGAGGAAAAGCTGTTCCCAGTTTTCAGCCTGCCACTCCACAGACAGTCAGACCCCAACATCTGTAGCGCTCAGCCAGCAGCAATCAAAGCCACACACGCTATTCTTTGCCACTTCACTCCTCCATCACAGCCCCAGCCAGGCTTGTTCTCCACTCCTGTGAGTCAAAAAAGGGACAGAGAGCACAAGTTCAACTTGGGGAATGTTTCTCAGATAAGTTCTGCTTTGTAAGCCTGCTTGGCTTTGTTCGCTGCCATCTGAACTGCCTGAAAAGGAATCAAACGCAGCCTTTCCTAGCAACAGGGTGTTAGAAGAGGATCAGACTTACAATACCTGCAGTGCCTAAAAATGGAGTATTGTAATGACTACAGTCAGTCAGTTAAACCTAAAAATCCTAAAATTGGAGCCTATAATTCTAGCATTTAAAGGGGTGATTTTCCACTTGAAGATTTTTAGACTTGAACACCTTTCTCCCAGCTTGCTGAGGGAGCAGCTGGTCTTATGAAGAAAGATGTGCTGCTCTCCAATTTGTCCTTCTGGGGGCTGAAACCTGGATTTGCCTGACACCTCACCTTGCACTGCTTTTCTGTCTACAGTGATTCTGTTGCAAATGCCATATAAGAAGCAATTAATAACATATTGTTGTTTATCTCCAGCAGCAGAAAAAATATTCTAAAAGGATGACATTAGCAATGGTTAAACTGTTCTAAACTATGTTCAAAGTCTTCGAAAACAACTGCACCCTATCTTCTTTCAGCTTTGGGAAAATGTAACAGCTTCCTTTTTTACTATTATTATTATTTCTAAATATTTTCTGTGTTCAGCCTTCACCAGGAGTGCTGAGGCTACAAATGCTTCTTGGCATCTGTAGACAGTAATATCCCTCATTGTCTGATGGCAATGTACTTTTCAAGCCTCATATTCAGAAATCTCCTAAATGCCCTGGAGATAAACAAGTTCCACTGTGTACCACTATGATAACCCAAGGCATAAAGAAGGTAAGAAACTTTTCATGCATTACCAGCTGAATCAGAGCTGGGTGTGGAACTTCTGAAACCTGATTCTTCATTTTTCTTCCAACCACTCACTAGCCACCCCTCTCCCAGTAACCAAACAGTTTGGCAAGATTTGCAAACTTTAGCTGCTGGCTTTTCTCTTCAGCAAAATCATTCACTTTTAAGACTTAATCCATTACTTATGTAAACGGAAAATTACTTTGAAAACCTTAGCACAGAGAACTTAGAGAAAGTGGATTTTCCTTAAAGAAAATCCATCCCTGAGTGATAGAGAGATGGGGCCAATTCCTGCACCATTCAGTTGCTCTCTTCCCTTCTACAGATCCACCTTGCAAGCAAATGTCTGATCCAGCAGCCACCCTGCTGCCTTGCAGCCACTTTTGGAGACTCAGCCTCGTGCCAAGCGTGCACTGTGACACCAGAGAGACAGTGGGAGGAGGTGAGATCTCACAGCAAGGTACAGGGAGAGGAGAGAGAAGGAAAGGCAGTGGAGTAGGAGCACCACTGAAAGGTTGTATCTCCTCAGAGGAAAGTGGTTGGAATGTCCCTGGTGCAGCTGCAGTCCCTTCTGAGTCCTCTTGCACAAAGCGAGGAGGACAGGCATTTCATTTTGCCTTGGCTCTCTGCCGGTGGGCACACAGTCAGGTTGGACACTGATGAATTTGGCCAGAGGCCTCCAAACTGAATCCAGGCCTTTTCCAAAGCAATTTCTATAAGGTGACACCAGCAGATGTATTTTTCATTTTAAAACAAGCAGGCTATTTTAACAGGGATTAACCTCAGACTGGAAGAAAAAAAACATCGCAGGAATTAGGTTTAGTTATTGAATTTTTTTAATCAGTGCAAAGGTCACCATGCACTGCATCTCTTTGGGCCATGCCCTGCAGCCATTCACCCACCTGGGGCTATCCAAAAAGGAGGGTGCCCTGGGCTGTCCCCTCAGCTGAAGACTCTTCCCGAGGGCAATCCATGTTCCCCTGGGCTGGAGGTCAGAGGAAAAGCCTGATTAGTGGGGAGCTGGTTTACTTTGCTAAATAAAGTAAATAACTGCACAACTCTTCTGCTGAGGAGGTGGCAGAAAAAATAGTCCTGAACACCAGTCTCTGACATGGGAAGAGCTGAGGCTACACAAATGGGATGATCTGTCCCCATTTTCGCTCCGTTCTTACAGGCAAAGCTGGCAGAAGTGATGTTATTCTTCCCAGGGCTCAGCAGCAGGGGCTCCTGTGGAGAAACAAGGGGAGAGGTGCTAAGGAAGCTCCCCTGAAAAATCTCCTGTGAGGCTGTGGAGAGGCCACTGGAAGAACTGAAATACTGGAGACACAGGTTCTGCCAAATTCCTTGGTTCTACACATTGCCCTTGGATCCCTTCGTGCCCCACATGCCCCAAAACACACCTTAATTGAAGGAGACATTTGTGACCTCAGATACACAAACCAAACCACTTAACCACAGCTGCCCACCAAAAATGGCTTCAAACAGGTTTGTTACAGACAGGAAGACCAGAAGAAAGTGAGGATTATTGGTGCCTATCCCCAAATCCAAGGGCCACCTGGGCAGATGCAGCCCCTGGTGTGGCTCAAGCTGCTAAAGGAGCAGTTTATTGAGAACTTACAACCAAAGAGGTGAAAATATGACAGCAGTGAGAAAACAAAGCCATTCCCTGTGGTGTGATTGCTGGAGGAGTGGGAGAACCTGGCTCAAGGAGAAGCCCTGTTGCAGTTTTATTGCTCTGGTGTGAAAGTGAAATTCTGTGTCCGTGCTGCAGGGCTGTTTTCCACATTAAGCTCACTCTTTTGTTTATGAGAGACAGAGAGGAAGCACTTCTTGCAGTGCAGCTAAAGGGAGACATCCTCCCCAGTGACTGACCAGACTTTTACAGCATTTGTTGGCTGAAGCTGCCAATGTATGTTTAAAACCCTATGCTGGGATAAAAAACAACTATAAGCAGTTACTTCACTAAGGTTTCCACTCCATCTGAGGGTTTTTTTTTTCAGAAGTTCTAGTTGACCATCACCAATATCTTACTAATTGATTTCAAAAAGAATAGGTCCTGCAGAGAATTTTCTTGGAAATGCAGAAAAAGGGGGAAAAAAAGACCTAAACCAATTCCTGTTAAAGAAAGAAAGCACAAAACAGTCTAAAGAAAACAGACAATATCAGTCAGGCAGCAGAACAACTACATAATTACAGATGCACTGAGGGAGTCAAGGTCTTGGCAAAATTAAAAGCAATTAAGACAATTACCTGATTGTCTTAGGGAGCAAAACTAGCAACGATTTGCAGAGTCACTGTAGAAATACTGACCAGAATGTCTCTGCCTTACGCCCCCTCTAAGACACCACCTCATGCTCTATTTTCATCATCCTAGATTTTCCACGAGAATAAAGCATTTTGTATGATCTGTTATACACCCAGGCAGGTTTGTAAGGAGAGACAGTAACCGGTGACTTCTTTTTTTAGCCACATGGTACAAGCCTCAGACTTCAGGGCTGCTGCTGGTACATGCAGCAGGCAGTAAGAATTCCACATTTCTCTCTTATCTTGCTGCATAATTTAATTTCTGGCTGGTTGATTTTTTTTTCCTGGTTTCTCTGGAAAACAAAGAGCAGCCAAATTTCAACATGAGGGAGAGGCTGCTTCTCGGGGGCTCTCGATGATGTTCTGTTCTCTGAAATGTGCAAGGCTTGCACTCCAACACCAGGTTTGGGGCTAGGAGGGAATTTTCCCTCTAGGTAAGATAAGCAGGAATTTTGAGGTGTTTCTGGCTTGCCCCTTTCATGTGTCTTTTCTCCCATAGTCTCAAGGAAAATCTGTTTATTGAGTTCTCTGGTATCACGGGAGTGTAAAGATATTGGTGATTCCCTCAATGTCTTCTGTTCTCTTTCTGTCACACACTTAAGGCATTTTCTTGTGTACTACAGGCTCAAATGGGACATGATTTCAGAGATTCTTGGTGTGAGGATAAGCCTGGGAACTTCTTCTGAGTTCTGCTTGGTGTCCTGCTCTTGAAAAAGACTTAATTCAAAGCCTTGGGGTCCTTCTTCCAAGCCTGTGTTTTCGTATTTCATTTAATGCAAAACCACCAGCAATTTACATAAATAAGATGAAACATTACCAGGCTGCTGAGATTGTACTACAGCTATACATGAACCTATCAATTGTAGAGTATCACCTGAACCTACCTAAAAACTGGATTCTACAAGTTACAAATATACTTCATAATATCTATGCTTTCCTGCAATCATTCTATTCTGACAGTGTCACGAACCGCAATGCTTGAAAAAAGGAGGAGGAGGGGCAAAATTTTGCTAAAAATATCCAGATATTGGTTGCTTCAGGCTATGCCAGCAACATTAGGTTTCCTTTAGTTTCAGAGCACTTTCAAGCAGCATTTTAACCACGTAGTTTAAAAGGCCAGTCTTTTAGGAGCCACAGTCTTTTATGAGGATTTTATTTGCCACTCATCCTAATTACCACCTCCCACCTTGCAGATTCTCTAGAGCAATGGCTAATGTTACAGTGCCAGTTTATATAACTTACTCTACAGGCAATTCAGTTTCAGTCTCTGAAAATAACAATTGCATGGAAAAATACCTTGCTTGTTTTTCCCTAAGAGACACAGCAGTGAGCGTGGTGGATTTCTATTCTGATCATTTTTATTGGCTTGTTTCATATATGAATGACACGGCACCCACAAGGGCAGTGTGTGGGTCTAGTGACACTCCAGAACATGAATATTCACAGAATCACAGAGTCATCAACGTTGGAAGAGACCTTCAAGATTATCTAGTCCAGCTGTTAGCCTAATCACCCCTAAACCACATCCCCCAGAGCCACAGCTGGACTAATCTTGAACACTTCCAGAGCTGGTGACTTCCCCACTCCCCTGGGCAACTTATTCTGCTTCCTAACCACTCTTTCAGTGATTTTTTTTTTCCTCATATCTAATCTGAACCTCCCCTGGGCACAACTGAAGGCCATTTTGTCTTGTCCTTTCACATGTGTTGTTCTCACCAGCAGTTGTGTCCAGTTGGGCTCTTTCCCCAGCCTCTGCCTCTCTGATCTGCAGTGCCAAGCTCTGTGGAAAGGAAAAACCAAATAATACAACTGAAAAGAGTCACAGCAGCGTGTTCAGGCTGTGGCCTGCAAGCAGACAGTCCAGTTTGACCACAGCCCACTATTTGTTCCTTGAAAAAATGACCCAAAATTTTGACCCAAGCTGAAAAGCTGCAAAGCACTCCAGAAATCATTGCAACCATCTGGTCCTGGGGTCAGCAGGGAACTTGTTTGCCTCACACTAGGTGACAAATCTCACGTATTTTCAAGGATTGCCAGTCACAGAGTGAGCAAGGAATACAGTATTTGAGTCTCTGGAATTCAGTCTTTGGAAATAATCCTGTAGCAAGGCACTGCTTGGCCTTCTGCTTCCTTTAGATATGGGCTACCACCCTGATGGATTGAAGTGCTCACACTCTGGGCAGCTCCAGTGACAATGACACATCCGTTCTGTCCTCGGGGTCACCACTGACTGCACTGCCCCAGTCAGGTTCAATCAAAGCAGCATTTGTCTTGCTTATACCTGCCAGTGCTGCAGGGCACTGCAGGCGAAGACCAGCCTTGGCAGTCTGTTAATCAAAGGCCAGGACAAAGAAATTAAGAAACTTCAGCCCCCCTCACCAGCAGACTTCTACCTCTGTGTGTTGGGGTGAGCTTGTTGCTTGTGAAATAACATCTGCAGAAGTTTTTATTTTGCCACAAGCATAAAATTCATGATGGCCTCAGCACCGTGTGGTTTCCTCCAGCAAAGCTCTAGTTTCCCTCAGTGTATCCCAGTGCTGGGCTATGGATTCCCAGGATCTAAAGAACTTAAAGCTTAGTTACTAAAGCATCATGCTCTACATCCAGGTGTTTTAGTGTCTGTGTAGTGTAATACAAAACCTTTCTTAAACTAAGCCTACTTTAAACAAGCACCAATTTATTTGGTCTGCAAAGTTAATAGTCAGAATGAGTACACATATCACTGTTTTGTACATTCCTGGATCTGATCACTGCCTCAGTACAAATGTCCTATCACAAGTGGTTGAGGTCGAACCAAACAAGAACCTTGATACGTTGTCTATGATTAATATTTAGATTCTTTTCAAAGGCCACCAAAATGCTGCCAAGCAGAAAGGGTCCTATTCAACAAATACACCATTTCTGAAAAAATTCTATTCTTACAATAGAAGCATAGATGCCCTTCCCCCCCAAAAATGCACTTTTCCACCATTGCAAATCTGTGATTTTGAAGAAAAGATGCTGAAGGAGCATTTGTTAGCTGTCCACAGAGATAGCCTGAGTGGGCAGTCAACTCCAGCTATTTTCTTTTCATCAGGATATGAACCAGTGCATGACTAACAACATAACAACTAGATCAAAGTTCCTGGTTTTGTATCTTCTTGTTCAAAAGATAGCACATACCAACTGAAAATGTGCAAATTTTTTTATTAAATTGCTAAATCTCCACCAGCATGCAGCTGTCCATTTCAGAGTAAAACTCTGTATTTCAAACATTACAGACTCAGGCAAAGATGGAGAATTACTGCATAGTTCTCAATCTTGATTAAAACAGTATAAATTGGAGGCCAATTCTCTCATATGGTCAATTAGCCCAGACAGACACTAAAACAACTGAGAGCCCAAAAGCCATGGAATGTCTTTATAATGCTAGTTTAATTATGATCAGCTTTGCTGTCTTTAAAGACTCATTGTGTAATTCCATATAATAGCAACACGTAAATTTCTCATGGTATTATTTTCTTAGTGTTTTCATTTGCAATCTCCCAAGACACAAACAGTGAAAGAAAACATCAGTTCCTAATGGTTAGAGACACAAACAGAAGATTTGCTCCCTGCTTTCAGAACAACACAGGCTGTGCCTCTCCCTTATGTTTGCCATCATCGCAAGGACAGCCAACCCTCCTCTGCCCAGCACCTATCTGAATTGTCAGAGAAACCTAAAATAGAATACAGCATACAATTATAGAGAAACAGAGAATCACAGAATGGTTTGGGTTGGAAGGAACCTTAAAGATCACCTATTTCAAATCCCCTGCCGTGGCAGGGACACTTTCCACTATCCAAGCCCTGTCCAGCCTGGCCTGGAACACTGCCAGGGATGGGGCAGCCGCAGCTTCTCCTGGAAGTGTGGGGGAGGGCCTCAACACCCTCACAGTAAAAAAATCTTTTCTTAATATCTTATCTAAGCCCAGTCTCTGTTCAAACCTTTCCCCCTTGTCCTGACATGCTCTTGTAACAAGTCCCTCTCCATCTTCCTTGTAGGCTTCAGGTACTGGAAGGCTGCATTATTAAGGATAAATGACAGGAATTAAAACACTTTTCACTGCAGACCTGAGTGAAGAGGTTGTGTATGAGATGAACTTCTCCTGAGGGGTCTGATGATCCGTCATCAGAATGCTTGTCTTGCCTCCCCTAGCCAGCCCCTCCCAAAGTTAATACCTATGGTCAAACGACAAATTTCCTTTTCATGCTTTTTCTCATTTCCTGAATTTTCACTTCCAGCACTTTCAATTTCTGATCACAGTGTTTAAATCCATCAGTAAATTCATTGAGTCATTTCATTTTATTATTCACTGCCTTTCCCATTAACGCAGATGATGCATCAGTCCTCCATGCTAACCTCCCTCCCCAACTTGCTGTGGCACCTCTCAAAGAGGTCTTGTAGAAGGTCTTGCAGAAAACTCACTCTAGCATTTCTGATTTGACACATTTAGGTGAATTTAACTACTGGCTTGTGTAACAAAAGCAAAAATACTCCTTTGACACAAGCAGAGTTAGGGGCCATACAGGCATTTCTGAGGCATGGTCTGGCAGAGAGTTTGCATAACATTAAGTGTTATAAAAGTACAAATCCTTGATGTCTGTGGAGGTTATATTACAATATCCCTACAGGGTACATAAAACGTGGGTGCACGACAACCTGGGCAAGTGACTCCCACTGGAGGAGTGAGTGTCTACTTTTGAAGACATTACTTTCTATTTCAGTTTGGAGACAGCGTTGCTGGTTTTCCTTGTTGTTGCTATAGCTGACTGATCCTATACTCTGGTGATACATTACTCTCCCTCCCCTGCCTTCACCAATCACTGCACGTCTGTCAAAAATGTTAAAACTGGTTGGCACAGCTGCATCATGAGTGGGAACAAGCCAGGACTTTTGGAAATCCAATGAATTTTCATAGCCTGAACCAGTTAGCTACAGCACCTGGCTGAAATTTTAGTGCTCTTTAAGGTATTGAAAAAAAAGTCAGCACTTAACAGGTTGGAATTATTGAGGCTGGAGGTAAAAAAAACCCAAAACAAACCCAATAACAAAAAAACAGTCAGTCACAGAGGACAATCATGAATTCTGAGAAAGCAATTGGAACATTTAATAGACTTTTTAAAAGCCCTGAATGAAGTCATGAAGTCCTCAGACATCGAATTAAGATATCTGCAATAGGCTCTTCTGAAATGGCGCCTGGGATGTTTCAGAGTAGAATAAATTTTAGACTTTGTACTCAGTGCCAAGACTTCAATTCCAACTTTTAGGTGCTTCACTTCAATATTGTCTAAACTTACTTTTTTCCCTGTGTGTTGAGATTTAGAAATGATGCTGTGCTGGCAGGAACTGTTATTAGGTGCTGAAAAATTCAATCATGCAGAAGGGAGTGGGGTGGGGGGGAACACGCACAGGTTATTTATTATCTCTCTATAGGTGCCCTGTATTTTGTCAAGGCAGCATCCTAAGGAAAATTTCACCGTGCTTATAAAGACAAGGCAACAATGGAAAATCTGGTTAAAAGTGTGGAAATTCTTCTAGTAGCTCTGCATTCAGTCTGGTTTAATTCAGCTACATGCCTTCAATACGTGCCAATCTAATTAAGAACTGGTGAGCAGCTATTAATAGACTCGTATCTTGGATGCTAATATTGTGGGCTTTATGCTCCTGCCTAGCAAAGCTGAGATGATAGAGGTAATAGGAGTATTAGTGTCAAAAAGCTGTCACACTTGCAAAGGCGGGTGAACGGCTCCCTGTGGGAAGGATCTTCCTCTCCAAGAGCCCCCGTGAGCATTCACGGTGCCCCTCTGCCCACCTGATGCAAAAACTCGACATTTATAGTTCCCAGGAGGTTCAAAGGATTGGCTGGTCTTTGAAATACATGGATGAGAAGGAGGTTAACCAGCAAGAGGAGCACTTTGTGGAACAGCAGCGAATAGCTCTCACCTCCTCCACCCCTACACACGACCCTGTCTGGCTGTTCCAGCCCTCTGAGCTCAGTTCCACGAGAAATAAATAGAGCCACAGCCTCCATCAGGGGAAACTGAGCACACTGCAGAGCGGGACTGGAGGCATCCTGTGCAAAGGCAGACCCTGAGGGACTGCCCAAACCCGCTGAGATTAGCAAACATGGCTGCCAGACCAGGCGGGATGGATTGCGAAACGGGTGGTCAATAGGTAACTCAAGTTAAGTACTGAGAGACAGAATATGTGAATTCTAAAACCTAGAAAAATAGGATTCCCTTTATCTTGTCGAGGCAAGAGGGACAAGAATCTGTTTGAGGCCAGCACAGAAACCCTGAAGCACCCACCAAGGACTGCCCATGCTCCAGAGAGAAAGGGGAAAAGTGCACTGTGATGAAGACTACAGATCTCCATCACGAGAAGACCCCCAAAGACCACGAGGACACACAGCGCATGCGTGGCACACATGCTAATGATATTAATGTTTTCTGAGAAATGATTTGTATAACCACTCCTATCCTGGGGAATGTGATGAATATTCATGAATGTTACCCATAATATTGTGTGTTGGAAGTACCGGGGTGTGTGTGCGTTTGGAGGAGTGAGTCCCCCACACCTGGTGCGCCGAATAAAGCAAATCCCCACTGCTCTGACTGTGTCTCTGAAGTGTCTCTGGGCCTGCTTGGGGCGAATCAGGACAGAGAAAATCTTCTCAGGTCTGGTGCCTGCCTGGCGCTGCAGAAACTCCGTGTCAGAAGGAGGATGATCATCCCAAAGCTTTGATGGGTTTTCCTATCATCATGGCCTAGACTTTCATGTCCATGCTAAGACAGATACTTGAAGGGACGAAGGGAACTTTGAGATTAAATTGTTAGGTCAACTGAGCAGAAAAGAGAGACCTAAATCTCTGTGATTCCTTTCTCTGTGTTGGTTATCTAAAGATGAGACATCCAAATCTGCCTTTCTGTCCACTGGCAAAGCTTTTACAAAAAATATTGCAGATATTGTGGAATAACAAGTCCAAAAGGGCTGCTTGATCAAGTTTTACAACAATAAGCGCTTTTTTGACAAAATTGGGAAATGCTGCAGGAAGGTATCAAATTCCATCAGTGCTTTCACCGGAAATTACATTTCACTCTGATAGATTCAATCATTTTGCTTCAATAGAATAATTTTAGCTACCATTGTGACAAGCAGAAATAAGAACAAAATGTTCTAAATTACCATTACGAGGCATTTCAATCAAGCCATTTCACTGTTTCAGGAACAAAAAAAATCCCCAACTTCACTTGGTATTTAATTTTGACTCCTAGTGCTTGTTTGAAAATAAAATTGTAAAAGTTTCCTGCAGAATGAATATTTCATTTTCTGACCTGTCACATTCAGTAAAGATATTTCAAATGTAATTCAGAGGAATAAAATGGGTCCATTTCCACACAATTCTATGGGACACTGTTGCAGTTGTGTCCTGGTCTGCCAATAACCTCCTCCTCTTCTCACAGGGCATCAAATAATATTTCATGGACAGCAGCAGCGAGCTGCACACAGTCCATCAGCCTGCAAAACTAGCCAGGAGGAGTCTTCATCACTTTAAAATATTACAAAGCCAAATTCAGACAAATCTAATAAACCAGGGGAAAGGCAACCTATTTCAGAGAGCACTAGAAGGGAAAAAAAGGAGAAGAAATAGAGTTAAAAGAACCCATTTACCCATCTCAGGATTGGCAGTGGGTCTCTCACATAATTTGCAGAGATAGAATGGGCCACAAATGTTTGCGTTTGATAAATAACTCAGACTCATAACTTCCACTATTTTGCTTTTTTATGGTTATTTGTATCTGAGAAAGAGTGGAGGGAGACACCCCTAAGTAATTTTAGTTTGTGTGCATTTCTTTTACCCACGTACTTAGTGTGCACTTCTTTCCAAAAACGACTGTGCTTTTCTACAACAGTGAATGCCTTATGAGAAGACCCTTTGCAAAGGATTTTTTTCCATGGAGAACAGACCAGAGAGGTATTTCTGTGGTTTCTTCTGCCCTGCGCAATCTCACCCCCCACACCTGGACAGGGGGAGCAGTGGAGGTGAAGCACCCTGAAGGAATCACACAGAGAAGTTCAATTGAAGAATCTCTTCCCATCCAACATGCCCAAGGATTTGCAGAGTTTGAAGGCATCTAAATGTTCCCTTTTTTTTTCACTTACTGATATATTTCACATCTTAAAATAGTGCTCCCTCAGCTGAGGGACTACACGAGGGTTAGGGAAATGAGCACTGCGTTCTACAGAAGTCTGGAGCACGTTTGCCCAGGAGAAAGGGGAGAAAGCAGCAGGGACACGCAGGGGCTGTGATGCACAGCTCTGCCCTGGGGCAGCACCAAGGTGTGTTGTTCCACCCCAGCCACCTGGCATTGTGAAATCCAGCTTGGATTCAACTGGGCTGGGACCCAAACAGGTGCTATTGATGGCACACAGTCCTGAGCAGGGAGAGAGGTGCAAAGGGATGTCCAGGCTGCTCCTCCCCTTTCTCTGTTTCCACATGGGATAAAGGCCAAAAACTGCTGTTCAGTCCCTCTGCCACTCCAGAGAGACCCCTCGATCTGCTGCCTGGGCCCCCCGGGGGCTGCATGCCATGAAGGCAAAACATGGATTTTGGGGGCCATCAGAGAGGTTGTTAGCAGCCAATGGGGCCTTCAACAGCACAAACACTGTCCTTCTGTCCCACTCTGTCTCCATATCAAACCACTCCTTCCATGCAGTGTCAGGAAAATTAATCCATAGACACCCGAGGTTTATGTCCAAAAAGGAGACAGAGGAGTCCTGTAACTTTATTCATGAGTAAAGGGAGAGGTCATGGGCATTTCCCATGGGGTCTCTCAAATTGCTAGAGGATGCAGCCTCTTTTTATCCTAATTTCCTGGCTGCAGGTTCCTTCTCTCTTTCCCCATTGGCTGAAGTACTCGAGAGGTACAGACTTCCCAGAATGTCTAATGCAGACACCTGTACTATACATCATCCCTAATGCAGACAACCGTAATACAAATCCCCCCTTTCTTCTTTTTCTTATGTCTCTGTTCCTGTAGTTTATTACCACAGTCATGGACGAGTCAATCAGTGGAATTCCTATGGAAATCCTTCCCATTGTTTCTTCTGTCTCTCAATATAGGTCTTATGTTACCAGCAGTTTGTTTGTAAAGACACTCCTGTACTCCTTTCACAAGGGTCCAGGTCCCTCAGCCTGATCTTCTGGAGATCCTTGCACCAGGAGTGAGTTCTGTGGGGCTGTCTAAAGCATCGCCTCTTTCCTGTGCTTTGCAAAACTGAGCCAAAATAGGTAATAAAGGAGGGGGTGTAAAGTTAAAGAGTCTGAAATAGGCCACAAGCATGAACCTGGGAATGACAGAAACCAACACACAGCCCAAAGCCTTCATGGAGATGTTGCAGAGATGGCTGCACTGCACCCAAGGTCACTTTCAGCACAGGGCACGTTGCCAGGATGTGGTCGGGGCAGACCCATCTGAGCAGTTCTGAGTCCTGTCTGTGCCTTTGCTGGTGTGAAAGACACACTCCTTCTGCAGGCTGTGCAGTAGGGATGGATTTAATTTGCTTTTCATAGGCAGCTGTCCAGAGTATCAGCCAGAACGCAGAGATACCACGCTGAGGAGCCAGCCTTCAGCAGGGCTTTGTTTCCCAGCCTCCCTTTAATTGCAGCGTTAACTTGTCCAATACCACAGCACTGCTTTCCCATGACCTTTGCTGTTAGCCAGAGGCTTCAGGGCAAGCTGGATTGCTTCTGATCCTCAGCAGCAGCTGTGAGGAGCAGCCCATTGCGTTCAGGCAATCTGCAACCAGAGGGACTGACTCAAAAGCATTAACTGAAGTGTGAAATTTGCCTTCCCCTCTCCTCTTAATCAGCCCTTCACATTTAAAACCCCTGTATCTGCTTTGATGCCACCACAGAGGGGGAAGAAATAGTTGTCTGAATACAAATTATGGTTTACTCATTAATGATGAATATTCATTAAGTGGGCCAGCCAGTGCTAGTGTGCTCCTGTTTTGGGAGGGTCTCAGCAGCACAACAGAAGGCTCTTCGAAAAGCAGCATTACTTTTAGGGGACAAGGTTTATTTCCAGGAGAAATAAACAGTTGTCCAAAAGGCCAGAACATGGACTGGGAGATTTTCTCACAGGGAATATGTGTATCTTCCATGTCCATGAGGGCAAACTCTGCTCTGTTTGTATTCCCTGCTGATGCTCCATGTCTGGAGCATGCAAGCACACAGAAAGCTTGTGTTGCTTCAGGCCATGCAACAGTGCTGATTCAAAGGAAATCTTTTCTGTGGTCACATCCCAGCTCTGCTGGCTTTTGTGTGCAGTCCTGTTCTGTGGATGGGTGGTCCAGTCACAAAATGAAAATATTGTTCCGGAGAAAATTTAAATTTTCCACCTGAGATGCAGTCAGTTGAAATTATTTTATCCAACACTACCAATATGCCCTTTTTTTTCTCATGCTTCATGATAAAGAAAGCTCACACACTGGAAATACTAACAATGCAGGATAATAAAAAATACTATTCTCCCTGCTTTGGGCAGGAGGTGACTGAAACCATGGGGAAGTGATGACTTGGGTTGCCTGGTGCCCATTTCTTTTTCAGGCTCTAGACCAGCACACAAAGGAGAAGTACAGCCAAGCCAAGCCAAACTCTCGGGGCAGAAGCACAGGGAATAGTATTTTATCAATAACAAGTTACAACATTTTCAAAGTATTTCCCTTGGAGACTTCTCATATGCTGTGAGCAGTGCTGCCTGTTGGAGATCTGGGGTTGATTTGGGGGCAGGACAGGTTTCTTTTCAAAAAGCAAGGGGCAGGTAAAGAGCTACCAGGGTTGTGTAAACACAAGATCCTTCTTTTACTTACATCAAAACAGCAGATATCATTGTAACACTTTGTCTGAATGAATCAGTGCCTTTGGGGCAGAAGTTCAAACCCTGGCACAGTCCATTCAGCACTTCAGGATTCTCAAATGCAGGAGAAGTGTTTAACCAGCCTTCAGGTGAGAGCAAAATCCTGCTTTGCTGCCCGGTGATTCAGAAGTTCACAGAACATCACGTCCTCAGGGTGCCATTTCTTTCATGATTTGGAACCTCTCCTGAAAAGACAGAGGAATCTGGAGCAGTTCAGCCTGGGGAGACCTTAGAGCACCTTCCAGTACCTGAAGGCACTGCAGGAGAGCTGGAGAGGGACTTTTGACACGGACATGGAGGGACTGGATGAGGAGAAATGGCCTCAAACTGAAAGAGAATAAGTTTAGACAAGATATTAGGAAGAAATTCTTCCCCGTGAGGGTGGTGAGGCACTGGCACAGACTGCCCAGAGAAGCTGTGGATGCCTCATCTTGGAAAGTGTTCAAGGCCAGGTTAGAGGGAATTTTGAGCGACCTGGTCAGGTGGAAGGTGTCTCTGCCCAGGCAGGGGGAGAGGAATGAGATGATCTTCAAGGTCCCTTCCAACCCAAATCATTCTATGATTCTATGAGTCTATCCACGTACCCACAGCTACACTTCATGTGTCACTCCTATAAAAGGTGACACTTCGCTGGTGTAGGGTTTTTATAACAAAAGACAGAGGAATCTGAGGCTTCTGCCTTCACTGCTCTCTGAACCAGCTTGGCACACATAGCAAACACAGGGTAATCTCCAAATATTTCTCTCTCACGGCCACACAAGTGGGTTAAGTTTGTGCAACAACATCAGTAAAATACACCCAACTGATCTGAAAACTTTGGTTTAATTAGAGGGAGATGAACTCTCACGATTCAGTCCTTGACGAAAAGCAGGCTGCTCTCTAACCTTCCCGGAGTGTTTTGATAACCAGCGCCACAGCTCAGCTGCTAGTCTGTGATCAGGAGCTGTTTGGGATGGGAACAGCAGAGGATGCTTCACGCCAAGGGATCAACACTTCTATCTGGGGCAGTCGCAACACAGCCCACGGTCCTACGTCTGGCTCATCCCCACGCTACTCATCCCTTGCTCCCGTAAGAGCTGAGCTCCATCTGCAAACTTAAAAATGGAAAAAAACAAGCAAACTTTTTTCTTCCTCCATCAAATTCTCTCTGAGCAGACAGCTTTCAGAAGGCTCAGCATTTTCTGAGTTGCGGGTTCCCTTTGGATTTCTCGCAAAGTGGTTGCCCACAGTCATCAGATCTGCTTGAAAACCTTTGCCTTCACCAGTAGGAAATTAGATGCACAATTGAATTTCCCCAGGGTTTTGGAATGGTTTCTGTGGCTCACAAAGCAGAGCGTGAAAGAGGGCAGGTTTATGTCAGAAATGCAGACAATAAATGGTACTTCTCAGTGTGAAGATTTATTTATTTAGCAAAGTCTCAGAATGAAAAAGGACGACTTGAAAGGAAAGGGCAAATGCGATTCTTGTTTTGTCCACCACATGGAACTTCTTTTCTTAATCCTTCACCATTTGAATATGATTGCTCCTGGAGGCTGCCAGGATCAGAGATGAAAGGGCAATCCTTCATGTAAGCACCAGCCCTCCACTTTAAAAGCTCCCCATGCACTCTTTCAACTTTCAACTGCCCCCAATTATATGTTTTTAACATTTGAAAATGCCTCAGGACAGCAGGTGCCTCTGTCACTCAGGTATTGTTCACATGTCATCACCCTCCACCTGCCCTCTCCCACTTTAAAACTTCTCCTTTCTATGAAAATTAGAGTAATAGTCATGTCTCCCGAAGGGGGAAAGGTGGGAAGACAGAGGAGGTGCAGTCCCTTGGCACATGTTGCCTCTTTCCCAGCCTGATCTCTGTGCTCAGAGCTGCTCTGTCTAATTACAACTCTTCCACTACAGGAGAAGGAGCCAAGCTTTGTGCACACACCTGTATTATCAGCCAAGCCAAAAGCTGCTGCTGGGCTTCGTGATTTGAGCTCCAGGTGCAGAGAGGAGAGGGTGAGGTCCACACAATGCCCAAGCCTCTGCGGTGGCTGAAGATGGGGCAGTGAATCTCATCTGAGGAGGAAGGAGCGGTAGCAGACCATGCAGGGCAGGTTATTTGTTCCTTTTCAGGGTGGGAACACACAAGGCCATGTTTTTTCTGTGCAAAATGTGTGGGTAGCTGGTGCAGCCACCCTGGCTTCATCCTCTGAAGATGATGCTCTGAGGTCCATGCCACCTATCACAGAAACCCTGTGCTTAACTCAAGTGATGAATCCCACACAAGGCGATTCCTGGACTTACAACAATGTGGGACAAAGGCTTAGCTTTCAACTTCCTCTATTGCATTTTACACTCATAAAAGCTCGGCTGAAGGTTCATCTAGTACCACACCCATCCTCGGTGCTGTTTGAAGCTAATAAATCAAGTCTAGCATAACAGCCAGACAGCATCTTCTGATGAAGGCTGGATAGCCATAAAAACCCAGGGAGTGAGCTCCTGTGCCTTACCCAGTAGTGGAGTCTGTGTAGGAAACCAGAAGGTAATAAAAACACCCCATTTAAAAATTCATATCTGCATAATGAGTCCTGCAACTGCTTTCTGTACCCAGAATGAGTCAGGCCCATATGACTGGGGAGAGCTTTTAGAGCACTAAGGCAGTGCTATTTGCTCCATGTTGTTCACACAGACATTAACACTGCAGAGAGTTTGCAAATCACAGGGCGCTGCTGCAGAGCAGCCAGCACAGCACAGTGTGCTGCATGGGCTGCCACCTTGGTCATTCTTATTAAAAAATAAATCATGGGCAGAGAGGGAGGGGTCTTTGTGCTGCTCTGTAAGGGCTCCTGATTAAGCACACTGCTGCTTTTAATGACCCTCGAGTCTGACCTTTCAGTGCCTGGCAGGGGTGCGGTGCTTTGATTTTACAGCATCAAGGGCACATGAAAAACAGATTCAGATGATTAAGTTAATCAATAAAACCTTTTGATCCTCATTTCTTTGTAGAAAGCTGGATGGCTTAAGGCACTGAGAAGAGACAAAACTGTCCTGATGTGTCCTCATTACCCTGAGCCTGATCACAGATCTTACACTCATGGCCCAGACACAACCAGTGGCTATCAAATACCCCTCTTTACCTGTGCGTGAAGCCTGGGAAGGACTCATGAAAACACTGAAGTGCAACGGAGAAAGTTCAATGCCTGCAATTCCTGTGGCCTTCATTACTCTCTGGAAGAACTTGTACTTGTCCACCCTGACTTGCTACCTGCTAGAAACCCTGAGAAAGCGGAAAGATGTAATCCCTACTGCTTTCAATGCTCACCCTCCTTCCACCTGAACAAAATGCCAGGTCTAAGCTTCATCTGAACATGAGGAAAGGAAGAGAATAGCTTTTCCAGGGTCTCTCATCTCCCTACAGGAGCCCTCGGCTCAGCCTTCGGGAGGTGCAGCTGCAGGATGCCCTTGGAGAAATTTCCCACTCGGGGGGCCCTGGAGGTACACGGGAAGAGCAAGATAAATGTGTAGGACATTTCTCTCAGCAAGATTTCCCTCAGTAAAGCCAGAGGGAATCTCTCTGAATGTAAATTTATAACAGTGAAAATCTCTAAGTTCCCGCTGCCCCACAACCTTTCCTCTCCGGTGGCACAGCCCTGCCGGGTGATGTAGAATAGATCTTCATATTGCAGGGTCAGGAGAAAATACTGCTATTAATTAGCTGGACTTTTTGTGTAATGTATACCTGAGAACTTCCTGGGGGTTTTCCCCATTTGAAGTCGAGCTCCATTTTGAAAAACACCCAATCTCATTTTAGGACATACCAGCAGCAGACAGCTGACACGAATACTCCATATTTGCTCCAGCGATTACCTGCCACTTCCATGAAAAACAATCTGGTCCTAGTCTAGTTTTGGCTTGTCTGGGAATCCCAGTGCCTGCATACAAGGCTCTGAAAAGGAAATGCAGGTTTAGCAAAGATGAACACAATGTGATAGCCTTTTAGAATATCTACAGCATGAGAAAAAGCTCTTTCACGGGGCTTGTAACTCATTTTTCTCAAAGACCACAAGTATCAGCCCTTCACCAGGAAATTAGACCCAAGTGGCATTTTCTACTCTCCATTTAGGTCTGTCACTGTAGCAAAGATTCCCTTTAAAGACCTTGATCACAGAGGTTATTACAGACATCTGTATTTCAAACATCCTGACCTACCCATTAAAATTATAACCTCAGTGTGTGTTCAATAAGTGCTAACAGTGCTTTGAGTTCAGTAAAGTCCCCAACTTTTATCATTTTATCCAATTTTTCCAAAGCATTTTGTTAATATTCTTCTTTTTTTTCTTTTTTTTTTTTTTAACTTGAAACCGACTTGTTTTACATAAGAATATTAAAAATACAGCTTTGTGATACTTTTCTCTCACCTTCCAACCCGCGTTAGCAACTCAGGTTGCAGTGAACCTAAAGTGTCAGTTTTGGACTGTCTCAGAAGATAGAGTAGATGCAATTACTTGCATTCTTTAAAACATGATTGATCTAATGCTGTCACAGGAGGATTCACACTGGATTCTGATGGCACAGACACTGCTGAAATGAACCTAAAGTGTCAGTCTGTGACTGAGATACATAACGAAAGGCAGGATAATTTTTTTTGAGCTTAGGTCAAAGATCCCTGATGCCTCATGGAAAATTCTGAAACATGCTTGGAGATGATTTTGCTGACAGATAATTTTCTATATTTTTCTGTTTATTTTAAGCACAATCTTGTGCTCTCTTTGTCATCAATAGCCTACATACTTATGCAATATCCTGGGTTATGTATTCTGATACCTGGATGAACAGATTCACAGATCGCTTTCAAAGATTCACACCTCACCTGCTACAATTGAGTCTTGAACCAGCTTTTGCAATCCTTTGTTACATATGATTAGGAAACATATCAGGAATTTCTTGGGCTAGGGAAATAGAATCACTATTATTGTTCATCAAAAACTGCTGGCTGACTGAAACCAAACCCTTTCAGGGAAATACATTGATTTTGGTGGTAGCCTTAGTCAGGCACGGTTTATTAACATCAGCGCAGAATTAGTGATTCAAATGGGACACAAAGTTTTGCTCAACCCAAAATCAAAATTATTCCTCCTCAATATGAGTGTGCCACTTACAGGTGTATCAGGTATCAGTAAAGATTCAGAACCTCCTGCAGCTGAGGGAAGATTCCTTACATCCAAGCACTTGCCTTGTTGTGACTGTCTCTTTTCCACTGTTCTCCTGTTGGAGCGGTTCCCTTCTATATTGTACATAAAATGCAGTGAGGAAAACAGCAATTCTAGAGACTCAGATTTAGGACACACTCTCCCCAAGAACAGGGAAGAGTTTATGTGTCAGCAAAACAGGAGACATGCAAAAGAAACCAGCAATCATGCTGAAGTAGCCACTTGTCACTTAGAAATGGGACAAATTCATCTGAGGAATAAAGCCAGAGAGAGAAATACATTCTGGAGCTGGAAGAACACTTGGGCTGAGTCTCATCTCATGGACATGGCTTTGTCCTGAATATCTCGGGTCGTTTCCTCTTTGATCAGACATTTCACAGTTCCCATCTGCCACGGCAGAGCGAAAGCTTCTGATCTCCTAAGAACGGAGTTCCCCCAACAAGATACACATCAACCCTGTCTGGGATGAAAACCATCAGGGAATGAGGAGCACAGACTAAGTAGGGCAGCACAGTCCCAGCCTTCAGACCCTGGGCCTGGGTTAGAAATAAAAAAATAAAAGAAAACGTGACAATGAAAAGCAATTTTAAAGTTTTCCCACTAAAGGTGCCAGAGTAGCACGAGTATATAGGGCAAATGTGGCTGTGGGACCTCGGCAGGAAGATCACAGTGACCTGGTCTGCACCTCAGCTTCCCAAAGCTGTGCATTGGCCACCTCATCCCTCATATCCACACCTCGTCAGGGATCCCACTCATACCAGGCTCCTCCATCCCCGTGAGAGGCTTATCAGTGAGGCAGACACAAAAAAACCGCATTCCTGGACATTTTTAGAGTGGAGACACCACTAAAGACAGACTAGTAGAAAAGAAAGTGTGGGAAATTTGGAGGAGAAATTGCCTGGGGCCAAATTCTCAGCATCTCCATGCTGAGTGGATCTCATCCACAATGACTTCCATGGATTTACATCAGTGTTGACAATCAGCCACGCACCAAGTGAAAAGGGTAGAAAATCACTTGTAAAAAATATGCAGCAGACACCAAGGATACACAGATGCCTACAATTTGTAAAAGAAATGAGAATTGTTCACAAAGCAACAGTAATTTGGATCCCAAGTGGGTCATGTTACGAAGCTGAGGGCAACAAGTGGCTGTGGGGGTGTTTGTTGGTTAATAAAATCGCTGACAATGAAACCACTGAGCTGCATTTATGAAAGATGAATTAACGTTGCATTGGCAGAATAAGTGGCACAAAGACTCGAAGGAAGGTGGCATGGCAAGTCTAATCAAGTCAAACTATGCACAGCAATGACACGAGCAGACAGCAAATTACTTCCTCAGCAATTCATTTGTGTAATTGACCAAGAACATAGGGAAAACTATTGAAAAAGAAGCTGGTGCAAGAAAATTAACTAAGCGGAACAAAATGTAAAGAGCTCCTAAAAAGGTCTTTGTGTTTATAAAGGGGTGTCATAGACTCTGTTTATGTCTTCTTCACATATGGAATAATAAAGCCATTGAGAGAAAATCTTCTAAGAGGTTGTTGAGAAAGTGCATTATCTTAAAGGTATATCTTGAAAGAAAAGAGAAGAAGCCCAAGCAAAGCAGTAATTTACCAACAGCATAATCTCACATCTGAAGCAATCTTCTAATAAGAAGATTTTTCAATACAAAAATCATCTATTTAAATGAAATTTCCCTCAGAAACACACTGACTGAAGTATTTGAGTCATGTTAAAACATTGCAGCTTAATGTTGCTCCAACAGGTTACCTGCATTTTGCAGTAGGTTAATAGAAGTTGTGCTCTGACCCAGTTATTGTAAACACTCCAACCCATTATCTTTCATGGAACAGAACTTCTGATTTCCATTTATGCTATTTTCTTTATCAGAAAGAACCAAGATGTGATTTAAATGAAGGAAAGAGTGGAAACAGCCCTCATGCAAAGGATACTTCAAACCAGCAAATGCAGCAATCCTTGGAGATTAAATCTGCAGAATCCAAATATAGAATAAGACATTTTGAATGGTGAAAATAACTAAGCGTTGGAGCAGAGTATTTCACTATAATGTAGTATACCATCATGTGACCTTTGGAAGTGAAGATAAGATATTTTAATAAAATTTATGCTCCATTTCAATCATGAAGGAGCTGGCTCCAAGAAAAATAAACTCCTCTGTGCAGGAGACCAAACCAGGTAATTACAGAGGCTTGAACTCAAGGAAATGTGGTAACAGGTTGATACCTTTTGGTGGTAGCATCTCTGCTGGGCCATTTTGGCATGCTGGAGAGGACAAGATTTTCATCTGGGTGAAGAAAGGCTTGAACTTCATACTGTGAATGGAAAATTGCTTCTGGGTTCACAAATGAATGGGTACAAAACGTTTTGGCAAGCTTTCTTTGAACCAGACTCGCTGGAAAGATCATTCCTGAACAGCACATTACAAATCCAGCTGAAGTGGTTTTGCAGCTGGAGCGGTGCCTTTTCCCTCTCACCATGCAGATGTGCCAGCTGTGTGTCATTCCAGCTCAGTGGGCACTGCAAAGGGCAGGTTTGAATGCACTTACTTGATCAAACTGCTTCCCCCTAAAGTAGTTTAATGTGCTCATAAGAAGCACTTTTTGGGGAGGGTTACTACACTGTAAAAAGCCTGGAGAAACAAGCAGGCTCACGGGAGTGACAGGGGCTCATGGTGTAGCTTTTAACTGCTTCTGGTACTATGATCCAGTTTTGGATTACTGTGGAGGATCGCCCCTTTTCCTCCCAGGCTAATGCTTCCCATCTTCTCATCCCTTAGAGAAGAGAGCCTCACCTGGGCGGGGAGTTGGCCAGGATTCTCTGCCTCCCAGGCTGACGCTTCCCATCTTCCCACCCCATAGGGAAGAGAGCATTGCCTGGGCGGAAGAGATGCTGGGTCTGCCCTGCTGCCTCCCAGGCTGACGCCATTTCGCAGGTTTAGGGCCTCACCTGGGCGGGAGGTGGGACCGCTGTCCCCGCCTCCTGGGCTGGCTCCGACTATAGGTAGGGGTTGGACCCGCCCCAGGGGATGGTGGGAGGCGTGCCCAGGGGTTTGCCTCCGCCCATTCCTCCAGATTGTTCTCCACCGTTATGTACATCATTGGTTGATATGAATTGTACCCCTCCGTCTTATGTTCTCATTGGTTTATGTATGCTTGCACCGCCCTCTCCCTCTTCCCTCATTGGTCAACCCTTTCCCTACTTAACCAGCTGCACCCAGGCAGTCGGAGCCATTCCGCCATTTTCTGCCACACCATCGCCACGGATATGGCCCTCCTTCCCCTGCTCTCCCTCCCTCCCACCACGAACCCTCTACCCAAATAAAGGAGAGCTTGGGAAGGAGTCTTCCTCCCACCACCCTTCGTCTCATCGTCGTCTTCTTTTATATTCGTCTGTAACAGATTACCATAATGAAAAAAGCTTTTGCTTTGGTATCTCCATTACTAGAGACTCTTAACTGTGAAATGGAGATTGTGCTGTCCTCAGGACTGACCAGAAATGTGTTCCCACAAGGAGTTTTCCAGGGGTGTGCTTTGTAATAACATATGACACCTGCCTGTGCTGGAAAAATGGCTAAATATTTTACTTTCTCAAAAATGGTGGCCAAAAAAATAAAGGGACATGGGGTGCACTCACCATCACCACCCCAATTTAAACTGTCAGGAGATACTGCAGAGTTTCTGGTAAAATCTCAGACTCCATTCTGATACCTAAAAGCTTTTCAGCTGTGATCACATTAAAAGCCTTGTAGGTCACACCTTAATTTGGTGTGAGCAATTCCCAGAAGTGAGGTCAGGAGTTTATAACAATTAAATTAACTCAAGTGGAAGGATTCTTGCGAGTACCAACATCACATTCCTGGATGAAATCCTGATGGTGCTGCAGCCAGTCCTGTGTTGCCAGGGGGACACAGCTCTGCCCCTGCTCACAGGGAACAGCTTGGAGTCACCACACAGAGCAGTTTATGAGGAATATAAACTCATGAAATACAGCAATGACTCCACTACAGAGGCCTTAGTCTCTGAAAAAGAACAATCACCCTGGTTTCTCTGGCTCTGAGTGACACTCTTGTGCAGAAATTTCCTGATTTCTTTCTATTCCTTTTTTTCTGCTTGCTTACATAGTTCAAACACTTCTGAGATTCTGCACCTGCCTAATGACACAGAGCATAGAACTTCAGCCCCGAAACAAAAAGAGATCTGAGATTGATTTGATTCCTGGATTCCCTGAGGAATACAGGACATGCCCATTATATATACCAACAACGATTTTGAGAAAATTGTCCAGGGAATAGTTTTCCCCAAATTTTTTAGGCAACCAGTATGCTGAACACCTGGCCTCCAAATGGCTGCTACAGATGCACAAATACCATAGAATCATAGAAAGGTTTGGGTTGGAAGGGACCTTAAAGACCATCCCATTCCAACCTCCCTGCCGAGGCTGGGGACACCTCACACTAGACCAGGTTGCTCAGGTATTCCCGAAGTCCAGCCCTCATCTGGGTCTCACCCACAGCTCAGGCTGCATGTAGGAAAAAAAGGAATGTTCAAATCACATTTTACAAACTACTGACCTGAAAGAACAGGACTCTCATGCTGCTGGTCAATATTACAGGATTTATTACATTTATTATATTGGATTTATCAACAAATGCATGGAAAATGAGTGATGCAGGACAAAGGAATCATCCATCAAGATTTTGTCTTTTGGGGCTGGGTTTGGGGGTTTTTTTCCTGACTGGCATCTGCATGCTGGGACTGCATGTTACCAAATGGGATTAAAATAATGAATATGATTAATTAACAACATCACTACCAGTCACATATTTGCATTACTGTAAAAGCTAATGGTTATAATAACAACCTAAAGATAGTGGAGCAATTATAGTATATCTTAGCTAACCGAGGGAAGGGTGAAATGAAATGTTCTTACAGTGCTTGCCAGGACAGCTGCTGATGTCAAGACACTTTTTTCCAGATGAGGAATTGTAAGATTAAACTCCTAATAGTGATCAAATCTATTTTGAAATATTTCATAGAAGATTTTTAAGTTACAATGTATTCTGGAATAGTCTGAAACCTATTCTCCCACTCAGGGGCTTGTTTAGATTAAAAACATTATCAAGGGAAGCTGCAAATTCTGTACCTC
Source organism: Acanthornis magna (assembly GCA_036785705.1). Classification (NCBI taxonomy): domain Eukaryota; kingdom Metazoa; phylum Chordata; class Aves; order Passeriformes; family Acanthizidae; genus Acanthornis; species Acanthornis magna. The sequence goes on from JAWUZG010000097.1 coordinate 1,323,092, forward strand.
ACAGTGTTGTTAAAACATGAGCAAATCTCTGCATCTGAGAGATCTGCTCTAGCTGAATCAGAGGCTGGGATGCAATTCACGGAGCAGGAATTACTGGGAGGAATTCTCTGGCCTGTGTTAGGCAGGAGTTTAGAATGAAGTATTATAAAAAACCTCTTGTGGATTTAAATTACAGCTTTCTGCTGCAGAGAAGTACAAAACTCATGGCCCTGAGCATGTGAGGGCTCTCAAGGGGTGCAGCCCGTGGGGAGGACACACAGGATGTGACCCTTTGCCTGCTGGGGGGTTCTGCTGTGGGGTTCTGCTGCACCCACAGCTCTAGCCCACACCAAGGGAAGCATTAAATAAACTTCCTCAGCATTGCTGCTTTCACACCCCATCCTGGCTATCACTCCCACTTGGGGCTCTGTGCAACAGAAGATTTCTGGGGAAGAGAGAAATGTTGGTGTTTCTTTCCACTGCAACCTCCCTCGAGGGAAAATTTGGCTACAGTTAATCCTCAAAAAACAACAAACTGTGGTCACCAAGTTAAGGGAAGTCATCCTTCCCCTCTATTCGGTGCCTGTGAGACTACACCTGGAGTGCTGCGCCTGCTTTGGACTAGAAGACCTCCTGACATCCCTTCTGACCCAAATTATTCATTTATTACCAAGGTACTACCGTACCCAACCTCATGTATAGCCTGTTTCATCACACATGGATGACAGCTGTCTCTCCTGGACTTTCATGACGTATTTTCACTATGGAAGAGGGTGCCAGGCAGGAGAGAGGGGAGCATGCCCTAGGACTGACATTAGGATGATGCTCAGGCACTTGGGATGCACAGAGAAGAGCAAGAGGGGTAAAAACAGCAATTCAGGTGAACGTGAAGGTGGAAAATGCTGGATAGTGGGAAAAAATTTAAGGCCTGATATAGAGAAGGGTGTATTAATGGCATTCTAATTAAACCAAAAAATCACACCAGAGCTATTTGCAATAACTTCTTATTATGCCCTTAGGGAAAAATACACTGGCATGTGACATCTAGATTTTAACATGGGCAAGCAAAAGTAGCAATTAATAAGGAAAACTGCAAATAGATGCAAAAGTAAAGATGTCTCATGCCTTTTGCAAGTCCAGAACACATCCCAAGCTACAAGTTTATCATAGAAAATACAGAAGCTGCAGAAATTCTTCAGTTTCTGGACTAAATTCACTCCTTCTCAGACACCAGCAGGGGCACGGAGTGTACAGTTGCAGTTCAGTTTAGGTGTTGCCTTGAACAGATGATATTGCAGGAAGCTTGACTTCGTATGAGATATTTTTAAATCGGATGCTAGACAGAATTATTTAAGAATAGTCAGAAGGCAAATGTCCATGAGACCTGATTCAAGATGGGAAACAACACAGCGAGGTTCTCTCTTGTACTTCTCGACCCATGGGCTTGGGCTGTGATGGGGAAAGGGTGACAAAACCAGGATATAAAGTGGAATACAACATATTGGGAGCCACACGCCATGCAGATTCTGAGCACATCGTGGTCTCTTGGCAGATTTAAGTAGGTTTGACTCAAGACAGACATTGCTGAGGACAGAGCTGTCAGTTCAGTGTCTGGACTGTGCCTGATATCTCCACGTGGCATGAAGGAGTCTGAGCGCAGGCTGAGGCTTTTCCCTCCGATAAATCTCATGGTGCCTGAGTGGTGCCTTCAAGGGTGTCCTGGGCCACCAGCCTGACCCTGGAAAGAGCCTGGACCTGCACTTGTGACATGGACATGATCTGCTCAGTGCCAATCGCTACTCAAAGCGTCCACAGCAATAGGGCAAAACCTGGCATCACACCTGGGGAGAGGAGTGGCAGGAAAATGTGAGAAATAATACAGCCTGTGCAAAACACTCCCCTCACCTCCAGCAGTTCTATACAGCATTAAATGCCTCAGCATTAAATGCCTGGCATGGATAATGTTTTCACACTGGATATGAAAAAGAATCTTCTTTAATCTACTCAAAACCCACACCACCGTTCAGTCTGCATTTTCTTTCACTTAGCCCTGTTCTCTCCTATTAGCTTGGGGTTTTTTTGATTCAAACCTTGGTAATATTTTTAAATGGTAGAAATTACAATCTCAAACAGAATCTTTCTTTCTTAATACTGGAGTTCCTTCTTCAAAAGCAGCTCAGCTAAAACTTTTTTATTTCAGGTAATTCAGGCAAAAATATAGAGACAAAACCTCAGAGGAAATTCAAGTTAAAAAAAGGAAACCACATAGCAGGAAAATCAATTTCAAGAAATCTTTCACAGGCAAAGCTTCTCCTGTAGCAAACTGCTAACAAAATTACTTCATTTTATTTATCTCAAGTGATGGTTTCTCCTATGGGCTGTTTGAGTTAGACAGAAGGTGGCTGCAGGAAAGGGTAGAACTGGGAATTTCTGATTCCTCCAGAGCACAAACTGATAAAAAGCTATACCTGGTACTGAACAGGGATTTAAAAAAAAATATTCTGACCTGTGAAAACTTTGGGAATCCCCAGGTGATCTGGCCATCCCTTGGGAGAAAATTAGGGCTGAATGTTTTTTGCTCTGGCAAAGAGAAGAGTCCCTGGCTGGTGGAATGAAGGATGCTCAGCTGGGCTCTGGCAAGCTGCAGGACAGGCACTGCTCTGCTGGCAAAAGTCAGTCCTGGCACTTCTGTCATCTCTAATTGCTCTGAGGCTTGAGATGAGGAGCTGTTCCAGCTCTTGGAGGAGATCTCCCACTTTTTAATCAAACTTTGGGTAGAAGAAACAGGCAGGCTGCTCCTCTGGGCTGCCAAGCAGAGCCTCCAGGGCCTGGTGAGGGTTTGGTGTCGAGTTGGGCAGCAGCAGAGCTCACCTGGCTTCCTGCAAGGTGAGCTGAAGACACTACTGTGCCTCGGGGAGGATGCTGAGCCAAGCTAATTCTGGTTTCCATTGTCCAGGGGCAGATCAGGGCAGCCACAAGACCTGTTACTTACACAGACAGAGTGTGTTCTTTAAAAGGATCATGTTCTTTGTAGTCCCTAAATATAGGGCAAGATGTGTTATTCACAGGGCCTGTTCTGACAAAAACTGTGCCAGATATTGGGGCCAATACAGTTGCTGCTGCCTGCTTTCAGTGCAACTAAGAACATTCTAAAAATAGAGACCAGTCAAAGAACCAAAACTCAACAGCAGCCTGCGTCACTGCTGTATATCTTCAAACCATAACAATATGAGATGATAAAGAAAAAAAGAGATAGAAAACCTCCAGGCCATAAAAGCAGAGAAAAGACATAAGTTTCTAAGGGGAATAAAAGAAAAAATCCCTCTCAAATGTTGCAATTTTAAATGAAAAACAACAGAACATTAAGATTAGCATTTTATTCATTCCAGAACAAAGAGAAATACTCCAAGTGTGTAAAGAAAATAATGTTGTGGTCTACAAAGTGTTTCCTATAAAGAAGGTCACAGAACTGTTTAGAGCCTTGTACCATCTTACAGCTTGGGGACCAAAGATCCCCCACCCCAAAATCAGCATCAAACCCACAGTTTCTTTGAAGCTCCTGCCCATGTTTTAGAAGGTTGTCCAATCAAGCCTAGGATGGTGATGTTCCTATATATTTCCTCATAAGCAGTTTCAGTACTGAATAATCCTTATTATCAACATCACACTCTCTGTTTTCAGCACAAATTTGTCTGAGTTTCCTGTTCCACTTCTCTGACCACATTCTGTCTTCATTAATTTGAAGACCATTCCCCAGTCTCAGAAGCCATCCATCTGCAGAGATGGAAAACTAATTCACCTTCAAGCTCAGTCTCTCCAGGGCACAGTCCCATGCTTAAAGACACTTTTGTAGCTCTTTTTCAAGTTTTCCAATCTCTGTTTTGAGGATGGCTACCAGAACTCGACTTGTTTCAGTGGTGGACTCACCAATGCCACCTGTCCTCACCTCCCAACCAACAGCACCTGCTCTGTGACACCCAAGGGTCACATCTTAAAATCAGGTGAACGGAGATGACATTTGGACCATGGGAATGTGCTAGCCCCTGAGCAGAGCAGGCAGAGCTCCCTCTGGAAATAAATGACCAAGGATGGGTAACTGGAGACACCAATCCCTGGAGAGCTGCTGAGGGGGTCCTTGGGTGGGGCTGAAGAGGATTGCAGGCTACAGCCATGGCTTACATGGACTCCAAATATTGATTCCCAGACTTTTTTTGCAATGGAAAAACAATGAATTTTCTGTCTGCTCCCTCTCCTACCCTTGCTGTTTGTCACATCCAGGTAGTCAGCAGGGTTGCTGCCCCAGCCAGCACGAAGTGATTATTTTTCTCCCTTTTTTTGTGCTAACCTAAATGCTTAAAAAAATGAGCAGTTATTAATTCATCGAACATTTATTTAGCAACGAGGGGGGAAAGTGGGAGTTGTTTTCCTTTCCTTTCCTGGTTACTATCCATGGTACCATGAGCAGAATCTTTATCGATTTCATGCCTGTCTGGAAACAGGGGCTCTGCTGCACAGGGGAACTATCTCCTTGTCCTGCAATATGGATACTAAATTTAAATGTCATTAAAACTACATCATGGAGTCTGAGGCTTTCTAAACAAAGCTGCTTAGACAGAATCCCAGAAAAAGCTGCTGCTGAAAGATAGTGTTTACTTATTCACTTTCTTTTTATTAACATTATCATTTAACTCTTCAGAAAGGAGCTTTAGGAAAGAAAGACCCTGATCACAGGTCCAAATTTATTATTCTGCATTTTTCTCTGCATTTTACATCTATGTTAAGAATGTAGCTTTTTTTGTGTAAAAGCTATGGAGAGCAGCTTTGTGCCCCTTCAGGAAATTGAAATACAAAATACAAACAGTTGTGCTTGGTAAGGTTTATCAAGTCCTGTAAATTAAAATTTCTCCTCAATTCCCACTGCTATTGCTAGGCTGCTACATAATAACAACAAAAATATTGTGTGGCTAAAAATAGGTCAACGAAAATTACATTGCCCAAGCTCAAACAAAAAGAAGAGTTAATGGCAAAAAACACTGGAAATCAGTAACATAATAAAAAAGGCTTCCTGGGTGAATTAGACAAAAACAAAAATATCAAGACCTTTCATGCAAGTCCTTCCTCAAAAGCTTCAGTAATTCTAGAGAAAGTGGGAACCCAGCCCGGCTGATCATTTTTTCAGTTTGGGGAAACAACAATGTTGTCTCCCTGACTCACCTCTCACTTTTGGGATTTTGCCTGTCTCAGCTTTTGCAACAAACGTAGTACAGGAGAGGATTTTTTACCTAAATTGCCGAAGGACAAAATTCTCACTGATTTTCAGCGTATCAACCATCACCCAAGACACCAAGCTGCTTTTGAAAGTCATTAACTCCTTGTTTATGGTTTTTATGGTGAGATTTTCAGCCCTATAGACTCTTTGATGACAGCTCCGTGTCTCAGAAAAAGCAGCTTGTTCAGTCTGTGGGTGACCACTTCCAACTGCAGAATCACAGAACCGTTTGGGATGAAAGGATCCATAAAGCTCACCCAGAACCAACCCCTGCCATGGGCAGGGACTCCTTCCACCAGCCCAGGGTGCTCCAAGCCCCATCCAGCCTGGCGTCTCTTTGGCTTATAAATGGAATTAGTGAGGTTTTCAAATGTTAGCACACCTCCATCCGTGAGAAAGTAAGCTCCCATTTCTCATTGATAACTCTGGGGGCATGAAATGAAAGCAAAATGAAAAGCCAAAGAGCAGTTGTCCCCCACCCCAGATGCCACAACACCACGGAATGCAGCATGAATGCACTCTCTATATCCACTGGCATTCTTTCAAGGTACCAATAAATATCTCTATTAATGTGATAATATATATGTATATTACATGGTGACACACTATAGCATTTTTTCCCTTGCTTCCTTATGCTCCCTTACCTCAGGTTGTCTTCTGAAACATACCACATCAAGCATAGAGAAAACTTGCAGAGTTTCTCAAAGTTCTTCTTTAGAACCCTCTGCACTACTAGCACTATTCTATTGACAGAGCTTCCATATTGAGCTATTAAAAAGGCAAGGAAAATGAGAATTGTTTCTTAAACCTGCCTTCTCCAGTATCGCTAAGCCACACACCACTGAGAAATCACATTGCCGTAGGACTGAGGAATGGAAAATACATTAAACAAACAAGAGATCAATGAAGAGAAAGGATGAAATGTTGCCTAACAGATCCCTGGAAGCCCAATGTGCCAGTGGGAGGCAACGGATTAAGTGTAGTTTATAGCCATGAGTTTAAAGACAGAAGCAGTCCCAAATTATTCCCTGAACTAGAAAGGGATGTGCCTAACTTCAAATGTGAAATCTTACATGAAGTTATTTTATTGAAGATTGTATTATGATCCTGATTATAAATTCCCCAGGTTCTCCTGGGGCCAATTTGCAAAGGTTTATGTGCAAGTCTAATACTGGAAGATGAGAACACGACGTTGTTTAACACACAAAGAAAACTTAACCAGGGTACTGTGATCAGGGGACTTCAGAGTACCAAAGACAAAAACACCTATTGAGCTTGGAGCCAGCAGATCTTAGAGAGATGTCTCAGGAAAAGTCACTTCTATGGCTACCTTACACACTGCAGAAGTCAAGTTTGTTACTAAAGTTGATCAACACATTTTGAACAGAAACTGAGGGAATGAAAACACCTTGTGATTGTTAGTGTCCTTTTCCCATAAAAAGAGGGATTCTGCTTTTCTTTAAAAATTACAGTATGGTAGAAAAAATGGAAAACCAAAGCATTTTTATTCTGAGAAGTTCTCAAATTTCAGCCAAAGAAATGACACATGACTGGCTTGATGTTGAGAAGCCACATGCTCTTTCCATCTCTCCGGTGTGGGTTTCCTACGGAAAGCAGGGAGATGGGATTCAGGAGGCTTGGCAAGGTGCTCTGCTGGGGGGGTGGTCAGGAAGCCTCGTGAGAGAATGGATGCACCAAATGTTGAGCTGCAGCTCCCACGTTGTGCTTCAGCAGCATTTCCAACCAGACTGGGAGGAGGAAGCTGAGGGCGTGTTTGCTTGCATTTTTTTTTTTTTTTAATTTTTTTTTTTCTTTTTGAACAGGAAGAAAGAAATAGCCTCAAAACTGCCAGTTATATTGGCTGAAAAGTCAAAAAACTTCCGCAGGAAAGACTTACACCCCCTCTCTGATCCCCATCCCCATTTGTTTGACCAGGTTTCCTGGGTACTGGCGTGCAGGTGCAGAGCCTCTTTTTAGAGAGAAAGAGGAGACTGTAGTCTGTCATATCCAAGGGAACTGGGTTAGACACAAGAGGCAGATGACAGGGGTGGTGGGGCATGGTGTTGGCAGGGCGTCAAGGGGAGCTGGGAGGGGGTGGGAACCATCTGCCTGGAGAAGAAGGTGGCTGAGATGGAGGTAAAGGGGGTGGCAGAAGGAGAACAAGTCTGTACTGCGCTTCAGAAATACTTTTGGTTTAAGTTTGGGAGTGGAGTAAATGTGGACACATCCCCACATGCAGGGGAGTTATTAATGATATAAGTTTATTTTCCTTGAAAAAAAGGTGGGTGAACTCACCCTGGGGATGCTGACAAGGCTGTGGCAATATTGAATCAACCTGCAGGGAAGTCGATTTCAGCTACAGAAAAGCTTCAAGTGGGTGATTTATGCTCCTTCTAAGTATACAAGCCAGAGGGGCTAATCACAGGAATCTGAATGTCAACCCAAAATTCCTTCCCAGGTTTAAGTTATCCTTTCCCTGCATACATCATTCATCCCCATATAAAGCAGCTTCAGAAAGAAAAGCTTCAGGTGTGTCTGTGTCTATAACCCTAAATGGGAAAGTTAGCAGAAATGCAATCTTTGCAAGTTTTTTGGCCTTAGAGAGTGGTGGGGATGCTCATGAAAATAGATGTGCATTCCTAGTTCATTCCAGCCTAGATAAATGCTAAGGAAGAACCTCCAGCCTTTTCTTTTTGAACAGGAGGAAAGAAATAGCCTAAAAACTGTCAGTTATATTGGCTGAAAAGTCAAAAAACTTCCACGAGAATACAGCAATAATATAAACTTGAGGAAAACAGAGCTATGGACAATGTGGGAACAAGGGCAGCTTGAAGAGGAAATTCACAGCAATAATTGATAAGGAAAGTGGCATTTTCTGCAACTGTTCAAAATACTAAACTGTATCCTAGTGTTCAAATATGAAACTGAGAATTCAGTGTCAGGCAAAGCAACAAAATATCACACTCAGGACACTCAGTACTATCCAAAAATGACAAACCTTGGTCAGCAGGTTTGTGGTGGTGTGAAATAAGCCCAGAGGTCTCAGCTGGATGTGTGTGAGTCTTTCCTACAAAAGTCAAGTTTTAGAAGAACTCAAAGCCAGATACTTCAGATCTTACAGAAAAAATCCCCGAGAAAGCTAGAAAGGTTGAAGACAAAAAGGTTTTTAAGGAAATTTTCTGAATGGGAATGTAGCCACAGAAATAAGGATTTGATTTCTCCTCCTCTGGACAAATGGATGGGGAGGATGGGAAAGGTTGAGGTTCAAAACCCTGACTGTGTCTGGTTCACAGCCAAGCTCCTCATACATCAGGTCTCCAACACAGGCAGGGTACAGACCTCAAGAGTTTTCTCATGCCAGCCCAGCCAGAATCCTAAATACTGACAGTGGGGTCTCCATCCCTTCTCCCCTTGTCTCCCCTCTAAAGAAAATATCATTATAAACAGCTCTCCTCTATGGAAAACTGTAGTTGTGAATACACTGTTTCATCAAAATAACCAAAATTAACAATATTTATGGTCTCAAAATCAGCATAACATTCAAGCATATGCTGAAATCCCATTGAGGTCAAAACTACCTGGTACAGTTCCATTAAGTACTTCCATTAAATAAAATTAGACTGAGGGTGGCAAGCTTGCATATTTGGTAGCTCATTTCTCCTGTTGCTGGAATCCCTAAAACCCTTCCCCATTTGGAATTCAGGATTCACTCTTTTAAACAAGCCTGGCTGTATCACATTCAGCTCAAGGGAAAGACTAAGAGAGATACATGTGGCAGATATGCAACCTCTCGTCTCTGCAGTAATAATTTTTTTATGATGTGACTCCAAATGTACAGATTTTTTTCCAACACACTAAATTGAATAACAAACATTTGAATTGTCTCAATTTTAAAAGAATAAACCTGGTTCTACTTTCATCATAATGTGACAATACTGAAGGGGGAAGACAGCTGGAAATCTTATCAAATTCTCAAACCCCAAACAAATCTAAGATAAAACCCATGAAAAGTATTCTTTATTCTGCTAAGCACTCACAGCGCTGGATAAACCTGTGTTGGACAGGAGGTCTGTGTGGAAAAGAGGAGATAATTGCTGCCACCAAGGCAAATACAAAATTTCATTCAGGGATGAATCCAAGCCCCCAGTGCAGAACCAAACTCCCTGCAGTCAGACTGAGAGGAAACTGAAAGAATCTGTGTCTCATGTCCTGAGAATCTTTTGGCATTCTATAGCAGAGTGGCCTGTTTGAGCCACCTCCGGCAAAGCCACGGAAGAGCAGAGATGCCCAAGGATCCCAGCCCTGCCCAGGGCTCACCCACAGAGCCACCCCTGCCCCTCATTTGGGCTGCTAATTGTTCAACACCAAAGGCTCCAACAAGAGTCCCAGGGCACGTCTGTGAGTGACATGAGTGCTCCAGAAATGGAAACGTGTTCAGGTAAATCATGTGATCGATACTCGCAGAAATGAACACTTCCTCTCACATAAGGGAAAGCAATCAAAAAAAGCAAAAATTTAATTTGTGAGGCAACTTGCTCTCAGTGATTAATTCAGCTAGGTCTAATCAATTCTACTATTTAGTCTTCCCATGTTCTTCTGATCTGAACCTCTTTTCCCCACCTCCCAAGAAATCCTGTGGAAAAAAATAAGCGGAGGAATGATTAATTTTTTAGTATGAGACAGCCTGACCTTGTACTCCATTAAGCAGAGTGTTTCCATAGTTTCCATATAATTTGTCATGGATGAGTTTACCTATGTACCAAACAAACTCTTTATATTACTGGAATTGCACAGAAAATAAAATCTGAATTGCTGCTGTTTAATGAAAATATAAAACCCAAAGCGTAACTTCAAAGAACAAACATTCACATTGTCTGTAGATGACCAAAACCCACAGTAATTTTTTCATCTGTCTCTGTGAACTTGGAGGGCTCTTCATCAAATGAACTGACACTGTGACATCCTGGGCATTTTTGAAGATGTGAACACAGCAGAAACACCTTAGGAGAAAGCCTGGATCCGCTGTAATCAACAGGATCTGGACCATTGATTTCAAAGGATCATATGTGGCAACTTGTTAGAATTTAATTTCAGACCTTTAATTAAAGGTTTAGCACCAGAGGCCCCATTTATGCTGCTTTTCTGGCAGCATTAAATGTTGTTGCTCATCTGGGGATTTACAGTTGTGTTTGCAGGTCTCCTTTCTGGGGAAGGCAAAGGGGACAGAGCTTGGAAAGGTCCAGTATCCCATCCCATCCCATCCCATCCCATCCCATCCCATCCCATCCCATCCCGTCCCGTCCCGCAGAGGAATAGGGCAAAAGAAAAGGCAGCAGCAGCAGCAGCACGGGCTGGCTCAGGTGTGGATGCCAGAGTTCACACTTGAAAAGGAATGATGGGGTTTTCTCACTTAAATTTGCTGAAGGAGGATAATTTGTAGTGAAATACAGTAAATGTGAGCAGAAATAAAGTTTCTCTGCAAAGTTTCACATGGCCAGATGTGCTGTTCCCACATCTGTCTGTGCAAAACACATGAAGCTGGCTTGAGCCCTTTCTCAGAAACTACCCAGGAGCACTGAGCAGATGTGGATTCCCAAGTCTGGGAATTTCAAAGAAAAGACTGGATCTTTTTTATAAATATAACAAGAGAACAGATTATGCCGCCCTTTCTTAATGTATTGGCAGCTGATTTAAAAGATAAAAGTATATTGCAGCCTTCAAACTCACTTCCAAGCTAGATGAAAATGCCAGCTGACAGAAAAGGAAGTGTTTCTACATTAGAACAGATCCCCAGGCAATGTAAAATGACTTAATTTCATTGATTTCAAAAAGGCAGAATCAGTTTAATCAGACAAGGGTTGATGCAGGGAACAATGCTGCAAAACACCCAGGTAAGTGCTGAGCTGGAAATGCCCAACCAGGGAGTCAACACCTTTTGGAAAAGTGATAAACAAGAAATTTTTATTGCTAGGATTAGGAAATTTTCTGCTGCCCTTGAGAAATTCCTGTGCTAATTCATGGGCAAAAGCCACTACAACATAGATGTACTCTTGAAAAACAAAACAAACCAATGCAAAACCATCTGTAAAGCAATAACTGCACAAAGTCGCATTAACATGAAGAAAATTACCTCACTTGCAAATGGTAAAACTTTATCACTAGTTTTGATGTGTTAAAGTTACACTGGTGAAATATATCTGCACTGTGAGAGTGTGCATGTGCATTCCTCTCTAACTTCATTGTGAACCATGGCAGGGAAATGATTGATATCAGTGATGGTAACTCAATTCTACATCAGTATCAAGTCGTCAATCTTCTGGCAGTCCTAAAAAAAAAAGCCTGAATAATGTTCTATTGATGTTCCGTAGAGCTTCTCCTTTCTGATGTTATGTATTATTGCTGCAGTTTCTCCCAAAATTGTAAAGATCTTTATTGTTTACAAAGTGAATTATGCTTTCATATCTTTTGCCTTACTGTTTTCCCAATTGCTTAGCAACAAGTCTGCACAAAGGAAAAAACAAAAAAAAACCAAAACCAGAGCACTCTTTCTTTTCTGTTGTACATCAGCAGCATTGCTGGAACAACAGTGACCTCAGCCAGCGGAACAGCCAGCACACATTTGGTCCATTATGATAATCCTGATGTTCTCTAAAGGGTCTATACATGTTAATACTGAAATATTGCCTTTCTGAATCTGTAACTGCTCTAATCCTGGGGCTACAGCTTTATGAGAACTATCTTGCACGTTCAACATTTTAAAAATTGCTACTCGTTTCCAGTTCTTACTTTTCAAGAGAAATCAGCCCAATTCCACAACTTGAGGTAAGTCAGATTTGTGCTACGTTGAAAAATCCTGTAGTTACTGATCCAAGAAGTTGATACAAACAACATTTGGAACATACTGTAGCTATAACCACCATATAGTATCTACAAAATTAGCATTATTGTTGTTATTTTAGATCCAAGCAGCCCCAGCGATCCTCATCGCACGAAAAACATTTGTTTGCACCTTGACAGCTGCCTCTCCTTTCTTCTTTGCCTTACAGCAAGTCCAGTGTTCTCTACTGAAAATTTTTATATGCTAAATGAGAGGCTAGTTGCTATAAAACTCTTCTATTTAGATATTCTGTCCTCCCAAAAATGTCTGAATGGGGAAAGGCAGACTGGGTGAAGGTGATGCACAAGTAGTATGGGGAGCAATGAGAGAAAATATCCCAAATAGAGTGAAAACAAATTACATATTCTCAAAACAACACAAAGGGTCAAACTGGAACATCAAGAAGGTGCCAGCCCGACATTGCCAGGGGAAAAGCACTGCATTATCTAATATTATTTTCTGTCTTTAATTTTAATGAACATCAAGCTGCCATCTTCAACAAAAAGCATTCCCAAATGGGATTGTTAAATAGGTTTACAGGCCTATATTGGTTTTAGAGTGCACTGAGTCAGATGGCTGCTAAGATAGGCTGGTGCAACTCAATCAATCTTTAATATAAACTGAGGAGATACACAACAGACACACAGTGTGTACACACAGGCCAGAGCACCTCAGCACTGCTTTTGGTGAGTTTGCCAGTGGCTGGAATTTTAACAACAGCCCGCTATGGTATTTTGGGTTGGTGGAGGGTTTCTGTTGGTCAGGTGACAAATGCCTCAGGTTTCCATGCTGGAACCCCCTGCCCACACTGCCCTGAGCCCTCGGTGTCTGTGTGCAGCCCTGCTCTGGTGCAGCCCTGCTCTGGTACTTCCCCACACTAGGTAAAACCCCAGGCGGAGTTTCTCTGTTGTGGAGAAATGAAGACATTTCACCTGTAACCATGGAAAGTGATAGAAGGTTGTGTCTCTTACCAAGAGCCCAACATTTCCAGTATATAAAGTCCTTTTCTTTAGTATTTGGGAGACAGCTATCCCATCCCTGCTAAATTAGCATAGTGGTACCTTTCCAGCTTCTGATAGACAGCATTGAAATGGCTTTTGGGAATGAGTGCATTTTCTGGATTTTAATGAAAATATATTTTCATATATATATGTAAATATATATGTGAATATATAAATATATATTAATATAAATATGAAAATTTTAAAAATACAAAACTTTTTTTTGCTCCAGTTGTCTGTTTCCACAGCTCTCATTTTACGTTCCAGGTCCATTTAATTTTTTCATGCAAAGTAGAACTTCCCAAGAGAAATGGAATGCCCAAATATGCTGGCAGAGCTGGGCATCCTCTCAGGGACGTCTCTGAATATTTTAAGTGCAGGATGGATGCTGAGCATATAGAAAGATAAAGTTCTGTAAACCCAAGAGAGGAGTTTTCAGATCCCTTGAGGCTTTAACTCTAAAGGGCAGAACCCATATTTCTTTACCTTGAAATGTGAGCCAATCTGCTCTGAGCTTAGTCCATGCACTCAGTGCTTTTAGAGCACAATATATGCATTGAGAAAAGGGAGGCAAGCAATATTTGTAAGGGGTTCTGGTAAACGCATGATGTACAGCAAGGCTCCAGGACATAATTAAATGCCAATAATCAGCCCTGATAGCAATGCTTCAGTGCAGGAACTGAGATCTTCTCCTGCCTTAATGGCAAAGGTTTTATTCGCAGGCTACCACAAGGTGAAGTTTTGCTGTGAAATACCTATCAGGACATGCTATTCCACATAATTCAACTCCAGGACATTGGAAAAAATGTTGGAAAGAGGAGTAGCTCTGGGATATCCTGCAATTTGGGCACAAGCCCTGTATGAGGAAAGATCTCTGTATCCATCCATTCAAAAATGTGACAGAAAACACTTTGTTTCTGAGAGTCACCACTGGACCCCAAGTTTTCCTGTTGTTTGTCACTGATGGCCACAGTGACAGTGCTGCCAGGAACTGACCTGTCTCTGCTCAAGGCTCACCCATTCACAAGCAGGGAGAGCAGAGCACAGAGCTGGCAGACAGAAGCTGTGCTCTATACTCCTCAGAGAAAGACCATGCAACCTGGAAAAAGATGTGACTAGTCCAGGATAAAGTCTTCAGCATGGTAGCTCTGCTCTGTGCCTTAGAAAGATTCCTGACAGGAATGGTGAGAGACCTTCATTTGTATGAAGAGAGCCAGACACCGCTGGAAACTCCAGCTCAAGTCACAGTTCAGCTCACAGAAATTACCTGGATCTGACAGAGATCTGCTTCCTCAGCTGTGGATGGAAATAACCACTCTGCTTTTGCTCCCTGCAGAGCTTAGCAAGGCTCAGCTCCAGTGACGACTCCAAGGTGCTGCCATTCAAAGAAAGAGCATGGAAAGTTTTAGGCAGACGGATCGCTTAACACCTTACACAGCAAGTGAAAGTGTTTGCCATGTACTCAGTGCAGTTCACTGCTGTCCATTCTCGTGTCTGGAAAGCTGTCTGCACACCTGTGGGAAGGTATTGACCCTCAAGGATACCTTCCAGAAGTGCCCTAGAGCAAGTCTGGGTGCAAACAGCTCTGCCCAACAGCAAAAGCATTTCTAAACTAAAGCAGATATCCTCACCCACCTCATGTACAAGATAAAAGGACACCCTGTGCAAACAATTCATATTCTCTAACCCTTTTTCACCCTGCCAGTGCAGGTAAGGGCCAGAAGGACTTACTCCAACAGCTCACTTCGTGCTGTAAAACTCTTTCAGACTAAAAGCTGAATGAACCACCACTCCAGGCACATACCCACAGCAGCATTTAAGCAGCTGTGTGAAAGCAAATATCCTTATTTGCAAAGCAATCACAGCTAAGGAAACTATACCTGAAGGGTATGGGCAAGGCAGTATGGCAAGACAAATTATTCCCCAGGGGTACATTGCATTCCACGCACATTACCTTTACACAGAGTTGATTACTTCCAGCACTGTGCAAAAAGGCTGGCAAAGAGTACTTCAATGGCTGTTATTAGTGCTGATTTACAAGAAATCTATAGTAATTTTTTAAGTATTGCAGGTTGGGAGAAGACATTATAGTGCAGCAACCTGCACATAAAGATAGACTTAAAAAAAACCACGCTGAGTTTCTTGCTGTAGCTCCCCTTGAATTGATTCACCTGATACACAACTTGGGGCTTGCTGCTTTCAATAATTCTGCCCTGCTTTTGTTCACTTCTCTAAGTGTGATGAGTCTGTGTGGATTCCTTCCAGACAAACTGATCACCCATTGCATATATACTAGGTTAGCATCATGTCTAGTTATTTCTTATACAACCCAAGAGGTCTTTACTTTCTTTGATGTTTCTTCAGCAAAACAAACAAACCTTGGCTTATTAGACGAAGGCTTCCTGTCCTGAAAGATCAAAGGACCCTTAGCAGAAGAACAAGCACAGAGAAAAATCTCATACCCACACGTATTTCAGGTACCTGAGAATCATTCGTTCATGTTGAAAGGCAGAGAGATGATCCCAAAGGCTCTTTTCCAACCTAACTGATGTGTGATGGCATCTTCAGAATCACGTTGGCCACAGGGGTGCCACACCCAGAGCTCTAACCCAGCAAGGAGAGGCACTGCTGTTCCACAGAGCTTTGCAGCTGGAAACCAAATTCCTCTGCAAATACAAATACACGAGGGGAAATACACGAGACTTTCACCACTGCAGGGATCACACCTCAGGAACACAAAACTGAGAACATGAAGTAGCAGAAAAAGTATTGTTAACCTGAATTCACTAGATTTTGGGGGACTGAAGAGAGGATGGACAAGTTTGGGAGAGGTATTGAGATACACGCTGTCCTAGCAGTACTTGGGGTAGTTTGAATTTTAGGCCAATGTGAGGGAAAAGGAAGGAAATCCACAGTTATTGTCCCAATTCTTTTTGCTGACTGCACACTACTATAAGTACTATGGCTTGGTGAGTCATTCAGAACAAATTGGTAATTTGACATTGTTGACCCATTTCCGTTTCACAAATCACTTCCACCACCATATTTTAATTTACTTTTTTTTTACAGTTACATTTCTGCAACAGTGTTTCTCAACTTCTGTCAGGGTGCTGACTGCTCATGCATTATTTATTGTTCAGTAAATAGAGTGTACTGATATGTCACCAAATCTTGAAGGTGCTGTGGAGGTTCATGGGTCAGCTTCAAAACGAAGAGCAAGTAAAGTTTGTTTTGTTAATTTTTACGTAGGTAATTTCAGACGAGACTCTTGGATACTGAACTGATTTCATTAAAAATATTTTTAACCGAAAGTTTGGGTTACC
Organism: Acanthornis magna; assembly: GCA_036785705.1. Classification (NCBI taxonomy): domain Eukaryota; kingdom Metazoa; phylum Chordata; class Aves; order Passeriformes; family Acanthizidae; genus Acanthornis; species Acanthornis magna. Next base: position 1,339,541 of record JAWUZG010000097.1, read on the forward strand.
AGTAAATGTAGGAAAATAATTTAAAAATTGTAGAAACCACCAGAAAAATTGTAGAGAAGGCTCTAAGACAACTTTGCTGACACATGCCCTTGTGTGGATTTCTATTCTGCTTGTGACTGGTGGTCTTCTCAATCAGCATCTTTTACACATTCTTGGAAACAAAAATGCATGCCAAAAATTCTGCATCTAATTTCATAATATTTGTAATCAAAATACCCAAGTAATTTACCAACAACACTAAAAATACATTTCCCAAGCCTTTATTCTTTATAACCTATGAAAGCTACATCCATCAGTTTCCACACTTATTTGGTACATTACTTCTTTGCCACGTTGCTATCATCATCATAAAACGTGATTGATGGACCTTCATCCACTGTGTCTTTTAGACAGGTTTATTGACTAAGCTACAAATGCTCCAACTCAAAGGCTGTGTTCCTTTTACGGAGGAATATTTTATCAGCACATGTTTCAAAATGAAAACTCTATTGCAATTCCATCTCTAACCTGAATATGGCCTTGGAATCAGCCTTCAGACAAAACTCCTACAGCTGTGTATTTGCTAAAGTGTTGCACCTCAAACTTGTTTCATACTTATCCCTTCTAAAAATCTATCATCTAGGTATTTATTTATTTATTTATTACAGCTCTGCCCAAAAGTCAGGGATAATCTCTCACAAACCATTTTATTTTACTGTAGACAAGACAATAAATCATGTGCCCAGTTTTATTGCATATGTAAATATAACTGTATGAGATAATTTGCAGATTCAAAGCAGAACAGCAAATAATTATGATGATAAAATAATGTGGGGAAAGGAATTTATCAAAGCCAGTTTACTGCTCAAATTATCAGCAAGCAATTTGAACATGGATGAAAGCAATAGGGGTTTAACTATTTTTGCTGATGGTGATGACCTGAATTTATTGTCCTTCATATAAAACAGCAAAGTTTCCATAGAGAGCAACTGGGATTTGAAATAAATCTAACCTTAGGTTTTAAAGTCTCACCATCACAGAAGATGACCACCAGGAAAGTACAAAAACGTAAATGTTGGTTTTGGTGGTTTGGGTTTTTTTCCTGAGAAGAGTGGAGATTGATTTTAATTAACCAGATGGAAATCTGGAATTATCCTTTCCCTTCTCACAGAGGTTCAAACAAATGTGCCAATGCCTTTGTGGTAATATTGATAAAGTCAAGGCTCACACACAGCAAATCAACACAGCACGGGTTACAAATTATCTTATTTTTCCCTTTCAGAAAAGCCAGTGTGAAGTTTAGCATGAAATTAGCCCATGGAAGTACAATTTCAGTTCAGAGCAACCAGCAGTGTCAGTCTTCAGCCTGAGAAGGTCAAGTGCCATCGATCCAGCTCAGCTGGGACAGGATCAGCTGGAGCAGCACAGCCCATGGGGTCAGGCAGCAGAAGAGGTCATGATGTGATGGGGGCATGAGAACTTCACGTCTCACAAGGAGGGTGAAAGAAGGAATTTTCCATGGGAGTGGAACTGGGAGAAGAAGCTGAAGTGGCTCTGTGTGCACTGACAGGAGGAGCAGCACTTCTGCAACGCAAGGGGGACTGGGGACGAGTCACACCTCACCTGTGACGACATGGGACTGGGATCCGAGATGCACAACCTCAAATTCTCTATTTTAAACCACTGGCAAACTCCCTGGAAAGTATGAGCCAGGCTAGGAGTTCAAACTTCGGTGTGGCTGAGTCAGCCCTACCCCTGCCACAGGGTTCAGCTGTGTCACCAAAAAAAGCCAGAGTCACTGCAGGGATTGCAGGAGCACCTTCTGGTTTTGCTCTAGCTGGGAATTTGAATGCCAACACCTTTTAGTTTCTGCCAAAGGAACTCAAGCTAGTCTGCTGATCAAAGCTTTGGAGGCTTGAGCTCAATTTAAATCTCAGCTTCGTATTCTGAGTGGCCAAGGCATGCTAGCAAAAGGATCAGAAGACGCCAGAGGAGAATTAACCACTGATTATTAAATTAGAGAGAATACTCAAACATTTCAGTCTCTCAAGTTAATGCTGAGCAGAAACATGTGGGCAAAGGCACATCCTTTATTAAAAACACCTCACCAAAGTGACGCTTGATCTATTATTCAGTCAATGCTCTTTTGAAGCAAATGGTCATTTTACATCAAACCCTTTTTCTTTTTTGTTTTCTTTTAAATGCCATGTCTACTGAGGGGGCAGAGGGCACTAAATATCTCTGGATAGTATTCATTCAGTGGGGAAAGGAAAGGAGCAGTCTATTTATAAAGCTATAGAAGATAGTGTAGTATAGTGTTTTTGCACTTTCTGTGGGTGAAGACAGATAAAAGGGCTTTGTTTAATTTTTTTTTTTTTTTTAATGAGATCACAAGAAAGCTATTTATACTTCTGGCCACACTGGAAGTCCATTTCTGCTGACAATAGAGGCCTCACAGGTGTATCTGCCTGCACCTTTATGTGAGGAGAGAAAAGCTGCAGGAAATAAACAGAGCCAGAGACCTGACAGTGTGGAGACTGAGATGGCAAGACAAATCAATAAAGAGCTTGCAGGTGCCTGTAAGACAAAGGCTGCAGCAAAGTGAGTTTCTGTTGGAAAAAAAGAAAGACATATGGTTATGTATTAAAAGAAATAATCTGGCAACAGTGTAAGCTGGAACTTTGTCCTTCGAAATGAAAAGGCAAAGAGCTCTCAGGGCACTGCCCATGGTGGTGGAGATGGTGGAGTGCATTGAAAATCAAAGCAGCTCTAGGTGGGGAAGAGCTCCCTGCCCATGAAAGGGAGGGATGGCATCAGTGAGAGACGTGTGTGAGCAAAGGCAGGAAAGCAGGAGACAAAACAGAAGGCAGCTTTGCAAAAATAGCTGCCAGTCAGAGAGGATGGACTGGCAGGGAAGTGTGAGTGTGCACACACACACTCAGTGGGGGCTCTGTGGAGTGACAGCACAGCAGGAGTTTCTGCAGACAAATCCCTTTGGAGAGTGAGTAATGTGTGTATCCCAAGCAGTACCATCAACTGCCCCAAAACTGTGATTTTTCCCCAGGTTTTTTCCTTTGGAGAGAGCCAGAACAGCAGTTTCCATCAGATCTGCCAGGCAGCAGCGTGAGACTCAGTCATTAATGAGGAAAATGCCTCCTCTTTACAGTCCAGATTTACCACCAGAAGAGAACAAAGCTAGGTGAGGAACTGAAACCTGTTCACCAAAATCAGAAGGAAACTACGCAGAAAATTCACCTGTTTTTGGAATGGGCCATTGTGAAGGACAGAATACACTGAGATATTGGGCAGTAGGACTTAGGTTAAATAGTGATAGTTAAAGGACAGACAAAGGAGTATTCAGCAGAAAGAAATGTTTAATATATATAATTTTGCAGGTTATCTGTGCATGCTGTGTTTGGCTCACTCCACCTTTCCTTGTCCATGGGGCATCAGACTGAGAGCACACAGAGCAGCCCGGACATTCCTGGTCTGGGGGAGAGTTTCTGATCACAGAATGGCAGAGGCTGGAAGGAGATGGTCTCCTTAAAGTCCCCTGCTCAAAACATGGCCAGGTTGCTCAGACTCTGCCCAGTCAGGTTTTGAATAGTTACAAGGATGGAGATTTCACAACCTCCTGTGGGCAATCCGTTTCATTCTTTGATCACATTCACAGAGAAAGTATATTCATGTGTTTAAACAGAATTTCCTGCACATTTGTGCCCATAATGCAAGGTCTAAACATTCATTCACATGCGGATGGCCCATCATGCTCTGTGTAGCACTGACCGTCTTCTTTTCCTCTGGATTTCAGAAGGAACAGTTAACCAAATCAAATCTGTGTGCTCCCATTAGGAGAGGCTTAGTGCTCAGCTAAGCAATCAGAAAAACATCGTTATGAACAAACTACACTGTTGATTTTGCCAACAACATGAGATAAGAGACATCAGTCCATCTCTCTTGAGGGAGGTTTAGCTGTCCACAGCCATCCATATGTCCCTCATCTTTCCATATGTCCCTCATCCATGTCCCTCATCTTTCTGTCATGAGGGTCCTAACCATTCTGTTTTCTATAAAAACACATCCCACCCCAGAGCCTTCCTTGTGGGAGAGACAGTGGGAGATAATGCCTCTGCACTACATACAGCACATTTAATTATAGCAGCATTCCCAGTCTCTTTGACTGTCCAGGTTTCCAGAGGAAATGAAAGGAAGATGGAAGGAAACATGACTTTACTAACTAAAACCTGTATGTGAACTGAAAAGGATAATTTCTATCACTCCAAGGGTTGTTTAGCACAATTTATGGGAACAAAATATTTATATAATACTAGAGTACATAATTTCTATCACACATTTTATCTAATTCTGTATCCCATACTTCAGTTTTGGATTGCTTGACTTACATATTCAGGTATATTAAATGTGCTTTAGATTTCTAAACCCAAATAAGTGGAGTATTCTTCATGGGATATGAAATGCTTCAAAGCACCATGGAACCTTGTCTCCCAATATTTCCTCAATCTCCAGCTGAGCTTTCTCTTTTTCACATCCATTACGGTCTGGATTGCTGCAGTCAAGTATCTAGACACATTTATTTATTTATTTGCCTAGAAGAGAAGTAACCTTTGCAGAAAGCTGGTGCTTTAAAGTTTGCAGAATCACATCCCACCAGAAAGCCTTTTTACCTCACTTTTGTCAAAGCCTGCCCCATTTTGCTTGCGTATTTGGGACAAGCACACATAGGAAGAGGAGAAGGGGAAGTTCTGCACAACTCTGCTGAAGCAATGCTACTGAGGACAATCCACCCAAAGAAAGAGCTGTAGCCTTCTCCCACATGCTGTGAAAACCCCTCAACAGTCTGTTTCAACTTGTTCCAGATACATAAGCAAGCTGATAAACAACTCTTGCTGATTTTATTCCCCTAACTTTAATAATGCTTTAATAAAGCACTGACAAGCTTGTGCCTAGTAATTATTTAGAGGCTGCCTCATGGTCAGGTTTTGTACCTTATTGTTGCTGTGTGTTTTTCTATCATCAACAACAGAAAAAGGGCCATTATTAAAATATGTCACCTAAAGTATCTTTTCTTATCATGCCTCGTGATATAAAAATAACTGGGGAAAAAAGATTCATTGCATATTTATGCCTCTCAAGTTCTCATATTATTAAAGAACAGGAATGGAGGAACAAAATGACATCCTTATTGTGCCAGGTCCTTTTATCACCTGGAAGTTTCAAATCAGGCAGTGAGATGCACATGTACATATTTCCCCCCCCCCCCCAATAAATGGTTTCTCATTGTGTTTTACCACATTACGTAGTGTCTGCTTTAGAGACTATTCTAATGCTGCTGGGGGCAGGTTTTCAGATACAGCTGAATGCCTGGTGGAGGAGCATATCAAGATGCAAAGACTGAAAGCTGAAGTTCAAAGAGAAATGAGCAAAACATATGGCAAGTTTAGCCACAGCCCAAGGTAAAATATGCCAGGGGTTACTCTCTTTCATTTGGGTTCTTCCAATCAAGGTTGGGTATCTTTTAGAAAAGATCTTTTTCTTTAGAACTCTATCAGTAAAAGACAAAAGATATTTGAGAGAGAGCTCAAGTCACATTTTCCAAAGCCTCAGAAATGCTTTGGAACCCAAAGCTGAACCCAAACATTACACCAGACAGAGCTCTATCATTTTGAGGCCAGAAGCTAAAAGGGCACAGGCGTGACGGCAAGATCAGCAAGTGAATGAAAATGCTATTCAAAGGATAAAATTCGCACTGCTTGGTTACACATTGCACAAGGGTTCGCACTTTGATACGCTGAATAAGTGATGCTAAAAGTCAACCATCGCTGAAGTCAAGAGGACACACATCCAACTCCACGCTCTTGGACATAGGTCTGCATCCTGGGATCGCAGAAAAGAGCATTAGGGAAATCAAAATTCAGGCTTGATGCCTTCTGTGCTTAGCAGCTGACATGTCTACCCTGATTTCTGTCTTCTGTACAACAGTGCACGAATTAAAAACCCAAAGCCCTTCCCTAGCCAATAACCCAAGAGTTGTAAGGTCAGAAGAAGAGCGAAGAGGACAGAGACTCATTTGTTCGGTGCCAGGAAGTCAAGAGACAACAGGCAGATCTGCATACCAATTCCTGCCTCCATGGCAGTGTTTTTACTTCAAAGATATGCCTGACTGGATCATAAGAGGCATGGCTCAATGTTTTTCTCAGTGTGTTCTCAAACAGATTTCACAAAGACTGTTCTTTTGTATTCAGTTCTCCTCTGAATTATGACTGAAAGATGAAAATCTGATGAGGACCTGACCTCTTGAGCTCAAGTCCAGCCTCCTTGTTGTCAACATACCATTTTTCTCCAGTTGAAACATCTCACGGGAAGAAAAAAAGACAACAAACTCACAGAGCAAAAAAAGCTCTCTAACACTTGCCTAATCTCCTTTCTAATTCTTAAAGTCATGTTACTCTGCAGTCTTCCCAGATTAGAACTGCTTTGATGTTTCTCCTCCCTCTTTTTAGGGTGTTTCTCCTCCATGCCCTCCATGTTTCCTCTCACTTCTTTTTCATTTATTGGAGCTCATTTGTGATGTTTTCTGGTACTATACCAAGGAACCTGACCCACTTTGTCAATAGTTTATTTTTGCTTCTTCCTCTCTGGAAAGATATGATTCAAGGAGCATCGTACGATTTAAATAAACAACCACCACAACAAAATCCTTGCTGTTCAAATAGAGGGAGTGTTAAAAACAGAAACAGCTCTGGCTGAAAGTAACTTTCCTGTTGCTGCTCTTTGGTCTCCAGCCACATCAGTGGCGGTGGGGGTCACCTCCCACCCCTATTCCTCAGCTTTTCCATAACCCAGAGAGCAGCTTTACATTTCTTGTGCCATTAGAGGAAAAGCACAACTCTATTTTGCAGATTCTTTTCCCTTGGAAATTTACCGACCATTACAAGAATTGATACCAAGCACTGCACTAATCTATCATCCTGATTTTGGAAGCTTCATTGCTCTCCAATTTCAACTCCTATTACAGCCCCCAAATTTAACATTAATTTCCCCCATTGCTAAGCAGAATGGAGAGTGACTCTACCACTTTGTAAGCCACAAGTAACACTTCCACACACCCAAACATGTTATACTTCTATTTTCCATCTAAACCACTTTTTGTCATCAATAAGCCTTTAGGATCCATTTTCTCCAAGGAGTTCAAGCTTATAATCAGCACATTTAGCGCCCGCACAGCTTTTGTTGCTGGAGCAACCTCTCTTCTCTCATTCCCTACCCCATACTTACTTTAATCACAAGTTTTACTAATTAGCACAGCCTTCTCTCACAGCTCTTTCTCAGTTGTCAAAATCCTTCCCTGTAACTCACCACTTCCATTCATTACAGACTTCAGTAGCCCAGTAGGGTACAACCCCAAGGAGGATTTGTACAAATGTCCAAGATCCAGATCCGGAAAGCCAAGTGACTACAAAATATGGAGGAAAGAAAGGAAGAAGTTAAGTTTCTAATGTCTGAGCTCCCCATGAGTGTTTACGGAGGTTTTAGTGTTGATGAAGGTGAGCTGGGACAGCAGAGAGATAACTCAAACATGAAAAACTGACAACTTTCTGGTTTTAACTGAGAAAAAAACTCCATGAATTCTTATTTGCATCTCTTGTTAACCTGATTTCCACCCACCGACACATCTAGAAGACATTGCTTTTTTGTACTGATCATAGTGGCCCAGACCACAGACAGACATCGGAAGGAAAAGGCGGCGAAGGCAGAAGCGTGATCCTCACCAGAGGGAATCTGTGAACACACACAGCCCCGGCACACTCCCAGTCAGAACCACATGAGCTCTGACCTATAAAACGTGCATGGAAAAAGATCTGAGGTTTCTTCACTCCTCAAGAACCACAGGGATGGCTGGGGTTGCCCTGCCAAATCCAGCATATCGCTTGCAAAAGTCTCTGGAAGGGCCCGATTTCCTTCCCCGGTGTCAGAAGCAGGTCCTGCACCGTGTCTGACTGCCTGCAGGGAGCAAATCCAACCTTTCCCAGCAGGAATTCACTCCAGGCTTGAGCCTGACATGTCTTTGGGGAAACAAAGATCTGAGAAGTTTTTGCAGTAACACGAATGTGTCAAAGAGCTTTCTAACGCAGGAGAGCCGACGCTTCTATTTCTGTCTTATAGCCTTAGACGGTAGCCAAGATTTTTCCTAGGCTGAGCAGGGATTTGGGATGCCTCTGCTTTGGAAGACCTCTTAAAGAAATTCAGTCTTATGGAAATGAAAAGCACTCCTTCACAGGTAGGCAGCAGCATTCATCTCAATGCACCTGGGAGGGATCCCAGAAGCCAGGGCACTTCGATTTGTATTTTGAGAGAAGGCAAAACTTGGATATATAGACCTATTCCCTGAATGAATACATTCCTAGAACATTATTTCATCTTCCCATCACTTTAAAGGGTTAATTTTCTAGAAAGAACACAGGTGTATTTGATAGAAAAGCGCGATTACTTCACATACTTTACTGATGTTTTATAGTGAATATCCCCTCAGCCCAACTGCTCCAGACACAAGCATAACTGCAAGGGAAATTTACTTGAATATTAATTGAGTACTTCATATAACACACTGATGAGTTAAACATCCCTCATGTTTTTTAAACATATTTTCAGAGATGTGTACTCTAACAGACTACAATTAGCTTAATGAGATTTTAATTGCACTAATGGACCTCATTAGGAGAAAAAAGTTATGAAGTCTTCAGCAGTTATTCTAAGGCTCGTGTCAGCACAAGGAGAAAAGGTTCCTGTTTTTCATCCATAGTCAGTGAAGAGAAACAGATTCCTGTAGAGAAAAAGAGACAGGCCAGGAATCCAATTCAGGTGTCCTGATTCAGCCTCAGAGGATCATGTCTCTTTCCATCGGCTCTGAATCAAGCTTGAAAAGGCCACCTTTCCAGAAAGGAAATAGATTTTGTGGTCACCCACAACTCTTTGCAGCTACTCATATACTTCACTAATATTTCAATTGTGATGAACTGGATGAAATCCATTGCTATACTCATTTTCCATGGAACAGTAGTGACCAAAGCAATTAAAAAGATAATTTCCCATATTTCATAAGCAGACTGAGAGATCCAGTAATGGAACTCATGGTAAAAAAAAAAAAAAAAGAGTGAGTCTTGAGCCTGTCTGCTGCTTGAATCTATTTTATCTCTAATAAAGTATCAAGTGAATCCATTACACCCAGTCAATAGCAGGATCAGTGAAAGTAAGGCAGGGAGCAGGGATTGCAATGCTGAACTCAAAGCCTTCTCCTCCACTCCAAGATATTTTAAGAAAATAAAGATTTTTTTCTTCTATTTTTATCTTCTTTATAGTCATTATAGTACATTTCTGAAGTGAGTAGGGAGTATTTTAATGACTGAAATGTTTGATAAGCTGTTCTACAAACAGAAATTTACTACTATGTAGGGAACAAAGCATGACAGACTGTAAATAGGTGCAGTTTGTTTATAATAGCTCTAAAATCTATTATTGCATGTCTTTAAGAGCTTGAAGTCTCCTAAATATAGTTTCTTATGGCTATAAATGGCAGCTATGAAGAATTAAACATTCCCATGTTTCTTTCTCAGTGGCAGCCATTTACTCTTTTCTGAATCTCATCCAATGACCAAGAGGTCTCTGTGAATTAAACACCAGTTTTAGCCTCCTCTTTGGGATGCAGCACTTTTGCACCTTTTTTAATTTTTTTTTTTTTTTTCTGAATAAGAGAAGGCTCTGGGGAGACCTTAGAGCACGTGCCAGTACCTAAAGGGGCTACAAGAGAGGTGGAGATGGATTTTGGACATGACAATGGAGTGCATCCTTTGGACAGGATGAGGGGGAATGGCTTCAAACTGAAAGAGGGCAGGGTTAGATTAGAGATTAGGAAGAAATTCTTTTCCGTGAGGGTGGTGAAATGCTGTAAGAGGTTGCACAGAGAAGCTGTGAATGCCCCTTCTCTGTGTTCCAGGCCAGGCTGGATGGGGTTTAGAGCAACCTGGTCTAGTGGAAGATGTCCCTTCCCATGGCAGGAGGGCTGGAACCCAAAGCTCTTTAAGGTCCCTTCCAACACAAACTGTTCTATCATTCTGTGGATTGCAAGAAAATGGCCAATACCCCATTTAAAAAGATATTACCCACGTAGCAATAAGCAAGTTGGTAAGACTTCTTTGGTACTGCTAAGACCTTTCCAACCCACTTTGTACTCAACTCTGATTCCACTGAGGTGGCCAGGACAGTTCCTGTCCCCTCCTCTACAGGTCGTGCTGCCTCTGGGCTTTCCTGTGGGCCCCTCCCAGCCCATGTCCTCTTATGAACTCAGCACACCCAAATCCAGCACAAATGCAAATGTCTTTCTGCTTCTATTCTAGTGGTTTCCATGTTTTCTCAGCCAGTCCATATTCTCCTCCTTGCCTTCCAACGCCAGACCTAGTTCCTAAAAATGATGAGCTTAGACAGCTTAGCTTCTGAAGGAAGCTTTCATTCTTTCATAACCCTAAAATCTTTCCTTTCCTTTCCTTTCCTTTCCTTTCCTTTCCTTTCCTTTCCTTTCCTTTCCTTTCCTTTCCTTTCCTTTCCTTTCCTTTCCTTTCCTTTCCTTTCCTTTCCTTTCCTTTCCTTTCCTTTCCTTTCCTTTTTCCTTTTTCCTTTTTCCTTTTTCCTTTTTTTTTCCTTTTTCCTTTTTCCTTTTTTTTTTTTTTTTTTTTTTTTTTTTACAGCATGACTGTATTCTGTCTGGTTTGATACTCAGGATCCCACTAATAGCTTTATTAGGCCTTACATCATGGTAAAAATGTTGCTAGACTAAAGATTGCCTAGAGAGGAAAAAAAGATTTATAACATGCTCTGTTTTGCTTGGGGGGTTTGTTATTGCTTTTTTGTTTGTTTTTGTATTTTTTTTAATTATCAGATGAAACAATCTAATTGTAAAAAAGGACAAGCTTGTTGGCATTCCTGGTATCAAAGGACATGACCCTGCCATCTGTCTGCTTAGAAAGATCTAATTATTTCTTCAGTTTATTAGCTTTTTTCTCAGACTGATAACCCCTTGCCTGATAAATAGGACCAAAGCTGTTACAGAAATGTGTTTCCATAAACCAAACAAACTGAGTTAATCAGCCTCAGAAGAATTTGTTTAAACTAACTCCAGCCTAAACCCCATTGTGTTAGAAACATGATTAGCATCAGGCAAGATGCCACATCATCTTTAGAAACACCTCCAAAACCCCTTTTCATCTTCATGTTCACTTATTAACTATATATTTTGCACATAATCTGACTGATATGGAGTAGTCAATTGGTTAGGATAAGTACTTTAGCTTGTGTCACAGTAATATTAAAATATGTTTACTTAATTGCAGCAATATTCTATAATTAAAAAATATTGCACAATATCTTGTATATTACCAAGATCCTTCATTTAGTCTAAAAAGATCCCACATAAACAAGCTAGTCCTTTGGAAAAGTTGTCTGAATTCCAGACCTGTCACCTCATATTCTCTCTTATTCTGTTCTCTAATTACTAAATCAGACATTAATTAAATTATCAGACATTAACCACATCAAGGGGGACTTACTTTTGCCATGTATTCCGTATCACACCAACGTTAAACCCCTGCTTTTCTTTACCTCTGAAAGATTTTTGAGTAAAATAGTAAGCTGTGAACAACTTGTTTCTCCCTGTAAATCCATCTCTTTCCTGAGAGAAACAGCTATAGTTTGTTCATCTAATGTTTTGCCTGTTTTCAGTTACATATCCTAACCTCCAGTGAGTAAGATTAGCCTTATGAAATTTTAAGAAACAATCCCTTCTTCACATATTTCGTCACATTAAGCCAACACTACCACTGGAAGATCAGCTTTTAGTTTCTTCTTGATAAAAAAAAAAGCTACATGCTCCCAAGTTTCAACAGTATTGTGGTGAAAACATTGCTATCAGTACCTATCACTTGTTACTATTTGCATATCACAAAGGCTGATCAGAGAGAACCCTCACAAATACACACAAACAATAGTGCCAAGGGAGACATCTCCAGAGTGTGAGAAGTCTGGAGTGCTCTCCTGATCCAAGGTGCAGCCAGAGATGCCCAATTGACAGAACGTGGAAGGGATTTTAACTGGAAATGGCCTACATGAGCCTAGAAAGGGTGACTTTCTCTCTAGAGCACAGACCTAAAGCTTCAGTAGGAGGTGAGGGACCTTTGCAGCACTTGCACATCAGGTTTGGCAAATCTAGTGACAACAGGGCATTGCTATGCCTGCAAAGTCCATTAAAAAACCACAGGAAGTGCAGAACTAAGAGCATGGAAGACAAAATGCAATCTAAGTAGGACCCAAAAAGTCTGAAAAGCTTTTTCAGATCATCCAGGTTTTGAAAGAGATCTATAGAGAAGAACAGCATTCGCGACAGAAACAGCATTATCTTTCCAACTGAAGAAATGGAGGTTTTCAAAATGCTATTTCCAGCTCAAATCACTACCTTTTTATTGGCAACACTCTGAAGCTGTGAAATGGGGAGTATTTTACCCATGTCAGAAGAATTGCACAGGCGTGAAGAATAAAAAGATCCAGTCCATGTCAAGCTTGCCGTGCCACAATAGTTCAGTCAAGAGATCCCTGTAAGCAGGAAAGAAAACAGCTTTGAGTCCCAACATGCATCACGATATCTGGAAATTTATCAAAACCTTGACCAGAAACAGATGCAAATTGTCCTAGGAAATTGATGTTGCATTTAAAATAGACTGAGAAGGAAGTACAAGGATCAGATATTTGAGAACAGAAACAAGATTTTGTTGTTTTCAGTGTCAACTCTGAACCTCAGAGTTGCCCACCACAACCTGGATGCCGACATTGGTTAGAGAGCCACTGCTGAAGGAATTGGTGCCTCCACAGTGGAGGCAGTGCTTTAGAAATGTTTAATTTTCTAGCTGTTTGGAGGATGAGCTGTTCTTTATCTAGATCAAGTTCCTACTGATAACTCTGAGGGGGGGAATTTTGTCTGTATAGCACCAAGCAAAACAAGGTCCCAGAAGGAAAAAAACTGACTAAGCACTGACGAGTACAGTGATAAAAGGACACCTGTGCACAGGTGGAAACCATGCTCTGTAGAGGTTTGTTTGAACAGACATTTTCAGAAAATTATTTGAGCAAAGTCAAGTGCCCAGAGGGTCTTGACAGCTCTGGAGTTTCAATTCATTGGGTGTGAAGTCAGCATGAAACGGTTGTTGCCATCTTGTTCATTCTTTCCCAAGGGTCACAGTAGCAATTTCTCAGCCCATACTTATTTTCCTCTACTGGACAAGAGCCCAGAAGAATTCTTCTTAATACAGAGCCAAGCCTGGAAAGGGTTGAATTTCAGTATGAGAGTCAGGGGTGGCTCTGTGCCTACAGCATCCAAGCAGAGAGGGAAAAGGAGAGGTGACAGAGGTGAGGTGACCTTCATGTGAGATGAGACCCAAGACAAGGCTGTGAGACTTTAACTGTCCACTTTGAGAGACTCTCCCCTCGCTCTCTTTTAGCACTAAGACAACTCCAGGGACATTCCAGGAGCACGAAGCCTTCCTGGCTAACCAAGATAGCAATCAAACGCAAACACTCCCATGAAGGGAGCCTAAGTGACAGAGCTGCTAACTGGCAGCTCCCCGTAGCCTGTGATGCTAGCAGGAGTTCAGCTATTGCTGTAACAGGGATAGCATTACTGACAGATCCCCCGCACGCAGGATACTGAAACCCTGACCCCTGTGAAATGGGTGGGTGTCTGTCATTAAGTTAAGTGGGGACGCGACTCTGTCAGAACGCGCTGATGTTTCTTTTTTTATTCCTCGCACACACACAGGCGCACGCGCCCCTTCCTTCAGAAATACTCAAGTCTCAACAAAACCTCCCTTTTCTGGATCAGCCACGCAGAGAGTAGCGAGAGGAGGAGATGTTCTTCAGCAACCTGCTTTCTGTGTAGGGCTTACAGAAATGGGGCGGCCCGGGCTCCTCGGATTGCGGCACACACATCCCCAAGGTTTGGGGGATGGCTTTCAGCTGGCCCAAGGAAAATCCTAAACAAGCTGCAGTCTCCTCTGCCTGCCGGGGCAGGTAATGTGTGCAGAGACAAGGCAGGACTCCAGGCCAGTGGTTGACAGAACTGAGCCATCTTGCAGGAGAGAAATCTTGCAGTCAGGCTGTGTTAACCCAAAGGGGTGTGGTGCACCTCTGCTGATGGCAGCACTCCTGCTCCTCAAACAGGAGACAGGCTGCAATTCCAGAAACAAAGCTGACATGGGAATGCTGACAGAGGACTCTGGAGTTGGGTTTGTGGCCTGTCAGGTCTCCAAGTATTGCCCAATTTCATTGCTCTTTCCCCTCTCCTGGAGCCACCTATGAATTGGCTCTCCCAACTTAACTCTGGCTTATTCCACAAGATGCAGCTCCTCCTTAGTGCCACCACTGCTGACTCCCAGGAGACCTTCTGGGCAGGAAAAAAATGCAGACAGCAAAACAAAGCTCATTGCACTTGCTGAACCATGTGTTTTCCACTGCTGGCTCTGTCAGGACTGCTACTAGGAGCCAATTAAATAAACATACACAAATGTACCGTCCAGCACAGCAGAGAAGCAGGGGCAAACTTCTGCTCTTTGTACCCCTGCAAGCTACTGTCTGCACTTTGCTCTTCAAATCCAAACCCTGCACAAAAAGCAACACACAGAAAAATGTCTGCTGTCCAGGCTGTGCTGCAATCAGCAGTTCTGAGGCGTTTGAAATCTGGGGGGGGGGAAGATGTTTTTATTTCTGTCAATCCCATGCTGAGGCATGCCAGACAGGCCATTCCAGAAGTGTAGTCAAGTCAAAGTGGACTATAAATTTTTAAAATAACTCTGGATACAGCACTCTAAAGCTGAGCTGGAGACAGCAGTCCTTTCAAACTACTTTTCAGATGTATAAACCATCATTTATAGCAAAGCAAGTTCGTACAAAAAAACTATAGCATTTTTGTTTGGCAGATTCCAGAGGGAATTTATTATTGACATGGTGGTTGCTATTATGTGAACTATAGAAAGTGGCTTAAATATTACACAATTCCTGCGTTAAGGCAATGAGTGAACTTACTGTGAGCTCACATCAGATCCTGAGCAGCTTTCTGGTAAAACTCTAATCTTCGATTTTGAAAGCTGAATTTAAGCCCAGATCCTCCCATGCTCAGAAAACATAATAGGTGAATCCATTTCACCCCCTCCACAACCCTGCAAGGGACCTGTTTGTAGAGCACTCTACTCCTTCCTAAATCTGATCCTCTGCCTTTTGAGGTCAAATGGAAGCTTTGTGTTACTTACAGACTCTGTATCATATCAGTTCTAACAAAGGGTAGCAGAACCAGGCAGTTCAATATCTGACTTCGTCATTCTGCACCTGTTCAAGACTGTGGCACAGACAGCAGAGAATGAGAGGTGTGGCCAGATGTGTCAGATAACAAGAGGGGTGGAATTCTCTCACCTACAGAATTTAAACTTATTACATCTCTAAATGCAGAGCACAGCTATTTTTATAATTCAATAGGTTTCTAATAAAAAAAATTTAGTCATTATACTTTTTGCTTGCCAAAAATATCAGTTTAAGAATACAGCAGCACTCACATTGTCTGCTTGTGAGTGGCCAGGATCCTGTGCTGTTCCTTCTCTGATCTCAAAGAGTATTTATCATCCACAAAGCACATCTTGTAAAGTTCAATCCAACTATAATAGACTGGCTTTGTTAACACAAACCAGGGATTCACAAAAACTGCCAATTTTTCTCTAGACATGGTCCCAAAGCTTATGCTTTTGACAACAATGTCATCTTTAGTCCAGCAGTGATTAAATTTTCCTATCTCAAATTCAAACCTCATTCAATCTCTTTTGGAAGAAGAACATTTCTCTGTCACCATTGCCATTCCTGCCTTCATTTCCAAACAGAATTAAACTTGCACAACAGATGCCACTTGGCAGTGTGTGTACATACATAACTCTTCCTAAATTTTGAACCCTCGGTTGATTTGTCACAGGAGTACAATATCTCAAAACATGTTGAGTCCCACAGTTTTAATAATTACACATTTCACTAACAGTGAGGAAAGATTCCAAACAGTACTGCCTTAACATGAGCTGCCTTCTTATCAGACACCAGGAAACTGGGAGGGACACACTGATTTTGGGGAACATCAGAAATATTTCCTAAAATATTAAAAAATTCACCTGCAGTTTCTACAGGACAGGATTGAGGGCGTAGTCATAAGGAGCAAAGGGAAGCTATTTTTCCATCCATCTATCCAGTCTTCCATTAGAAGTCAATTCATTTCTTTCATTACTATTGTTGGTTTTTACCTGTGATCTTTATTTGCCCCAGAAATACACAGAGTGCCGTTGGTAAAATCACCCTGCATCCATTTGAACCATCACTGTATGTGGAGATCATCACAGGAAGAAAATTCAGCTTTTGGAAGACAGAAATATTCTCATCACACTCTACATATTAACCGGCTCATGTCCAGATGAGTGAAATCCTGTCACAGGACCATTCTAAAATCCAGAGCTTCTCCACTGCTAGATCACAACCTAAATGAAGGGAAAATTGGTTCTCTGCCTGCTGTGGATCTCTGATGTTTTCTCAATCCTGATGCCACCCAGAAGGCAGCAAGGTGTGCAGGCAGAATAAACTGAGTAAAATAAAACTGGACATGAACTATGGCACAGACCCGAATCCAGAGGTTTCCCTCTGCCCCTCCCCAGTGCCCAGACTGCCTTCTGAAACCACAGGCTGGTTTGTGACTTGGGCAATTGGTGTTTAATTCTTCTGCACAAATGGGAAGAATTTCACCGTAAGTCAGGAAGGAGCTCATCTAAAAATAGTCCTTTACCTCTATATTTCCCCTTAATTTCATTTTGAAGAAACAGGTCTGAATTTCTCTTTGGCAGGAGAGGTAAAGAAAGTAAAGGTGAGGCCTCCCAAACTCCATTTCTAATTACACAGACCCATTTAAAGGCAATGCAGACACAGAAGGAGAATGTTTTTGCTCTTACTCACATTCACACCATGTTCAACATTTTCACTCCTGAACAGTGACTGGCATCTCCTTGCAGCCCAGAGAAAAACCCCAACCTTCCTGAGGGCCGTGAGGAATTTTTTGGTAGGAAACACTTGGGAGGAGGATGTGCTTTGCTTTAGACTGTGTCCTGCAGGGTTGCAAGAAGCCCAGAGAAAAACCCCAACCTTCCTGAGGGCTGTGAGGAATTTTTTTGGTAGGAAAGAGTTAGGAGGAGGATGTGCTTTTCTTTAGACTGTGTTCTGCAGGGTTACAAGCAGCCCAGAGCAGGCAAACACTGCTCACCACTGCTCTCAGCCCACGAGCCAAAGGCCATCACACAAACCTCGCTGGCATCAGGCAAGGAGATAAATGGAAGCAATTCTCAGAACAGCCTCCAATTAAGGTGTGTAATTCTCTGCCTCTGGAGCTTTAGGCACCAGAAGGAGGCACAGAATTCAGGGAGCTGCTAGAACATTTCATGGAAGGAAAATCCACCAGGGACTATTGAGAACGAAGACGCTGTTGGTGGTTAAGGAACAGAACAACCTCGCCCTGAGCAGCACCTGCTGCCAGAGGCAGGAAGGCAAGCTGGACAGACCTTGGGTCCAGCTCAGCCAAACTCCTTCTCTTTCCCTGAGTTTCATTTTTGAAGGTTCTGAGTCCTTTCCTAGTCAGATGTGGAGGATGTGGGAAAGTGGGCTCACGTACCTTTCTCAGTCACCGACCAGGCATTTTAACTTAGTTACCACATCGATGACCTCAAGCCCTTGAGGAGGATATTTAGGGCTGGGTTTTAAAGGTCACCCTCCCTTACAAAGCAATCTGAAGAAATTACATGCCCAAAGTCCTTTCCACAAGCTGTTCCCAGCCACTGATCCTGCTATTCAGTAGTGCTTGCAGACCACACTGACCTCCCCTAGCAAAAGCAAGTAGCTTGATGGGTGTTTTTTGTCAAAGAAGTGTATTTTGGGTCCCGCTAGGCTCTCAAGCTGCTTTGTAGTATTCCATCAGCGGGCTGAATAAAAATTAAAATTGCTGCTGTGTCCCACTGGATTAATTGCTACTCTGGTGGTAAGTCAGTGAAATAGAACACCAGGGCTGAAACACGCAGTGCTCACTGCTAAAACAGGCCGGCAGGAGTGGGGAAAGGCAGTGAATTTACCTTGAAAAAGCAGTGAAAGACCCCAGAAAGTGCCAGGACAGAGAAAAACAGGCAGCCTGGCTGCACCAGGCTGTCACTGGCACAGTCTGCTGTGACATTAAAGCCACACTCCCTCCTCTTGGCAGCACAAATGCCAAGCCACAGCCAAAATGTTCACTGGAAGGCACCAGTTCCCAGGGGATGCTCTACTGCAGTCTCATTTCATGTCAGGAATAACACACTCAGGTGGACACACCTGAAGCTGAGTCCCTAGAGAAGTTCTTGTTCCCTTATATCCAGGTTCTGTCAGGAGGCAAGGATTTTTTTTTTAATTTATTTTTTTGTGGGGCCTGGGTGTGTGAACATGAGCTCAGAGGGCACCAGGATTCTCACTGTTATTGTTTCAGCACAAAGCTCAGCCTTGCTTCCACTGTGATAACCTCCTGGCTTTTCAAATAAACAGTTTGCCCCTCTCAGTAGCTGGAATTAATACAAATCTAACCAGGAATAAGGGCAAACAATGAAATATCTGTGATTTCAGGCATTGTCTGTCAGTTGGATCCAGGCACTACAATTCACCAAACCACTGCAGCTCCTCCACAGTACCAAGCTCAGCTCCCAAAAACACAACCGGAAAACAGAGGCTATGGCAAAGTGTAGAAATAACACCAAATGTAGAGCTGCAAATAGCTTTATCTGGCTTAAAAAATATGGCATTTAAAACTGAAAGCAAAATTTTATATCCCTTTCTGCCAAGTATTTCCATGTCTGATCGCTGGACAGAACAGACCTTGCACAAGGATTTAGAAGTCCCCACCTCTTGCAGATGGTCATTTCTTCCCCAACGAGAAGACAGGATAGAGGAGGGCATCTAGAGGGAAAATGTAATAGTTTTCTGTACTCAAAGGCACAGTTTCTGTAACAGAACATCCCAGTCTAAATATCAGCAACACTGAGCTTTGTCTGTCGCCAGTGCATATTCACTGGGTATGGCTCTGGTTTATTCTTCAGAAAATTGCATGACTAAAAAAGTTCTCCTTTTCTGTTTTGTTTGGTCTTGCACAAATATTTACAACATTCCTGAGCAAAACCTCACACCAGTAGTGTATGCTACTGATTTCCACAGAGATGAGAACTTCAGATGCAGGAAATGTCTTTTGTACCTAGGGCCTTCTTTCCCCCCTTCAATATAAACACAGTCTTTTCAAGTCCTCTTTATTATTATTATTAGTAGTAGTAGTAGTAGTAGTAGTAGTAGTAGTAGTAGTGTTCCAGGATGTATGTGAAATAAATCATTTAATTGCACTTTTTCCAAAATGTTATATCTGGGTATCCAAAAGCTGAAGTTGTTAATAGTACTCTCAGCAGATAAATTTTTATGCTGTTATGAAATAAAAGCAAATTGATCTAGGATTAAAGTACTAGCCTACATTTCTTTTTAAGTCTTAATTAGAAGTTCATTGATTTTTCTATAGTGTTACAGAGATGTAAAATAAAATGGTTTTGCAAGCAATGAATTCCTTGTACTTGCAGCACCAGTATGAAATGCAACTGCAATGCATGTTCCATTATGCTAAGTGGAAATTCATATATGAGGCATTTTTTACGTAAAACTCTTAGAAAAAAGTGAAAGGTGGGCAAGAGCAAAAAAAGTATCATTATGCCTGTTTTGTGAGCAAAAACCTGACACAAAAAGTTCGGGTGCAGGTCAGCTTCTCAATCTCACCAAATCTAAATCGTCTGTCCCCAAAGCCACCCACATTATTGCTCTCCTTATTCTCTCTCAGATTAATCTAAAGCTGTGAACTACCGTGGAGTCAGGGTATGACTTCAAACCCCAGCACCTCTTCCATCCTCGACCACGCTCCCTTTCACGACGAGAAGCTCCCTAAGGCCTTCCAGAGAACAATTTTGCCCTTCTCCCCCCTTTTCCCTGTGCTGCATCACCTAGTGAGCGTTACAGGGAGCAGCCACAAGAATTTAGGAACTGCCTTTCTGCAGGCAGCCACCACCCCAGCTTAGTCCACAGAGGCTCTGAGGCAAAAAAATGCTCTTTTTGAGTCGTGTCACAGCAATAAATGATCCACTTCATCAAGTTTAATGTCCATCCACGGCTGGAAATGAGCCTTCGCCCTCGCTCCCTGTGCAGAAGGCAACACAGAGAATTTGTCCTTGCAGGCAGATTTCCTCCCCCAGTTTGCAGCATGTTGAGCAGGAGAGGTTGGATATGCATTGGACCTTTCTGCCCCACGCATCATCTGCCTGGCAGCCCCACGAAAAGCATCTGGGAGTAAGAGTTAATGCCCCAGCAGAGAGCTGTGCTCGAGCTTGCAATTTACACTGTTTATGATGTGAACTTGCTGAAGTTTTGGCTCTCAGGGATTCTCCAGGTGGATGTTCCCATTCCCATGAGTCAATATTGGGTCCTAACAGTGATGTTCTCTCACCAACCAGAAAAAAAGAAGTGGCTCAGGGACTGCAGTGGCTTCACTTGCGTTTTTGTACACTTTACAAGCCTAGAGATAAAATGCTCAAACATCAGATTTTAAGAGCTAAACTTGCACAAACTTTTACATCCAGAATTGGGATAGGTTTTGGGGTGACCTAGCAAATGCTGAGGGGTTTTTTAATAGCATATGGAAATATTTGTTCTCCTGCCTCAGAAGGAAGTATCATGCATAGCATACACCGTAGGCAGTTTTAAAAAGAGAGACTCTTCTCCAGAAGAGATTCTTCTGTCATAGAATCTTAGAATCATTTGTGTAAGAAAAGGCCTTTAAGATCATCAACAGTTGACCCAGCACCGCCAAGCCCCCCACTGAACAAGTGCCACATCTACACTATTTTGAATACTTCCAGGGGTGGTGACTCCACCACTGCCCTGGGCAGTCTGTGCCAATGCTTGACACCCCTTCTGTGAAGAAATTCTTCCTAATACCCAATCTAAATCTCTCCTGGCACAAACTGAGGTCATTTCCTCTTGTCCTAGTCCTTGTTATCTGGGAGAAGAGATCAACCCCCAACTTGCTACAGGCTCCTGTCAGGAAGCTGTAGAGAGTGATAACATTTTCCTTGAGCCTCTTTTTCTCCAGGCTGAGCCCCTCCAGCTCCCTCAGCTGCTCCTCATCAGACTTGTGCTCCAGACCCTTCCCCAGCTCCATTCCCTTCTCTGGACACTCTCCAGCCCCACAATGTCTTTGCTGTGAAGGGCCCAAAACTGAGCCCAGGATTCAAGGTGTGTCCTCATCAGTGCCCAGCACAGAAGGACAATCCCTGCCCTGGTCCTGCTGGGCACACTGTTCCTGACACAGGCCAGGTGCCATTAGTTTCTTACCCACCTGGGCACACCTGGCTCATGTTATTGCTGCCAATCAGCACCCCCAGGTCCTTTTCCACCAGGCAGCTTTCCAGCCCCTCCTCCTACACCCTGTGATGCATGGGGTTGTTGTGATCCAAATGCAGGTCCTGGCACTTTGTTTTGTTTCATCTCATACACTTGGCCTCGCTCCATTGATCCAGCCTGTCCAGATCCCTTTGTAGAGCCTTCCTACCCTCCAGCAGATCAACACTCCTGCCAGTCTTGGGGATTTGTATGGAATGGAACAGAAATCTGAGTCATAAACCAAGATCCAAGGGCTACCGTTGAATAAACAAACAAAATAAGCCTCTGGGTTTCATTTCCAGCTTTTTATCTTTTAACTCAAACCTAGGTGAACTTAGAAGAGATATTTGAGCTGTTTGATATCTTAATTTATACAGACAAGCTCATAGGCTCACACCATCCTGAAATGCTTGTACTGTTTAAAAATAGCAAGAAGTTGCCAATTTGAGAAAACATCAAACTGAGCAGGGCACTGCTCTGCCCTCAGTGATTTTGAGGAATATACATGTTGTGGCAACAGCTCTCTTGCTGGAGCCTTTCAATTTCTTCTTCTTCTGGTCACAGTGCAAGTGGCATTCATTGCTGCTCCTCAAGCTACCACAGTAAAGCATGTTCCAAAATTAATCCAACCCTTGGGCCAGGCTCAGCTAAACTCTTCTCCAAATTTGCATTCAACCCAAATCTGGAAAGATGTAGGAATGGGGTGAAGGCAGATGCCTCCAGCTGAAGAAGGAGGAGAGGCAGAAGCAGGCACCGGCTGATGGGGAAGTGTTTAAGAACAGGCACTGAGGAGGATTTGGGATGGCTTTAGGCAGCGAGAGGCAAGTGAGAAGAGAAAGGAATTGTCCAACAGAGTATGTTTCCACATACTGTGCACTGGTAACTGGGCAAGGATTACAATCCCATAAATAAAAGTCACAAGTCACTCCAGCACCGAAGAAAAAAATCCAGTACCAAGGGATTATGAGCTAAGCAAACATACCCACCTCTGCAGATTGGCACAGCCGGGACAGACCTCAGGCACACAGTCAGCAACACCTCACAACACGAGGGCATGAATCCCTCAATCCACAGCTGAACCCTGCCAAAGCTCCTGGCAGCTTCCCTGGGAACGTGCTGGGGGCCAGACACTGCACTGTGCCAGGAGAGGTCAATACTGGGCTCTGTAATTCTTCCAAGAGCATATCAAATTAGGCCTGTCCTGACTGTCTCCTAACTGCTATGGGAACATTGGAATTACCGATAGAATCGTGTAATTTGGTTAAATGGAAGCTGTTGTTCTGGGTGCCAACAGGAGCGAGTTCCCCGCGCAGCCCAGGGAGGATGTGAGGTTGGCATCTGTCCATCCCTGTTTAGCCACAGCTCGCTAGGGAGAAGAGAGCTCACAGCAGGCACAAAGGTGGATGAGCTCAATTCCTCAACAGCTTTATTTCTGCCTCCCACATCAGCTTTTGCAAGGCTTTTGCCTTCGGTTCTGATGATTCCCTGTTTGCCAGCGAGGGGAGGAAGATCATAAATCTGCTAGCTCTCATCAACACTGGCACCCCTGTGATAGCCTCAGGTTTGGAAACCCTCCTGCCATTAGGAGATGAACCCTTCATGAAATATTAACATGTTTGCTTTTCGCATGCACAGTCCTCCCACGCATAGTAAAAGCGCCCTCACCATTCATGTCCCAGTAATTTTCAAAGAACACATTCAGGGCTGAAAAACACATTGAAGGGCACTACTGAGCATACATTTGGCTTCATTTTGGGCTTCAGAAACTCCTTTCCTATTCCAGGTCCCATCAGTGGAAACTGATTTGGGACAGACAGAATTACATCAGTCTCACCTCCTCTAGGACAGTTAGCCTTGCAGAGAAGGAAAAAGTGAGTTAAGGGAAGATTCAGAGGGCACAAGTCTGACTGCTGTCACGTACGGAAAGGTCTCTTCAGCCATCACTCAGTGGACACTGGGGCATCCCTTGGGATAGGTACAGCCCTAGTGCTGACCAGCATCCTGCTAATCCAGCCAGGAAATGAGCAGTCCCTCTCCATCACAAAGCTCTCAACTCTATGTGGCTGCAGATTAATTGAAATTGCCATTTACACCAGTGTAAACATCTGAGCTCTTTTGATTCTGCCGACGTAAGAACATAATTTAAGTGTGCATTTTGCTTCTGCCCATGACCAGCAGAGAAGCACAACCCCCTCTGAGATGTTGGCTGCAGCACTGTGCCCTCCCCAGGACAAGCGACCCTGCAGTGTCCATGTGCTGCAGCTGGCCACAGCACAAGAACATCCTCTCACATGAGGACACACACAGCCCAGCTTTTGTTTATGTCTGCTTTTAGAATTTTTAAACCTGAGCATAAAAAGCATGACTAGAAAGACACATGAAAAAAAAAAAACAACCAAAAAACCAACCCCAAAAAACCCCAGAGCTTAAAAAAAAGGAGGGGTGGAAATTGCAGATAGTCTCCGAGCTGATGTGGAGACCGAGCCTTTGGGCATGCTTGTGCTATGGCTGGGTCAACATATTTCTTGTTTCTTCAGCTAGAGCAGGTAGCTGACAGGCCTTGGAAAATATTCACTCTAGGTCAGAAAAATTAAACAAACACCTGTCAGCTTTTGTCTAGGAAAATAGAGTTGAGTAGCCATCCAGCTGATCCTTGCAAATATTCACAGGTAAGTCTTTGTGTCTGTATCACTGGAAAAGTTAAGGGCAATTCACTCGGGGCAAGAATCTGTGGCCAGCAAATTTTGTCACAAAAGCAACAAGCAGAGAACAGCTTATCCACTGTTAGATGTTTGCCTCCTTTGACTGAAATATTGCTTAGATAAATAATAAATCTTGCAAGGTTTGGCTTTAACTGAGCAAAATGTAAACAGACAAAGAAAAAGTTATTTGTCCAGGCTCCTTTCTCACCAATGAAGAAAGAAACACTTCTAAGATTCAATATATCTGACTGATTTTGGATAGCTGTCACGGAATGAAATAAATCACTTCTTAAATATATCCATTTCTCCACATCAGCTTTGAAGGGAGACTCGACAACAAAGTCAGCTTGAAGAGCAGATGTCTACCAGCTGAAGTCGATGAATTCTAGCTCAAAATGTCATCCCAACCCCAGGCATTTCTCTACATTACTGGAGGTGAAAACCGTACTAATAAAGATGGGGGAGAGTTTGCCACACTTGCAGCCTGCAGACAAAGGAAGCTTCCAGTCAACTGTGGTTGTAATTCCAAGGAGCAAAGCAGGAAAAGCAATCTCTTGGTTGTCAGCTTGTTTCTTTGTGAAGCTTCAGATTTTGCAGACAGGATATGGGGTATAACTTTGACATGGTTTAGGCACTGTTGATGTTTTGGTCTCTCAACAGACACAGCTCGCTGTTGCTACTTCCAGAAGAACCCCATGATTATTTTAAATCTCTCTACGGCTGCAAAATTATTGCTCACACCAGAGAAACCCACACACAAATGAGACACAGTCTGTGGCGCACAGAGTGACACAGCAAAAGCCATCGAGGAGCAGCTGTTTGTCACCTTGTGCCAAATCAGGGAAGGATGTGAGGGCAGCTGAGGGACAAAATCCTCACCTAGCTGAGGGCATCGTGTGGCCCTAAATGCAGCTCCAACCAGATCCCCAAGGACACACAAGCCTCAAAGCCACTGTCTCTTGCTGCTTGTGGGCCAGTGTTGAAGGATTCTTAATAGAATCAGGACACTGGGACTTACACAATCCGACCTTAACTTAGCTGAGTAAGATAAGCAAGAAGGTAAATATGTCCTTGAAGTGCAGCTGTGGGGAAGTAGCTGCCAAGTGTGGACAATTCCAAGAATGTAAACAACGGAATGTGTGAACGGCAGGTTGTAGAACCTTAACGGGACAGAACAGCAGCAACAGCATTTGTATGACAGCTCACCATCACTCCAGTGATTTGTTTAGAATTGTAAACAAGTAGCTAGTAACCAATGTATTGCTTGCACGTAGAGAAGTAGAAAATGTATATAAGCAGCTTTCTGATCTGTAATAAACGGCTTCACTTGATCATATTGGCCTGTGCTTGATGACCCATGAGATCCTCCACAACAGGCCAGCATCGTTCCCAAAGCCTCTCTCTTTTGGGGAAGAGGATGCAGCTGGGAGCAGATGAAGGCATGTTCCCTGGGAAGGAGGTTCTCTCAGGAATCCTGGCTGATGGCAAGCCCAGGTGCTCCAGCAGCTCTTTGGGAGCCTTTCCCATTGGGAATCCGCTGATGGAACTGGTGCAGAATGAGACAGGCACAACTACAACCAGAAAAATCTCCTGCAGACCCAGCCCCACAGCAGTGAAACCTCAGGTTTTTTACTCTCCGCGTCGACTCCAGGTCAATTAAATCCAGCTACACAATAGTTGCTTTCAGATTTTCATTAAGGTGGATTTTGCTGCTCAATGTTACATTTTCAATGCAAAATATGAAAGTTGAAAAATTACAATAATTCCTCCAGCACTGGCCTCATCGAAAGCAAGCGATGTGCTTAAGACACTATTGATTTAACCTCTGAAGGAGCCATACATCAAAGAGAGCTGACAGTCCCATGAACTGCCAAACTGAAATGAAACTCTATGAAATCATAGAAGGACAAGGGCAATAAACTCCAGAGAAGTTCCTTAGCCATTTACAGAGTCAAAGTATCCATAAGACATGTTTCTGGAGAAGAAAAAAAAGAAAACCCTGAAGAAACCCCACTCGTTAGAGAAATAAAAAAACTTTAACCTGAAAACTTGTGATTTTGGTGGTTTGATACTTATAATTGCCCCAAAATAAAACACATATCACAGAATGGTTTGGTTGGAAGGGACCATAGAGATCATCCCTGGTGCAGGGACACCGTCTACTAGACCAGGTTGCTCAGGATCCCCTCCAACCTGGCACTGAACACTTCCAGGGATGGGGTATCCACAGTTTTGGATGTTGAGATCCCCCCATGTGTGGGAGATCAGAAGTTTCAATACTTCAGCAGTTACCTAAAAGAGGTCACCACTTTAATCAACACAATTCCTGTTTATTAAAAAATGTGGTTGATGTTCATCAAAATAGATAAATAGAGGGTTTCTCACTAATTACAATTTAAAACAATCAGGAGGGAGGCATTCACAGCCTGTAGTAATTTAAGCACTGCGGACAAGTCTATCCAGCTCTAAGGAACTTGGGCACCAAGTCCAGCAAGATACAGATGTACAGATTTCTCCAAAGCATTCACTTTTACACAAATGTTTTCCGAAAGAGATGATTAGAAGAAAAAGCTCACTTTGAACTGCTATTTACTATACCCATTAAATAGGCACTGAACAGATGGTAAGTATAGGAGGACAACAGTAATAACATTACCAGCAGCAGAAATATAAAAGCAAATATCAGCAGCACTTACACTTCAAAGCCCTGTCCAGGAACATACATAGTCAATTTTTTAAATAACATATTAACCATACAGACACACAAGTGTTCCCAACAATGTATGTGCTTCAATCCTTTGTCTGGATGATTTTTTTTTTTTTTTTTTTAAATCAAAGTTACTATTGGATCTTGGGATGTGCATTCTAATTGCTATAAATAAATCATGAATGATTGGCTCAATGTATTTTTCCATGGCAACTCCTGCGTCACACACAGCGTTACATTTTCGAAAGAGAGCTTTGCTCTTTGGGAGAGAGAGAGACAAGGATTCACACTTAGGGTGGACCTCAGATCAATTTTACAGTTTCTTCTTGAGCAGAACATCTACGAGCGATGAAACACAACAGTTTTCAACTGATTGTAAATTACGTAGGCTCCATATAATACCCTCCACCAGAGCAGAGACCTGCATGGCAACTGCCCATACAAAGTTCAGGGTTTCTTGATTCTTCAGGCACAGATCATCTTTGACTTCCTCAAACACAAAGCATCCCACTCCAGCAAAATCCTGCTCCATTTCTGTCTCACATCAGAGCCCTAAGGAACCTGACTGTTGAAGATGCCAGCAAGGATGGGGAAGAAATTGATTTCCTGGGTTCTATGGTCTGGTCAATAGCAGAAGGTGACATCTGTGCACAGTAGGGTAGGCCAAGAAAAACAGAAGGAGCTCTCTGCAACACGGAATTTGACCCTGGTAAGATAAAACAAGAAAACCTTAGATATGAATGTATTTCCTCTACCTTAAAAAAAAAAAAAAAAAAAAAAAATTGCACAGTTACATTACCTAAAGTCACTCATCTGCATTAGAGAGGAACATTCCCAAAGTTCAGATTTCCATCTGTTTTCTGAAAGGGACACGTGAAATGTTTAGTAATTTAGAGAACTAAGTTTTCCACTTATGAGGGAAGATTTTTACCCCAGTTTAGAAGTTTTGGTACCTAAAGCTAAGAAACCTTCTACTATTAACTAAGAGAAATCAAGTTTAAAGACTCAGTTGTTCAAAACTTTCAAAAGCCTCCTAAAGTCCCATTTATAACATCAAGCAAGTTCTATAGCTCAGACAGCACAATTCAGATGCACCTTCTGAGAGAAAAATCAAACAATTTTAAATTCAAAACTTTTTAAAAAAACTCTTCCAGCTCCAGGGCAGGATGAAGCCTTCAAGAGGAACTATCCTCATCAGGCTGTATCTGACCAAGTGTGCATGAGCACACCTGGGTCCAGACATCCTTCCACTTGTTCAGCTGCACCAGAGCCTGCCAAGCACCTGAGATTTCATCCAAAATGAAAACCAAACCATGGCTTGGCCTTAGTTTCAAGTTATGCAGATTTAGATGCAGACACCTTGGAGCATCTCTAGAAGCTTACATTAAGCGGAATCCAGAGAAACCTGTCTTGAAAATTAATTGGCGAGGCTCTCTCAGTTGAGAAGCTCAAGCTCTTCCTGTTTCATGGTTTTCACACCATTTGCCTCTGAACAAAGGTTTTGGCATCTGTTATTTATTCCGCATTTTCTAAGAGGTGTATATAAGCACTGTGCATTTATGGCATCCACTGCTCACATTACACAGTTTAATTTCCATTTATTCAGAGGAACTTGTGTTTATATTAAGTAACCTGCAGGAGATGACACACCTTTTGTTAAACAGCCATCTGTGGAGTAAAATTTACAATGATGTGCCAGCAAGCTCATTTATTTCCAGTTCATGGTGAGCATCAGGAGCGCAGAGTGAAATCCATGGTGGGAAAAAATTCTCCCTTATATTTTTCCTAGGAGGAAGCTGAGTTTTTATGTATATCAACATCACTTCTTGCTTGATTTCCAGAGCAAATGTTGACCTGGTTTTAAATATTTTAGTCAAAACTTTAGTTTTAAAATTTTTCACTTGTTCAATGAAGAAATCTGCATTTTCTGTGCACATCTGTTTACAGAAAGAAAAAACTAAGATAACTATCCACCTCCCAAAATCTGCACTGGACAGCATGTTCCTTGGCGTTAACAGTAAAAAAAGGAAAGGATTTCATTTGACAGGAGAGATTTTTCATTATAACCAGCTACACGATTTCAAATAGAACTGAATCATTGCAATCTCTCAGCCATTCAGTCTAAAACAAATCAAACTAACCACGAGGTTCCTGAGACAGGTAAACGTGAGATTTTTTGCATTAATTATGTAAAGCCTCTTGATAATTACAAATGATTGTTAACGGCAACAAAGCTATCTCAGTAATAACAATCTGGCTCGTGTTAATTATTACAGCTCTCCTGCTAAGGTACCTTCCTGTCTCAGAGCTTCTAGACATAAGGCCAAATGAGAATGGCTCGTACTTCATCACGCCACTAAATCAAAATCACTTTAATTATTCTTCGGTGAAACTCCATAGGCTTCAAGTCAGCATGGCATGAGCCATATGTTTCTTTCTGTTTGGGCAACGCTGTTAATTAGTAAAGTTGGGAAAATCTTATTTCAAAGTGATAAAGCACAAACCTCAGCATATGTTTACTCGAGAAGAAGGAGATTTAATCGCAATGAGCGCTTTTGCTGTGGTGTTAACAAGGGGGCATCGAGGTTAGGCTTTGTGAGAACTTGGTTACATCCTCAGCTGGTGCAGGTCAGTGCTGCTTCACAAAAGAGCTCTGCTGGATGAGACCCCCCAGCTGCTTGTGCTGCTCATCATTAGGTGCTTACGACCCCAAAAAAACTCCCTGGCACGGGGAAGCACAGAAAAGGTTTTGAGAGGAACAGTGTCCTCTTTCAGGACCTGAAGGTGTCTGTACTGTTAGACCTGGAGGTTCCCTTCTCCTGGAGGCAAAACAAAATGTTTTACAAGCTGGAAGATTCCTGTCATGGGCACTGGGGAAGGGGTCATTGCCCACAGCAAACTTTAGGACAAAATTTGTTATCCCCAGGTGGCTGGGGATGGCTGCAAAAGGGCTGAAGAGCAAAGCATCGACACCCAAGCTTTTAATTCCATACTGGTTCAAAAAGCACTGAACCCTCCTGGGTGCCCTCATCTTGGGATTAGTACAGCTTTAACCAAGAAAGATATAAACCTACTTGAAATGGACTATGTTTGGATTTTTCAGCCAGTTGCAACCCACTGAACAAGCTCAAGAAATTAAATTTCAAGATTGTGCTTCTAGAGCACTAAGAGAAGATCTGAACCTCACTGAAGTCTTGAAGCTGAACGTGAATTCTGCAGACCAGAGCCAACAAAACAGCATTTCCTTGTGCTGCTGTGCAAAGCAAGGGGGAAGCGAGCAGGAAAACACACTAGCAGTGGAGAAACCTGACACTCACTTGCCTCGTTTATTTTCTTAATCTCAACCTCATCCCTCAATTACCACAAAAGAGTCTTTGAAATTCCATCTCCTTTGCTCCTTCGTAAGAATAAAACCAGAACAGATTAAATAAATGATGGGGTAAATAAATAAATAAAAAATCTTTGCTAATAGCACTGTTGTTTCAACAATTTGAGAAAGAAGGGTACTGATGATGGCTGTCATCAAGAACACAAAGTGATTGCCTTAATTTCTTATCTTTGCAGTCAATTCCACTGTGAATGCATCCAGATATATACAATTTCCCACACAGATGTTATTTCTCTTCCTTAAGCTCCCTCCAACATCTCCCTGTGTGTAATTGTTCACCTGCAATCTTCCTTGAAGTTTTTCCAAATGTGTGTCTCATGTCCCACATCTTCCCCAGAATTTGGCTGCAAATGCCACATTTTTATCAAGCTTCACGTATAAATTAGCAGAATGGAAGAGAAAATTGATTTTAGGGCAGAGAAAAAAAGAAAATCCTTCCGTTGTTTCAAGACACTAATTACAAGCTGGAATGCAATTTTAAGGAAAAAAATATATCTGCATTTAGAGCTTAGCAGGTCTAAATTATGCAGTTATGAACATTATGTTTGCCTAATTAATAACTTACTTTTAAGGGTACACTGAAATCTTGTACCAGTGTATAGCGGATATTGCACATAGGCACCCTCTTACTCGAAAGGACTTTGATGGATTTAAAATTGAAATACTTTAAATGTGGAAAATACTGGATTATTTGACAAGCCTAAGATGGGTTTGAAATAGAATAAAATCCTGAAGTCTCGGCTCCCACCATTAGGGGAAGTAAAAATGCACTTGAAAGGCTAGGATTGCATATAAATTTTTTCCTTGTTTTGTTATCATGGAATAACATGGTTTCTATCAGCATTCAGAGGGCATTGCTCTAACCTAAGTTCTTGAGGTGTAACACAATTTAACTGTGATACCAAATATTATGAAAGAGAAATAAACCAAGGAGAAGTTGTCACTGCCACAACTGCCTGGTCATGACCAGATTTGTAGGTGTTTCCACACTGAAAATTGCAGGTGACCTCAAGGAGGACACATTCCTCACTGTAAAAATGTTCAGAAACACAAACATCTTGCTCAATTGCTAGCAAGAACTACAGTTAGTTATTTCTTGAAGGTGCAAAGAGATAGGACAAGAAAAAATGGACAGTATGGAAATTCCAGCTAGAGATTGGGGGCATAAACCACAACCACCTCCTCAAAAAAAAAAAAAACAACCCAAAATAAAAAACCCCTAAAACAAAAACAGAAACAAAAAATCCCAAAAAACAAAAAAAAAGAAAACAAAAAAACCCCCAACAAACAACAAAAAAATCCCATAGAAGAAAAAAGAGAACCAAACAAAAAAATCCCTAACAAACAAAAAAAACCAACAACCCCCCCCAAACAAAACAAACAAACAAACAAAAAACAAAAAAAGCCCCCCAAAACCAAACAAACGAAAAAAAAAACCCAAACAAACCAACCAAAAAATCCTGTATTTTCTCTGTGAGTTTAGTAAAACTCTGAAATGAGCTGCTCAGACTGGAGTCTCCACACTTGGAGATGGGTGGAACTGGATTTTAGAAGGCCCTGAGCAACCTGAAGTAACCTAACCTCAATTAGAGGAGGGAGCTGGACTTCCAGAGGTCATTGCAAGAATAAATCACAAATCACCTCATGAAATATTTAATGAGGAACCTACAAGTTCCGGTGACCATTAAAATCTGGTCTAAGGCTCTTTTGAAATCCACCCCACAACCCCCAAATAATGTTTGGTACAGTAAAACAACGAAACACTGCATTATTCATGGAGGACACGCGCTCCTTTCAGACACCTTTGTCACAAGCTTGTTGATCAAAACTCAAATTGAAGCACCCCTAACGAAACCACATTGTGGCAAACACCAAAATCAAAATAGGAAACAGAAGACAAAAAAAAAAATCCCAAAGGAAAAGAGGGAAAGAGACAAGATGCTTCAGAGAAACCCCAAACTTTTAAGTGTACCTTGTCAGTGCCGAAGATTGTTGAAGATGTGGTGTAAGGTCATTGTAGTTTGGTGACAAATCCTCAGCATCCTACAAAAGCATTTTCCATGTAGTTAGAAGACGGTGTGATGTGAATGTACAATCATTTTCCCAGGGTCCTTGCAGTCTACTCCAAATAAGTGAGAGAAAAAACAAGAGTTCCCTGTCCTTTTATTTCAGAGACTCCTTAACAAATATGGTTGCAGTAAACACATTTCAGCTTGTGTTTAAATACAGGCTGAAATTCAGCATAATATATATTGTATATAAATACAGGTTGAAATGCAGCGCTGTGTATAAATACAGTATATGTACATACCACCCCTTCTCACCAGCTTTTTCAGAGTACAAAATGGTGTTTTGAAGGGATTGTATAGGCTGTATGTAGAATTTTCTCTTTCCTCACTCATTTAAGACACTTCTGTGTCTCTAACCACTCTCCATGTTACCCTCACAGTGTCTTTACAAACCTTGCTTGCTTTCATAGTTTGCATGCATAATTTCTGTATTCGACAGAGTCATTCTAGCCCCTCTAAATATTGATTTCCAGAAAGAACAGGTTCTGCTGAGCCATTAGCAGCTGCAGTCGTACCTTCATGCTGACCTTGCCGCCTCCACCACGACCCTACAGCACCATCATCCAATTATATATGCCCATCAGTTCCCTCATTCTGGGGAAATTGGGTCTATTTAAATTCAGAAACCTAGCTCTTGCCTTCACCTCCACAGCTTAATGTACAAGGTCAAATCTAATAGTTTTGTGATTTCTGTTCCCAAAAGTCTATGGCCTTTGCTATTCCTTTTCTCCAGTACCTGCCATCTCCAGGATTGGCTCATATACAGTTGTTTCTCTTGTAACTTCCATTCACATTCTAGAATCCCCAGTTTACCAAAATCCTCCATTTTCTATCCAGTTATAACCTGATAAAACAAAATACCGGCTCTCTTAATTTATTCACTGCTTCAAGAAAAATATATATTTAAATACCTTGCCCAAAGAGGGTGTATTTTAGGATAAGTGAAACTCTCTCTTTGAAGCTGTGGTAATTCTCTAATTAGTTGTACAGACTCATCCAGGTCAAGACAAAGAGCACAAAAAGATGCTGCTCCTCCAAGTTCATCAGTCTCCCTGCAGGTAAACAAGCTGCAGTGATAACCACAGGTGGAGCCTGTTGTTATTGTAGCTCAACTTCCCACACAAGCCTGAGCCAGGCAGGGAGGGATGAGTGCAGTGCTCTGGTGGCAGCTATTTTTGTGCCTTGACATATTTCCTGTGATACACAGGGGAATTGGTAAAATGTTGTTCCAAATTTTCTCAAACAATATTTTCATATGCGTGCACGAAACGGTTTGAGAGAAAAATTAATCATCAGCTGGCAGCCAGAGAACTCTGTGGATAATGGGCTCTGGAGATGGCACCTTCAGACTCTGAACTGTCACTGCTGCAAGGTCAGCATTTAAACAGTTAAAACAATATTAATTAAAACCGTTTTCTTTCACTTTGATAATAATTAACTATCATAACAGCGTTGCTTGGCTGCCACCCTCCGCGACCACCTGATTTATTGCTTTGCCAGCAAAGTTTCACTCTTAGCAGAGTGCTCTTCAATTTTTTGGAAAGTTTGAGATTTATACATCACAAGGAGTCACGCAGCCTGGCCTGGCATGGCAGGATGACTGTCATCTGTTCCCAGCTCTCTTCTTGATCTCCCCTGTGATTCCAGACAAGTTGCTTCACTCTGCACTGGTTCTGTCTGCTCTGTTTGTAATCAGGGCATAGACCACGTCCCTGGGAGGTGTCTTCTAGTGCCTACCACAAACAAGGCTGTAAGTCTTAGTATCCATAAAAGTAGGTGACAAAATGGCCTGACATCTCAAATGAAGTGCTGTATACCACTGCTTTGGGGAGTATAAAAACTTCCACCACTTAGTGTAAGGGAAAATAATGACAATAAATTTAAGCCGCACTGAAAAATAGGGTAAAGCTTTCTCCTGGAGAATTAGCACTAACATATTTAAAATGCGCCGTAGATGTTACATTTAAAATACAAATTTAAAAAATGTGTAAGAAATGCACCTATAAATCATCTTACATATATGAACGAGATATGGTTCTGTGTTTGTTTTCATCAAGGAAGACTGTTATTCCAGTTCTGGACAAACCACAACACATTTAGTGTGGGAATCAGACCCAAACTTAACAAAACAACATGTGTTGATTCTCAGTCTCCATAAACAAGACAACTGAATACCAACTTCAGCATTTCACAGCAAAGAAAAGGAGTAGATACATTTTTCTATAGAAACAGAAAATTTGAAGAGCTTTAACATTTTTGACAATTATATTCACTCTGCAATGCATCTACATCAATCACCACCCACGCATGCTTTGAAGACTGAAAGTAGATAGTAAGTCTAGCAGAACTTCGTGGTGGGAGTTGTGAGGCTTTTTTTATCGAACCTTGAAAGTAGGCTTGTAAAAAGTAGCTTTAAAAACCTGGTTAAATCCCAAGGATATTAAAATTTTGGACTGACTACTCATTTCCCCAGCTTTAAACCAGTGGATTCATCATTTTAAGTAATTCTTAATTGAAGACAACATTATTTTATTTTATTTTTTAAATAATGGTTTGCCTTAGTTCATGTAGGTGTTTTGATTGGGAAACATTGTTGACTTTATTGAGGAGGAGGCCAGAATAAATGGACTGTAATTTTCCTTCTGGTCCTGCAGATTTACAAATCCACCACTGAGCCAAAGCGAGGAGATAGGATATAAAAAATTGTTCTCATTACAGCTTGGAGAGAGCCCCAGGCAAAGCAAAGTTTGGCCTTTCAGGCTGGCCTAAACTTGTAACCACATGGGTGACACTTCATAGCAGTTCACCCATATGATAACCACAGGGCTTCTGGCTGACCCAGCACACAACTTCCAGAAAAATTTCCAATCCTGATGCTTCAGCTTCAAATGATAGAGACCTCAACATATGCAGTCACTGGTTCTGCTCATTTGCACCTGAATAGAAATAAGCCATATGAGAAATTAATCCTCTATGTCCTTCCAACAGAGCCAAGGAAAAAGAAAACAAAACAGAAGAATACTGCAAGGGCTTAATTTTTATTGATCTGAATTTTAAAGCAGGATGAGAATCAGTTCTTCTTCTGCACGGGCCAGTGCACTAATGTCAGAAACAAAAGCTTATATTATTAAAAAAGCTTAGTCCTAACTTAACTGTCCCCACACATTTATCCTTGGGACAGGCAAAAAGTCAAGGCTCTGTTGTACTTGAGCTCTTGAGCACCCAAGCCTGCAAAACAGAGCTTTTAGCAATCAACCCAATGGCCTCCTACTCAATATTCTCATTTCTCTGTTACATATTTCCTCCTCAGAGCAGCACTGCCAGAAGTCTTTATTCTAGGCTCTGCCTTCCACAGCTAAGGAAGGCCTCTGGCTCTTTGTGCAGGAGTCCAAGACAGTAAATTCACCCATACTAATGTCATCTCCAGGCTCCAGGACTGCTACAGACCACAGCAAAGCTCACAGCTGCTGGCTCTTTATGGACCTCCTCTGTCTGGGGACAGCTTTAAAGAAGGCTGTCCGTGTTCACAGTCAGTGGTTGGCCACTGCCAAAGAGCAAATAACTCTAATCCCCAAAAATGGTGAGTTGGGAGGTCACAAACTGGGTGCTCTCCTCTATCCTGAAGCAGCTCTGCAACAGCAACATGTCCCTGCAGTCCCTCAGCCCTGGGTTTGGGGTGTCAGGAGCCCTGGGAGGCTGGGCTGCAGATTCACCAGGAGGGGCTCTCAGGGACTGTGAGTTGGCAGTAACCACATCAACCCTAAAATTGACACAGAGGATTCCAGAGGAGGCCCTGTGCCCACACTGCGCTGAGGATTGCCAGCTTGGGGCTTGAGGCTGTGGTTGCACCACAAAAATAAAAATGAAAATAAAAATAAGACTTAAAATTAAATTTAAATTAAAATTAATAAAAATTCTGCCTGTAGATGTGATTCAGAAGCTTTTTTAAAAAAAAAGATCAGGTAGAGAGGTGCTCAGTGGCAGCAAGGGTCAAGACACACAGCTTGGTACAATACCTGTGACCAGACAAAGGCTGAAGGAAAGATCCTCCTGAACACAAGTGTGGCCTTTCTCAGATGCTCTGAATATCCTGAACTTCCCAGGGGAAGCACCTAAGAGGGAATGCCAAAGGATTCATGGCAGAGACAGCCTGAGATCTTGGTTTTTAGGACACAGATGGGCCCTTTCGACAGAACAGCCTGAACACACCCAGCAAGTGTGCAGCACCTTGCTCGTGCTATGCTGCTGCTTTCTCAGAGCTTTCAAAAGCACAGAGCTGTGTGAGAAGCATGTTGGAACTATTCCCAGCCCTAACTCCTTCCCCTGCATGAAGCAGGGGCAGATATTTGCTGGTCTGTTCCTTCCTTACACGTCCCTCATCCCTACCCAGGTGAAGGTGACTGCTCCAAGGGACTTCACTGCCGTGCTGCCCTCCCAGCCCTGCTCCACTGGGTCTCTTCCCACCACAGCCCAGCAGGGAATTTAGCTTACGTTTAACAAGTGCCTGGTTTTTAGTTTTTAGTTTTGGTTTTGTTGGTGTTTTCAATTCAAGGTGCATATATACATATACAAAAATACTGCCAGGGTATTGTCATAATAATCTTGAGGGAAATAATGCCTGAAGAACTGGAAGGTGTTCTTCCTACACTCCCACATGCTCTGCTTTTAAAAGG
This sequence comes from Acanthornis magna, assembly GCA_036785705.1. Lineage (NCBI taxonomy): Eukaryota > Metazoa > Chordata > Aves > Passeriformes > Acanthizidae > Acanthornis > Acanthornis magna. The sequence continues at coordinate 1,376,671 of JAWUZG010000097.1, forward strand.
CGAAGGAAGAAAGAAGCAAGCAAAATACCAGTCACATTCTCTAGATAATCTATTCCTAGATTTTCGACGAGAAGTCACAGACAGAAGTGAATAAAATGTCTGGTTATAAACTCTTTCTTTTTGAGAGAGAAATTTATCATAATGAACTTCATATATCCTCTCCCATCGTTGAATTGACCTGTGTTTTTGAACAAGTTAAATTCATCCGAGGTGATGAGGTACTGCTTAGTTTTTACCTCTTTATGTCCCACAGAAAGTGTGAGAGACCATTCCTGCCTGCTGCAGGCTTTGCATAGCAGTATAATGTTGTAATGTTGTTTTCCCTTTGCAATCTCCAATATATTTCTGTGAAACTGCAGATGCACTGTATCATTGAGCTTTGTGTTTGTTTGCAGGTGATAACAAAAAAAAAAAAAAATTAAAAAAAAAAAAAAAAAATTCAAACACCAGTAACTTTTCAGTGCTTTCCTTGTATTTTCAGTGTTTCTGGATTATACAGTTTCAGTCTACCTCACTGGCTTCAGATGGAATTAACAGGTAACATGTCTAGCCCTAAATTACTTATTTATCCCCAATAGGCAAGACTGCTAGAAGGAGGAGCAAGCAAGACAAACCTCTTCGCATCTCTGATATTAGAATGTGGAGGAATGACTCTGCTCTAATACCTCTCCCTCCTAAAAAGTTTTCAAAAAGAATGGCTCCATTTCCAGCTCTCAGCTCACTGATGAGCTTCAGAACAGTAATAAAAATAATCAACAACCTTCTGGAGCCTACCTCACATCCAGTAATGATGTTCAGAGAACCAAGATGAAATACCAGTAACATATTCAGCAGAGCCTTGACTCAGTGGAGAGGAGCAGTGGGGTGAGGAAATCATGCCTAAGAACATTAAAAAGAGAAGAAAGTGAATTTCTGTTTTTAAAACCTTAATCTAAGGGAATATTTCAAAATGGAAGACACCTTTTATAGCAGTCATACCGCAAGAGGAAAGCTTGCACGTCACACTAAAACTCTAACAGGTATTAAAAGCTGTGAAGTTTATCTGCTGCAGAACAGAAGGACAAAGACAAGGTCATTCACTGTGTGCAAGGGAAAGAACAAGGCTCTGAAATCCCCAAACAAATAGGGGCAGAAAATAATCTCCTTGGCAAAGTTTTGCAGTATTTGAGCATCAGGAGAAAGTCAGAAGCAATATTATTGACTAACCAAGCTGACATTTGGCTACTGTTGAATTCTAATTGTTCATTCTAGATAAAAGGATACACATCCATCTCCAAGTGATGGTTTGGCGCAGTCAATAGAATATAGAATATCAATTTTTTCTCTTCCCATCAACTTCTTTTTTGGGGGGTTGACAAAGAGAGGACCACCTGAAAACTTCTCATTTGCCTATTGCCCTTTATCTTGCTTGATTAGTTGATTTTCAGCAGCACTTGAGGTCCAATTCTCCAAATTCTCATCTTCCTTTGGGGAGGTTGGTGCAGAGAAGGTGTCCCAGGAAGATCCGCGTGTTGGGTGCTGCCACCAGCTGGATCAAGCCACAGCATCCACAACAAAGGGACAGATTAGATGGAAGGAAAAGCCCTTCCTGAGCAGAAGAGCCTGCATGGCACAGTGCATCGAGCAGGAGGCTGCAATGGGGGCTGAACTCAGCTTGGAAGGTGATGCATCCAACCCCTGGCAGGTGCTCAAATCAGTTCAGCTTTTCTGATCTGGAATAAAATCATCCAACACATCCCAGGCTCATGGCAGAGGCTCTGAGAGAACAGCAGGTGAGTGTGAGCCCCTTAGAGAACAGTAACAAAGATCACCTGGCAGCTAATAATTGTGGGATGTCTTTGTTGACATGATCAATGTCCAAAGACTACAGAATCTAAATAATTATATCTGTTTTCTGAGAAAGCTCCAGCTGGGCAGCAATTCCACTATCAGTATTTTATTGGCAAAGCTGCAGCAGCACTTTATAATGCTCAGCCACAGATGACAAACTACATCCCAGTAGATATTTCATAGTAAACTGCTCAAGTCATTCTCCACCCCCCAGCTCTTCTTGTTTGCTAGCTACCTACAGAGTACAGGATTTTTTTTCTTATCTGTTTGCTAAGATTTCCATGCACAATCTTTGATCTGTGAATTGCTGCACATATTTGAAATTCAACATTTGATCTTCATCAATTGCTGACAGGGGAATTTCAGCCACAGGACTAAAAATGCAACTCTCAGGATCAGATTTATGGTGCAAATATTGAAATATACATTTAAGAAACAGTATTAACTTAGGAAATTCATGGCATGAAGTCCCTAGATTTATTCCACAGACTCAGTTACCATCAACATATGTGGGAGAATTAATTCCAGTTCTCATCTTTTTATTCATTAGCTTCCTGCTCCACCTAGTATCTTCCTGGTTTTGAAATTAAGGAAATGGAAAACCCGGATCAATTTTCTTATGATTTAAGACTTTGTGCCTCCATGGTGTGCTCTCTTTTCTTAAAAAAACCTCTCTTCTCTGCACTGAACAGCCTCCCTTCAGGCCGTCATCTCCCAAAGGAACACCAAGGGTGCTGGTCTGATGCTCAGGACAGTCCTGTCCAGATGGTGACTCTGACAAAGGGGACACATGGACAGCACCAGCCCTGTCCCCTCTGGTCACTCACTGGACTGCAGTCCCTGCTCCGTCAGGCTCTGCACCCTTCAGGAAAACTAAATTTACACCCACAAGCTTCCCCTCTGCCTTCCTTTAGACATTATTAAAAACCTTCATTCCCTGATGATTCACTAACACCTGGGAGCAAGTTCTGCTTTTTGTTCCTCTCCGACTCCAATCTTTGCTTCCCCTTAGCAACCGAGTGGCAAAGCCTTCAAGATTTGAAAGAAACAGGAATGAGTGTGTAAGTGTACGCTCGCTTCCTTGGAGTGCATGAAAGGCTAATTATAGAAATTAAATGCTAATTTCTTCGAGATTAATATAGGCAAGTAAAAGGCTTTTGCATTATTTGCATAAGAGGCTACTTCAAAATCTGTCGTCCTTTTGCTCCTCACCTGTAATTTCTGCCCTCTGTCCCCATGCTGGGGTTACACTGGGTCAAGATTTTAATTGGTGCTCATTAGCCAAGCTGTGGATGCTCCTCTCTGGCCATCCCTGTGCCCACAGGCGAGGGCTGCCTGCGTCTCTGTGGTGGCAGAGGGAAGCAGACCCTGCTCCCAGCAACAGCAGCACTCGGAGCTGTCACCAGCGGCTTTCCCAGCACCTGAGGAGAACTGTAAGGGGGAGCAAAACAGATAAAACAGAAACATTTTTGCAGTCCAGCTCCTCTGTCTGCCAATAAGACACAAAAATGCGAACACAGTCATTCCCAAAATCTGCATTGTTTTGTCCTTTTTAATGGGCACTGATTGATGCAATTTTTTGTCGTGTTCGACCATGCTCAGAATGCCTCAGTTCAAATATCCCATAGGCTGTCTCTTAAAGCCCAGCACTGCGAGTGCCTCCATGAATTGAGGGTCTAATATAGATTTATACACAGCCTGGTCTAGTGGAAGTTGTCCCTGCCCAAGACAGAGGGTTTGGAGCTCGGTGGTCTTTCAGGTCTCTCTCAACCCAAACCATTCCATCATTCCATGACACATCTCTGTCTAGTTTGCTCTCTAAAACCACAGGGGATCTTCATCATACTCTGAATACGTGTAAGCGAAAATAACTTACATTACAAGAAAAACAGAGTTTAAAAGTTGTTATTTCCCTTTAATTCTCCAAGCCAGTTTTTGGCAGAACAGCATTTCACTGCAAGCTGCCATCCAACCACACTGTCCAGGGCTCTCTGGCTGGGGTGGGGACCCTACCAAAAGCAGCAAACCTTCCCCACTAACAATAACTATCACTAACAATAATGGGGAGACCCCCAAACATATCAGGCCCGATGGGAAAACAAGAAGTGGGATGAATGTACAATATATGCTGTGCTCAGTTTTTGATGCGCCAAGGAGAAAGGTCAGAATTAAGGTTTATGTTGATGGTTCTTGGCCTGTAAAAGCTATGCAACTGCTACCAGGGACTTCATCAGAGAAAGAATAACAAAACTGCCCCTATTCCAGAGCTATAAGAAGGCGAGGAAAGAGAAGGAATTAATTTGATATACCTATGTGCACATATTAATTAAAGATAACGAGAATAATTATACACTTGGGAAAGGCAAAGACAGGTCCTCAGAATATCAAGAGGTCTATAAAAATTCTGGTGAAAGGCACCAAAACCTAAATAAAAAGGGGTGCAATTATTCCCCACCGCCCACCTCTGCTGGGAGTGGGAAGGGACAAGAATCAGAGCAAGGGAAATTAAATGCCACAGATGGGTAATAGGGACAACAACTGAAAGACACTCTGTAAGGTCTCTGCAACAGAGAACCCCTGAACTGAGGGGATCCAGCAAAAGGATTTACTCACAGGACGCAGACAAAATTAAAGGCCATTTCACATCTCTTCCTCAGTGGTGGGAAAGGAACAGGCAACTCTTCAAAAATAATTGGAAAGGGTTAAGGTGAGCAAAAAACTGAAATGGGATTTTAGGAGGCTGATGGTGTTTTCATTTCACCTATTTCAAGATCAGGACATGAAAATAGAGAAAGTCTTCTATATTCCCCACCTTGTTAAAAAGCTCAATTCCTCTTGCCTGCAATATTTCTGCTGCAAGCATAGTGTTTGGATTAGACAGCAGAACAGGAAAATATCATTTGCAGTAAGAAGACTGCGTGCAAACATCATTTGCTCCAGAATAAATGCATGAAACTAAATAGAGCCTAGCTGATAAACAGCACAGGAAAAATGGGTTTGTTGAACTCAAATCCTACTCATGCCTTTCTACATTAATTGTCCAGGAACTGCAGCTGACCCCATAGGGATGGTGAAGAAGCTGACATCATTAAAAAAGGAGAAAGAAGAGGCTTATAAGGAGACATCCTTTGAGCACCAGGTACAGAAACTTTCCAGCAGTAATTTTAAACTCATCCAGATGCCTGTATTGGGTAATTAATACATTAACAACACACACTGGTGTAAAAGCAGACCCCCTCATTTGATGCACACATCACACAGCTGCTCAAAATGTTTCAGAGAGCACAGGGAGGTGGCACAGCTCAAATGAGAGTCTCAGGGACTCCTCTTGGTGCAGAACAGACATTTGTAGTGCAGAAGTTTTAAAGCACAATACCTTGAGCAATGTAAGCTCTCACTAAAATGTACATCCACTCTTACACACTTCCACCTCCGGCATGAGCAAAAGGCCCCCAACAGTTGGGATATGAACCTGGGATGTCACTGGGCTCTAATCAAATTTCAGAATCTTAATTGCATTAATTCTTGGTGTCAAATCCATATACAAGAATTTCATATATATATATATATACATATCTATCTATCTATCTATCTATCTGATACTGTCCTACATGCCATCCTTGTCTCCAAATTAGAGGCGTGGATTTGATGGATGGACTACTTGGTGTATAAAGAGCTGTCTGGGACACTCTGGTGTCCCCAGCATGACAAGGACATTGAACTGTTGGAGCAAGTCCAGAGAAGGCCACAAAGTTGATAAAATAATTGGAGCAATTCTCCTACGAAGGCCCTCCCTGAGAAAGTTGGAGCTGCTCAGCCTGGAGAAGAGAAGGTTTTGTGGAGACCTCACAGAACCTTCCAGTGTCTGAGGGGGCTACAGGGAAGCCAGAGAGAGACCCTTCATCAGGAACTGTAGTGATAGGACAAGGAGTAATGGGTACAAACTGAAAGAGGAGAAATTTAATTTGGATATTAGGAAGAAATTTTTTACTGTGAGGGTACGTTTTTTACTGTGAGGGTGGTGAGGCACTGGCACAGGTTGCACAGAGAAGCTGTGGATGCCTCAAGCTTGGCAGTGTTCAAAGCCAGGTGGGATGAAGCTCTGAGCACCCTGGTCTGGTGGGAGGTGTCTCTGCCCATGGCGGGGCTGTTGGGACTAGATGGTCTTTAAGGTCCATTCCCACCCCTTAACAATCTGTTATTCACTCTCTCTCTCTCTCTCTCACTCTTTCTCTCTTTTTCTCTACCATTTAATCTAGCTGAAATACCAGAATATAATTTTATAAATACTTACAAATAACAGTTAATATAGTTTACAAATTACAGTTTAATTGGAGAATACCCAAAGCCAAACCTCACTTCCCAAAAACCTCTCAGAGAAAGTCTAAGTCCAGTATGAAGACTGGTGGCTCTAGCAACAAAAAATCATCATTATACATTTCTGCTGTTATTTAATCTCCAGTATTAATAACCAATTTAATAACCAAGAGAGTTTCACTACAGCCTTTGGATTATATGAACAAGAGCAGAGAGGAAAAAACCTATTGCTGAAGGGTCCTTGGTGGAACAGGTACAGATCAAGAGGATTGTGAATAATCCCTTGTTCGAGAGGGTCTTGGACTAAGCCAGCACACCACTAATGATTCCAACACGTTCCAATGCTCTTTCAAAGTAAAGGGCAGAATATGACACTGGTGTCTGGTTGCTGAGGGATTACAAAAGACAGAGCTATGGAAAGGGTTTTTTGCCAGATTACTGAGTAGCTCTGCCTTAGATAGTAACTCAGAATCCTTTTTGGCAGCAATTATACGGCATAACGTACAGATGAGATGTGGCACACATTCCACCATATGGGCTAGAAAAAAGCAGATGTCTGGGGAATATCTTCAACTAAAAATATTGTGTCTTATCTGGCTAAGAGAATTGTAAATATTTTAAATGATACTCAGAATATTTAATTGCACTCTTTGAAATACTGGAATTTACGTGCAAAATATACTGACAATTAGATACAACACCTTGCAAATGTACTTTTCTGTGATTGCATTGAGGATATGTTCAATGTGTGTTAAAAAAAATAAATTAAAAGAAGAGCAGAAATTTTCTGGAAAATCTTCCAGTAAGAACAGTGGTGAAGGGAAATTCTAACTTCACCCAAGACAGATTTTGATTGCCTTCTGGAAGACAGTAAGAAAGACCTGATGAACCAGGAGACCTCTTCTGAGTCTTCACAAGGGTCTGAACTAAAATTAATTTCTCTTGGAAGCCAGTTACAGAGTTTTTGGGACACCATGACTTAGCCAACATCACCCATGTGCTAATTTAACAGACAAGAAAGATTGTTACGGAGGAAATCAGTGAGTCACACTAGAAACTAAAAATCTTTCTATGTGAGGGTGCCTCTCAAAATCTGATTTCTTCTGCTCAAGTGCCTGAGGAGACAAGGCTCAGTTTTACATTACACAATTCTAAATTTTTCACATGTCAAGCGGTATTTGTGGAAACAATAGAATTTGGACTCTCAGTCATTATTTGTTCAGGCAATGATCTCATTTGCATGTGAAATCCAATGTTTGTAGATAAAGGCATAGGACCAAAGACAGTTGTAGACTTCAAATAATCAAAAACACTTGTAAATATTTCTATTATTTCAACATCTAAGTTGGTTGAGAGGGGCTTTAAGTACCTCTGCCTCACATCTGGGGAGCAAGAGAAAAGCCATAGATGCAGCTTTCTTTGTGAAGAGACGCACTCCTGATTAATCAAAGTACCCTGGTACCAAAGCATCCAGATCCCAGCCACACCCCACTGTGAGTTATGGATGCAGCAAGACAATTCCCAGAACTGGGGATGTAACTAATCACCACAAACCCTTAGCATACGCAGTCAGCAGTTCGTAAATCCATTTTCTCACTCCAATCTCATGTGTCCATTGCTCAGGTGGTGTTTAAGGAAAAGGTTTGGCAGAGGGACCTTTTGAAACAGCTACTGCCCTCTTCAATATTGTGTTCTTTTACCACTGGAAGGAGCCAGATGGAGAGCAGCCTCCATGGTGTTCTTTTAGCCAGACAATTTTGTCCCTCATGAAGAGCTCACAGGTGAGTATCTTGTACCTGGCTTGGTCATATCCAGGGTGAGAAGAGCCCTTCCAATCTCACCTCACCTCTCATCAAAGCAGGCTCCTATCAGGGAATGCCAGCTACAACCTTCATCTTTTTGAGTGTAGAAGTTTCAGACAGGTGAAGCTACTGCTGCTTCAACACGTCATAAAAACAGTCTATGAAATGAAAATATAAACATATTGGCTGAAAGAATTTAACAGCTCAGGACTGCAGTTTGAGACATACTGTCACAAAAATGCAGCGGCAGTGAAAAAAATTTAATTAGTAGCACAACTTCAGGGCAGTACAAAACAGGATTTAGCATGAAACTTATCCTCTCTTAAGAGGAGGAGAGGCCTGCATTACCTATGCTTTCTGTCTATCCTCTAGAATTCCTCTGGTTTGTTTGATTTAGGAAACAGAGACAAAATTTAACTTTGGATGAGTGTTAAGTTGGTACTTGGTTTCTTGAACTCTACAGGTTCAGCTGGTTGAGCCTTAACTGAAGACTTTGTGAACATTTTGCTTCCTCTCTTCCTCTCCCTCAGACAGCAAGCATTTACCCCACTGGGAAAACATCCAAAGTTTGGGGAAAAGAACATTTTTTTTCCTAAACTTCATGGAGAGGTGTGAAGATCATCACTAGAAAAGGTGAAGAGTAAGGCACAGGAAAGCCATTTTAATACCTATCACTTTCTCCTCTATTCCATGATGACAGAATGGGTGAACACTCATATTTTCTTCACCAAAACACACAGAGCTTGGTGCTCTAAAGGATGATGAGCTTTGCTGGTGTTTTCAGCATTTTCAGTGGTGGTCTAGATTATTTCCTCAGGGGTAACATCCAGTCTGGTCAATAATACCAATAAATCTAAGGCCAATGCTCAGCAATTGGAAATTTGAATCCAAGGGCTGGTATGCAAATCCCCAGTGACACCTCAGGATACTCTGTAAAACAGGGAGGCACAGATGAAAAAACAAATTCATTGCTTAAAAGCCCCCAAAACCCCCAAAAAATCACCACACAATTAGGGAATGTCTTTCCACACTCATCCACAGAGCCTAGACCACTTCTAAAGAAAGAGGGGGAAGATAAAGAAATTGCAAATAACAGTTTTGGCTCAAAACTGAGCTTTCCCATCATGTTTAATGGGATAGGAAAAAATAAGCAAAGTACTTGGAGAACAAAAGCATAAGACAGAAACTAGAGAAAACTAAAAGAAATAATAAATCTATCCCAGAAAAATCTGAACTGCAAATGAAATAGATTCCAAAATTCTTAGAAATCTTGAGCAGGAAAATTAAATCAATATGATTTCATAAATAGTTCTTGTCTTCATTAAATAATTTATTACTTGACAACTCTTTGTTATTAAAAAAAATGTCTTCTACGGAGGTTTTTCAGCTACTAAGATTAAGACTGGAACTCTCCACACCTCTCTTACACACTAATATCACTGTGCACAACACCAAATTCAAGAGATACCTCAGACCTATTTTTGTATTGTGTGATGCAACAAGCAATGTCATCCTGTACAGTGAAAGAGGGAATTTGATCTCTTTTGTGTTCCACTGCAGGTCACTGAGTCATTACTGTTCTATTCCTTTTTCAGGACGCTAAATTAATACCCTTTAAAGCCTTTGTATATAAAGTCCATGAAAAGCAATCTTCAGCCTCTGCCATTTCTTACTGTATTAAAAAGTATCAAAAGGTAACTGAATGAAAGACCAGCTCAGACTGAAGAAAAGAAATCAGATCAAGTTGTTTGCTTAGCCCTGAGTTTTTGGTGCTCTTGGCACTTCATGGCACACGAAGAAAATGTGATCTTGGAGCATCACTGGTGCTGGCCTTCCTTACCCACAGCAAGAGGAGCTTTAGCGTCCGTAACTTCTCAGCCAGAATAAAGAATATTTCTTCTTTGAAAAACCATATTCACATCTTTCTGATTTACCCAAAACTTTCAGCTTCCGTTGTTTGAGGTAAACTAAGAGGCTCACATTGACTCATCAGTTTCATAGCAACTTCAGATTTTTTTTTAAAGAAATAAGTTCATTAACTCTCTTGGAAATGGATTAGGCAGACCTTGAATAAATTGCTAACACTCCTTAAGAAACTCTTTGCCGTTGGTAAGAAGCCAAACTCTCAGTCAGAAGCACCTTTACCACTACCACTTTTTCCACTAAATAGGAAGTGATACACACCATTAGCTTTCATTTCAATTATTGAGCAATAGGAAACCTTCATTTAAAATCCACCTGCTCAGGAAGCACCGAACAGAACCATGATACTGCATATGAATAAAAAAGGAGTGATTGAAAATAATAAAGCTGAAGGATGGATTATACTATTCCATTCCAAGAACATCCTGTCCCACTATTCTGCTCCATGTCACCTACACAGCGTTCATGTGCTGGCCATCAATGAAATGAAAAATCACTACAGGTCTGTCTGCCACGAGCAATCCTTTTGTAAACACAGATCTGGCTTCTATTCCCTGCATGCTGGGCCACAGAATTAGACCAAAAATCTGCACCCAGAATTGAGACACTGCAGATCTTTTGGAGGCTGGCAGCCAGCTTCTCCTTCCGCACTGGAAGGAGCCATTTTTCAGATGCAGAGTAGTTAATGTGTGTTGGTGCTTTAACTTTAGGTACAGCTGAAACTTGAGGGTGTTCAGAGCCAGAGCAATGGCTTTATTTGCAGGTGAACTGTGCCCTGGCACCTGTGGGGATCTGATTGATGGAGTGCAGCACACACAGGCAGGCACCTTCTGCTGGCTCCAGGCTCTGAATTACTGGCTCCACTTTTCCATGCCTGATGCATTCCAGACGTAGACATGAAGGATGTGACCACTGGGCTGGAGGGAAAGGAAGAGACTTTTATCAAATTATCTGCCTTCAACAGGGAACCTTGTTTCAAAATCCCTGATGGGGATCAGGGCAAGGAAAGTTCTGACTCCTTCCTCATTCCTAAATCACCTCATCCCTCAAGCAAGGTGTACAAAGTTTTGCCCTTCCTATCCACCTGCTGTAAAAGCTGCATTACACCACCACAGCCACCACTTCCCCAGGGCTTTGCACCAACTGGATTCCACAAAACAATGTCCATTTTGACCCAGCTCTCATCCCAACACACTACAGATTGACAGGATGGAGGGAAGGGCTGAGGAAATCTGCTTTTCCCATGGTCATCCAGATTTTTCCTGCAGTTCTCATTGCAGCAGCAAAGGCACAGAGAGCTTTAATCACTACATCTCAAAACACACTAGGTAGTACTTTCCCTGCTTCCAGACAGTAGATTAGTGCAGCGTGGCTGCCAAACATGATTAATAACTCTGCAAAGGCCTTTGTACTGTATGCAGTGTTTGCCAAAAATGGCAGAAATCAGAAGAGAGAAGGGTGTACTGCAATGACAGTTATTTCAGAACCAAATGACTGTTTTTTGTGATTAAAGAACAAACTCAATTACATGAAGAAAACTCAGTGACATAAGCTCTCCTCTCATTCCCTCCTCCCCAGGCCCCATCACCCCTCCTTCTTTAAGGTGCTGCTTGGCATTCTGAGATTAATTTCAGGGTTTAAAATAAACACTTCCAAAAATAGTAAGAGGAAATGGTAATCTTGCAAAGTGGAGTTTGTTAGCTTATTTTCCAGAAACCAGAAGCCCTGCCTGCTTGAAACCCTTATTGCTCTGCACAGCAAGACACAAGAAGATAAATGACTTTCTGTATCAGCAAAGACCAAACGCTGCTGTTCTGGTGCAGAGGCTCAGGATCCAGGGGGTGTGAAAAGCAAGAGAGCAGCACAGGGCTGGGGGCCTGGGGCAAACCCAACACAGATGCAATTTCTAGTCTATCAGACCCCAGTTCTGCTTGATGAACAGGTTGGCTGCTGCAAGCCCAAGCTGCTCCTCAGAGCCATAGATGCTCCAGTCAGCATCAACACCAACCTCACCAGAAATATGCCCAAGAAAATTTTCATTTCAGTCTGTGAACACCAGTTACACCACTGAATACCCTCCGTAGTCACATCCACATCCTCATTCTCAGCCACTTTTGACCATTTAAAATCTGCTCTTCTCTGTAATCTTCATCCCACCTCTGCCTATCACACTCAGTAGTTCATTATGCCTAAAGTGGGAAAAGGGCTGCGATGCCAGTCACTCCCTCCTCCAGGATATCCAGCAAAAAGACAGCAATCACTGCTACAAATGAGACAGGTGGCACTGAAAAATGCATGGTGACACTCCCTGGGAAAAGTGCAGCTTCCCAGCTCCTGCAGTCAGCCGCCAAGGCTGCTATCCACCACGCAGTTCCTTCCGTCAGAACAGCAGGAGTCAAAAACAAACACACAAAAAGGCAAGGGTTTCTTCAGAATACTTCTAAGTTTCTAAATTTCTATGGCAATTTCTAATTTGTCATGTTTCTGCCTCACTCAGTACAGAGCTCAGATAATCTGGGATGTTACTTGATAAGCACCAGAGTCTTTGGGATGGGGGCTCGTGTTTCTGTCTGAAGTCCAAATAAGTGTACAATTAATTCTCCGTCACATTGTGAGGCGGCAGAGAGGATCTGTTCTGCCTATGGAGCATCCCCATCTACTGTTGGAGAGTGGAAAGGGAGCAGCACAGCCCCCAGAAGGAAGCAAGGCACGGAACAGGGATCTGCCCCCAGCAGGATTGTCAGGAGCCCCATCCACAGGCTGAGAGAGCAATTGGGACTTAGAGAAAACCCTTTTCTTAGAGAGAAACTTTAGATTCCCACTCTGCTGTGGCCTTCATTGGAGATCTAGTTCAGTATCTATTATGAAAACAAGTTTCTAAATGCTATAGTTTTTAAAAAGCAGAATATTTTAAACAAATTTATATGTGAGCCAAGACAAAGCATTGCTTTCCTAATCTTGCAAAGAGTCTCAAATGATTGCCTAAGGAAATTTGAAGTCTCTGGGTGGGATAGCTGATGGTGACAGTTTTGATGCTAAAATACATTTTAAGCATGTATTTAGTGCATTAAGTGCATAATAGTGCATTTAGTGCATTTAGGGCATAATACATTTAAAGCATTTATTTCAGTGCTGGTGATGACATGAAACATGCAATAGCAAATAAATTTTAACCCATTTTTTTATAATATTCATCAAGATTCAGACATTTTTAAGATGAAAAAAAAAAAAATCTCCTGTTACTTAAGTTCCAAAGAGATTCCAAAATGTATCTAAATGCAGATAAAGGATTTTAACCTTTTCACAGTTCTGAGGTTTACTGAATTCACACTCCTATCTTTGGTCATCTCCCAGTTGACAAGGAGAACATAACAGATGCTCATGCTCAGTACTGAAGAGCAGGGCACAGATTTAGTAAGGGGCAAATACAAAACCGAAATTAAGACATTAATAAACCTGCCTGTCAGAGAAGGTGTGGAATGATTCCAGACTAAGAACTTCAACACAGCTTTCTAATTACAGATTATTCTTCATCATAGCAGCATGATGAAAACAATCTTGATAAAGTTACCTATTCATCAACTAACTGTCATTTCCCCATAAAAATCACAATCCTGCTTTTTCATAGATACAGGAGCTCAATATCTATCACTGGTACAGAAATGAACAGCTCCAGAAACTCGAGGGATGGATTTGGAGAAAGTAAGTTATTCATCCCTTTTCTATTGCCCTTTTTTACTGTGTGTGTGATGTAGAAGTGGGCAAAAAATTAATGAGACAAGACTTCTCCCATGCTGCAGAAACTTAAACAGTGTCCAAAGAAGAAAGAGAATTGCTTGCACACTTGAAAAAACTTGCTAAATTCAAGGTTTTAATGCTGAGGGATGACTGAAAGCAGCCCCAGAAGATGCCATATTTTCATAATGGATTTAATTCAGAAAATAACAGTTTAATCTTTAAAGTGATCCACTGTGATTCTGAGGCTGCAGTAGCTGTGCATGTGTGCACAGCCACAGCTTGCAAAGGCACGAGGAGGAGAAACCCAAACACTGTTTTTAATTCATAGACAGCATTTAACTTGTACCATACCCATTTTGGAGATCTGAGTTTAAATTAACATTTTCTTTCTCCACTGCCTTATTGTGCACTCCCCTCATAAGACCAAAAAAAAAAAAAAAAAAAAAAGGCAACCTAAATAATCTACATATCTACATAAAGCCATCCCAAAATCAGAGGATGACAAACACACATGGGTCAGATTTTCAGATTTTTCACTCAATGCTCCCATCTCTCAAGGACAGAGGGTTTAACCATCTCTCTCCAAGTGCTCAAGGATCTTGTTCGTCACTCCTGTAGTAAACCACAAAACACCTGGGATCTCCCTTCCACGTGTAAAATGGGAAATAATAACCTATCAGCAGGGGGTTGGAACTGGAGGGTCTTTAAGGTCCCTTCCAACCCTAACCGTCTGTGATTCTGTGGTTTTGTGATCTGTCAAGTGCCGTGCCCGGAGCAGGAGTTTCCTGCAGCAGAACTCCTCACACATTCCTCTCACTCTTGTGAATTTTGGGTCAGTAACTCTAGGCCAGCGGAGCAGAGAAGCCCCAGGTGAGCCAGCAGAGCCACCCCTGCTCCTCAGGGAACACAAAACACTCCAGGTGTCTGTCCTGCAGCACTCCTTAAACAGAGTCTCTCCTTAGAGACATTACAGATAACCCCACAGTAGAGAGGATTTGCATGAAAGGAAGGACACAGCATCCGAAAGGCTTTGATTCCTCAAAAGCTTACACAGGGAAAGTCCCAGTGAAATTAATGCATAAAATTAAACACACGCATTAAACGCTCGCAGAATTTAGGCCTGAGAGACAGCAGGCGCTCACACAGCCTGGGAAAAGCACCTCCAGGAAAGGGATATCCTACTTTTGAATCAGAATAGGTTTCAGTAAACTTAAAAAATCCAAATAAACATTCTCACAAGACCATATCCATTTACTGCTGGAAGGATATAAATGGATCGAAATAGAATCGAAAATTATTATTATATCCCTGTGCCATAAAAGTGATTGTTGAGGGCATCCAAGAAGCTGAGAAAATATCAAGTTTTATTAAACCCTGGGGAAAGACAGGCCAGAAAGAAAAGGCCAGAACAATTGCACAAAGGCAATGACAAATTCCTAGAAATACAGGGGCTGGAAATCCAAATGAGTGAGTGTTGGGCTAAAATCATCTAACAATCTCTCTCCATTGTCAAAGAACAAGGGGCAGTGGAACAAGGGGCAGTGGGACAATGTTCAAGCTTTCCTGAAAATGGAAACCTTCTTTCTCCTTTCCTTTTGGAAAAAAAAAAAAAAAATCCAACTTTTTGCTAGATGGAGAAAATGGGACTTTGCTATCGGAATGGCAAACCTCCAGCAGTGGTAAACTAAAAAAAAAAAAAAAAAACCCCAAAAAAACCCCCCAAAAAAACCCCAGAGATGGTGAAACCTCACAAATTTTTCACTCAGAAAAAGAAAGGAGAGAAGACCCCGAACCTATAGTGGACTATACATATATTTAGAGAAAGAGAATCAGCAAGTGGCAACAATCTAGGCTCCTGCAAGGGGAATGCAAACCCACAGAGGCTTTCTCAGAGGGCTTAGTGTGGCTCTGACACGCAGATAATTCCACTTTAAAAAGAGACAGGCCATGGTGAAAGCGGGGACCAGAGAGAAGGGCTCCAGACATAAGGCTGCGTACAGGGGTGCTATGAAAAATATCATTAAAACCAGACAGCAGATGCTTCCAGCACCGTGGGAGATGCCTTATGCAGCACAAAAGCCTCAGCAAGGAGGAGTTGCTATAAATGCCACACAAAATAAAGCCCTGAGCTCTCAAATATTACCCAGCATCAGGTGCCCCTGCATTGGGAGAGCACACAACTGGCAGAGCAGAAAGGAGACTTTGTTCTTTGCAGAAAGCTACCTCGCAGGCCATTTAAAATACAAGATATCAGCAAAGACCTCGGAGCAGCTGGGCTACAGTTTGGGATACAATTGCCTGTGGAAAACTGCAGGAAGCTCAGGCAGACAGGTGAGGATGTCCTGACGGCAGCGATTTGGCAGCTTGTTTAACCCACGGTGCGACCGCGATAACACCGCGCATTAATCCCGACCGCAAACGCTGCCCGAATCTAAGCAGTTCTGCTAATGAATAATGAATTCATTCTCATCTCCTTCTGAGTATTCTTAGGGGAATTCTTAATAAATCTGTGATTTATTAGACGCACACTGCATTTCTTGATGAGGAACTCAGTCTTTTAAAGGAAAACATGATGGTCCTACTCTGCCTTAAGCCTGATTCAGATTGTGAGGCACCTCCACTGTGTCCACCCTCACCCGACTGAACTACATGTGAATTATAGTCTGGGGCACAGACAGCAGACTTTCCTTTGTTCCAGCAACAGACTTATTTGATAAAATCTACCACTTTGACAAAAGCAGTCTCCTTGTGGATGAGGATACTTTGCTATGTTAGGTAGTGCTCCCCCATCACCTAAGAGGTGGAGAAGGACAGTCAGAGCAATTAGAAGGATGGAGATGTCAGCGTGAATTAAGTCACCATCAATAGCATTTGTCATTCTCATCAAACTTGAACTGGGCTTCTCCCCCAAAAAACAGAGCTCCTGCTACAGAAGGTTCATATTGGAGAATAATGGCAAAAACAGAGCACATTTATTCCAGAGAAGAAAGTGCTTTTAGGAATGAGAGAAAATTGGATCAAAACTAGAGGATTATTTTTTACATCGTCCTGTCGCTACCCACAGCAGGTACCAGCTGTTTCAACAGATGATACAACAGTGTTAAAGTCATAGATTAGCCTACCTACAGCAAAAAAAAATTGCTGTTTGATATGTAAACAAGTTCTATTCTATTATTTTTTCTGCCTTGTCCGCTGTAATCTGGTGGTCTCTACCAATGATGTAGCTGTCCTGCATGACTCACAAAAAGATTAAAAAATTATCTTGTCTGCATCCAGGGGTATGTGGAATTTGATATATTAGGTGCACTGTGTAATATAACGATTGTTCCCAATAACTACAGCATTGTGTCAAACATGATTTCTCTGTAGGTAATGGAAGCCTTGAAAACCAACAGCTACAGCAGCAGAGCAAGATTGGTTTTCTAAATTACCAGAAAGAGAAGGCTTTAGATTGCTATGGATTCTGTGGGGTAATTCACCTTTAGGGAGCTCTGCTGGGCACATTAAATTTCACAAACCCCACAAGCTGTGGTGTTACAAACATTAGTATTTATTGCTGCAGAAGCAGCAGCACTGCTCATATTTAATGCAGTGGTAGTGACTACTGTGACCTCTAACAATTTCCACCAGCATTAGTGGGAGTTGCAGCTTTTCTTCCCCACATCAAGATAGGACCAATACAAATTTTCCCTTTATTTTCATGGGGGAAAATTTTTATCAGTTATACTGTGGGCAATGCGGAAGTTGGAACAAAACCTAGATAGATTCCCACTCATGGCATTTAATCCACAATGTTATTTTGCCTGAAGCGTCACCTGCTTCTTGCTCCTCCACCTCACATTCCACCTCAGTGTTGGTGGCAGGGGAGACTGTTCTGGAGGAGCCTGATTTGAGAAGCCATTCTCAAAAGGGATGTGGGCTCCTGCCAACCCCATTACTTCTTCATTTCAAGTGGTTTTCAGCAGAGTGAGTTTACGGTGTTGGCATCTCCGTTTCAGAATATTTTGTTTATTTAATGTGTTTTCACTGATGCATCAAAACACAGGCACACTACCAACACATTTTCACCACAGCTGATGGATGGTTTTTTCTCTTGCCTGATCAGATCATCTTCCTTTTTTAAAAAGACATCATTCCTCCATAGTGAAAGGATCACTCCAACAGCCCCCTTTCTGTCCGTTCTATCCGTATCTCTCTTTCTTTTCCATGGCTCTTACTCATCCCCAATAAGATTTTTAGGAGCCTGTAGGCATTCTTCCACAAAACTATGACCAGTCCAACTTGTTCTGCTCAGAGGTTTAAAAACAAAATTTCACCTCCCAGGTAAAATTCACCCTCCTTTTAAAGACACAGTAACATCACCCGAAGGTTAGCATATGTTCCTGAAATCCCTGGGGGATTATCACTTAATATCAGCTGAGGAACTGACTCACTTCACCTACAAACATGACCCCAAAATCAAACCATTTTTTTATTTCTTCCATTCAGAGATCTCAACACTCACTTTAACTCAGAGTTCACCCCAGGTGAGGCCCTTTCCCTGACCAAACCACAGCTCAGATTTTCAGCCATCCTGATGTCCCTTCCCTCCCTGCAGTCAGCCCCAGCAGCCTCCATCCTCGAGTCCCTGCAGGGATGATATATTCACCTTTACAAACCAATGCATATTGTCATCCACGCAGCATTTTAAGGCACATACTTCAGATAACACTGACTTTTCAAGAGTATTCACCTGCAAGGAATGTACTGAAACAGAGATGCTTTCAGTGTTCTCCCTCATTTCCTCTCTAGATTCTGTTTACATGTTTTGAGATTTCCCCTCACTAATTAAAATGTCTTGCAAAATAGAAACACCCCCAGCTGCTTTTCATTAGCTCTGTTTCACAGGTTTATTATCCTGTATCAACAAAAACAACTGACCGTGTGCTGTATTAATACTTGTACACAGGAACAACCTCTGGATAGATTTTTTCCTAGTGCCCAACAATAAGCACATGTGAGTAGTGGGTCAGTTTGAAAATCTTTTTAAGAAGTATTTGACCAACAGAAGCATTTTCCTTTTACGGGAAATCCAAGCTATATCTTTACTGAAATCAGAAAACAAACAAACATACAAATGAACAAACAAACAAACAAACAAACAACAACAAAACAAACAAAACAAAAAAAAACCCCAAACCCAAAAAACCACCAAAAAAGCCCAACACTCAAAACTCAAATTTGCAAGTGCTCAATAAGTGTCCTGGTGAGGCAGAGTTGCAGAGTTTCTGGGCAAGTCCGCATGGAGGTTGCAAGCAAAGGAGCTGCTGATGGAATGGGAGTTCCCTCATTACATACCTCACATTTCCCTGGCCTCTGTTTTGCTGAGTTGGTTGGGATTCCCGTCCTCTGCTCTGGCATCTGCCACTGCTGTCTGACATGGTAATTTTGCCTCTGTCCAACAATGACATGGAAAGAGGGAAAACCTTCAGAGGAATGAATCTGGCCTCAAAGGTGTAGGAATATGGAATTCGTGGAGTTAGAGATGGTCTGACAACCAAATACATTTCCTTAACAAGCCAATTTCTAATTGTTTTGCTTTTCCTGTGTAAAGTAGAAGACTAAAGGGAAAGGCAATACAGGATGCAAAACAAGGTATTTCTGCACATGCACAGCCATTAAACTCAGGACTGTAGTGGGGAAAAATAATCAGATCAGTTAGGAACCATTCCCACCACATCTAGGAACTATACTGTCATTAAATGCACATTTCAGCAGATAATCATGGGTGTTTGTTTCCTTTTGGGCAGATATAAACAAGTCAATGCAGTTATTAGTGCACATTCATATTCTTGAGAATTTATACCTGGTAAATGTTGTAACATCGAAGTTTCATAAGTGTCAGGTTTGGGTTTTGCTTCATTTTTTTGTTCCTAGCAATTTAGGAACACAGATACTGTTTTATTTCCCTGAATATTGATAAAAGGCAATCCCCATTTGGTCGTATCTCTAGGAATATTTGAATGATAATGCTTTTCTTCCTCCAGCAAGATCAGTTCAGTTCATGCTGAAGACGTAACAAGAGTTTGAGAAAATGGAACATTAGATGGGGTCTCATCAACTTCAGATTTTCCAATGCCTGTTGTTGTCTCCATAGGTGACAAGGTTCCTTGTGCTCTCTCTGCTACACGCTCTTCCACTCCCGCAGACGTGTCCTTTTCAACACTTTCCACTTGAAATTCTATTTCAGGATCTTCTCTAGCACTTTTTACACCCCTTTTCACTCCTGAATCCTCTACCATTATATCTCCCAGCTTTGCTGCAATGTAAGCAGCATCTTCTGATCCCTTTCTTGTAGACCATTCACACCCAGGCCTTTTTTATCAACTTCCTTGACTATTTTCTCCTGTAATTTTCATTTCACCCACAAACTTTCCTGTTTTAATTGCTTCCTCTTGACTTTAAATGTCCAGCTCTTCCTTTGGAAGACAAACAACTATATATTTTATTTTCCACTTGCATTAATTTCAGTTAATGATAATTTAAATTTCACTCCTGAATTGTCTAACCCAGTAGATCTTTCTACTTTGGGGATCTCTATATCCAGTGGTTTAACTTTGTGCTCTTGAAGAGTCAGAGAACATGTAGGAAATCTTTTGGATAAACTGCTTCTTTCTGTCAATTTTTGAAGCACTTATTTCTGGTTTCAACAGCTCTGCTAAGAACAGAGTGAATTCTGAATTATGCAGTTTTGTCCTTCAGCACCAAGCTGAACTGTATCTGTACATATGACTATATCTGGGTTTGGAATATTCATTCTAATCCCTGTTCTCTTTGCAGGTAATGAAATATCTTCTCCCATCTCTGGCAAGCTGACGCCAGAACTCTTCATATAATCTCCTCCTTTTGGAACACCTCCTTTTCCATCTGTAATTGTGGTTGCTGCATAGGGAAGGTATTTTAAGAAATATATTTATTCTGATTTGTGTTTTGGCACAAGAACTGCCTACCTGAAGGTTTTCCAAGACTTCTTTCGATATCAGTAACACCTTTTTCCCCTTCCTTTAAGGAAGTCCAGCCTAATGCAGGTATTGTGTATTTCGGCATTTAGAAACACCTCTGGTGTGCCTTGGTCTCAACTTCGACAGCTTTTATCTCATATTCTCCTTTTAATTTGATTTCCTTCTCCTCAGGGTTCTCAACACCTCCCTCTCCTCCAGGATCTGACGTATCAAATTTAAGTTCTGATGTTGGAACTCGCACAGAAATGTCAGCAATTTCCAATGACATTTTTAGCTGGGCTTGCTCCACTTCTGGAGAAGCAGAATTCAGGCTCTTTCCTCTTTCTTAGGGAGCTTCCAGACCTTTGGAAATTTCAATTTCATCTTTCTTCCAGCCAAAAAAGATGATTGTGGTTCATGTTTCAGAGTTTCTCAGTTCAACGGAAGCATCTATTTTGGTTTTTGAATATATGATATCTTCATCAGCAAAACTAGGGGTTTTTTCTCCAGGAAGTTTCGGATTCCACTGTCACTTTCTGACAGTTTTCTCTTTCAGCAAGGAATTCTAAATTTTTGGTTTAGGTTTAATGTATTTTAACTGTACATTCTGTGTCACCCACAGATATTTCAGGAGATGGTGTTTTCCCTCCTGGCTTCCGACTTCTTTGCTCCAAAGATCCATCTTCATTTAAAATTTCAAAATCTGTTGCAGATTTGTATCAGCAAGAGATGACATTTTTGATTCAGATTTTGAAATGTTCATTTGATATTTAGTGTTGCACTCACTTTTGGTAATGCAGATTGCTGTTCAGTTTTGGAAGAATGAATATCAAAGTAGGACAAACCCAAACCAGAAATTCTAAATACAGTATTTGTAGAGGCTCTATCTCCCTTGCAGACAGGAAGAATTTTAAATCCAACACTCCTTGAAAGATTAGCAGACATTTCCTCTGTTTCTGCATGAGAAAGATACTCTGATTGAAAAACTTCAGTTCTCAACCTACCCTTAGGCATCTTGGAAGGAGATGTGAAAGGATGTTTCAGCAATCTCAAATATCCAGCATTTTCATTTTTCTTAGCAGAGCCGTTATCTGACATGTAAGCAGGTTTCATGTCTTCTGGAACTTCCCCTAAAAATTCCTTCCTAAGTTTTCATAGTTCCACAGAGATCTTTCCCATCCCAAATATCCCAAACTTTGTTTTGCCACTTGCTTTTGCCTTGTTTTCAGTGTGACAGGAGAGATTTGTAATGCTGTTTTATCAGAGCCATTTCCAGACCTTCTGCCTGTATGGATTCTCCATCTGTGTGATCCATTACATCTATGTGAATTCCACCTTCTCCTTTACTTTTGTCTCATGTTAATTTCTGTTTCTTCTGGGGGAATTTTGATGAGGCCTGTGGTGTTTGTTTATCTGGGCTCTCTTTCAGATCAAGTATTTCTAAACTGAGCTTTGATTTCTGTCTTGTTATAGCTGCCACTTCTGGTGCAGTAAACTTTGATGTTGGTTCCTCATCTCTGCTTTTTAATGCTTTTTCCCCACTTCTGGCTGGCTTTTTGCATGGGTGGGAATGCCGTTTTTCATTTCTTACAAGTCTTTTGTTAAAGTTTCCAAACTTAACAGGGCTTGGACTGCTGGAGTGCTCACCTTTCCATGCAGGACTTCAAGGCTGATTAGAGAAGCGATCCCTGGTAGCTGCCACTAATTCTGCAGCTGGAAAGGATGAAGAAAGTACCACCTGGGAGGATTCTTGGGCTGGTTTGCCGCTGATTCTCTTGTTTTATTTTTCAGTGACAGCAGAGTTGTCTAGATCCGGAGCAACACAAATGTGGTGTTGAACGGCCCTGTGTGGTTTGTGTGGTTCATTCATCTCACCATCCAGCGGGGCACAGCCATGGAGTCTCTCTTGCAGCTGTTCAACATGCTGCAAGAGAGGAAATGCTCTATAAACCAGATGCTTTAATCAAAGAATCGTTATATGCACCAGCATACAAAATTACCATAACCCGTATGCTTCAAAATCAAATTAAGAATTGATCACAAACTGGAGTTGCTGTAAAAAAACCCCAAATCTTTAACCTCCTTTGTTTATCATTATCATATAAATTATATCCTTCTCTCTGCACTTCTTACATTTGGGCTTTTGGCCTTCTAGAATGTAATACTGAATATGCATATTAAGGTAGAGAATTTAAAGAGTCTTATTTTATCTTTAAGAATGTTACTTTTCCTTCCATTACCAGGCATCATCTCTCCTGTTAAAAGTTGCTCTGTTTTATTTCTTTATTTTATCATTTTTGAGGGAAAGACCTGAAATGCTGCTGTTGCCATGTTTTCCCTACAATTTTGATTCAGATACGTTTAAATCGACAAGAGAAGCAATGGTTGCACTGCACATATTTTTGACACAGATGAAAGTTAAACATAGATCACTGTCAGGCAAAGAATCTCTTCTCACCAGAAGAGGTTTCTTCTTGCCATGTACTGGCTGGCATGAACTATTAAGTTCACTTCAGCATCTGGTTTCTCTTAACAGACAAATTTGAGCTGTGAGAGACTCATGTGCAAACTTGTGTGTTTGCTCACACATTTATTACGGTTTGTTGATCAAGGCTAGAAATCGTGTGCTTGCTTTACAAGGCTTTTGGTGTTTGATACTTAGCTTTTCTTAGTTATGATAATCACGGAATCATAAAATGATAGATTTATTTGCATTGGAAGGGACCTTAATGTTCATCTCATTCCAACCCTCTGCCATGGGCAGGGACACCTTCCACTATCCTAGATTGCTCCAAGCCCCATCCAGGCTGGCCTGGAACACTTCCAGGTATGAGGACATCATTGTCATTGTTGGCATTGTGTTGGACATGACAAACAATTTCTATATGCAGGTCAGAGCTTTGCATAGGCCTCCCTCACATTCTTAGAAATATGCATTTATCTTATTTTAAATAAGGATGTGCATCTCTGCCATCACCTGACTCAATGAAAATATGGTATAAATGGGAAAGTCAACCCTGACATAGCCCAGAATGAGCCCCACCTCAGGAGCTGCTAACTGAAAAATGAGTCCTTTTACGCTTCTACACTTGATAAATCTGTCGTGTAAAGTAGATAAACACGTCAAAGTATTCAGCTTTATCAGAACATCCGTCCCGTGTAGAGGTGTGAAGGGGAGATATAACATAGGTCAAGTTTAGTAAGAGATTATTTCATACAATTCTGAGCCATTATGAACAGAGTATGACAACTCCAACTGCACAGCCCGTGACAAGAACCACAGGAATTTTAATCTGTGTAGTGTGTAAAATTATCGTTCATGAAAAAAAAACCAAAAAGAAACTGCTGGGAGGAATTAATTCCATACACTGCTTGTTGAACAGAGCTCTAGGAATGGAAATGAGAAAATAAATGTATCAATCTCTGCTCAGTTCCTGACATGGAACAGTCGTGGCATGTATTTTTCACTCTCACATTAGGAGCCCTCAGAAAAGGGAAAGCGAGAGGGATCTTCCATTTCAGTCATTCTCCCAAGCAAGGCAGACCAGAAGATAGCCCCAGCTTCCAGCCAGCTTGGAACTCGGAATCTCAAAGGACTTGAATAGAATTTGGTTCTCACTGAATTTTCTTTTGAATTTATATGCAGATAACTTATGCTTAAGCACCTTCTTAAGCATAGTCCATTTTTTTTGGCTAATACTAGTGCCAGGAGAGATCTTAAATGCTTAAACATGTTTTGTACCCACAGGGTCTGATGTTCTGAATGCTGGGGCTTTGGAGAGAGCCCCAGATGATTCCCAGGTTTGACTGGGAAAGCTGGATAAATGCAAGTATTGCATGCTTGACTCAGAGCAAATCCCAAGCATTTGTTCATCAAGGATCTGGTTTCTCTTATTTTTCTTTAACAAGTTCTGCTCTGACACTCATTTGTTGTTATTCCGTTACTTCTCATGGTCTACAATCTTGAGACTTTTTTTTACTGGTAGCACAATGAACAACAGAGAATTAAGCATATTAGTGATCTTTCTTTCTTTTCCTAAATGGAGAAACCCATATCAGTTGCTGGGTTTTACTCCTCATAATATCCAAAACCTGTGTTCTCTTCCTTATTTACAATTCAGTCAGATTCACACATCTCTGCCACAGGCTCTGAGGATTCACTTTTATGGAAGTTCAGGGCTGCAGCTAATAGAGACTTGCCTAAACTAAAAGTCTGAAATTAAGAAAGAAGTGACCTGACTTTTGTTGCCCCGTGAGCCCTGGACAGCAGATCAGCAAAGCCCAGCAAGGTGTGCGCAGCAGTGTGCACTGACCAAGGATGCAAATCGAACAGAGCCCTGCAAAATGAATGTTTTCTCATTAGCTACTTTGCTGTTGCAAGCAACTTCCAGTTGGTCAGATGATTATTTCATTTATACAACTGACATGGGACTAATTATCAAACAGAATTTAACCAACCTGCTGAAAAGGCAATTGCTTATCCAGGAGCAATTAGAAAACCTTTTGGAGCAACTCTGGAACCCCAAATATTACATAAATCTGGAAGATGAACATGGGCAGAAAGACTAACTGGAGGTATAGACTCTGAATTGAAGTATTAATTTAAAATAAAATGTATATTTGAATCTTGTTTCCTGTGCAAAGCAAGGAACTTTCTCTGTTATGTCTTTATCAGAGAAACTGCTTTTTCGTAGTGTCTAACCTGTCTGATGATGTGAGAACTTCTCATGGTTGAGCTGAAGCTAAGCATCCCCACCAAAAGAAACAGAAATTAACCTGTAGCCTTCTAGGCACTTTTGTGCTCTTTGATGGCAACTTGCAGCTAGAGTGGAAGTTCCCACTTTTTTTTTTTTTTCCAAATTACAGAATTATGGAACGGTTTGAGGAACTTTAAAATCATCCCATGCCAACCCCTTGCTATGGGCAGTGAACGTTCCACTAGACCAGGTTGCTCAGAGCTCCATCTAACCTGGTATTGAACACTGCCAGGGATGGGGCAGATGACTGGCGCTATATATGTATGGCTTCATATATATTTATTTATTTGTTTTCTATTTGGGCTATAGAATTAGTTTTATACCAGACTGGGGCTTTATTTAAGTCCCGGTTTACAAGAATTACTTTACAGACTTGCCCGAAACTGACTCTTCCCCATCAAGAATTTAGAATAATTAGTTAATTACTGAAGCCCTATCATTTACAATTATGGCCATCTCAGATCTTCTCTTTGACTACAAACGTAAAGTGACCTTTGGGAAGCCGGGAATTTGCCCCACCATATCTTGCTCTTTTACACCCAACTTTCTACAGAAATCTGTTTCAGAGGAGCCATCCTACAATCTCCCAGGTTATATTTCTGCAAATGTCAGCAGAACAACTTTAAAAAAAAAACAAACTTGGCAACTCTTTCAGTTATAAATTGCATCTTTGCCAAGTGCTTCCCTGCTGCACAGAGCAGATTGTCGCTTCTCACTTCAGTTCCTTGTGCTTTGTCCCACAGCTTGATAAGCGATTTTGCAAGTGTTACAAGATGGGATCTAATCCCTTCAGACAGGCAGACACCTCTCTCACGTGCAGAGCAGGATGTGAGATGGAGAACGCTCCACACCGGGGACTGCCAGACCAAAAGCAGATGTGGAGTGAAATCTGGGGTTTCGGATACCATGAGAAACCACAAGTGCTCCTAGACCCTTGCTCAGCACGCAAAAATTAGGGATCACAAGGAGAAGACGCTAAATTATCAAACTTCATGCTTCTTGCTGCTGCTACTATCATGGCATCCAAAAGTTTTCCATGCACTAGGAACTAGACAATCAAACTGCTGTACTATTTATATGAGTCCCTTGCCTCTTTTTCCTTTATCCCTGGCAAAGCTTTTGGTGCCTTAAAAGGGTGCCTGATAGCAATAGCATTCAAGCAGAACAGCTTTAAATCAAAGGTTTTGCAGCTTCTCTTGTGGTTATTATATCACTGCCTCAGCTGCTCTCTCCTCGAAGCTGGTTCCACAGGCAAATCCAGGAATGCTCCAGTCCCTCACTCTTCTGCTCCTCTTTCAATCGTGTCTCAGAAAGCATCACTGTCTCTGCACAGTCTCACTGAAATATAATAATTCTCCAAAGAGGTATCGCTTTGACCATGCCTGCCCTCTGTGCAAAATCTCACTCCTCTCTTAATGTCACTGCCAGGTGGATTTTTCATCCCCTGCAGCAGAAGAGTGTTCTTTTTAGTTTCCTGCTTTAAACAGGTGAAGACAGAGGTGCCGCCTTCTAATGTGCCCAGAGAAAAGTCCTGGGGTTTGCTTGGTGATTGGGAAGAGATTGGAACAAAAGAGTCACGGGGTTTTGAATTCTGAATGGAAAAAATTGTTCATAAGCTTATGGAAATGTCACAGGATTTCATGGATTTGCACAATGACAGACCAACTAAGAATAGAAATACTTCAGTGCTTGTCTGTAGGGGCTCAGCCCATCCTGCTTTCTGCATTTTCCCCATCTCAGCTCCCTCACTGCTCAAGCTTCAGTGCCAGGGAAAACAGATGCGAACACCATGCACAAACTGACACTACAAAGTCAGGATCGGACCAACACTTCTCCAGGCTAAAAAGCTGTTCCCACTGCCACTTCCCAAGACATGGAGAATTTTGAATTGAGCCTAATGAGCATGTATTTTACAAGGTACCTTCTACTTCAGTTTCTGAGAGCCCCTGGCACAGTGTGTCCCTCGGACTGTTTTTGGTACTTTGCTAAAAAAATAATTATCATCCTGTAGAGCTTCCAGTTCCTAACAAAGGAACCTACTGTCCCTCAAGTAGAGAGATGATAAAGTATGTCCAGAGAGGGGAATGGAGGTGGGGAAGGTCTGGAGCACAAGTCTGACCAAGAGCAGCTGAGGGTGCTGGGGGTGTTTATCCTGGAGAAAAGGAGGGGAGACCTCACTTTCTACCACTGCCTGAAATGAAGCTGCAGCAAGATGGGGTCAGTCTCTTCTCCCAGGTAACAAGAGAAAGGACAAGGGTAAATGGCCTCAAGTTGTGTCAGGGGAGGGTTATATTGGATATTAGGAAAAGTTTCTTCACTGGAAGGGTGGTCAAGCACTGGAACAGACTGTCCAGGGAAGAGTTGGATCACGGTCCCTAGAAGTGCTTAAAAAACATGTAGATGGCGTGTTTGGAACACTGGTTACTGGTGCTAGGTTGATGGTTGGACTTGACGATCTCAAAAGTCCTTTCCAGCTTTAATGATTCTATGATTCGATAGAAAGGCATGGAATGACAGAAATTCAAGTGCAAAAATTACCATCTTCAGCACAGCTTAGCAAGACTTGACTATATTACTCAATGAACAAACTCCGTCAGGCAGCAGCTCTGTAGCTCCAGCCCAGGATTCAGCTGCCTGCCTGTACTCATTTACAGCTGTGCAAAACTGGTTCTTCTTCCCTGGAAAATTGTTGGTGAGCTCCCATAATCTGCATGCAGATTGGTGTGCAAGGAAAAGGCAGGAGAGAAACACACGAATCAGGCTGCTGTGATGATAGCAGTAACTCAAGAAAACGAAAAATACCCATGTGAGAAGGTATAAACGCCTAGGGAGCATACCAGGAGATAGAAATTGAGCAGGACTGGGGCTCTGCCATTCCAGGAAGAACATTCCCACCTCAGTGCAGACTACCTGGGCAGCAGAGACTCCTCAGAGGCCTGCACATCTGCCTAGCACACCATGGGCATATTGCCTGCAGAGCAAACAACAATTTCACAGCATGGACACGACTAGAGACATTTCTGGTGTGGCCAAGAGCAATGTTAGCGAGTCAGGAGGGGCTGCAGGAACCAGGGAAAAGCAATTTCTCAAAGGAAGAGAAGTCAAAAGTTTTAGTACAGCAATGAGGACAAATATTGTCTCATTTTCTGAGCCTAAAGAACTACTTTCTCCCCTGTAAGGACCTCAGGCACTATAAAACCCCTGTTTTGCACCGCTGCGCCCTGCTGCAGCACATAACTGCAGTGGTGTCATGTTCCATTGAAGGGATTGAGCTTCCCAAACGCAAACAGCTGCGAATGACTCCATACAGCTGCTAATGACTCCATACAGCTGCGAATGACTCCATACAGCTGCTAATGACTCCATACAGCTGCTAATGACGCCAGAGCTCTGCACTGCAGACCAGCAGGCTGTATCTTGTGGTACCAAAATGCCTGACAAGGTCTCAGCAGCACACACCTGTCCTGGAGAAACAGAGCCTTGGGCTCACCTGTGTTGGTAGTGGGCTCTCTTCCCTTTTTTCTCTGAGCTCTTTAAACACCTTATTACAGGATTTCATCCAGGAAGCGTTGTCTGGGAACTTTTTGTATTTGTGGGACATTGGTGATCTCAGATTTTGACAAAGGAAGATCAGTGCCTATTGCAGTCGCAGGGAGATTTAAAGTGTGGCTCCACATAATAGGGGCAGCACAGAGAAGAAATAGTCCTTGCCACTAAGAAAGTACAATCTGCTCTTTTCTCTGAAGAATAAAGATTACTGTCCTCACCTGGATGTTCTGGGCTGTATTAGAGAGTTGCCCAAGGTAACACAGGAAGACTGTCACAGAATCAAGAACAATTTAGGGTAAATTGTTTTTGCACTTCTGAGGGAAGATTTAGACACTGGTTGCCAAAAATCAAAGGAAGACTCCCAAATTTACAGTTTCCTCTTAAATAAATAAATCCTTTGCTCAGCTGAAGGCTGTCATTTCAGAGCATGACCCCACCTAAATAGAGATGATTTGAGTGAGAACAAGGTAGCAAAGCTGAAACTCACTCTTAAAGAGGAAAACGAAAACAGATAAAAATACCTTGTTGCTCCCCTGCCAACCCCCATCAAAAAATAAGGCTGGGGAAAAAAATTAAAAATCAAACTCTGCCTGAGTGATCCTTGACTGATTTTGTTTGAAGAATTTAGGGACAGGTTGAATAACAGAGGCTCCACCTCCTATTCCAGTTTTTTTGCTATACTTAGAGACAAAATTCTTATGCTAATTTAAACCTCCCTTGTTTTAATTTAAATTCATTATTACTGATTCTACCCACCATGTACTTGAACAGATTATTCCCCCGCTCTTTGAAGCCACTTACACACTTAACACAATTGAGGACTGTTTTCCTTCTCCTTCAGTTTTCAGTGTTCAGGAGACCCCATTCTTTCCATCTTCTCATGAAAGAAATTCACTTCCTACGTCCACTATGAGCACAATTCCCACCTAGACCATGTCCCAGTGGTCACATCCCTCTTGGATTGCAGTGCCCACCAGGCTTGTAGGGCTTCCCTGCTTCCCAGTGCTTTTCCTCCCTTGTATTCCTGCAGCTGAAGGGTCCTGATCTGAGCCTTTACCTCGGGCTCTGCTGTTGTAGCCCACAGCACATCAGCACCATGTTTTTCATGGCTGTTTCCCACCACACCAATCCCTGACAATCCACGTGCTCTCTAATGTCCCCACCCAGGTACCTCCTGCACTTCTGTGACTCCTCTACCTATAAACTGAGAGAGTGACGAGCAGAATTACATGACCCTTCAGTCCCTGTGCCAGCCCGGATGGGTGACATCCCCAGGCAAGGAGCTGTGAACATTTCAGACTCTGGGTTGGTGGTTTAGGTAAAAGCTGGTTTCAGTTTCCAAAGGTTGGCACACACAGGGCTGCTGCTGGCGCTCTGCAACTGTGAGCGCCTTGGCAGGGGCCCCGCCTGGCTCTCGGTGCCAATCTGTCTTTGGACATCACTCTCTGTAAACCTGCAGATGGAGTTTTCCACAAGCAGAAGCTGGCATATCTAAAGCTTGATGGTGGGATCTGCTGGCCGCGATCCTGCAGCAGTGTCCCTCCCTCCCTCCCTCCCAGTGGGATGCTGGCTGAGCAGACAGGCAGCTAAAGCCACACTCCTTGAGGGGCTGGGCACACCTCAGCACTCCCTTGTTCCCTCTTCTGCAAGGAGGAAATGTGCCACACATTTATTGGTGCCACAGAGAAGCAGCCACCAAGATGACAGCCTCGTCCCCAGGCTCATCCCAGCCTGCTGCTTCACCCCACCAGCTACTGAAACCAAGCGTCCTGGTTTCAGCTGGGATGGAATTAATTTTCCTCCCAGTAGCTGGAATTTGGATTTAGTATGGCAATGATGCTGACAGCACACTGATGTTTTGGTTGTTGTTGAGCAGTGCTTCCCCTGAGTTAAGGGTTCCTCAGTTTTCCATGCTCTGCCAGTGAGGAGATGCAGCAGAAGCCAGGAGGGGACACAGCCAGGACAGCTGACCTGAACTGACCAAAAGGATATTCCAAACCACAGAATGTCATGCCCAGTGTGTAAACTGGGGACAATTGGCCAGGAGGTGTTGGCTGGTGGCTGGGGATGGGCTGGGCATCAGTCAGTGAGTGCTGAGCAATTGCATTGTGCATAACTTCTCTGTCTTAGGTCTAATTTATTTTCTTTTTTTCATTACAACCATCATTATTGTTATTATTATAATTTGTATTATTATATTTTATTGTGTTTCGATAATTAAACTGTTTTTATCTCAATCCATTAATTTGAGTTTTTTCTTTTAATTTTTTTTCTCCTGATTCTCCTCCCCATCCCACCAGGGCAGGTGGGAGTGAGCAGTTGTGTGGTATTCCATTGCCAGTTGGGTTAAACCACAACACCCAGGAAAGCCAAGGCATCGAGATCTGTCCTGAAAACTGGCAACAGGACAGGGACAGAGCAGCTCATTTACCTCTGCTCTCCCAGAGTGCCTAATTTTGAAGCCAAGCTTCGTGCAGACCAAGCTGTAAAAGGGATGGCTGAGGGATATATCAATGTTCTTCCAACCTGCAAGAAAATTACTTTAGAAAATGCTTACAAGCATTCCCTTAAGAGTTTCTTATCCATTTGACTTTTGAAAATAAGTCAGATGTGTTTAAACTACTGTATTGCAGCTGGAAAATAAAAACACTTAATAAGTATTACTACAATAATAGCACTTTGGAACATTTATTATCATAGCACTTATATCTGTTCTTTCTAGTTACCAAATATACACCCATTTCTAAATATTCAGCAGATAATTTGATGTTTCTGGATATGACACTGTGAACAATATTCTTCTCAAAGTGGTGGGAATACATTATGACTCACACATGACATCTGCCTTAAGCCTAAAGAGTTATTTAAACTAGAGTATTTTATCAGGGGATTATTAATTTTGGAACCTAAATTAATGAGCATTAACCTGGGCGAATATCTAGAAAATATTACAAATGAGTGGGAGGGGAGAAAAACCTACTTGATGACTCAGAGCAAAGTTTAAAATATCACTTAAGTGGGTATAATGAGCACAGTAATAATAATTTGAAAACTTGAGTCAGATTATGTCTGAGGCAAAATCTATTAGGGGTAGCAGCAGTGCCCCCATCACAAAAGGCCTTGTTCCAAGTCACCACAAGCAAGGAGCAAAACCACCTATTTTCCATCGACCCAAGTTTGTTATGATCTGAATGTGAGATTGTTGCATTTTAGGGATGCATAAGCACTGAGTTGCAGAGCTTCAGTCGACCAAAATGATCTCTTAACAAACGGGCAGGATTTCATTCCTAGTCATACCAAAATAATTTTATTTGGCAGCATGAAGGGACCTAAAAGAGGACCTGGGGTTAAAAATCAAACATGCAGCTTGGCAGGTGGTAATAGGTACCAAGAAATCCACCATCTTTGCAGAATTTATGAAGTACACCGTCAGAGTGTGGTTGTCTCTCTTGCATATGGGAATATGTCTAATTAGAAATGTTAAACTTTTCCATCTTACACTTGGAATAGGCCACCCAGGGCTCGGAGCGTAGGCACCACCTGACAAGTTTTTAATGGGAACCCAGCAAGCCCTCAGTTGTTTATGAGCATGACTACGAAACTGAACTTCCCAACTGTATTTCTTGTCCTTTATGAAAAAATAATGAAGTTTTTCTCTGCGAGTATTTATAGTACTTCATGAATTTGGGATGAGTACTAGCAAATAGTTTAACAGCCAGTGAAACAATAGTAAATAAATTCATAAAGACTTGGACTTAAACTTCTGGTGCAATGGTTTCTCTTGCCTTGGCTCTAATTAACAAAGGGCAACTCATATGTCCGGCCTTGAAATGCGTGATCTTTTACATGACACAATCATTAACTTTTCAGGGACTAAAAAGAAGCTCCTGTTCAGTGTTTTGCCTGCCTTGGTACTCACTGACTTATAAAACATTAGCAACCACGTTGGTCATCCCCTCTGACCTTCTGTCAATGCATGTGGCACCAGAAACCACAAAACTCAGAGGTGGTGGGGAGCACTGGTGCTCAGAGTATGAGGGCCTTAAGCAAGGGCTTCATCTCAAGGGATTTCAGGTTTGTTCAGCCGAGTGAGAACTGTGGCGATTTAAGAAAAGTAGGAGGGGAAGGAAAATTTCTATTGGATCTGGAGGAATTTTGGAATGTCTGTGAGAAACTGGAATTTTCTCCCATACAGAGTTGCAGGGAGGGATATGTCCTGAGGAATGAGCACCCACTCTTCTCCAAGCCTTCCTCAATGGCCTTGGTTTGAATTCCCCCATGGAAGGAGGACAGCAGCCCTGGAATAAATAGTGTATGAGCCTGATGTGAGCAGCCCCAGTCCAAAGCCCGTCCAGATCTCCAGTGTGAAGATCACTCACAGCACAAACACCGTATAAACACTTTGAGGGTTGAAATTCAGAGCTTCAGCTGCAGTGTTTAAGACACTGATTTAGACTCCAAACCAGCCCATCCCAGGTAGGAGCAGACACAGGTGGTGCTTGCTGTGCCCTGTCCTCCCAAGTGCCTCCTTTATTGGCACAGAAACAACCACAGCTTATTTGATTATTATAAACAAGATTTGTTTGCAGTATCAGTGGTGATGCCAAGCTTCCACAGAGCCTTGTTTCATTTATGGAAAAATATTGGTTTGATTTGGGTTTATGATTTTTTTTTTTCCCTCTGAGTCATATATTTGCAGCATGAGGAACAGCAAAGCTTTTTTAAAGCAGGAAGAGGAGCAGAACTGAAGTGTGAGGCTGCGGAGTAAAGGCAATTTTGATATGATACTGTTTTGTTGAACACAATTATTTTTTAAGACAATGAGGCCAAGAAAACGTATTTTTTAAAAAATAATACCGAAGCACTTTCATGGCGGAAGCAGTAAGTGCATTAAAATAAAGCACACACAAAATCTCTCCCATGCACTTGCAGGTTCATCAGAGGTCTGGGGGGAAAGCTGTTACTGATCCAATGACCTTCCTCCAAAACCAGATGGAGTTATTTGCATTATGACAGTGTGATGATTAAAACCAAGGTGAGGGCAGGATCCTCAAAACTGCCTCCAGTGCAAGTCTGGACTCTGTTTCCAAAACACTTATGGTGGCAGGAAGGAGAGCTGGCAGAGATTTTAGTGGTAAGAAAGGCTGGTGTTGGTAAAGCTCTAACTCTGCTCTTTGCATAACCATGGCTGAATGCTTTTACTAATAACTTTCAACCACTCATAAATATTTTACCTGAAAGCTGTACAGCAACCTCTTCTTAGCAGGCATTTGACAGCTTGCAAAATAGGAGGTGAGTGTGGGAGATGGGCTGAGTGCCAAGGCCTGCAGAGAGCTGGTGGGCAATGCCCTTTATTACCCTGAAAAGTCCAAGCAGCCTCAGGAGGAGGCTGTGGAATACCTATGGCCAGGTCAAGGGCATTTTCACGGCTGACAGGTCTAAGAAAGCTCTTCTCTCTTCCTGTTGACTTGAGAACAATCTGTAATTAGCAGGACCTGAGTTTGAGTATCTGTCATAGTTTCTAATCCTGAGAGCCTTGACAGAAAATGCAGGAACTTGACACAACGGCTCCAGTTTGGGCTCAAAATGTAGTATTAGCACACTCCCCCACACTAGCTTGTCTAGTCCTAAATAATTCCTGAAAACTGAGGAGTTTAAGTAATAGGAGAAGTGAGTGGGAAAAGAAGATATTGTTAGAAAAAAGCGACTTTTCCCGAAGCACGAATGCCACCAGTCTGGTACTTCTGCCATGGCCAAGTCCATTACTTTAAAGGAAAAGTCCAGTCAAATCAGGACAAGCAAAGCCAGGCTGAGCAAAGCAAATGGAGCTGGCAGAGCTGCTGACCGAGGCAGGTGAGTCCCAGCACTGTCAGCGCAATGCTGTGCTGCAGTCCTTGCTGCAAGAGCAAGCGCTAAGCTTGCACAAATTTTCACACTCTATTTTCCTCCCCTTCTCCTCACCTGGCATGATTTGTTAACCAGTGCCCTGTCCAGAAGGAAGGGGAATTAATAAGGTGTCAGCTTTTCCAGGCTCCTGTTTTGAGGAAATCTAAATTTCCAAGCTCAGCCAAAGCTCTACACCGTGCCCACCTCTCCCTGCCCCAGCTGACCCAGCTGATGAAAGCAG
Organism: Acanthornis magna; assembly: GCA_036785705.1. NCBI lineage: Eukaryota > Metazoa > Chordata > Aves > Passeriformes > Acanthizidae > Acanthornis > Acanthornis magna. The sequence continues at coordinate 1,411,694 of JAWUZG010000097.1, forward strand.
AGACGCCTGGCTTCAGCCATTAGGCTGCTAAGAGCCTGGAACTAACACTATAAATATCCTGTACTCAAACATTATCATTGAGCTCCCAGAGAAGAAACTACCTTGACTGAAGAATGGACTCATTAAGAGAGCGAAGTGACAGCTCTGAGCAGGCTCCGTTTGCAGTTTCTAAATGCATCTGCTCTGATGGGATTGAAGATGCCTTCCCCACCGGGAGGGAAGAATGGCCTTAATGTCAGGTCTGCCTCTGGCTACATGATTAAGCAATAAGACATGACAGGCAGTGCTGTTTCCAGGGGATTTTTTGCATACTCAGGTATGCAGTGTCATAATGGTCATAGCAAAGCAATCTTGGCCCCCCAGGGCTGTGTTCACTGCACTGGTACATATTAAACACACCTCTCAGCCAGCCAAACCTGATGTTTTTCCAATGCAAAAACACTAGAACCAGAGAGCACCATTTTTTCATGCCAAACCGTTTTAGGGTGCAATTCCTCCCCACTGCCTAAACCCCAAGTAAAGAGGCTTTATATTAAACACACATAAATCACTGTCTCTATTAAAGAGGATTTGTGAGCCACCATTGTTTTAGAATTGTTAATAACAGGCCAAATTCCCTGAGCAAGTGTTCAAAACATTCTCGGGTGGATGTAGAGAGCCGGCGCTGATCCCACAGGGTTTTGACACATCACTGAGCACGACTGCAGCAAATCAAGATGTGTCCCCCTGTGCAAAACCCTTTAAGAGCCCTGAAAGAGTGGTACAGACATTGACAGGGGACTCTGCATCATCCACTGCCACCTTGATGGAGGTTTGCTCTCAGTGAACACCATTTCAGTGTGATACTGCCACCCATCATCACCCGAGCAAATAAAATTATTTTAGAGCTGCTCACCTTCTACTATGGGGAGAAAACGTAATTTTTGTCCATGCAGGAGGTGAAACTGCACCCCCTACAACGGGGAATGCCTACATCTGACACAGCCATGACTGCCAAAGGGAACAAGACAGATTCTGGCTTAAGGGTGATAAACCCTCCTTAAAAAGAGTGGGGTGATCTTGAACCTCGCAGATCCTAAATGGTGGTGAAGAAATTAACGTAGCAGCTCCAGCTATTACAGCTTCCAATGTGTTAGTCCTTCGCCATACATCAGGTCTTGCAGCTCTCCTTGCCTCTGGACTCAGAATTGCTGGAGTCACTGCTCACTGCACTTGTTTGAAGGTGTTCATAACCTGTTGCTTACTCAAATAGATTTTTCAGAGCAGAAATTCTCAAAAAACCCCTCAAGTCAGACACCTAAAAATGAAGATGCTGAAATATACCTTCAAGATGCTTTCCAAAGAGCATGTACACTTCCTTTCAGGCTGCTATGACTGCAAAATGCAAGCTGCATATTTCATATCTTCCCAAGCCCAAAAGCAAGTGTGCTCCACATGCACTTTGGCTGTGTGATTTATATGCACTGTGTGAGCAATTTAGGAAAGAAAAACTACATTAAAAAAAAGATAGTCAATGGGGAAATTATTTCTTAGCTCACAAAAGGCCAATCATATGATCAGACAGCATGTACTGAAAGAGGCAGGTGCTCACAGCTGCTCAAATATTCTGACCACAACAAATGTTCTCATCAAGCAAGCACCCCTACTTCAAATTGTAAGGGCTTATACCATCCCAGCAAGCTATGAAATATGTAGGGGTCTCTTAAAAGCCTGGGGATTTTTCTAAGTTGCTTAAATGAATGCATGTGGATGGGCTTAGGGCTGGGCAGCCCAGCACATCCAGCAATGGGCAGCTTTAGATTCATTTAATACTGGAAAAGACCACCTGAACTATCTGGGGGCTTACTGCTCCATTTCTGAGAGAGGCTTAGCCTGGATACATAAAGGATATTTCTCTGCTGGGTCTGAGATTTGTAACCAGAGTGTTTCCTAACAGTAAGAAATCACATAAACAGGGAAAGAGAAACAAATATGACCGATCAGCCCTTTTTCTTTCAGATGCAGAGAGAAAAGCTTAGAGCATCAGCATCATCTCTCATTGCTCTGCTCAAACAGAGATCTTCACTCCAATGTTTTAGTCAAGAGGCTTCTGTTTCTACCTTCTATCTGGAAAGGACATTTCCATCCACGCAGCTGAGGAACTCAAATTACACCCTAGGAAGCCTCCTATCCCAAACCATCCCTCCTGTATGTTTTTATCAATCATCCACATTGGTGTGCAAGTTCCCAGCCCAATCCCCTGCTGTACTGCAGCCACAGCCTCACATTAAAGCATGAAAATTTAAACTGCTCGTGTTTTGCAATATTTACAAATCCATGAAAGTAATGCAAGCAAATGGCAGTTGTCTGAGGCTGAGAGAAACTGCTGCGCTGGGACGCTTTCCACCAGCAAATCTGTTCCCATCTTTTATTTACAGGAATTTAAGAGATTTCATTAGTCATAGGACAATTCACATTTCAAGACAAGTGAGGCCACACAATTGTACTATTCTGAGTAGCTCCCCAAATGCTCCCACATTTTTGTAGAGAATGCAGAGGCTGAAATTTTCAGGCTAGAAAGCCCCAGTGATGAAACCCAGCAAGCAGAGGGTCCCACCCAGGCTGTGCTCCACAAACCCCTCCAAGGGGAAGGTGCCCTGCTGTGGGGCCAGGAGCTGGCCCTGAAAAGGAATCTGCCTCTGCACTGTCATCCTCTGAAAATTTTGACAGTCCCTTCTCTGCTACATATTTCCTACTGGCCTGTTCCCAGAGAGATCCAGCCTGGCATGGGAACCACTTTGCTAAATTCATATCTGTACGACTTTTTCAAGCTTATGCAATATTGGATTATCTTTCAGCTTTAAACTGAGGTGGATTTTTAAAAAGCTGTTTAAATTCTCTGCCACTCAAACCCCTTTTACACATTTGCTGTAACATTCCTAGAAGCAGAAGGGCCAAGAATATTTCCATTTCTTTTATTCACAGGTAGCTTTGTGTTACAGGTTCCTTTGGCAAGAAATTCCAATAATATGCTTCTATCCCTGAAAATATTCATCTAGTGAGAGATGTCCCTGCTTATTGCAGCGGGGTTGGGCTAAATGATTTTTAAAGTTCCGTTCAACACAAACTGTTCTATAATTTTTTGCTGGGACAGATTGTCTGCCACCAAATGGAGAAGTGATTTCTTTGGTAGCCATCACAGCCCACCCCAGCATCCTCCTTTCTGAAAATGTGTACCCTTTAGGGACCAGGCAATGGAGAGAATGTGTTCCGTGCCACAGGCAAATTACTTTCCTGAAATGCCTTGCTTGTCTGGATTCCAGTTTGCTGTCAGATAGGATATGGAACCCTTTGGGAAAGGGATGTTGATGAAGAGAACTACAAAAGCAATGAGATAAGTGTGTATTTACCAATATTTTATGATTTAAATAGGATGAAAATCCTTTTGTCTGAGGATCTTCAAAAACGTGAAGCTGAGAAGCATTCAACGCTTTCCAATTACAGAAAACGAGAGGACTCATAGCATTTGAAATTAATCACTTTTAACAAGAACATTTTTTAATTTAAAATATGTAGACAGGGCAGATTATGGGAACTCATAAACCTCCTTAACTTGACTTTAGCTTTCTTTCTAGAATTACCCAGGCTACTCTTCTTCCTCCTTGTCTTCTACATCCTTTCTCTCTTCAGAAACGTTTTGAGAGTCTAACACACAATCTCTGCATCACACAGCACACTGAGCCCTCTTCTTGATTCACCCATAGATGTTACCGGAAGGAAACAAAATATAACCTCCTCATTAGCATATGGGTTATTCCTGGAAGGCTCAAAGATTTTCCCATCAAGCTTGGACTGTTTTGGTTTAAAAGGTTTCTGCAATGTTCTTCTGCCAGCTTTTCTCTAGCCCAGTCATAACGTATTAAATGAAACTGCAAATCTACTTTAATCACTGCTCCTTCCCCTCATCTCTTCCTCCTTAAGGGGTCTCAGAATAATCATAAATTTACTTTATTCTTGCTTCAAGGCTTAGAGCTGTTCTCTCCTGACATCAGAAACCCAGGTAAGCACAGTCAGCCCTCAGCAAACCATCTGAGATGGACACAGCTCTCTCTGCTCATCTTGGAAGATGCACAGAACAGAGCAGGCACTTCCACAAGGTTTGGAATTGCCCTCTGTGTGCAGCCTACATGTCCTTGGTGTGTTGGCCTGAACAGAGGCTAAGCCCTGCCTCTGGCTTCACATTTAAAAAACATCATCAAGGAGATGCCGTGCAAGCCCTGTGATATTGAACAGAGCCGCTAAAACCTTCCTCCCTTCTCAAATAAAGTCCTGCAGAAGGTGCACAGAGGCCATAGGTCTGCTGAGACTCCTGGAGTAGAACTTGGAAAACAATAGAAGAGGAAATAGTTGGCTTGCTCTGGGAATATCCTGCAGCTGTGAGTACAGCAGCAGTCCTGGAAGCCTGGGGAAGAGCTGTCACTGCTGCCTGTCTCAGTGCTGTGGGAGAGCTCCTGCCAAAACACACTGTGGTTGTTGAGTTTGATGTGAGAGGACACCCAGGCACCCAAACTGCTTGTGACTGTCACCACCACTGCGCTGGGGAGGTGTCAGCCTCCCAACCACGATGGAAACTGCAGAAGATGGGACTATTTCGAGGCTTGTGATGTGTCTGGACTGTCCTAGAAGAAAGTCAGCTTTCTCCCTTCCCTCCTGTGTATGCTGGTGGACTTCCAGAGGAAGGTCTCATTCTGTCTTTGGATTCCCAGGAAAATGCAGTGTTTCTGCAGCTGGAGCAGGGCTGGAGCTCAGCTGGCTCCAGCCAAACCTGGCTGGAAGAAACCAGATAAAAAAGAGTTCTGGACAGTGCCACCATGCTTGAAAACACACACAGGGCCAAATTCTGGCACTTATCCAAGTCTGAAATTTAGAAGACTTGCAAATCTGCGCTTGAAAACAATCACGGTTAATTAAAAATTAAGACACGCTCCTGAACCAAGTACTGAGGTGGGGAGATATTTCTGTTTGGTGTCTTATCCCCTCCTGCCCCCAAAATGTTTCTACACTATTGGTTGTAAAAGAAAAAAAAAAAAATCATCCCTTTTCTCTCAGTTTGCCATTAATTCTTCAATTTGTTTACAAGGCAGCAAGTGAAAGACTCTTTCTATGAGGAGCTAAAATGCTTACAGATCACTGTGAGTTCAAAGGATGTGTCATGGAAATACATTGGGGAGAATTACTATTTCTCATCGGTGGGATAATTGCAGGTAATCCATCTGAAGGTTGGAACACAATATTTGGAAGAAGTTATTGCTTCTACATTTCTTTATAGTCTGACATGAAAGATCTGAAACTTCTGCATGTGACTCAAATATGAATAAAGCTCATAACAAAACATAATAGAGGAAAATGAAAAATTCCCGGCTGATATAGAGGCATCTGTGCTGTGGTTAAATTATATTTCGATTTTCAGCTCATTTGTTTATATCTCCAGACAGCTACTGACCGTGTTCTAGAGGATCTTAACTTTGTTGGTGACCCCTCAACTTTACTGACTTTTAATTGTGCATCAGGGAGACTTTAAATAAATCAGGTATGGTTATTGGCCAGCAATAAAAAAAACAGAAGATAAAAGCAATATCTACAAATTGCTGAGGAAACATACAGAGAGCTGTATTCCCTATCCACAGGGCAGAAAATTCCTCTGCAGAGCTATAGGCTTTGACTGCTTAAACCAAGTTTGCCAGAAACTCTCACAGTTTCTGCTCCTGTGGTGACTGAACCAGCAGTGATGTGAGCAGATTGTTGCTTTGCCAGACTCATCAGAAGAAAGGAGCACAAACTGAACTGACCTGGGAAGAGGAATAAGACAGTTTTTCCTTCTCACACCAAGAGTTCATCTCTTACAGTTCAGGTTTAAAAGTCCCTCACTTGAACCCACTAAAAAAAAAATTCTGGTATCACCTGAGTTTTTCATTCTTCCTACTTCAAGCACGTGTAAGAGATCTCTTCGTCTCAAAGCCCAGAGTGGTTCCTTTGCCCAGACCTGATCTCTGAGCACAGAAGTCCTCTGGAATTCAACATGTCTGGGATCAAAATGCCAGCCCATGGAGAAAGGCCCTGAAGAGCCCTGTTTCACTGTCTGAGGTCATGCTAAAGCTACGGTGGCAAAGAACAGAAAATCATCTCAGAAATGCTGACCAAGATTTTGGAGAGCTCAAGAAATGCATGTCCAACACAACTGTGCTGGAATAGACTTAAGCAATCTGACATCCTCCCCAGTCCTCACCCCTCAGCATTTATTGCTCGTAATTGGTGCGGATTCTTGCCTTCAGCAATTTCTCACCCAAGCAATGCAACCAAAGATAAGACTCCCACCGTGCTGGGAACAGCCTTGGGCACTAAACACTTCCCAAGAACATCCCTAGCAGATGGCATAAATTTAGTGAACCGTGGATGGGAAAGGGAATCCCCAGGAGATGCAGTGACAGCACAGACACGGCAGAGAAGATCTTATTTCTGTGTCCTCACAATCCATTTCCATACAGCTCTCAACTTTTCTCCACACAGTGTTTGGGACTTGAGCATCTCTAAGGAATCACACTTATTTGAGGCAGGGATGAGGAAGAGAGGAATAAAGAGCTTTTCCTGCTCTTGAAGAGAGATCACTGAGACACCAAAGGCCTCTCTCCACCGTGAGGGGTGCAGGATGCTGCTTTGTGTCAGCATGGAGATCCACCAGCAGGATTATGTTAGCAGAAGCAGTAAAATGCCCTGACTTCTGCTGCCTCTGGGCCTCAGTTGTTCCCTTGCTTAGCTCCAAGCTCTGCAACAGATGTGCAGCTGCCTCTGAACTCCTCTGGGCTGCTCCAAGCGCTCAGACACCTCCACTAATCATCATAAAGTACCTCTCAAGTGCAAGATCACAGAGCAGGATCACAGCCATGGAAGAAAACAACTTTCTGGGCCCAGCTGGACTACATCAAAAACGTAGCTACATCTAAAAGATGTTTTCTGCACTTTTTCTCCAAGCCACCTTCTCATACCTCTATTCACATGGGCACAACAAGCCCCAGGACATGGGACATGCAAGTCACCTGCTGGGCTGTCGCTGTTGAGACAGTCATGACAAGTTAAAATTCACCACAACAGCTTCTTGGTCAGAGAAAATGAAGTAACTCTTTATTTTCCAAAGCCTTTTTATACCATTTCTAACATTCATGTCACACACCCATTGACTCCCAATTCACCACCCCACAATATCACTGGATACCCATAGCTGGAACAACATCTTGCAATAACACCACCTGCGAGTCTCTTATTATCGCTGTTATGGATTTTTGCTTGTTTTGAGCTAGAGGGGAATAGTGTAAACCAGACAATCAGGCTTCACTCATGGGAAAGTAGTTCTTCCTACATGCCTGCAGTTCCCACCCTGGGCAGCAGAGCTGGGCTGGGCCCAGGGCTCCAAGGTGTGCAAAGCTCTGCCCATCCTGGAGATGTGCCCAGCACCAGCACACCTCGGGCTGTCACACAGCACACCTGGCCAGGGGTGACAGAGCAGGAGGCAGCCTGACAGGAAGAGTACAGCCCTCAGGATTAAGAGGAGGAGCCCTTTCTCCTGTTAGAAATGTCCGTGGTTTGCTTAGCAGACCCATTTGGTGAGTCACGCCTTCGGGGAGCCTTTCACCTCAACCAAATGCTTCAGCATCGCGCAGCACCAATAACCCCGTCCAGAATGAAACCTGGATAAATGACAGAGAGAGTGGTGGCATTAACAGTGGCACACTGGCTGAGTCACTCAATTAGCAGCCCCTGAGCAGTGTTCAGTGGCCACAGAAGGGCTGTCCTGTCCCGTAAGTGACTCACAACACGAGAGAACACAATGCCGTAGTGATCAATCCCAAAGGTGAATAAGCAGCAGCAGTTTATCCCAGAGGCTGAGTAACAAACCCAGCCACACATCAGTGTGATCCATGGCTCTGCTTCTTTCCCCTTAGTTAAATGAGCACCGCCGAGTGTAAGCCGATTGTAGCACGCAGTGTCTCATCTAAAGGGTGGAGATCAAAAAGCAGCAGAGGGAGAGTTTTTCACACACTCCACACAACTTTGTTATTGCCAAGGCCCTATTGCAACAGTTGTCTGACTGCAGATGAGCTTCAGAAGATCACAGGAAAGGAACTGCATAAATTCTGCCTGAGCAGAGGCTTGGGTCTACTGGGAAAAGGCAAAAAAAAAAAAAAATTTAATTCAAGATAACATTTTTTACCACCTTTTCTGGTGATAAAATCTGTCCTTTCTCCTACCCTTATATGTTCAATCCTGGCATAGAATGATAGGACTGTTTGGGTTAGAATGGACCTTAAACACCATCTATTTCCAAGCCCCCTGCCATGGGCAAAATGTCCTTCCACCAGACCAGGCTGGTCAGGCCACATTAAGACTGGACTTGAGCATTTCCAGGGATGGGGCATCCACAGTTTCTCTGCTCAACCAGTGCCTCACCACCCTCACAGTCAAGAATTTCTATTTAATATCTCACATAAATCTGCTCACCTTCCATTTAAAGCCATTACCCCTTGTCTATCAACACATGCCTGTGTCAAAATCCCTCTCCAGCTCTCTCCCCACTACCTTGTACTGGAACTCGAGAGCTGAGCAGCAACAGGAACTTCAGAACAGCATAGCCAGGGTGAGCAGGGAAAATAGTAGAGTTTTCTCTCTTGAAAAGATAAAGCTGTCACACACCCTCCCACACGCAGTTTTCTCAGTGGTCCTGAAAGCTGAGGACAGCTGGTGGCTACTTGGGAAGAGCCGGGTTTGCACAGCATCCGATAGGAAATCACCAGGCAGATGGAAATTTGTGCTATCGAGGCACCCTTCAGCTAAGCCATAAAATCATCCTCTTTCCCTCACTATGAAGAGCAGAATGGCTTAAGATACACTCAGCATTAAGTGAAAAGGAGAGGAGTGTCTGGGCAGGTGGGCACTGCCTTGAGCAGAGACGAGTTCCTTCTCCGGTGATCATACACTTCACGTGTTTGATGATTCCATGCAAAGTAGGAAGACAGAAAATACAGACTCAGTGTAATGTCACCAGATCTCTTTGCTTTCTTAGTAAAGGAAAACTCAGCATTTCATACCAAAGGCAAACAACTTTGAAAAAAAAATTTAAAAAATAAATACATTTAAAAGGCAAGAAAAGCAGAACCCAGAGCCAAGTTCTTTAGCGCTGGAAGTTTGACTCTACAACCTTAGTACCTTTGCTTCCTCCTGTTAAGACATGCAAATACAGATAAAAATACTCCAATGATGCTGATAAAACCTTTACAATGCTGTATCTGGGGTGATCGCATCATTCATGGGTTAGCAAGCTTTACATGAATAGTGCAGCTCATTTGGCTGATTTTTTATTCAACTTTCGTGCAGTGGTACATAATGGCACAGCATGTCATAAACCCTTTAGAATTCTATTTTAATGTCTTCCCCAAATATTTCTAACTTAGCATTACAACAGTTGCTTTCAACTCTGGAGACAAATTCTTTGGAATGCATGAAGGAAAATGAGCAGAGCTCAGAAACAGCCTCAAGATAAACTAAGAAGCAAGAAAAATCCTTTTTCACACTTAAAGACTTTGTATTCACTCCGAATTTCCAAGGATAATGGTGTTTTTTCCCCTTCAACAGCACACAAGAGCCAGATCCATCTGCAGAGATGGGATAATCCAAACCAGCTGATGTTGCAGTCTGGTGTTCAGGGGGAGACACCTGGAGGTCTCTTTTCCACTCCCCCATCGCCATCTTATAAATCCATTCAGATGTGAAGGCATGAGATAAGGGCATATTAGGCTTTTTTAATCAACACTAGGGGCAAATGAGAGTATGTGAATCCCATGGTTTTGTTATTAATGCTGAAGTATTTTCACATACAGCACTATGTTAGACTGGAATTTAGCCCAAGCTCTTCCATTCCACATCAGTGCCTTCAATCTATTAATTAGACAGCAAAAACCTTAACGACTCTCCTTTATCAGGACAAGCTCTCACTTTGGCAGATTTCTGAGCTAACTTTGAAGAGTTGCACGAGAGGCTGCTCCAAGGGAGGCTTCCTGTCCTCCTCCATCTCACGAGCAGTGCCCAGTATGAGCTCCAGACAACACCTCGCACAAAAATGCAGCAACAGACTGAATTCCAAAAGAGCTGCCATGACTTAGTTTCACGTCAACCTTCAAGAGACCCTAGTGTGTGCATTATTTCTACATTTTCACTTGATTCAGAGAAATCCAACACTTCTGTCTAACTCCAGCTTAGAGGCCAAGGCAGTTTTGGGTTACTACAATATAATCTCCCTATTAAGTGATGATCTGAGCTCAAAAGACATTGGCTTTTGGGCAGTCTTTCCTATGGCTGAGTGCAGAAGGAATCATGTCTATTACACCACAAATTCTTCTGTGCCTGTTCTGCTCAAACCCAGATCACACTCAGGCTGGAAAAATCCAGCTCTCTTCTAACTTTTCGCAGTGCAGAGGAATCAGAGATTTTCAGCAGGCCATGCCTGGAGACCACCTGTGTCAGATCAGGCTCTCCAGAGTCAAACCATTCAAATTGTGATTTTTCAGTCCTTATCTAGCAGCGCCACATCATCTCTTCTGCATAACAAAACACAGGAGCACTTTTTGTGCTGCAGGATAATAATGCTGGTTAACAAAAAGTGTATCTAAGCAGATTATCCTCAGATAGGAAGAGTTGCTCTGTATTCAGATTTTGTTGGCAAAAGCAGCACTCTGTACAGTTATGAAGAGCACTCTTCCAATTCTTTCAACCAGAAACAAGATCATTTGGATCCCATATACCATTAGTCTGGGCAGCAACAATCCCAAAAAAAGTCAAAGGGAGTATAATACTTGTGGAACAGCAGTCAGGCCCATAATGTACCGATTGCTCATTCAGCGTGAGACGAAAGTATTTGAGTCTTTAATGCTTTGGTTATGTTAATTCTGCCTTCAAAAGATCCTTAAGCTACAGGGAGGAACACAGGGTACTCACGTAATGCTGTGGTTTGAAACTTTTAATCTCCTGCTTAACACAGGCAATATATTTACCAAAATGCATTGCCACATCCAAAAGAAAATAGTTTTGAGAGAAACCTTTCCAGAAAATGTTAGTGACCTTACCATGAGTACATGCATTTTATAGGAAAACTTCAGTTAAGTAATTTTTTATTCAACCAGTTGCAAGTATCCCAAATTTACACACCCACTTAAATAACAATTTTGGTCCTTATATCCTTACATCTCACATCTAACAATAATTTTTTCATAATTGCTTTTCCTTTTTTAAAGATTTAAATAGGGAAAATAAGCATCAAAATCTGAGGATGAGTTTGAATGCATTTTTTCAGTTCTATATGAGGATGAAGTGCAGAGAGGACCATGAGTTTGTGCACCTAAAAAACAATCTCCCTGTTTAAAAGCCCTCATTACCTTGGCCACAGACCTTTTGAAGTTTCCACCATATTTTGAGCTGCTGCTTTGCCAGTGTTCATTAGCTGGAATGAGATCTCTGAGTCAGCTGAGAAAGAAAGGAAAAAAGAAAGAATATGTGAGTTTCAGCTTTCTGCAAATCTGATTGTCGAACATTTTCAGCTGATTGCATTATCCCCTGGCCTAAGCCGACTAATTGCTTTGGCTCAATAGAACGATAATTGGATTGTTCCCTATAGTTGTGGTTCAATGCCACAGCATTGTGCTATCGATAATACAGTAAAAGCCTATTAAATCCATGGCCTTGCTGTGGAGAATGGTACCTCTAAAACAGACATTTGCTTCTATTGTGCATATCAATGCTAATTTTCTTCTTGCTTAAATCATTGTATAAGGGCATTAAAAATATATAGCAAACTGCAGCAGAGTGAAAGAGCAGAAACTGTGCCCGACTTTCCTTCCAGGCAAAAATTTTAGAAGACACTTTCTAAGGTTTGAAAAGGTCTCAAAATTCCAAAGAGTTCCAAAATTGTATTTTAGACCCTTTGCCTGAAAAACTTATGTTTATGGAATGGCATCCCAACATTTTTCCTGTTTCTCGTGACAACAGTCAGAAACTCAGGACAGACAGGTCTCCACAGCTTGAACTCCATCTCTCTCTTTGGTGTTCACCTAGAAAACACAGGTTTCCCTGAGTGCTCTGCAGAATGCAGCCAAATCCCCAGGGTGAATTCCGTCCTCCTCCCACAGGCTGCTTCTCCATATCAAGATGCTCAAAGATGGGGCTGAAGCACGTTCAGCTCACAGCTGTACCTGGTCCTGGCAAGGCAACATTAATTCTGGCAAAAGAGTTCTCAAATATAGATAATTTGAATCAGAAAGAGTTATATATATATAAGACAGCAGGGAGCCTGGGACAGCCTTTGCCATGAAGTTTAATATAAGTTAACCTCAAAAAAGTCTCTAATGTTTTATCATTTTCAGGAATCATCTCAAGGCAAACGTGCCTGGGTTCATTTCATGGTTGAGCAGAGTTTGCCTTTGTAACAAATGAGAACTTCAAACCCTCCTGCACCACCTGAGATGAAAACTACCTCCTGTCTGAATTTCTCTTGACTCCTGTTAGCATGCTGTGGCACAACTGTGCTTAAACCTACACCTCTTCCAAGAGCAGAGACTGAAGGTCTCTAAAACCCTGCGTGAGGTGATTAATTAGATGATTATTCGCACACAGAGCTTAATCCCAAACCCAGGGAGACCTGTGGGAGTTTATTGACTAACGACCTGCAAGTTGCTACCCAGAGACTCCCCAAAGATTAATTATGTGCCAGATCTGCTCAGATTATAGGCCTGATTTACAACACTCTTTGGTATTAAGCTTGCCTAAATCTTTCTATTTTTCAGTTTAGCATTAAGTGTTTGTACTGAACTTTTCACATTGTTGCTTTAAGGAGCTCTTTCAGAGAATGTTCAAAGCCAAACAGCTTAGGGGCTTCCAAGGAGGAAAAAAAAAAAAAAAAGAAAATAACATAAAAATGTTGGATTTGTCCCTGGTGCCAGACCTGGGAAAGAGGAAGGGATTGTTAGGCTTTTATTTTAAAACCCAGAGCACACTCATGCTGCAGGATGTCAGCAAATAGAAAGGGGTTAGGAGACACCAACAGCCTGTCCTTCCCTTCACCTCATCAAGATCCACATTTGTGATTTTTGGTATTTCAGCTCCTAAAGCACCCAAAGACCCCATTCTCAGCTCCCATGGAGGATGACACTTTCCCTGCCACTCCAAGTGGACATCACTGTGGGCAGTTCCTGGTTGGGATGGGAGTGGTGGACCCCTCAATCAATGAGCTGCATCAATTGGGTCGATACACCAGGAGCAGGATCAAGGCTTCTGCTCATTTGTAACAGAATGGGTTCATGGCCCAGTGGCTCTGTTTCAGCCTGTGCTTGGCTTCAGTCCACCAGCTGGACCACAAAATCCTTGCAGAGGGACGATCCTGTTTCAGCAGCCCATTGGGCTGGAACTTGTAAGTGACACGTGCCATGAGACTATTGGGAAAGGTAAAAGAGCATCTCTGGAACAGAGCCTGCTTCACAGCTGGCAGGGATTACAGCCTGTGAGGCAGTCCTTCATCCCTTAGGAGTTAGGAGTTTGCAGTAGGGAGAAGTCTGGAAAGCCAGAAATAAACGTTGGGGATTTCCCTAATAATAGGGTTACTCATCAAAACAGCACAAAGGGACCGAGCTGACTTCTTCTTCCAGGCAGGAAAGCAGAAAAAGTGGCAAGGAGGTAGAGAGCACACGTAGGTACAAGCCTGGGGCTTTATCAAAGCTGCTCTTTCCAGTTTCTGGGGGACTTGGATTTCATCAAGCCTCTGTTTAAATTCTTTAGCCACAGCATCCACCTCTGCAGAGCTAAGGGAGGCAAGGGGAGGACAGCCAGGAGACAGATCTGTCCTTATCCCCAAAGAAGTTATCATCCACCTCTGGTGCAGGGCAGAGGTAAAGGTCTTCCTAGAGAAGACAATTTTGTCTGTGAACAGGATTCCTTCAGCTGTACAGGATGGTCATGTTGGGTCTGCATCCTCCCACCAGCCCCAGGAGGCACAAGACAAAATACAGAAATTAGTAAATAGAAAACGCTAGAGCTGTGGTTATCCCTGCAGTTCACATCAGGTACAGCAGGCAAATACAAGGACCTGAGTGTGCCTGCTCTTCCTTGGCCCTTCAGCCTAAATTGTTCACAAACCCCTTCAGTGGGGAAGGACTGCTGCCCAGAAATTCGCTGCAGCATTAGTCCCTCAAGTGTTTTATATTTTCTAACACCATTTTTCGGCCTCTGTGGAGGGCAGGTCACAGCACTGGGCAGACTGTCCTGACCCAAGGAACAGGCATCAAGTCCTGCACAGGTTTCAAGCCCACAAATTAGAAACTGAACTGGGGAAAAGTGTCTTTCCTAGATTGTCTTGCTGATAATCTCCCTGACTTCAAAGCTCACATCTGTCTCGTGAGGTGAGGATGGTTTCTAACTTTAGTTGACCCAAATTGCTTCCAGCCTTCCTCTGCAGCGCACAGCAACACCAAATCTCTGTTTCGTGCCTTTGATCACTGCATCTGAGATAAACTGGTCTGGTGTCTGTGCAAAGGCAGCTTTACAGGCAAAGGAGTTGAGGTGAAGCTCATGGGTGAGACAGCTGCCCTTAACAAAATTATTCTCTTTTGGAGAGGCAGCAGGAGGAACCTGAGCACAAAACACACTTTATCTGGACAGTGCTGAGCTTTTGGGTGCTCCTATCACATCTGAGGGCAGTTCCTCACCCAAAGGCAAGGGTCATGCTCTGGTTTTCCATAAGGTGGTCCTGCAGGTAGCAGAGACAAGTTTTCCTGAAGTTTTAATTATTAAAAAATGATGCTAAGACCAACAGACTGTCTCCGTCTCAGACTAAGTTTTAACTTCATCAGGGATGAGAGTCTGGGACTTTTTTCCTTTGCATCCTAAAATCTTTCCCATCCCTCCTTGTCTCAATCCCCTCAACAAACACACACCCTCTGTAAATGCTGAATTAACATATAGTTAAGTATGAAAACGATGCTTAGAATTAGAGAATTTATGAGAGGATTTTTATTACTCATATTTTTCTCTCAAATTAGTTTCTGTTGTATTCTGCAGTTGTATTTCCACTAAGTAGGGTGATTGTAATGGTTGTCCTTCAACACCGGGATGATTTTTGGTCATCCTCTACATTTCAAACTCTGCTGACTTCGCCACGATAGCAGGAAAGTAGCAAAAATTCTCAGGGATATTTGTGACTTTCACTTCTGTTATTTCGAAGAAAAATTATACTCAAGCAAAAAAACACAGCATCTCAGAAAAGGGCAAGGCCATTTTTAAACACCACAAATTAGCAGAACATAGCACAATTCAGGCTTTTGCCTATTCATAGATGCGACCCTTCTAAAAAGTGAGAAAAGGAAGAAGAGAATTTTTTGTTTTTTAAGAAAAGGTTTAAACCCTTAAACAGCAGGATATTATGTACCTGCTATTAAACTCCATCTGGCACTAACCATTCAGGCAAGCGACAAACCAAGACAACCTTTTTTTGGGGGGTGTGGTGTGAGGGGTGGGAGAGCGGGGGGGAAGACTGATTTTAGCAAAATCTGTGGAAGAAAAATTTGTTTGAACTGTTTCTGCACATTTTTTCGTCAAGCAGTTGCGATTTTTAAAACTATTTTAAAATAGAGTGGTAAGTGTGTTAAATAGGTCGCTGTCTGTGTCCAGCACAGAGATAAGAGGCTGTTTTTAACTCCAACTGCAGAACTTTGGCTTTTGAGCTCAACTGGTAAGCGCTTACATGGCAGGTCCCCAGTGCTTGCCCAGAAGGCAAATGTTACAGCCAGAGAAAATAAATAAATCTGACTGCTCTCGTGTTCAGCCTTGCTCCAGCTCACCAATATTTCTATATATGGCAGCCCTGGAGATCTGGAGCACAGACACCCCTGAGGAGCCCATGATGAGTGGGAAAAGCACTCATGTCCAAAAGTCCAAAAGTCCAAAAATGTTAAAGCATTAGGCAAACTGGACGGATTTCCTAGAAGATGAGAGAAGGTAGGTGACATTTCTGCCAGAGAAGACTTGGGCTCTGCAGCTGCTCCGAGAAGTGACACGCAGTGACACTGTTTGATTTGAGAGGAACAAGAGGGAGATGTCTTTGCAAACAAACTGTGGGCCCTGCTGGTGGATAAGGCCAGATACTGATAGGTGAAAGAAGCAATGGATGGAACCATAAATTCCATAGGTATTCCATTAATTGACACAGACTGTTACTCACCCAAGGACATCCCTAGACTTAGAGAAAAAGAGCAGAGACACAAAACAAGAGGTGGGAGGGAATGTACATTAGAAGGGTCTGTATTAGGTGATTCGGAAAGTCTGTACCTCTCCAGTACCTCAGCCAATGGGGAAAAGAGAGGGAAATGCGGCCGGGAAATTAGGATAAAAAGGAGGCTGCATCCTCTAACAATTTGAGAGACCCCATGGGAAATAACCATGACCTCTTCCTTTATTCATGAATAAAGTTACAGGACTCCTCTGTCTCCTTTTTGGACATAAACCTCTGGTGTTTGTGGATTAATTTTTCCTGACAGATTCAAGCAGAAGCTACAGGAGGGGGTCTGAAGGAGAGAGACACCCGAGAGACACATGAATCAACATCAGCATTGATCCAGCACTGCCTAGGCCAGGACAAAACTGAAAACAAGAGCTATGTGACCATAGGATGGGTATGTATTGGGGTAGGCACAGCCTTGGTGTCCACCAAGGAAAATGTTCTGGCCAATGCAGGAGATGGAGGAGCTGACAGAGAGTGCAAATGTGTTAAATGGGCCCAGCAGAGAGATGGGAGGCTGATTATAACTCCAACTGCAGAACTTTAGAGCCCAGAGCCACATTTCAGAGGGTCTGCTGTGCTGCATTAGAGCTTTTATACCTGAGATTGCTCCTTTCTCCAAGTTGTACTAAAGCCTCACAAAAGCTGTGGTTGAGGCCTGAAGAGAGAGGATTGTAAAACAAGGTCTGTGCTTTCTCTCCCTTGTGCCTCCCAGAGGCACTACTGAAAACAGGAGCCCTAAGTCCAGGTCTGGCCATGAAGAATCCATGACCCTCAAGGCTTTATGAACTTCCAGGACTTCATCACAGTTGGTACCATTTTGTAGTGGACCAGCAATGGACCATCAGCCCATCTGTGGACTGCACTGCTCCTTGTTTGCCCTTCCAGAGAAGGGCTTTAATCACTTCCCTGCACAGGAATTAGCTAATCCATTGCCTACCTCCTGTGGGGTCCAGCTGTACTCACAAAAAGAAAGGAATCCAGGAGGCTGTGCTGCACCAAGGTTCTGAAAGCAATGCAGTCTCTGGTCCAGAAATGCCTCATTTAACCAATAAATCCTGTGGGGGTTATCAGGGAGCATGGGCAGAAATACCACAGACACTGAAACTGAAAAGTTCCAGCTGATGGCTGCAATAAGCTCGTGAGATGTTTCAGAGAAGCAGGAGACCAAAGGATGTGGTGACTGTGCAGGAACAAGGAATTAGAGCCATAAATCCTCTCGTCACATGCAGCCCTCCCTGACACAAAAATATTACGAAAAATATCCAAAAGTGAGGCCTGTGGGTGGTGAATTCTGTTCTGGGTCTTCACATTTCTGCTGCTCCTCTGCCCTTTTGTTCCTGCTTTTGGGCACGGCGAAAGAAGTGTGGAAACAAATCAAGAATCAGTCGTACACAGGAGGAGAAAAATCCCAGACAGCAGCTAATGGGAAGCAGAGCATATGTTTACTGTCATCTTCCTCCCCACATTTGGAAAGCCACCTCACTTCCAAGGGGGAGAAAAATCCTTTTGCCAAGTCCCTTGGAAGTGAGGAGAACACCTCATCGGTTGGCTGCTGGCTCAGCTCTCAGCGGTGCCTCATTTTCCTCCTGAGCCACCCTCCCCGGGGCTCTGATGGAGCCTGTGATTAATTCAGCTCTTTACTCGAGTTTGATGCTGTTCCACAGTCATTTTGTGGAAGTTGTTTCTCTCCCGTGGCAGAAAGCATCGCATTTCCATGCACGCCTGTGGGTTGTTGTTTCAGATTGATGGCTCGTTCTGCTGTCAGTGCTGAAACATCCCTTCCATCCCTTCCACAGCCCACATCCTGCCCCTGGATGAGCCACAGCCCACAGCTCCTGCTGTGCAGAAGGGCCCAGAGCCCATCAGAGGGGTGGGACTGATCCAGGCTGGGGCAGGGGTATGGGGCAACACAGCATCCTAAGCCCACACCCCACAAACCAGAGCGCGGCTTGCAAACACAAAGCCACCTGCACATTGCTGCCTGGGGGGAGAGAGACGGGAAAAGGAGGAATAAAGAGGAGAAGTAACAATTTTCACTTCTGGCACTCTCATTTAAGCACAGACCTCTATATAATCTCTTTATTCCGCAATCAGACATTATCAATAACCCTCAATTTATCCCACAGAGGTGACCTCTCCTACCCGAGTGCAGTGCATGAATTTAGGTCATTTGCGCCACCAGGTTACTGCGAGACCAGGAGGCTGTTCACACCTGGAACTGGACCCCACTGGAATTCATTACAGGCTGCAGGACAAGCAGGATTTAAACTGGACCATGCACAAACTGTGAACAAATGACAAGTTGCACTTCTGGGGCTCCTGTGCATAACACAGCACTAGATACACACACAAAGAAAGGAGCACTTTTATGTACTTAATTCCTTCACCAAAATTATAATAAACAGACTGGGTATGTTTATTATATGGTATTATATATAATATTATATATTATATGTTATTTATATGGTATTTGATTCTCTGCTTTGTTTCATTTTTTTCCCAAAAAGTTCCCTTGGCCCCAAGATGAAGTTATCTGTGGAATTAATTACCTCGGGTCTGACAGCAACACTGAGAAACAGAAGTGTAAATCCCTAAAGTGCTTCAAAAATAGACAAATATGAATTAATTTTTTAAAATTATAACAAAGTTGTAATATTACATATTAAGATGAGTGTCACCTTGTTCACCATCACACACCAGTCACCCTGGAGAAGAACTTACTCCTACAAATGACAAGAGTCAATCTTTCCCAGGAGCCAATCATTCCCAAATATAGTCCATCCATGTTTTCTCCTGTCTGTTCCAAAGAGAGTGAAGGTTTCAGTTTTCAGATGAGCAGTTTTTACTTTGCATTCTGGGTACTATTGGTTCCTGGACAGTCCCATTTAGCAGCTCACAGCACTGCCATGGTCATTTCTGTGTGAAATCAGAGCAGAAAGTAAAAGGAACATTTGGCATCATCAGGATTAAATGAATTTTCACACCTGGAAATTTATCTCCAGTGGTGGTTTCAGCTGGGATATGAACAACAGGGTCATCTGTTTGTTGTTGCAGGAAGATTTCATGGCACAACTTCCTGACAAAGCCTTTTTATTACAAGCTGAAATTGGACAGGTGCTTCGAAGTTTTTCAGAAAAAGCAAGAATATAGGATTAGAGGAAAAAGAAAAACCACCTTGAGCTGACAAATTAATGACAGTATATGAAACAGAAAGAAAAACAATATTTAACAAGCTGTTATGGGACATTGTGTTTTGCAAAGCATTTGCAGCCATGCGGTAACCATGAGGTGTCACAGCCAACACTTTCACTTGTTATGGAGGTTTGGCTCCAGCTGCTCACACCAGAAAGATGGAAGGTGTTCTCATTAGAAAGACCACCCCTAGGAAATCAAAGCTCGCTAATTATTACAACTCACCAAGAAAAACAAGTTAGTGATATGAAGAGATATTTATACATTTGTTTCTGAACTCTTCACTTTCATATCGTAATTTCTATTATTTCCACAGTATACAGAAGGAAACCTCTCTATTTTATTGATTCTTTCAGAGAGGGGAAGCATGCCTGACTTTCTACTAACAAATATGCAACCATACATGTTTCCTCTCAAAAAAGAAATCACAGGGGTCAGGACCACAGCTCTGCCTTTGACTTCATATGTAGTTTCATATATCTGGGGTTTGTTATTCGGTCCTTGACCTCTCCTTAATTTGGACTTTGAAAAATAAGTTGGCAGCCACAGATTGCTTGATGGCTTTTTGCTCCCACACTAGGAAGTTTGGAGAGTTTATCTTCTTTTTTTTTTTCCCAGTGGAAGGCAGGGGAGTTACTAGGCAAAAAAAAAAAAAAAAAAAAAAAAAAAAAAAAAAAAAAAAAAAAAAAAAAAAAGCCAGGCTTTGCCTGTTATGTTTTTGATATAATTATTAAAAATCTTGGAGCTTCATCCTTACTATAGTTGATAAATGATAAACAGGAGCATAAACCAGGAACTATCTGGAATGAAAAAAACCCTGCTGGTTCCAAGAGGAAACATGAAAATCTTCCTTGCATCCTTAGGTACAGTCAAGAGCACAACTAGGCACACACCATGTCTATATCTGTGTTATGTGCCACCATAACTCTTACTGGACAGGGCAATATTTTGCATTTTCTCTCTCTCTGCATTTTTCCTTCGTCCCCAGGAATGAATCAGGCAGCAGCAAACCCATCTGCACAAATTCATCAATGACAAGTCACCTTTCAAATGGTTTCTGGCCTTCCCTTCCTGCTGCATTCCCACCACAGGTCCCTGTCCCATCCCACCCCTTGCACTGGAAGTCTGCACTGCATCCGTGGAGTTTTGCTTCACAAAAAGGATCCAACACGCCTCAAGAGCTGCTTGAAGTCACCTGAGTTTTACATGCGGGTTTTCAGTGTGGGCATTTTCTAACGCGGGCATGTTCTGGACAGCATTAAAGGCCTGCCAGGGGAAGCAGATCCAGCTCCTGCAACAGGAATCTGGATGGATTTTACGTATCAGTGTGAAGGCAGATTGGCTCCTCATCAGTCATAGCACTAAAATTATTAATCTAATGTTGATTTGACAGGAGTTTCTCCTGTTCTTGACCTGCAGTAGCAGCTCCTAGGTTGACTACGGAAGCGCTCAAGAGTTTCTGAAGTTCGTATTACAGGAGCTGATTTCCCAGGTTTGGGATTTCTTGATTAACACTGATCTGTAAAACCTTGTCCTTCTCAAAAAGCTCTGCACTGACTGTGAGGATGAAGCTTTTGGGACTTGCATGATCCCCTGAGCTCCAACACTATCAGGACACCGCGGGGTGGATTACAGACAACAGCTTGAGCAACACTCAAGGGGACAACATAAACCATTTCAACTGCCTCTTTTCTTTCCTGTGTTGTCCATCCTTTTATATTTTTCCCCTTTTTCTTTCAATATGCAGGTTGTTTTTTTTTTAATGTGCCTTTGTGGTAGAGGGAAAAGCAGATCTCTTATCCGTGAAGAATTCCGTGTCAGAAATTCTATGCTAGGAAAACATCATGTAAGGCAATGAGGAGCTGATATAAACCCCAATAATGGACCAATATAACCTCAATACCTCCTGCTCTGTAGCCTTCCCACTGGCACTTGCAGCAGCCAGACTGAGCATGAGGCTTTCCTGGGTTCAAAGCTGCACTCTCTGTCTCCCTGTCCCCTTCCAGTTGTGTGTCCCTTCACCTTCTCTCTCCAGTGTGATCTGGAATTAATGGGAACAGGAGATATTCTGGGTTTGACAAAGGGATCTGCACCCCAAGCCAACCACCTGTCTCCTGGCACTGCAGGGTGATATATCCAGAATCGATTTTGCATTGTAGAGTCCAAATCACTGAAACAAATGTAAAAAGGCAAGAGTCAAGAAACCAGATAAAAAAAGACTATGCTCTGTATAGGCCAAGAAATCCTTAATGGTTCATGTTATAGTTTAGAAAATCACTTTAGGCCAAGACTCACTTAGTGATTACAGCCCCATTTCAGGCCCAGATGCCCAAGTGAAGCTCTGATGGAAGGTTTAGAAAAGGCCTTTCAGCCACAGACAGGGAGATCAATCTGTTTAGTCTCAAAAGGGAGAGAGTGGGAGGCAACTTGATTATAGTGTCTTCACATGGAGAAGATAACGGGCACTTAAAAGGGATTCTTAATCTAGGAGAGCAGCTTAACAAAATGCTCCTGGCTAGAAGCCGAGTCCAGACCAGTTCCAATTAGAAATGAGTCACTTAAAAAAAGGAATTTAAAAAAACATAAAAAGAGTCACCTTTTTAAGTGGTTGTGACCACTGGGACAGTCACAGAGTCTCCAAACCAAGACTCAATACTTTCTGGCAGTTGCTCTGCCATCACCTCTTAAGGAGCCCAAGAGGGAAACCCAGCTAGAATTTACCAAAATTTCATCTACCAGCTCCTTCTGAGCTTATCTAAGCCCCCAAAATAGCTTTATAAAAAATAAAGACGAAATATTCCTTCTTAACACTGACAGTGCAGTGCTATTTTGTTCCACATTTACCTGAGCTTTAACAGCACTTAAGCCTCTATCAAAACTATCCTTGAAATGAAGAGACCACCCAAAAGAGCCAGTCCAGCACCTGTTTCACTGTGCTAATACCTTTTCCCGGCTGGCTCTTGTCTGCTGTCATCCCTTTCAGTGTGTGTTTCAACTGGGAGAGAATCTGCCTTTTGTAAAAAATACATTTACAGCCTTCAGCAATTCTGCGCTGCTCCCACCATCCTGTAGGCAGGAAGGGCAAAAGGGGATTGACTAATGCAGGCACAACGGACAGACTTGTATTTCGCTCCATTTATGCACATTCATAGAATCATAGAATTGCTAAGTCTGGAAAAGACCTCTAAGAACATCGAGTCCAACCATTGACCTAACACTGACGTGTCCACCACTAAGCCTTAACCCTAAGCACCACACCCACACATTTTTTGAACAATGATTCCTTGAACAGCCTGTTCTGATGCCTGACAACCCTTTCAGTGAAGAAATTTTTCCTAATATCCAATCTAAATCTGCCCTGGCACAACTTGAGGTCGCTTCGTCTTGTCCTGTCACTTCTTACCTGGGAGTAGAGACCGAACCCCCCTGGCTATAACCTCATTTCAGGGAGTTGTAGAGAGTGATAAAGTCTCTTCTCAGCCTCTTTTTCTCCAGGCTAAACACCCCCAGTTCTCTCGGCTGCTCCTCACAGGACTTGTGCTCCAGAACCTGCACCATTCATTCCTTCTGTTCAATCGTGAGCACTGCTGCTTTCCTCATAGCAGCATCACTCGGTAGAGAGAGAGATGCTGCCACCACCCACAGCTCTATAAAAGCTCTGTGTGACCCAGAAGTGCTTCAACAGGACCCAGCAGAGCTGCAGGGCTGTTTCTCCTGGCACATTCCTTCTGTGTGCTGAAAATAAAATTATACCATGGGTTCCCAGGGAATTGGAATGTCTCAAAGAATCGTGGAATGGTTTCGGCTGTAAGGGAATTTAAAGACCACCCAGTTCCAACCCCCCTGCCATCAACAGGGACACTTTCCACCAGGCCAGGTTGGTCAGAGCCCAATACAGCCTGGCCTGGAACACTGCCAGGGATGGGGCAGCCACAGCTTCTCTGGGCACCCTGAGCAGCCAACTGGGCAAACAGTGCAAAAATATGGATGGCAGGAGGACACAAGTTATCTAATACAACTGTTCCCTTTCTGCAGGGGTTTCAAAGGGATCAGTTCAGTAGCTGACCAGTGTCAGACTCCATTAGTGATTCTGAAGCACAATGCTGTTTGATTTATTTATCAAAGCTGTTATTTTCAAAGGAGTTTAAAGGGAACTCGGTCATCTGGGAGTGGAGGGAGAGAGAGACAGAAAAGTGCAGCACAAAGAGCTCTCACCTAGAATGGCCTTTTCAAAAATCTGAAGTTTCATGAAAGATTTCTTTAAGAAATCCCCAAAAGCTTTCACCGAAGAAGTTACACACTCACTTCCCTGCCCAGCTCCTAGCAAGAAGCACAAACACCAGGGTGCAGAGGGGTTTCTGTGCAGAAGTCTTTATCCATGGAGCATTTTCCTGTGGTTTTAACCTGGCAGCCCTTCCTTGCTTGCGCCTCTGTCTTTTCAGGGGAGAGCACATACCTACGTGGGGAAAAAAAAAAACAAAAACAAACAACTTCAAATATCACACCATAGTCTGGAAAACATAAAGCACAATTTTCAACCCCAGGTAGTTTCTACTGGCAAACAAATTTCCTCAGGAGTTTGTGGAGAAGAGCCACAGGTTACAGCAGCCACCCTCGGAGAGGCAGGTGGCCCTGTTGTCACTTGGTCCCTGCACCAGAGCCCCATTCCTCTTCTCAGCGGCAGGGAACTTCTCCAACAGAGCTGCAGCTGCTAAAATTAGCATGGGATGAAGCTTGATATATTCTGAGTGATTTGCTGCCCTCTGCAGTCCAAGCAGAGCTTTTTTCAATCCATGGCAGGAACATTATTGCTTTTAGCTGAATTCCTCCAGCAGCCCTTGGAAGTGCAAACCCAAGGCGCTGTGAGAAAAAGGTGATGAGTCCAAATGGACAAGAAACAAAGTCACTCTGCCAAGGGTGAATCTTCACTGGGACAGTCGTCCCCAGGGGTTCCGATCCCCAAGGAAGCACTGCCTGAGAGTCAATCACCAAACTCCGCAGGCACCACCACCCTGCAGTTCAAAGGGGACAGGCATGGCTCAAGGCAATACCTGGATCGCTGTTCCTGGTGGCTCTGCTGTGTCTCCAAGATACAGTAATTCGAAGCTAGAATAGAAAATCTGCGAAGTCTGTGTGAAGCCGAAAAAAAAACCCCACAACACTCTGAGCAGAGAACCCCGGAGAGGCACAGCTCTTCAGCACACTGTAACACATCTGCAGATAAGACATTTCACTTGTCAAGCTGCTGCTGCTCAGCAGCACCTTTCACTCCTGAGAGTTAGGCAGGAAAAAGGAGCTCAGCCCATTGCTGGACTCTGCAGAAACCTGCTGAGCCCAAGGGGACTGAGAAGGGCTTGGGTTTGGAGAGCAGAGGGGCTGAGCCTCAGGGAGCCACTGTCCAGCTCAGGCACAACACATAAATTGATGGCTGGGAGTACATTCAGGAGATCAAGGACCTCCTCATCTCCAATGGCCCTAGTATTTAATTTATAAAAGAGGAAACAGAGCTCAAAACAAGCTAAAGCTCCTATTTTCACAACCCCACTCTCCTGAAAAAATTACCTCCCCTTCCCTCCCAACCCACTGCTTTTATTAGAAACAACCACAAAGCTTCCAACAGGAAAAAAAAACAAACCAAACCAAAACAAACAACAACAACACAACAACAAAACCAACCAACCAAACAAACAAAAAAACAAAAAACAAAAAAAACCCCAAACAAACAAAAAACCAACAAATAACCCCAAACCAACAAAACACTTTCCCTGCAAACCGATGGAGTTTACAGACAGATATTTCCCAAAAGAAAACAGTTCCTGCTTTTCAGCCTCCCCCAATTACGCTGGTACAGCACATCTCTCAAGGTGACAGGTGCTCTGGGTTTAGTGCTACCTAAATAGGGTCTGCAGGTAGATGCAGCCCTCCAGTGGTGAAGAGAAAGACACACAGATATGCATTTTTATTGTGTGTGGATTGAGACAGAGTGATCATAATGGGCAAAGAATTCTTCTCTCTCTCGGTGGCTTTTGGGGGTGCCAGTGCACAGAAGAATGTAAATCTAGATGAGCTCCCAGGGGGTAAATGGGCTCCATCCTGCAAGGTCCATGGCTCAAGGGATGAGGACAGACAGAACTCACAAAAACTGAGCCACACAAAGCTTTCAGAGGAGCACGGCTTCTTCGTTTGCATCCATGTCTGACTTGGGATGGTGTCCTTCTGCCACTGAGTCCTTCAAACCAGGCACAGGGTGTGCCCCAGGGCACCGTCCCTTCCTGATTCAGACCCAATCCTCCTGCTCAGTCTCTTGGCATTCACGTAAAGCCCAAACCCCCAAGCTCAGGTTGAACACTGCCTTTGAGCTGCTTCACACTCAGTCATGATCCTAGAAGACATCACTGACACTTCACCCTAATTGCAGTCAGTCTGTCCCCATCTTTGCAATGAAACAGAGTCAGTATCGATGGTCAGACAACAGACCTGGGATGCCTTGGTCATCCAGGGCCCAGGGAGGGTCAGAATTTGTTGTGGATAGGAAAAGCCTTACAGAATGAAGGCCTTGTTTCCCTTGTAAAACTCTTGCTCACTCCTGCTACTTCGGCTAATCAGAAAGCATTCTGGGAGTAACTCAGC
Organism: Acanthornis magna; assembly: GCA_036785705.1. Taxonomy (NCBI): domain Eukaryota; kingdom Metazoa; phylum Chordata; class Aves; order Passeriformes; family Acanthizidae; genus Acanthornis; species Acanthornis magna. The sequence continues at coordinate 1,437,864 of JAWUZG010000097.1, forward strand.
TAAACTAGAGGTGACAAACAAGTTACATAATTGTAAAACAATTATTGAAACCAATGAGTGCTCACACTGCGGTGCTGGTGATTGGTTATACCTGATGCCTGTTTTATGGTGGTTGGTTTAACACGTTTGTTGTACCTCACAAGAATGTAAACTCATAATAAGTTAACACTTTAAAAACCGTGGACTTTCACAATAAAGCACTTCGGCCACACGAATGCTAAAGGGAATTGCTGTCACTCATCCTTTATAACGAGACCCCGTCACAACACAATAATTCCCTCACTGCAGGGTCTAATTCTTACCTACACAATGTAGAGATTCATTTGCTGCTTCTTCAGGTCCTTCAAGTGAAGGGGAGGGGGGACAGGAGCCCAGAAAAGACAGCTTCATTCACACCTTTTGGCTCTGGCCACTGCTGTTTTACCTGAAGTGAGCACCTGGGCAGAGCCTGGGTCACACTCCCATCCATCTTCTCACCACCAGAGCAAGAAGGGAATCGTCCCTTGTAAATAAGCTGGTGCAGCTCCTTGCATTTTGTCCTGCTCACACCAGACCCAGCAACCAACACACACTGCACAGTTTCCTAAGAGAGCAGAGAGTTTACACCAAACCGGCAAGGTTTGGACACTGCCTGGGGCCAAAGAGAAGGAAGCACTCAGGATGATGTCACAAACAGGTACAGAGGGAGCCTTGTTCTGGGGCTGTCCGTGGGAAACAGGGTCCCTCGAGCCCCGACCCACCACTGCACCCATCCTGATCTCCCCTCCCCTCACCTGCTTTTCCACGCAGCTCCATGACAGCAATTTCCAGCAATCCTTCAATATAGCAGTGCCATCTTCAGGCACAAAGCCTGCCCAGCACTGCTCGGGGAAGGGACAGGTGTTCCGCAGGGAGGGCTCGGTCCCCAGGCTACCAGCGCTTGACTGCAGCTTGCCCTCACTTTCCAGGTGATCCCAGCCTTGGGAACTGCAAATGCGAGATCTGTGTGAGCTTTTTCAGCCTCGTGACAAGTCTCCCTCCCAATGCTAAGAGCGCTGACTTTTTATCCCAAGTGGAACCAGAGCAGACATCACTGGTCCATCACAGGTCCATCAGGCTCTGGCCACGGCTTCACTTAGAGCCATCTTCCAAAATACAAATTACCAGGTAAAACAATCCCAGGTGAAGAGTAACTCCTTGGTAGCAAGTACAAGACTTCTGAGAGCTGAAACCTTCCAGCATAGATATTTTGTCCTAATTCATGTTCTCCCACAAGAGCCTTTTTCTTTCTTTCTTTTTTTCCTTTTTTCTTTTTTTCATTTTTTTCCTTTTTTTCCTTTTTCCCCTTTTTTTCTGTTTTTTCTTTTTATTTTTTAATTTTCTTTTTTTTTCTTTTTTTCTTTCTTTTTTGCTTTTTCTTTTCCATTCTGCAACCCACCTGTCTGAGCAGCATCCAGACCCAGACACAGCCTCTGGCTCTCCTCCAGGGCAGATGGGTCCTCTCCTGAGCTGTCTGCATAAGGACCTGTGCCCCTAAAGGGTACCAAGATGCTCACTGGTCTTGGACCCATAATTTTGCAGAAAAAGAGCTATTTACACTAATGCTGTAAGCAAGGGCCTCATTTCATTGGGATCATCAGGAACTCTGATTCCATGATCCAAAGGCTGCAGTCTTAGTAGGATGTCACCCTCTACACCTGGCCATGCAGGAGCTGCATTAACACCTGCTAACACAATGCAGAATGTTTCAGTCCCTATGGCACTGCCACAGTGGGTCCATTCACAGAGCCCCACCCTGCAGTTCCACGTACCTACAAAATCCCAGTGCTTCCCTTGATAACAGCACCTCCAGCTGCCACCCCTGCCTGCCCTACAGAGCTTTGGGAGAGACCCTGTGTGCCTGGGGCATGGTGCTCCAGCCTTTTGGAATGCTCTCTGTGCATGGGATTGATGATCCCATCTGTGTATGAGGACAGGTTAAAATGCTCCTGTGGCTCCCCCCGGCATCCCAGCGAGGGCTGTGGGCTTGTCAGGTGCCCAGGCTGTGCTGAGCTGCCCTGCCCTGGCACTGCCATCCCAGAGTCATGGAACAGCTGGCACAGAACCCAGGGAACCTCGTCATGGGATGGTCTCAGCACACCTGAAATGTCTGCATAGTCCTGAACCTCAAACATGGGAGAGCATTAACAGCTTCCCCGTTATGAACAGGGGATTCTGGCACCTTGCAGGGAGAAAGACCTTTCCTTTCCAGCCATCCTTCCTCTTCCCTGACAGCAGATGTTACACACAAACATCCTTGCAGCAAATTGGCAATGATTTCCCCTGAGCAGTCTGGAAAAGGAAAAGAATCCTTAAACCGGTAAGAGCTACAATTTGTCACCACTCAGCCCAGTTGGGGACAATTTCCCGTCAGTGGCACTCCAGCCTTTGGACAGCAAGGCAGAGCAGACCTCCCCCCTGGACGAGGAGAGCTGGGAGGCTGCAGGGCTCTGCACAGGAGCTCCTGGCATCGCCTGGTTTGGCCATCAGCGCTGCTTATCTTGGGGCCTGAATTAATTAAGCCCTGAAATGCACCGAGGGTGGGATGAAATGGTGACTTACAGCTCTCAGCTAGCTTTCCTGGGTCCTGTGCCAGCTTCTCCAGGAGTCTGGGCTGGCAGTGCCAGGGTAAAGCAGCGCAGAAGCTACTGCAATTCAAAGTGGCTGTAAAGAGCTGGAAAGAAAATACAGAAAGAGAGAAGAGCAAGCTCGGGTTGGTCTGGCCATGGCACTTTCATGATCTCTTTTAGCAGCAGAGGAATTGGCATAGAGGACCCCACCAGTGTGCAACCAAATTTGCTTTGTGGCAGGATGATCCACATGAAATATTGAAAATATGCATAGTGGGAAAGTGTTTGCTTGTGTTGGACAGTGCAGTGCCTCTGTGCTGGGGGATGAGAAGCTGGTTCAATTCCTTTTGTTTCTGTACCAAAGCAGTTCTCCCCACAACTCGACCAAGGAAGCCTCAGCATCTCTTACCAGTGTGGTGAATCCTCAGAGGTGGCAGCCCCTACCAAGGATCCAGGAAGAATTTCAGCCATTTGAATATATTTGTCTGCCAGGGCTAGGTCACCCCAAGACACCATTGGTCATTCACACAAAATATGGGGAAAAAACCAGGCCAAACCTGCAGACATGCAGCAAGAAGCCCATTTCTCTAAGTCATGCACATCCCCAGGCTGAGGTCTAGGTATTGCTTTTTGGTTAAAAAGAGGAATGGCTCAAAGACAAGTAAAGGACTGTGTTTGATAAAGAACATCCCAGGATTTGGGTGGTGGCTGCTAATCCTGGCAGCACCACATTCACGTGAGGTGTGTAGGGGACTCAGGAACAGAGGTTTCAGAGCTGTCCTCAGATTGAAACAAGTGAATGGAGGATGAGTTACGCCAGGCTCACCCTCAGATCCAGGTCCCTCAGAGAATCTGTGGTTGTAAGTTTTTTAGGGTTTGATGGTGTTAGAAACCTTTCTTTAGTAGCATTACATGTTAACTTGTAAATCAAACAACATATATTCAATGAGAGTCCATCTGGTTCAATAGAAATAGATCTTTATTAATAACATGCACATCATACATATATTTAAAATACATATACATTTTTTCTACTATTCACTTTAGAAAACAATTTCATAAAAACCTTCAATCATGTCCAAGGTAATTTTAAACATTAAAAAGCCATTCTTTTTTTTGTTTGTTTGTTTGTTTTGTTACAGAACCGGTAGGTATTATTCCAATTACTTGGTGTATAATCACCCTGTATTTAACATAATGCAGTCTCATGCATTTCAATAGAAATAGGTGTTCCTTTCTCTGCTCTGTTAATCATATCAAATATATGATGATATACTTGACAACACCTGCCACAGTTGTTATATACAGCTGTGATTCCTTTCTGGGAGTGCTCTACAGGTGGCATTTAAAAGCTGGAGATAACTTTTTTTACAACTTTCTGAGTTCCTGCAGGGGGCTCCCGGTGCTGCAGGTGACCCAGAGCCCAGCTACGGCAGAAACCAGAAAAACAGAATTTCATGAACGCCAGAGAGGAAAGCAATCTGAAAAAAGGAAAGAGGGAATTGGCAAATCCCCTCTGAGGTCAGGGTTGGGTTTCCCAAGGTCCTGCCAAGTACCAAATCAGACCTGTAGAGAGTGCACAGAGATACCAGCGATAGACGGTTTGCGGATTTACAGAACATGTACAAAGGCTCATATGAGGATGGGACTTTAAGGCACAATAGTCCATATACTCAACACATTCATTGGAAAACAGAAATTCAATTTACAGTGCAATATAGATGTACTCAAGAGCTCAAGCAGCAGCTCGATGGTCACCGTCACCGATAACGAGGCGATTGAGGGGAATCTCTGCGATGGGCGGCAGCCCCAGCCCTGCACAAGCTCATGCACATGCTGAGCATCAAGCACACGAGGAGCCCCTTGGGCTGCAGCAGCAGGCTCTGTGCGAGGAAATTGGCTGATAACTGAAGCATTTACAGGATCAGGGCCCTAATGTCACAGAATCATGGAATCATGGAATGGTTTGAGTTGGAAGGGACCTTAAAGACCGTGTGGTTCCAGCCCCCCTGCCATGGGTGGGGACACCTTCACTAGACCAGGTGGCTCAAGCTCAGTGTTGGGGCTCTGTACCAGGTTGCACCAGACCCACACCGTGGCCCCACAAAGCCACCCCCAGCACCTTCCAGCAGCATGCCCAGCCAGAAAAACAGCACAAAAATCTCAACTCATAGAAACACTGACTACAGCCAAGTGCACTGCTGCTCCCATTCCAGAAAATGAATAGTCCTAAGCCAGTCCTTTCCAAAATGATCAGCTCTCCTCCCCAAGACTGTCCTGGTTACCCAGCTCATCTATATTCTCTCTGGTGAATATTCTATCTCCAAGGCAACTGAGTCAAAGGGAAGGAAGGACTTTCTTTACATCCAGTGCAAACATAGCCCATATGTAGGAGTTCTTAATGCAGTCATAATAGAACATATATATATATATATAAAAATCTATCTCACTGAAAGTTGACCACCTACAGACAGATTCTCACATCAGAAGCCAGAAGAGCTGAACTGTAGCTACAAACCCAAAAAAGAAAAATCACTGTATGTAGCCATATTAAAATGCTGGTACCCAGTAACTTGGCAACTAAATGTTAAAATCAATATATCATTCAAAAGGTGTTAAATTAAATATTTTGGGAGTCACTTGCAATGTTATTGCACACTTGAACTTCTTTATCACCCCATAAAATATTTTTAAGCACTCGAGTCAAATGTTTCAGACCCACTTTTCGGCAGCACCTATGACTGGGCAAAGCAGAAAACAGTAAAAACTGAAACAGACTTAAAGCCTTTAGAATTGTGAATCTTTGATTCAATTCCATATCAAAAAGTCTACCATAAAAAAACCAAAACAGACAATGTGTTTTGTTCAAAAAAAACAAAACACGAGAAAAATATGAGTAAATTATCATCCTCTTTCCTAGGTAGCCCAAGGAGCTTTGTGACCTGATGCAGATTTTTGTCTATTATATCTGTTCAGTTATCACAATGCCTTAACAGAGAAGCTTTCAATAGGCAAGAAAGTATCTGCCTCTTTCAGCAGGCAAGGAACCTCTTCAAAGGTGAATCTGACAGGGCCAATGTCTTTTTTCAGGTGAGGTTAAAGACTTTGATCCCACTGAGCTTCTCTCATTTCATTGAAACGTTTCTAATTTTAGGTTAAAAGTTTTGTTTATTCAAACCAGAGCCATCCTATGAATATAAAAAAGCCAGCGAGAGAAAAGAAGCATTTTAACATTTCATGTACATGCTAGATCATTATTAAGTCTGGTGAAAATGGACATGGAGAGGAAAAAAATGCATGAATCAGATCTTTTCAGAGTGGAAAATTACATGGTTTGAAAAATCAAAAGACAGGAGCAATTTTCCTTTGCCATTCCCCAGCCCTGGGGTGGCCCCAGGCGTTCCCGGTGCCACAGAGGCCAGGGAGCTCCTGGGGGACAATGGCACCTCTCAAACAGCAGATGGGTTTCTCTGCCAGCTCTTACTGGTGCTACTGGGGCTGTCCTGCACACCTGATCAGCAGCCTGGCCTCTCCCAGCCCCTGCTGAGGTTGGGCATGGCCCCTTTCCACTGGAGATTTCTCAAACCATATTGAAATCATTTCTCAAGTCATGCAATTTGGTCAGCTTCATGATTTTGGGCTGGTGAGAGCCCAGGGGCAGCAAGAATCAAACCACACACAGCCAGGCAGCTCTGAGGCTGAACTGCACTGACTGAGGATTGAAAGACACCCTTTTGTAAGAGATAAGTAAATGTGACTTTTCTCAAAGCAAAACCAAAAACCTGAACATTCATCATGACTAACAGCACCTCCCAAACAGCACTGCCCCCTGTTTTTTCAGCCTTCCCACAGTATCTGAGATGTTTATATTCTCCAGTTTGCAGGTTATCCTTGTTTTGAATTACCCTGCTAAATTTTTCTTTTAAATTTAAAAAAAAATCTGGATTTTACTGCTGCCTTCTCTCTCCTAAACCTGTGCTGACTTCTAACTACTGATACCAGAGTTAACTTCGTTCTTCACACCTTTTTGCTTTTGCCTTTCTGCCTTTTCTCCAGCACTAACACATGCCTGGGAGCTGTGACTGTATGTGCGACACACAGGACCAGGATGCTCTGAGCAGGGTGACAGGAGGAATCTGACACAAAAAGCACATCCCTGGCAAGCCATGGTATTTGTTCACACTATATAATGCTTCAGAAATAGCATCAGCCACATCTGCAAGAGCAAAGCCTTTCAAAATTTAAAAAAAATTATGCTCTTACATATATTTATATATCTCTGCCTCCAGCTGAGTGTGCGCTATTATTTACTTTGCTTTAAAGCTTTAAAGTGGTGATAGCCAGCGAGGCAAAGCCATTTTCTTTGCTGAAAGCCAACAGACCTGTAGGACTTTGACAGGCTTTGAATCGTATATTTGTTGTGTATTTGTTCAGCAGTTCTGGGATGCAGGTCACCCGTGGGGGAACTGTGAGGGTATCACTGATGGCTAATTTACAGGCTCGTTAATCACATTCCCCCGGATTATAGTGCAATCTTTGCTTTTGACCCCATTGCTGGAGCATCATCTTTCCCCTAACGTTACTCTTTGGTATTTTCATGACGTAGCTTTGGCAGCTATGAAACTTTCCGCTTGTAGTCATTCCGTTTGCTGAGCATCCCACATGCCATAGCTTGTGAAATATATATATTTACATCTTCTAAAGTTAATTCCCAGACTGAAATTAGACATTTCGCTTAACCTGAAACGTTATTACTAATGCTGAGCAGTTTCATCAGGAGAACCTCTGAGGTCTTACCAGCATCTGTCAGATACATTCATTCTCTATCTATGAGAGTTATCATTGTTTTTCTGCCTTTTATAGTCCACATAAAAAGAAATTGCTGTCTATTCCCTAGCGCCAGTGTGAACCTCGGGCCAAACAGCAAATTAGCATGCAAAGAAGTATCAGGGAAACAGCTAGGGAAAGAGGCAAATGAAATTAAGGGAACACCGATGATGGGCTGAAGAAACAATCTTTCCTGTGAGTCATTCTGGTTCATATTAAAATAGCAAAGTAGATACCAGCTAAGAGATAATATAAGTAAAAGGTGAATGCAATTATTTTTTCAAAAAACCAACCCACAAACCCTTGCAAATCTCAGTATAGAGTGTCTGAAAGTAGCAAGCGAGTTCAGTCTCTGAAAATCCTAAGCTAAAGATTGATTCCTTTGGCACTGACTCCTCCATGGTCAAAGCAATTCTCAGAGAAACTTTCTGTCTGTCCCTTTACAGCCAATAACTCGTGTTTTACTCCTCACTGTTAGACTACTCCACTGCTTCGGGGGCGTGATTTAACTGCAAAAGTGATTTGGAGCATCTGCATCTACACACAGGTGACTCAGGTGCAGCTTTGCTTCTACAAACCGCGTTGCACGCAGTCTCTGCAGGTCAAGGACCTCCACCCTGCGCCTCTCTGTGTGTACAGCAAGCTGCTTCACACCAGGGTCAGCAGCGGCGGCTGCAGAGCGTTTTCCAAAGCACCTTCTGCTCAGCTCCCGGCGCCTCCGCCTCCCATCGCAAACACGTCTGCAACGAGCGCCTCACCTCAGCACCTCAACAAGCAGTTCAAGCATTCAGAAACAAACATCAGTGGGTCTAACAGCTACTTTAATTCATTTTATAAATAAGCAACTGAGAATTTTGCTCCAAGTGGCTGCCCGTGTAGCCCATCCCGTAAACGGCGTTCTCTGCAGAGTAAGGCACGATGCGATACGAGTGCAGCTCTTCATAATAGAGCGACTGGGAACAGCACTCCTGCACCATAAACTTCAGCCGTTTTCGTGCGTCAGAGTAGGCAGTCCTATAGCACGGAGCCTCCTTAAAGTATTCATAGCTCTCCCTCTCTGTCTCTAGGTGAATCTTCCTCAACAGATTGTTAATTAATACAGACCTACGGAGATAGGCTTCGGGGTCGTCCAGGAAGCGGAGTTTCTGGAGAGATAGTTTTAGGATACAAGTCCGGTCCTCTGGTAGTATCAGGTGCTGGGGAGTAAATGGATGGATCTTTAGCATCAAGGAATGAAACTGAGGGGAGGGCAGGGTGTGGAGCAAGGGCGATACTCACTTTTGGACAATACTCATGGTAATCTTGATGTAAATGTTCCTCTTCTGCATATTTTCTCTTAAAGTAAGCTACTTTCGACGTCGTTAATGTCTTTGGTAGGCCCTGATCAGATCAGCTCTGCACAAAAGAAGAGGAAAAAGAAGGTCAGTGATGCTTGCTACCGTGGTGGCTGTAACAGCACAGTCTGGGGTGTGCAGGGAAAGGAGGGATCCAGAGGGGGAGTGCAGCCAGGACTTGGCCTGCAGCCCTCAACCCACTGGAAAAACAGTTGAGAGGCTGGAAAATGTGAAGGAGTCTCTGAAACACCCACTCTGAGGCTGCCAGCACAGCAAGCCCCTCTCCAGAGTGACCACCACAGCCCTGGGCACAGGCAGGGTGTCCTGGCCCTACAGCTGACTGGGGTGTCCTGGTCCTACAGCTGACCGGGGTGTCCTGGTCCTACAACTGACCAGGGTGTCCTGGCCCTACAGCTGACTGGGGTGTCCTGGTCCTACAGCTGACCGGGGTGTCCTGGCCCTACAGCTGACCGGGGTGTCCTGGTCCTACAGATGACCAGGGTGTCCTGGTCCTACAGCTGACCGGGGTGTCCTGGTCCTACAGCTGACTGGGGTGTCCTGGTCCTACAGCTGACCGGGGTGTCCTGGCCCTACAGCTGACCGGGGTGTCCTGGCCAGCCCCAGCCCCACAGAGCAGGCAGGAGATGCCCAAGACAGGAAGATCATCCTGCACTGCAGGACGGACCCGTTTGGGGCCATCTGGGTGCAGAGCAGGGCTCCCTGTGCCCCACTGTGGGGTGTGTGGGCCGAGGGTTGGGTTTTGATTTCCACATGTCATGCACAGAGCTCCGTGGCTTCCCTGGAAACCAAAGCAGAGTGCATTCACTAGATGGTGGTGTTGTCTCAGAGAAGCAGGAGAGCCCCGGTTCAGTGGGAGGGTGATGGAGCTGGTTTGTTCTCCGGGTAGCTTCAGCTTTTCAGGGCATAGAGGATGGAGGCTCAACATTTGGTTAAGAGAAGGAATTACTGGACTTTCGTCCTGTGACAAGAGCCCAAACCTTCCCTATTTTAAGAAATTTTAAATGCACTTTAAAAAAAAAAAAAAAAAAAACCAAAACCTTTATTATACTCATGTCTAAAGGCAATTCAGGGAAAGAAAGCATCCAGAGCCACATCACAGAATAACTCAAAGTCAGATCCTATGGGAAATATTTTCTTCCCCGAATTGGGATCTCCTTATGATACGCACACAACCATTCCAAGGACTGACAGAATCTCTTCTCCACTGGCACGAGGAAGAAGCAATCAGCTTTCCCTTCCTTCTTCTATGTCAAAAACCCACAAGAAGGGGCTGAAGGAGAAATCCCCACAACAAGAGGATTCTTGTGTTTTCCCACTGAATTTCAAGTCTGTGAGGATGGACGGTTCTTGTAAAGGGTGCTACAGATCTGTGCAGAAAACTATCTGGTGGATTAACACCCCTTTTGGAGTTGAGACCCCTCTGGGACCCATCAGGACATGGATTGCAGAGAAGAGCAGCATTTTCCTGGGAGAGAGACTAGTGTTCTTGCAGTGGGACACCACCACCAAGGCTGTCAAGGACCACTGCTGTGCTCTAGTCACCCTGGACCGTCACACAAACCATGGATGCTCCTGGCAGGCACCTCAGCTCTCAAGGGCAGACTGTGGTCTTCACCACTCTATAGGCATTGAGTAGCTGCGAACACTGGTTTAAATTCATATGCAGCAACCTTCTCTGCTCACAGGTTTTATTCCATTATTTGAGCTACACCAGAGCCTGGATAGCCTGGATATTTAATTACTCTGATATCATGTTCTCCTAGGTGGAAACCCCACTACTCTGTTATCTGAGCACAACAACAAATGCATTTATCTCCCAGTGCCGTGGGATGGCAGAACATTACAGTTTTCCTCACACTACTCTGAGGAAGACAAAGGTACAGACAGATGAAGTGACAGTCCCATAGCCACCCAGGCTGTCAGGGCTGGGAAAGGAGCCAAACCCAGCACACAGGTAGATCCTTTCCCTCAAACCAAGCCTCTAAATGCTAAACACACTCCCTGTAGTTTTCAGGGAAAAGGCTAGAAGCACAACCCTATCACTGCCTGTGTGCAGTGGATCAGAAATCAGCCTGAGTGCAGGGGCAGCACAGACAACCACAGCATGCAGAGCATCTCGGCTCAGTTCTGCAGCTCCACCAGCTCCATGCAAAACTCCTGTGCTGCTCCAGACCACAGGAATTCCACTCCCTGTCTCAGAGATGGAGGGTGACAGTGTGAAATTCAGTATCCCTGAGCACAGGTGGTCCTGGAGACATCAGGGAGCCAGGACAAGGGAAGGAGCATGGGCAGCCTGTGGCTGGCAGGGAAGGAGAGCTGTGTTTTTGCACATGCCGCGAGCTGGGGGCTGGTGCTGGCTGGCAGGAGCAGACGGAAAAATTGTATTTTGCTGAGGGACACATATGACCATCCTGGCGGTGGGTTCATTGAGCTGGCACCCCCTTTCTAGGGTTATGTTCAACACCAGCCTGGGACATACCCTTGGTTGGCTGTATTTAATTCCTAAAGACCTTGCATCAGCTAAAGCAGCAAAGTTGTCACAACACCCTCACCCCAATGCCCCTAACTTAGTTTAGGAGCAAGGAAGGGAAACAGCAACCAAGCAAACACCAAGAGCATCTCTAGGCTGTAAGTTTGGCTTTAAATGTGTTCCCACTTTTAAATGAAAGACTACACTGTAGGAGCAAAGTAGCCCCAAGCTGCTCAGCACACACCATCTGTTAGCAAATCCCAGCAGCTCCAAATCTGCAGAGCTTGGAGCACCCACTTCCCCAGCTCAGCAGCTCCCACGGGCTGTCACAGGTGGTTCATCTCTCTGGGAGGGAAGGGGTGCTGCCTGCGCACCTGCAGCTACAGGGTGAGAGAGTGAGCTGAAGGCACACAAATCTCATCCCAGAGCTGCTCAAGAGAAGATCAGGGTCTGCCCTCTGCTCAGTGCCATCCCACCACCACCCATTCCATGGCTGTCGGCTGCTGGTGATGCCCACATGTCTGTGTGCAGGCACAGGGGAACGAGAGCACCAACTGTGACCTTGCACCATGTCCTCAACACCAGCACCCATGCTCACACCCTCGAGGGGCTCCTCTCCCTGCAGGAGGCTCGCAAGGACCAAGCCTTTCTCTAGCACTTATTGGAAGTCAGCCCTCGATGGCTCTGTGCGTGCCTGGGAGCTGCTTGGCTGGGGTTACAGCCATCCAAGGCTGTAGTAATGCCGCAGTGAATCAGACCCTTAGTGTTTTGTTTAAATATAAACATATTGAATCAGTGCTTTTTGTGTAGAAGGCTATTCTCGCGAGCCAAGTGTTTTGACAGCTCCAGCAAGGTGCTATGAGTCACTGCCTCTGCCTCACTCAAACTCGGAGACAGATACATCTTAATCACATTACGTTTTTTTCAGCGCTACACCACAAGTCAAGGCACGGGGCCAAATCTCCCCACGGGGACCAACCAGCGCAGGGCTGAGTCCTGAGCCTGAGGTTTGTCCTTCCAGGCTGGATGAGCGCCGGGAAAGCGCATTGAGCATCCCGGCAGCGCTCAGCCGCAAGCCCTGCGCTGCTCCCCAAGGACTCGGCGCAATTTGCAGCGGGCGGTGCTGCGGGGGCTCGGCAGCCCCAGGGCGGTGCTGCCGCTGCTCTGCCCGCTGTTTACACCCTGCGGCTGCGAGCCTGCTCGGAATGCACAGCGCATCGGGGCACGGCGGCTGGAGCTGCCATTAGCGCTAATGGAAGTTTGGGATATAAATCCCACGCGCGGCAGTGAGGGAATAGACGCCTCTGTCTCAGGCTTGGAGCTCTCAGACGCAGCCTCGCAAGGGCTTTAATTGTACTTTCCAAAGAGCAAAATGTGTCCGTTCCTGTTTATTTCTCCAGGAATAATTATGGCGCTCTGTGGTGTGCTACTCACAGAGTTATTAGGCATGTTTGAACAGAGGGCTGTCTTATCTAAATTGGATTGGAAATAGATTTATATCATGGCAACTTCCCATTTGAACTGCAAATTGCAACAAAGTCACTTCACCTGCGCTCCTGCATCGCCCCAGTGACAGCAGCCCCTCTTCAGCATGAATTAATGCCGGGCGATTTCCACAGGGCTGCAGCCTAGCCGAGACAGGAGCTAACACTGAGTTTAACAAATGATTGAACAGACAGGAAAAAAAACACCTGAGCCTGTGCTTTTGCATCTCAGGCAGCAGAGAGGGATCTGCAAGCCCCGGCCCTGCACAGCAGCCCTGTCCCTGAACTTGTACGTGAGCCCTTGGGAGCGACCCCACACCTGCGCCTGCACCTCCCCTACCTTTGCTCGGCAAGAAAATCCCTCCCTGCCTGCTCAGTGCTGCAGTGAAAGGGCTTGTCCGAGTCGGTGCTGTTTGGCTGCTGATGCGGACATCTGCAGGGGGTGAGCACAGAGCCGGCTGGCCGAGCCAGCCCCGCCGCTGCGCACGGAGCCGGCGACTCAAATGTGCCGCTGCCCTGCGGGGCTCCTATCGCAGCGTAAAGGACAGCGATCGATACGCGACCTGAAGCTGGCTGAGACGGACACCATCGCTGAGCATCTCTTGCGTGCTCAAACACAAAACCTGAGGCTTCTGAGCGCACAGAATTTGGCCTTTATTATCAGCGGGAGACGTGACTTTGACATGGCAGGACGTATCATCATGTCCTTGCGATTGCTGTCAAACTGCGGTGATAAACTCCCCCGTCTCTGACCTTCCGGGCGCTCGTAATTAGGGGGTGCTCAGCTGAAACCTGCCTCTAGTTTCACATGCTCTGCTGCTGCTTTTCTCCTCTTCTAGGGCAGCACAAGCAGCTGGTCCCACTGTGGGATTCCCAGCTGATAATGCAAAGCTACCAGAGCACAGGCGGATGAACATGTGGATCGAAAACACATGCCAGCCCCATGATTTCACACGGCTGCCAATCGATTGCAGCCTTTCCAGCGTATCGAGCCTCACCCCTCGCCCAAGCAGAGCAAGCCCCCTTTTATTGACTCACGGGAAGGTGGGGACCCCCAGCCGTACTCTCGTCTGCTGGCTGTGCACTTTAAAACCGCCTTTTAGTTTGCTGATTGCTCTGCAGAGCTCCCTAATTGCAGATCCTCCCTGGGCACACATGTGTACAAGGCACGAGCATCTGAATAGCTCTCCTGAGGGCATGAAGGCATGAGACTTAATGGCTGAGTGACTATTCCCGTCTCTCTCCTTGTAGTCGCACTGCTCTCATCAATAGAATAAAATAATAATTCCAGGTTCGCCCCCTCTCGACATTGATCCCAGTAAATTCCCTCACTCGGCCCAACCAGCTGAAGTTTGCAAACTTGTTAGTTACCTGAGGATGCGGAGTCAGTCTGCAAAGGGTCTTTCTGGGATAATCTCAGCAGTTCTGGTAAGATTTCCCCCTCGCACGGGCTCAGCGAGCATTTCTGGCAGCACGGCACTGCTGAACGGTCACCTGCCGTGGTGGATCAGGGAGAAACACACATGGCTCAGGTGGCAAAATCAGGACAAACACGGCAAGCAGCTGCACCACAAGAGGAGAAAGTGCTATTTCAGCATCCCCACGGGGCTTAGTAACAGGGATGAATAAGAGTCTTGATGTTACACCCAATTCTCTAACTTTGACCTTGCTTCCTGGAATCCCTTTCACACATCAGGGAAGTAGAACAAAACATTAAGAAAAAAACATTTCAGTCTGTCAGTGGTATTGCTATAATCCTCCCAGAGAAAATGCTGCAAAAAGACAGCTTGCTCCTCTAAACATCCAGACGTTTCTGGAGCTAGAACATTAATTCTGCCCCAACCACCTCTTAAAATGGCACATTATTTTCTCCATTAATTCTTGTCAACCTCAGAGGAAAGCTAAAGGGCTACTATTAAAACCGTGCCATTATTTTGAGTAGCAGCATTAATTTCCTATCATACACACTCACACTGCCTGCAGAGCAGTACAGATCTGGGGAAAGTCAGATTCCCATTTCTCTTTAGCAGGGTGCACGTTTCAGAGTTTGCCTGGCATACAGTACAGTTTCCAAGCTGATGCCTTGCCTTCTGGGTGAAGTATTTGGCATGCTGTAGTAAGAATATCTCCCACTCTCAGGGGGAAAAACGATCACAGATATATCCGTATACCCTAAACTCTGCACTTTTACCCGTGTGTGCCAGAGACACTCACACTTTTTGAGAACATGAATAAAATTAGACATGTCTAAATCCTGCAAGAGAGAAAGGAAAAGCTTTTATGAGTGAGTACTCGTGCCTCGCAGCTATAAGACAACTATATTTAGACAGTTGTGTCATCCCAGAGGATGACAGCATTAACAGGCAATGGAAAGAGGAGCTATGGTTACTTTTCAGAGTTCAGGTCTGATCATAAAAAGAGGACTCTGATCGAAATGACCTTTCGAAGAGTCCGGCAGAGCAGCAGCACCTCTGCCCCTGGCACTGCGGGACACGCGGAGCCTCCCTCTCAGCTCTTCCCTCTCCCACGCTGCAGCAGAGCCACGAGAGCTCCCAAACAAACACAAAACTTACTCCACGCCAGCAGCCACCTGCTAAACCCCTTGGAGCAGATCCCACCAGCAAAGCCCCACACCACCTCGCTGCCACGGACAGCCCCACAGCTCGCTGTCCCCGGCCACCGCCGGCTCCGTGGCACTCACCCAGCGAGCCCCGGCTCCAGAGGGAGGGCTGCTCCGTCCTTCCCTCGCTGCTCCTGGAGGAGGTGGCGGCGGTGCTGCTGGCGGTGGTGGCGGTGGTGGTGGCGGTGGTGGCAGCTCCTGCGGGTCCCTGCAGCCACTGAGGAGCGCATCACCTCCCGGCCGCAGCCCGCGGAGGTGGGTGCCCAGATGTTCCCCGCGCGGATTGGTCCAGCGGGAGCAGATGTTGCCCGGTTGCTAGGAGCGTTGCTAGGAGCGCTGCTAGGAGACGGTGACGCTCTCTCCATCACTGGCGCGACTCATGGCCGCGGGGAGGGAGAGAGGGAGGGAGGGAAGGAGGGAGAGAGGGAGGAGGAAGAGGGGAGGAGGGAGGAGGAGGTCCCGCCGCCGGGATGCTCCGCGCCGTGCCGGGCTGCGGGTGAGCCGCAGGATGGAGCAGGTGCCGCGGCTCGGAGCTGGACAGGCGGTGAGGAGCTGCCTGGGGCTGGCGGCAGAGGATGGGGGTGTGAAACGCCAGAACTGGGAGGGGGAACCATAAAACCTCCCGTCAGGGTGGGCTGAAGGATGCGCGGAGCTGGCCGGCAGCTGCGGAGGTGCCGAGGGCTCCTTGAGGCACTGAGAGAGGGTGAGAGCTCTGCTCGCTTCAGGGCAAAATTGGGACAAACACAACACAGTGCCTGGAAGGGCTGGAGGGAGAGGAGTTCAATTTGCTCCTGCCGGCAGAGAGCTGAGCTCTTCTGCTCTCTCGCTGGGTCATGTTCCTGTTCCCTCCTGACTTATGCTGCTCCCTTCTTTCTCCGTGCCCACCATCAGATCCTGGCACACTGTTTTTCCCGGGGATGTTGCACCGTGGTGCCCTGGGTCTCACCCTGGCACTTACACCTGTGATCCCAAAGAGGCACCGCAGCACTCTGCAATCCCATGGGCAGAAAGGGGATTGCTGGAGGAGAAAAAGCTGCACAGCAAAACAACACAAACCTCCTCCCAAATAAGAGAGCAGGCCACTGTGGGGTGGGACAACTCCTGCATCTCAGCCAGACAGAAGGATTTTACTGCTCAGCAGTCTCTTTAGGGCAGTAGGTGGGATATCATGCTGAGCCTACCTTCATAACTGAGGGTCCAGCCAGAAAGGCCCAGAAAAAGTTTAAAAGGAGTCAGTAAAATCTTACCTGTAAAATAAATGTACAGAAACAGGGGAAATACATTTCTTTGAAAGCATCTGTACGTACATACTGGCAGATAAGAAGGTTAAAAAAAAACACAAACCCAAAGTATTAAAAAAAAAAAACCACACCAGCTATGTGTAGGGACCTTCCCTGCAAGACGTGGGTCACTCCCAGGATGAAAAGGAGTTGTACAAGATGAGTTTTCTGTACTACCAGATTGGTGCCAATGGCTGCACTGAAGTTACTGGTGCAACACTGGCTTAGATCAGCCCCAACACCAACCCTGGGCTTTGATCAGGACTTTTCCCCAAGAAGAAACCTCTTTAGACAATGAATTTTCTTCTGCACCTGCCAGCTGTGTCCATTTCCTCACAACTACCACGGATGACACTGCTGTTCATGCTCATGTCATGGCCTCCCCATCCAGGCAGTCACTTAGCCCAGCCCACAGAATGTCAGAATGGTTTGGGTTGGAAGGGACCTTAAAGATCATCTTGTTCCAAATCCCTGCCATGGGCAGGGACACTTCCCACTATACAGTGTTTCTCAAAGTCCCATCCACCCTGACCTTGAACACTTCCAAAACAACTCCTGCCATCTCCCATCCTGCAACTAAAGGTGACTCAAAGGCTCAGACAGTGCAAAACCAAGGCAAGGTGCTATGGGGAGCATGTTCATTTTGACAGCATTTGAAGCTCCTGGACAATTCCCTGTTCCCCTGTGATCTGTAAGATGTCCAGTGCATATTCTCTCTCGTCATGGCACTGCTGGAAGGACACAGGGAGTTTCCCTCCCTGTGGTTGCTCCATGAAGGCCCTGCAGAGGATTTCGCACTGGACTTTGTCCTCCACCCTCTTAGATGGGGGGAATGGAGTCACACTGCCTTTGGCATTCACCTGGATCGATATCTCACCCAAATTTTAACAAACTGGGTCTTAGCAGGCCTGAGTCTCAGCTAGCACAAGTCACTGCAGCAGCCTCAGAGCAGTCCCTGCCTTGGCTGGGAGCACCTGGCTGCATTTGGTACTCAGTGTGCACAAACATGAGCACACACAGCTCCCCTGGCCCTTGCAGCTTGAGGAAAAATCACTCACAGCCATATACTTACTTCAAATTATCTCTGAAGCTCTTCCTCTTTTATTAAGAAGTCAAGTGAAACTCCAACTAATTTCAAATTTGAATTTTCTAGGACAATAGGAAGGCACTGGAATTTAATTGATTTTGATTACCTGCCTTATTATTATGCTGCCAGTAGCAGTAGTTCAGGTTGGTGTAATTTTAAATTTAGTGTGAGATGAATCTGACATTTCTCTACTGCTGAATAGAGGACTTGAGCGATTCTTCAGCTCTTCACAAAGATGTCGTAATTAATTCAGTAATATCACTTCTGTAAGCAGAGATAGAAAAGGAAGACACAGAAGCACCTACTCCATGCCCAAGAGCTGAATGAACGACAGCATCACTTACTCCAATCTCCATGAAATTCACTGTATTTTTTTTAACATTCAACACAATTTCTACTGCAAAGACACATCTTCCCCTCTCCTCAGCACACAACCAGGACTTATTAGCAGGCAATCATTTACAGCCAGAAGGTCAGCTATGTTTCCTCAGCTGGATCCAAGAAGCATTTCCATCCCCTTATGAGCCCTGAGGAAATTCTTCCACAATCCAAATGTAACTGCTTTTCTTTGCCCACTTTCCAAGGGGGCAGAGAGTGCAGGGAAACAGATTCCCTGCCAGTGTAAACCAGCCCTGCTCTGTTGGCTGAAAGGAACCTCTGTCAGGAAGAACAGAAGATGCTCCATCTCACCCCATCCCATCCCCTTCCTCCTGCCATGGAAGCACGAGAGATCACCTCCCCTCCTTGTCTGAAGAGTTTTCCCCTCTGCCAGGGATGCCTGGTCAGGAATCACTGCCCAGCTGACTCGCACAGTGTTTTAGTGCAGCGGAAATTAAACAGACCCATGAACTGGGACCAAAGTCTCTATTGACAGGGATATTATTTGAGGAGATAAGATTTTAAATGTGTGCTGCACAAGAAAAAAACTGGACAGGCAGACAATAGAAGAGCAGCTTTTCCCTTTTATTTTAGTCTTTTTGAAAGCAGGATTGCCTGACATGTTCAGTGCTATAACAAATAAATATTTTTGAATGGTTTAGAGCAATTGGGAATATAAAACCCCAGAACATTAGCATTTACTTTAACTGTCTCACAGAATTAGAAAAAAAAAAAAATTCAGTTCTTTCATTTCAAAGCAGTTACATCTCCTCAAGTAAAGTGTTAAAGAAAAATGATTTAGATTAATGTGGCCTTTTGAATTCAAGCACCAAACATTCAAAAGATGTGTGTATAAAAGCACCAACCCTCCCAGGCAGCATATACCTACGCAGGTGCTGCATTTCTAAACACAGCATGCAGAAGGTTTTTTCAAAAGATAAAATGTACCCAAAATGTTCAGCATTTGTACCTGAGAAGATTCAGACGTGAGGAGCTGCATCTTGGGCCAGGTTTTACCCTTGGCCTGGCCTGCTCAGCTGCCTCCAGCAGACACAGTCCCTCAAAAGCTTTCCCAGCCATTGGCTTGTCACAGCAAATGAAGATGGGTGGCTCCAGATTCTGGACCCTGTTCATGCCTCCCAATGGTTGGCCAGCCTCAGAGGGACCAGATGCCTTGGGAGGCTGATCCTGCCTCCCTCTAAAATGCAGCTTTTGCATTTCATTATAAAAGACCAGCTCTTTCTCCTTCTGGTCTTCCTGTACTAGAACACTTATTTTTCTCTCTATCTTCCAATTCATTGTGCAGGAAAATTTGCTGATGTTTTAAAATTTTTGTGTTTTTTCTTTTGCTTTTTTACATTTGAAAAAGACTTCAAAAAGCCTTCTGAAAGGAGCCGGGGAAGAGCAGAATGAAAGGAGTTCATTTTCCTATTTATCTGTGCTCTTCACCCACACCACCCTTCCCACCACCCCCAACCAAATTCCACCACATCCCCTTGGACACTCCCAGCTCAACCAGAGACAGCACCAGAGGCAGCACATGCTGGAGCTGTCACGATGAACCAGCTCACCGACCCTTGGCCATCAAACCTACTTCTTTCTGCTTCTCTGCAAATGATCCTCTGCCAGCTGACAAAATTTGTAGAAGCATAACTGTCTTTGAGACAGTTACCCTCCTCTCAAATGTGATTGAAATTGGCCAACCTGTTAAAAAGTGATGGTGGTGGAAGAGAGACTGGCGAGGAGACAGATGGCAGACAGCTCAGCTTTAGCCTCCACTGAGCTGATTGAGAAGTGGGAATGCTTTCACCCTCTCGTGAAAAATGATATCACTCTTTTGCTGAAATTCAAAACTTAGTTTCCTCACATTAAAAATGTGACTTTTCCAACTGGTCAAAATTAGGATGGGAAAAAAAAAAAAAAAAGGATGTCTTGACAAAACAGCACTTGGTGCTCCGCCAAGGGATGAAGTCATTCTCAGGAATTAAAATGCAGCTGGAGGAAGAACAGGATAATCAGAACGATAAACCATAATGCAGCCCGGAGCCCAGCGGGACCCACACGTGCTCGTGCTGAGCAGCCGTGTCCCAGCAGGAGCAGCAAGCGGAGTGCTAAGCCCGTTACATTTGTATGGTGGTGCTGAACACCAAGCACACAGAAAATCCAAGTATTTTACTACCGAATTTATGGGCAGCATCATTTAGGCCAAGCTGGCCAAGTGTTGGCACCAAGACTCATGGCCCTCTTTCCTCTCCCTGAGTTCAATGCCAGCAGCTTCACTGTGGTGTGTGCTGAGCAAGTCTGCTTGCAGGAATAAAACAAACCCTGTGCTGGTTAGCCGTGAACTGGGGGCCAGCCTGGGAAAGCCTGGAAAACCTGGAGGGCACTCCCACAAGGACAGGCTGATGCCGTAGGAACAGCAACGCAAGTGTGGTGTCCCCAGAGTCCTCCAGAGGCATCCCCAGCACCCCTCAGCTCTGGGTTTACTTGGGAGGAGTAGGGTGAGTTGGTGGGAGGATTGAGGCTGGGTGGTTGGGCAGGGGGAATTTTAAGGGGTTTTCAGAAGATGGGGTGAAGCAGAGTTAGGATAACTCAGCCAGGAAAGCACTGTCCTGATACCGACTCAGAACACACCTCCACCCTGGGAACAGTGCCCACCTGAGCTCCCAAACCCCTGAGCAGACTCTGGCTCTGCAGATCGCCCTCTGTGCCTGGAGGAGCTGCACCCCAGAGCCCACCCTGCAGCCCTGCCAGCCCTCCCAGCTGAGCCCGGTCACTCACGAACATCAGTCCTTAACAAAACACAGAATTCATCCCCAATTTACACCAAAGAGAGGGAATTTTTCCAAATTCCCTAAACCTCCCTGGATACCCCATTTCTCCGCTGTCTCAGATGAAGGGCTCTGCAGGGCTGGGTTTTCTGTGTCCTCAGACATGTCTCATATCGCCTTTGTGAGGTTTCCAGGCACTAAAGCTCCCAACTGTTGCCAGAAAGAGAAACTCTATTTCTGGGCTGGTCCTGGAAAGCCAAGCCCGTGGGTGCCAGCAGGGCTGCAGAAATCGTGGTTTCTCATGTCTCCCCTCAAATATGGCACTGCTATTCTGAGAGGAACAAACTAACCCCGGTTCAGAGTCACCAATTTGGAAATTTTCTTAGCTTCTATCTTTCTCTGTCTTAATGTGGGCAGGGATTACAACTCAAACCTGCCAGAAGTAAACCACTCACAAATCCATCATGGCCAAAGGGAGATGCGAGCAGAAACAACCACCAGACACAGACACAGCCCTTGTGCCTGGCCCTTTGTCGGCCCAATTTCACCTCTCCAGCTCATCATTTGGACTCTTACCTTTGTTTCCACCACGTGGCCACCCCAGGTGCTATGGGGGCATCGTTGTGTGTCCATACACATGGCCAGGATGACAGCAGGGACACTGGTGGCACTGACTCCACGTGCCCTGGTGCAGGGACCAGCCCATCATCAGTGTGTAGGAGAAATGCTGAGTCTGGGGAAGCATCACAGAGGGGCTGGAGGGGCTTCTCCCCCAAATCCTGCCAGGGCTGGATGAGAGTGGGGAAGAGAAGATGTCAAAGATGTCACTTTTCCTTCCTCACATAGAGCTGGCTGAAGGCTGAATGCAGGGGGAAGCAAAGGCATGGAGGGACACGGGAGCTTCTTCCTTCCCCAAATCCCCCAGCCTGCTGCCACAGGGCCCCTGTGTCCATGGGGATGGACAGGGGGACCCAGGGGGGGCAGATATTTCCCATTTCTCCCACTTCTGCATTATGCACCAGGCACCTGCATCCCTGTTCTGAACAAAACACGTCCCCCTCTCCTGGATGCATATTCACCCCGTTCTGCCACAGCCAGAACAAAAAGGAAGATACGTTGGGTTTGCATGTCTACATGAGCCATCTGCTTCTATTTTATTGATAGAAACCCGTAACAGCAGCATTCTCCATAACAAAGTAAGACTGTTTCTAAGGTGTGAACAGTTGTGTGTGTGCAGGGGTAGTTTCAGCCCAGAATTCTGCAGAAGCTGGGTTTAATGCTGATTTTTTTTCCAGTCAGATATCATCTAGACATTAGTATTCCTAACACAGCTTATAATTAGCAAGAGGCAATATATTGTATGATCATGCACGTTAGCACTTAAGTAGAATAAAAGTGTTTCATTGTCAACTACATGAAAAGCTAAGAATAAACCCATACTAGTCTTCCAGTTGAATATCCAAACATCTTTTCATTGTATTCTTCATCTTTTTGTCACAGTTTTGCACTTCAGATATCTCTCAATCACATACCCATCAAGCGAAACAGGGCTCACGCTATCCCAGTGGTCTCACCAGTCAATACCAAACATTTACTAACTAGATTCAAGGTACAATTTTCAGTGCAAATTTTTGAACTTTACAAAAGTGAAAAGGACATATGAATTTGTTTCCTATAACCTTCACAGTAGGAACAGCTCTCCCTTTGTAGATTTGTTTACCATAAAAATAATTCAACAATAAATGCAAGCTCTAAAAGCCTTGCTTTTGCATCAACAGAAGCTAGGAACCTGGCATTTTTTTTATTAATTTGTCTATGTTGTTATTTTTTTAAAGTAAAAAATTTATGGATAACTTTTGTGCTTGCCCAGAGAAGCTGTGGATGCTCATCCCTGCAAAGTTTCAAGGTCAAGTTGGACGGAGCTCTGAGCAACCTGGTCTAGTGGGAGGTGGCAAATGGCTGGGGGTTGGAATGAGTTGATTTTTAAGGTTCCTTCCAATCCAAACTTTTCTGTGATTCTGTGATCTCAGGCTGGGAAAGGGGAGCTGAGATCTCCATTGCTCCTGGCGCAGCCTCAGCCACAGGGCTGAATCACTCTGGCTCACTGTGGTCTGTGCTGAGGAGTGGATGACAGCAGAGGAAGGAGAAATATTAAAGGCAGATTATTCTACTGAGCACCAGGAGGGAGGTGCAGCAGGAGGTTTACAACACTGTCCTGTGGCAATAAACCCCAGGAGAGATGTCTGTCCGCCCACAGAGCTCCTGGGGGGAACGACTCCCATGTCATGGAGCACAGGGAGGAAACAGGACCAGGACACACCTCAGTGTCTACAGTGTCCAGCTGTGCCAGCAGCAGCGAGACAACAAAACCCTGCCAGAGATGCTATATTGTTCCAATATAGAAAGAAGTCAATACACACTAAAAATAACTTATTACATACCGTATATTTAAATCAACAGTCAAATATACATTGAGATGTGCTTCATGCAAATGCCCCGCGGCACTCTGCCATAAAAAACATTTTTATATATACACACACATATAAATGTCACGCAGTATTTAAATGCTAAGTCTACCAAATGATTACTTCATTTACTCTTCTTGACAAACAAAACTCTCTGCTGGGAAAAAGTCAATGGAGTCACAGCTGAGAATACAGCCCAGCAAGACACAAACCATGGCAATGCCAGCAGAGGAATACAGGAGAGGTGTGGTACCAGTTTAATTGGGAAACTTGTGCTTGAGGTGCCACGTAGTGACAGCAGGAGATCAGAGGATAGGTTTTATCCTGAGCACCATGAACATAAAATATTGCTACCGGGCACTGACCTGCCTTGGACTAGACTTCTGTAGATATTAATGAGAGGATGGGAGATGCAGTGATGGAGACAGCAAGAAGGAAAAGCATTTGGAAAGTGTTAACGAGACACAACAGGGATGAGGAAAGCTGGCAAAATTATATGATTTTTTCCTAGTTGCTAATGAAGAGAGAAATGTGCAATGTTATCCTAAGCTTGAGAAATGAAGGGAGAGGGAAGTATCTGGCATGAAATGCCTTCCCTGGAGGTCACAGCTAATTAATGGTTGAGGGGCTCAGGAAGAATCCTGGTTTAGTGTGAATCCTGAATCCTCATTCCTCACCCACAGCCAATATCAGCTTTTTGTTTCCTGTCACTCAGTAAGATCAGCCCACACTGGGAATGACACGACAGGGGACAAACACCTCCAGGCTGTTTGGTGTCTATTTGATGTTCCCCACTGCAGCCAGAGGAAATGCAAAAGCAAGGAGGAAACATCCTTAGCTCCTCACACCTGCAGCAGCCCAAGCAGCTGCGATTTCTGTGAAAGCCAAAAAAAATTGCTTTCCAATTTCCTTGTGAGAGGAGCGAGTAACAGGTCTGCAACGAGTTTCACAGCTCCCAGCTGGCTCTCGTGTTTCTTCCCCAACTTTTTTCAATCCCAGCTGCCTAATGCTCACTGGATGCAGCCCAGTGACCGTGCATGTTTTTGGGGTGTGAGATCACATAGACTACCACAGCCTACCTGCATCACTGCCATGCAGCAGTCTGCCTTCTGCTCCACCACTGGTACCTCAGAGGACTGGGGGGTTTATGCTCCTGTGATGGACAATATCCAAATCCCATGTGGGTTCCCAAACTAGGATCAAAAAAAAAAAAAGTCCCATCACTGCAATTTTGTCTGCCTTCTGCAAGAATTAGGTTTTCCTTGCTCTGGGTATAAAGTCTGTCTGATGACAGAGCTTTGCTCAGGCTGTTCAGCTCCACAGAGAGATCTCAAAATTCATCCTCTCAGGACAAACTCAGGAGCAGAGTGGGGGGAAAAAAACCTCACATTCAGCCTCTGTTTTGGGGGAGCAGCACAGAAAGAGTTGAGCCCAGAGCTCTCCTCTTACCCCTTCATTTGTATAGATGGCTTGTGTGGAGAGCAGACGGATTATAATGCCAAAAGAGATGAATGGTATCTCCCAAGTTTTTTATTCACGCTACAGTATTGACCTATATCTGCTTTATAAAGGTGAAGAAACATGGATAGCTGTGTGGGTTGAGCAGGAGCATCTTCCTGCTGCCAGCTGGCAAACAGCTTGGGGATTACAGCATGAGGATTAATAGCCTTTGTCATTTGTAAGTGCAGATGCTAACCTTACTCATATGACAGACTGATCTTCTTTGGATTCTGTGCCTGTTTGCTGTTCCAGAAAGATGACCTTGGGCTGCTGTGAGAGACAAAATATTTACACGTTCATTTCTTAGGGCCCACAGTGTAGGCTGCAGGAAGACACGAGCTCACTCTGCACTGAAGAAAGAGCTTTTTGCCTTCAGTAGATCTGGAGTTCAGGAGTCATACAGAGAAACTGGGTTTCAGCTCAGGCTTGATGCCACTGTAGCCTGGCTGTGCTGCTTTCTGGAGTAGGGAGTGAGCAAATTCCCAGCTCTACAGCAGCCTGAGCACTCCAAGAGCCTTCCCCTCCTGCCTCTCTCCCCCGCCACCACCTTCCCACCACTGCTTGGGGTTTTCATTTCTTGCATGACAGCTTGTTAAATCTGCACCAGATCCCAAATAAACACCCCAACCGGCTATGTGGAATTATCTTGGATGTCTTTCCAAGCTTTAGGATCTGTCAGCTTCTGGCTGCTTGTATCACAGAAGCAGATGAGCTCAGAGCCAGCACCACTTCCTGGGATATGAGAACGTATTTGTTGGGGTATCACATGCTGGAGGGAAAAACCAGCCTCATTCGAAGTGTGAGCTTTTCTACAAACCCTGGCTGCTTTGTTTTTCCCCTCCAACCATAGCTGCAAACATCACACTTAGCCCATTTTAAACGGAAAGCGGATGTTCCTGCATACTAATTCCTGCAGGCTCCGTTGTCCTTCTGCAGAACACAATGCCCATGAGAAAAAGAAGAAAGCCAATACAGAACAGGTTGTTTCTTCTGTCATTAACTTCGTCCAAACTGAGATGAACGGGTGTCACTACTCTGTAAATATTAAAGTGCCACAGCCCAACCAACAAGCTTCAAACTCCACAAATGGACAAGGGAGCAGGGAGGCAAGATCTCAATCAGGAGCATCGCAGCTCCAAGATGACCCCTCCAGGAGGGGATAATGTGATGTAGAAGGCCATGTTCTTTGCCCACCTTTCGTGCTGAAGGGCAGAAGGCAGCTGAGAGGCAGAGAGATGAAGTGCTGTGATCACACAGATTAGAGATGATGATAAATATGGGAGCGGAAAGCAAGCTCTGCAGGCACGCCAGCTCCAAGGTCACTGCCAGCTCCAGCTGAAGGGGAAAATGAACTGCCACCAGAGGAAACGCCTGCTCCTCTGCCAAGCTGCCACCTTCGGCTTTATGCCGGGAAAATGATCAATAGCAGCTGGCAGCCCTTGGATCTGTGCATCCAGGAACATCTAACGACGCCCATGACTGAAGATCAGTCGGCTCTGCAAAGCACCAAATAACTCCTCGGGATCTGCAGCTGCTAAAAATACACCCAAGCATTGTCCACGGACCCCAGGAGCTGCACGGCCCACATTGCCCCTGAAGGGAAAGGCAGACAAGGCAGAGCAACAGGAACGAGCAGGCCACAGCAGGGTCCAGCTAATTAAAGACCCTGGTGAAAAGGAAGCCCAAGCAAATCAAAGGATGTGGAAGATCATCCAGATAAAGCCTTTGCAAATGGGCACTTCAGTGAGCGATGGCTGCAGCTCAGTGGGCTAAAAGAGGAACTCGTTTCTGTGGGCATCAGCTGAAGATCTCTGTTATTATGGGGAACATAAACACGGTGAGATCACTCTGTTCTGTTGTCGATAAACATTAAAAAAGAAAAAATAGAATAGCAGCAGAGAGCTTGGCAGGACAGGGGCATGCTGGCTGGGGAGAGAACAAGAAAAGAACAGACTACAACCAGCTGAACGATGTTGTTCAAGATACAGAGATGTATCCAGGGCACTTGCCCATAATACTCTGGGCCTATGCCAGTGCAGTTAATTCCTTCCCACACAATGGTTTTGTGGGTTTTTAGGCTTTTTTTTTTTTTTTTTGCTTTTTTTAAAGAGAATTCAAATAAACTAGAAAGGGATTACAAACAGTGGTGTCAAAAGGGAATGAATTATCTCCAAAAACATGAGTGCACTAGGAAACAACCATAATCTGGACCTGCAAGTGCCTGAGCATCCAGAACCAGGTCAGCCATTCCTATCCTGCTCTCTGAAATCCCTGTGGCCCTCCACAGCTCTTCTCTCCTCTTGGAACCCTATAGAAGAACAGAGCATCAGTATCCACATGGAGAAGGCCAGTGGTGCACAGGACCAGCCATGTGGAAGTCAAGTGAGAGTCAGGATTCCCAAGGAACGGAAAACTTCCTGAAAATTCAGTCTAGTCAGCCACTTCCAAAGGAAACAAGGGGTTAAAGCAGTGACTGAAAGGGCAGTGGTGTTTACATAAGAAAGACCAAGAGCACAAGCCCAGCCTGTATCAATATTAACAATGACTAATTCAATCTGTCAATGGGAAGAATTACAGGAGCTTTGGAATAGGCCAGAGCTGCTGCAAAGCTTTCATTTCACAGACAGTCAATAATGGAAGGAAAAATAAACCCCAAAATCAATAAGAATCCCAAAATATAGCTAGCGAGCACAAGCACCCTCAGCACATCATTCATCCCTGGATTCCTAAATTTCTCCATTGCTTTAGTAGGAACATAAAGAGCCCCACAAATGCACTTCTCAAGGCATGGATATGCCAACAGTTTCTGCAGTAGCTCCAAAAACCCAATGGCCCCCCTGCCACACCCTTGCCCCCTCCCTCCAAAATTTTCTGGTAAAATAGAAAGGTAAGATATTGTAACAAGGGTGCAGCAACCTGCTTCCCTTGCACAACAAAGTTTTACACGTGCTTAGATAATGACTTACTCTAAGTAAGCTGTTCTCACTTTCTTTCCTCTAACTCCAAATACTCTACACTGAAATTCTATATTAAAATTCAATTCCCTTAATGCCGTATCTTCAGAAAAGATCTTAATGTGAAAGCAGCATGGAAGTCCAAACCCAGTGTACTCCATTGTTTTTCTAGAATTATCTTTTTCATTAGTTTTTTTTTAATCATACTGTTATAAATTTGGATTATCTCCAGTTCACTGCTGAAATGCATTATCAGCTCAGACTTTTCCCTTAGCTAATCATGAAGCATAGGCAAGACTTTGCAGGTTCAAGAAGTTCTGAAGAGAATCTCAGTAAGTTTATTACACACACACATTCCAGGCAATAAAATTAATTATAAACACTTTCATATACATTTTATGCAGTTCAGGAAAAAAAAAAAGATGGAGAGATTGGAAAACAACTGGAATCAGCAAACACACCTTTTGAACTGGGCTGTTTCCTCTACTCTTTTAATTTTCCCAAGAGAAAAGTGTTTGATAAAAAAAATTCTATTCAACTACCACTCAGAAGTTCACTTTTTCTTGCATTGGTAATACAGCAGCATTAGAAGTGCAGTCAAAAATGCATTTGCTGGATGAACTGCATTTGGGTTACATCCTGCTTTGTGTTACAGAGCCCCAGAAGTGCAAAGCAGACATGCCAGCTTATCTAGGCATTGGAGGAGAACCCTCCTGCATAGGATACCCACCAGTCTCCCTGGAAAAATGATGCTCAGAAAGGTGATAAGAATATACAAAAGCGTGGCCTGGAGAATAATTTGTGTCACCTGTGCCAGAAATGCTTCTCCATGCAGATCATTCTGTCTGCCTCCTGAGGAGAGACAGAGCCTGTGTGTGACACCAAGTGATAACCTGTGAGTGTCACAGTGCTGCCCTCAGGGCATGCTTAGCCTGGATGTGACGGAAACCAGCACCAAGGACCAATTTTGGTCAAACAGCCAGTGCCAAAATTTGCATTAGTTAGATTTGCACAGCACCGTGTAAGTGGAGGAAGTGGCTGTGGTGCAAGAGGAGGCAGAATTTGGTGCCAGGTCTCAGTAAATGGCAAAAACAAACCATGAAGTGATTCAGTACAGACAAACCTCTTCAGCAAAATATTTCCTGTGTCTTGCTGTCATCAGCAGGAATGGAGAAATGGCAGTCCTCTCCCAGAGAGCGTGGAGAATGGGAGATTGGGCAGCTGATAGCCTTTGGAGGTCTCAGCACCTCACTGCCTGCATTCCACCGAGGATGAGCATCCTCCTTCGTGTCACACACAGCACTGCAGCAGCAGCCACTTAGGCGAGCAGCAGGCTGAGACACGTCCTCTATCCATCATCTCCATGGCTCCAGCTCACAGAGACAGGAAGAGAGATTAAAGTGGAAAAGGACAATATAGTCTGAAAAGTAACCACGTGGAAGTGTCATCACCTCATCCAGCAAGGCTGCTCCTTGCGTTGTGCTCAGTTGGAGGCAGGAAGCACAGCCCTTCTCTCCAGTGCTAGTTCAGCACAGCCAGCAGCCCCTCTGGGAGGGGGCCTGGATGCTATTCCTGGCCTGCAAGAGAGCTCCTTCCCAAGGTTGGGTGACATGGTCTGGCATCCTCTACTGCTCTGCATGCCAAAACCTGTCCCCTTTCACATCCCAAGAAGATATTACAGGATAGCACAGGGGATTTGAAGAAGAGCCCTCAGCAAACTGAGTAGTGCTTTGCTGAATCCCAGAGAAACCACGGATCTGAAACCTTCCCTGTAATGCTCACAGAAATGCTTTTCTGAACGAACCTCACTTCTGAAAACCACATTAACACATGGGCAAAACGATGCAGAAAGGAGTGATTCAGGCACAAAGGTGGATGTGCAGTTTGTTCTGGTCTTTTTTTGGTATTTGTGATGACAGAAGCCATAACTTCAAGTAAACATCTAAACATGCATTGCATAATGCAATATAAAACTGATGCTTGTTATCTCTTGTGCAAACCTATGGCAATGCAGGCTAACAAGTGCACAGGATTCCTAATTAAAAATACCAGTAGTGTTTAGTCCTTATATCAATTGTTAGTACAGGAGAATAGTAGTAATGTCTAGGCACTTAAAAGTTGACAGAGAATTCAGGAGTGCTTTCTCATGCTGCCTGAAAAATATATCATCCAGTCTACAGTGGTATCAAATGCTTATTTCTAGGACTTAGAAACACGGTAATAAAAGGGAGAGGATGTGATCTGCATGCAGGTTAGCTTTTCTGTGAGCTATCTGCGTGGCAAGAATATTTGCAAACTTCATTAATATAAATAAGGGAAGAGAGGGAAGAGAGAGTTTACCCCAGAAGAAAACAACATCACCTTGGAATCAGTCTGTGATGATTAAGCCTATAACAAAATGAGCAAGACAATGACCGAGGAAAGGATTTTGCAGGTATTCCCACTGCTTCTCACTAGGCTTAATTACTTGGATGTAGAAAATGCAGGGCAAGCTGGAAAGGCAAGAACTAAACATGCTTCCCAGGCCCTGCCACCTTTAAAACCCATGGCTGCTGACACTGAGCAGTCAGGTTAAAGCCGTGTGCCCTGCCAGAGCACAGTGCTCCTCACAGCAGAGCTGTTTTCTGCCGGCAGAGAACAAGGTGAGACAGCCCTTTGTCCCAGGAGCTGGAGGCTGCCCTGGTCCCCACTAGGACTCCAGCAGCGTGTGCCACCTGCAGACCTGTGTCCCCTGCGACTCCTTCATCTCCTGCCAGTGGCTCTGCTCCTCCTCCCCGCTGCTGCTCTGGCCCATGGAGATCCAGCCGATCATCTCCTTGCGCTTCATGCTGCGCCGGTTGTAGATGGAGATCAGCAGGGTGACGTCGGAGAGCTGGAAGAGGGCGACCTGGAAGATGAAGGTTTCCTTGTACACAGGGTTGGGCTGTCCCCGGCGGATGGAGGTCTTGCAGCGAGACATCTCCTGACCCACGGAGTTGCGCAGGCAGAGCTTGCCGTAGGTGTCTAAGACAAAAAAGAGGAAATGACGTGTTTGATTAATGGAAGATTAAATGAAAGCCCCATGTGGTCAAAAAACACCCTAAAAACTGGCCAAGTAGAGGAGCTTAGCCTGCAGTGAATGACAGATGAGGGCTGGATTGTGCTCCTTGGTCAAATCCATAAGATGAGAAGCAGGAGATGAAAGCACCTCTTAGATTTTCTCATATTCAGCTGGGGAGAAAAAAAAACTGATGCATTTTTCAGCCTTACTCTCTTGGAAGGAACAGGATATCAGGCATCCAGTCCTGGCAGACCTGTCTAAGAGTAACCAAAACTATGAGCATCTCTATGGATTCTCCACATCTAATGGTGCCTCCACATTCCCTTGCCTCTCCACCACTCTCACCACTCTCTTTTGGAAGAATGTCTCTCTGATCTACTGTTTGAGACACCGAAAAAAAAAAGATCTTGGAAGAGAGGGAAAAAAAACCCGCATTAACAGAGAGATTGTTTGATCTCCCATGATAGTTTCATGATTCATCCAAATTCCCATATTACTTTTTTGGTGTACTCAAGATCAATTTTATTTACAATTTAAGTCCATACAAGGAGTAGACATGCTTAGTAGGTACAAGGAAGGGATGGTCCAATTTAGTGCTCCTGTAAATCTGCTCTTTAGATTCCTGCTGCCTCCTGCATTAATTTGTTCTCCTCTGTTACGTGGCTGCTAATACTGTGGTGTCAGAGCTCCCAGTGCTCCACAGACCCAGCTCAGTGCAAGTTTTCACCTTGCTCTGCACGTGACAGCGACAGATTGCCTGGCTAGACAAGTCCTCTGCTAACCCCTTCGTCATCTGTGCCTGGGCTCCTGCAAGTGAGTATTATTTCAGAGTGTGCTGAAGATAGGAAATAAATAACAAGCCTCCATCTCTTGTCTGCAGCATTTCTATCCTCTTCTGTTCCCGTTTGATGTGCTATTTTACGCACTTATCTACTGAGCAACACAAGGTGTGAAATTACACTTCAGGTGTGAAAACACTTCCACGTCGCCAAAGCAGGGCTTCCCGCTCCTCTCAAACTGTTCCACTGAAAAAGCTGTCAGGAGGCTGACAATCAAGGAGCAAATTGTGAGCCTGCACAGCTGTACAGCTATCAAGTTACTGCGGGGAAAGTTCAGCCCAATCATTAGCTGGGGGTGCCAGCTTGGCTTCCAGCGTAACACTGGGGATGAAGTGGATCTCACCAGAAAAGACCTACTTGTTACACAGGAAGCTTTGATTTAATTTCCTGATTGTATCTGGGAAGGAAAAAAAAATGCTTTCTTGAGAGGTGAGCTAATTTTCACCTTAATATTCAGTGTTGAGAGACTGAAATCTGTAAAAACTTCAGACCCATCAGAAACACAAAGGCCAAGTAAAACCCTCTCCTCTGGCTTGACTCAATGTGAGACCAGACACAGCTCCTGAAGTATTTGTAGAGATGTCACTGTGCTTGGCACTGACAAACCACAACGTGCACTGAAGCATTCCTCATGTGTAAGTCCTGGCTGCTGGTCTAGGCTGCAGGGAACTCCCTGTAAATAAAGATAAGTAGGGGTTTTATGGATTTTTTTTTTTTAATGTATTCATCCTTTTTTTTTTTTTTTCTTTTTTTTTCCTGAGAAAGGGATTTTGAAATATTGGAAGAACTCTGCCAGGCTGAATTTTAAATACCAACAAGTGGTAATTAGTACAATTCTCTGCTTGAACTTCATTTTTTTTCTTTCTTTTCACAACGAACCCAGGATTATCTTCCCATGTTATTTTAGGGAAAGGCTCCCCACACATGCCTGCATCTCTCTTTCTAAGAAGACAGGGAGAGGACTGAGGTCTGGATTTTACTCTTAGTATTCCTTGCTATCATCTTGCTTCTGACTTTCAGCAGTGCTGGCAGCTCAGGTGGGATTCATCACACCTCACTGCAGGCACATTCATTTGAGCAGTCCCTAAAGGAGTCGACCAATTCACAACCAAAAAAGCAGATGGCACAATTCAGCAGTGATCTAGCAGACAGTGATACCATTACAGATGAGTCAGGTGTTAACACTAAAGCAAGCACCACAGCTCCAACGCCTCACAGGACACGGTTTCAGGATGTCCCAGGTAATTTTGCAGGCAATGAATGGATGAGTTTCTCACAGTTGTAAACTCTGGGGTGTCACATCCCTGACTGAGGCCTCAGCTTTAGCTTGTGAGGGGTAACACAGCTGGCTTTGAGGAAAACTCAAACTCTTTGAGCAGCACACCACCAATGACTTAAAGTCAGAAAAGTTGGATTTCCTTTAATTCACCTCAGATTTCTACGTAATTCTGCACCAAGACCCTGTCTGTACAGTACCAAGGTGGGTGGGGATTCTGCATGTATCACCTGGATCAGGCTGGAAGGAGACTGTGCGCAAGGCAGAGCAAATACCAGGAGCCCTATTCACCCCCAGGAAACCACGGGCACAAAACCAGTGCAAGCGACAACTAAATCAGGCCACTAATTCTCCTCAAATTTATTCCATTTGGTGTATTTTACCAGCCAAAAGATTCAAGCTTGCCTGAACAGAAATAAAAGAGTAGGTGTAGATCACATATTTAGCATCTGAAATTTGCTTTGCAGAGTTGGTACATATGAGGCTGAGCTGTTATTCTGCTTCACTAACTACATTTTAAGACTGTAGCTTTCCCTTCCTGCATTGTGCTCTTTGCAGCATCTTTTCAGGCATCTCATCAGCAAACACAGCTCTTCATGTGGTCCAGCCTGGTCCTCTGGGACGGAAAGCTCTCCCCTCCTGTTGACTTTGCCAAAGAAAATCCATCCCCAGTTACACAGTGAAATTAGCGGTGCTACGGCAAGGATGAACTCAACAATTTACTGAGGAATGTATGTGTAAGAGCATCTATTCATTATGAAGGCAAACATTTTCCATCTAATTACATACTCAGGTTCAGTAATGGCCTCATTACTGTGGTGTCTCAGCACTCTGTGCTCTTCAGAGTGTTTACTTTTTGCCACCCCCATCAAGCACAGAAGGAAAAGAGAGATTAGGGCTTGCATTCTTTAAAATGCCTGAGTGCTCACCTTCTATTTAGGCACCCATCTCACTGACATGAAGAAGAGCGAGACCTCTTAAAATCTGGGAGTGTCTGAGACTGCAGCTTGCCCACGGTTACACAAAAGTCTGTGAAGATTCAAGAACAAAGTCTAATTTTGCCGAGACCAATTTTAGCACTGCATCTACCAGGCTCTCCTTTCCATACAGGTTTTGGAGCAGAAGTTCTCTCTACAGATCATTTTTACTCTAAACTCATCTTGCCTCTCTGGTACGAGTGGATCAAACAATGTTCATGTATACGAATATCAACACCTCTGCATTGAATACCAGAGTGAAAAGCACTAAATCAAGGAATGCTGCAAGAAGCCAGACACATTTTGGGCTAGTGCTGCATCTTCTTACTCCAGAGGGTTGGGCAAACCTCTCCTTGTGCAGACAGCTCTGTCTCCATCAACATTGCCCCAACCATCAAACACCTCTTGAGAGCTCATCTGCAAAGGCAATCAGTTTTTCTGGGATTCTTCTAATGACCCATTTCTGTCATGATTCTTCTGAGGGAACTAACTGATAATGACAACTCAGGGGAATAATCAACTGTAATTTATGCACTCCTGTTTTTGGAGCGGGGACCATAGTGTGCGTTCTGCTTCCACTTACTCTAAGCACCACCATTATTAATAAAGCTGACCCATGAGCAAGAGCACTGCAAACACAAAAGCGTCTGACCCCCTGCTTGAATTTATATTTAGAAAGGAAGTAAACAACCAGAGACTCCTGACCCCTCACGTCTGGGGACTGCAGGGTACCGCACAGCGCCGTGCGGACTTTCCCACCCGCGCTCCAGGCGAGCCAGCTCATTTCCAAAAGCAGGATAACCATGTCAGCGTGCTGCAATCCAGACTAATAACAGCCGCAGCAGAAGAAAGCCTTGGGCCTGGAGCTTAATTTCCCCCAGCTGGCAAGCCCACGCTCCCAGCCTACACAATACACGGCAGCGCCGTGCGGCGAACAGCCCCAGAGTCTGACTGCGCTGCTCTGTGCAGGCAGCTCAGTGTGAGCCCTCGGTTTGGGGCCCAGCAGATCATTAGTCCTGGCTTTGCCGCCCCTTTAAACCAGCAGTGGGGCAGAACACTGAATATTCACACTCTGAGCCGGGCTTGCTGCAGCTGGATCAGTAAAATAGCAGGGAGGAGAATTACACCCAAGCTTTTGATCCTGACCCCACGCCATGAAAGTCTGGATTAAGGCAGTTTATGGCCTACCGTATAAATCATATGAGAGCTGAGAGCTGCCTACTACATCGCTGAGAAGCCAGCTTTCCTTTCCCTGCTCCACCAAGCCTCTCCTTCTCAGGCTCCCTCTCCTGGGGCTGGCAGCTCTCACAAGGGAGAGGCTGGGATCTGGCAGCCTCCACAACCTGTGAGTCACCAGAGAGCAGACCAGCAGAGCCTTTAATCTAAAATGCAGCAGAAAGGAATGTGCTGCTCCCTGGGAGCACTGCTTGGCCCAAGGGGAGGGAATTGCCAGCGTCAGTGACATGCAAGAGGGGCAGGAGGTGAGGGCTGGTGCTGGGAAATGGAGTGGACATGGGGCGGTGAGGCAGTGGAGGAGGTCACTGAGAAACAGAGCTCCAAGGTGCTTTGGAAGGAGCTTTCCTTCCTGAGAGAGCTGTGCAGTTGCTTCCTGGGACACGTGTCAGGCTGCAGAGCCACTTCAGCACCTGCCTGCCCTCCCCAGCCCCGAGGAGGTGCAGCTTTGGTCCAGGCTGACACAGCCAAGCACAGACACCTCTCCAGATGCATAGCGTGACTCTCCTCCAACAAGGCCATTTCAACTCTTTTCCACATTAGTGCGTTGCTGCTGCCTCAGAGAGGGGGTTGGAACTCTACCAGAGAGCACAGGGATGCTCAGCCGAGCAGATCAGGACTCGTGGATGCACACCTTCCCAGCAAGGCAGCAGCAGGATGTGAGGATGCTTAATCCCGGCTTTTGTCACCTCCAGCAGCAGTGCCCACAGGCATGGCTTGATTACACAGCCTGTCATCAGATCTCCTGCAAACGCTGCTCGGCAGTGCCACTGCAGGTTTGCACTAAACATTCAGCTCCAGATGAAATTTAGAAATAGTATTGTTCCACTCTGGTAGAAATGGCCTTTTTTCTTCTGTTTGTTTTGGGAGGGGAAAAAATTTTTTTCTTGTTCACAGCTATGGAAGTGGGAGAACATCGCCATACATCCAGTTCACATGCACGTATTTGATTCAAAAAATCTTCATTTTCATACCCAGCAACTGTATCATGGATTATGCTTTGCACAGACCTTTTAGAAACATGAAGTTATTGAAAACATTACTGGATAACCACACATTATCCCTGGATGTCTAGTTATTATGGGATATCTCCCACAAAAATCTCACAGTTGCTCCTTGGAAGTCCATTTTCACTTGTTTTGATTGTGACACTTGTTCTCCTAACCCTACTGAGTCCCAGGTCCCACATGTGGTGGGAAGAGCTGTACCCAGCCAGTCCATTCTCCCAACAGCACCCAGTACCACACACAGCATAAATCTGTAAAAATACGGCACAGGCTGCTTCTCTTACAAGTACTCTCCCAGTCTCCAGCGATTTGTGAGTCAAGAACTTCCTCAGTCAGAGGCTTTGTATTTAACAATCCTCTGTGGAACTTTCTCTGCGAGTTTCACCTGCGCTGCACAGAACTGAAGCAGGATTCCAGCATCCATGACATTCTGTAGAGAGGAGTTTGACACCGTAGGTGAAGAGCTGTCTCCTCTTCAGAACCCAATCCCTCCTTGCTTCCTTTTACCATCCTTTGGTTTTCATCAGGAGAAGACAACTAAAGAGTGTTGTCAATTCACTTTCTCAATGACACTTAGAGACCTCTGTGAATCCTCCCCCGTCTCCCTTTGTTGCAGCATCGTAGGAGGCACAGTCTATTCAGCTACAGCTCGCTGGAAGCTGTTCCTATTCCCCTGACTGTCTCTAACACTCCTCACAACTTTTCTGTTCTGCCATATTCTGTTTGAACAGAGGAAGACAGAACTGTACACAGTATTCATTACACCGGTGAATCTGCATTTACAATCAAATACCAATTTTCCATTTTGGCCACCTTAAATTTGGAGGTTTTTTCACTACTATTGGTAAACCCTGAGTTGACATTTTCCTGCAGCTATTTACCTAATATTTCAGTCCCAAGTGGCTCTGAGCCCATCCAGATCACGTTTGAATTCCATCCACGTCCCCATGCAATACCTTACACTCATCCACACTTCCTCTGCCACCTCACTGCCCAGCTGCTCGTTACTGAGACATCCTCCTGGGGCTCCGTGCATCTTTCCCACCCAGAACAAAGCTTCCTCAGCTCTTCTTTTCCTGGCTCCATTCAAGGATGGGCGACAAGAAGGTGCAGAAGGAGAGATGGTTTTCTACAATCTTACTGTGACTGATTGACAAGCACTCAGCAGCAAGAAGCTTCCCAGCACATCTATTGCTCTGTTACCCAAGCTCTCTGGAGAACTAAATCCATCCCAGCTTGCCCTGGCACAGATCCCTCCTCTATTACTGATGACATGGGAACATGCTTTAGGAGCTCTAGCAAGTTCCCTGTTCAGAGCAAGATATGCAGGTTAAAAGTTAATTTCTTTTATTCAGCTTCCTGTCCTGTTTTGAAGGAATTAAAGGAATTAGCCTGTGCCGTAGTTCTCCAGGAATGTTACTGGCATAATTACTTTCCTTCCCTCAAAAATAAGCTGATAAAATAAAATCCACTAATGGCTTTCAAGCAGTCTGACCCCAGAGCAACAAGGATCCTAATTTAAAGATCCTAATTTTCCTATGGGGGCATTTTCTGTACTTGTTGGCATTGTTACCTGTGGCTCAGGTAGATGTTTGTTTTCAGACAAGTCTTTACTTCAAGAATTTCTGCTGCTCCCCATAGAAATCCTGATAGCTTGCTCTCTCCCTCCTGTCTCTTCCAGTATTAGTGCTATTGTATTTGTTTAATGGGGTTAATACGCTGCTGGTATAATAATGATCATGCACGGATGTAATTATTATGTGTGATTAATTCTGCAGCTGCCGAAAGGCTTGGAGGACTTTTCCTAGGCAAGGGAATAACTTCACAATAGTTCTTCTCACATTGCATTACACGCAGACATAAACCCCAAAAGAAATGCAGAAGGGAACAGAATGAAGTCTGGATTAGAGGAGACAGAGCCGCACCCAGCAGAGCAGCTGATGAAGGTTTAACATCACATGAGCAGAGACATTTCTGTGTTTTGTGTTTATACACTGACTAGCTCAGATGATTCCTGCTCCATCACTGTGATCCCAAGGTATTACTTCCATGCACATAGTATGTAACTGGTTATAAATTTTTAAAGACATTTCTGCCAGTGGTGTAGGCTTCTCTTGTTACTTATTTCTTTTTTTAATAATAAACACCCTTTAAACGAACACATTGCGTTTTGCTCTAAGAAGATACAAGACCACAGACCAAAATATGAACTCCTACAAAATGCTAGCACAGGTTAATGATTTTTACAAGAAGCAAGGAGAATGAGGTACACAGCACACAAGCCATTAGCACTAAAATACCAAGAGTGTCCACATCTGACAAAACTGTAGCTGCTTGTCTGCATGAGGCTTTTTGGCACACACAGATAATTTACGGTCCAATGCTGGAGCCCTACTCTTGAGTGCTCTTAAGTGCTCTGAGCGATAATGGATCTATTTGTGTGATCAGGGATTGTAAGCTCAGGCCTGTAACTCAGCATGTTCCCCAGAACAATAGCTGGACACTTATCCTTGACCAATCTATTCTTAAATCCCACATATGTGAACTGAATGGAAGACACTGCCTGCACAATTGAAGTTTCTGTAAGCTGCCCAGCTGTTTTCTAACCCATTTATTACCCACTTAAGCACCCATGACTTTGACATTTACCTGACTCTGTTTAAAGGTTTAAGTGAAGGAGAAAATGTGCCCAGGAAAAACTGAGACATGCACCATCTCCCTTTTCTTCTCCAGAAAATCATCTGTTTTAGCCTCTGCAGTCTCTAACACCTAAAATCACCAATGGCCCTGTCCATTTCCTTCTTCCTTCACTTCTTCCTTCTGTGGAATCCCTGTGCAGGGATGTCAAGAAGGCAGCACACATGCCGTGGGTCTACAGGTGGCAGAGAAGAGGGTCAAGGTGGGCAAAAAGCACATCTGGAGACTTTGCTGTTCTGCAAAACTCCTTTTCTGTTCCTAAAAGCTACAGCTCTCGGCTGCTGGGCTGTGAGAGGACCCCATATGGGTCCTGTATAGGGTCTGTGCACGCAGGGCTGGGAATGGAGAGGAATTCTGCCCATTGGCTTCTCTCAGTCTTACCATAAATGGCTGCCCTGAATAGCATTTTGGGCTCAGTATTTAACCGTTCCACAGCGCTATTATATCTGAAATTTCCGTGACACTTTAAAGAAATCGCTCCCTCTGAGCCGCTAACAACAGAACCTTAAATAGGACCTATTTAAGAAAACACGAGGGCTCTTTGCTCGCCCTCCAGAAAGGGGCACGGCAGTTTTAGCTTTCACCTTGTGTAGGACTTATTGAGCATCTCATTCAGCCACCAGCATGTTTCAGACGGTAACGATCGGCCCTCACAGCACTCCTCTGCAGTGCCCGAGGGTTATCAGTGAAATGCTACTCCAGCACTGAGACAAGGGCTGTTTTCCTTCCTTCTTTTTAATTTCTTTCAGTTTCTGCTTCACTGGGTGTTCTTTTTCTCACCTCACTGCTGGGGACTGCACAGGCACGGAAGAACAATTCAGAAAGCAGAAGCAACCACGTGACTTGGAATAAAAGGAGCAGACTGTGATAGGTTCAGAGTTTGCCTATAATCATTTATGGATTTCTGTGTTTCACCTAAAAGTTGATGTGAGCACTGAGAGACATTGGTCTGACACTGGTCTGTGTCATCTGGAGACAGAAAGGACGATATTTCATTTATGAGAAAAAGAAGTGGGCATTACAGATGCCTGAAAATTAATTTGGACCTATATTGGAACTTAATTTAATTTCATTTCTGAGGGTAAAACTTTAGGATGTATCTACTCTGCAGTCTATATGAACAGGAAAACTTGCCTGCTGGGGCATGCGGTAAGTTAGTCTACCTTTCCTTTAATTATTTAAAAAGGTCCCAACTCACAACTTTTTATTAAAACATGTACATGCAAAAAATGAACATGCCTTTAAGTAACTCACATGGAGAACTATGTTGTCACAGCTAATAAAAGACTAAGGGCTGCTCAAGCTGGGGTCAGGTGTTTTACTGCTGCACAGACTTACCCTTAATTCTCAAGGGACTGACTGATGACACAGATAATTTCTGTAATCTACTCAAGTACAGTTTAGTGGGAAACCTGAGTTTTCACATCCACATACTGAAATATCACATAAATATTTTGCTAGATCTGAGCCAAAAAGCAGAGCATCTTGCAAAAGCAATTTTAGTGTTTTGCAGCTCGAGATACTCTGTCAAATCCAGCGAAGGCAAGGAATTGTCAAAGGTTTACCTGCTTTGACAAGCAGGCACGCATCACAGAAAGCAAACACACCCACAACATGAAAGGTGTTGTTTCACATTGCTGTTGGCTGCTGGTTTCAGACAGGAGGCAAAAGGACAAGAGGAGATGAATAAAGCACTGCCAATCAGCCCCTGAATGAGGCAGCCCAGCAGCAAAGCAGGTACCTGCAGCTGTGGCTCCAGCCGTGCCATGGGCATTACCAGCACCATCCTTCTCAAGGGCTTCCTGCAGCTCAGGCACCAAGCAAACCTACTCCAAAGCAACTTCCATTTTTCCCTTTAGACTGGAGGAAGGGGACTCATCTGTTGCAACAACTCTCAAATCTTCTTTCTGCAGAGGATTTTCTTGTGCAGCAGGGGAGAATTCCCAGCAGGAGGGTCCCCAGAGGGCCCAGAGCACCAGGTCACCTGGCACTCAGCAGCTCCGCAAGGGGAATAGACAAAGTGTAGCCCTGGGAAACACTTAATGGCAGCAGGCAGGGCCTCTGTGGGTCACATGGCAACATTTAAACACTTGGAAAGTGCTTCTTGCTTTTTTATGGATCTGCTGAGAATTACTCTGTGCTTTGGGTAGAACAGCAATTTTGCCATAATCAGATATTGCAAAGGAATGTGCAATAAAGAAGACATTCAGGTATTACTGTCCCATCAGCTGAACCTTCAAATAATTCCCTCCAATCACCCTCTAACATTTATCAGCACATGCATCCGAAATAACTCTTAATTTTCAATCAGGTATGCTGCAAGGAAACCCAGTTCAGAAACACTGTCGTTTAATATCTTGAGGAAGAAAATAAAAAAGTGAATTTTGGCTCAACAGCGCTATTTGATAGCGATGAAAGCACTTACCAGGTGGCCTATTAATTGCGAGGTTTCGGAAATGACTGCCTTTGATCATCTCCACTGACAGCCTCCCCGTAGTGGCATTGTATGACAGTCCCACGAGCAGCTCTGGCACCCCTCCATGCGACAGGGACTGTGTTGAAGAAGCGCTATCACTGTGAGAGATTGCTGACAGACTCAGCTGAGAATCTGCACTCTGCAGGGAAAGAGCACTGAGAGAATCATCAGGACATTCACCACCCCACACCCCCCCTTCATTTGTATCTTGTGGCCCTGTTTGGTGAGATCTCTCTTAAGAAATTACAATAAGTAAGAATTATTTATGCTGGGGCACCAGAAGAATCAGAGCATCACTTTTACAAAAACACATCCCTGAACTTTCTCTTTAAAGATGAGGAACTCTGAGTAAAGTGTTATCACGAGTGTAAATCAAAGCCTCTGAGACAAGCAAACATCCTACTACATTAATACTCAGTACATCTCCCTGATAATGGCTTTTGGATGGAATACAGTTTTCAGTTTGGCAGTTTTTGGCCATGTGCTGTGCATTTTCTTACTTTCTCTCCTTACTACCACAACGCTCTCTCTATTCCCCTCTTCACCTGGAGTACGATGTTTTATTCATTTCACGTGTGCAACCTCTCCCTGAGCTTTCCGTAGACAATGAATCATGACAGAGCTCATCTACACAAATTGATTGGCATAGCCAGAGCTGGATACAGCTGTGATGTGCATGGAAAATTAGGAAGCAGCACAGCCAGTTCCTCTTCACATGACCCACCTCTCCTCTTCCATCTGTCACGTAGAGGAACATTACTAAGCGTTTCTGGCAAGATGGAAACTGCACAGTGTGGAGATCCACAGTCTGGTAGCTAGGGCCAAATGAGGTAGCTCCTGCACTGACAATAACAACACAGTGGTGCACAAGAACCACTGTTCTTATTGAAATTAAGTCTAATTATGCCTTGGTGGTTCCCAGACCAACCTACTATTTCTGAATGGCACAGTGTGTGATGGCTCGTGTAGATGTAGTACATCCACGTGATTTTTTGTAAGCTTTCAAGCTGAGCTGCTGTTAATAAAGCACAGCTTTGCACAGGGGAGAAATGCCCTGTGTTTCCCCTCACTGATAACTTTCCAAGTGACAGCATCACATCCACCTGTCACACTCTGACAACTCTGAATGAAAGACTTCAGGAACACCCTGTTCACCAAAAACCGAACAATTTTATGGGCTCCATATGTCATTCGTCAAACTTACACTCAGGTTACTCCTTGGCTCCAAGAGCAGTGTCACCTTCACCTCCCCGTCCTGGCTGATGCCGCTCAGGTAGAACAGCTGCTCCCCCATCATCTTCTCCCCAACCATCTTGTGCACGGCGTAGAGGCGGAAGCGGACGGCGTGGCTGCTCAGCTCCTGTGCTTCCAGCTTGCTGAAGGTGATTTTATCCTGGAACACGGGGATGGGTCCTCTCTGCACGCTGGTCTTACCCCTCTGCTTCTTGCCCGGCATCAGAACCGCGTGCACTTGCCAGGTGCTCACACCACTGCGGTCCTTGTCAGGGATGTCCCTGGCCTCCAGGATGGTGACCACCAGCTTTTGGCTCGAGGATTTGTAGGTGAAGATGACATCCAGGTCACCACATTTGCAGATGGGCTTATGGGCACCATGATGGGCTGGCACACTGTTTGTTTCATTGTGTTCCTGCAAAGAGGAGGAAGGAAGGAAGGAGTAAAACCTCCACTGGAGCTCCAACTGCCTCTGTGATTCCAACTCCATGTGACAAAAAATTGTTCTCCCCACTTGTGCCTGCGAGTATAGGCAGTTGCTGTGTGAAATATGGATCCCACTGTTTCTGGAAATGCCAATGATTGTTAATTGCCTGATTTTGTGTAATAGTCCCCGTGCGCTCTAGTAAGCAACAGCACTTGTCGAAACATTTCCAACAAAAAGTTCCATCAATATTTAAGTGTCTTGTAGGGGACGGTTAATTTGGCAAATACGCTACATAGAGAAAAACTAAACAAAGGGGTTTTTACATTTAATTCATGTCAGTTTGGGGGCACTAACAAAACAGTTTGACCTACTTAACCTGTGACTTTGAACATACACTGGAATCTTTTTTTAAGATTCTTTTTCCATTATCAAAATCAAACAATTCAGCCAAATCTGCTTTTTTGATATTTCATTCTGCTAGAAATTAAAAAAAAAATTAAGCACAGAGTTCAATTTGAAGAGGAAATCACCGTGTCAGAATTTCTTGTACAATGGAAATTCCATTTCTAGATGCTAACCCACAATTCAATACTTTTCCTACATCTACAGCAATGATAATGGAGAAAAGCAGCCTGATTAA
The DNA here is from genome assembly GCA_036785705.1 of Acanthornis magna. Classification (NCBI taxonomy): domain Eukaryota; kingdom Metazoa; phylum Chordata; class Aves; order Passeriformes; family Acanthizidae; genus Acanthornis; species Acanthornis magna. The sequence goes on from JAWUZG010000097.1 coordinate 1,481,488, forward strand.
ATACATATTGATACTTTATACCCTTCTAAAATCTCCCAAGAGGAGCATCTGTTCCTTCTGTTCAGTTTGGGTACTAATGCATTCAGAATAAAAATTCAAAATAAACAATTGCAACATGCGCAGACCAATTCGTACACAATCTTTTACCTACTTTTAAAACAAAAACCATCTTGATAAAACAAGATAAAAACATGGATGCTCACCTCACCTTTCGCTGAGTGGGCGTGTGGGTTTCTGTTCAATAATGCTTTTTTATCTTAGAGCTAGAATGTGCTCCATGTGATAAAGGGGTTGCTATAGTGATCAATGATTTGTATTTAAACATGAGTATACACTGTACTAGAGAAAGATTTTCAGTTAATAGCCAGAAGGTGAATTAAGGCCTGTCACCAGCATCTGAGTCACCCTCCTCCTCAAACATTTATCTTCTTTTCACATTTCAAGTAACACTTCTTTCCAACACAGGAATCTTTTTGTTCAGAGAACAGATGATGGGCCATGGGACGTCTGGTCTGAGTCCCTTCGGAAGTGTCTGGGGCGATGTGTCTCTAACAGGGCCTCGGATAAACATCAAAATCTTTGTTTACTTCCTGTCAATCTATTTCTGAAGTGCTCAGATTCATCTGCCATGACATATAAAGCTCCAGATTTTCACATTTTCAGAGGTGTTTAAGACTTGTGCACATGAACACAGAAGTCCAAGCGTGTTGATTAGAGACCTGCTTTTGTACATCTTGCAGAAGTAATATCAAAGGGAGAACAGCACACAAAATGACTTGGTTGGCTACAAAAACACCTTCCTGTATGAACAGCAGGCTGCTGAAAACAAAAATGCAAGGCAGGCCAGGCTGCCTGGAGTGAGCTCAGAGTTACAAAAATGTTAAGTGCTCCTGTGTAGCAGTCAAGTTATTTCTGTCTGGTTGATGAAATAATATTTAACATGGAAATGTAATGGGATTGTGCTTGACTCACATTTCCCTCCACATTTTCATCCCTCCATGCTTTTATCTGTGCATTTGCTGTTGAGGAGATGGAATCAAGGCATGTTCAAGGACTCCTGCTAAGGTGTGGAGACAATGGTGCTTGAGGTATAACTTTGCTTTCATCTACATGCCTGAGCTGGAAAATGTGAACTCCAGTGTGTCACCACAAAGCCACAGGTTTGAAAATCCAAGAGACGCTTTCCTGCCCGAACAGGGCTGAGTATCTCACCCTCTGGCAGAGTGAAGGTCAGACATCTGGGTTTTGACCAAGCAGCTAGAAAAGATTTGGATCTCGAGAAATCTCAAATTGTGCTACTAGAACTGTGGCCACATCCACTGCAAAGAAAACTGCATGAACTGGAGGCAGAGAGGGAAAGAGAAATGCCAAACTCCTTGGCAGTAACCTTTCCATGAGAAATCAAGCTTTGGAGATCTCACAAGTTGGCCCTTTCTGAGAGCACTGTGCTGTCCAGGACTCACCCCCGTGCAGGTTTGCTACACACCAACTAATCTGCTTTCTGTGGAAGTCATTGACAGAATTCCCCTCTGCTTTTGGAGCCCAGCTGGGCTATCAGTGCTTTGTGAATATGTTGATTATACACACACTTGACTTGGAATCCAAGGAAAGATTGGGGTTTAGATGCTTCATCTGAATTTCTTACTTCCCTCCTCCCAGTACAGTTGTTGAGAGGCCAAGCCAAGGATCCTGATTGATACTGTACATCTTACCCAGTCCTTCAGGACAGCCAACATCCACTTCACTAAGTAAAATAAGTCCATTTCTGCCAGAGAAACCTGAAAGAGCAGCTAATTATGGACAAGGCTTGAAATGGTACTTGTGGTTCCACTGCAGGGGCATAAAATTACCATTTCTGTCTCTAAAGAGAGGTCCTTTGAGTGGAGCATAATAACACTTGGACATTTCTGGCATGTCAGAACATTTAGTTCCTGCAATAAAAAGTCTTTCATTAATCCACACAATACCTTTGAATGAGAAGCTGCTTGTAATAGATAAACTGTGTCTTGGGCATTTCTGCCCCAGTGTGCTGGAATTCTTCTTCGCATTTTTAAAAAGTAGACACCAGGAGCGAAACGAGCCATGCATTCCAAAGGAACAGAAGAGGACACTGGAGACACTGCGGCACATGCAAGCCGTGGCAAAGCACATCAAACGTGGAAAAGGAGAAATGAGCCTCGGATGGGCAGACAAACAGGCACACAGCAAAGAGAGGGCAGGGCTGCTGCCACACACAGCTTCCATGTGGTGTTCTGTGGGACTGGGTTTGATGCTGGATGACTTTTGCCTTTTTTCTTTTATATATTTGTAACCTTCCCAGTGCTTTTCCCATCCCTTTTTCCCAGCTAGAAAAGCTAAACATATTCTAGAACTGCAAGCTCTGGGGGGCACAAAGCCCCTCTCCTATCCTGGTTCTTCCTGGGAACCAAGGTTGAGAACAAAACCTTCAAGGCACATTTTCATAAACAAGAACAGCTTGTACCGAGAGTGGGGAGCTCCAGAGAAGAGGCTTGACCTGGGGGGAATTGCATCACCACTTGTCCTCTTAATTGGTGCTTTTTATCAATTATGCTAATTTCCTAGAACCTATAAAACTGTATTCACCCCTGTGGGGGGTGGGCTTTTGCAGACATTCTTCCATAACTGCCCCTGGAGCTCCAATAAAAATCCACTTTTATATTACCTCCTATACTAAAATTATCTCAAGTTTCATTTCCAGGCTGAAAAAGGCAACAGGTTGTGCAGCAAACCAAAATGCTGCTCCAAACATTCCATTAGGGCTGGAACATCTGCAACAAGGAGCTGCCTTCCATCTCTTGAACTGCTCCGAGGATAGGGACCTTTCCCTCAAAGCCTTGTTGCTCAGAGTGTGATGGAAGTATGAATTTCCACAGCTCTCTTTTAACTCAGGCAGAAGATATGACCTTTGTGCTGTTCTTTTGATGTGTCTGATGCAGGCTGATATTTTTCCAGAAATTTAATCTTGCGGTAAAATAATGAAAATCAGCACATCGTGCTGAGAGATTAAGAGAGAAAAGGGGGATGCAAAGAAAAGGGGTAAGCAAAGTCATCAGGTATTTACAATGCCTTAAAATCTGAAATGTCTTCCCGAGGATTCAAAATAAAGGCGCAGAACTAAGGAAAACAACCTCAGGTTCGCTCTGTCCCTAAAATGTTCGCTGGTATCAATGGGGACAACATTATGGTCACTTGGCCAGGTCACAGGCCAGCCCCACCAGCTGCCTCCAGCTTCCCAGCTGCTTCCTACTGCCTAAGTCCTAGAGATCACCTGGAAAAAGACACAGATCTGACCCAGTGACCACATCCCATGTCCTGAGACACACACCCTGCACACACAGCTGGTGACCAAGCTCTGGGCCACCACAGACAGCTCTTTGCTAAATGACAGCAAATGTGGCTGGGTAGACAAAGTTCCAATTTCAGTTCAGAGGCTGCAGTCAGAAACTCAGCAATGAAAGAGTTTCTGTGAATTAGTGTCAGTAGCAAGAGGTGAAATACCAGAAAAAGGGGAAACACAAGGGGAGGGGTGTATGTTCATGCACACAGGAGTACCATTATCTTGTTCCGTGCTGATCAATTTTTCACTTCATTTCTCCTCTACCCTTTTTTGGCCTCCAATATCCTTCAAAAGCTTTCACTGTGTGTAATAAATGACAATTCACCATACCTCAGGGCTCCAAGCCGATGAGCTGTCAGTAGCATCATTTACTTCCAATCCCTGGTTGGCAAATGCTGTCTCCATTTCCAGATGTCTTTCCCCGTATGCCTGGCTGACACCATCCCCGATTCTGGGCTCCATCCCAGGCCCTTTGTGCCGCCCAGCGCCCTTACTCCCGGTTGTTATTCTTGAATCAACAGATACATGGTCATCTTCACGATAGGAGAGGTTGTCTTGGTAACTCAGTTGGCTTAATCCATCCAGATCTAACAATTTTCAGGAAGAAAATAATTTGAAAGGGATTAGAACAAATTCTTCCCCCTGTAACTTCCAAAATGTACCTTTCTCTGTTTCTTTCATTTATCTTTTAATTTTTCCTTAATCTCCAGTGTTTACAAAAGACAGTTTCTGTTTCCTGCAGCACTGAATGTATAAAACAACCAATCCTGTTTAAATCAGCATTTGATGGAGGGGATGTGGCTGTTTCCCACCCCATCCTCAACTGAGAAACCTGTTGCCTTTACTTGAAGAAGTTATCCACCAAATGCAAGTATCAGTGGAGTGTCTGGGATGTTCGAGTGCAGCCCCAAAGCAATCTCTGCTATGGAAACACAGGTCAAACTACAGAAAAGCACAGCAGAGGCCTGATGGACAGATATCACAATTTCCTTCTATGTAGGAGGAGGAGGAGGGGGAAAAATGACAGGAGTTAGGACTGTCCTCAAGAGGATGGTGCTGGTGAAGAAAACAACTTCACAGACATAACAAGGGCCAGCATTACCCTCTCTCCCATCCCTAGGATCTTGGGTGAACATGACCAGCTCCAAAAACCAGCTAGAAATCTCCAGATCCCATGCTTAGGCTAAATTGTCCCAAGGACAGCTGAGACAAGATGTGTTACTCAACTTCCTGCCTGCTTTTATTAGTTTTAATTCATCTTGTCCTACAAACACTTACTCCATGGGCTAGAGTAAGGTTCATTAATGAGAATAATCTTCTCTGCTTCACACCACAGATTCCTTTTCTACACCACTGAAATCTCTATTATGAGCACAGAGCACTTTTCCCTACTTGAAAGCACCAGTGAGAGCTCTCTGGATAGAGCAGCACAGATAATTATATGTCCAGGGACACAGATGAAAATAATGTCATGATTTGGCCTTGGATGTGTTCTGCAAGCAATTTCAGAAGAAAACCAGGGACATTCCTCCTCCTGATGCATCTCATGATGGGCCTTGCTTGAGGAACATGGAGAGACAGATTCTGCCTCTATCTCTTTCGAATAAGCAAGAAGCAGTCACGGTGAAAGAATGAGTTGTGCTTCCAGACAGCTGATGACAGGAAGAAATTCTTTACTGTGAGGTGGTGAGACCACTGGAACAGGCTGACCAGAGAAGCTGTGGATGTCCCAGCACTGGAAATGTTCAAGACCAGGCTGGATGGGGCTCTGAGCATCCTGATCAAGGCAGGGAGATTGGACTAGATGAACTTCAAAAATCCCTTCCAAACTGAGCCATTCTATGATTCTCTACACATCCCTCTGTCTAGAACAAAAAGCCCAAATCTTTCTAACAAGAAGAAATGATCTGTTTGGCTTTAGCAGCAAACACACTGTTTCTGATACTTACCTGCCACACACAACCCCCTCCACACCAAAAAAATCCCACAAAGGCAATGGGGATTATAGTCAGGAAACATTTTCTGCTGCTGTTCCTCTCCTTGGCTGCTCCTTCAATTTAACAGCTCCGTAATTAAGAGAATAGCTTTGATCCCCTTTCTTCAACTATGAATGATCTCACACTCTCCCTCCCAGTAAAATTCTTCAAGCACAGGCACTTCAACCAAGAGCATCTCACAGCTTTGTAATTATGGTCCTCTTCCTCATGGGAGAGGGTCCTTCAGGAGCAAAGAGGGATCCAAATTCATATCTCTCAAATTCCAGGTGAGTGCTCTTTTCACTCCCTTCTGAAATGGAAAACCCATCTCTTCTCCTCCTCTTCATCCTCCCATCTGGCAGACCTAGTCCTGAAATTGAGAGCCCTCATTGTCTCACCTCGGCCCTGAGCTGAAAGTCTTGAGTGAAGGTAGAAAGTAATTTTTTTTTTTTTTGCCATTACTCTCCTTCTCTACAAAGTCAGAAAACAGAAAAGTCAACATAAGAGCATAAGCAAGAAATAAAATGACAGAAATTCCACGCATTTACTGAGACTGAATGGATACAGGCACTCCTTAAGGCATTTAATTAGCAAGCCAATGTCTAATACACATTTAAACAGTGGGTCATCCATCAAAGCACACACCACACAGCAGGCTTTCAGAATAAAATGCTTCTGTAGAAAGAAATTATCCTCACACAATTGTCTTGTGGGTTTGACTCCTGCTGGGATAATATCTAGATCAATAATAGAGGAATTTTCAAAAACTACATTAAAGCCATAAAAGTACACCCGTAACAGGAGAACTCCAGAAATATATTAATAGAACAAGCCATCTCCCTAAGACTCAGGCACAAAATGAATGTGTTAAGAAAGCAAATGTAGTATTCAGGGGAAGTAAGGGAAAAGGTGATTCACCCAAACCAATCAGTGAAACAGTCTGGCTTTTTCTTTAAATTTAAAGCAGTTTGGTAAGAGATAATCGCTTATAAATACCAGTATTAGACAATCATTACAGGTAATAACCCCACTATACAGACTAGAACAACTACACCTCTCCAATTACACCTGTTCTAACATTATATTCACAAAATAAATGTTGAAAACAAAAGTTCCTCCTGTAAAGGAAAAGGTCAGAGCAGTAAAATGCCTGTAATTTACCTGAGAGATCTTTAAGGAAGAAAATGTCAACTGTCTTATGAATACCTGATGTGAATAAACAGCACAGCATCAGGGACAGAGGTTGAGACAGCATTATCTAAACATCTGAACTTTAATTAGCCTAGAGTCCCTGCAGAGCAATAGCAGACAATTGTACAATTAAGGGGGGATAGTACTGTACAATGAAAAAAGGTGATTTTTCTTAAGAATCCCGTCTCCCAAACTTTCGCTGTTGGGTCACGTGTCCACAATCCAGGAAGGAGACAAGGGTAACAGAAATCACCAATAAATCAGAAAAGTTTGTGTTCAAGGTTGGAGAACTGCCTGTGAAGAAACTGTGACTTTTGTCAGATGAAAGGATGAGCATGACCTCCTAATAGAACCTTAACAGGAACTGGGGTATGGAAGACTCTCTCCAAAGATACAGGGAGAGCTTGGCACATCTAACACTGAAAATCAGGCTGGAAAATATTGTGCAGTCCCTCCTTACATTGGCAGGCAAATGCTCTTGCTAATTAACAGTATCTGTCTTTTTTTTTCAATGACACACAATCTCTCAGTTCTATAAATCATTACAACGTGCCAAAGAAATGTCCTGAGAGGTCTCATCACTTCCTAAAACCCACTGCCAGAGTTAAAAGATGGGGCCTGGTAGATCTTGATAAATTAACACCACATAATTCATTGACCAGCAAGAAACACAGATGACGTTTGTGTTACCTGTGCTAACCGAGGCCAAGTTTGCTCTGAGAACTCCAGGAAATCACTGTGCTTCCACACAAAAGGAAAAAAAAAAAAGAAGAAAATAAAAACAAAAAAAGCATATCTTGTCCTAAAAAAAAAAAATTAGATCCCTTCTTTAGACTGTATATAAACTCATGATGAAAGTTAAGAATCTCTTCAAATATGGTCCAGAGGAGGAAAGGATTTCAGGGTGGATCTAGGTACATATGGCCTTGAAATCCTCCTAGCTAAAAGCAGTGATTTTCAACCCCCTCTTCCTAAAAGACAGCAGAGATACGAATTAGTGGAATTGAGGCGTATTTGTCCTCATACAGCAGCAATCCTCTTACCTGGCCCCTGTTGCAGCCCCAGTTCCAAACCACTCTGCAGGACCCCTGCGCCCCTTGCACTGAGACAAACCTGATGCAGGGAGACTGAGCAGTGCTCCTGCTCCTGGTTATTTTGAGATTAGCCACCAAAAGAGTGCTAAAAAACTTCCTAGAAGAGCCTCAAAGGAGCAGAATCATTATCTAATTACAATAAATCCAAACAAAAATGGCTTGTAAATTTTAGGGGTTAAGGAGAAAAAGGATCTTAAATTTCAAATGACATTATGCAATCAGGCCAAGATTGTTTAATTTACCACATGCTGGGTAATAGTCTGAGAAGGCTCCATGTTTCCAGAACTAAAATAGGCTCTTTATTAACAGGGTGATTTGCAGAGAGGCTGTGGGCAGAGTTGGCATTCAAGCCATGCAACTCCCCAGAGCATCCTCCAAACACTTCCTTCATGCTGTGTGCACTCCAAGGTCTGTTCAGGTTACTACGAAGATTTTTAACAGGTGAAAAGTTAAAGCTAAATGAGTCCAAAGTGCAGACTGTCACGACAGTGAAAACAGAAACAGAGGGTCAAGGAAAGTCTCCTGTAAGAACATGATGTGAGAAGATTTTGCCGTATGTCACGGCTGAGTGGGAGAGAAGCTATTCAGGGCTCTCCAAGATGCTCAGCTTCGCTGTGTGCCTGGGTTTGCTATAGATTTTGGATTATGTAAGGAATGAAAACTACCAGCAATGTGAGTAAAAGGTCTGTTAAGAGTACGAGAAGAGGAGAGGAGAGGAGAGGAGAGGAGAGGAGAGGAGAGGAGAGGAGAGGAGAGGAGAGAAGAGAAGAGAAGAGAAGAGAAGAGAAGAGAAGAGAAGAGAAGAGAAGAGAAGAGAAGAGAAGAGAAGAGAAGAGAAGAGAAGAGAAGAGAAGAGAGAAGAGATCAGAAGAGAAGAGAAGAGAAGAGAAGAGAAGAGAAGAGAAGAGAAGAGAAGAGAAGAGAAGTCAAGTCTCAGGCAAAGTCTGAACACTCTGTGATCCCAGCCTGGACTCAGCACTTTCAAAAGATCCTTCATCCCTCCCACCCAGAGGATCTGCTCAGCTGGAACAGTGTGTGATTCATCCTTGGGGCACAATAATGGCTTTATATCCACAAATGTAGGTATTGCTGACAACAAAAGTAAGGGCAGCTCTGCGCTGTGTTGTTCCAGAAGATGGAGAGACATATCTTCAAATTATCTAGTTGGAGAGTGCATTAAATTCAAGCAATTATATTTCAAAATTAAAACATTCTATCGAACTAAAAACAAAGGACACTTTTATGGCTCTTCCCTCTAATGAACTTTTCTAGAATTTAGAATGTGTTCAGGCCAATTTTCTAAATAGCTATGTTTTTAAATGCATTTCATCTCTGTTTGTATAAAAGAGTCATTACATTAGTCCATGGAAGATCATAAAACTCTTTCCTTCTGTGCCATAAATTTTTAGTTTCTGTCATTGCCTGACATTTGGCATATGCGCTGGCAAATGATACAGCATAATTCATTCAATGTTCACCTTGTGTTTGTGAAGTTGTTACAAAAGGAGACATTCAGCTTCTGCTAAAAGGCTTGCTAAAGAGATGACTTATGTGGCACAGATAAAAAATAATTGGAATCAAGTCCTCCAGTCTTTACTCTGGAAAAATTTCCAATGAAAATCCATGTGAATCCCTGCAGGTTAAGGAAACAGAATTCAAAAACAGTATGCAATTAATGGAAAAATCTTCATGGACTTCAACAAGTCTTGGATCTGGATGCTTCCCTCTAAGTATTTTAGCTGCAGGTAAAATCAGGAATCTAAGTTTAGTAAGAGAGAATGGAAGAATCAGGACTTGCTCTCCACAACAAAAGAACTCCATGTTGAGGCTGCAGATCTTAGACTCCAAATTCTTTTACCTTTCTCCATGCAAGCAGCACCTCTGCATTCAGACACCTCTGCACCGTGCTCCTTGTGGCTGAATTTGAGTCTACACTGCACACCTGCTTTTTATTGAGATACTTCTGATCAAAAACTTCGTGACCACGGCACAGAGATCTCAAACTGCTTAACCACATCGTGGTTATTGCCAGAAGATGCTGCCTGTGCATCCTCCTCTCCGTATCTGTTCCCTAGGAGAAAAACACAGCTCGGGCTTCAGGCAGTCTGCTGCCCTTGGCTGAGAAGCCAGAGGGCTCAGCACACTTCTGACTCCCAGGTGCACCCTCTGGGGAGAAAATGTGATCAAGGATTTGGAGAGGACTGGGGCATGAACTTGAGAATCACCTGCTGCTTCAAACCTCTGGAAAGTTTGGTGATGTCATATTGTATCACCAACATCTACTTATTATTGGGCTCCTGCATGTTAACCTATTTTTCTTGTTTTAATGAAGATATTTAACAGAGCAAAACACAAAGACACAGCTCACAGAAGAACCACTTGTAATATGATTTGCATGTACAAAGGCAAAGGAGTAAGCAAAAGACTTGAAAACTTTTTCATGCTTCCATTCCCATGCAGCCCCTGCCGAGGTGCGGAGAGAATTTCTTTTGTGCAGAAAAAGCGACTCAGATATAATGTGCTCAGGGTAGCATCAAGAACACACAAATATGGCACATGGCTAACAGGCCCTGATGCCTTCAATATTTCTAGTTTTTTACTCTTCATGTATCTGTAACTTGCTGTAGTTCTGTGCTTCTTACAAAGGGCTAAAATCCTCTGTTCCCAGAACCTTTGGCCAAACAAGGCTCTCTGAATACAGATTCAAGGGCATATTCATTGCCTTAGGGCCCGAAAATATGTAAACAACAGTGAGATGGGGGAGCAGGCCTGGGGTGGTGAACATCATCACCTGAGGGTGCGATTGCAGAATTAAGGGCCAATATGCTAATGGGACAGAACTTGTAAAAGGTGAAGAGCTCATGACTCAGTGTCCATTTTGGGTGTCGTCCCTCATGGCGGACTTTGCTTGCCCAAATGTACCTTCAAGGCCTTTTCAGACCTTGTATAAATTGTCCGCTTTTATACTCCTAATTCGTCTTGGCCTCTGTTTCAGGTAGCTTGTCTTTTAGGCATCAAACTGGTGACTCCATCTGCCAGCAGCAGATGAGTTCAGGAGACCAACGTAAGTTATAACCTTTAGAAGTGAAAATACGCATTTTAGCACGTGTCCCCTCCCACTGCCAGCATGTGTGGCACACAGGGGATGGCTGTACCCTCATTAGGGCTGGGCACCCTCCAGATGGAGCAAGGAGGGCTCGGGACATGCTGCAGATACTTGGCCTGGCTTGGTCAGGATGGAAATACAGAGGGATTTCGCTGATGTCCCTGCCAGCAGCAGCAGGGGAGAGAGCAGCAGGAGGCTGGGAGGGCAGCAGTCACTGTGCACACATGGGTTTGTGTATGAACAGCCCCACGTGGGTTTGTGTGTGAACAGATACACACGGTTTGTGTGTGAACAGCCACACACAGGTTTGTGTGTGAATAGCCACACATGGGTTTGTATATGAACAGACACACACGGGTTTGTGTGTGAGCAGCCACACATGGGTTTGTGTGAGAACAGACACACATGGGTTTGTATATGAACAGACACACACGGGTTTGTGTGTGAGCAGCCACACATGGGTTTGTACATGAACAGCCACACACGGTTTGTGTGTGAACAGCCATACACAGGTTTGTGTGTGAGCAGCCCAGCTGTGGAGTCTGCTCAGGCCACTGCTCATCCTGGAGCACGAAGGGCATGATTTGGTTGCCGAGACTCACTTTGATAATCTCCATGGCAAACCCCAGCAGCTGAGCAAATGGTGGAGAGGGAGGCTCTCCCAGGACACTGCACGGTTTGGGAGCAATTTTTTCCATCCCAAACCTCACATCAGCCACAGGACCAGCCACTGGGTCCTGCTCTCACACACTCTGTTAAAAACCTGCAGTACTTGTTTTCTTCCTAGTCCCAAATTTGGATTTTAAAAATAGGACCATGGGATTCCACGTCAAACCTAATGACAAGCTCCATAAATCTGCCTGCTGCTGCTCAGGACTCCTCTCCCAAGACACAGCACCAAAGCCAGCTGGTCCCAGCATAAGCCAACTCTTTTCATGCCACCACACTGGTGGGTTTGACCGCCTGCTCTGGTGTGCCACAGTTTGACAAGCCTCCTTTTCCTGCTGGAAAACTGCTCTCGATTGGAGGACAAAGCTAAATGCTCCTACTCTGATAAAAATGAAAAAAAGTTTTAGGTAATTAGTTTGTAAATGGTCAGTGACCAGCTGCCATAAAATTTGATTACTTTTATGCAAGCTGTTAAAAATAACCTTCTTTGAAATTTTCTTAGATAAAAATTATTTCAAGCTGTAACAACACCATGGCCTAAATGTGATCTAGTCAAATAATCAAAACACATTAAAATAAACATTCCCTTTCAGCCAACCACTTGCATTTCCCTACCTGCAGCTCATCCAAGCTCTACAAAATTTATTTAATTGCTCAGCAAATGCCATTAAGTTCTATCAATATGTATACATCTTTGGAGTGATTAAGATAAAAATAAAAAATTATTCCAGTTTAACCAAAAGTCCACTTTTCACTCAAACAACTTCCTAAAAACCCTAAGTAAAGTAATATCTTTAGTAATTAAACTACTCCTTTCGCTATTTTCTAAAACAACTGTAACATTAACTGGGTCCATGGGCACGCGGCTGTAACCTTAGAGAAACGTGTCTTTAACAAAATGTGAAATTCCAATTTTCCCAAGAAATTTTGCAAAGGCCACGTGGATTCAGGACTCCTGGGTAGCTCCTTTCAGGGCACTGACCTGCCTGCAACTCCCCACAAAACACAGCAGAGCCTTTTTCCTAAGGCAGGAGGGGAAGGGCGGGGGGATGGAGGAGAGAAGCTTGGCACGGTGTGATATATTATTGGCTGCTTGACTTTGATTTCAACTTCCCCAATCCCCAAGGCACGACTGCATCACTTGTTATGACAGTGGCTGCTATTTCTCACAAACATTTGGAAGCACACGGGCTAATTAAACGCTGGCACTGGGGAATCTGCAGCAAACGCCTGATGCCTCTGCTGCTGAATCGCTGCCTGAGCAGCCGACAGCTCCGTGTCAACTTAATATCTCCGTATTAATAAAAGTAACTTAACCCAGGGGAGAGGAAAACGATCACCATTCAAACACACAAGTGTCCTGATTAGCAAAGGACAAGGGGGAAGCATTTTCTGTGTCACCATGGAAACTTAAATAAAGGACCCATAATTACAATCTAAATTCTGGAGAGATAATGAATACATCTTGAGATCTGCAGATGTTGTGTAGCGTATACATATTTCTAGCAACTCCAACTCAATTACTTCTATGCAGCATCTGTTTTACAAATCAACTTCCCACTGCTCATAAGGAGGCATGTGGGATTTTTTAATTTTTTTTTTCCCAGAGGAGACAGGGGGGAAGAAGAAGGGTGACCTCTTTTTCTGGCAAGGTATTTCAAACTACCACTATTTATTCAGAAATTTCAAACACCCAGTCAGTTCCAAAGTTAGCTTACAGGCATCGGAATACACCAAGCTAAAATGCATGAAATAAATAATTCAAGAATTCTCTGCAGTGTTACCAAGTATAAAAAATAACTTATCATTTGCTCCAAGCTTACTCAAGAAAAAAAATTACTGAGTAAAATACATCACGTAGGTGTGAAATATAGAGGTACTGCATACATCCTGTCTGCCTGCATGTGAAAAAAAAACCAAACAGCAATTTGGCTGAACAATGGAAACTTTCCAAATGCCAGATTTCTGGTTTTCCTGTACATTTAATGCCGCCCTTGTGTGTCCACTTTCACTTCAGAGATTTTGATTCTGCTTTACGCAAGTCAGTGAGAGCTTCAATGGGAACATCACCAAGCCCTGAAGGAAGCAGAAGCACTACACAAAAGAAATGCATTTGATCACATAACCAAGACAATATCAGTACGTCTATGCATAATGCATACACTCAGAGCATCCCAGGAGCACTCGCTGCCGTGTTCTTTGCTTTTACAGACACAGCCACGGAGGCCTGGCCTTAAAATTTTCATGATCAGGATGACAGAGAGCAACAGGGATCTGCAACAGCTCCTACCTCAGCAAAACCCAGAGCTGCACACAGAAAGGAAAGGGCTTTTCTGTGGAAAACTGGAAAGGCCTGCTGCAAACAAGGGATTTGTTAAAGCTTCTCAGGAAAAGGAGGAACATTTTGTACAGGGAACAGGCAGCAACACACATGGAGTTGCTCCTATCAATTCCTAGGTGACTACAGCTCTGTTTTCAGTCTGGAGACTTCTTCCTGCTCTTGCTGTCAGCCACTTGAACTGAATTCAAACTGAAGCACAAAGTAATGCAACTGCCTGATTTAGGCGTGACTGAGGAGGAGGACACCCAGTCCAAACCATTCCCTATGATCCTGAATGTATTCAAAGCCGCTGGAGTAGACCAGTGCTTCCACACACTGCCAGGACACTCCTGTCTGACACCCACTGGTCATTTCCTACCGAGGAGGCTTTCTCCTTGCACCATCCCTATGTGTTTTCACCCCTTTCTGCCAGGTATAAAAACCAGGGGACAATTTGGTATGCAGTGTTCAAGGTGAGGTTTGCCCCTCTCTGCTGAATATCAACAGACAGTGCCCTGCTTTTGCAATCTCTGCCTCTCCATCTGGCCTCACCCCATGACCAAACCAACTGGGAAGCTCCTCAGGGTGAGTGAATTTGGGTGTTTGCATGCAATGCAGGCAGAGAGAATCACAACTTGGAAGCCTTTGGACCAGGGGATATTTCCAACAAAAATAATTTTTGAAAAAAGAGAACAAAACAATAAAAAAGTCAGAGAGTAATCAGAAATAAAAAACATTATTTGGCTCTGACCACCTCTACAGTGAAACAATACAGCAGTCAGAGCAATACAATACACCCCAATTCTGCACACTGCTGTGCAAAGAAATAGAGAACTTCCCACAGAAAACAGCATGAAAAACAGCACATTTTCCTGTTGTTTTCTTCCTACTCCCAAATTTGGATTTTAAAAATAGGACCATGGGATTCCACGTCAAACTGGCTCTTGCTGTGCTGCCTAAGGTTCTTCCGCTGCTATAGGAAATGGCAGCCAAGAGGCTGAACCGCAATCATCCCTGATTTTCCCAATCACCTACTTTACATCTCACATTTGGAGCAAATATGAGTCAGGCTTCATTTATGCTACTGGGTTCTATTAGCACAGACCCAGGATTTGTGCAGAAGTGGAAGAAAAAAGAGATTACACACTGTAGGAGACACTGCTAAGCCAGGAAAAGCCCTGGTGTGGATGCAGTTACATCCATGAGTCAGCCTGCACCTCTCTGGCAGCTCAGGTTGGGTTGTTCACAAAAAACATGCAGCTGCAGAGGCAGGAAAGCATCTTCTGTCAGCAGATGTCGTGTGACACTGGGGACACTGCAGGGCACAGGTGTGGGGCTGGAAATGCTCATGGGCTCAGAAAATAAACAAACTGCTGGGTGCCAATGGCTGGTGAAGTAGAAAACACTGTCCCTTTCCTTCCAACAAAGAAAAGATAACTTTCCCCCTGTCAGTATGATTTTTATGACAGTTTTCCTGGTAGCTTCATACCACCATGGGTTGGATTCCTTCAGGTTCCCCATCCAGCACTTGGCGTGGATACAAAGTTCTTCTAAACTTCCCCCAGGACATTTCCAGAAGTTTCTCTGGATTGGCACTCATTCCTTTCACCTAGCAGAAATCAAACTGGCCGAGGAAACACTGAGGAAACTCAGGCCACTGACTCTTGCCCCTCTTTAAATCGGTTTCACTTCTCCAGACAAGACCCAGCGTATGCACAAACCATTCACCACACCCAACCATCAGCTTCACACCCACAGGCCTTTGTTTGCTGATTAACAGTGTGGAAATGAACTCCCTCGAAAAGATATTTGTTTGGATTTGCTACAGAAAACAACTGCATCGCAACGAGGCAGATATTTATTTTCCCACTGATTTTTCTAATTGAAACTTCGTTTGCTGCCAGAGAGTTGATTCAGCGCAGTGCCCCCTTTACCACAGCAATCCTGGGAAAATCACCAACTTTGGGAGCAGCAGTGGGTGGGGATGTGGAGCAGCAAGACTCGCATGCCTTCAGGACTGAAGCTGTCACCCAAAAGCGACAACCCTGTCCTCCTGCCCTTTATTTCAGTTTTGGCAATCGCATGGCCACCTCACCTGGTTCAAAAGGAGCAGGGAAGGAGCTGCTGGCTCTTGGTGGCAGCGAGAGGTTGGTCTGGCTTGCTCGTGAGGCCAGGCATGGGAAGCAGCTCAGCTGTGTGACTAGGGAAGGATTTTGTATCTCAGCTGCAGTTTTACATCAATAACTGGCAATTGCAGAACTCAGGCCCAGGGGTTTTATAGCTACATTATTTATGGCAATAAGTCTAGCCCCCAAAACTGACCTTGTGACACACAACTCCAGCAAACCACAGGGCTCTCATTAATCCAAATTCAGGGCTTTCTCTCCAGCACCACCAGCCTCATTATTTGCTAGAAAATACTCCCACAGCGATTATGCTATATAGACTGCACAGGTTTGAATCTCTCTTAGCCTGAGGAGAGAAATGTCTCCAAGCACCCATCTTGTCCTCATGGGTCCCTCCAGGAATGCTTCATCTCACAGGGGCACTGAGTTCTTGAGGCAGAGGAGCACCTGGCTGGACAGGAGGGAAATTTTGTGTGGCGCGATGATGCCATGAGAGCATTGGCTATTTTCATGGTCATGGGAAGGGATTTTCTACAGATTTTCCTATGGATTGATTTAAGATTCAACCCAAGTTGTTCACATTGGTCTGCAAAGAGGTACTGATAAATTGTCCCTAAATCAATCTGTGGAAGCTACAAGAGAATCCCACAAACAGCAGCTGTGGAAGTACAGCCCAACCACACCTTCCTCATTACCCGCAAGACACCCAGAGCCCAACAGTGGCATTCCCTGCCTTTAAAACCACAGTTTTACCTCCACGACTGTAATCTCCCTATTTGCTTTCATTGCAGTCTTTCCCCTTGATTACTAAAACTATTTCAGGAGTCTGTGAGGCCACTCAAAATAACAGCTGCTGCCATCAGGTCATTCTGACAGCCAAAAATTAACCAGGAGCAAGGAGCCATATCCACACCCCTGTCTGACAAAGGGTGAAGATCAACACCAGCTCACCTTTTGGCAGAGTGATCCCATCTTATATAAGCTTACATTAGTGGGTTTTGTGTTGTTAAGCAATGCAAGGAGGGTAGGAGGGAACAGGGATGGATAATCTGTGCTTCCACCAAGCCCCTGCAAGCCAAGCCGGCAACAACCGCAACAGAAGAGAAAAAACACCAAAAAAATTAAAAAAAAAAAAAAAAAGAAAGACAAACAGTACTACTGTTTGTGTCAGCTCACAGAAATACTATGTTACAGCTCTGCACAGAGTGCTGCTAGTAACCTCCACCACAACACAATGAGATCATTCACACCTGCCTCGCCTGTAGTAGGAGAGGGAAGGTGAGGAGGCAGGGTTTCTAGGAGAGAGGCAGCATTTCCCAGATGCTGCCAAGATGCTGTTTATTGGTAAATGAAGTCTCTTGAGTCCTAAACAAGCTTCCCAGAGGAAGACAAAGTCGCAACTGCCATATGGAGAGTGGGAAGAGGATGTCACTTAGCAAAAGTGGATCAGAAAATACATGCACAAACACACACGCTCACACACAATTTGTTCTGTAACGGCACTCAACGGCAAAATCCATTTCATCCTCTCAAATAAATCCTTCTCCTTACAGCTTATGCAACCTTCTAGATGACAAGGGCAGGTGACAAGTATTCCTGAACAGAGAATCCTACCCCATGCCCGCAAGGGAGATGGGCATGAGGAAGCTCTGCCCACCAGACAATGAATTTGGTGAAAAACCAAACCACTGATCTCCTGGGGGCTGACAAAGATAGTGTGTCTAAAGTCCCTGACTGAGGATGAACAGCAATGCTGACAGGCCCAAGACAGAGTTGGCAACGGTGCCACTTTTGAAAATTTGTGTTTTGAGCCACTGTTTGGCTTCACTTCCCCAGCTGTAAAGCTGACAGGCCACAATCCACCCTCCTTTCAGGACTCTTCTTTCATCCCCACTCACTTGTGGCATCCTGGACGAAGATCCCTTATAATTTGAAAATGTGAAGAGACAGAACCGCAAAGAAGTACTTTACATACAAGTAGGAACATTGTGCCACCTTCTCAAGGACAAAAGTCTGTGCACAAACACTTTGAGTGTTTGAATTTCTCTGAATTTCCCAGAGAGAAAGCATTCAATGCAAACTCATGTCTGCACTTCAGAAAGCCACGGGCGTGTATCACATTCTTCAGAGACCAGATGCATGTCCCCAGTCACGTTCGTGCTTCATCCCACTCGAGCTGCCAGGAGTATTTTCTCTAAAGTGTTTTTGTCCACTGTCTGCCTTTGCTTTCATTCCCTTAGTCCTCGTGGTGGTATTGACTCAGTGTAGGCTCTTTAAATGTCCTTCTTGGGAGTACAGGCACTGATTTTTATAGGGCTACATTCTGGCTAGAACACTGGCTGGCTCCATACCCAGACAGGTGATAAAATCCATAAACACTTCACTTCTCAATGTGGAGACTGGCCATCTATCTATTTTAGTCTCAAGTTCAAGCAGAAATTTAATTTATCACATAATCAACATCTTTTCCTTATGGGTTTATTTTGCTATATGGGTTTATAGGACCTAATGAAAATCTCACTTCTTGCCTAGGATTTCCTGCCTGTATGAAGGGTCATTTACTGAGGTCAGGAGCATTCATATAGAGCAGAAAGAATAATTTCCTTTACTACAGCAATTACTGGCAAAAATCAATGACCCCTGTTAAGCTGGAGGCCAGGGCAAGTAAATGCAATAGCGCTTTCTAGATTTAAAAACTCCCAGAGCCTCAGAGGTGTGCCTCCCCTCACACATGTGCTGAGGAAAGCCAGCCAGCCATCCAGACAGGGCTGTCACGCTTCCCAGCACTCCAAGGCCACAGAAATTATTTTAGTGCAGCTGAAATCCAACCTTTAGCCAGCACTGAGATGGTCCAGCTGATGGGGGGGAAGAAATCTCTTGAGGGCTTCTTGCAAGAAATGCCGCGCTCACCTATCGGTTCCACCCGTGCTGTGAGAGTGTCAGACAGCCTGGGAGACTCCAGCACAGCACTCCCCTGCAAAAATAGCTCAGCTCTGACTCTGAAGGCTCAGCTCTGCTGCTGAGTCTGTCCCCGTGCCTTTTCAGGGCAGTGTCTGGTGAGACTGAGAATTTAATGGTCACTTTGGCTTTTTGTTTGCAAAGGACAACGGCCCTGAGGGAGAAGTGGGATAAAGCTCTTGCTTTCATTGCACAGTTATTGCTGCTCTTCACTTTTTTCATTATTACTGGCTTTTTCTCCTTTAGATTCGCACTGGGAACCAGACAGAGTGGTCACCTCTCCCCCTCTACTTGCAGTGCACTACTTTCAGGTGTGTTTTATTGCTCCACTGTTTGGTTTGGTGGTTTTGTTTTTTTTTTTTTTCAATTCTTAAGCCAAATGTGCAATAATGGGCATGGCAGCCACCCCCAGTCAGCAGAGCAGCAGTGTCTCAGCCGTGGGGGGATGCAAAGGCTGCTCTCTCCTTCTCTGCGATGTGAGACACTTTCTCTGTCACAAACACTGAGGTCAGAAAATGGACAAGGGTCTGCGAGAGCAAGTTCATCAGTTTTTGCAAAATTCACAACTCCGTGAATTCCAAATTTCCAAAATTCACAACTCATTTGCCAGTGATGGCAAATCACACACAGAAGGCTCTGCCTTCCCATCACTAACTTCTTAAACCAAACACCTGGCACTGCAATATTTCCTGCTGAGCTACCTTCTCATTATTGCATGGTGGATCAAAAGCATCCAAAGTAAAAAAAAAAACAAAACAAAACCAACTTTTCCTTGCGTTTGTTGGAAACCTTGCTACAGTTCTACTAGCATCATTTAATTACAGACCGGGACTGGGCAGCAGCCAAACCTGCACCCTGTGATTAACCTGCCTCATGGTGTCTGATGGACACTTGACTTAAAAACCCAAGAATTTCATTGTTCAAACAATTTATTAGATCCCTAAGCCTAAAAATCGTTTTCAATAATGTGTGTGCTGCTTCAGAGCCTAAGAAAATCTACTCTGGGAGCCAGGAAACATTTCCTAGGAGGCAAAAATGGGATCAAAACCATATTTGATATAAAGGAGAAGGAATAATGATGGTTTTTAACTACAGCATTATTTTATTTCATCTCAGAAGCACGCTGTCAGTTTAAGGGAAGGGAACATCTATTGGATTTTGTTTTGCATCTCTTTTAAAACAAAATTATTCTCACCTAGGGCTGTGGGTTTTTTTCCCCCTACACTCAATAAACTATATATTGGAATGACCTTGTAACGGGTTTCTGTGGCTCTTTAATCACCAGTGGCTGCTAAATGAAGCATATCTATTTTCTCCGTTACATTACTATTGGCAACCAGGTCTTCAGTAAGTGCCCAGAAATATTTCCATGGCAACAAAAAGCATTCAGCATTGCTACTGTTTTGTGCCAATTTAGCTTTAAAATATTCTATTGTGGAGAGAAATATGGTACATTAAGTGAAATAAAGTCAAGATGCAATGTTCTGAAAAGAATACAAGGGTAAACAGGAAACATGTATTTTGCAGAAATGGGGGGGGAAAAGCTGCCAAATGGAAGGAAAAATGTTCAAAGCTCATTTTGACGCTACTGAACAGCTTTGCTGAATGTCAGCAAGTCCATGTGTCACTTACATTGTCACTTAGGGTTAGGTAAAAAGCTAACAGAAATAAGGATACCTCGAACATCTTCTCTTGATCATTTTAATCCATGACTGAAATTTTAAGTTGCCAGGGTATTACAGTCTCTCTGCATGTCTAGGTTACCATCAGAAGAGTTCACACTCTTGATGTTAGAGAATGAATCTAAAGGAAAAAGAGGAAATAAAGAGTTGAAAAATAAAATACAAAGAGCATGTGTGTTTTGGAAGTGAAAGTTCACTTAGAAGAGCAAAACGAGTTCTTCCACATCAAAGGGTCTGTGGAAGACATTTTCAAATCACAGTTCAGCACTTTCTCTCCCATTATACAACTTAGTTCTGAGGAAAAAAAGGCATCAGTTCCCAGCCCTCTAACCCTCAAACAGTCAACTTTATGACTGTGAAGTCTTGAGACCATTGGATGGTCCTTTGTGCGGTGCATTGCAGAGATAAAAGAATTAAAGTCTATCCGAAAGCATTTGGAATGACATTCCCTAAGGTGTAAAAAGCTATGCCGTGCTCCCTGGGAGCTTGGAGCGGAAGCAGAGAGCTCAGGAAACAGCACTGTGGGTGCTGGGGAGCTCTGTGGGACCAGACTTGCTGTCCACAATGGCTCCAGAATGGTTGGGGAGAAGGAAAACCAACAAATATTGAGAGAGTCGAACAGCAGCTTGACCAGTACCTGCTCTGAGCTGGGAGAAAGGTCCCGAGGGACCCTCTCTGGAGCTGCAGGGATGGGGCACTCTGACATCTGTTCACCAAGGAACTCCATCTGGTCCATCACCAGCTCCCAAGAGCCCTCTTTCGCAGATGTCCCTGCAGACAAGCCTGCAGGTGACAAACAGCTCTGACGGGGACAGCAGCTTGTTCCTGGGTCCCATTTCCCGAGAGCTGCCCACCTTTCCTCCCACCCAGTGGGAGCAAGGGTGTAGCCCAGAGACAGCAATGATGCACTGCCCTTGGAATGATGCATTTGGCGCCCAGGATTTGCTGGGAATTGCTCCAGCAGCCCCTCCTGAGGTGCAGGCTCTGCAGGAGACAAGGCCATGCCCAGGCAGCACTCGTAAAGAGCATCCACAGCCCCAGCCCTCCCTGAATGGACACCACGAGCTCTGGTCCATGGCTCTGTGCACAGCCTGGTCACACAGTCCCAGCACACACAGTAAATCCTGCAGCAGCACTGGCTCTGTGCCTGTGGACAAACCCTGCGGGCAGGATGTGGCACTGGCAATGTCCAGGGGCACCAGAAGGTATGGGTTGGGCTCCAAGAGATACAGCTCCGAGGTGTTTGACTGAGAACAGGTGAGCATTCATTTGGAATACGAAACAAACAGTCCCACTTTGGGAGGCAGAACAGCTAGACCAAAAGCGCTTTTTAATTATTTACTCCCTGGCCGTAACAGAGTGAGAAATAGCAATAAAGAAAAGAGCTAATTTTACAGTCATTAAAGAACACCGGCAAGGTTTGTACCCTCTCGGTCTGATATTCCTGTTAAATACGAAAACAAACAGGCTGATCTTTCACAGTCTGCACAGAAAAGGCTAAACATGTAAGACTTCCCTAAAAGCCAAGACTGATGAAAAGCTCTTGGTCATAATAAAACACACATTTTCAAGAGCATCTACCACCTGTTTAAAAAAAAAATAAACCCAAGGATTTAGATGTTTGAAGCCAAATTCTGCAGATCCTCATGGAGTCTCAAGTTCTTCATCAGCTCCATATTGCAGACCCAGTTCCCCCATCCTCTTGCCACCCTTTTTCCCATTCCTAGGATGTTTGTAAAGAGCAGCTTTAACCCAGCAAGACCCAAGGACAGTGGCAGCAGGACTGCAGCTTTCCTGGGTGCAGTCAGGTCTCCACCAGACCTCTGTGACCCAGGACACCTCCAGTCTCACTTATGGGGACACTGAATGAGCACAAGTCGTGTGGCTGAAACTCAGTCCTGGGCACAGTCACCTGCAAACGCTCCCCCTGTCATTTAAAGATCAGAAGTTAGGCCTATTTAAAACTGAAAAGATCAAACTCAGTTCTCCTTCCCATAATCTCCTGCCTGCTGTCCTCTTCAGTCTTGTTTGAAAAGCCTGTGGGGGTGGTGGGAGGGGAGGAAAGCGATTTGGGAGCCTTTCATCCATAAAATCATGAGATACGGCTGGCTTTTTAGTACAGCATTTCACAGCACATGGCACAGTAACATCTTGAGATTGCTGGCACAAAGAAACAAGGTTTGAGATTTTTTATACATATATATATATATATATGGATATATATATCTTTAATAGCAATGACGCAAAGGCAGATGGCTCTCGAAGCAAAGGCTTAAGGCTAAACATTCCCTTTGAAGGGTCCTGCTACCAGAAACTAAAGAGGGAGGGAGCAAAACACTCCTTGCTACAGCAACAGGGCCTGATTGCCTTCTGACACACAGCATTTCACCCTGGAGATCTCCACTTGTTTCAATGAGATTAGTCCCACAAACGAGGGAAGAACTGGAAAGGTTAGATTTTTCTTTGGGATTTGGGGAATTATATTTTAGCTGTGGGAAACAAAGACAATACAGAGCATAATGAGCAGATTAGCAACTAAATCAAATCAACAGCAGAAAAGAAAGCTCTGGATAATGCAGTCAGGGCTGTGCCAGCTGCTTACCTGCAAAGTGTGCCTTGCCATTAGCACTTTTTAAGGAGCCACCCAAGCTGAGGCTGTGCTCAGGACCTCCCATCCTCAAAGAGGGCTCACCTTCTTCCTCAGCGATGGGAGGAAGCCGATCAGGAGGCTGGAGATCTTCGCTCATCCAGGAGGATCCATTGGCAGTCAAGGACCTGGTGCTCTCAGTGCACGGCTCTGGCAAGGTGCTGGTGTGTTTAACTCGTTTTTGCCTCTGTGGACCCATGTCAGAGCCATGAGGGAGGTTTTGAGAAGCAAGATCAGGGCCTCCAATGTAACCATCTTCTCTAGGATACAAATACTCCTCATCCCAGAGGTCCAGGTCTTGTTCATCATCTGATTCCTCAGAATAATCCTCATAAACGCCTCCATTATTCTCCAAGTCCTGGGTCCTCTCTTCTTCTGGCTTACGCCCCACTCCACTCAAATTCAGCAGCGAGGCAGATATGGAGTCTCCTGCCTGTTGGATCGCTTCGTATATTTGAGACATCCAAGAAGACAGTGGCTGGAGGAAATTCTGAGCAGCCTCAGAAGCCATGTTTAATACTGTGCCAGTGTCTGGTGATCAGTTGTTCAGCTTTGCCAGCATGTCACTTACAATTCAGGGAGCTACAGAATAAGCACCATAAGAAATTACTGTAAATTGCTTGTCCATCAACACCTGTCGACACACTATCTACGTAAGATGTCTAGAACTGAGAGGGGGAAAATGGAAAAAGCACTTCTACCCATTGAGAATACCACTAGAAACCCAGAAATGATGGACAAATTGCACATATTCCTGCAGAGATCTGGAAAGCTTTTATTCGATTGCTAAACCTTACATAAAAATAAAAACACAGAACTTTGGAACACGAGTACCTTTTGGAAGTGCACACATTCTGGTTACAGCTGTTGATGGACCTGGGGGGAAAAAAAAGGTACAAAACAACCTGCAATCAAAAATCTCAAATAACCTCCTGGCCCCAATTTCCATCACACCCTTAGTATTAGTATGACCAGGTGAGCAAACTGAAGGGAGAAGAATTTGGGGAGAATTGTGTTTTGAATAATGGAAGTCACAGGCCTAAAGCTTGCAGTACCAGCCCATGGCAGACAATCATCTCAATGCTTTGCTCCAGAAAAGCTATGAAGAAGCTCTCTCTGCCCACAACCCAGAGTTGTTTTGCCATTCATAGAAATGAAAAAAAAAAAGCCAAACAGAGGAGGTGGAATATTATAGGTATGAAATTACTGGGAACAGAAGTAAGTTAACAAAAGCACTGGTGTCATCTCAATATGATGCTTTCTGAAAATTCATCTAAACTCTAAATAAAAACATAACTTGCAGAAAGTTAGCATGCCTTTTTGCCCAATATACATCTTCCCACATTATCACAAGACAGATATTCTTTTAGGAACTCTGAGAAGGAGAAACCTACAAATAGGATTATGGGTTTAGGAAGAAGGATTAAACAGATGCAGATTTTAGACTAAAAGACAACTAAAAAGAAGCTTCAAGAATTAATACCAGTTTCTTGTTGAATTAAGAGGTCTAAAAGCAATCAAAGTATAAAAGAGTACAGTGTAACTGCAAAAAAATAACCTCAGCAGCAATGTGTATTGCTTTGTGAAATGACCCCCAGGGAAATATAGTGGGAAATCTCACTTTTGTGGATCTTTAAATGGAGCACAAACTGGAGAGATCCCACTTTGCTTGGTTAGCAGCTCTTTTGGACGTGAGATCAGTGACTTAAGAGGACTTCACCTTTTAAAACCCTTGTGCCAAATAATTTTGTTCAGTGATGCTGATTTATGCTGCAGACACTTCCAACAGGTTTATTGTCAGCTCCAGCGTGTGCTAGGAATTGCAGCCCTAACAAGGGCAGTAAAGGAATGTGGGTTACCAAAGGCATTTTGAAAGCTGTGCCTGTCACAAACTCCCTGGGCTCGGGGCACACACTGTTCCAGCATCTGTCTGGCAGCCTCCAGCCCTCAGCTCAGCCCCTGGGCCCAGGTAAAGCTCCCTGCCTTGCAGTAAATCTCTGGCGAGGAACAGACAGTGCCACAGCCTCACCTCCCAGGTGAGCTCTTCCCTTCACTGACTCTCCTCTTTCCAACCCCGCCCCAGGCAAAGCCTCTCTGCTTCGTGCAACTGATTTTCTCACAGCCCAGAAGAGATTGCAGGCTCCAAACAAACTATTTTCAGCAAAATGCAGATTGGTTACTGGTAAATCACAGCACCAGAGAAATCCCTGGGAGAGGATGTCACTTTTAACAATGAGATTCTCCTGGGCATGGAAGGAGATAAACTCTGGGGGGTGAGTACTAGATACTGGACACATTTTTAAGCTGTCATTCATTTACAGGCAAGAGCTAATGAATCTCTGGTTTCTGGTGAAAGGAGAACTTCGCTGTGCTGTCCCTCAAGATCCATGACAGCAGTAACCTTCGGAGGGAGGCAGGCATCCAGGAGTGATGGCAAACCAATGGAGATAAAACATATGGGTGCTGAAATGAAATGCTGATCTGTTCTAAAAATCAACAGAACGTAGCCTTGTGATATTTGCACAGGGAATAATTAACTCCTCTTGTTATTAGATTTTGGAGCTAACACCTGATTGGTCCAACAGAGTGATCCCACTCCTCGATGCTGCGGCAAACATCACTCAGGCAAACATCACAGACTGACACAGGGAGGTTGGTACCACGACCATAAAAATGGGGGAAGTTATCAAGGCAAGATTTTGCTTTAGTAAGGGAAGGAAAGCAGTGATTTACAGCCTGAGAGAGGCTCCTGCAGAGCTTGGATGTGGTCACTCAGCCATCTGAAGTGACAGATAAAAAACATGAACTTTCATATACCAAGCAGTTGCCTGCAGGATGGGGGGAAACAGGACACACACACATGAACATACACATCCACAATTCTACCCAAGATCTGGACATCTGTCTGGGTTGAATCCCAACAAACCCAGCAAGTGGTCTGATTTCGTTTCTAGACAATAGACAGACACTGAAGTATATTTCAGCGAAAAAATCTGAACCACTTTGCAGTAACACCTGCAACTCACGTGTGCAACTTGCAACGCAGCACCTACAGAATCTCTAGAGGCAAAAGCAATGTCTTTTCCAGGGTGCCTGACTCTGTTCCACCTTTGCTTGGCTTTTCCTACCATCCTCTCCCTCTTACTGAAAACCCTGCAGTCAGTGATACGCTGAACAACTGGAGTTCAGCCGAATTATAAATGGTTTATTTTTGCTCTTGCAGCAGATGGATAAAATGTGTAACAAGCTGCAGACAAGTTTGGGCGGGCAACGATTTTACAAACTCACCAGAGGATCAAAGAGGGCTGAGCTGTGTTACAGGCTTGCTGTTTCCCAGGAGCTCTCTCCATTAATTAGGAGACACTGCTCTAACAGCGTGTTTATGATGTATTTCACAACATGGCCTTTTCAACAGAACAGAATTCTACTTTTGATTTCTCTAACAGTTTTGACTTGCATTAGAAGGAAAAAAAAACCTAAAAGAACTGAGAAAAGCATAAAACGTGTGGGAAATAAAAAAAAAATCCATTTCTTTTTGAAAGTATTCATCAAACAAGAAAGAGGGAAAAAACAGTTTGGCAAATTCACTTCAAGTTCCATCTTCTAAAACCACCCATAAGAATTTTCACACCAAATCACATGCTAAACTCAGAGTAGTTAGGGTTTTTTTTCCCTCTCCTGGAAAATCAGATAGCTAAAAGGATCAATGTTAAACCTCTCACAGAAACCATCATAACCTTTACTACAATCTATATTCCCTTGTCTTGATAGGATCATTATTCCTGAGTAGCATTCCCATTGAGAGGTGCAATTACCGTATTGCTAAAAAAAGTAGACTATTACCAGAATTTCAAACACTACCACAATGCAGAGGTTTGTAATATTACCAAAGTGTCTTTCAATCTTCTTGATATGTAGGTTCCTAAAAAAGTGCCATCAGATGTGCATTTATTAACGTTTCCCTTATTCAAGCTGTTGCAGAGCTTAGGCACAAACTTCCTTTTCTTCAGTCACTTTTTGTCTCACCATTGGAAAAGTTTTCTACCAAACTCCTCCCTTACAGGGAGAGCACAGGCTGAAAATGGATCACATCCATGAACAGGAGCTTTATTTGTGTGGACATCGAGGAAGAGCAGTGTGACTGACCCAGCACAAAGCTCTCCTCCAAGTTTAGGGGGAAAAGCCTAAGCCAAGGTGCAAATCTAAACTGATGCCCAGAACATCAAGGATCTGTGCAAAAGGTAAAGCCATTTTGATGTTTATGGAAGGGGAAAATAAGGAAGATTTGGAGAGGTACGATTTTTTTTGAGCTTCTGAACACTGCAATGAGCCTGATCCTCCTTTCAGACTAGAACCCAATTAGCACATGTTTAAAATAGCAGAGAGGAGGTTAGAAATGTACTCAGATGAAGGCAGACAGCAGCAACACTGGGCCAAGAAATCCTCTACCCTCGTTCTGGGAACAATCTGGACTCCTTGCGCCTCTTGCTGTTGCCAGAATTGTATCTAACAAGATGCTAGCAAAGCCCTTGCACTCTCACCAAACATTACTATGATGAAAATGTATTTCCAGCTGAAATTGTCACAGTGCCAGACCCAGCCTGTGCACTTGAAGCTGTTTCAGAGGATTGGAGCCTCTTGCAGAAGTGTCATGATGTAAGTTCACAGACAGCGCCCAAGGTTCACAGCAGCTGTGAGCATCACTACTGACCCAGCTTCCCTAAGGTACAAAACAGAAATACAGAACATCTGGGACGTTTCTGGCCTATGTGCAGTATAAATGCTATTTATGTGGCTGAATTTAACACACCAAAAAAAAAAAAAAAAAAAAAAAAAAAAAAAAAAAGAAGAAAAAAAAAGAGAGAGAAGACAGAGGCACTTTCCAAGTGATTATGCGTTCTGTGATAATAGTTTTCAGCTGGTGAATCAGAAACTCCAGGGCATTCAAGGAAAATCTAATGGTTTATGCCAATAAATTAGACACATCTCATTGGAAACATTCACGGGTTACAAATCAACACGGCAATAAACGCACTGCTGCAGAGCACTGGTCCTGCAAGCCCCAAAATGGTGAGGAGAAAACAAAGATGAGCTCAGGCAGACAGCAATGTACCCGGCTGCACGGGGCTCAGCCCACGCACAGGAAGCCTGCAGACTTAATTCTCACTCCCAAATCATCTCATATCTTTGCAGGCAGCTCACTAGTGATGCTGTGCCAAATTAGTTGTAAAAATTGATACCCAAATGACAAAAGTGGTTTTGATCAGGATATTTAGCCCCATGATGTCTCCTCCTTTCTTTTCCTTCCTTTGTTCATGCTCTCCTTTTGTCAATAACAATGGCAACAATTACCGATCCTCAGCTTCAGTGGGATGGGGAGAAGAGGAAAGAGGTAGAAGAAAAAAAGAAGTTATGCAAATGTGACATTTACTGTTCAAAACTGTGGAGCCTTTTTCAAAAAACCCAGGTCTCTCCATCATACAGAGTATGTGATGACAAATTCAAGCAAAAAAAAAAAAGTTCCTGGAAGATCAGCATTCAAATATTGTGCTCAAAAGCTCCACCAGCCATGGGGCTGAGGAACTGATGTTGATCTCCTATGCTGACCTCTTCATACCTTTGTTTTTGCCTAGACTGTCAGAACTCCTGAATCCGGAGGTGTGTTCATCTTATGGAAATCCAGGGCTCTCACAAAGCAGGGGATCTGTATATGCACAGATAGATACTATTGCCCCCAAAATATTAATACAAAATTTGGGGTAATTTTCAGGAGACAGAAAATGGCAACACTTCCTAGGCCACAATATTTGGTTTGGATATACAGGCAGGCCAGATTCCGACTTGGCACTGGTGTTAAATCCAGAGTCACTCCACTGAAGACAGTCACATCCTCCAAATCAAAATAAAGACCTCTGCATTTAAAGAGACACTTGTCACCAGAGACACAAAAAAGCTCCTAACAGTTCCATGCCAAGTGGTTGCCCAAAAAACAGCAATGAATAACTTCATTTATACTTCTCCAACCGAGGGTTGCAAAAAGGGCATAAAGAAATTCACAGATCATTAGAGTATTAGAAAAGTGGTGTTAGTAGTGGCAACTGTGCTCTTTCAGGCTAAAAGAGTGAGAAACATCTGTAATTACTGGATTAGGGGAATGAAAGAAGAAACCTGCAGTCAGAAATTACAGCACACACTGTAATTGAGCTGCTGCCATTCGCCGGCTTGCATGAAGACAGAAGAGCCAAAAGGAAATCACAAGTTCAAAAGGCTGGAGAAACACCAATTTACACCAGCACTCGAACCCACCCACCTGTGCTGTCAAGCTGTTCCCCAGAGCAGACCCCAAAGACTCCACCCCGCCTGCAGTTGTGCTACCCAGCCTGCAGCAAGTGAACAAGCCAGGGTCAATAGGAGCAATTACTTGCATGGAAATTAGCAGTGGGAGAGCATGTCTAGCTGTTTAACAAAGTGAAGATATTTTAGAAACATTTAGAGGAGTCACCCTGTTCCTGTTACTCCTTCCCCCACGCACACACTCCATCCGTACAGAGCCTGTGGGAATTGCTGTGTGGACCACCATGGAGCAGTGTAGACAGAGCTGTTTGGGAGATGAAAACGCGATGGATGGTTCCTGGTGATCCAACTCTGTGTGCACACATGGCTGAGTCTGTAGCTCCATCTCCTCTCACCTCTAAGTCAACCCCACCAGTCCAGCCAGAAATGCTGGGAGGCTGAGGGGTCACTGGGAAAACTGGACCTTAATTCAAGGGATTTAAAGGAATTTGGAGCCATAGATCTGAGTAGGCAGCTGTCAATACTGACTTAGGGACTGCTCCCTCAGCTACTCTAATCCTTCATTTAATTCAGCCTGGGTACAAACCAGGCTCTCCAGCACCTCAGTGGCAGCAATCACACTGTCCCATGGCCAGCCACCCTTCCTATGTCCTCTATTGAAGCAACTGAAAGAAAAAGCAATTTAGAAGAGCAGTTTCATGTGGGCACAGAGAAACTTCCCTTTCACAAGCTTCTCTCCTTCCTGCCATGGGCTGGTCAAGGAATCTGAGCTACCCACCTCAGCTGGGTGACAGCAATAACCTCAGGCTCGCTTTCAATGCACCCTCGCCGAGGACGGTGGAGCTCCTGGGTGCTCAGCACCAGAGTTACCAGGACCAGCCACAATCCTGTTTCTTTGGAGAAGCACACCCCTGGGTTTTCCACAACTTTGGAGGAAGCCAGACTGGTACTGTCAAACTCACCCATGTTTTTTGTTTCTAAATATGAATCCCTGCCTCTGCTGCATGTGACAGTCCCACTCATGGCATGTGACGGGTCCCCAGGGCCTGCCTGGACCCAGGGCAGCACTGGCAATGAAAGGCAGCACCCAGGCAGCACTGCTACCATTCCAGCCCTTGGTGAGTGTTATAGGTGTTGATGTTTTCCTTAAAGCCTCAGCTATGGGAGATGAGTGGTTTATATAAGAACTGCAACTCCATTTATTTACTTTAAGTGTGTTGCTAGCCCCAGAGGCAGGAACAGTGGCTGTGCAGAACAGCTTGGGAACATGAACTGAAAGCGCTCTCGAGGCTGATAAAACAGAAGGAAAAATGGGAAAAAAATGCTCCTTCAAACCTCATCATATTTATGCTGTTTTCACATATCAAGAGTACATCTTTAGTAAGAGTTCAAGGCAAGGCACAACTGGAATATTTCCATAAAAAGCACAGTGTACTAAGCTTCAATTTCTTTCCCAGTCTCATGTAACACCACTACAAAAAGATTATGGTGTAGAACAAAGAGGATCCTTCACTTTCTTGAGCCACAGCACTGAAGCACAGGGTTGGTTACAGCTCTTTACACAAAGGTTTGCCCAGCACTGCCACAGGAATCTGTGAAATTCACTTCACCCGTGAACTTTTAAAGTAAAGGGCTCCCCCACACTACAAACACCACTTGTAAGAACACCATCACCTCCTCTTGGTCCTGAAATCCACACTACAGAAAGGAACACCAAACCATCACAGGCTCAAGAGATGGACTCATCACCAAGGTCAACGAACCAGTCAAGAGCAGGATAAACAAAAGCCTAAAGTACCAAAAATCTGCTATCCATGGTGTCCCAGTAATTAGGAGGTTTTGTCCTGAAGTCTCCTAAAAGGTTTTCAATGAAATCTTCATTTTCACAATGATCTTTTCCTTATCTTGTTGCATTGATAAGGACAGAAACTGTGCAATTAAAATTAAATCAGGAGCAAACCAGCCAGATGTATCCTAGAGCCATGATGATGGGAACACCTATTTCATTCTGTCGTTTGCCTTGTTCTGAGGTCAGGCTCTATACAGGAAAGCGAAAACAACAACAAAAAAAGAGGCTTTGACATTTTACAGTACGTTTTCTAAATGTCAGCCTGCGCACCTGCAAAGTAGACAGATTTGCTCATGTTTCTCTACCAACTATATTCTTCATTGGTAGATAATTCAAAACTCAACTGGATCCAAGGGCAAGAGGAGCAGCTCATGCACTGAACCCACACAGCCCTTCCCAGGTCACAGCCTTCATTTATCTGTGCTGGGGATACATGTGGGGATTCGTCCTATTGCAGATGTTATAGTCATGCCAAATGTCTTCTTTCCTATTTAGACAGACATGTTCTAAGCACTCTTCATTCCAGATGTGGAGAATCAAAAAGCTTTCCCCAATTTGAGAGCTAAGAACTGGGAAGAGCAACCATTACTGGGTTGCATGTTAACCACCAGAGTATTGGAATCAGGATCTCCTTGCAACATGCACAGCTCACCAGAAAAAGTTGAAAAGAGGAAAAGTGAGTGCTAACCCACAAACTGCATGTTACAAATGCTCCCCACCCTGCTCCTTCCTACCCAGCAAAGCCAGAATCCGAATTTGAAGCAAACTCTTGCTTGTCAACACTCCTTTTGGGAGAGCTTCCCTGGCTTCCCTGCCCGAGCTCAGCCTCCAGGTTTCTACATTCGCCATATGACACACTGTGTTAGCCCAGGGTTTAATATATTCCCTCATGCTGCTGTCCTTTAAAAGCATTGGCATTTCCTACACACAGATTCCATATTGACTTTACAAGTACCAAGACGCCACGGTGAAATTTAAACTAAATATAGAGGTGATATTTTTAAATAACTCTTAGCTCCAACTCGCCAAGCCGATTTTATTTGAACGGAAAAAGCAGGCTCCAGCTTTAAGCTTCCATTGTAATTAATGATTACAACACATTCCTCTGCCGTATCAGATTTAGCACCTCATTAATGTATGTGGTATTTTTCTTGTATGGCACAGCTGTAGTTAAAGTTGAATTAGTGTTTCCATTATAAGCCCATGTTTTCAAAGGTTTATCACTCAGACACATGAGATTTAGTCTGAAATGAAAATTGCCATCGAGAGTGTCAGCTGGGAAGCAATTTCTTGTCCTTCAAAATCTGGAAGCAACAAACACCAAAAAAAAAAAAAAAAAAAAGCAAGCCACTCTGTTTATTAATAATTCACATTTTAAAAAGCATTGCAAATACATGTTTACACGATAGCCTGTGACAGCTCCATAGAATGTCAACACCCACATGCTCCTGGGAGATGTGTCATCTTAAAAACCGAAATAAAAGCCACATTTTTACACCACTTGATGGGAGGCGAAGAGAAGGGGAAAAAGACTTAAAAATAATATCGATGAAGGAAACTTATTAAAAAAACCCCAGCGTCTTTGTTTAGAAACACTGAAGTTAGGACTTTCAGTCGAGAGGGGCGTGGGTGGGAATCATTTCAAGTACCATTTGTACTTGTACCTTTTTGGTGCCTGTCCCTGGCTCGCTAAAGCATTTAGCAAGAATTAGTCCCACCGAGTTCCTGCCACAGATGGCATCCAAACCTGCAACTGTCCACGAGTCCTGGAGTCTTAAAGTACGACCAGATCATGTCCTTTGCAACAGCCATGCAGAGGCACAAGGCAAAATGAACAAAAAAATAACCTTGCGTGGGCTCTATGCTTTGGGATTGTGCCCTCCTGCCATTGGCTTTAAGACTGAACCACCAAGACCGAGACCTTTTAATTGGGAGGCTTCTGAGGCCTCTTCTTGGCTGATTATCTCAGTGATTATACACTTAGGACATGCAAATCTGCAAACAAATACTGAAGAAATTATCAAATTCACAGTTGCCACCATTACCAGAATGGGTGCATTTTTGATAGCTGAGAAAAAATTAAATGTTGTTTTCCTAACATAGTAAAATTCCCAGTTGTTTTGACTCCTGGACTTATGGGTTTACTCAAGACATAATGTTTCCAGAACACAAAAAACGCATGAAGGATCGTGTAATAGCTGCTACAAGAAAACCAGGACAGGCATATCCTTTGTGAGCAGAAAGGCACTGTTGTTACTCAGAAATGCTCACATTTTGGTCCTCACTGGATAAACAAAACACTCCCACAACAGACAGAGAAGGGAGTGTGCTTTTCTCCCTGGTGTTGACTTCCATTTTTCAAGAGATTACTCCAGACAACAAAGATAATGGGAACACAGCATCAATTGCATATCCTTATGATTAAATTTGGGAGGTTACTATCCAAAACCCTACTGTTTTCCACACAAACAACCCGAGAAACAGCAAATGGGGCTGTGTCTGTCCTCCTAGCAAGCAAAACCTCCAGAAGACTCTGCATCAAAGGCAGTGTAATACTGTGGCACTCACCAAGGCCCTCGTGAGCTCTGGACTTTTCTTTGCAGTGTTTTCTTAGCCCTTGTTGTTCCAGGCATGGGAGCCCAGCTCTCTCTTCACAGCAGAGCTTCTTGTTGATGAAGTGGAAGAGGACTGCAGGGAGGAAAATGAAGGCTCCAACTGCAGACAAAAACCCAGCGGCCTCAGGAGCAACTAAGAACAGAGAGAGAGAACTTCAGCACGAACGGGGAAAGCTGCCTAGGGGAAGATGTGATTTAAGCACAGCTGCATCCATGGCTCTGCTTCCCCATCCTCTCCATGGAAGCAATAGCAATGAAACCCAGCAGAACTTGGATTTGTGTTAAATGGTTACAATACCCGTTTAACACACTGGTCCAGTGTGCTAAGGATGGAAATCACACAGGCTTGGTTCCATTTCAGGTCTTAGTTTCTGTCACATTATGAATTCCAGCACAGGAAAGACACTAACTGATTTTAGTAGACTTTTGTATGAATGCAGAATTCCACCAGCTCCAAGAGAGACACTCTCCATCCCTACCACAATAAGGATCCAGCCAAGAAAGGGTAGTTGGTCTTCAAAGCCCCAACACCTCCTTTGCAATTTGTGTATTTTCTTTAAAACAATCAGATTACACATAATGGGACTCTATAACTTCATTACATTTACTAAGAACCACGTTAATGTATAGCCTATGATCCTCATTCAACTGCTACTTTACCCTTAAGTAAGAAGTATATTACCGTACTACGCAATTACCATTATTTTCAGGAGAAAACTAAATCAGCCTCCAGCTCAGGTAATTCAGTTTAACTCCTTGAGTGTCAGGTTTGGCCACAGCTAATTAGCACAGTGGTTTTGCACTAGCTGATGTCCCAGCCCTGTGCATCAACATCCCTATGTCAAACTGTAAAGAAATAGTCTAATTTCAATTTATCATGTTCTGCCTGTACCACTGGGTCTGCAACAAACCACAGGCGCCAGCAAAAAGCTTTTAAAGCCATTTCACCTCTCTCACACATATCAAAATGCCAAAACAAGGGACAAACACTACATACATCACTTGATGTGGGAGGCAAGGGCACACGCGTCAAAAACTTTCAGTGTCATCTGCAAAAAAAAATTGGGTTGTTATTCTGGTAATTACTTCACCAGGAAGGGGTGAAGTTCAACTGTTCAATTCAAGTCAAAGACCCCATAAAAACAAAACATCAGCAGCATCAGTGGCACACCAGGGATGCCTGGGATTACAAAGCTGCAGCTCACAGATGAGATGAGCAGGATGAAAGGATGTAAACAGAGCCAGCCCTGCCTGTGAAATATCTCTCTGGGAATTTACAAGACTTGACTCAGCGAAAGACTTGGGCTAGAAGAGCTACACTGTCCCCAGTTACAGCCCTGGTAGTGCACTGTATGACTACAGCCTAGGGGATTTAAAAAACTTAAATTAATACAAGCCAGCATGTCTCAACTGGAAACAAAAATCACCAATGCATAGCAGCAGCCCACACGCAAAACAAACGAGTGGTTGGGACTGAACCCAGAGGAATCTGTGTTACACAAACTCTGGAGGTGGCGCTGACCTTCCTCACCCCAGCCTAAGGAAGGAACAGAAATATGCACTGAATCACAGCAGCTGAAATGACAGCAAGGTGAAGTCTGCACTTCCATTGCTCTGTTCTGCACAGGCCCAGACACTTCACAGGATCACAGAATGGTTTGGGTTGGAAGGGACCTTAAAGACCATCTAGTTCCAATCCCCCTGACATGGACAGGGTCAGCTTCCCCTGGGATGCTCAGAGCCCCATCCAGCCTGTCCTTGAACACTTCCTTGGCCATTATTTCTGTGCCCCCCTGGTGCCACCCCAGCACATCAGCAAGTCCATGGGGACAGGGGCTCTCCCTGCCAGCACTGCAATTTGGTGCCATAACTTCCCCGGGTAATTTGGCAGGCGCATCTCAGCCCTGTTTTTCCCTCACACCTCAAGCCAGGGAGCAGGGCTGGGGCTGTGAGTGGCTGAGTGAGGCATTGACTCTGGCTATTTTCAGCGGCTGAAGTCACCATTAAGTGGCTCCTGGAGCCAAGGATAAATCAGAGGAGATGAGTATAAATCAAAGTAACCATAACCCCAGAATATACATGAAAGCCTGGCTGGGCCCCATCGCTGACTTGCCCTGTTCTTGAGCATACAATAAGCAGGAAGAAGGATAAAGCTCTACTTTACATATAAAACACGTGGGATCACCACATCTCAGCACACAAGAGGATGTGTGAGAGAAGGATAATGCTCTACCTTACATATAAAACACATGGGATCACCACATCTCAACACACAAGAGGATGTGTGCAGCAAGGACACCGCTGTCACCATTTATTTTATTTCATAAAAATCTCAGTGAGTCCAAGGAGGCACCAGGGTTTCCCCTTCTCGGACAAGGCACAAGCAGGCCACCAGTATTTTAAAATATAAATTATTCAACAAATGCTCTGAAATGCTGTGCAACCCCCATCCAGAGAAAATCCTCAAAGTGCCCCTTTTCCTCAACAAACCTTCAAAGTACCTTGCAAAATCCCAGAAGAAAAAATGGATTTTTTACTAGACCTGGCATCCCGAAGGAAAGCTTGGAGACAAATAATCACCTGCCGTGTACTTGTTCTGAGGGAACTCGGACTGGCACAATGGTGTTATTGCCCATCTAATTCTTGTTTCCTGGCCAGACACAGAGGAGCAAAAAATAGTAGCTCAGTGATGTAGGACTTGGGACAGCCCTTCAGGCTTCCCCTATTCCTTGGGGCAGAAATATAAGTCACCACCTATCAGAGCTCACAAAAGGCCCAGCATCAACTTCCAGGAGGAATTTTTCAGAGCCAAGTACTAAAAACTGTCCACGCAGGCACAGAGTACTTGGGAGCACAGGCAAGAAGGGACTGCACAGATACTTCTTGTGTGGAAAAGAC
This sequence comes from Acanthornis magna, assembly GCA_036785705.1. Taxonomy (NCBI): domain Eukaryota; kingdom Metazoa; phylum Chordata; class Aves; order Passeriformes; family Acanthizidae; genus Acanthornis; species Acanthornis magna. The sequence continues at coordinate 1,518,271 of JAWUZG010000097.1, forward strand.
CATCTGCCAGCTACCAGCAAAGGCTGAGACCCCTGACCTCCCTTCACTGTAGGCACCAAGCACCTCTCCTGCCTCTCCTAAAGGTGCTCTGTCCAGCTGCAAGGAGGTGACTGGGACTTCTGCAGCACAAGGCAACGGAGCTCATAAATCCTCTCCTGCGGCTTTATGCACAAATTTCCTCTTTTCTCAACCACAATATTCATGCCAGATACCAGAATTTTGTGCCTCAGCGTCTCAGAGGGAGTCTGCACCTGAGCACTGTCTCGCATACTGCACCTGGCTCCAGCTGGCAGCTCAAATCCCTCTGGAGGGGAGGCATGCTGCCACTTTGCTTCTCCATCATCAAGAGGAAAACATGCTGCACCTGCATGCAGCCCTGACCACACCTCCCAGCTCCCCACCCAACCCTCAGCTGAAGGGCTTTCTCTGCAGATTTGAAACTCTAGGCCAAGGCTGTGCCTGGGAAATGACTGTAAAACTGATTTGGAGCTGAGCTCTGCTCTGGCTTGTGGTGGATGTCTGGGCCTGAGAGGTGTTGAGGAGGAAAAGTAGCAGAAATGCACACACATCCCTCGTGCTGCAGCATTGCTAGACCCTGTCAGCTTTCACACAGGTCAAATGTCCATCCTAACATGCGTGACAGACTGTGCCTGGAGCAAGAAAATGTGACATGGTAAGGCATTCAAGTCTTGATCCAAATCCTGAGCACTCAAGTCTGGGGGAGGTGCTGATCACCACAGGCTTTGGGGCATAAACATTCAGCCAGGATCGCCCCCATTTACCCATTTTTAAGCCAAGAAATTAATGCCATAGACACTTTTGTGCAGTGCCACAGTGGGTCCACTCCTTCTGCTGCTCTGGTTGAGAGCATGAGCCAAGAAATGGTTTTTGTGCTCCTGGCAGGTTGAGGCCACACAACTACATGCACTCCTTGTCCACTGCTCAAGAACAAATCTGGTGCAGTGTGAAGGGCCCCAAGGTGGAAAAGAGAAGATCAGAAAAGAAGTGAGGTCAACATATGAGATCTGAGAGGACACAAGGAAGAAATTACAATGCTGCTCCTGCTCCTGCCTCTCCTCAAAGCCACCTGCATGCTCCAAGAGGACTTCAGGGAGAGTGTGTCCAGAAGAAAAGGAGAGAAGTGTTGGCCACAATGTTACATGCATTGAATCCAGCTGGATTTTTGGCTTGTAGCAGGTTTCACAGCCATTCTGCCACCGAACATGGCCTCCCCTGATGGACCAGCCCCAGAGGAATGAACATAAGAAGATCCAGAACAGATTCACTTGGAGAGTCTGCAACTAGCAAGACCTTAATCCATTCTGCTGTGCAAGGATTAAATTCAGCATAAAATTCTATTCCAGACAATAGCTCTTTAATTTCATTTGATACCAAACTTCCTGAAAAAGGAATGTTTACTGGTACTTTTTAATTATGAAAAAAAAAAGAAACCATAAATTATCTGTTTTCCTGTCTGCGCTAATTGCATTTCATTATATATTTGGAGTAAGCTATGATTTTCCTGCTGGTTCCCATGACATTTTTCATTATCAGCCACTAATTGTCTAGCATGCACACTGCATTGTGAACCAAGTAGGCTGGTGCGTGGGCAGAAGTTCTAGCGAAAGCTGCAAGGCAGTACAAGTGTACATTATTATTATTACTATTATGATGTATTAGAGAGTTTCCACCTACTTGCATATCTACATATCCTCATCCCTATCAGCAAAGCCCGGGAGCCCGTCCTTGGGCTTGGCAAGGCTCAGCAGCTCCTGAAGGGAAGTTATGTGGGATGGAAGGATGGTGGCAGCCCCACTGCAAGGACGAGTTCCCTGCTGGGTGCAATGGAAACACCGAGCAGCTTTCTCAGGCACTTCCTCTGCTCGGTGCCCAAAGCTCGTGGGTATCAGAATCTTGTCACTTTGCCCACTCACAAGCTGAGGCCAAGGTTATAAAGGAAAGCAGTGCCGTATGTGGATTGCTAAAGGAATAGGATAACTAAGGGGGTCTTTCTGGGAGAGTAAGACAGGAAAAGAAAGGTAATGGTTTTCAGGAGCCACAGCTAACGCTGTATCCATTATAGCAAAATCTCCAATAAATCGACATCTATGCAAACTTAGAAAGTGCCACAAATGGTGAAGCAACTCCTTGCATGCAGCATTTCATAAACTCAGACTGGGGGAAGATGTAGGTGCCAATTCTTCACACAGCAAACGGCGAGAACATGACCACTGCTCGTCCTTATCAGCCCTGGACAGGTGGCAATTCTATTCATGTGCACCACACACACAATACACAAACACTTCAGAAATAAATGTGTGTTTTCACAGGATTGCAGCTCTCTCCTGATATCTATTTCAAAGGAGACAAAGCCCAACCCTTTCCAACAGCACAGTGAGGGAACAGTTGTATAACTCCCCCTCTTCTCCTCAAGGTGATCCACAAATACATTATCAGAAACGCAATCAGACCACATTCGGTGCTGTAGCAGGAGTGAAATTCCCATCCAAGGCAGGAGGACTTGCCCTGCACGGAGGCTCAGTTTCACACACTTTATTTTTATGTGCTAATTTACAGATAGCAGGAATGAGGAGGTTCTCCAGACATTTTATATAAGGAATATGAGGAACTGAAAGGCACTTGTGACCTGACTCTACCTCTATTTACTTTGACTGTCATTTTTTTCCGATCAAAGGGTTGAGGAATGGCCCCACCCGTAGCTGCTGCTGCTGTATTTGCAGGTCATCTCCAAAGATTCAAGCTGCCCTTATGGCCTCTGACATAGGCATGCAATTTCAAAAGTCTCAGAGAGAGTAAAGCAATTTTATCTCCCTCTCCTCTACCACCCCCAGAGCCACAGCACCCAAACACCTTGCAGGTTTCAGTGCATCTATGCCCCCAGCAAGTCTCTGAAGCAGGGAAACACTAACACAGCTGCCCTGCAAAATGGGAGCCATGGCACAGGCACAACCCAAAAAGGTGGAAGTTAGACCCAAAAGAAGGATCAAGAAATGTTACTTCCATCTACATAGGTATTTCAGTGTTTAGAATTACCTCACGTTTCACCCCAAAGCTGAGGCTTTGTCCACACAGAACATGGACAGCACCTTCCTAGAAGTGACATCGTGGTGACAGTCACAGGACTTCACGCATCTCCCCTCAGCCACACTGGGTCACGCAAAAGCCACAGGATTGGCATTTTTTTCCCCAAAAGTCTGATTCACCCGGGGATGCAATCCAATAGAGGCACTCAACACCTTCAGGCCACGCTGAGCTCAAGGGAAGGCACAGCAGGAAACAGAGACAGTGGCATTCCTTAGGTTCAGTCACCTAAGAAATGGGAGGCCTGAAATAAATTCTCCCTTAAACCCCCATTTTCCTTTTCCCAATACCATGTCCAAGGTGCAGGACTAGAGGAGAGCATCCTCTACCTTTCAGGCTCAGCCTGGCTCACTGTGCAGCCTGTTTTGGGGCCAGCAGTAGTAGCAGACTTCATTTTTCTCAGCCTGCTCACTGAAAGCCAGACTCAGACTTGAATTCTCAGGATGCAGTCTGGATTTCACTGAGAACCCGCTGTAGATAAATGGCCAAGACATAAACACCAGCAGGGCAAGCCTCAAAGCAGCCAGCAGCTGCTTGTGAGAGCCACAGGCCCTTTGTCGAAAAGGCTTTCCCTGAGGCCACATTTTCCACCTTACAAAGGCTGCTCTGTATTTTGCCATGTATGACCCTGTGGCAGCACTCTTTTCCCAGCAGCAGAAATCCCATCCTGGCCTTGAGCAGCGCTCTTGATGACATTTGTAGCTGAGCACACAGGGTTCTGTGAAATATTCTGCCTCCAACAAAAGGCATTTTTCAGCTAGAGAAGATGAAGTGTTAGTTCCGCTGGATGTGTTTCAAAGGAGCGTGGAGCACTAGCTCAAGTCCACAGAAAGGACATAATGACACCCGAAGTTCTGCACCCAGAGGAGTCCTGGCTCTCTCCCCATTCCTCCATCTGTAAGCAAACACACCACAAACTCAGATGGAACGAGGGAACAGGAACGTGTCCTGATGGACAGGGAGCGTTCACGCTGGCTGGTGGAGGTCACTCTCAAGGGTGATCCAGAGGCTCATCATCAGTTTTAGTAACAACCTTGAAAATGGTTCCAGTTTAGCACGGCATTCAAAATTCACTGATGTCAACAGGGCCAGGGAGATTGAGAATTCTAGCAGAACAGCACTTGAATTGCCATTCATGAGCTGAAAGCTGGCCCCCTCCAAGTCAGGGCTGAACAGATTCGATGGGGAGAGCGAGAGGAGCCTTGCACCCATCCAGGCCTTGGTCCTGATGAATCTAGTCCCTAAAAGCCAATCTCCTACTGCTTAGGAGAGAGGTGAGAGGTGATATCTGTACTCAAATGCAAATTAATCAAAGAGGAAAGAGACCAGAACTTGACCCTTCCAGATATCCTTTGACTATCCAACTGTACCACCTCTGGTCCCTGCTGGGATTGTTCCCAGAGCTGAGATAACCCAGGTGAAGCCTGCAGCCTCACAACTGTTTGTCCCAGCTCTTCTCCAGACCAGTGAAGAAAAATTAGAACCACGTAGACAATTTCTTTCCTAGCCTTGTCTATGAGGTATCCTCACACTCAAGAGTCTGCTCTGCCAATTCTTCTCCATCTCAATACTCACTCCAACCTCTGAGCTGCGCTCAAATTCTCAGTTTTGCACTCTGGAACTATTTTCCATGGCAAAAACAGCCATCACACAAAGCTACCTTGGAAGTCAAAGCTTTCGCTTAAGATGAAGGAAAGCAAGAAAATGGCTGTAGTGATAATGATAAATACAGATTGAATAAGATCAAGTGAAAGAAAGAATCTAGTCCCTAAAAGCCAATCTCCTGCTGCTTAGGGCTCTCATGTAAGAGATGAGATTCATACTCAAATGCAAATTAATCAAACAGGACAGAGACCAGAACTTGCAACTTCTGCATATCCTTTGAATATCCAGCCTCTGGAAAAACTACCTCAGTAGCAAGGGACAGCTGTTTTTACTCATGGACTTCTCCGAGCGGAATTCCATCCTGAAAGAGAGCACAACTTGGGTCTAGGAAAGTTTTTTCAAGATTACACATTTCTTAGAAAAATTTATAGTTTAAACAAAATCTAATTGTCCAACAAGAGCATGTTTTCTCAGAAGGTTCTCAGCCCACTCTCCCTGTAGTAAGTTTGTCTTTGATCGTGTCCCAGGTTTGTTTTCAGTCACGGTACAACACAGAGATCATAATCTGATACCTTTTGTCATAGCTGACACCGACACTGCCTCACTGGTAGAAAGGGAAGACTAGGGCTGTCAGTCTGCCACCTTTCTTGAACACTGAAGTCACGCTTTTTTTTCCCCCCTTTTCCTTAAAGACAACTTCTTTGTTGCCATGGTATCACTAATGCAGTATTTTGAGACAGGGAAAGAAGATAACTGTGCAGCATCACAGTGACACATCTATCAACTGCCATCCTCTCGAAAAGGATAAATAAATAAGGATGCCAATGCAGACTTTAAAAGACTCCTCCACACTTTTAAAATTTTCCCTCTCACAGACAAGTCACTGTCTACAAAGTTCATGCCTTGGTTTTATTACAGAGAAGGTCAGAATTTCTCTCACAGCAAGCAGTGTCTAGAGCTATTTTTCAATTCCTTCTCTTCTCCCTGTGCTACATGACACCAGCTGAGGCTCACACTCACAAGAGAACAGCACCTGCATGTTCAGAAAATGCCAGCCTGGCTCCCCATGTTAAACCATGCAGTGACTCTTTGCAATTCTTGCTCGTGCAGTGATTTCTCCCTGAACTAACAGGGTATCCACGGCTGAGAACAGCCCACATTCTTCTCAGCAGCGAGAGAAACAAAAAGGGACATTCTGATGGTGTCTCACATATATCAGCTTCAGGTCCCTGTGATCCTGTTATCCTTACAGACTTGGATTCTTTCCTACCACTGCCAGAATTACTTTGAAAAGGAAAGCTTTAGTAGCTTAGCGAACCAAGGCCTGGCACTCAGCACAATGGCATTTCCCTCCTTGGCTTGTGAGAACATTGAATCAGATCACTCCCAAAATTTCAGAGCTGGCTGTGCCCACCACTGGCACAATTCTATTTTGTCAGTAAACACAGTCACAGTGAGAGATGTCCCCGTCCCCATGCACTCCCTGACTTGGAGTCCAGAGCAATGAACAGCCAACGACAGAGACTTTCAGCACATGCCGCAGCCACAGTGGTGTTCACGGTGCTGGCGTGATGAGATTTTTCTCTCCCAGGTGATACAAAAGGAGCAATAATGTAATGAAATGGAAACTTTCATAAGCTGGATTTTTCCAAGGCTTCTGTAACAGAGAAAGGAGCAGAGAGCAACAAGCGGAGCAGCGACAAAAGGTCAAACTGGAAGGACCTCTGATATGAGTCAAGAATTAAACAGTGAGCACAGAGTCCTCTACCGAATAAAAATAAGTTTTTTACATTTGGGAGAGAGAGGAAATGGGAGGAGAGGGGAGAGAAAGAAGGATGTCTGTTGCTGTTTCACTTATTTGGGGGGATAAAAAAGAATGAGTTGTTTCTACTCAGAGCTGAAGCGCTCCCACCTCTTCAAAGAGAAATCTAATTGGGATCTTTATGCTCTTATGTACTTATTTTCCTCATCCACAAAACCTTGCTCTCAGTTTCACCAATTTGACCCAAGGCACAATGACTCATCACAGCAAAAGGCTGGACAGCAGCTTTTGGGTTTTTTTTCAAAGACCTAAATAAACCCTACTCCATCAATTGACCAAGGACGGTGCAACAGCGAACCTTTCTGAAGGCTGTGCGTTGCCTTGGCAACCTGTCTGATCCCCATTGCTCCAGGGACTGGAAATGTGCTGCCAACAGGAGATTTTAGCTAATCAAACCAAATCTCTTAATACTCAGACGGTTTCCCATCTGCGGAGAGCGGGCCACGTGCCCATGGAAAGCAGGGCACCCTCTGAGCACAGCCCTGGCTCCTCCTTGACCTGATATTTGTTGGATCCTTGTTGGCCACGGACATCTCCTGGCAGGTGACAAAGGAGAAGGGTGGCAAGGGACCACAGCCTCAGCCCTGGCAGGATGCAGAGGGGACAGGCAGCAGGACCCTCACAATATCCGTGCCTCGAACCCTGACCTTTGAAAGAAAATTAAAGTTTTCAATATTGGCATCGCACACTCCCTGGTGCTACTTGTTTTGAGCCTTCTGAGGCAGTTTAGTCCCTTTTTCAGCACCCATTAAGTACATCCAGGCACCAGCAGTGGCAAACTGCTGACCAAAAAAGAAAAAATGGGACAAGCATGTACCTCTCGACCTTCCTCGATCAGGGACTGATGTCAAACTGCAGCACAGAACACCTGCTCTTTTCTAAAACTTCTAATTGGCAGTGCTAAAAGGGCAGCTTTGGTGGCTAATTTTACCTTGAAAGCTCAACCAGTCATTGATTTTTATTTCTTTTTAAAGAGTAGCCAGACCAACCTTTATCCCATTCCACTAAAGGTCTCTGGCCCCTGATTTAGCCCAGCCACAAACCCAGACAATCAGTCTGGCATTTAGCAAAACAAGGGGCCACAGAAAGAGGCATGAGCAGCAGGGGAGAGAGAGGAATGTTCTGCAGTCATGATGCTGCTGCTGAGACGAGAAATTCTGTGTGCTGGTGATGAGATTCACATCCATGAAAAGCCACCAGTTTCCATCTAATAACCACCAGAGCTACATCACCGAAGACAGCCCTGACTGTGACCTTTCCATGCAATTCCCAGAGGAAATCAGGGTGTTCGAGCAGCACACTGAGCTCTGGCATTCGGGTTCTCCTTCCCCTCCTGGATCATTCTTTACAGCATCTCAGAGGACACTAATCCACAGCTGTCTCTCCCAAAAGCCACAGGTCCTACACTGAGTTTCATTCCACACGGGCTGTTTGCTGCCACATTAGCTCCTGCTATTGCCACAGTTGGTGGGAAGGATCCTTGGATGGTTTTTGACCTGGCACAGAGGATGTCTGCCCCACCACAGCTTCCTGGGCCCTGGGCTAGCCACCAGCTTCAAACTCCTGCTCTTGAGGAACAGGATGGAGGAATTGCTGGCATTCAACAGGGAGCCCTGAAGCAGAAGGCTGCTGCTCATAAAGCAGGGTGTGGTTTCAAAGAAAGAGAGCATTGTGGAAGATTTTGAGGCCTCCGGTATCGACCAAGTGACCTACGCCCTGAGAAAATATGTTCTTACAATAACAAAAGCCATTAAAACAAATGCTTGTGGGGGGAAAAAAATGTCAGCAGTTTCTAGAGTGATGTATTTAATTGAGTGAGGAGCTGAGCAAGTACTGCCACCTTCTACCAGGGCCCTGGGAACATTTCTGTCTCCATGTAGGTGTAAACCAGTTAACCACTTACTGGGGCTGCATGAAGAAAGGAAGGAACTGAAATCATTGCTCAGCTAACTCAGGGCTCTGTGACAAAGGAGAGGCAGTGAAGTCCTGCAGACATGAGGAAGAGGGAAGCACAACTGGTTTGAAATGGCCAGAGCAGCTCATTCCCTACATGTGCCTTCCCAGTTTATTCTTTCCTACATCACTCCTTCTTCTAGTCCAGGCACTCCTCAGTTTTACTTAATTCAGCCAAAACCAGAAAGGTTCAGCCAAACTGAATCAAAGATGACCCCTGGTACTTATGCCCAAAATACCTCTCTCTACAGGCAAGTCAGAAGCAGAGGGGTCACTGTTCTAAAGGGGAGCAGGAATGATCTCAGAGAAAACAAATGTTGATGCTGTAAATCACCCTCCATAACTCCCTTGTAAAAAACCCATTCAGGGCAGGACCCCAGCACTACAAAACCTGGGAGAAGAGCCTTCTCCAGACAAAAGGGCCTTCTCCAGATGGAAGGGGCCACAAAGCTGTTCCAGAAGATTCATTTGCGTTCAGGTGTTTCAAAGCACCTGCCCAGAGTTTCTTTCAAGCAAAAGCTGTGACGTCCGACTGTTCTCAGAGATAAATGGAGAGCTGTGCCACTTCAGAGCCAGGAGAAGGGAAGGGGGAGGCACACAGAGGCTACTGATAGCCAGAACAGAAGCAGTGCAGATGGACTAAAATAGATTCTGTGCACTCCAAGGGCTTCTGCAGCGCTGATGCTCCAGCCCAGCCCATGTGAACAAACATCCACACACGCACTCTGCAAAACACTTGACATAAAGGACCACAGGAATAAAGTGCAGCATGTTCCTGAGATGTTTTCAGACACACTGAGCCAAGATATGGAGTCTATTTACTATTTTATTGGGATCCCTTCAGCTGTTTTCTCCCACGCTACGTCAAGTTCCATTTTTTTCTTTGAACCTGTCTCAATCACAAACACCTGCAAGCACCCATGGCTTCCCTTGCACAGTGATCAGATGTGCCCTCTGCTTAACAGGAATGCAAATACTTTGCACTTTTGTTACTCATTATGGATCTAGAATTATGGTCTACTACTGCCTTACAATAAAATCTGGAATGACATCAGGAAACAAAATAATGCCAAAGCAGAAAAGAGAAGAAAAGGCTTACTCCTATTTTGTTCCTTGCAATTTCCAAGATCTTTGTGTTTCAAGAAAACCAACAGCATGCAAATCCAAAGTTAGAATTGAGGGTAGCACAGGATTATCTTTTCAAACTCTAATTGTCACCAAAGTAACAAACTAGGAAAGCTATCTTCTCACCAAGAAATAGCCCCAAAGCATTCCAAACACGAGACTTACCTAATCACACTTATATAAAGCAGCAAAATGAGTCAAACCAGAAATGGAATTTCCCAAGAAAGCTTTGAAACATGTTATTTGTGAGAAAAGTGTTCTTCATGGGACAGTTTGCTAAATCCTCAGAATCAGCAGTACTCACACAAGCTGGGCAAAGCTGAAGAGAGGCACAGTCCTGAGTCTGAAAAACAGGAGTGGTGCTGCTGCTCTTGCCCTTTTCTCTGCATGTGCTTGTTGATTTAACATCCCAAGGAAGAAGGAACACTGCTGGTTGGTAAACATGTGACAGCCACCAAAGGAATGCGAGCCCAGGAAACAAGATAAAGCAGCCTGTGCCACTTCCAAAGAGGTTATTTAAATACTACTGCCTCACCTTCCCTACTGCTCTCACCTTATGAGTGCTAGGTCTTTATTCAAACAATTATCTTGCTGATAAATCTGCCTTAAAAAAAATTGTCATTCGTGTATCAGGAATTTGGAAATTGTGATTTTCTCTCCTGTACACAGATATAATTTTTTACTTGTAGATTATATCATTAATATTACAGATATAATTTATTACTTTTGCAATTTACTTATTGCAAAAAAAAAATAAGCAATTTTTTTCTTTGCAAAAAGTTTCATTTACAATTTGGCCGTAAGTATTTTGGATCCACTTTAGAAATGCACCTTTGCCATCCTGGAATCCCACAGATTTGCAGTAAAAAGGTAAAGTAAGGATCACTCAGCCTAAAAAAAAAAAAGGAGCAGCCTGCCCCTTGCACTTGCCATGCTCAGGCAGTCATTACTTCCCTGAACTCTGCTCGCCCGGGGGACTCCTGGGCTGGAAGAGCAAAGCTGTGCCAGCAGCTCTGTGCCTCCCAATGGGTTTTGTGTGCTCAGAGGTAAAAGCTGTTCTCAGAGCAAAAGGTGTGAGCACAGCACTGGTCCCACTGCACACAGGTCACAGACCTGCTAGGCACTCATGAACAGCTGGAGGTTTCATCTGGGAGACTGTCTCTTACCGAGTCACATTTCATTGCAAAAAAACTGGGGAAAAAAGGGAAAAAATGTAGAGAATAGACTTCAAGTTCTGTTTTTTTCTTTTTTCTTGTTTGTGACTTTTTTTTAAACCTTAATGTATATTTTAAGGAAGGCTCTGTGATACTTACTGTGAGCTCACTTCTTTGTGATCACTTTTCACTCCCCACACAACTGCTACTTTGAGTGTGTATTTTGGATGTAGTTTTGAATCCCAGTAGAAGAATGGTGTTTTTTCCCCAGCATTCAGGGCAAATCCATCCTCACTGTCCATGCCTGCAAAAGCTTTCTCTGTAGTGAAACTGAAGCTCTTCCCAACAATTCATTTAGTGGTGCAAAGAAAAATTGTTTCCAGCTTCTAGAATACCTGATGTTCCTCAAAAACAGCATGGAAAAGCTGTAAAATAAAACCAGACATCTGAACCCAGCCACCCACAATGCTCAAAACATGAGAGAGAGTGGGGAAAGTGGACAGAAAATGGGGGGGGGGGAAAGAAGGGAGTACGTAAACCTGGTTGCTCAAAACCAAAAGGGCTTCTGGCCACACTGCCTGCAGCAATTTGTAAGTTGGCTCTAATCTGCTCTCAGCAGTATCTTGCCTCTCTAAGGCAAACTGCTCCCTGAGGCAATTTTCTGCAGGTGTTCCTAATGCAACTCTTTTTTTCCCAAAGAAAGAAAGAAAAAAATAAGTGTTCTGATGATCTCGTTTATAAAAGCTGCTGCCTGGCAGATCCCCCAAGAGTAGTCCAGACTGGCATCTTCAAAATAAAAGCTACTTAGAAAGAGCTCAAGAGGAGGAAGAAAAGTCCCTATTGGACAGACCTCAGTCCCCTGGACTTACATGAGTGTGGTGGCAGCAGAATCCCAATGGATCGGGCGGCTGGAGAGGGTGTGCGGCTCCCTGGTGAAGAGCCACTGCTGGGGACATGTGCCATCCTGCAGGGCTGCTGCCAGCCTCACAGCCTGTCCCCTGTCCCCGTGGTGCCACACCAGGCATGGATGGCTGAGCGCTGATGAGCTGGGCGAGGTCCCAGAGCAGGAGGCGGCGGCCGTGGAGTTGTGGCTAAAAATATGCGTGAGCACAGCGGAGCCACGAGGGAAACACAAGTGTGGTTATGTCAGACGCGTGGCTGGAGCCAACTGAGTGAGCAACTTCCATCCATCCATCCATCCATCCATCCATCCATCCATCCATCCATCCATCCATCTATCCATCGCCCCGGACACTTGCCTCATCTGCTAAGCCAGCAGGAAATTTCCCTGCTGGTGTGGAAAGAAGTTTGGCAGAGCCAGGCTGCCAGGAAGGGCACTCAGGTCTGGGGATGCCTCATTCCATGTACATACACACAGTTCCAGTGCTGCACGATTAAAAATAAATGTCCGAGTAGCAGCTGCAGAAGGGAGGCCGTGGAATGAGTTGCCAAAGAGAAAATAAGGTCTCAGATTCAATAAGGTTTACTCAGGTTTGCTGTTGCACCAGAGAAGTTGCTTATTCCAAACTTCTTCCCAAGGATTGTTCTGTTGTTCCCTTACTTTTGAACTCTTCCCTTTGTAACTTTCACTGTAGCCCCTAATATGTTTTCTGTGGAAATAGGATGCTTATCCACTTTCATTAAGATTCTCTCCAGAATTCATCAGGACTGCAATATTTATGGAGGGAAATGGGAGACCTTACATTCCACCATTCCACTCTGATTCCCATGCACTCAGCTGCCTGCCTTCATCTCCCACATGAAATTTTTACTCTGCTTTTCTCTTGAATTCTTCATTTACAAAGTTGCAATGGGGAAAAAATGTAATCCAGAAATAATAGTACAATAATGTTAAGAGAATAAACTCTCACCCTTGTCAACTCGACACTGCCCTTTCTGTGGCTGTTTTTTCAGTGCTGTTGTGCTAAAAGAGCTAGAGAACAATTGGCAGGAATTCAAATACATTTTCAGATGTAGTCAGTTTTTATTATTATTTGTCACCCACCAGCTAAACTGTAGATACATTCTCTTTATGTCCCACTAAATGTCAAGCTGGTATTTTTAAAACCCAGACAATGTATTTCGCATAAACCTTTACACCATTGTTCTAAAGATCAAACATCCTTTCACCTGGGAGCTGTGGCACGGCTGTTCCCCCAGCAACAGGAGGTGCTTCCTGCTTGGCCAAGCAGTGAGATCTCTTTCAGGCTTCTCCTGCCCTGGGGCTGGATGAGAGATCAACTCTGACACAGCCCAGTCATGCCAAAAAAAGAGGCTTTTTACTGGTGTGGCTGATGTCATTCCCTCACAGAGCAGCAGCCATGGGATACCTGCCACCTCCCTGATATTTAGCAGGCATAACTCTCATTGTAGTTTTTTGCAAAGCAATTATTGCTGCAGTGTTTGCTGGAGAAAAACTTGGCTGAACAAAGCCATGAATGTGCAGGGAAGGCAGGATGGCAATAAAACTGCACACAAGCAGCAACAACTCGTACTTTCACTTTGTTAGGTGTATTAGGCTTTCCTCATCATTCTCTAGACTTTCAAAACCAAATACATCTCTCAGTGCTTGAACTTAAAGTCAAATTGTTCTCCTTCCTGACCCCCAAGTCTTATTCAAAAGAAATATAAGCCTAAAGAGCAAAGTGTATGCAGCAGAGTCAGGTCTCTGAGTCAAGAGCCCCAAAACTAGAAAAACTTATCAAACAGAGCTCAGGGCAGGGCACTCCTCTTGCCAAGGCATGAATATCTGAGTGAAACATCTCTAGCATGCCTTGCTGAGGTCAGACCGTGTCTCCCAGTACTCCACTCCTCTGGGCCAGCTGGAAGGAATGTGCCTGTGCTAGACAGGCGTGAAGGCAGAAATATTTGCACGACACTTTTCTGCCTAAGCCATATTCATCTGACAGGTACAGATGACAAGGTCCCGAGCTCCAGAGGAGGAGGAAACTGTCTTAGCAGAAGCAGTGATTCAATTAAACGTGTATGGACACCACAGCATTTCCTCACTAAAATTTCTGTGAAACAGCACGGACCAAATGCCTGAAATCACACTTGAAAACCAGCTGAAATGAGTCTGTGAGGCACTAGCCACAAACAACAAGGTAAGCTTCACCTAGAGTCCAAAATATCAATAAAATCCATGTGCCCACTAAGCCTGTAGTAGAGAAATCTGGCCTGGCTTGCTGAAGTATGCAAATAAAGATGTCGTAGATTATAAAGCAATAATTTGATCAAACCATTTCCCTGTGGCTGTTCTAGCCAGGCAGTCACAGTCCTGTGCTCCTGCACACTTCACAAATGGATTTTTAGATCCAGTTCTGACTTACACCCCAAGCTTGGACCCCAGGGCTCACTTATTGCAGTCAAAGTTTCCCACTAATTTAACAACCTCTGAAGTGGATCTGAGAGGTCCAGTTCACAGGAATTTGCAGAAGTCATCAGGGGAACCCCAGGGTCTCTCTTACAAGCTACATTTATCCTGCTGGTGGGAAGAAGGAAAGCCTGGAGCAGCACCCAGTCTAGTGGGATGCCCAGGAATTACCATTGAGCAGGCAAATCAACCCCTAAAAAGAAAGCAGGCAGACAGGCCAACTCAAACTCCACATGAGGTGGATTTCCAAAACAGGGTGGCTCAAGTCTACTTAGAGACCTGAAAATCAGTGGCAAGGATTTTGACTTTCTAACTAAAGCTGGGTTATTTTTTTAATACATAAGAGAAAAATCCAGCATTGAAAGAGATTGTTGACAGAAATACAATCAAGGCCATTACAGTTGCAAAGGAGATGAAGGAAGGCTGGAACTCCCCAGAAAAATGGCAGATTTTGATCAGAACTCAATAAAGAAATGATCAGAGTTCTTCACCTTGCAACTGAATCCACAAACTACTTCAGAAACAACAAAATAAATAGAGGGCTTGTGGGTTACACGAGTCCAGCTTGCAAGCAAGAGCATGGACAGGAGCAGATCTAAATCTCCAAAAATGCAAGCAGAGTCGCAGGCAATGGCCCTGTCCAGGGAAGGAACCCAAACAGGAGCACAAATATCAAGTTAGCTACAAGCAATGCAGCTGGACAGATGAGAGAGACAGACTGGAACACAGGCAAAAACCACTACACCATGGAAAGTGATATGAGTGGCAGAGAGGGAAATAACCTCCTAACAGCTCTCCTGACAGAGATGAGGGAGACAGAACCAAACACCCCAGGAACTTAAAAAAAAAAAAAAAAAAAAAAAAAAGAACCAGCAAACAACAACACGTGCACCGATTGGGAATACTACCAAAGAAGAGGAAAATGCCTCCAGAGCGACTTTAGCTAATTAGAACACTTGCCATGTACAAACACTACAGCCTAATCCCAGCCAGGCTGATAAGCAGCAGTATCAGACTGGAGGAAAAGGACCAGCTGCTCAGCATCCACAGTGAAACCATCGGGAGATGCATGAGGACGTGTAGACCAAGAAGGAGCTCAAAATACCAGGAATGGTATCCCAAAACCTTCACAGCACTTGACACAGCACAAGCATTGTCGTCTGTCCATGCTCAGCACTCGTGAGTGACAGCCAGGGATCTGCCTGGAGCACACCCTGGAGAGCTGGGAAAGGGAAGGGAAGGGAAGGGAAGGGAAGGGAAGGGAAGGGAAGGAAGGAAAGGAAAGGAAAGGAAAGGAAAGGAAAGGAAAGGAAAGGAAAGGAAAGGAAAGGAAAGGAAAGGAAAGGAGGATGCCAACCCAGCCCAGCTCCAGCCCACTCTGAAACAAGACAATACCTTAAAAATGGACTTTGGAAGAATGGCCCTCAAAAACTTTGAGGAACTCTGAAGAGAAACTCAGATGCATTGGGGAATGCTCATCCCCCAGAAAATGTAGGTCACTTTAAACAGACCAACTATGCTTCCAGAGCTAGCGCAACATCACTTGAATGCAATATAATTCTCTAACAGCATTCAAATAAAATATAACAGTGCAAAGATAGCCACAAGACTAACAGTGCAGGAAAATGTTCGGGGGGGATTCACCAGCAGTAAAGACTCAGTTGCACGGGTAGTTCAGTTCAAGATTTGCCTGGAGGGCAAAATTTTGTGTTTTCAGTGTCAGCAACCTGCTTTAGGTCATAAAAGTGACGAAAATGACACAAAAGTCATTAAGGGAAACCAAGCAAAGCAGGCAGCTTCAAAAAAAAAGGCACCAAGGACCATAAACAGTAGAGCAGAGGTGAGTGAGTCTGGGCTCCACATATCAACCATCTGTGGGAAGCAATGGAAAAAACCAGCAGATGATCTCCAGAGCTCATGGCGGTGAGAAAAAGAACTAAAAGAAAGTTAGTGTACATTAAGACACAGCCTACATAACTGCCCACAGCAATTTAGTTTATTTAATTAGGTGAACTAACACTAGTAAATAAGAGATTTGAGCATTTGTTGCAAGAAAGAGAACAGATGTGATTTTCTGGAGCATCAGAAAAACTCAGCATCAACCAAACAACTAAAGTACAGTTTGCTGATCCCCTTCCTGCAGAAAAATGGAGTCAGAATGGGGCTCAGAGGACAACCAGGGAGCTCATAAATAGGCCTGGCTGGGGAAAGAGAAGAAAAAATGACCCCTCATGTCATTCTTGTTGAGGATGTCACCAGCGGCTTTGCTGCCCTGGGGACAGTGCCCCAGCCTCCAACTGCATCCCTGCACTGCCCTTTGCTTCCAGCCCAGCACAAAACACACTAATTTAAATGAGTTTGGCTGTGCAGGAAGACTAAGTGTTTGCAGATTTTTTTCTGCTTTAGTTTTATCTAATTTCACAGTACATCTTCAATTTAAAGCTCTTAATAGATGTCAGTCAATATCACTGAATGGCTATTAACTACTGCAGCTTGGCAAATGTGAACCTTAACTCAAAAATCAGGTTCTGCATTTCAGCAGCGTCAAACTTCAGAAGTTACCTAGATCAGAATTAAGAGCTTTGAAAGCACTTTTAAACCCAAAAAATAAATTTAAACGGCATTGCTTAGCCAATGAGTTTTCAAGGTATTTAAATCGAAGGAAAGATGACAGATTTTAGCTAAATTTTAATACTATGGTCAAACTACTGAGTGTAATTAGATAAAGCAGCTACAGAACTTAGTTTTTAAATTACCACTTAAGGTAGCTAAGGAAAGGAATTTTTATTGTGTTTCAGAGCTTATGATAATTGAAGTTTACAGTAAATCCACAGAGTTCAATAGAATTAACTGGCTATAAATCTCACAGCATAAAACTGGTTTGCAGAGTAGCATGTAAGTGATTCCCAGACTTTCTGCAAGGTGCCAGCCACAGAGAGAGCTGATTAGTCAGCCTTTGATTAATTGCCTGTTATATTAGAGCCAGGGTCAATCTACTCAATTAGGTGAAGGTCTGCCGGAGATCAGAGATGTAAATCAAAACCTGCAGCAAAGGCTTCAGCACCAGAGGAGAAGGTTCCAGCAGCTTTTCTTCCCTGCAAGGACCCGTGTCCCTCAGGCTGCTGGCTCTCCAGCCACAGCTGTGGATCATGGAATCACAGACTGCTCTAGGCTGAAAACGACATCAGAGATCACCCCATTCCAACCCATTCCATGGGAAGGGACATTTCCACTGGACCAGGCTGCTCAAAGATCCATCCAGCCTTGAACAATTCCAGCGATGCAGCAGCCACAGCTTCTCTGGGCAACCTGTGCCAGGGTCTCACCACCCTCACAGCCAAGAATTTCTTCCTAAACTCTTATCTAAATCTGCCTTCTTTCCGTTTGAAGCCATTCCCCCTTGTCCTGTCACTACACCCACAGTGCCACCTCCAAACAGGCAAGGCTGGAGCTGCTGTGGGATAGGAGTGTCAGGAAAAATTAATCCGCAAACACCAGAGGTTTATGTCCAAAAAGGAGACAGAGGAGTCCTGTAACTTTATTCATGAATAAAGGGAGAGGTCATGGGCATTTCCCATGGGGTCTCTCAAATTGTTAGAGGTTGCAGCCTCCTTTCTATCCTAATTTCCTGGCAGCAAATTCCTTCTCTCTTTTCCCCATTGGCTGAGGTGCTCGAGAGGTACAGACTTTCCGAATCGCCTAATACAGACCTCCTTCTAATGTACATTCCCCCCACCTTTTGTTTTGTGTCTCTGCTCTTTTTCTCTCAGTCCAGGGATTTAACACATCCTTGGGTGAGTAAAAGTCTGTGTCAATTAACGGAATTCCAATGGAATTTATGGTTCCGTCCATTGCTTCTTTCACCTATCAGCATCTGGCCTTATCTACCAGCAGGCCCCACAGTTTGTTTGTAAAGACATCTCCCTCTTGTTCCTTTCAGGAGGGACTCACATCAGGGGGACACAGCAAGAAGAGGCTCAGTGCAAGACAAAACCCAGCGGGAAGCTGTAACTCCCTGACTATGAGAAGCAGGAGAATTTAAGGGAGATGGTGTGATGTGTTAAAAAAACCCACAGATTAAGATTAGTTTAAAACCTACCAGATTGTGACACTGTCCACAGGGTGACTGGGCATGGAGACAGAAATAAGGAATGATTGGAAATTACAGTTATGCCACAGAGACTGGGAAACTGTCTTGACAGGGTGCTGAAAACACTGTATTTTTAGACATTATAAATAACTAGTTAAAAACCTGTAATAGAAGAGCAGCTCGTCCCCAGTGACACATGGAAATGGCTATTCTTCAACACCCTATAGAGGAAAAAAGAAGCCCACAGAAATTTAAGCAATAAACTTGGGTTTGAAAAAGGAGAACTACATAAAAATCAGTGTTACACTATGAAGAAATAGGTGGGAAGGCAAAAATACTTCAGGTACTATAGGAAAGTATCAGAATATTTACTAATTCAATAGACTTTAAAAGGACCAAAAATATAAATTTGTTGATTGGAATTGAAAGGTAACTTCAGGCAAAAACGGCAGGAAAAAATCCTTCAGAATGTGAATATCATCTTCAGAGAAGGAAAAGAAAAACAGATTGTGAACTTCTGTCAAGTTCAATGTGGAATCATAGGAGGGCAGACCAAAAAACAACTGTGGTCATCAAATTTCTAATAACATTAAAATTTAATTACAAGTGTAATTTTCAAGTGTTGCAGAAATAGAATTCCTTTCTGAGAGCTAGTGGGGGTCACTGATGATGAAGTTGCACAAGGAACACTCATGATAGGAAGTCTAGAGTATGAAAGCCAAATTTTACACCAGTGTGACCTGCAGAGAAAGATGTAATTCAGGACTATTTTCACCCAGATCTTGGTGACTGCTGAGATAGCTCCTTCAAATAGTTCCTTGAAAACAGCTCAGTGTTCAGGAATAAGGCAAATAAAGAAGTATTATGAAAATTAGTAAGACCACAGAAAGTATGGCCATTACAAATCCATACTGCTCCCCTTTCTTCACTACAGTGTAAAAGTCTTGTAAGATTTCTTAAAAGACTTAAAAGACTTAATAGCACCACCCTGAGACAGGCAACTTAGATAACAAGGGGTCTGCAAGAGCTTCTGCTCAAAGAAAAAGCTTGATTTTGTCAAATAAAGAGGTAGTTATGGAATCAGGGCAGACGGAGGGGTAATAAAAAGGAGGTAATAAGTGTTACGGGGGTGGCAAATAAGGAATGAATTGTAACTACACCTTTTTGGGAAACAACTGGAGGGTAACACAACAAAATGAGCAGGTGTTAGGTACAAATCACAATGCACAGAAATAATTTTTCATGCAATGCAAGACTGTGGAACTCACTGCTGCAGGTGTTGCAGTGCCTGGAAGCATAAGTACTTCAAAAACCAAACAGATAGATGGAGTATGGGCTCATCACAGGCCATCAAACATAACCTCTGGGTTAGAAAGTCCCCAAGCTGCTGATTGTCAGCAACTGGGAACACAAAGCCAAACTCTGTTCTTAAATATTCACCCTAGGTATTTGTCACCTTCCAGCATCAGGGACCTCTGTGTTGACACAGCACAACCACACTTCTGGCACTGCACCAGAGATTACTTTTCTGTTTAATTTTTAAATTACTTTTAAATTTAGAAATAATCTCAACCCATGAGATTGCGAGCTGTTAACAAACCATGAAAAATGAACTGCTCGGTTTTCAGCTTTCACTCAGTAAATCAAACAAAATAACTTTCTCCAGCAGCTTTACCTATCAAATTAAGCTTTCTGATCATTTGCTTTAGGCGCAGGGGCAGCAGTCCCAGCAGGAATGGTATCTGAAGGCTAATTTCCCCTGCTAATCACCCAGCAACTAACAGACTACCACCCTACCCAACTGGGGTGCTATGTACACAGCAGTCAATAGCAGTCCCTGGTGCTGCAACTCAGTTGTCCAAGATTATCACAGATATTGCATAATCCCTGTCACCCCTAAACCAGGGCGAGGCATTAATCTGGAGCGTTATCTTTGCTCATGCTGTTTTTCCTGAGGTGCTCTCAGCTCATGCCAAGCAGCACAGGGACAGGTCACCTCTCTGGGAATGAATCGTCTGTGAGGAGGGCAGTGGACATTTCTGGGCTCCTCAGTGCTGGAAGGACACAGAGCTCCTGGAGCAGGTCCAGCAGAGAAGGGCTGAGGATGATGAAGGGACTGGAGCTTGTTGCAAGGAAAGGATGAGGGAGCTGGGCTTGTTCACCCTCAAGATGAGACAACTGAGAGGGACCTCATGAGAAAGGGGTGGTCAATAGGTAACTCAAGTTAACTATTGAGAGACAGAATATGTGAATCCTAATTCTAGAAAAACAGGATTCCCTTTATCTTGTCAAGACAAGAGGGACAAGAATCTGTTTGAGGCCAGCACAGAAACCCTGAATCACCCACCAAGGACTGCACATGCTCCAGAGAGAAAGGTGAAAAGTGCACTGTGATGAAGACTACCAGATCGTCATCACGAGAAGACCCCCAAAGACCACCAGGACACACAGCGCATGCGTGGTACACAGCTAATGATATTAATGATTTCTGAGAAATGATTTGTATAACCACTCCTGTCCTGGGGAATGTGATGAATATTCATGAATGTTACCCATAATATTGTGTGCTGGCAGTGCCGGGGTGTGTGTGTTTGGAGGAGTGAATCCCCACACCTGGAACTAAATATAGCAAATCCCCACTGCTCTGACTGTGTCTCTGAAGTGTCTCTGGGCTTGTTTGGGGTGAATCACTCATCACTGCATTCAAACATCTTTAGGGTGAGTGTCAAGAGCATGGACCAGGCTCTTCTCAGGGCCAAGCAATAGGACAAGAGGCAAAGGCAGCAACTGCTGCACTGAAGTTCCACCTGAGCATGAGGAAAAAGTTTACTGTGCAGTGACCGAGCACTGGAACAGGCTGCCCAGAGGGTGTGGGGTCTCGCCCACTGGGGAATTTCCAAAACCATCTGGATACAATCCTGTGCCCTGTGCTCTGGGATGGCCCTGCTGGAGCAGAGAGGTGGGACCAGATGACTCGCTGTGGCCCTGTTGGAAAATATATCAGTTTAAAAATGTTGTATAACTTTAGTCAAAGGCTTTGTTTGTCTTTACCCCAGGAAAAGGAATTTTAAGTTTCTTTCCAGGGCATTGTTCTGCCAGGTGAGGTCTGATGAACTCAACACATCAACAGACTGAGAGTAGCCCAAAAGATAAAGGGCCATGAATGGAACATCAGCTCCAAACCTCCCCACGGCGGGTCAGAGACACCTGGTCTCTCTGGAAAAGAGAAATAAGAAAGAAGACCTAATTAACATCAGAGGTGAGGAGATTTGGATGCAATGGGAAACTGAACACCTGGGGTTGCTGAACTCTGGGCCAATGAGCTTTGAAACAATGCATCTCTATGGGTTTTGACTGTATAAAATTTGGGGGAAAATCCTGTAAAATTGTGCATCATGGAATGATTCTCTCTGCACACCCAGGCTATGTGTGGATGAGATGATTTCTGTGGTACATCCTGGCCAGATAATAAAGTAATGCTTTGACTCTGTAACATTAAAAATGTTGTTGGAGGGTATTTGTTTTTCCCATAGTTTCGGTGACAGCCCCTTCCAGCCTTATCCATCCTGTGACTCTGTGATTTCACCTACCAGGATATCAGAATCCTCTCCTCCAGCCTGGAGTCTCCTCCATCCCATGGTCAAACACTCACAGGTAGGTGTTCTCTTGGCCAGGTGATGTTGCTCCAGCACTGGCAAACAACATCCTTCCTTCAGCCCCCACCACGTGTGGGTAAGCAGTGGGACACTCAGAAGACACCGAGAGTTTCATGGATGGGCTCTGCTGCCTGATGGAGAGGTGTGGAGCTCGAGCACTGAGCACCAGCCCAGCCCTGCCCCACTGGCTGCTGCTTGCCCTGATGGGCATGGAAACCAGAGAAGCTTCAGTCCATCTTGGGTGATCCTTGTGGGTCGCTTTCAACTCATGTTATTCTATGGTTCTATCTGAGGCAGCAACCAGCCCAAGATTAACCATTACTTTTGAGGGGAAGGGAGATTGAAAAACATCTGATTACCTTTTGAATGAAAAACACTCAGCTTGGAGGGAAAAGTTTCATATCAGCATAGATTCTCTTGACCTTATCTGGCACAAGTAGGGAAACATGGCCAAGAGATGGGGAGGGGGAAGAGGGATGGAAGGAAAAAGGGAGAAGGTAAACCAGAAAAGGAAAAAGCAATTGGCAATGTATTCCCCCTCAAGTGGGTGACAACAGTTCAGCTTCCAATTTTTAAATGAGAATTTCTCCCAGAAAAATGACAGCATATTTTTATTTATCTTTTTCTTCGATGCTGCCAAGCCTGGCTGCCAGCAAAATAAGTTTTGAATAAAAATGTTTTGACCAGCTTTGCCTGAAACACTCAATTAGTGGTGAAGGGCAGGGCAGGAATGGGGGGAAAGAAAAGAGGCCAGCAAACAAGGCAGGCTGACAGAGAAGCTGGCAGCATTCCGGCCACCAGGCACCTAACAAATCTGTGCTCAAGCTAACAAATCCAGCCCTTTATCTCAAGAAAGGCTTATCCTTTGTAGGATGCCCCATATCATCTTCTCCAAAGGAATCCACCAGGCTGCTGAGGTCCCTCAGACCCTGCTGGGTACCCAGCAAGGTCTCCAGGGCCTGGATTTAGCAACAGGGATGGACAGTGCTGAAAATAAATCAGGAGGCTCCTTAGGAACAGTCATCACAATGACAGTCACCAGGTTGGCTTAATGTGACTCCAACCACGCTTCATGTGCTCGAGTAACAGCTCAGCTATAGCAGTAGGTCAGTCTCTCTTCAGTCCTCAGATTCACCCTCTTCCTTTCCAATTCTCTCTTTTATTACATAGTACATCTCCCAGGCATCTCTAACTCAATGTTCCATTTGCTGGCTGCCTGACAGGTCTCAAAAAAGCACATCTTTCCACTTCCAGAGCAATTCTGTTTAATCTTGTACGAAGAAGGTGTATCACTGAAGTAAGTTTTTCCACCCCTCCTTTTTTGAAGGAAAAAGGGAAGAAGTTGGAAAGAAGAATGACAGAAATGTTTCAACCTAAACGGGAGCAATTTGCATGCAAATCAGGTTTTTCAGGTGCCACAAAAGATGTGGGTGCCCTGACAATCTGAAGGGAAGGAATAAAAAGGAAGGGGGAATTTGACACAAACACTGTCAAGTGATGAACCCACAACTTTTAGCTTCCTCACTAGGGCAAAGTGTCCTGGAGAGTGAGTTTCTTCCATGCTACCTACATATTTATTTTCATTCTCTCTGGCACTACCGTTGTGGGACAAAAAAGCTGTTTCTTGTTGTATTTGTACACCTTCTCAAAGCTCCTTGCATTGAAGAATAGCTACAAATGTAGTCAACATGTGAGTAGGTGCAACTGGAGGTAAACCCAAGTGGGAAGTGGTTTCATTGCAGAACCTGATGAGAAAATGAGTTATACAATCAATAAAATAGCACCAGACTGCAGAGGAAGAGAGAATCATATGATGTGCTAAGCAGCACCCAGGCATTATCACCAATAAATCACAAAACTCTGGGGGTTAGCAGGGGCACGACAGGGGTGCTGAAGCTGCTGAACACAGAGGAGCTGCAGGGAAGACAGCCACCAGCTCTTCAGATCAACCAGCTCCTCCCAAGGGTGTTTCTCCCAACAGGGAGCATTTGTTACCCATGTGGAAAAATCTTTACGCTCCAGAGCTGGCACTCCCTGCACTAAGTGTGGGGTTTTGTGCCTCTCAGAGAGAGACCTTTCAGATTCCCATGGGCATTTGTGTTTTTCTGGCAGCACTGAACTAATCTTTTGCAGAACCTGAAGGCACCAAACCCTGTGGCAAGGGACACCACCACTGCACACATGGGACCACTGCACCACACCACAAAGCAGCAAGGGAGTCACACAACCATAGATTGGGTTAGGTCGGAAGGCAACTGAGAGATCACCTCTTACAAACCCTCTGCCATGGGCAGGAAATCTTTCACCAGACCAGGTTACTCAGAGCCCCACCCAGCCTGGTTTTGAACACTTCCAGGGATGGGGAGTCCACAACTGCTCTGGGGAACCTGTGTCAGTGCCTCCCCACGCACAGACGAAAGAATTTCTTAGTTACACCTATTCTAAACCTACTCTCCTTCCCTTAAAATCCATTCCCCCTTGTCCTGTCACTCCATGCCCTTATGAAAAGTGCCTCTCCAGCCCTCTTGGAGCTCCCTCGGGGACTGGAAGGGCCTCAGAGGTCTCCCTGGAGCCTCGTCTTCTCCAGACTGAACAGCCCCAACTCTCTCAGCCTGTGATCAACTTTGTGGCTTCCTCTGGGCTCCTTCCAACAGGTCAGCGCCTTTCTCGTGTTGGGATCATTCACACTAGGCCCACAGCACTGCCATACACAGGCAGACAACATTTTCACTACAGCCCCAACATCAAATTGAGCAGTTTGAACTTCTGCTTGAAAACACAGAGAGAGCAGCTGAAGAAAACTCCCTGCCTTTGCCTTCCGTGGACTCTGCACAACAACCCAGTTAGCAAACCTGCCACAGCTGCCCTTTACTAACACAGACACACACCTGGTCTTGGAAAACTTGTACTGAGCACAAGTTTTGCAAGCATTCATTTTTCCAGGCTCTACTTCCACGTTCCCGGTATTCTAATGCAATTTACCACCACTGCTCTTACAAAAGAATTACACCCTTTCTAAAATAAACCGGGGCTGTGTGACAGATCTAAAGCAGCAAAATGCATCAGAGCAATTAGCGGTTCTGCTGTTTTTATGGCTCTGATTGGAATTCTGATCTCCAGCGAAGAAATACAGTGGCTCTGCATACGGGCTCCATCTGCCGGCACGCCGCTCTCCAGGCTCTGCTCAGAACATAGTAAACTGAAACAAAACCTACACAGCCATCAATTACATTTTTCTTCCCTCAGCCTATGAATTTCAATAAATACACCATCTGTTCATCTTCTGTGTGGGAGTTCAGTCATCTTCTTGGCAGCAATATTATTCTAGAGCAATTACCTGTGTCTTTATCACCTATCATTGTGCTTCATCATCTTTTCATCATGTGTAAAAACCAACCACTTTATTACTACAATTTCTGTAGGCAGCCCGGTCCTGTTAGTTACCATGGAGATGATCTGTCAAAAGAAGTCTACATTTAAAGAAGTAAAAGCTGTGAAAAGGAGGAGGAGAGAAACACAAAGAGCCTGAAATGAACTTGTTTCTCTAAGTCAGAGTTTAAACACAAAAGGCACATCTCAGGCAGCAAGGCTGAGCTGCCACTAACAACCTAGTTAGGAATCCATCAACCTGCCAATAAAGAGGATGAGTCAATGGCTCACAAGCATTACAATATGCACAGAGGTCGGGGACTTGGCTTTAATCCCTCAGCCCAGTCCTATGACCTGCTCTTAGGAAGGCCAATTTCTTATTACAATAAATCAAAATATAAAGCCGGGGGAGGGAGGACAGGCTGGGACAACAGGCAGGCGGCAGTGGCAATTTCCCCTCCCCGGCCGTCACAGGCACGACAGTGACTCTTACATCAGCTGCACTACAGTTTACACCCATTGCTGAAAACCTCTCTGAATTAATCTCTTGCTTCCCCAACTTCACTCTGCTTTTGCCCCACTTTCTCTCACCCCTTCCATGGATTCCTGCTTAGCTCTGCTCTTTTGCTCCTTCCCTCACAAGCTGCACGTTGCTTTCCTCTTTCCATAAACCATACACACACTTGCAGCTGTTCCACCTCTCTCTTTCCAGATTCCCATATATTTTAAAGTCAGCTGTCAGTGCCAACTATTTACAGATGCTTGCTCCCTCGCCCACCCACATACACTCCCTGCCTTTGCTTCATGAAATCCTCTTTGTCCCTTTGAATTTTTTCATCTCCTCCAGCCTTCCAACTCCCATCCTTCCAAGCTGTAATTGCTCTCATGTTACTGCAGGAAAAATATTAGCAAAGTACAAAGGACTTGCTGATGCTCTGTGTTTCTAGGATGCGTCATTAGCAGCCTTGAGCTGAGACACGCCGGGCTGCAAACTGCTTTGGCTCAATTCATCCTTGTATCCCTGGAAGAAATAAGCAATCTCAGAGCTATCCAATTTGTTTGATATCAAGCACACATGCACTGAGTTTTAATGATGTGGATTGTCATTCTGAATTGCGAGGGAACAAAAAAGTGACCCCCTGTATTCACTGTGTTCACAGCTACCTTCTGTAATTGAATTTCCACAATCTTGCAAATCACAGAAAGAGAGCTGGAGAGGGAGAAAACATTTTTCTAGAAGTTCTCCAGACATAAAAACAGTTTAATTTCTGTCTGTCCACTTTGAGACTCAATTTTCCTAAGTTCTAAGTGCCCATACTTCCCATGGATTTCTGCCTGCAGAAAACTTTCTAACTTAGATAGCTAAGTCAAAAGAGACTCAAATTTAGGTACTGCAAAATAAGAGGGGGGGATTACAATAAAACATTAAGCAGGAAAGGAGATGAAAATGTTTTTAAAATTAAAAAAAAAAAAAGAAGGATATATCAGGAATGCACTACCATAGTTTAAAATTGACAAAACTGAGAATACCAAATCTGAAAAAATCAGCATGTGACAAAATATGAACTAAATAAGAAAAAAATCACACTCTGATCTCATATCTTATCTCCCCTGATAATTTATTATGGAGCAAAAGTCCTTCCCAATGGTCCCCTTTAGCAGAAGTGCTGTTGAAGAGAGGCTGAACCCACAGACAGATCAGACACTGCAGCAGCTTCAGTTGCTGAGGAAATGGCTCCCACACACTCTTCTTTATCTTTAAAGATGTGGGCCTTGTGTTTTCCCTCTCTCTTCAGATACCTTTCGCAGGCAGGTTGAGCCATCAGCATCCGTATGGCGCTTTGCCTTCTACAAGACAGGTCCAGGGAAAGTCACATTAACACCACCAGCGTGGTGGGTTGCTGCACAGATTGGATGGAGATGGAGAAGTGCCCAGGCTAAAAAATGGTTTCCAGCATCCTGGGCCAACTTGGGCCGTCACTTGGTAGGCAAGCTGTAGAAACTTCTGCTTCTGCTAACCTCATTTCCTCCAGCCAAGCCTTCCAGACAGGCTCAGAGGATGCTGATTCCCTGCACAGGATCTCTGTGCCCTTCCAAGGCAGATGTCCTCAGCCAGCAGCATCTGTGCTGCCTCTGCCCTTGGCAGGTGCTGGCAGAAACGGGGACAGGCTCTGGTGCTGCTTCTCTCCTCCGCTTTCCCGACAGATCTGCGGGGACAGCCAGAAGAGCTGTGCCCGCAGGGAATGCTGCCTGCCCTGCCTGCTGCTGCTGGGACTGCTCTGCCTGGGGCAGTGTCACCCCAGAGCACCACACAGCCACCACTGGGACAGGGAGGGCAAGGTCCTCATGTGCCACTCCCGTTCTCCCAAACCCTCAGCAGCTCAGCAAAAATTACTGCCTCTGCTTCTTCTTCTTCTGCTTGAGCAGATGTCCCCAGTCAGTGCTTGTGCTTGCACGGTGATTTTCCCTCTCCAGGGCTCTCACAAGGGCATGCAGGAGAGGGAGAAGGGAAAGCACTCTGGGGCTTGCAAAAGACACGAGGAGTGGGCAGAAGATGATGACAGACAGGCAAGAATAAAAATGGAGTACAGTATAAAGAAAAATTTCTTCCACTCTTGTCGTTAAATCAAATACACATAAAGCAACCCAATGCACACCTGGTTTGTTAAAATGGCCAAAGCACCCATCAGGAATGGGCCTTGCAGCTCCCTTGGCAGGGCAGAAAAGGAGGAACCAGTGTGACCACTCTCGCCCCCCTCCAGAGAGCCCAAAGCACATTTCCCCTGGGGCACCCAGAAGCTGCTGCAGCACAGACACAGCAGATCCCTGGTCAGATCAGGCAGGAATTGCTCTGCAGGCCAGGGTGGCACAGCTCGGGGACTTTGCCAAGGGGAAGCAGCGACACACACAGCAGCCCTGATAACATCAGCGGGCCCTGCACCTTCCCAGAGAAGCCTGCTACAGCCTGGAGCACTGCCGAGCCCACACCACTGCTCCTGACAAGATCTGTGCCTGGACAGCAGGCAGAAGGCATCTGTTCATCCCTCAGCAGCATCACACATCTACAACCTCCCCAAGAGCCAGTGTGACCTCCCATGGCATGCACAGCCATCACCTTCCCAGGCTGGGATGGGACGAGAGAGAACATGGGGCTTGGCTGATTTTAGACGGCACCTGCATCCCACCACTGCCATGGTCCTGTAGGATCATCCCCTGGCGTGATAATTAACTGTGGATTCAGCTCGGATATTCATGATGTGGGCTGGAATTTGGCAATCCCAGTGGCTGGGCAGAGCAGGCTGGGATAACACATGGCATGCCAGAGGCTCAGCCAGCACAAGGTCACTGTTGCTTGATTTTACTTCACCAGTGGCAACCAAATGATTGAGCCACCTAAACTGTGCTTGGAACTGCCATAAACTGATTCCACCCCGCGACCCAGCATCACTCTTTACCAAACCACAAGGTAGGAAGAGCAGTGGGAACGGCACAGAAGAGGCTACACACTGGTGGCAGGGACAGAAACCAGGACCTAATTTGCCACTCTGAAGGGTTAGGTTAATGAAGAGGTACCATTAACACCTTTCACTTTTTCCTGTAACTCTGTAGAAAGACACAGGCAAAGCAATCCCTACTTCTGTGATCAAAGCAGTGTTAATTATTTCAGTTCACAGCATGATTCCATTCTCAGTTCAGCACCAGCCTTGACTCGTTCCTTAAAAATTTAACAATAATAGTATTCCTGACCTCACCCCGCGGCAGCAATTTCCTGGCAGTGCTGGATAGAGTGTACAGTCAGCACTACCCACACCAGCCTGCCTGGCAGAGGAGCAGAGCTGGGCTGGACTGGATTCAAAGGCAGCGCATGGCTGAGGAGATGGTGAGACAGAAATCATCAATTCTGACGACAGCCAGGTGGAAAAACAGGAGTTCCCACAGAGATCTGGGGGTAAAAAGGTCAGAAGATCTCAGGTTATCACATCTCCTGTTGTTCCCATGTCACTTTGGGAGCGTACACGCTTTTTTAATTTTCTGTATACATTACTGATTTATTGGCTGTTTCACAGGGTTTTACAGCTTTTTCATTAAACAGCAATTAGAGCAGGCAGCCAAAGTCAAACTAGACCTGTGCACTGAAGAGGCAGAAAGTCCTGAGCAAACAGTTTTTCCTTCCTTATTTTAGGTTTGAGGAAGAAAGTGACACTGGATCTCGCTGATGCTTTACATTGTGTCTGCAGGGAGCTGCATGCAATCTTAGTGAAAATTCTTGAAAATATCATTGACAATTCCCTTCACGTGGCTTCCTGCCCTTGTTACATACAGATATTTCAAGAACAGAGCAAAGCTCTGTGCTGTCTTTTGCTAATATTGATGCACAGTGCCAGCAGAGCACCTCGGGGACAGCCTGCTTCGTGCCCCTCACATAAATGCAAGCACACAACGCCTGACTTTCAGCTAAACACACCAGCAAATCCATTTGCATACTTCATCACGTGGCCTCCTGCACCAGGCAAATCTGGAATCCTTCAGCCTTAATTTGTCTTTTTTTTTTCTTTCTGCTTTAAAGCCCTAACTCAAGTTGAGATTCTCAGACAAGGGGCTGTGAGTCCTTAGCAAGCTCAGAGCATTTATCCTCTCCAGGGAACAGCTCATCACACGAGTTGCTGCCAGCAATGAAAGACAGTTAGGATTTTACTGATTAATATAAAAGTAGCATATAAATATTTCCATCAAAAACCATTGTGTCTTATTCTCTAGACTGGGAGGAATCAAAATACTGTGACTGCATCTCATGTCTGGTAGCTTACTGGGGGTAAAGAAAGGGGCGATTTAAATGCCTAGTAAAAAGTACAAAAAACCAGTGAAGTCTGTAGAAAACATGAGATGCAAGGAAATACAAATAAAAGGGAAATTAAAAAATCACTATGGATAGAAGGGAGATTAGCTGATTTCTGTATCTATTAGATCCAGTGCTTAAATTGCAGGAAGAAAACCTGTCAGGAGTGAGTTAGATACGATTCATCTGGATGTGGGGCAAAGGGGTGGATCTGTGGTCCTGTCCAGCTTTATTTCCTGTGATTATCTGTGCTCCTCAGCACTCATAAGTCAAGACACAGTCCCTGTGCTTAGTGTACAAAACCAGCCGAAATTTGTTTCCCATTTTGCTCAAGCTATAGAATTCCCTCACAAAAACAATAATGCCTCTGTTTGGCCTGGGGTCCTAAACATCCAAACAAATAAGAGCAAAAAATAACCACAACTAAACAATAAAAAAGAGAGTAATTCTACAAAAAGAAAGTCAGTATTAAAATCCATTAGGCAGAGAAACATAGTATCTATCAAATTTATTGCTTGGTTTCAGGACTTGGGAAGAGTTTCTTCATTTCCTGTACCTCTTGAGTATTTACTATGTCCCCTATGAGCTAAGTCTTCCAGAGTCATTTTAATGTCATGTTCTAAGCACTTCAGTGTTGTAAATTATCGATTTTTATCTTCTCCCAATCAATGCAAAGGTATTTATGCTGAACACATAAAAGCACTTGACACTATAGAGAAACCAATTACACCCTGCGAGACGTTTGCTTTTGGTCGTTGACATCATGGAATTATCCATTACACTTCGCACATGCCTGCCATTTACAGGAAAGCCGTGTGACCTTGCCTGCCTGGAGTTTGCATCCCTGCATCCTGGGGGGAGCAGATCAAAGCAGAGATGCCCATCCCTGGCTGGGGAGTGCCTGAACTGCAGGCTGAGAAATCTGGGTGAAATCACGAAGGGAGAAGAAGCTCTCACATCAGTCCTGCTCCAACCAGACACTGCTTGCTGTCAGACACGAGGTGCTGGCCAGACAGATCGACTTCTGACTGGAAAACTTCATTATCTCTCAGTCTTTGCCAGTGTTTCAAGGATGCTCCTGCTCTACCTTCTCCCCGTGTGCCAGGTCCTTCTGTCTGTCCCCACTCCCACACACTAGGCTAGCACTGCCTGCATCAAACTGCAGGGCAGGCACTCACTGAAGCACCTGCAAATTGTCTAGACCACCCCACGGTCCCTGGTGGCTCCCATACCCCATGGCACTGGCAGACAGGTTCAGGAGAGGAGCCAGGAACCAGCCCTTTTATCCTGGCAAAGCTGCAACAGACTTGTCAAGTCTCGGAGTGATTTACGCTCCTGACGCCCACCAGAGCCTGTCTTGCACTTGTAGCAGCAGCAATTCACACCATCCCAGCAGAGCACTGATGGGCCCTGGAAAAGGACCCAGCACCAAAGGGCTCCCAGGAGCTGCAGTCTCCCCAGCCTCAGCATCACTTTCTCTCTCTCCTGTGTCACCTGCTCAGCGATGGAGAGGAGTTTTCCTGCCACATGGATGTGCTCTGCTGCCACACGACTCGGCGCTTGCTTCCTCACAAGTTAGACAGAAAAGCGTTTCTCTCAGCACTAAAACAGGCAGCATTATTTGAGCAAGAAGTGTGTTGAACAAAACCTGAGAGAGTGCTGTACCTTCCCTAGCACTGCTGCCAACTTTGCCTTTCCATTTCAGGTGCTTGCCCAGGTTTTCTCTGAAGTTGGCACACGTTTGTGTCTCCAGCAGGTGAGGAGCAGCCCTCACAACTTGCTTAAGAAAACTGCACTTCATTTTAAAACCTTGTAAGACCTTCCAGTGTAGAAAGTGATGCCAGTGGAGTCGGGGAGCTGTGGTGGTTATATCAGACCCAGCCCTGAGCACACCTTTAATGAGAGTATATAAATATATATACCTTTAATATATACCTTTAATGAGAGTATATAAAGAGAGGGAATTCCAAACTCCAAACGGGCATCGTTCTCTCTTCTTGCAAGAGCAAGAATTACAAAAGCAGTGACAGAAGCTTGTGGGCCCGGAGTCATCGTATTTGATTCTCTGAGCTCCCAACAGACCCAGCTGAGTGAGGCAGAACTATCTCTCATTAGTAGAACAATTAACTTTCTGTATGCCCAGGCACTGCTTATACTGAATCTATTTTAGGTTTCAGAACCTTTCCTTAAAGGGTGTTGAAGTTTTTATCTCTTCTTGTTAAAACAGGCAGAATTCAGCCAAGTCCACTGCAGGTCACCCCCATTAACAGGAGGCCAAATCACACAGGGGAAAAAGGGCAATAAAAAGCATCACTGCATTTAAAACACAACAATCATATTCTGACTCTCAAATTTTAGGAAAATAAAACCCCTCCTCCTTCTTATTCATCCACTTCTGAACACCTGGAGCATCAGGCAGTCCAAGGAATGGTGTGAGAACACCAAGCAGAAAAGATGCCCTTATTTTAAAGGAGCGTGCACACAAAAGAAATGCTAATGACAAGAACTTGCAGCACATTGATTCAATGCCATTAAGCCCTTTAGCTATCTCTCTTCTCCAAAAATCAAAACAGTCTTAAATAAAAACAGTATGAAATTAAGCTGATTTCATGCTCTTTAATCTAAATCGAGACAGCACACATGGCTCAGTTTTAAACCATAGAGGAAATAACAAGCTTCATTCAGAAGGAGACTGTGTAGACAGGAATTTGGCATCATTCTGTTAATCTGCTTTACAGTCATACCTTATTTAATTAGGAAACACATAGGGAAATTAATTGGTACAAACATGAATTAGCAGTAATCTCTACTACAGTAATGCCCATGCAGCATTCATCAGGCAGCAGCCAATCTGATCCACAAAGCCTGCTACCAACAGGTCTCCTTCTTGACAATGCTACATTTTGGTGGCTGAAAACCAGGGTGGTCTGATAGGAAGATTGTTCTGTTCACCTGGGCAAACACCACCAGCAGCAGCTCTTCCAAAAACTGGAGAGAAGGTGGATAGGTGCTGCTGCGAAAAGAGAAATAAGTCATGGTAGGACTGTGGCATTTGTAGGTCTCATGTACCTTCTCTTTAAAGGCAGAACTAAAGAAAATAAAGAAAGCAGATAGAAGAGAGAAAGGAATCACTGCTTTTGTTTAAAAAAGATGTTATTCTGGAAGTATGTACAAGCAATTTTCCTTCCCTCAGGTTGAAATGAGAGCATCTCATTTTTCACCTCAGTTATGTAAAGTCCTCTCTCTGTTATCCACAGCCCCTCCTTTCCTGTCATCATCTCTAATTTGCACAGATGAACAAGATGTACTCTACTTAGAAAACAAACAAATATGTATTTCAAAAGTACCAGTTATTTAACGCTGAGCCCACATACAGATCTTGTGCATTCACCCAGAGGAACTGCCTGGGATAATCTCTCTCGTGCTGTGGAAGGCAGTCAACTCTAATTTGGAAGAAGTATTGCTATTGTGAAAGTTAATAGAAATCCATCGTGTGCTGCCTCACAGAGGGCTGTTGGTGGCACAGTCCTGGCCCAAGCACCTCTGCTGATTTCAGCTCTGGTCCATCCATGCCCATCACTGAATGACCCCTGGCCCCACGAGCAGCACAGTGCCCACAGCCTGGAGATGTGAACCCCCTCACAGAGCAAAAATCCACTCCAAATGCTCGTTAAATAATCAGCCAGCTGAACATGAGCTGTTTATGGGAGAGCAAGGAGCTACCGACCCCTTCTGACAGCAGGAGCAGCCTCCAGGCTGTGCCTGGGCATCCTGAATCACCACCCTGACCTCCTGAATCACCACCCTGCCACTCTGGATGCAGCCCTGGAACATTATCAGTAGGCAGGTGTGTGTGGCACATCTGAGCTCCCACCTGAAGTGAATTCAAAACCTTCCAGCACAGGGAAATCTTGCTTCAAGCTGTGCTCTGCTGACAGAATGATTTATTGATTTATCTCTCTACAAGGAAAACAGGAGCGCCTCCAGGCAAAGGATGTGTTGCATTATAAGGCTGTCCTGGAGAAGGAGGATAACAGTGTGAAAACAAATAGTTCTTCTGTGGACTCTGCTAGATGCACAGGAGAGATGAGCTTCGATTTGTTTGTTTCCTTCAATCACATACAAATACTGTACAATCCATTTTTCAAGAGATAAAAGTTCTAAGCCCCCCTAAAAAGAGGGCCAAGTCTTCTTGGTACAAAAAATTTTCATCAATCAAAACTCCCTGTGAAATAACAGAAACTTCTGCTTAATCCTATCTTATTTTTATTAATTTCAAGCCATCATCCTGCAGAGTAAGATTCCTATGAAAGAATCCTGGAGGCACTCTCATCACAGGGATGCTGCACTGCCCTCTAGAGCCTCTGTCGCTCTCTCATTACAGCATCCAGGCACAAATTCTTAAAAAATTCCCTCTAAAAACACCACAGAGGGGAGTACAGTCTACCAGATATGAGGCATGGCCAATAATTAAAAATTCAGATTCAAACTCTTCAAGTGGTTGTCAGTGTATTTTGGACACTATTTCACCTGTCCCTGCCTCTGTTTAGGAAGGCACAACTATGAAATAAGGTATCGGCTCCCAGGAAAGACTTTCAATATCAGCATCTCTGCCTCCTACAGAAATAAAGATGCTAGCAAAGAGAAAAATAAATATTGTATTTTTAATGACTCGCTCCTTTCTCCAAAGCCAAAACTATTCCTGTAACTTGGATCACAGAACGAAGAATCTACCTGGCCCCTTTCAGGATGGAAAATTGCTGCCCTCAGACCTGCTGCATCCAAACTGTGCAGTGCTACAGAAAAATGGATATTGCTCCTGGGAGTGCTTTGCTTTGATTTTGAATTAGCTTTAGTTCCTTCCTCTCACATTCATAATGAAAGATCCTCCAACACAGCTCACCACCATACACACATATCCACCTTCAAGGACATGACTGCAATAACTTTTTTCCATTCATAATCCAGCAAGGGGAGGACAAAACATACCTTAAGCCTAACATATCAAACTACAGCAAGTATCTCCCATTGATTGAGATATAGATATATAGATATATAGATATATAGATATAGACATAGATATAGATATATAGATATATAGATATATGGAAGAATTTTTAAAAAATAAATAACGACTGCCCAGTAGCTACAAGACATGCTGAGAATTACAAAACCTGGACTGTTGGGACTCTCTCAAAGAGCTTTGTGTTTATATTCAGACCTACACAGCCATAAGAAAT
The DNA here is from genome assembly GCA_036785705.1 of Acanthornis magna. Classification (NCBI taxonomy): domain Eukaryota; kingdom Metazoa; phylum Chordata; class Aves; order Passeriformes; family Acanthizidae; genus Acanthornis; species Acanthornis magna. Next base: position 1,553,597 of record JAWUZG010000097.1, read on the forward strand.
GAGCATTTTTAGAAGATGGTCCTGGACACTGCCCAGACCAACTGCTGGATTACAGTGGGAACATCAACGACTGCGTTTTGTGCATGTCTTTTCAAGTCACAGAGGAAAGGGGCACAGGACACAGCTCTTAAGATTTTTTTCAGGCTACATGCCAGCGTCTGGAAGAGGACTGAGTCTCAGAGAGGCATCATGATCCCTTAGTCTCCAGCAAACATCATAAAAGAGTCAAGAAGCTGGGGGTTTAGGGCTATTCTCTGAAGTTTTTCTGTTTTCCCAGGCTCCACATCATCTCTGCTGTACCCTGTCCCACCAGGCTTGAGCTTGCATGGGAATTACAGCAAATTAAACCAACTCCATGGCCTAACTAAAGCACCTTGTGTTACAACTGCTCAGGAGATCTTCTATCTCCTTCTTAAAGTCAGAAAAGATGACCAGTTCAGCTAAAAGACACTATCCTGGATGTCACAAACACAGCTCTGGAGTCTTTAGCTTAGCAAGGCTCAGTGTGACCAAATCCCTGCTCCCTCTCATGACACAGGGACTTCCCAAAGGCAAACTTACTCCACAGCTGATTCTCTCCACCTCTCTCCTCCAGACTGTTTCTCCAGGACTGCCCTTAGCTGTGTCTTTGACATGTTCTTCTGAGGCCTCTCAGGTGGAAACTGCAAGGAGTTTGCTCTTGGGAAACACCTCACTGTCAGGAGCAAGATGGGAATGGATAAATGTGTCCTGGTGTTTTAAATGCTTCCCAATCCTCCTGGAAGTGTTAGATTCCTTTGGCTTATCCATCTTCACCTGCACTGCCTTCCCTGCTGCTCTGTCCTCAGAGATGTACTGCAATCTCTGCCCAAGACAAAGTTGGAAAGATTTTAAGTTGGCCAAATGTACATCACACTGACTCACACTCAATTAACCTAATCAAGTATTTCTCTAATCAAAACATACGTTTCTGGGCTGGCAGTTTCTGACTCAACCACAATCCATTCAATCTTAAGGAAAAACCATTAGAAAAACCATCTGTTCTCTTAAAATAGAGAAGCTATTTTTGCGTTCATGATGAGCCCAAGTAATTATAAAACAAGTGGAGTGGGTTTCAAAAGGAAAAATAAAAAGAGAGGGTAAGACAGCTGCTACCTTGTGATTATCACGGTACTAACACGTTTCCAGCCATGTGAAGTTCAGGCCTTACAGTCCTCACCCTATTATGCAACCTGTACCCCATTGTCACCCCATTAGCACAGTGAATGCTGCAGGGAGGCACTGGGGGCAGAGTGCAGAAGAGTGAGATTCAGTGAATGAATATTTACATACTAGAGTTGAACACCAAGAGAATCCCAAAGTTAAAGTTCTCAGAAAAGGGTTGATTCTTAAAGGAAATTGGTGACAAGGTCCCACGCAATTGCTATTTTTATGTACCAAATTCAAGACTTCATTCCTCAAAATCATCAGTCAGTTGACACCTAATCCTAGGGGATCTGACATTTTTTGCATTAAAATTCCCTGGGCACCCACCTGCTCGCAGAAACCATGACAGCATGAACCAAAACAGCAGAACTCTTTCATACCTAATCCCCCCCATAACCCATAGCACAGAAACTTCTGCCTACGTTTCCTGGTGAGATCATCCATTACTAAAGAGATGGAGCACCACGTGAGATCATGTGGGCAGCACTTTTCCTTCCCAGCATGGCTGCGAGATGGGACAGCCCTGAGGGAAAGCTCTGGCTTTGCCTAGGAGGATCTGAGCCCCACCATCCTCACTGGCCTGGCCTGTGGGGCCCTCCTGAAGAATTAACTCAGTCCACCCTGCTGAAACTGCTCCTTTTAAATGTTCAGCAGACCAAAGGGAAAGGCCAGGGGAGCACAAACCCATTGTGAACTCATCGTGAGAGATTCCTAACCCAAGGCAATCTTGATTTCTTGGTGATGCTCCAGTGGTTGCTGCTGCCACTGCCCTGGATGGAGACAGGAGTGAAGAGAGTGAAGAACTGAAGCAGAAAGAAGCAAGGGAGCAATGGGAAGGAAAATGGGGAGAAGAGCAGCTCTGGAGGTCTGTCCTTGTGCCTTCAGCAGGGCAAATAAATGACTACGTGCCCTGTGTAGTTCTTGCTGAGGAAGCACTGAAAATGAATGTGCTCACTAGAATCACTCCTTCCCCCCTGAGACTGCCTGCTGGGAAATCTTTAATCCATTCCTTTCCCAGAGCTGCAGGGTGCTTTTCTTAACTCTGTTCTCTGGTGTTTTTCTTAACTCTGTAACACTTAGACCCAAGTCAGCACAAAAGAGAACATCAGCTTCGTTTCATACTTTTGTTTCTGGCTCACATTTTTGCAGGAGAAATGTCCAAAAACCAGAGGTAGGCAGAAAAAAGGTCAGAGTCAGTCATGGTGTATGTGCTTTTTGAGACTTAAAACTACTGATTTTTCAGTGTTAGCTTATAAGGTTGGGGGGCCTGGGCCGAGGAGCAAGTGACAACACTGTCACCTTGACATCTTCACAGAGCCTGAAGGATGTCATTCTTGGTAGGACAAGGAGTAATGGCTTCAAACTGAAAGAGAGTGGGTTTAGACTAGATATTAAGAAGAAATTCTTGACTCTGAAGGTGCTAAGGCACTGGAATAAGTTCCTCAGAGAAGCTGTGGCTGCTTTTTTTTTTTATTTTGGACAGATCAGATAATGTGGCCTGGGTTCCTGGGTAATGAAGAATGTGAGGTTGACAGAATTTGGGCTAAAACAAGAAGATCATCACACACAATCACAAGATTATGTGATTGAGTGCTGGGATCACTATTTTGCCACCCATGAAGTGTCCCTTACATATGGGTCTTACATAATTAATATGTATAAATATGTAATTAATACATAATTAGGTGCACATCATATGGTTCAGTTCCATGAGAACATTGGCATGTGGCTCTTGGATGAGCACCCTGACACACAGCATGAATAGCGCAGACAGAAACACCTGGAGACTGACAGATCCCTTCTGGGAACTGCCTTAAAAAGCACAGTAGACCTTCCCAGTGTAAATTATGGCAACAGAAATACACCTAAATTTGTTTACAGGCTGTCTTCTGACTTCAGCACGAAATGCACTCTGCTTCCATTGAAAAGTCTGTGATACAACAACCACATAAAATCCAAGTTAGGAGGGGGAAACAGTTATTAATATTACACTGAAATGCAGGGAGCAAACCAATTAATTCAAACTGCAGAACAAGAAGCCAAAGCACTGCTGCAAAATGCTGTGAGCATTTGGACATCTCATCTATTACAGCTTCAGTAAAACCTCAACAAGCATTTACTTTGAAGTACAGCAACAGAGCCTCCTGGATGAATTTCACAGCAGGGATCCCTGCACAGCTGTATCACCCTTAGGAGGACCAGTGAATATAATTGCAGTGTTGATGTTACAGAAATTCTAAAGTCATTTTTGCAACGGGAAAATAAAACTATTTAGAACTATATTTATGCTGCAAGGAGCAAACAGGTTTTTTAAGACTTTAAAACTATCATAACTTCACCAACTAAAATCTACACCTTCATCAAACAATAATAGGTATTTTACCTAAACACGTAGGTCTGAAGTAAATCATGAGGCGAAAATATCAGCTGCTATAACAAATAACCTTCCAGCCCTTGTGGCAATGAAAAAAACCCACCTTCTTTCCTTTCATCTGCTCCTCTGGAGAGAAACTCAGAAGATTTCAAGTGCTGCAAAACAAGGAAGAGGACAAAACCCTCCCACACATGAAGCATTTTGTGTGATTTCTATGGTGATTGTGTTGTTCTTCAGGGTTGACTCAAAGTTTTTAGGCACAAAGCGTAACCACAGCATGTTATGCAAAATGAATTTCAGACAACAAACCTTCTTAAGTGTTTTCAACAAAAGTTATTGATGGAAAATGTTGGTTCCAGAGAGTACCTAGGAAACAAGGGAGAAGAAATACCCACTCTAGAGCAGTGCTTCATGTCCCCCTGCCGTTGTCTGATAAATATATAACAAATTCTCTGCTGCAGACAACAACCTCAAGATCCCAATAATTGCCTTTAAATAGTGACCCAAATGCTTATCTTGTGACCAAATTCACATTACCAGCAGGAATCAGCATTGTGTAGAAGCCCTCTATGTGCAAAATCCTTTTCCCCTCACTGGAACAAATAATGCTTAGGAAAAGAGAAAGTACCACACCGAAGGGCAATAAATTCTTTTAGAAAACCCTCTTCTTTCAATTGTAATGTGACACAAGAACCTGAGCACCTCTGTGTTAAAATTACTGAGGTTTTGTTCAGTACTACTACTGAGCATTTTTGTTTCAACTGTGCAAGCACTTGGTTGTCAGGATAATGTGATGGGAAACATTTGGGGGAATTTTTTAAAATTTATGTACATTATCTGAATATGCTCCCTAAACACTTCTGAGATGTAAACCACGTTTATTTGTTCCACATTTTTATAGGAAGTGCTTAAGTGTTTCAAAACTCTGCGTTTGACCCAAAATAAGTAGTTTTGGCATCTGCAAACCTGTGTTTTTTTAGAATCACGGCAGTCTTAAAAAATGCCTGCCAGCTGTAGGAATAAGCACTATCTGCAAGTTCACAGATGCTTTCAAACCCTATCAAAGCCAATGAAGGTTAATTAGGACTGACTCCCCATTCCTTGTAGACATGCAGTATCTTACACATTTGAGTTACTAAATAGTAATAATAATAGTAGTAGTAGTAATAATAATAATAATATCTAGCTTATATATAATATATATCACATTTCATTACAGACCACTATAGAAACAGCAAACAGGGAGGGGAAGCAAAACCCCCACAGTCTCAAAGTCAGCATCAGAGCAAGGACTGGTCTAGTGGAAAGTGTCCCTGCCCATGGCAGAGGAGATGGAATTAGATGATCTTTACGGCCCCTTCCAGCCCAAACCATTCTAGGATTCTATGGCTGGTGCCCAACACAAGTCCCAGATGTGCCTCCTGCAAGGGGCCAAGAAAGGCAGGAAAGGTACTTGGGAAACAGAGGGGTCAGAATGGTGTGAGGTACCCCAGAAAGAAAATAAACCAGTCCCTTTCCATCCCTGCCCTTCCCCAGGGCCACTTGGGGACCCTGCCCTGCTCTTGCTGGGAGCTTTCACCAGGGAGCATCATACAGGCTATTCCAAGCCAGAAATGGGGGCTCAGTCAATGAAGAGATGCCACCCAACTGCTCCACGCAGAGGAAGGAACAAATGTGATTTTGTGAGCTTCTGTGGGGAGTGGGAGCTGTGATACCCTTCCAGTACCCTTTCTTTGGTCCATGTCTATATCTTTGTTCTTTGTTCTTGAGATCATATCCCCTCCTGGTTTATGGAACCCCCTCCTTTCACACCTCAGACTCTTTGTTTGCATGGTCTTCCCATTCTCCTCTATGCCCTCCCCATTCCCCTGAGCTTCCCTGCAGACCAATTCTCTTTTTTCTCCCTTCCGCCTTACTTCCTTCCTCAGCCTCTGTTTTTGCTCATGATCCACAGCTCTGCCTCCACTCCAGGCTTATCTTTTCATCCACACTAGATCTCGGTGTGCCTTTCCAGTGATTTTGCTGTACCTCTTGAGAATCAGCTGAAACTTCAGTGTGGGTCCTGATTTTGTTAGCCCCAAAATGAGGGCACTTTCAGAATTTCCTCTGGGGTTTCACACAGAGGAAGTACCCTAGTTTTCACCCAACGTATGTATGGTTATGCAGTTTGCAATCTGCCACTAATTACTCTTTCATTTCCCTCCCCAGTCATCTCCAGTTTGACTCCTGTGAGCTGCTCTTCTCGGGACTTCACAAATGGGATCTTGTCTCACCCATAGCCACTGAGAAGGTGGCCACAAGGTCACTTTTCACTCCTTTAACCAAGTCCTGCAGCTGCTGATGGATAGCACTGGCAATTTTAACCAGCTGTTTACCCACTCATTTAACCCTCCAACACAAAACCAACCTATCTTAAACATCAAAAGGAAGATATCCAAGAAGTTCATTCTGGATAGTACAGCCAGCATAATATCCCTGTTTAATTAAAACATGCCTGATTGGGTTTGATTACAGCCACTGTCACAGGCTGGGGGTATATGTATCTGATAAATGGTTGATAACCATATTCTCCTCTGATTGGGAATTCATCTACCAAAACTACACGAAGAGCAGTCTGTGCAAAATCAGAGTGCCTAAAAAGCATCCAACCACACCGGTTTGTAGAGTTAGTCACTTCCCAGCTCCGAGACAGATTAGACTCGAGCCCTTGCTGAATAATTGATCAAACTTTCTCTGCGCAGAAGCAGAGCCATCAACAGCAGATCACACAAATGGGATGTGAACACAAAGTCTCCTTAATGACCACTCAGCCCCGCCAGTCATGACATCCACCTACCTAAGGCACATCAGAGGCTGCTTTTCAAAATAGAGCTGCCTGATGTTTTTAGAAATGTCCCCTGATAATTATGACTACTCCTGTTTACTTATGAAAGGAACAAGAGGGAGATGTCTTTACAAACAAACTGTGGGGCCTGCTGGTAGATAAGGCCAGATACTGATAGGTGAAAGAAGCAATGGGAAGAACCATCAATTCCATAAGAATTCCATTAATTGACACAGACTGTTACTCACCCAAGGACATCCCTGGACTTAGAGAAAAAGAGCAGAGACACAAAAGGTGGGGGGGAATGTACATTAGAAGGAGGTCTGTATTAGGCGATTCGGAAAGTCTGTACCTCTCCAGTACCTCAGCCAATGGGGAAAAGAGAGAGGGAAATGCGGCCGGGAAATTAGGATAAAAAGGAGGCTGCAACCTCTAACAATTTGAGACACCCCATGGGAAATGCCCATGACCTCTCCCTTTATTCATGAATAAAGTTACAGGACTCCTCTGTCTCCTTTTTGGACATAAACCTCTGGTGCTTGTGGATTCATTTTTCCTGACACTTCAGAGTTGTCTCTATAGCTGAGCAGTGCCACGGAAGGACGCATCCAGATAGAACTCCCTTGTTTCCCACGTGCACAGGAAGCAAAAGAACGCTTCAAGAAGGCAAACAAACATCCCAGGCTCCTGCAGATGGGTCCCTCAGGAAGTGCTGGCATCATTACTTGGAGCAAAGGCAAGGCACAGCGCTGCACTTCCCAAAGCCTGACACAGCTGGAAGCTGCCGCAGCGCTCCGAGCGCATCCTCAGCCACACCACACCCGCAACACTTCCTCCTTAATTACCCATCTGCACTGAGCAGGACCCATTTCATGGTGACCTAAGCACATTAAACCAGTGCTACAGCCATCAGCAGCAAGGCTCCAGGGATACATTTGGTTTAAGGTGTCCTGCAAGCTCAAAAATATTTGGTTTGGTAACTCACTTTTGTCTTCAAACCTCTAAAAATGTTATTAAAAGCCTGGCTGTAGGATCCACAAGCCCAGCGGCTCTTTAGCTTTTGAATGCTCTCTGCACCTCTGTACTGCAGCCCAATTTTTCAGTGAAGCACTCTCCATCCTCTCCTCCAAGGTATATAAAGTTGCCTATCTTTGTGAAAAACAAACCCTCCTCAGAGGCAGCACCCCTGGGGAATCCCCCCCCCCCCACCTTGAATAAAAACAGGAAGGAAACAGATTTTAAATGTTCTCCAATTTACTTTGAAGTCTGACTCTGTACCTGATTGTTTCCTCATGGGACCAGGTGCATATACACAAATACTCTCCTTGTAAAAGCAGCTGTGTTTCACATATTTAGAAGAGAACACAACTGCAATCAATATTTTCCACAAAGCAGGTGGTTTTCAAGACTTGTTTTCAACACAGCCAGATGTGATGCAGGTCTATTATTAGCAAGAATTTAAGCAATGTTACATCAAAATTAAACAAGAGACAAAAGCCAAAACCAAGATATAATGACATGAACTTTCAAATGGAAGCCAATATACTTCCAGCATTCGAAAACTGCTCTGAACAGTCACATGTATGTCTCCTCTTTTAAATATATACCCCTGGGAGATCTTCGATTTTAAAATATACAGAATGGTCTTAATATTATGAGGATACCATCAAATCACTTAGGTTGGAAAAGATGTCTAAGATCACCAAGCCCAACCAGCACTGCCAAGGCCACCACTAACCCATGTCCCCAAGTGCCACATCTACACATCTCTCAAATCCCTCCAGGATGGTGACTCCACCACTGCCCTGGGCAGCCCATTCCTGTGCTTGACAACCCTTTCCATTAAGGAGTTTTTCCTAATAACCAATCTAAGCCTCTTCTAGCACAGGTTGACAGGCCTGTAGCTCCCCAGATGCTCCTTCCAGCCCTTTTTGCAGATGGGTGTCACATTTGCTAACTTCCAGTCACCTGGGACCTCCCAGGTTAGCCAGAACTGCTGGTAAATGATGGAAAGTGGCTCAGTGAGCATTTCCACCAGCTCCTTCATTACCCTGGGTGGATCCCATCAGGCCCCACAGACCTGTGTATAGCAGGTGACAATTTGGATTATTCCCCCTGGGATTATGGGGGCTTCATTCTGCTGCCTGTCCCTGTCTTCCAGCTGAGGGGACTGGGTGTCCTGAGAACAGCTGATCTTACTATTAAAGACTGAAGTAAGAAGGCATTCAGTACTTCAGCCCTTTCTTCATCCTTTGTTGCTGCTTCCTCCCACATCCAAAGGATGGAGATTCTCCTTTTATTGTACATATATATTGCATATATATATATACATACATACATACATACATTATTTATTGTCTTTTATGGTAGTAGCTAGATTAAATTCTACTTGGGTTTTGGCCCTTCTGATTTTCCCCTTGCATAAACTCACAACATCCTTGTGGCCATCCTGAGCTGCCTGCCCTCTCTTCCACACTCTCTTTTCATCCCCGAGTTGCAGCCAGAGCTCTCTATTGAGTCAGGCCAGTCTCCTTCCCCACTGGCTCATCTTTCAGCTCATGGGGATGGCCTGCTCCTGCACCTTTAATTAAAGCCATTAGAAGTGTATTCAAATGATCCACAGTTCTGTTTGGCACTGACCTGAACTGCGTCCAAGCTAAACTCATTTCCAATTGAACTGAAGCCATAGTTACTGGAAACCAAACTTCCCTCACTTCTAATCCTTGAGCCAGCAGGGACAATGAATTATTTAGCAATCGGATCAGGGCAGACAGCTGTAAAATGTATCTCTGATCAGCTCAAGTCATCGCTGCCACCTCTTCTGGCAGCCCAAAATCACAGAGGAAGAGAGACTGTCTGGCTCTTTTGCCCTGCTCTGAGGAACAGCTCTGATACAAGGACAGAAGTGGACACTACCTGAGCTCTCAGGGTGGCTCTGCTCCCCCCGAAGCTCCCCAGTGAAGAGAATCCCCCAGTCCTGCTGATGGTACCACTGATCCATACAAGCACAGGAAAGGTTGGCATCTGCTGAGGTGTCTGCTGGATACAAAGCCAAACAGAACAATCCAGATCTTCCCACTTCAATACAAATAATAGTTTATATCGACGTGGAATTTAATATGTGTACACCAAGTCCAAGGAATGCCAATTTATTCATTTTAACATCAGGCTTCACTCCAGTCTTTTTCATTTCAGGTAATTATTTCTCAATCAAAACATTTAGTAATCTTCAAACAGACGAGGAATCAACTGTCAGGCATGGATCCCTGCTTTAAAAATCTAACTCATGGAAGGACAGATTCTGCAAGGTAAAAGTGTGCTGTTACTACTCTAAACAAACCGGGTTAGTTCCTGATTCTCCTAAGGCCACGCTGAAGCACCGAGTGACTCCATGTTGTGGAAAATCCACAACTCCACCCATCAGCCTGAGCTTTGCCTGAGATGACCCTTCCTTAGGGACAAAGCCCTCAAAGAACATGAGGAACAGCAAATATAAGAGAAACTTCACCAAATGACAAAAGGGGAAGAGAAATTAGACTCCTGGTTAAGTCCAATCTTTTTAATAAAAAGCTCAAACCTAGAATTTTTTCCCTTGAGAGATTATACACTGTTATATGCCATCGTGGCACCTCTTAAAGGCTCAGGTGATTATTTTCCCCAAAGCCGCCAAAAGACGTAACAAAATCAACCTGGCAATCTTCAAGAAGCATTAAAGTTGGCGTTTTTATAGTAAATCAGGAGGAGACTGCCAGGACTGTGTCTAACAGCAGGAGTTCAGGTTCAGCAGCTCGCTGGTGCTGTGATCTGAAATATTAAGGGAAATACCTGGCAGCAGCAGCACCACTGCCACATCCAAGAGCTGAGCCAGGGTGGGTCAACAGTAACCTCATCAATCAAAACAGCACCTTCATCAATCAAAAATCTGGAGGTGATCATCCCTAAAATCATTTCTACTACACTGTGGTAAGAAAACCCAACAACTCCCAGGCTCCCAGACACAGAGAAGTCCCCCATGATTACAAGAACACCTGTTCTCCGCTAATATCTTAAAAGCCGGCTTTCCTAATCCTTTATTCTCCCTTCAATCAGTGTCTGGGCACACGAACCCTTTCCGTGTGGAGCACACAGGCAGCAAACCCGCACCGCTCCCTGTGACACCCGCGGGCAGCGGCCGAGGGGCACCGCCCGCAGCCGGCCCGGAGGGGGACAGGGACCCCCGAACCTCTTCTCCCACCCAGCCGGGCCCCGCGGCGGAGGGTCCCCGCCGTCCCGGGGGCAGGGCCGCTGGAGCTGGGCCCGGTTTCCCCCGCCGTGCCCCTCCCCGGGGCGATCGGCATCCCGCAGCGCCCCTCTCCCCGCAGCATCCCGCATCCCGCAGCGCCCCACATCCCGCAGCGCCCCGTTCCCATCAGCACCCCTCTCCTCTCCCGTCAGCATCCCGCTCCGTCTCCCATCAGCATCCCTCTCCTCTCCCATCAGCACCCCTCTCCTCTCCCATCAGCATCCCTCTCCTCTCCCGTCAGCATCCCTCTCCTCTCCCGTCAGCATCCCTCTCCTCTCCCGTCAGCATCCCGCTCCGTCTCCCATCAGCATCCCTCTCCTCTCCCGTCAGCATCCCTCTCCTCTCCCGTCAGCATCCCTCTCCTCTCCCGTCAGCATCCCTCTCCTCTCCCGTCAGCATCCCTCTCCTCTCCCGTCAGCATCCCTCTCCTCTCCCGTCAGCATCCCTCTCCTCTCCCGTCAGCATCCCGCTCCCGCAGCCCGGGCAGCGCTGGGCGCGGCCGCTGCCCGCGCCCCCTCCCCGGCGCTGCCGCCCCCGCCCCGGGCGCCGCCCGCACTCACCGTCCGTGGCCATGGCCGCGGCCCGGCCTCCCGCGCTGCTGCGCGGAGCGGAGCGGAGCCCCGCGGGGACGCGGCCGGGCCGCGGGCGGCAGCGCGGAGGGTGCGCGCCGGCCCCGCTCGGCGCATCCCCGCCCGGCGCGGGCAGCGGGGGGAGCCGGGCGCGGCCGCGGGGTCCCGCGGGGCTGCGGAGGGAGCGGCGCTGCCTCTCCCGGGGCGGCACCGCGGCCGGGGCTCTGCCGCGTTTCACCCCAAAAGGCAGCTCGGGAAGGGTAGGGGCTGCGCTTCCTCTTCTAAAATGTCGTTCCGCGCCTTTTCGCGGGTCCTCAGGGCTGCGCTGGCCGTAGGTAGCACGTGTGAAATACAACAGGCAGCTCCCACGCTTCCCGGCATGGACAGTGACAACTGACACCGCCCCGGGACACAATCACCTGCTCAGCAGGGGCACCGAGCCTGTCTCTCGGATTTAATTGCTACCTCACTTTTCCAAGCCCACACAAAAGTCTCTTACAAGAAGGAAACAAGTTACTCCCCATCTCCAATAACCCTTAGCAGCTGATGGCTGGCCTTTGTGTCCCTCCTCATTTCCCATATCCAGGTTTACATTGCTGCACCTAAAGAGGAAGGAATCTTATGTCTGTTACAGAAAGCTCAAGCTGCTGAGAGATAATGGTGCTTTGATTGTTTCTATCACAGCGAAACTTTGTCCCAGCAGAGAGAAGACTGACCCAAGGGCCACGGAAATGGTGAAGGGCCCAGAGGTGAAGCCATGTGGGAACAGCTGAAGTCACTTGGTCTGTTCAGCCTGGAGGAGACTGAGGGGAGACCTCACTGCAGTTACAGCTTCCTCATGTGTGGCAGGCACTGATCTCTGCTCTGTGGGACCAGGGACAGGACCCAAGGGAAGGGCCTGAAGCTCTACTGGGGCAGGTTTAGGTTGGATATTTGCAAAAGGTTTTTCCCTCAGAGGGTGGCTGGGCACTGAACAGGCTCCCCAGCACAGTGGTCACAGCACCAAGCCTGGCAGAGCTCAATCAGCGCTCGGACAACACCCTCACGTGGTGTGACTCTTGGGGTGTCCTGTGCTGGGCCATGAGCTGGACTTCAATGATTGTTGTCGGTCCCATCCAACTCAGGATATTCTACAATTCAAAGTCGTAAGTGCTGGGCACAACACAGAGCTCAGCATATTTTTCGACTCCTTGTAGCTCATGAAGTTCCTGCAGTCCCATTTCCAAGTGTTGGGCTGCACACGCGTGGAGGAGGGAATTGGCTTAATCGTGTGCCCAGATTTGAGGACCAAGGAGCAAAGGGGCTGAGGAAGCCAGCTCCGCATAGCAAGCTTTGTAAAATCTAAATAGGCCACTCCAGGTGTGGAATGAACTTCAAAATGAAATATTTCAGAAAAGAAGGGATAAAATATCAGTGTCATTTGAAGAAACCTGCTAAGCATGTGTGATGAGAGAATTACAAACACTCTGCATAGGGTCCTGCTACATAAGACACCTAAGTGTAACACTAAAATAAAACTCAAAGTATCCTTTATTCCTTTCAGGTTAGGTCTACCTTTAGAATCCTAAAAAAAAAAAAGCAGACTGCAAGAATTTAGTCTGAAAAAGAAAGGGTTTAGAGTGCATGTAACAGTCATTCTGGTTCAAGTCTTTACAGCATTGTAATATGTGTTTATGCAAATGGTGATTAATTTTTCTCCATGTTCACTACAATAGAAATGTACAATTTATAGTAACATGGATGTACTTAATAAGAGAATTTCACAGTTAGTCATTTGGCCTTATAACAAACAGCAAAATCCCATTTACTGTAGGATTCTCCAGTTATTCTAGAGGTGCTACCTATATCAACACCAAACTCTACACACCACAGATCTCCGCTGTCACCCACAGCATTTGGAACTTTTTCACATCACTCTCATAATGCTGTTTCAACTTCAGTTGGGAGGCTGCAAAAACCTCCAGATTGAGCACAGCTGCTTACAGGAGCATTCCCAAGCTGGTGTTTGAATTTAATTTGTCCAAGCACAGCCTTTTACACTTACTTTTACTTAATTAGACCTTGTTGATTTCTTTAATAATAAGAATAAAAATATACAGTAAAATGTCTTTCACTTAAACAGTTTCCAAGTGTCTAAGAAAAGACTGGACACAGCACTCAGTGCCATGGTCTGGTTGACAAGGTGGTGATCAATCAAAGGCTGAACTCAATAATCTCAAAAGTCTTTTCCAAGATAATTGATTCTGTAAACTGATGTCACCTGCAGGTGTTTTAGGTTTATTTTGCATTTCATCACCCAAATTATCCTTGCAAACAGTTGAGCACTGGCTCAAGCCCCCATTAAAAGATCTTTCAGCTTTGCCAAAGAAATGGTGACTACTTTTGGATGAACAGACAGCTGTGTATCTACCTTCAGCCAAAATACCTGTATTTAATTTATTTCTGAAAACTGTAACAACCTCCAGATACACACTGTCATATTGCCTCACTCCTATCCATCAGCACAGCTGGAAGTTGAGACTGGCATTACAGAGATTGAAGTTTCCTTGCAGCCTTTAACTCCTGTAGAAGCTGAGGCTACAACCAAGAGAGAATTTAGATCGCAGAAAGTCTACTACTACTATTTGGAAGTCCAGAATTTTTGTTGTGGTTTTTTAAATGACAGCTGCTTGCTTCAATGAAGCATTTTAGGAAGTCACTCTCCTGTTTTTCAAAGCCTGTAATTGCCCATCAGACTGCAGCAATGGATTTTTTCTTTTAAAGATTACACCAGGATTATGAAACTCTCAGCTGCCTCTAAATTCTCAGAATTACTGTTTTGAAACATTACCATACATATAGTCAGCAGTTCTAAGCTTATTCTTCATCACTACTTCCATTTTACATCTATGTAATTTTATAAGCAAATTACAGAATATTTGCTTTCGTGACTACAATATTAAAATAACTGCTAGTTGAATGCACCCATCCCTGTGCATAGCCAAGCCTTTGCATGCTTTATAAATCATTTGCAGAAGAGTGCAGGGAGGACTCACGTCACAGAGTATCAACAATTCGGACAAATTCCACTCCCTGTTCAGCTCTTGGGATGGTCCAAAGACATATGAAAGAAAAATATGATGGTCATGTTATGAAAAAGTGCCACTGCAGAGAACAGTACTAAACATGTTCCTTAAAAATGTTACTGAGCAAAAACTGATTCAAATTCCTTTGAGGTCTTTTTTATGCTTCTTGTACCTGTTCACCAAAATTTAGGAGCAGAAATGCACAGAGGCAGAGTTTGTGCTGGTAATACAAAAGCACATGCATTGTTACTGTCAGAAAACCCAAATAAAACCAAATTGTTCAAAATTTACAGAAATTACACCTCCAAGGCCATTATAGCCAGAGATGACTCCTTTTAAGCAGACCAAATATAGGACATGCTCTACCCACAACCTAAGCCAAAGAACTGTAGGACAAAGAGTGAAGTACAAGAATGAGAGGCAAACCAGAAAAAAAGGGTCTAAACTAAATGTATGATGATTTTAACTCTGTTATTACCACTATCGGGGATTTTGTTCTGTGTAGAAGTATTCTTTTTCTATAATAATTAGATCTGGGCTAAGAATGACTTTTGGATTAGACTATAAACTTGGGTTATTCAACTGAATATTTGATTGCTCCTTTCACAGCACAGTGAGGTTTGGCTTTATTATGAAGTGTTTCCTCTTTTCTCATTAACAAGGTTGAGTGCAACACTGGCACTTCATCATCAGCTTTTCCATCCTCTTCATCATTCACGCCCATCCCTCCTTGCCAACCAACATATTTAAAACGGGAACCTTTTATAGTAAAACCATTTATATCTCCATTTAAATGTTTTTTTCTTCTAGGTGAGAGCACTTCCTCTGGCCTTTGAGAGTCATACCACTGAACTAATTCATTCAATTTAGGCTCCCTTTGTATTCAAAATATTTCAAATTTCTATTTTATATTTTTTCTTGTAGAAAAGGACACTTCCACTCCTTTGGCCTTTCCTGAATGAACTGGCTTTTCCTGTGATCAACTGGAGAAATTCCAAGGAGAGCAACTATTCACATTCTTCTTAAATTGCTGTGGTCAGGTGGGGATATTTAAGGCTACAGCCTCCCAAGGCTGAGTGACACAAACTCTACTGGTTTTGGTGTTTACAGAAGACACTCCAGCTGATGATTCTCAGTCCATTTGCTTTTTGTGCTGCACTGTTGCCAAGCAAACATTCCCCCAACCTGTGCCTGTTCTCAGTACTGACATGCATTTTATTTCCACACCCACTTCTTTCACTCCCCTCCAATTTACAAAGATCATTTTGAATTCCAGTCCTGCCCTTGTACAGCTTAGGGTTATCTACAGAAATAATAAACACATTTAACATTCCTTCATTTGGATACACAATAACTCCAGTTCTGCTGGAGACAGAGTAGAACAAAAGCCTTACCAGCAAGTTCATTTCCACACGTGTGGGATCAAACCACGATAAACAGTGAAGTTACACACCATAAAACGGAGAAAAATAATTTATTGTACTCATTTTCAACAGTCAAAAACCTTATGTTCAGAGATAAAAGATTACAGACATGTCTTATATGGGCAAATATTTTCTGAGCCTTCTCTTTCCATCTCAGAGAGGACACAGCAACTTTGTCTCTCGCAAGAAGCATTCACTAGGTGAATAAAGGCATCAGGGTGCTGCACCATGAGACGGCTGAAGTATCCCAGTCACTATGCACATTCCAGCATCACCTGTGGTTCTGGTCCCAGACACTTCTTTTATGTTCAAAGGTATCCAAAACAAGCACTTGGTGGTACCTCTGACATTTTCATTTTGTCATTAAAATGAACATTAGTGCTTCTCCAGTTGGATCCTCTAACGTCGTCTTCTCCTCTTGGGGAGAGATACTTCTAAAAGGAAATAAAGAGAAGGAGTTTTTTACCTCTTCCCTCACGAGAACTGTTCAAGTAGAACTAATTCCATCCAGCACAGGAAATTAACTAGATGAGCTCTTGAAACCTCCTCCTAATCCCTCTCCCCATGGTTTTTAGATACAAAAAAAAAAAATCTTTCTATATTCCAGAGCACACTAGAATTCAAAGTATCAGTTGAAATTCCATTGATAAATACTGTCCTTCAAAACTTATTCCGTCTTATAAGCTTTCTGTTCCTCATCAACACCTTTCAGATTTTGCTGCAAATCTCACAAATGGAATACTCACAAAATTAAGAACAAATATCTGGAGACTGCTTGTGAGTATTTTTAATGCTTCAGAATTTACTGGAAGATTCTGAGAAATGGATAATGTTCCTGATGTAGAAACTTTTTGTCCACAACAGTGGACAAGTGAACAGAAAGTAAACAAAGTACAATATTAAATGCACCATGGAGCCTTCAATCTGACCATTTAAAATTGAATGAATTCCCACTGCCTACAACTAAAAGTGACCAGAGAACATAATCACTTCAGACTACAAGATGCTCTTCTGCTTCTAAAAGGAGCACGTATAAATGTGCTACATCACAAAAAATTTATTTTAATAATTATTATGCACTCTTGTACGTAATATCCTTCCATTATAGACAATTTTGGATAGTAAATTAACTGCAAAAGATATACTCCTCATGCTCATCTATGTCATCAAAGCTTTCCAGAAGTTGTACTTAACCCTTTCCTCCCCCTTTAAGCACCCTTATTAAATCCCCTTTTCAGGTTAATAACCAAGAGCAATCTAATTAATTCCTCTTTTCAGGCTGAGAACCAGCACCTCTGGTCTACCAAGCGTGCCTTCCACTCTGTAAGCAAAACCTATCAGCCTCAGAGTAGCCAGGACTGCCAGAGGAAATCCTGCCTTTGGCTGGCCAGCTCCTCTCCCAGGAACATTTCCTGTGTTTGAGACACGGCACCAAAGCAGTTCCCTGGGCTCCTCCCAGGGCACAGATAAATAAGGTACCCTCAAGATAAAGAGGATGCAATTTTCTTTGTACTGTGCCACGTTCTCCTCAAGCAACTGAGAACAGACCCTGAAGCTTCTGAATTGCAAAGCAGCTCAGTATTGTCCAGCATCTCCATTTTGTGCTTCTGGAGAGTGACTGCACCGTAAGCGTTGAGCGATCTGCTTTACCAGTGCTCCTCAATTAAAATTACATTATTTCCAGTAACCTCAGTGACAGTAAAGTCAATCACTCCCCTACTGCAGTTCCCAGAGTCCTCCCCCAACGATGTCAGACAGCTTCCAGTACAGCAGAGGATGCTATTGCTGTACTGGAGCTCAATCCCTGAAACACCGACCAGCTGAAACTGAGGCTACAGGGCAACCTTCTCTGTCTCCTCAGCAAAGATGAGGGCAGCAAGGGTTATTCTTTCCTACATTCCCAGAGTTACCAGAGCAGGCATCTTCTGTAAGTGGGTGAGTGACCAAAAAAATCACTCTTCCCTACACAATGGAACTCCTCAAGACAAAGTTGTATTACAGAAGAATGAAACTCCTCTAAACTGGACCAATTTTAACTCTGAACACACTATGATGAAATCTGTGTAGGAAGACACAACTCTTGGGATTTTGCTGTGGTGTTTCAAATCAAAGCTTCAATTTTCACGCAACAATTTACAGGCTACAACCCAACCTAGCTTTTTCAAGGCAGTAAGACATGATCCAAAATATCAACTTTAGTTTCAGAAAAATACAGCACAGGGATATTTGAAAACAAATCACTGGTTTGCTGGAATTCCAGTCATTGTACCTCCTTCATCCGAGTCCTCTTCTATGATTATTGGCATCCCAATATGCCGAGTAACAGTTTCCTTTGCCACTTGCATCTCACCTGCAGACAGATTTTGAGGAAAAAAGGTCAGCTTTTTTTTGCTTCTATATCCCTCATCCAGCAGTTAAAAGACTGTTCACTGTTGCTCTCTGGAGATTTGTTCACTGTGCTCTCTTGAGATTCTGGTCAAATGCTGTAGACAAACCTACTTTTCACAGTACCTTCAATATGGATTACTAAGAAACCTTCAAAAACAAGTAATTAACACTATCAATTTAAAGCAAATTAATCACCAACACAGTCCAGTGGTGATTCAAAATGCCCTTATTGCTCCTCAACACTTCATCTACTCTTCTAAAGTCAAGCAAAGGCAACACTGTCTAATGCTCATCTCTGAAGAGGGGATTAATTTTCACAGCAACTTTTTTTCTAGCAGAGGCTAAGCAAGTCTGAAAAGAGAGTTTGGAACTTTGAAATTAAATCCCCACCTTCAAAATAAAGATAATTCAAAACCATTTTGCTGTTTAATTTAATTTAACCTATAACAAATAAGGAGAAAACAAAAAATGTAAGATGGCAGAGCAATTTCTATCAGTTGAAAAGTTGGATATCAGAATTTCCTTAGGAAAAGTAATTTCCCATGTGTTCCACTGATCAACAGCAAAATTTAACCCAGCTAGCAAAGCAATGAATAAACTTTTGCAGTCTCCCCAGGTTCCTGGAAGTAATGGAAAAATACCTCTGGCTTCTGAAGAACCTCTTCTCCTTGCAGGCTGTGGTCTCCTGGTATTTTTACTTCGACTTGGAGACTTCCCACAACTCGATCCTGATTCAGATGATTCTAACTGTACCTGGCGATGTCTCCTGGATTTGGAAGCCTGGAACCCAAACACAGGAATGACACAAAAAAAGCCGAACTCCTACAGCCACATCTTGCTGTGGGTCACTTGAAAAACCAACAGGAACCAAAATATCAGCTTGGTGCAGGGTGGAGAAGGGATAGAAGGGAAAAGAGGGAGGGAGGATTCCCACTAGTTGCTGTTCTTCAATTTTAACAGGGCAACACCCTTCTATGATTTAATGAATGTGTAACTTAAAATGCAGATGATGAAACATTCAGTAATTCCCAAACCATTCTCTGTTACTACCAACCCACACCACATTGCACCCCCTGCACAAAAGGAACACTTCCAAAAGCTGCTGCTCTGCAAACCCTCCTTACCATCACATTTTGCTTACATGCCTAGAAAACAACACTGCACACTCACAGGCCTGGACTGTGATAAAATCCAGAGCTCTGTTTCATTTAATAACACATTTTTTCAAGATGAGATTTTAATACACAGAGAAAGTTGAGATGTTTCTCATAAGTCTGCTAAAAAAAAGACAAACCAACAATATTTTTAAAGCAATAGCTATTGAAACAAAGTTTCCAAGACCTTGCAACTGACTTGAAACTCTCAAGTTCCATTTTATAGGCATCTTCTGAGATTCCAATAGCTAAGGTTCAAGGAAACTAATCAATTAAACACTCAAGTATTTTTACTACATCTCCTTAAAATTATATCTGCTCAAACACAGCACAGACATTAAAAGATATCCTGTAAATGAGAATCCCCCAATCACAGGCCTTATCTGCACTGTTCCATAAATCTTACAAGAGTAAGAGCTTTGGGTTTCCCTACTGTGTTAGGAAAACTAGAACATTCAAAAATAGAATTACAGAGTGCAATTTTAACTCATGCCTTTTTGACCCAACATTTACATTAAACTGGTACTTTAACCTGTTTTTGAAAAACAAATACATCCTCATTACCAAATTCTATACCTACCTCAACAACTGCAGAGTATGACCTGTATTTGATTCTGGCCAGGGCATTTGCTCTTTCAGAACCCTGCAAAAAAACAAGAGTCCAGTCAGAAAAGGTTTTCTTATTCTATTATCAATACTGAAATGACAAATCATATCAGGCAATCTCTTGAGCAATATCTCACTACAGCTGTAACTCTATAATTAGGTCTACATAATTTCAGTGCCACCAAAATGGTACTTAAGGAAACAAAAAAGTTCAAATTTCATTAAAAAGCCAAAGCATAATTTTGGTTGCCTTCCCTGTTACAAAGCCCAGGAAGAGAAAAATCAAATTTGAAATGCCACATCTTGCTCAAATTCAAACTTGAAATAAGCAGACGAGTACAACAGGAGACAATTTTATAGCATAAAAAACAAATATTGCATTTAGTTGAAACTCCAGGAGGAAGCATAAAGGAGTTTGGCCAAGAAAATACAGCTCCTTTTCCTCCTTACCTGAGAGAGACTCATTATGATCATCTAAGAGCTGTCATAGTGGTAAATGCTCACAGCTCAACAGAAAACAATGTGAGTTAAAAACAAAAGCAAGCACCCAGCCCCACCAGCTGTCCCTGAAACTTATTTTTGACACATCAAGCTTTGACCTACACTGCTTAGCCTGAGAACAGAAATCAAAAATTTAACAGATTTGGCCTGTGCAACGCAGCAAAGTAGTTCAGTTTCCCTACCTCTGACTGTAGCAAAGCCCCTTCTTTTTTCTTGTTTTCTGTTTCATCAGTTTCTTTAGCATTTCGGAATAATTTCTGTGGGGGAAAAAAAAAAAACATTTTTCTTTAAACATCTGTCATATACAAGACAGCTAAAAGCCAAGAATTGTAAAAAGCAAAACAAATATTTACACATATGCCCATTTTCTACATCTACCTTACACTGTGGCTTTTCTTTGATCCAGGAGTGTTTTACAGAGGTATTTCAGGAGGTCAGATGAGTACTGCCCTCAAGTCACACCATCAGGGCTTCCCTCTCAGGAGTCATTGTGGTATCCCAGAGGTAGGACCACACCCAAGTCCTTTCCTCCATACCACATCTCTGACTCGGGTTCTGCACATTCCATGCCTTCAGTGACACAGTTCCTTCTCCTTCAGTTTGATATTTACCAACTCCGAGGTAATCACACCAAGAAATCCAGTTCTTCCATGTTCACCCAGTCTGCTAAATTGCCACAGCATAGTGGTTGGTATTACCTACCATTCTGTTCTGCTGCCATTCCTGATGTTCCAAGGTTATGTCTCTAAGATTAAGCACAAAGTCATCTTTTATCAAGCTCAGGGCCTTGTCTGGCTGGGTTTTGTCAGCTGAAATGACACACTTCATTTTCTGATAGTGGTCGTGAATATTCATCAGTTCCTAAAATCATTTAAAAAAAAAAAACTTTCAGGAAAAAAGGATTCCAGCAGTAAATAATATTAGTCCTCAACGTACAAAGCCAAGGTTACACAAACCATTCTAAGGAGATCACTGGACCAGGAAGAATGCTAGAAACTGATTCTGGTTAGATCATCTGAGTTTCAGGGAGCCAGCAATCCTGCTACCTAGCACTGACCCATCAAATCAGCAAGAGAAGAAAGAGTATCCTGCATTATTCAAACTAAGAAGGTTACTCAGGGCCACTGTTCACAGAGGTTTCATTCTGATACTGTGGTTTATTTTCACCTCTTCGGAGGAAACATTTTACTTCACAGATTTTTGTACCACCACAGTCAACCTTACTGATACACATTTGCCAGCAATACATGAAAAATCTGCAAAGAAAGATCTATCACTGACCGATATAAAAACTTTTACCTGGCTTGAATTACTCAACTTTTTTATAAAATGTATCATATAATAAAAACCCCCAAGTTTTGAAAGAAGAAATAAAGGTGAGAGAAGGCTATAAACTTGCAGATAAGTAAATTCATATTACCCAAGTATCAATCCTCCAGCTGCAACCTGCAGCCATATCAAAACAAACATGCTTCCCCCTCACTTTCCATTTTTCTCTAAGTGACAATTAACCATTTACATCTTACTGAGGCAAAACCAAAAAACATTAGAACATGTGTCGGTATTGAAAAAGGTACCACAATTCTTCCAAACTTAATGCCACATTTCTGAGTGTCTGGTAAAATTACAGGCTATTACCCTAGGCTGCATTCCACAGGAGACTTACAAGGGACAAGACTGTGCTGATTAGAGAAGTGATAGCTCTTGGACAACAGAAGAATTAAAACAAAACAAATCCCATTCATTAATCTGCAGTTTAAAGGTTACTGTACCTCCAATACATCATTAGTGATGAGGCTGTTTACTCTGTTAGTTGGGTCCTTAAATTCTTCTTTAAAATAACTTTCCTCAATCTTCTTCTTAGTTCTGTAGGTCAGCTAAAACAAGAGACAATGTTTGTAACCTAAAAGAAAGCTTAAAATGGCACCTCCTCTTGAGAATTGCTACTGCATGTCCATCAGTCAGGAGATGGGAGATGCTGAAAGGCATAAAACCATCTCACCAACAACAGCTTTGCTGTCACGTGCTCAGAGTCAGCACTTTTGACAAATCATTCTCCTGTTAAGAATTTAATCCAGCATCCAGACTCATCTCCCCAACTGGTAAGACATGTCAAAGCTATTAGGAACATCAAATACTGAAAAAATATTTTCAGGTAAGAAGCATTCAAACATCCTCTAAGCTCTTCATCATCTACCTACATAAAGCCACACATATTGCATTTCAAAACAGGGTCAAGGCTGAGTTGACCACGAGTGCTGTTGAGCTGACAGACATTGAAAGATGAGGGTGTTTTATTTTAAAATGTAAGGTATTGATGCAATAACTCACTAGCTTTGGCATTGCTGTGAAATGGAAGGCTCTGGCAAGTCGCAGTCTCCTAAAGATATAGGCTGCATCGTAATGCTGGGAGTCAAGCAGATCCTGCTGAAATTTCTGGATCTCAGGCCAATCCTTGAGAGCAATTCTGATCTGCAACAGAAGAGTTACACACAGTTATATCAGTATTTCAACAATAAAAATTAATTAAGCTGACTACTGTGACCTGACTACAGACAACACCTGGATGTCCACGGGGTAGCATGTCACATGATCACAGAGCTGCAGAAAGGGTCCTACTATAACATTTGTTATTACTCTCATCATTTTATGCAGATAAGATTATTACACTCTTGTGTTAAATCTCCTCACTGCAGCTTTCTTTGGCAGTGACATGGAACACAAGTCCTTTCTGACATTTGAAAACAAAAATTCTTCACACTCTGAAGTGTGTGAAAAATAGTCTGCACCTAGGAGATTCCCATTTTCTAGTGATGAGGAAGCAATACTCATACGAGGTTGTGCTGCCACTGAAATGCTCATAAATGTTCTCCCTTCTTTTTTTCTTTCTCTCCTGTCACATCCACTCAGCCCACTTCACTTTCTCTCTGCTTAAGTTTCTTGCTAACTCATGTACCCTGTAACAGGTACTACACAGCAGTGGCTTTAAAATTGCCTAAATACATCTTCATAAAAGTTATTGATTTCTCTGAGATCAAAATATGAGATATCATGGAATCACTGTAGCCTACTCCAAATTCAGTCTGTTATTTAAAGAATTTTGACTCAATTTTGCATGTGCACACACATACATCTCACAGTTCCCAAGCAAACTACTTCTCCTTGCACCAAGTTTCCATCTCTGTTAGATATTGGTCTCCTGTCCTAAAAGCAGCAAAGAGGGATGTCATTCAGGCATGCACCCTCTCAACCCATTTATGAATTAACAGGAACAGAAAAGAATTCAGTCAGTCTTCAATCTGTTGGAATTCTAAAGAATAAGTTGGGCTGTAATCGGGCTCACCCCAGAGGTGACAAGCACAATATCTGTCCCTACCTTTTCCAACAGTTTCCAGTCTGATTCTAAGTATTTTTTTAAAAAGTGAGACGAAATGCCCTAACCATTTATGACGACAAAGCAGACAGTTGGTATACCACATGTCTTATATCTAGTATCCCCTGAGAATAAAACCTCAGGAACATTTACCTTTTGTTTTGGCTGACAAAGCTGGGCATTATAGAGCCCATACAGAAGGTACAGAGCACCAACTCGGATCTGGAAAGCATAGGGGGGCAAGAAGTACTGTTGGGCCACTTCTAGAGTCTTCTTTGTGAGCTTATTCCTCTCCAAAGCTCTCATCCTACCACTAAAGCAAACAACAACAACAAAAAAAAAAAAAGCAGCACGTTAAAGCAAATAAATATAAACATAAACATAATGGAGAAACAAGCTTTAGATGTTCTAAAAATAGACTCATTGAATGTCCTCAGCTGGAAGGGACCTGCAAGGATCATTGACTCCAGCTCCTGGCCCTACACAGGACAACCCCAAGAATCACAATGTGACAGAGTTCAAGAACAGTTTGGACAAGGCTCTCGGGCACAGGGTATGACCCTTGGGTATGACCCTGCGCAGGGCCAGGAGTTTGTGATCCTTGTGGATCCCTTCCAGCTCAGCATATTCTGTGATTCTGTGAAACATACAATGCCCTGCGGCCACACTTTTAAATCTCACGAGGATTACATCAAGCTCCCTGAGGAATCAGGGCTCAAATCACACACACTCCTAATGCATGAAATACACTGAATTCAAAGTTCTTTCCCAGCATTACTCAGGGACCGATGCTTCACTTTCCTCAGAGCCCAGCCAGGCAACCCTCCCCTGAGCGAGGCCTAAGGGGGCACACGGCTCACCCGCACCCCTTTTAGGCTCCCCGTCCCCCCAGGGGGACGCTGAGGAGCGGAGACTGCGGGCCTGGCGAGGGGGAACCGAGGAGCAGGCGAGGGGGAAGCGAGGGGCAGGAAGCCGAGAGGAAGGCATGGGCAGGCGCGGCGCGGCTGAGGGGCGGCCGGGAGCCATCCCCTCCGTCACTCACTAGAAGACGGTGTGGAAGCGGCGCTCCCGCCACAGCTCGGCGAAGCGCTCGAAGCGGACGGTGTCAGCCTGCTGGAAGGCGCCGAGCAGATCCTCGCAGTCCTCCTTCAGCCCCGGCACGGCGCTCATGCCGCGGGCTCCGCGCTGACACCGCCAGCCCCGCGCTCATCCCGCGGCCGCTCCGCGCATGCGCTCCCGCACCACAACAGCCCCGCGGCGCCTGCGCGGCCCTCCCGCGCCTGCGCACTGCCCGTGCCGGGGGCGGCCGGGAGGAGCTGCCCGTGCTGCCCGTGAGGGAGCGGGGCTGCCGCGGTCTGCGGCGCTCCCGCCGCGCTTCGGCCGCGCTGCCTCTGTGTGTGGCGAGGCCCCGTCGGTGACGGCCGCTCGCTCTGCCCACCCCGGGCGCTGTCTCGCTCGCGCCTCCCGTGGAGGGCGAGCCCGGTCCAGGGGCAAAAAGCCTCTCGGAGCAGCGCATCCCTGGGTGGTCCCGGGGCGCAGCCCGCGGGGACGAGCGAGTTCGGGCGGCATGAGCAGCGGCGGGTCCGGTGGGGCAGGCGCCGCTGCTCCACAGTCCCAGAGAGCCCAGGAATGCTCTCGAGGCGCGGCGCTTCGCGCTCCCCGCCCCAGTCCCCTCAGGAGCCCCCGGCAGCGAGCTCGGGGGCCGTGACCCGACGGGCCCGGTGAACAGCGGGTTCCCCCGCGGGAAGGTTGCCCGGCGGCCCCGCGGAGCGCCCGCGCCGCGCGGCCGTGGGGACGTGACTCGCCGCCACGCTCCGGTGCGGGGCCACCGCCGGCCCCCTGCGCCGCTCCCCGCTGTCCCCCCCGGCTGTCCCCAAACCCCGACGGCTGCAGGAAGCCCCGTTTCCGCCTGGGCGAGAGCGGCAGGCAGGGATGAGCCGGCGGCCGCCCCCCCGAGCGGCGGGATGCCGTGCCGTGCCCTTCCCTGCCCTGCCGTGTCACATCGTGCCGTGCCGCCCGCTCCCCGCATGCACGGCCACACGTAGGCGGCCGGGGCAGCGGGGCGGGCGGGGAGGGGGCCGCGGCTGCCGAGCCGCACGTAGGGTGGGTGGGTGCGGCCTCGCCGGCGGCGCGGAGCGGGCGGAGGGGGCTCCCCTGCCCGCGCTCCCCCGCGCACGTACAGAGAGGGGCGAGCGGCCACCGAGGCTGCTGCCGGGACCAGCGCCGGCGTCGGAGAGCCCCGCGCCGCGGTGAGTACGGACCCGCGGCACCGGGCACCGCTCGGGGCGGGGGCGGGGAGTGTCCCGGGGGAGCCGGTCGTGGTGCCCGGGAGGCTCCGCAGCCCCTCGGGCGGGTCCCCAGAGGGTTTAAGGACGGGGCTCGGGTTTCAAGGCGGCGTTGCGGCGATCGCCGCTGCGGTCGGGGCTGGGCTGCGGATTGTGGGAGAGCGGCTGGACAGCGGCACCTGCTCCGGGAGCGGTCCCGGGCTGGGCAGGAGAGCGCCCGAGCGCCTGGGCACCCACGGGGTGCGGGCTGGGCAGGTGCGAGATCCCCCCTGCGCAGGGGGAGCCTTAACGAGTGAGAAACAGCGTGTAGGGAAAGTATGGAATGCGCATGGGATAGAATCTTGCGTGGTGCCTTTGGGATATTTAAACCTGCAGGAGTTTTCCCAGTGCCCGTGTTAAAAATTCTCATTTTGCTTTCTCAAACACTCGTGAGCTGGGAAATGAATGTTGAATTCTGTTGGCTACGGTACCGCGATGTTCTCCAGTTCACCGTTAGTTAGCATCAACTCATTGATCCAAAGGTCGCTCCTTACAGCGAGGTGCATCAAGCTGTCCTACAATGACAGGAACTCCCACAGTGCTTCAGGCACGCAAGCATCTTTCCATATTCATTGTATTTCCCAAAAGGTTGCTGGAATCCAACCTTTAGCAGCCTTTATTAGGAGGTGAATGGCCGTCGGCTGAACAGCAGTTGCCTGTGAGCACTACTGGTTGCCAGTGCCATTGACTATAGGAACAGAAATATTTGCAGAGCTGTTGCTTATGAACTGGACAGGGTTTAGCAGATGTGGGAGGAGAGCTGCACCTCCCACGGTTTGGTTTGTGGTTTTTTTCCTTTTTCTGAAAAGACATTTTCATCTATCATTGGGATTCATGTTTAGAGATGTAGGGCAGTGACCCTGTTCATCCAGTACGTGACCCTGACTTCAACAGATTGTACTGATTTTGGAACAGAATGCCAATGCTGTTAGGAAAACAGACATAATGTGCTCCCCCCGTCAATGGATTTAAGGATTCAAAGCACAAGCAAGTCAAAATTGAGACATCATAGAGCAAGTTCAGCATTACCTACAGCTCCAGCCAAGCCCTATTTGGTTATAGGAGTTATCCCTTAATTTAATAGGAGCAGAGGAGCCTGGCTCTGGAGTGATGCTGAGTGTGCAAAGCTCAAGCGTGTTTTCTGATTTTTGTATTTGAAGCGTGCAGTGAGTCGGGTGATTTCTCAGTGATGGTGTTTCAAGGAACACTATGGAATTACTTTTTTTCCTGAGGCAGATGGGGCTGCATGATGCAAGATGTAGTGAGGATGAGGCTGTTGTGCTCATATTAATGTGCGCTAAGCCTTCCCTTGCAGAAAGTTTGGGTACAATGTAAAGAACGAAAATGCAGAAGAATAAAACCAAGTAACAGGGTCTCTCTGTATAATTCCCCTTGTGTGGTATATAAAATTAAATACAGTATCAATTTGTAGACTAATTAATACTCTACTCTCTCTACATAAACTGTGTGTTTTCAGTGCT
Organism: Acanthornis magna; assembly: GCA_036785705.1. Taxonomy (NCBI): domain Eukaryota; kingdom Metazoa; phylum Chordata; class Aves; order Passeriformes; family Acanthizidae; genus Acanthornis; species Acanthornis magna. The sequence continues at coordinate 1,581,147 of JAWUZG010000097.1, forward strand.
ACTTCAGATTTTTCGTTAGTACATTTTAATTCTTAATTGATGTCTTCCAAACTAACAAAAAAATAATAAAAAATACTTAGACGATGTAAGGAAGAGTGTGCTGATTACTGTATCTTCTTCATATTCAACCACTAAACAAAAGGATGAAATCCTATTTGCCCTATTAATTCCTAGTTTATAAGCCGCAAGTTAAAAGCCATTTATTCTGTACTGATATAAATAATGGGGTTTTCCAGGTGCATATGGCACAAAACAACTCTCTTTTTTTTTATGAGGTATTAACTCATATGATTGCATCAGAACACATTTTCAAGTTGAAAACATGAAAATAAATAATGTTTTAATCGATTTGCATGAAAATAAATCATGGATATATTTTATTAAATAGCATATTCCACCTTCGGTACATACAAACCTATTGCTAGGAACAGGATCATACTCTACTGGCACATGCCTCCTGCTTTCAGACCTCCCAGCAAGCACAAACATTGCAAAAGCTTTGGATCTGTGCAATAGGAAGTGGCATTGATTTAACAGGACAGCAGGAGTCACAAGTTCTTGCCAAGTCATTTGCGTGTACTGACAGCAACTGCAATCACCCAGAGACATGATCGTGGATCCAAATGAATTTGTGTTTCATTACTAAGGGCATTCTTGGTCTGATTTATCAAAGAGGTTTCATAAATGTTCTCCATCCCTCTGGCTCTGTAGTTGCTCTCTCTTTGGCTTCCCCCAGGAAAACCTACACCATCGCCATATCCGACTTGTTATATGTGTCTGACTTTTTGTTCATGCATGTGATCTGCTTAATTCAGGTGGGATAACCCCGTGTCATAGGTGAATACGATTTGGCTTATATATAAATGTTATATATTTATATTGTATTTAATATAAAATGTATAAATGTTTTTGGGACTATGACCGCGTCTGCTTGGTGCCCAAGTTTCTGACAGCAGGCAGCAAGGTCTTAAACCTGCAAGGAGTTTGTTACTCTGCACGTTCACTTTAAAGCAAGCTGCCACCTCCACCTTTTAAAACAGGGAAAAGAGATGAACAGAAAGATCACAGATGTCACAAATTAGAAACAAACCCTCTCTTTTATTGAATTTTATACTGTTACACAATCAAAAAGAAATACAGTCACAAGTACGTCAAAATGTTTCAAGAGAAATATCAATTGCAATACGTTGTACTTGGTTCCAAAAAAGAATTCCATTAAAATATACCACTTCTTCATGAGAGAATACTGCTATTATTCACAAAATCTACTGTACTGTATAAATCCAGTAGCAAACTCTTTTAACTTTTTGGTAACTTGCTCAAGGTAAACAGGGAAGCAGAAGGAAAATGACAATTCATGTCTAGAATTTGGATGAAAAATCACAGTCCTCCAGAATGGAGCTTTTCAAGGAGTTAAGTCATAATGGTATTTTTAACGAAAGCTGGATAACTAACTCGTGTGGAATTCCTATGAAAATGGTCTTCCTCCAAAGTACTCCTGGCCTGTGAGTAGTTTATTTTCATGCTGGACAGTTACAGTTTGAATAATGTGCCCAAGTGCAGTGACATTTGAGTGAGATGCGTGCTCTGTTCAGGAGCAGGGCAGCAGTGGCAGTGGGAACAGATGGCTGACCTGGGGCACGTCCAGCCCGGCTGACAGTGGCAGGATGCTCCCACATCCCACTGCACTGGCAGGAATGGTTCACTCAGCAGTGCAACAGGGGAGAACACTTGCCAGCAAATAATGCCTTTAGCTGCCAGTGCTTGGCTGTTTAATTAAACAGCTCTTTAAGTAATAAAAAATTACTATTACTAAATTACTATTACTAACTGCAATAGTTTAACCTGTAGACATCAGAATTATCTGACCCTACAGTTATATCTCATTGGAAGCAGAGCTGATAATTTGATCCAAATTAAGCTTTGAAGTCTTAAAACTGTCACCAGTGTTATATGTAAATGGTTCTTTTGGGCCCTGATCTGAGGTTCTTTAATTCAGTAATTACTTTGGGAGAGTTTAATATATGTACACAGATACTAATAAGTTTCTTTTCTCGGGTAAGTTGTTTTCATTTCACCCAAAGGTTTTCAAAGATCACCAGAGTCCAAGCCAGTCTTACTAGGTGGGAGGAAGAAACATTAGCAAGAGGTACTTTGGACTCCAGGCTAACTTAATTTACTCAGTATTTTACATCCAAGATAAGTTACTGCACAGCATATTTAGTGACTTGTGGGGAGTTACTGCTGTAGTTAATTTTAACTACTTTCAGGTAAAGGAAAGAATTATGACATCATAAATACTAGTTTAAAAAATCCTTTACCTTTAATGAAATCATCATTGTTGATGATTAAAACATCAATTAAAATCTGTATGTAAAAACTTATAATTGTACTGTGCCCTGAAGAAGGCCTGGCTTGACTACTGCTGTAGTCAGGAAAACCTGGAAGAAAACTTTGTTATTCTCCTCCTATATGCAGAAGCAAACACTATATTTACCCACAGTTCCTTCATTAAACTAATGGCAAAGAATAAATCACAGAATCATGGAATGATTTGGGTGGGAAGGGACCTTAAAGCCCACCTAGTTCCAATCCCCCTACTAAGTGACACCTTCCTCCAGACCACATTGCTCAGAACCCCATCCAACCTGGCCTTGAACACTTCCAGGGATGGGACATCCACAGCTGCTCTGGGAAACCTCTGCCAGTGTCTCACCAGCCTCATTCACTTCCTCATAATTTCTAATACGGTGTCACAACATTTAAAAAAGGCAGCAAGTCAGCAAATGAAGTACGTAAAATCACTAAGAAAACATTTAGGAAGCAATTTATTCTAGAAGCTTGTACTTCAAATTAGCTCTAGAATCAGACTGCATGTTCCTGCAGTCTAAAGGAAAAAAAAGTTAATAAAACAGAAACAAAACAAACAAAAAAAAAAAATCAACTGAAAGGTGTACTTCTAAGTTTTACAAAATGGCATCTGCATTTAGCAAAGCTCTTACAAGGCCAGAGCAATTACTGTTCCTTTTCCGTGCTTTGTTCAGTGTCTAGGAGGCTTAGTGGGGTTTTGTTAGGTTGTTATTGTTCCCCTAGAGTAAACCAATACAGCTACTACTGTTCATCACAGTAACCAAAATGCCTTATTATACATAATGAAAAATCTAATGAAATATAGACAAAATATGGCTCAGTTATATCCATAGCTCCTGTCATTAAGATCAGAGATGATCCAAGACGGGGTGGAGATGGCTCTGAGCAACCTGATCTCGTGGAAGGTGGCCCTGCCCATGACAGGGGTGTGGGAACAAGATGATCTTTAAAGTCCCTTCCAACCCCAACCATTCTCTGACTCCAGTGGTTCACAACCATAAATCATGTGGGTCACTTCAGTTTTACTCCAGGAGGGCAGTAAGTTTTCATAAAGTGCACTGAACAGGACCTGACAGATCCAAACAGGTCAGGCTCCTCCAAAACATGGCCAAGAGAGCAGCAGAACATCTCTGGTATTTCTCTTGGGAGGGCAAAGGGATAACCCTCACCCCAGGCCAGCTCAAAGCTCGCAGGGCAGTACAGAAGCAGAAGGCAGCTGCACCTTTCTCCTTCCTGCAAGACTCTCCCCAGTACCTCACAGAAGCACCACATCAACCCACGCAGAGCTAAGCAGGAGGGATGCCCTAAACAGCAGAGGCTTTACCTCACCTCACTATTGAAACCTTCTAACTGCTGACAGAGAAAGAAATGCCATGGAAAGAATGCCAGCCCAGACAGAGCAGGCAGGGAGGAGCTCTGCTGCTTCAAGCCATTAAAAATGCATTAAAAATGGTTACTAGTGAAAATGTTCTCTGCATGAATCTTCAGCTCCAGCTGACTGCCCCTACACACCTTCTCCTCTCTGTGCAACTTCTACTCAAAACTTTAACAAGCATGCAACTATCTTCTGCTGCCAGTGTCCTTTTAGTTTCATACAGTTGTGGCAGTTTGGAAAGTGCTCCTTTCAGCGAAACAGTAATTTTAGAGAACAGGTTATGCTTATATACTATTACATTGATTTCAAAACGGTGCAATGAAACCCAAAAGTTTACAACATAAAACCAAAGTAACTCCTGTGACACTCCACAATTGATTACTTATATTGAGATAAGTTTTTTTAAAAAATAGTTTGGGGGATGCACAGAATATCCTGACCATATTTACACAACACGGGGTTACCAGCAGCATCATGTTTTATGACAGCAAGATGAGGAAAGTCACTGAGTCAACAGCACAGAAACGTAGAACAAGTTTTATCAAGTACCAGCTTCATTTTTTAATCATGGAGTCTTGTGATAAAAATCCATCTCAGATCAATCACTCCTGTGAATTTTACTTTTTCCTGCTTTCCTGTGTTACCTTGATAAAGCTTCCAGAGACAAGCCTTTAAGCTGTTCATAAAGATGAACTCTTTCTGCTCTAAAGTAAAACAAAAACGCTGCCTCCTGGCTGTCAGGTTTGCTCACTGGTGTGATAACAGGTTGAGAAGTGTAATGTCTTTGGCGAGTGGTAGTACAACACTGTCTAGGAGACTTCAGTACTGAACAGGCTCAAATAATTAACGCAGAGATGTTACAATCAAAAGAAGGAAGCAGTGATTTCCAATCAACTCTAAGTTAAAAAGGGAACACGGATGAACAATAATCACTAACAAAAATATAAATTATCTCATTTCTCTCAGATAACACACTCCCCAAGGGGGCCTGGTCCACATATAGTTTATTGATGTAAGAAAACAATACAGTTAGTGTTAGATCCAACCACAAAGAGCAAAAAGAATGAGTGAATGAAGGTTTTGTACAGTACATATAGGAAAATAAGATGTTTGTGACAACTATATATTTCTAAATAAAAAGGCTTCTAAATATATTCAAGTTATTGAAATCTACATGAAAACATATGGATGTTAATAGCAACAAGGTGCATAAAACCAAAACATCAAAATATTGAGCAACTCAATGATGTACTAGATAAAAGTTTGCTAACAATGCAAGATGTTTTACAATCTGCTTGAAATATCACCTATACCACACAGGGTAAGCTGAACATTTAGATTCAAGATCATACACAATATTAGCATTAACTTCAACAACTACAGGCAGGGATTTTTTTTTTTTAAGCTGGCAAAGTGACTACTTTAAGAACATCAAACTTTCTCTAAATTGAGAATGTATCCAAATAAAATGCTGCTAGCCCTTTCCAAAAAAAGCCTTTCCTTTGACTAACCACACTCACTGAAGTCAAAAGCATAAGACAGCATTTAAGAACAATTTATATTACAACGTGACTAAAATAATGACATAATCCAGGTTTAAACATGTTTTCATAGGCAAACAAAAGATTCTTCTTAAAAACTAGTTTTTATAAATGCAGAATATATTGCATGAGGAACTGCTGGTATTTTTTAAGAAAATATATTGTGCGATTGTGGCTACAATGCACCGCTGCAAAGCATTGTTGTTTCTTATAAAAACTATTAAAATAAAAAACTTACTTGAACATAAAGAATAAGAGAGCACAAGTCTTCCAACTACCTATGAAAAGCAGGATGGAAGCATTGCCAGTTTTTCCTGTGTTGACATTTTACTAATGATAAGATTTGGTGACCAACTCCCCAGCCAAAAAATAATTTATTTTTTTTTAAATCAGGTGCATATTTCAAAGCTGCTATTGCAAGTGTGTTTTAAATGTAATGGACTTAAAAGTGTATGTACCAAAGAATTATAAAAATGCACTATAGTTTGAGTTATTGTTACATAAAGAACATATTAAAAAGACTGTCAAAATAAGTAGAAAGGGGATCAAAACTGAACTAACTGAATTAGTGCAGTACTGTAGCCAGGCTTCTAAAATCAGATATAGAAAATATAAATAGACTGCTTTAGGTGATGATTCACCAGTGTCCAAAAAAAGGAGCAAGTTTTGTGAAAGCTCAGTTAACTTGATCCAGAGCTCTGAGCAGTTCTTCCCCCTGTAGCAGGTTTCTGTTGCCTTGTATGGGAGCGTTTACTTCGCAGTCGTAACTCGTGAGTTGGGGGAGTCCACTCTCATCCATCGACTGCCCTAGAAGTTTACTTGCTATGTCTAAAGAGGGAGGGGAAGGAGAAAAAGTGCACTTTATTCACCACGCTTAACCTCTCCTCCAGAGCTGTTCACAAGGAGTTAAGTCTGGACAGTTTTGGTGACTCTGTTCTCTTTCACACAGCCCCCTCCACCCCCTCTGCCTGGGAAAGGAAGATACCAACCAGTTGATAGTAGAATGATTGTCTTTTGCTCCACTCCACTGTGGCCATTTGTTTTGCATCCCTTTACACGTTTCCAAGCAAGTGATGCATTTCCTCCACGGTCACCTGTCTGCTGGAATAAAGACCCCTAGAAAGAAATAAAGTGAATCTATTGAATACTGTATCTTTATATCACTCCATGCCCCTCTTCCAAATTAACAGCTCCCGTCACTAAGTACTAATGTAGGCATTGTTACAATTTAAAGTGGATTTTGTTCAGAACTTGGGGAGAAATATATTTCCAAGTACACTAACTTGAAAATTATTTAATAGAAAACTGAATCAGATTTCAAGACCTTACTTCCCTAAAAGAAAACAATTACTAAATCCTGGTTATCATCAGCTACCACGCTCAAGATTAGCGTGAACATGTACACAAACACACCCATTTAATTATCACTACTCTGGGGTGAGTAAGCATCAGGTTTTCACTGGAGTCTCTAGTGGCTTTCTGCACTGGAATTAATAGTGTAGGCAGGAGAGTCAGGAATCTCAGTAGGTCGATTCTATCTACACATTTAGGATGTAAATTCTGCTTGCACTCCAGTTATTGCCACCAAGCTACCTGACCCAAGCCTTGTGGAAAATGCAGTTCTACGCCAGTCTAGTGCAGATATGGCTCCTTAGCATATTGTTTTGACAGCAGAACAGAAGATAGGAGATTAGGAATCTGTAAGGGCTTCATATAATTGGGATAAGGAAGAAGAAGCTGCTGTTGAAACAGATGGGATGGAAAGAAGAAGAACCATCTTAGTATCAAGTCTGCTAGCAGAAGTACTTGAATCTACAAAGTTTGGTCTTGTTAGTAATACTGATTGCTGCAAAAAGGGGAGAAGGTATTTCAGAATACTGCAATTATCCTCGATGCTTAAAAGAGCGAGGAGCATATGTTTTCAGGCTGTAAAACACCCATGCAAGTCAAAAGAGCAGCTGTATAGTAGAAGTTACAGTTAACTCAGAGCTGCAGTTCATAGTGAAATCAGACACCTACACTGCTGCTGGTTCATTTTTTTACCATGAATGCAATCCGGCCCTTCATCTTAAGATATTGCTCATAACTGTTTCAGTATAATGATTTAGATCATTATTTTATAACTTTACTATAACATGCCTTGCGCCCTTGTCTAATTCTCCTGTTTTCTAGGAAGCTAAAGTAGTATTTTACTTTGGTCTTTTTTGACCTTTTTTTCCCACTCTTTGCAAAATACATCCCACTTGCCTAAAGCTAAAAAGTTGTGGCAAGTGTTTGCACAACCCTAGAACAGCATGTATTCTAAGCCTGGATTTAACATCATTTTTCATCTGAGTGTGTGAAAGGTCTCTATATCCTCCCATAAATCCATTGTGGAGAAAGAAGCCAAACAACAAAAGCATTTGCTTAAAATAACTCCACTAAGACCCAGCTTCATAGAAATTCAGCTTCTGACTCTGAAAAACCATCAAAATATTTATATCGCTTTTGCCAGATACAGACAAAAGAAAAAGGTTTAGTAAAGGATGAATTCAGTCTGAACCTGTAAGCATGAAACTGGCACTAAGCACAGAAGCCTGAACATTATTACAGCAGTTAATACCGAAATGCTTGTGTTCTATGTATTTAATGACATCCCATGCTTATTTTGAATATTTCATCAGCAATGCTATGGCAGCTGTAGCACCACTGCATGAGAAAAGGGCAGTGGAAAACAACGTTTCTTGCAGAGCTGTAAATTCTTACAGGGCTTTCGGAAGCAGCAGAACAACATGCATGAAAGTACAAATAATTTAACAAATGAAAGCAATAGCATAAAAATGGCATAGAAAAATTGATTTGTCTTATGCCCAAATTAGAATACTAATACAGGAGTAAGGAGAGTTCAGAGGAAAACTAATTCGGCACTGTAAGATACAGTAGATGACTACAACTATGAGGGGGCTCAGCAGAGAAATAAAGAGGCTCAAAGGCTACATTGCAGTAGAGGAACTAAGACTTAAGACTAAGACTTTTCAAAACCTGAGAAGTGGGAATTTGCAGTGAAGATGAGAGAGAGAACGGTGTGCAATGGCAAAGCTAAAGGTTTCAAAATACTAAGAACTGACAGTGAGAGAAAAAGATCGTGGAGACAATGTACCCTTGCAGAAAATAACAAGCTGGACAACCCCTAATTGTGACACAAATCTAGGAGTATCTAAAAAGTTTCTTTTGAATAGCTAGGACAGATGAGGATGAGCTACTCCCAAGTGCCCACAATAATACTAGAGAGCATGCATGAAAGGGAATGGCAGTAATAGACATTTGCTAGGTTATTATAGGAGTTCTGTTCCCTCACTGCTCAGATGGTCTGGTTATCCAATTAAGTAAAGGAATCTCAGACCCAGTGGAAAAATAAAAGCATAGGAAGAAGCATAAGAACACTAATCTCCAGAACTGACAAAGACGAAAACTGAGTTTGAATTTAGAAGTTAAATAAATACAGCAGTTACACATTTAAATGTGATGTCTTACATTTGTGTATATTCTACTGAAGAACCATGTATGTTTCACAGAAGAATATCTTCTACCTAATCAAGAAATGTACTTGGGTGTAGAGGGCATTTTTGAAAAGCTGACAGTAAAAGAGAACTAAAATTGGAATATCTGCATATATATATATGTGTGTGTATATATATATATATAAATTTCAGTATCAAACAATTATCTCTCATCCCAAGATTCCACTGCTTACCAACAGCTCAACTCAGGAGTCTGCACTGATGCCTCATTTCAGAAATTGAAAGGTTAAAAGTGAATATTTTAAAACGGTAAAACAAAACTCACAATTCCAACTGCCTGAAAAAGTGAACCATCATGTTCCATTTTTCGTTTTCTCTGAACATTATGCAAAGCTAGCATCTTTGGATTTAGTTCTTCATCCAGTGCAGTAGATCTAAGAAAAATTGATTCAGGCTGTTAAGACGTTTCTACTTTCCTCAAGCCATTCTTCTTTTGTGGCTTATATATACAACATCACAGAACTGAATTTATGAACTCCACTACTTTTCATTCATAAATTGACTCATTTCAACAATCATTTTCTATGAGCATAGCAAATGTTAGCCTTTAATCTTGCTGTGAAGCTCAGAATGAGTTTTTAACAAAAATTTTTAAATCTGCAGGAAAAAAAAGTGTAATAATTTAGCAGTTCACTTTCAACAGAAAGAAGGGAGGGAAGAGTGAGAGCAAGTCTATTCTGAATATTTTTATGTACAGATAAATCTTTTATGTATCATAAGTCTCATGTTTGACTTAACGTAGTTTTCTATTGTGATAAATATCTATTACAGACACCACAGTCCATCATAAAACTCATTTAGTTTAAAAGCAATAGATGTAGCACAGACTGTAGTTGCCTCTTACCTCTAAGTGGATAAGGAAAGCACCAGAAATATTGTGTGGGTGTAACCACCTGCTGCATTTTTATAAAGGCTGCACATCAGGTGCAGAACAAAATTTTTACAGCAGCTGCCTTTTACATGAAGTGCTTATGTAAAAGGTACCATGAAATTAACTTTAGGGAAGTTCACTATAAAAAAAAAGACTTGTTTGATACGTCCAAATTTAAATGTCTCTGTTTCTACTCTGAAGAATGCTGAGGATGAACACATAACAGCTGGCAGAATTTATATCTAATTCCTTGAAGAGATACCAGGGCTTAAGCCGCACTTTTAAAATACCTTTTATTCAGGGTGACGGTTAGCAAGCTGGGTGCTCCTGGAGAAGGCTTTTCCGCCTGATCCACTGTTCCTTTCCCTGCTCGGATGGGAGAGGCAGTCCGACTCCTGCTCCCACCGTAGGGCGAGGCGGGGGCACTGCTGGACTCGGTGACCCCGCGCGCGGGAGAGGAGGGGACAATGATCGTCTTCACATCGTCCGCGCGCTCCGCCGCCGGCTTCATCTCCTCAGCAGCGCTCGGTGCTGTCTGGCTCTGCTGGAATATGGTGATGGTGGCTGCGCTCTGCGAGCTGGAGGAGCTGCTTTCCAGCGGGGACAGCTGATCAAAGGAGCGCAGCTGGAAGTCGTCATCCATCGGGATGTAAGGAGCCAACATCTCTAAATCTAAATCAGTTTCCTGAAAGAGACAAGAGGTGGAACTTATCAATGTGGAAGAAATCTCAGCTATGAGTTCATAGCTTCATGAAGGCTCTTCCTTTTAACAAATCCTTACAAATTTTTTTTTGTTTGCACTTTAATCAAAATATTACATAAAAAAGGAAGGAGGTTCCTGAAGACATTCTAAAGAGGAAGAGAAGTACATTCAGAGTAAGATGATAAAGAATTTTAAGTTACTGTACATTACCTGAGTAGAGAATGGATTTTTTGCTTCTGTATCTATGGCAAAGAGTTTCTCCACTAATTCCAGTTTGAATTCACTGGCCATATCATTATCCACATCAAAGCAGTAGTCGTTGGGACTACTGGGCTGTGAAAACATTTTGAGCACAGTTTTAGATTTCTGTCATTGCATCACTTGGCATTGTTACCTACAGATTCTCTGCAAAATGTTCTAATGTAGAAACTAATTCCATGCTACAGCTACACAAAATTAAAGTGCAAAAGGAAAACACACTTGTCTATATACATTCAAATTTACCCCATTTGGGAAGCACTTGCTTAGCTGGAACCTGGAAGTAGCCTCTACAGTAATTTACTGCAACTACTTTGCTGTTTAGGGAAGTTGTGTCTGAACCAAACTGAATGAAAAAGACCAATCCCAAGCTCTCCTTATTTCTATCAGATAGTATTGCATACATTTGCAAGACTCACTTTAATGAAAAGATATGAAAATTTATCAGTTTCCTCTGATCATGGCGTGAGCTTAAGTCACAAGGTAGAAATAATTCCCAGTTCCTGTCCTGGCTGCATCCTTAACCAGATTTGCCCCACAAGCCCCAACAGCACATCCATTTTAATGACAGCATATCCAAATTACGAAACTCACCTCAGGTGAACTTTGGCTGGTACTTGCATCAGAAGGGCTGGTTGGTTGCTCTTGCACCTGAGGCATGGTAAAAGAAAGTTCGAGTGGCTCTGTGTTTGGCTCCAGCTTTGAGACAACTTCTCTATTGAGTGCAGGATCAGCATTGCTACGAAGTGGCTTTGTAGTTTCAGAGGCAGGTAGTGGGGACATTGCCATATTTATATTCTGCAATTTCTCACTGGATGAGGGGAGCATTACATCATTATACAAAGGAACTTCATCACATTGTTGTTCATCAGACTCTATAAAAATTAAAAGAAACCATCAACCTAAGTAACAGTACTGTGTGTGTCTATGGACCTCATTAAATTTAAACAGCAGCTGAAATACCACTGGGCAAGTGGTACTGGGAGGTTATTTTTAGAAATCTACTTTAAAATAGTAACTTTGCTAATCAACGTGTTCTTCAATTTAAACACACACCCACCATTACTGCTGAAATCTAGAGAGATAATTGTGTCTCCAGCAGCTGGGGCCAGCACAGTTAAAGCATCTGGTTCCTGTTTAAGTTTTTCAAATAGGCTGTTGGTATCATCCAGGTCATCTTTATTGAATATTTTGGTCATTTTCATCTCAGGAGACTCCACTGGTTTCAGCATACACTCAGTTTGTCCAAGGGAAAAAATTAAGTCCTTCTGAACAATTCCACTGCCAGACAGAGAGGAAGATGACTGTTAAAGAAGAACTAAAAGGAATATATTTTGGCTTAATAGTTTTGTAGGTTGAAACCCACCCACTCTCCCTCCCCCAAAACCCCAAACCAAACCAAAACAAACAAAAAACCCCAAACAAACAAACAAACAAACAAAAAACACCCCACCGCTCATATCCCACAAAATTGCCAGGATAAGAACCTTAAGAATTCTTTGTTTCTTACTCATTCTTTCCTCAAAAGTAACAGACAAAGCAAGCACTAATTGTGGTGCTACAAAAAAAAAAACCTAACAGAAATAAACATGCTTCTCTGAAAGCATTGAAAAAGGAAAAGATTTTTAAAAAGGAAAAAAAATTAGGTATTTCCTAAACTACTTTTCCTTGTTTTAAATGAATTTACAATATCTTGTTAGATTCATAATAGCACATTCATTGAAGTTTTGGAAAGTTAATTTAGGACTATTATACATTTGCAGGAAAACAGTCAAACCATCTTTTCAATTAAAAGAGCAATTCTAAGGAATAAAAAGGTAGATGGGATTAAGAATGACACCACTACTGCTGCTCTGACTCCACGACAACATCATTAGTGGAATTAACTGTTCCAAACTTAGGACACAGATTAGAGAGTTGTCTAGAGTGCACACAAAAGCTCAAATAATTCCAATCATACAGAAGAGGCTGGTTCTACATTCATTTGCCTACAGAGATCATCTACTGACATCACTAGACCAAAAAAGTGTTTTGTTTACAAATATAATTTCTAATCCTAGGACTGGCAGTATTCTAAGAAAAATTTCACTGGTACTGAACAGTAACATCATAACATACTCAACAGGGGATCACATTCCTCAGCAAGTTGGAAAAACAAAAGATGTAGTGCCATCAGAATGTGACTTTGTCTTCAGTAATGATGACAAAGCACACTGCAGTCCATTTAACTTACCTCAACACATAGTTCACACACACTATGCACTGGGGCTGAGAATTCTTAGTGTTGTATATAACAGTTGCTTGAGTTTCGACCCAGACATAGCCACCTTGTTTCGCCAGCATTCTGTACTGTCCTGTTGTCACCTGCCCTTTTGTGAACACTGCAAGCAGAAAGGACACCAGCTTTAATTACAGGCAGAAAAACCCCAAAACTTTTTGAGGTGAATATTCATTGCAGATTCATATCTGCAGCTAAAAGAAAGCCCTCATTCTTCTGCTGCTTTCCCCCAGGGCTGTCTCTCATCTCCTGTAGTTTGAGGGCTTTAAATTCAGTTTTCACTTACTGTCGTGGTGTGTTTTGGTCAGATGATCAGAATCCAGTGCGTGATAGTACTCATAGATTGAGCGACCCAGGAGCTCCTCTGGCTCGTACCCCATCAACTCTGTAATTCTTTAAAACAAGGGAAAAAATTGCTACGTGAAAGCAGACACAGGCCAGCACAAATACCAGAGCATCTGGATGCTTGCACATCTAGAAAAAATTAAGAATCACTTCCATACATATCAGCAGCAAATTCGGTTTACTGGGACTTTTCATTTTGAAATAAATTGCTGTTTTGATGCTTCTTCAAAAGAGAAATTTCAGTAGGCATAGGATTTTACTTCTCACTGAGTAGTTATAAATCATGAAGTGGGATAGGATTAAACAAATCCCCGCTTTTTAGACTTTTCTTTTTTTTTTGCTTCAAGGTAGACCAGCTACTTAACAGACCAGCTTCGGCAAATACGAGAATTTAACAAAATAATGAAGATATGCATCAACAGTTTTAATCCTGCAACTAAGAGAAATTAGGGATCAGATTTATTCTCCCCACTCAAGCACTGCCCACTTTGAAGGAAAATGGGATTTCTTTAGTCTCTAGAGGGCAGTGCTAACCAGGGAAGTGCTTGTATTTTGCCCCATTCTACACACAGAACGTGACCAAATAAGTACGTTTTATGTGACACCATCGGTCCTAGATGGGTAGTTACTGCAAATGTCAGAAATAACCTGCACTAACCTCTTTCTGCATCTAACTGCAACAACTAACTAGAAATTCACTTTTGTTATAAACTAAAGGAAATGGGCAGTAACAAATTACACCAAATTAAAAACAAAAAAAAAAAAAATTGAAACAAACCAACCCAAAACAAAAAACCTTGAGCTGATTATTTCCTTCATTTGCATTTATCAAATTTGCCAAGCTAAGTTCCCAGAGAACAGAAAAATCAGTCTTATGTGTCCGACTCCACCTCTGATTTGTACCAGAACACAAAATCTCATTTTTCAAGAGCAGATGTATTGCATTAAAAATGCAGCTGAACTTTTGGGGTTTTTTTGACAGAAGAAAGCAGACACTGATCTCCTAAGGAAGGGAGAGAGGGGTAAGCAGTAGCAGTAAAATACATCTGACAAGTATTACACACACTCTTTTCAGTCACCGAAATGCCCTATATTCAATAAACCTAAAATCCTGCTTTTTCAGTGTCTTCAAGAATCTTCTCATTTCAGTTTAATCACTGCCACTATAGTAAAGACCAATTTGAAGAGGCAGTACTCTGAAGGTAAAGGATTTATTCATAGAGTCATAGAATGGTTTGGGTTGGAAGGGACCTTAAAGACCATCCCATTCCAACCCCTGCCATGGGCAGGGACACCTTCCACTATCCCAGGTTGCTCCAAACCCCATCCAGCCTGGCCTGGAACACTTCCAGGGATGGAGCAGCCACAGCTTCTCTGGGCAACCTCCGTGCCATGGCCTCAGCATTTTCGCAGTCAAGAATTTCTTCCTAATATCTAATCTAAACGTGTCCTCTGTCAATTTAAAGCCATAGTCCTTTGCTCTATCACTATCTGCCCATATAAAGAGTCCCTTTCCCTTTCATTATAAAGTAATAACCCTGCATCCTCCTTAGATCTAAAAATCTGGCTTTTAAGACATTGTGATCAGTTAGGAAAAGCCCAAGTACACCACCAATGATTGATTGCATTGTGGAGATGAAACAAGTTATTGAGAAAGACTGTATAAATGTGTAAAGCAAACACTAGCCAACATGTACCAGCCCTGCAAATCCTTTTAATTAATTATTTTTTACAGTATAAATCATATAAATTACCTTTCATCACAATAGGAAAATTTCATATCAAGACTGTGACGACTGAGGAACGTTTTACTGTCCAGGGGGACCTCAATGTTTGATGGGTGAGGAATAGGTTCACAGATCAACACCAGGCAGGTCATGGGAGGCTTTTTGTATCCGCAGTGAGTTTGGTTCCCACACGTGTCGTACACACGGATGTGGCCAGTGCAGTGCAGCACCTAGGGGGAGTTGGATTTTAGCAAGAGATGAGCTTTGGTCTGTCAGACAACCCAATCCTATTTGCATCAGCACACCCAGAGCTGAGTCCTGCCCCTCCCCACCCCTCAAGGGGACAGTGACCAGGGATGGCTCAAAGAGAGCAGTGTCCTCCTCACCCCACACAGCCTGGGATGGGTTCAAAGCCCTCCAACTCCTTCCTCAGCACGGGCTGAAGCAACACCAGACACTGCTGCATTTCTGTGAACTCTTCCTTCTACTCACAGTAATGACAACTCTGATGAAAAACTGCCTCAGCAAAAGGCATCTCACAATTTAAATCTGAAAGTTATGGTAATAGTAGCAACCCCCATTTTAGATCTTCTGCAGAGGTGATGACAGAGATCAAATATATTCTTCAACAGAAAGGAACTTCTGCATTTTGTGGGGTTTTCTTTCAACCATTCTGAAGCAGAAATAGTTCACAGACAGCAGCAAAGAAGCTGTTTGATCCAGAATAATCAAATTCAAATCATAAAAGAGAACTGTGAGCCATAATCCACTCAATACAGTAAAAGGTTACTTTGTCCAGAGGAGAAAATGCATTCACTGCAGAAAGTTATCAGGCTGGCCTCTTTTTGTTCCAACTGTTACAAAAGGGAGAGCCAGCAGCTTCAAAAGAATGGCATTGAAGTCCTTCAGAGAGACCTCAACTGTCACATTTTCAGTGTCAAATCAAAAGAAACCAGGGATCAGCATAAGTGGTGTCAAATATTTTTTCCCAGAGAGGGTTTTATGCAAACATATTTAGTAATTATAATTATTCGTAGGTAAATTACTTCTAATTTAAAATGGAAAATTCATTAAAAGTTTTGAAAAACTAATTTTAAAACATTGTTTCAGTTACCTCCATGATGAAGTCAGCATTAAAATTCAACATAATGAAGCACAATCATTAAATTATAAAGTACTTAGTGAAACTCAAGCTCGTTACATGAAGCAAAAATGTTGAAATACAGTGTTATGACATCTGAAGAGGAAGCTGCCAAACTATGCAAATATTCCTTTGCATAAGTTACCTTCCATGTAGCAGACTTTATATTCACTGTTCTTCCCCTGCTAGTCAGAGTACACTTCATTCTGAGAAAAAAGCTGCGCTCCGTGTTTTGCTCTTTGCCCTTTTTCACAGGACCTAGCAAAAGCAAACAGAAAAACAGTTCTTAAAACACTTGGATCATCTTCCAAAGGCATAAAAAAACCTTCCACAAACACGTTACAGAAGTCTAAGATGAAGGGAAGACTGAAAAAATAAACTAAAAAGATTCATACACTTAATGGCACTTCTGATAAAGGCATTTTTCAGAAAAAGTTTTACTATCAAGTAGACAAAACCCCCTGAAGTTTCATAGAGCTATAGAATGGTTTGTGCTGGAAGGGGCCTTAAAGATCATCTTGTTTAAAGCTCACTGCCATGGGCAGGGACACCTTCCACTATCCCAGGTTGTTCCAAGCCTCATTCAGCGTGGCCTGGAACACGGCCAGGGATGGGGCAGCCACAGCTTCTGTGGGCAACCTGTGCCAGGGCCTCACCACCCTCACAGCCAGGAATTCCTTCCCAAAAATCCTCTAACCCTGCCCTCTGTCAGTGGGAAGCCATTTCCCCTCATCCTGTTACCCCAGGCCCTTGTCCAATGTCCCTCTCCAGCTCTCTTGGAGCCACTTTGGGTACAGGGAGGGACTCAGATCTCCCCAGAGCCTTTTCTTCTCCAGGCTGAACAATCCCAGCCCTCTCTCAGCCCATCCTCACAGGAGAAGCTTTTGATGCAGCCCAGTTTCAATGTTTTAAGATCAGTATTGTATTTGTAGCCAACTCCACACTCACAGATTTTAGGAAAAAGGAGTGGGGGGAAGAGAGAGACCAACTAGAAATTAATTATATTGTGAAATTGTGACAGAGGACAAGAAAAGCGTATGCAGAATAGAAGCCATGTTGAGGTGGTTTCCATTGAAATGCATCAGTAACTCACTATGGCGAGGTTGAAACCAAATAACTTTTGGGCTTTTTGCTCTTTAGGACTGCAAGTTTTTCAATTCAAAATTAGCAACTCAGCTGTTCATATGCATCCAAATATTTCCGTGGTGATTTACACTCTTGGAGTAAACATGGACCAAGTTTTTAAACACATTATTAACATTTTTGGGAGAAAAAGAGTTGAGAAACCCTAACACAAATCAGCACTGGTGGCACTTATTTTTTAGCCTTACTTCCTACCAGCAAGCTCAAAGTTAAGTTTTTGCCTGTACAGGGGAGATCCTTGCAGATTCAATGACTAGTTACGCTACTGTGGGCAAAGAAAATGTAACTGATGCTATCAGGAGAACTGCAAGCAGCTCACAATGTGTGCAAGGAGCAAATCAAGCACCCAGGAGAAGGAGCAGTGGAAGAGCCAGTTTGCTGAGGCTTGCTAAAGAGCAAGGACCAAATCAAGGCAGAGGGGGAGGTTTAGAACATATGACCTCACTTCTGATACAAGTTTATATAACAATTTGCTCTTATCCTCCAGAGACAACAGTAGCTATCAAATTCTTCATGGTGGCGTGCACTGCAGCTACTGGTTTGACAAAATTAATTAGAACAATGTTAAAGCCCCTATGCTATACCTTGTTTAGTGCCTCTAGCAAAGGCAAAGACTAAAGGGCTCAAGCACATTTTATGCTACTTTAAAACATCCTCGATAATGGAGGAAGTGGGGGAGAAACTAAAGCAGAGTTCACAGAAGCAGCAAAAATTTATTTAATTCAGTAAGTTTTAAAAGTCAAACCAATCTAGAAATTGATAGCTGAAGATCACACAACATTACTGTTACCAAGTCCTGATGCTTGAGGCTCTGCTTTGAGAAGCAGCTGTAAAAGATGGAGCAACTTTCAAGTCTGAATCTGCACTGGACATTATTTTTTAAAATGGCCAGCTTTGAAACTTTAAAAAGCAGCTTCATAAAATGAGAATGCAGTTCTGTTTCTGCCAATCACATTTATATTCACTTGCACTTGTACAGTCCCAAAGGGGAATATTTAATACTCAATTCAAAACCAAAATAATTCCACTGATGTAAGAGCTGCAGTAGAACGCAACCTGGGAATACTAACAAATATAAAAATATACTATTATTACTGTAATTTAGACTTCTGTCTGCCAACGTCATTTGCAAAACAGCTTTTGTAGTAATGCTTTCCAGACATCTGATTCCAGTCTGGCCAATTTAGACATGCTTGAGAGGGTTTGCATGAAATTCAGTGATATGACATTTTTAAGAATAAGCTTTTGCAGCAAAACCAGGGTTTTTTCACTGCTTTAGGGAAGTTGTTCCCCCAGCCCCAAGATGCATTACTGTATTCCAAAGCGGGAGGCAGGGGAGAAGTCTAATCTAGCCTTAGAAACATATTTCAATTATAAGGGCAGACAAATTTACAAAATGCTTTCAAAGTTGGGCCCTTAATGCTACAGTATCTTATCAGGTCCCTTCCACTGAATTAAACAGGCTAACATAAGACTCACATAAGATTTACAGTGCTATAAGAAAGCAGAGGTCAGGTTTATTCATTTATCACTATCTGAATTCAGAGTCCATATAACCCTCATTTCACGAAAGGGAAAGTAGAGAGGTCAGATTTTAGGCTTCTAACTACCGAGTAGAGCAGATTTGTTTGGAGGCACGCAGGCTGCCAAGTCTTTATAGTCTTTATCAAATCTTTCGAAGACATAAAAGCAGTAATTCATGGGTAATTGTTAAATTTCAAAGCATACAGAACATGTAAACACAGTGTTCTGCTCCCTCAGATGGAGAAAAGGAAAGCCAGAAATTTGTGAAAGGATACCAATTTCATGCACCAATTAAAAGGTGCAGAGAAGGATCAACCCCAAAGCCTTTTTTGGAGATGCTCAAGTACTCCCAGATTAGTTTCTTGGTGTCCTAATATTTAAATACAGTATCTTTTGTCTTAGGTATACCACCACAGCTTTCTGGAAGAAAGCATTTGTTCTCAGTTGTCCTGGAAAGGCAAGCCCAGACCAAGACAAATGCACCAATTGAGCTTCTCCATGTCCCCCTATAGCAATTGCTTAAAATCACTCTCATTCAACCTACCTCTAATTTTATTGCTGTAGACACTTATTCTTTCAACCCTCAAGAACTCCATTTTAGTCATTAATTTTGTTAGATTAAAGAGTACTAATGAACTTTCATTTCTCTTGTAATTAGGATATAGCCAAAACATTTTGGTTATTCCTGCTGTTAGGATCTCTCAACGGGGTTTAATTTGAAATTTAAGAAATAAAAACATACTAGCTTTTTAACTCAACACCATTTTCTGGCAGATATCCAAATGTATTAATGCCAACAGAAACTATCCACAAGTAAATTAAATTGATTGGTTTTTTTCTTTCTTCTCACCATTTCTGTGTGTAAGCATTTCTCTCAGCTCCTCATGGTCACATGGATGAGTGAAATCAAATACACTGTGCCCCGTCAACTCAAACTGCAAAAATTAAGAGGTATACGGGTGTTTAACTTCACATACACAAAAATGCAGTAGCTTTTACAGATTTGAAACAGTCTTAAGAAATGTCAGTATTTCACCTGAGTGAGTCCCATACACTTGTTCACATTTTCAGACATATAAATCATGTCTCCATCTTCAGACAGAACCATGACAAAGCCATCCAGAGCTTTCAAGTAGAAACAGTTCAGTTCCTTCTCCATTTTGGCTTCTGTTTCCAGCTCACCTGCAAGCAGCCACACACTTTTATTTAAGCAACCACCAGCCATTCTTCACTTACCATCAGGAATGATTCTGGCACCAGTCTGCCAGGTGTCAGTCTTGCAGGACCATTCAAAACCAGTATAATTCATTTAGATAAATGATCAGTTCTTCAAGTTCTAGCAATGGTATCACAAATCACAGAAAATCAGAGTGAGGTTAACCTTCTGTGCTGTTGCGTATTAACCAATAAACCTTCCACCTTAGGGAAAAGGTCTATGTGGCAAGAATTTTACCATTTATCTCAAAAACGCATTACAAGTTACTCTCAGGGGCTTTGTGGGAGAGATTTCAGATTCTGGCTACCAAAGTTACTCTTCCATACAGTAAAGGTATACATGCATGAGCACAAATAACCAGTAAATAACCAGTGAGCTACTGGTTCACAGCCTGACTCAGATACTCCTGGTGTATGTGCAGGTGTAGCTGCAGAGACAACATGTCCTCAGCTAAACACAACTTACAAAACTATTCCTTGCAGCTTATATTAAGGGGACACAGTTAGCTCAGTCAAGAGCAACTGACTGAGCTAACCAATTACCTACAGTCAAAAAAGCACAGCTGGAACCAACAAATTTAGGGGAAAGAGAGGTTTAAATGAAGGAAACTAACTCTGGGAGAAGAGTCAAATGAGACTGAAAAGGGCACTACAGCTGTGATGAGGCAACCAGGATCACCAGAATAGAAAGAATGAAGTCCATTGAACAGCGGATTTTTCCTGTGCCATTGCCAACAGCTGAGTCCTACTGTAAGGCCTCCCACCTTCCCCGAGAAAGGACACAACTTTTAACATATTCATTTATTCTACTGCTGACAGGTTCTACAAATAGCTTCTTCCTCAATATCCCACCCAGTTGGTGCCATGTTGTTCCCTTACCAGCATCCAGCAGCTTCCTCATGCGCAGGTAGCTGATGGTCAGCCTCATGATGGACGCCTTGTCCAGGTGTGCGCTCACGGTGTGGGGCAGGGGCAGCTGGTGAGCCAGCTCATAGAACACCTCCGACTCCTTGCTCCTGCGGCACCGGGCTGCATCTCTCGACTTCTCTTTCCTGCGCTCAGAGCTAATCCTAGAGAAACAAAGTTTTGGGCTAAAATTGGAAACAGAGCTCGCTGTGAAAGGTATGTTTGAAACTAAGTTACCCTAAGCCAAAATTAACCAGTTGTCGTAGTGCAATACTTTAAAAGACCAATTGTAATTCTTTGTATCGACTTGTGTCCCCGTTGGGCTCTGCCGGAACTAAATTGAAACGCAGGGAGCCTTCCAACAAGATCAGTTCCTCAAACACACACTTCGGTACTCAAAACTGTTCCTGCTTATCTCATACCTTGAGTGCTGCCTCTCCAGCCTCCAATTCCTGACCCCTCAAGTCCATTCAACAAACTACAGAGTTATTTCCAGCATGGATTTTTGATGCTCCAGCATCATGTATCAAGTACACTCTCCAAGCTCTTCCTTTTTTTCCATCCTTACAGAGCTGACCTAACAGGTCAGACAAGCAAAGACACTGATTTAACATGAGATACCCTGCTTTTCAAGCAATCCAGAAAGTCCCTTTCCCAAAACCATTCTATGATGATTCTGTGATTCCCTCTTTCTCCAGAACAGCCCCTTCCACAGCCTCTCCTGTATGGCAAAACAATACCTCGTTCTCCTTTCACTGCCTCTGCAGACCTGCCTCCTCCAGAATACGAGGTAAAGAACAGATCACTGACAGAAAGCACTGAAACAATTAAGACTGTCAGTAACAGGGAAAATTCCCCCTTTCCTAGCACCCACACCAGGTCACACCTGCCTCATGCATCTGCTCAGATGAGTTTTGAACTAAACATGTTGACATAGGAGCTCCAAATTTTTTACACATGCAAACAAGAACTCAGTGCTGCTGTGGTCCTTGAGGAAATAAATGTGATTTTATTTTTACTGAACAATACAAAATTACACACTGTTATCGTCCAGTTTTCTTTTTATACATTTACATCTTCTGAAGGTACCCTGTCTTCATTTTGCACACACCTGAGATACAAAAGGCAGTTGCAGTTTGGGAATTACTTTTTTTAAGACTTCACTAGATCTAAAAGCTATCTACTACCACTTCCAAATTCATGTTGCTAAGTCTGTGTATGTGTCCAAAAGTGCTTTTTAGTTAGCACACATCTTGTGAAAGGTACCACAAATTATAGAGCAAAGCCATTCACGGGCTAATGTTCCCTGGGACATAATGAGCCAGATTCAAAGAATGACAGAATAGTTTGGGTTGGAAAGGATCTTCAAGATCAGGGGGTTCCAACCCCCTGCCAGGAACACATTCCACAAGACCAGGTTGCTCCAGTCCAGCCTGGCCTTGGACACTTCCAGGGATGGGGCAGCCACAGCTTCTCTGGACAACCTGTGCCAGGGCCTCACCACCCTCCGAGTAAAGAGCTTCTTCCCAATATCTAATCTGAATCTCGCCTCTTCAGTGTCAGCAAATATATACTCAAAAACCATGTTTTCAGTCCTTAACCTGCTGTGCTACCTACAGTGGCCAAAAACCTGCTTAGTTTGCGCAGAAACACATGTGACAATACTATTAAAACTGATGTTGGAAGCATGAATGCCTTGAAACATGGAAGAAGTTTAATAATCCACGATAAAAAACAGAATAAGCTATCAGAATCTCTTCTACAATTACCTTCATTTTTACCAAGTTGGTGAAACTGTACAGCATGCCCACCCATTATTATTCCCAAGTCCACCAGCCTTTCCTCTACTCCTGCTACTGCCAGCAGAGAACTGTTTCTGTGCAAAGAGAAACATTAATAATCAACATAGTAACAATAACATTCTTTGGAATACTAACTTAGGGGAATTACAGCTGTAAAAATTCTGGACATACAATAGTCCCATTGATTCCTGTGAATATAAGTTCATGTCACTCAGAAGGGAAGCCTAAAATATCTGACAATATTTCCCCATCTTGCAGATTTCTTCACATTGAATTTCCCTGTGACAACAGATGTTCCTGTTGTAGTGATGGATATCTTGGTCTGAGAAGCTTGAGGCTCCTGACATACAGGTATATCTGGAAACAGCCATTACGAAAAGTCTGACCTTTAACAATACTGCAAAAATATTTTAGCTATTTAACCTGACTGATTAAACATTTTTTACTGAAGACAAGCCTCAAGTACCTTTTCTCTTGGTGGAAAACTAAGGGTGGAGGTGAATAAACATGTGGATTCTCTTTGTCCTCTTTCTTGGACCACAGATTTCACTGTAACTCTATTTTGTCAAAGGTATTTCAAGGTAACTGTCGTGGTTTAACCCCAGCCCACAACTAAGTACCACAAAGCTGTTTGCTCACTACCTGTCCCACCCTGGTGGGATGGGGAGGAAAAAGGCAGTGAAGGTAAAATCCATGGGTCAACTTAACAGATTAATAGTTGAAACAAAATAATTGCAATGACAAGGGACACAACAAAAAGAGAACAACAAGACCCAAGACAGACAAGTGATGCACAATGCAATTTCTCATTGCATTGCCCTCTGACTGATGACCAGCCCGTCCCAGAGCAGGGACTGGCACCTCCCAGCCAACTCCCCCAGTTTATACACTGGGCATGACATTCTGTGGTTTGGAATATCCCTTTGGTCAGTTCAGGTCAGCTGTCCTGGCTGTGTCCCCTCCTGGCTTCTGCTGCATCTCCTCACTGGCAGAGAATGGAAAACTGAGGAACCCTTAACTCAGGGAAAGCACTGCTCAACAACAACTAAAACATCAGTGTGCTATCAGCATTATGCTCCAAAATACAGCCCTGCACCGGCTACTAGGATGAAAATTAACTCTATCCCAGCTGAAACTACAACAGTAGCACAAGTGATTCTGC
Organism: Acanthornis magna; assembly: GCA_036785705.1. Taxonomy (NCBI): domain Eukaryota; kingdom Metazoa; phylum Chordata; class Aves; order Passeriformes; family Acanthizidae; genus Acanthornis; species Acanthornis magna. The sequence goes on from JAWUZG010000097.1 coordinate 1,605,068, forward strand.
TGCCTTAGACAGATTCACTTTTATGCCTTTGATTTTTGTTAGCTACTCATCCAAGATCCCTGCACCCGCAGAAAGTTCATCCTACAACAAAAACTCAAGAGAGAATTACTGGAAGTAACTGGTTTCCATCCACACGGATTCCTGCAGTTTTGTCACAGCTTCCCTTTCAACTGCAGACACTTTTAAGTTAAACCCCCCTGCTTTGGCAATCAAGCTGAGCACTTGAATTCCACAGGTTTGTCAGGCTTGTGTGAATCACATAGGGCACGTAGAGAAGGACAGATGAAAACAGACACTAACCTCACAAGCTGGGATTTCAGCCCTTGTATTTTCTTTCTGACAGCCTAATGTTCTTGAAAATATTTTGTGTAGGCTCCAGATTTTTGCCAGGTTTTAGCACCCTTAGCAGCAGCCTTCAGAAGGAACAGTCAAAGCTTCTCCCAACCACTGAATTATTGATCACCAACTGAAACACTGCTCAAATCTAGCCCATAGTGCTTTGTGTTAAAAATTAATCCCAGAGTAAGATCATAAAATGCTGCTAGCTGGAGCTGATGGGCAAAACCCAAGGAAAAGGGGAAGTTGAAACCAACCAGTGCTGCCTGAGTGGCAGCGTCTCCTCTCCCTTTTACTACGTGTTTCCTTTCTAGAAAGGCTACTACTATAGATAGATGTTTAAACTGTACAGCACAACAGTTTGCTATTTTTAGCTGCTATTTAAACCTAAGCTGTAACCAATCTGAGTAAAACCCAGCCATTTAAATAGGAAGATTAACTACCAGCTTCAAAGAACATTTCTTTAATGGATCAAATTAATAGGGAAAAGGCCTTTTACAAATGAGGTTTAATTACCAAGTGAAGTCATTGTTGCCTCAACATTGAAATGCCACCAAATTAAAAAAAAAAAAAGAAAAAAATTCTTTACTATTGCAACTACTCTTAAGCTTTGTTACAATTGCATAAAGTAAATAAAAAAGCACACATCAGCATGTGTAGCTGCTCACAATTTTCTGTGTAGTCAATTAAATGACACCAAATTCCTCTAAACAAAATGTATTTCCAAAGTGAGTACTCTCTCAACTCGGAGGGGGTGGGGAAGGAAGCTCAAGGAAGGTGATTTTAAAAAGGGAGATGTGAACTGCTGCAAAATCAGTTTAAATAAATCATATCATTTCTCTTATCGGTTCTTTCAGAACTGCCCCTGTGTAAAACTCATGATGTTCAGAACAGAAATACCTTTCTGCAGAAATGGAACCAGGCTCCATTTAAAACAAACCCCGTACTTCAGAGATGTATTGCGCTCTTCTGCTATCAGTCTGGCATGAAACAAAAACACCTCAAGAGTCTGAAGAAAACCTCAGCTGCAGAGTGGATTACACATGCAATGAAAATATCAGAAATGCCAGTGCTGGACAGGAAATTGCATGCATTTGCAGGTCTGACTTCTCCTGCACAATTTCAGTGCCAGACATTCATTTCCATTTTGTATTTCTGCCACCAGAATACAGAAGCAGAGAATCCTAAGCATGTTATCCATCATAGCTCGCTGAAAGCACTGTTTCACTCATCCCTTTAAACCCAATACCACTTTTTATGTATATAAAGAGATGTTTACGTGCAATAGCTGAATAAAATCTGAGTTCCAGGAGATACTCGAGTTAGACCCAGAGAAAAAGGATATTTCGTGATCAGGACTCACTGCAGCTGAACCAAGAGCTCAGCTGAAGGATATAACCCTGACTCCCACTCATTGCCTCAAATCAAGGCAAATAGAAACAAAGTTTTATAGCAAGAATTTGCCCAACAGTCTTGAGAGCAAAGCACACCAGCAGCAACCTCATGCCCACCAGCTCCAGATGTTAACATTGGCCTCTCAAGTGTGCAACTCCTGTCATCATGGCCATACAAACACTTTGGGCCACAGCATCTCCCAAATAACACATTGTTCCCCATTCCGTCCCAAAGACCCCTCCACAGCATATTACTACAAGTGAGTTCCCAGTTGTCTAAATACAACCCCCAGTTTTCACCTCCTTGTGTGGAAAACTAATCAGTGACAACATATCAGCTGGCTTATTCCTCCTTATTTACCAATGGCAAATAGACCGAAAAAAGCCCTGCAAAATACCACCAATAACTGCTAAATTTTGGTTGAAAATAATTAGATTAAAAATGGTCAATAGATAGAACTTAAAATATGTAGCAGTCAACTTTGTCTCATTAGCTTTCAGAATCACCACCCAGTATAAGAAATTTTTAATATTGTGTATGCAATATTAGATTAACATTAAAAAATCAAGAGGTTTCCTTTATGTCACTTAGCTATGGTTATAGATTTTCTAGCCTTTCTCCCCTTCTAACTTACTGTTTCTCTAACCAGGTACATTTTGCTCTATATGTGTTTTCCATTCCATGTCAAATAACTATTGTGCATGATTAATTAACCCAGGCTCATCTTTCTTGATACAGGTTTTGAGAACATTCTAAAATACAAACATCTTCTGATAGCAATTCACATTTTTCTCTTTAGATTTGCTTTCTACAATCACGTGGCTTTATATTTATCACAGGATTTGTTCTTAAAGCTTCATAGAAATATACCATGTAGGAAACAAGTAATCCAAATTAGTAACTTGCCTCATATCTGAGAACATCTCCTTCTTGAGATTTAACTAGTTTTCAGTTCTGCCATTAAATTCCATCATTTGCCAGTAAAGGACTCAGATAATATTTCCATGTTAATAACAACCTCTCCTCTCAGACCGTAAAAATAGTCTGGGAAACACCTGGCTCAGAAATGGAGTCACAACCACTATATCCACTATAACATAGCTTCATTTTTTCTTCATTACATCAAAAAAAGATGCAAGTATTACAACACAGTAATATACTAAAAGTATATAATATCACAAAGGTATTGGAACTTTGGAAAGTAGACCTGCAAGCAGTCTCATGTTTAACTTTTAAGGCTGAATTCGTTCCTGCGGTTGGTACAAAACTTGGTCAGCTTTTCAGGCCCAGCCTAAGCCAGGTATTTCTGGCAGCACAGCTGAACAGGACAGAGGGGCAGCTCCTGGTTTGCAGCTGTACCCTGCAGAACACCCAGAATAACCAGCTGGGGCCACGTGGAGAGTGAAGGGCTCAGCCCTGGGCATGTCCCACCAACCACTCTCACCTACAGCCAAAGTGTGTTAGGACAGAGCTCTACTCTCGTGGCTGTGCTGAATACACAACCATTTGGGTTTTTTCACTATTTGTAAGATCTGTTTTGTCCAGAGCTGCTACCCATGATACTTGCTGAATTATTCCTCCATGCAAAGAAGGCCCAAGCAAACCCAACGCTTAGCCCAGAGAAACTAAAATGGTGGAACTGCTCTATAGACAACTTCACACAAAGAACTGGTTTATAACGAAAGAGAACACCACTCAAATCCAGTTAGATATATGGGGAGCTAAGAAGCTGATCCATTTCAATGAGGGGGGACAGAGCTGCAGTGCTAGCACCATCTCTCAAGTCTTGACACAGACCCACAGAAACATGGCCCGGAGTGCAGGCAGCGCCGAGAGCCCCATTCCCTCTCCCTCCCAGCCTGCAGTGATGCACTTGCCCGGCCTGACCAGCAGCCCAGACTGTTCATCCCTCAGCAGGCAAACTTTTCCAAATTGGTTGGGAGGGGTGCTCCTTCCTCCTATTGCAGCTCTACAGAATTAGTGCAGCCTCTCAGCTGCCAGTTCTCCATGAGCTCGGGGTTACAGCTGTGACCCACCTTACTTTAATGTGATTTCCTTTTAAAGTATTATTGCTTGATGGGAAATTTTATTTACTAGTCCTTCTTATGTTATAGTCTGTGTAGAGAGTTCTTGTGAGGAAACAAAAAACCCCACACCCAAACCTCGTGTATAATCAGAAGCATGTGATTACACAGAAGAAATTCTTGCTCTTCATGAATTAATGAACATCACAGCCCACTAATCCAAGTCAGGAAAAGAACTCAGAAATTCCTTACATAAAGTATGAATGATTTAAAAGAGATTTAACTGCAGAAACTAACGTAATATCCAAGCAGAGACAACACCACTGTATGTAAACTATTAAATTCATTCCTTTGTACATTTCTTTTTAACACAGTAATTTAAACCATTTTCTTCACATGAGGGTAGTTACAGGCATTTCCCACAGCTTGACTACCACCAAAACAAACCCCTAACCGATAAAACCCTAACAAATCAGGAGAGCAAGCAGGCAGGTCAGCCTGGATTAGCTACAGCAGCACAAACGCTCCGAAAGGCACTGCCATTTGCAAAAAGAGAGCAGGGAGAGACAGCGAGAGGAGACTCCATTGGGCTGCACATCAGCTCACCTAGTGAAGTCTTATTCTTGAGACCACAAAGTTCATATAAACACCCATCCTACAGACAAATTACAGCACACATGGGCCGGCAGCAGAGCCTTAAAGGCCTGAAGCCAGCACAGGACCATACTGACAAGATTATCCATCATTTGGATTTGGCCTTGAATTGACCTGAAACCCCAACTATTTCCCCACATAGAAAGTGTGAGTAAGAAGTAAAAAGCTTAAACATTGTAATTTCTAATTTAGCTCATGGTGAAATGATTCCATCATGTCATATTATACAATGTAACCTACTGATAGGTTACCTTTGCACCATAATTTTCTGTTCTAAAATAACCACAGTGGTGGTATGTAAGAAAACTTCTTTTTTTCAGCTGCATGATTTGGCTTTTTCCTTCAATATCTTTTTTTTTTTCCTAATTAGTTGTGCTCTACTCTTCAGGATAAAGGATACATGGTAGTTAAATTGTGTTTATTATTACAGAAAAATCAGAGGTATTCAAAAGAGATAACTGAACATGGGCTTAGACACTAAGTGCTCTCCTCCCTTCAGCCTTCCTGCTTTTGCTTCTACCAAGCTCACAAAAAATGATGCAAAACATATCCCCAAGATATCTGTCAGGCTCTCAGTTAACAATGTTTTAGCTAAGAACTGGTCTGTCTTCAGACAGATGCAGACTCTTGATAAAGTAACTAATGTTAGTCTAAATCATGGCATTAAAATATATCTTCTGTTTTGTTCACTGCATTCAGTTTTTTAGACTGGAGGCTGGCCATTTTCCCTCACTGCTTCCATCCAAGTTTTCATCCCTTCAAGTCAAGTTCCTCAACTGCTTTCAGTTAACAAGGTATTTTTTAGTCAAAGGTTTTAAGAACGGGGAGGGGGAAGAGATATCAAATTTTATTTTTCTGTATGAATAAAGAACAAGCAGACCCACTAAGCAGTCAAGAGAAACATTTACAACAATAGCTAGGACAAAAAGCCTGCAGCAATGTCAGCTCAGCATCCAGTAGACTCAATAGAGTACAAGGAAAAAGTCCTTTCTGAAGGACTGAGCACCAAAATTCCCATCCCCAGCTAAACCATTCCTTTCTTTAGATAGTGGAGGCTGCAGCTTTATATGTGGATTACTTTTTCTCTTCCTTGGAGCATATTCCCATGTCTTCCAACAGAGGAGAGCAGGGAGCAAACATAAGGAGCTAAGCCTCTAGTAACTCCCTGTCTAGCACAGCAGTCCATTTACTATTCTCATTTGAGAGCAAAAACTAGAGCCTTGGCCTGAAATACTTTTGCTTCTTGAAATGCACATACTTTCATAAAGTGACATAAGTCTAGTTCTGGTTTAGAATCGACAATAAAAGAACTCATTCTGGTAAACAAAACAGGTCATCTTTTTCAGGTAACACTTGGAGGATTATTACAAATTGAGTCAAAAAGGTTATTAAATAAGTTGCTTGGTAAATCCTTCCACTGTTGTAATTATAATCAGTGCTGCTGATTCAGTATCCTCAATTCTTCAGGCTCCATTGAAGTTCAGGCTCTATTCTAATGCAGTGAGTTAACAAATTTGTTGTAACATTTCTCAAAATGCTTAAGGAGTGTTCATTCACACCAAATTAAACAGAAGCTGCACAGCATCAACACGCATACACACAGTTTGTTATGCTTTGGTGTCTTTAAGGAACAACTAATGGACCATCTTGAAGCACCAGTTCTTCTCCAGTGCCAGCAAAGCCATTTTGAATGTCTTGGTACTAAAATATCTCAAGGTTTTAAAAGGCTACATTTCTGTACAAGTCCCAGTGTTACCAGACTTCAACAGGAAGAAAGGACAGATTATGCACATGATGAAACTCCTCTTTATCAATGCACTTTCTCTGAGATCTCAGACCCAACCCCCAGGGTGGTATGAATAGGCGTAGCTTCAACTGAGGCTGTGGCTCCACATCAAAGAACCCTGAGGTGTTCGTCACCTACGTAAACTGCATTCGAAAAATACAAATGCTGGCATGTGTTCACTTGATTCCATGTTCCTAATGATTTCGGAATGTAATTTTCATAGAGATTTTTATTCCAAGCTAAATAGCAGAGATCTCAGTAGAGGAAAACCTCAATAGGCCTCATATCCAATGGTAATTTGGAAACCTGTATCTTCCTTGAATTTTCAGTCATTAGTTAAAGTACAAAGGCTCATCTTCTCTCCTGAGCCATTTCTGTAGTCCCCCGTGTCATAAAGCCTCTCTGTGTCTCCCATTTCAGAGCAGTACTCAGTGGAAAACTCAGATTCTCCTGCATTCTCCTCCACCCACTCTAATACAAAGGAAGTTTCTCAGGAGAGGCTCAAAATGCTCAAACCTTCTCGAATTTAAAATGGAAAGGGCTGTTATAACATGAAAAGATGATTAAGGTCCAAGTTCTTTCCATGCATTACCTAGCTGGTTTTTCTGAGGCATGTAAACACCTGCCCATATAACTGTGTATGTGAAGATAAAAGGTACAGTTGAGCTGATGATCTGTAATCTGGAACATTCCTTCCTTTTGGACACCAGCTTGCTAGGAACACGCATGGGTTACTGTGCCTTCTTGTAAGGCTCTCACAAGATTTGTTTTTGTTTTGAATCTGTTTGTTTTTTAAAGAACTCATCTTGTAATTGGATTGGTATTTGCATCTCCTTGGAAGAGCAGTATCATCAGGAAAAGCTTGATGCTCTTGTATACCACTGCTGAACCATGCGGGACTTCCCTCCTGGGTTTGCTTAGCAATACACTCTCTACAATCATGTAAAAATTATTTTGTTGGCATATCCTAGTACTAAGCTCTTCAGGAAAAAATTAATACTGCCAAATTCTCTTCTGTAGTACAAAAAAAAAGATACTCAAAAATCAGCAGCTTCTGTCATTCAATGTTGCCTTTAATATCGAAAATTTCATGCAAGCCTACTTGAAATCCAGCATTCTAACAGAAATTGGTGAAATATTACTATTAAGCAACATTAACACACTCAAGAATTCAATCCACTGTGTTCCATAGGACCAGCAAGAGTCCTCCAGGCTTCCAGACTGGAAGCACACCAAAGGGAACATACACGATCTTAAGAGTTTTGGGCTTACAACTGCAACGCTGCTGATATTTGACAGTGTTATTAATATTTATTAACTACTTTTTTTCCACTTCACCATCAGCAATCAGAGTCTTGGAACCAGCCACATAAACTCCACACATTATAGTTCAAGGATAGGGAGGAACAAAGGTCTATGGTGGCTTTCACAATGTGCAGAGGAAGAAGCAAGCACCTGTAGATGAATTCATGCATGACACTGCTGACTGAGGTCTACAGGTGACAGTGGCATGGTGTCCTCTGGCCTCTCTTCTGGTGGCAGTACCTGGCACTGCTTCTCTGCTCCTCAAGGCTTAAAAGGACATGTCACCTTAGCCTAACCTAAGCAAGCCCTTGATGGGTATTTCTGATAAGAGAGAAAACAAGCAGAAGATGGGGATGGCAATTAAATGAGAGAATAAAATGGATTATCCACTTCACACCTCCACCTTTAAAGCAACAGTTGACTTAACTGCCACACTTAAGCTGCTGATAACAGTATGCAGCTACATTTGCTCCCCCCACACCTTCCAACAATGGTCCGGGACAGCAGAAAGGAAAAGCATTTCTACAGATGGCTGAGTTGCAAGAAAAGCTTGAAAGTACATGAAATAAAAACCTTTTACTATCGCATCACCCTGTTACAGACCCCCTGACAACCTGGACCATCTGATCACAGCTGCACTGGCCCTCTTGGCCAAGCATGGACTGGTTGTTGGTATTTCAGGCACCCCAACCAAGAGACCCAGACTGCAGACTGGAGACACTGTGTTTTAAAGGGCACAGCAAGCATGACTGTAAACAAAAACCAGAAAACCCTCCTGCTGCTTTCATCAGCATACTGGGAAATTAACAGACCTTCACTGATAAAAGGGAACCAAAGCAGAGAAAAATTATGGAAAATTTCTGCAGCAGGCAAATCCTCCACAGCTATTCTTCCCTAATTTTCAGTGCCTTGATGCTGACGAGGACGGGCAGTAGCACTATGCTGTCTCCTTCATCTTTAGTGGGCACGGGAAAACCATTTCTGGTCATTTTTACTGAAGGAATTCACAAAACTGTTTCATATTTGAGGCAGTGCAAAGAACAGACAACACAGGTAAGCCCTATGGCACAGCAAACAATCCAGAAAAATCCAGAAAGCAGTAAAACCACCGTTCTGTGAGCCAGAAACCACTCAGCCTTCCCCATACCTGTGGGGCGACTCTACAGGAGATTTACTGAAAGATTCCTCCTCTTACAGCTCAGAGAGTGTCACAGTATACAAAAGGGTTTTGTATTCACTTTCGACTCTAGCAATGGTGGCTCAGTTCCACCAGCGCTGAAAGAAATTAACAGACAAAAGCAATGGCACATACAATCCTAAAGACCTCACACAGGTTTAAGAAAAAACAGGGGTAGCCACTGCCCTCAGAGCCATCAGCACAGGATACAGGCTTCTCAAACAGATTTTGGAGCTGGACTTCAGCGGCCAATATCTAGCAGAAAACTCCCCAGCCTTTCAAATCACACCCTTTAGACACTAACAATCAAGTTTCAAGGCCCAACTCTTGAGAAACTGAAAAGCTGAAACTCACAAGGCACTCGTGTCAGGATGTTAAATTTCACTGGTGAATTTCATACCCTCTAAGACCCAGAATGAGCACTCCAGAAATCATTTCTCATTTATATTTACCACCTATAGCATTAAAAATATGTATTTTATGCTATAAGGACATATAACACAGTAGAAAAATTGATCTGGGTTACCCACCAGCTGCAAGCCACTACCAAAGTAGCAACTAAACCATAACCCTAAATGGCTCCTTTACTTAAAAAGGTACCAGAATTCCTCTGCTAATAGCACAGACCTGAGGAAAAACTTTTCATTGCATCAGCCATCTGCACACTGGAGTTTGTTAAAAGAATACAGAGGAAAATCTCATACTTCTCAACAAAAGCCTTCAATTTGGATCAAATGAGAGCTGATGAGCAAACAAAGCTCTGGTTCACCCACTCCATGCACTGAAACTCGCTACTTGTAGCACCTGGGGAAAAACCCAGGAGCACATCAAAGTGATACTACTGAAGAATAGCTAAAACCCAAATAACTCAGTATCTAATCATGGTGCTGATACTTGATTTCATAGGGAATCTTGACCCCTGTACATATATGAAAAGCTTGGAACTACATCAAAAAGTGGATTCAACAGGCCAGTATAAAAATCCACACCTCCAGATACTTTATAACTAAATTTCACTTATGTAAGACTGAGACACAAACTTGGTCAAATTCCATATTTTCTGAATCTTACAGCACATAATTAAGTAAACAACAAGCTTTACGTTAACTATCAAGAGATAAACACTATCCATACACAAGCAGAGGGAGAGGCAAGGAATAAAAGGATCTTAACCCATGCCAAAATTGAGGTGTACTGTATATACAATTAGCTAGAGTTTTATCATCAAAGATGATAAAGAACAGGACCTAAAGGACTTCTCCCTTCAAGGTATTCTGAATATGGACATAATCAAACCTAAACCCTTCTAAAACAACCCAGGTTTTTGAGAAATGCTTGAGATTTCCATGAAGTTCTCTGCTGAGCTCATATCCTTCCTTTTTTTGCTTAGCCATCTTCACTCAACTGTACATCCACAGCCCCCAGGAAGAACACACCACAGACACAGCTTTATGTTTTCCATTAAAACTCTACCACAGGAGCAATCTGAATATTCTTTAATAAGAAACATTCCCAACTTTGAACTCTGTCTGCAGGAAACAGAAAACAACAAATTCTCTTTCTTAAGCCCTGCCTTTAGGAAGGAAGGATAAGCCTTGCATACGGATTCTTGCATTTTGAAGAAAGCAGATTACATCCAGGATAAGGAAATTGCAAAAAAAAGAAAAAAGTCCTCCAGTGGGGCAGAATGGTAAGTAAAAAATAACAAATGCTCAAGGGCAAAAGAAGAAAAAAAAAAAAAGAGAGAGAGAAACAAAAAAACCAATAAACCAAAAAGAAAAAAAAACCCAACAAAAACCCAAAAAACCCAAACAAACCAGAAAACAACTTAAGTCTCAAACCCCCTTCCTAGACCTGCCACTAAATTAGGGCAGCAGAGCAAAGCACAGATTAATCATTTTGGTTGCAACATTTTCTCCCAGGCTTCTCAAGAGCCACCAGCTTGGAGCAGAGAAACGAAAGGCTCAGTGGCACGCCAGGTGCCCCCCTGTTGGGATTTCACCGGACCGGGAGGCTCTTCTCCCCCATCCCTCCCCGCAGCCCGGTGACGGTGACGGCCCCGAAGGCGCCGGGAGCCGGTGCTGTCCCGGCGCTGCCGATCCCTCCTCCCAGCTCAGCACAAAGCTCACCATCCATTTTACAAGCCGGCCAGGCTCCTTCCCCGCACAACTTACACGCTGTAACACTTACTGCGCTTAACCTGCTCAGCTGACCCTTAGATACAACGGCAGGCAAAACCCATCTCGAATAATAAAAACCGAGAAAAGGTATCGATATCCATATAAACAAACCTTCTGCAGATGGCGATTACGGCAATTAATCCCCCCACAAAGCCCCACCGCCGAGATCTGCTCACCCGAGCCCCCCGGCTCCTTAAACTTCACCGCCTAACAAAGGCTTTTAAGGCTTTTATTCCCCCCCCTTCCCCTAATTTGCGCTAACAATCCTCGGTGAATTATTCATACTCCTCAACTCACATTGTCCACCCGCCACCCCCCTTACACCTCCCCAGCGCGGCTTTTGGGGATTTTTTAAAGCTTAATATCTCCAGATTGCGAACCGGCCCTTCTCCGCACAAAGCCATGGCACGGCGGGCTCGGAGCGCGATCAATCCCTGCCCGCTCATTTCCAGGCGCGGAGCAGCCCCGGGCCGCTCCCCGGCACCGCGGCCGACACCGGGCGCTTCCCCCCGGCCCCGCCGCCAGCCCCGAGCCCCGGCCCGCTCCCCCCGCCGACAAAATGGCGACGTGGACAGCGGGGACGAGGAGGAGGAGGAGGAGAAGGAGGAATGGAAGAGCGGAGCGCTCCGCGGGCCGGGGGAGCGCGGGGAGGGCAGCGGCGAAGAGGACGGGGAGGGGGCGGCGGTAACAAAGCGGGGGACGGCGGGGGCCGGCAGCGGCGAGCGGGGGGGAGGCGGGGACCGGGCGGCGCGGCATCGGTACCTCTTCTTGTCGGTGACGCCGCCGGGGCTGTCCATGGCGGCGGGATGGCTTCTCCTCCCGCCGGCTCCCTGGATGCGAGGCGGCCGCGGCTCCAATGGCCGCCACGGGGCGCGGGGAGATGGCGGCGCTGGCCGGGAAGGGGCCGGGTCTGGGGCCGCGCGGGCTCAGAGCATCGGGGCACGGGCTGCGGGGAGGTGCGGGCGCCGGCGGGCGCGGCAGCAGCGGCGGCGGGGGCGGCGCGGGGCCCGCGCTGCGCCAGTGAGGAGCGGCGGCGCGGCCCAGCCCCTGCGCGCGGGGTCAGCTGAGCGCTCAGCTGGGCGGGGGCCGGCGCCTCACGTGCGGCGCTGTGTGCGGGGCGGGCCCGGGCCGGGCCGGCCCCGCTCGGCCCCACACCGGCCCCGCTCGGCCCCGCTCGGCCCCACACTGGCCCCGCTCAGCCCCACACCGGCCCCGCTCGGCCCCACACCAGCCCCGCTCGGCCCCACACCGGCCCCGCTCAGCCCCACACCGGCCCCGCTCGGCCCTGCTCAGCCCCACACCGGCCCCGCTCGGCCCCGCTCAGCCCCACACCGGCCCCACTCGGCCCCGCTCAGCCCCACACCGGCCCCGCTCGGCCCCACACCGGCCCCGCTCAGCCCCACACCGGCCCCGCTCGGCCCCGCTCAGCCCCACACCGGCCCCGCTCGGCCCCACACCGTCCCCGCTCGGCCCCACACTGGCCCCGCTCAGCCCCACACTGGCCCCGCTCGGCCCCGCTCAGCCCCACACCGGCCCCGCTCGGCCCCACACCGGCCCCGCTCAGCCCCGCCCGGCCCCAGACCGTCCTCACCCCCACCCGCCCCGGCCCCACACCGGCCCCGCAGCGGGGGCTCGGCCCGGCCCACTCCGCTCGCTGCCGCCCCGAGCACGGATCCTGAGCAAACGGCACCCCCGTGGGCACAGCGCGAGGAGTTAACCCCTTTTATTTTTTCCCTCTTTTTTTCCTTTCTCATGTAACTTTCTTGAATGCTTGACTCCACTGCCTTTCCTCAAGGCGTCGTAGTACAAAAAACCCGGGACGTTTAGAATCATACAGCCATCAAGGTTGGGAGAGACATTTAAAATCATCCAGTCCAAGTGTCCACCTGGCATTGTGCCCCCATAGCCCCTAAACCACATCACCCAGAGCCTCTAAACATCTCCAGGGACGGTGACTCCACCCCGCCCAGCCAGCCTATTCCAATGCCTGACCACCCTAACAGTGACATTTTTATTTTCTAATATCTAATCTGAATCTCTTCTGTCTCAGTTTGAGGCCATGCCCTCCAGTCTTCTCACTGCAGCCGCGGCAGCAGAGAGCAGTCCCCACCTCCCTACAACCTCCTTTAGGGAGTTTTAGAGAACGATGAAGCCCCCCCGAGTCTCCTCTTCCCGAGACTAAGCAAACCCAGCTCCCGCAGCCACTCCTCACCAGACATGTTTTCTAGTCCATTTCCAGTTAAAGGGTTCAGAACCTCACATTAATTAAAGGGAACAGACAGCTCCACGGCCAGGCAGCCCAGAAGGGGAACAGACAGGTAATTAAGCACATTTCGAGCAAGTTTTACAACTTCCCAAACCCCAACCAAACACCCAACAGCAGAGCCAGGAGGCTGGACCAGGGCTGCGCTGAGACCCCTGCTACCCACCCAGGCTGGCCTGACCCCAGCGCTGTCATCCCGGCACCTGTCCCAAATTGTCCTCTCCCTGCTCCCGCCCTGGCAAGCCCAGCCTCAGGCACGGCTCGTCTGAGAGCCCCGGGATCTCCCGCTAGCCTTGGCTGGCCCTGGAGGCTCAGCAGGAGGGGCTGGACTGGCACTGACACGGCCACGCAGGCGAGTGGCCCCTTGGATCGGGAGCCAGGACACAGCCATGGGGGAGCAAGGAGAGGAAAACTGAGGGCAGAGCCCACGCGTTTAAAGTTAAAAGCCTTAGATGTGTGCCCTCCGCTCAGGGTCATGTGCGTGTGAGCGCTCCAGCGAGGCAGGAAAGGCACGGATCCAGGCAGTGCGACCCCACGGAGCTCAGCGGTTCCTTTACATCTTGTGGGTTCCCTCTAGCAAGGGCTCCAAGTGACCATCTGGAGCTGAACCTTATGAAACTACTCCGTTTGCAGCTCAGCGGTAATGACACCTTTAAAAAAAAAAGCAGCTTTGACAGGCATAAGTGACATTCTTGCGCTGCTGTGTGCACATGTGGTGACGTAAGAAACACCTGCAGGGCAAAGTGATGGTGTTTCAGTACTGCAACTTCCTAACACTGCTGCTGTGGATTCCCAACTTGCAGGTAACAAGCAGTTGTTTTTTGCATAGAGTCATGGGTGTTCTGTGTTTGGGGAGTTTATTTATTTGTTTATTTATTTGTTTATTTATTTATTTATATATAAGAAGAAGAAAAAGCAGTGACCGTGACATTTGATAGCAATCACAAGGAGTTCCTGTATGAAATGGATTGCTCCTGCCCACAGCAGTCAGAGACACAGAAGAGGCACAGGTGCTTCTGACTCTTTTTATTCCTCCAAGGTTTTCCATCCAAAAGCGGACAAAGCCCAGCTCTACTTTGCTTATGAGCTGTGACAACACAATAGCCCGTGGCAGTGTGGCGATGAACTACTGATATTTCTGTTGTTCTGTGCTCACTGGAGCCTCGAGAAGAAAAACAATCTAAGTAAGACTCAACCTCGAGTGTCTTGCATAAGTACCAAGAAGTTCTCCCCAAGGGCTCACAGACAACTTTAAACATCAAAATGAGGTTTAGGCAGCTGACACAGGAAGAAATTCAGTTGTGCACTGCAGCTATGCAATATTTTAGTCTGTTCACAGAATCAATGTAACAGCCCCTAAAGAATTTCTGTGGTAAAATGGGGGTGCAGAAATGACAAGGCCAGCTCAGAGCCACCTTCCCCATCAGAGCCCCTGGAACACGTCAGGGGAGTTTTGGCAGTGAAGTGGTGACAGCAGAGGTACTTCCCATGCCTCAGAGGAGGCTGGTGCAACTCAGAGCAGCCATTGCAGCTTCTCTAATCTGAGTGTGAGGTCGAAGTGGCTCCTGGTAAGCCTGGCACCCTTGAAAGTGAAAGCCTCTTCTGCACTTTGACTGCAATCTCAATGTCCTTCAAGAACCAAGAGGCACTGATGTGGTCTGGACCAGCGACTGCCCAGCTGCAACATACAGAACCTGCCTTACCCTACCCATTAAGCTCTTATTTTCAATCCCGTCACTCTTTGAGTTCCAGTTTCGGTTCCTGTGAGCATGAATGTCTTCGGATTCACTTGTGCACCTTTATTATCACTCTCTGAATTCACATACTATGCACTGCATCAAAAAGTTTCCTCACTGAGTATTCTCACACTAGGTTCTGATCACCTTAAATCACTCAGACACAACAGGCTGAGATGTGTTAGTGATCCCTGACTAAAAATCCCTGGAGAAAAATCCCAGTCTACACTTTGCTAATGCTGCTCAAATGATTGTTCTAAGATATCAGACTTCCCAGCATGAACTGTCTGGGGAGCTGTGAGTAAGTGCTGTGGTCTCCTTACGAGACACATTTCTTTCATGCCAAACATGCTTACCCCAAGCTCAGAATAAAGAATAATGCTTCAAAACCCAGCTGTGCTTCAGAAGGGTATTAGTGGAAACTTGTTCTGCAATTAAGCATTTCATACTGTAGCAGCTCTTGAGAGATGTTAAGCAAATGCTCTCCCTCACACACATCCTCCCCTTTATTAAACTTTGGCGTCATTTCACTAGAATTCTGCATATACACTTTCTTTCCCGCTTTCCCAGTGGCTGATAACAGAAACTTATTACAGTATATGATGCCTTAGTCACTTTTCTTGACCTTTATTGCTGCTCTAAGTTCATACTCCAGCTTACGTTAGAGAACTTCCTGAGCACAATGGTGTTTGCATATGACTAATTAGGGCAAATGCACAAACTGATGAGTCAGCAAACGGCTCGGCAGCGACAGCGACAGCGGCAGGGATGGGGCAGCAGAACAAGTCAGGGTGAAGATGGGAGAAGTGCTCCTGCCTGTGGCTTCAGATGCCTTTGCTGATGAGCCAGGTGTCACCGTGATGGGCTCTGAGGCATTTTCTCTCAGGATCTGAAGGCATCCCCATTAATAATGATTGTCAAAACTTCTGACTTCAGTGAGAAAAAATCAGGGGTTTAATTAAGGCATCTTCCCTCCCAAGAACACTCACCATTTCTGAGCGGGGACTCCCCAGACAGAGGGTGTTAAAGAGAAGCTCCATTTATCTCTCTGGAGCTGGCAGCTCACATCGCAGGGGATGTCACAACCAACCTGCCCACAAGCACTGGTTTTCCCGGGCTTTTGCTTCATAGTACAGCCCCTACGTGTAGGGAATTAACACTCATTGGTTCAATAATTAAGCTATAATGAAGGGTACATTCTAGTCTATCAATATTTGACCACAAAACCTGTCTTGCTCACAGCACCACTGTGGGGTGTTGATTTGACAAAGAAGTGCCACGAGGTCTCAAATGCTGTGCAGACAGACCCAGGGCTCTGTGACGCAGGCTGTAATGACCTAATGGTTGCTACTACAACTTACTGTGCTTAACAGTGCGAGAACCTGAGAGTTCTGGTGGTCAACTCATTTTGCAATAGAAAAATGAATTGAAATTTGAATCGAATTCAAACCCAACCACTGGCATTGGAATCCTAATGCTGCCGTTTCTCAAATACGAAATATTGTCTGAAATGAGAGTACGTGATGGGTGACACAATCTCCCTTTGGCAACTGTTGTTTCCTCTGGTCTTTGCTAACCTCAGTGCTTCTTCTCTCCTTCTTGTGCCAAGATCTTATTTATGTTTCTTTTCTCATCTGCACAATCCACATTTCTTAAACTATGATCACCTCTTAAAGCCTGCTTGAGTCAGTGTACACTTAGGCATTTGGAAATACTCTCTGGACAGGTACTCCAACATGGTAACAAAATCTGCAGTAAAATAAAAGCACTCTGTCCAATTCAGTGCAATTAGATTTGGGGGAGGATTTTCTATCCATGAAAGGAGTTTAACAGATGAATGTGTAAGGCAAGTAAACTCAGCAAGCTACACTGTACAGTTTCACCAGTTGGCTGCATCCTGCCTATGCCAGGCTTCTCATGAGCAGATATTGCCAATTGTATGGTGGTTTTCCTGATGTGGACAAAAAACAGCATGGAATTTTAAAATTGTCCTTACAGAAAAGATTGGTTTGTGGTCAAAGCCCAGAACAACGGCTCTGGGGGCCGAGGTTTGGTTCCAGGCTTCCTGTAGGACTCTACACAATTCATTTAGAGAAAGACTTTCTGATTTCGGTGCTGCAATCCTTTGCCACAGTGCTGAGTGGAGGAATCCACTGCGTGCTGGGCACAAAATCTGACTCCTCATGCAGCGAGCTGGCAGATCTGGAACCCTCAGGAGCCAGCTGAGGAGGGAGCAACTGAGACAACCACAATGTAAACACAGGAAAAAAGGAATGCTGCTTGATCCAATGGCCTTGCCAAAGCCAGGTCCAGGTTTTGGCTTTCAGGATATGTCTGTGCTCAGGATCTCTATCTGGAAACTCCACCCTGCAGCAAGGCACAGCAATGGAACTTGGAAAGAGCAGCCAAAGTCTGGGGGCTAAAGTGCTCTCTTGGAGGTCAGAGATGCTTGTTCAGCTTCTGTTCTGTCCAGCTCAGACCAAGGTTTGGCAACAGCTTGGGCAAAGCTTCCCTTTTTCTCTCCTCTGGGAGCTGTTTCAGTTTAGTCCCTTAACTGCAGTTTCCAGAAGAACACTTGAAGGAGCTGCATATAAATCCTCTCACCAAACCAGGCAAAAGAGACTTGGGCAGAGTTTTCCCTGCTCCAAGTGCCTGGACAGTGGGTTTGGTGTTCCTCAGCGTGATCCTGAGTACTCCTGAGCATAGCAAGCGCTGTTTTCATGGCCATCAATCTCACTGTGCAAGGCGGAGACACAAACACATCCTTTTCCTCCTCTGCTCTGCTCACACACTCCAAGCACAGCTTTCTCATGAGGCTGTGGTGACCAGGGCAGCACAGTGTGTCATCACACCGGCAAGCAGGACACCAGCTGGTTCTCCTTGTGACCAACAAAGTGGTTTTAACCCACATCTCTGGAGCCAGCAGGACACTTCCCCATATGCCAATTAGCCTCTAACATCTCAGACCTACCAGGCTAGTTTTACTTTCTTCTTTGCACTGCTTCTCTTTTGAAGGCGCTATAAACACAACTGAAATGCTTTGAGGACAGGGAAGGGAATCCAGACAAGCAGCTAGCAGGAGCAGTGAGAATGGGGTGACAGTCTTTGCATAAGTTAAAACCCAGAGCAGAGGAATATGCCTTTCTCAGAAGGAGTGG
The DNA here is from genome assembly GCA_036785705.1 of Acanthornis magna. Taxonomy (NCBI): domain Eukaryota; kingdom Metazoa; phylum Chordata; class Aves; order Passeriformes; family Acanthizidae; genus Acanthornis; species Acanthornis magna. Next base: position 1,623,082 of record JAWUZG010000097.1, read on the forward strand.
TTTCCATTTCATGCAGATTTCTGACTCCTACAGCTAGTTATGATCCCCAGGAACATTCAGAAAGAGGTTTCTTTTTCCTTCTTTTGATCCTTTTCATCCCTCCTGTGAAGCCCTTTGTTATTTTACAGCCTGGACCACAAGTTTCTCACACAGAGCAAGAAAGAGTCCAAAATAAATTGGAATATGAAATTAAATAGACTGCACTTGTAAAGAAAATGTAAAGGTGGCCAAACTCTTTTACCTGATCCAACATGAAGAAGTTTCAAATTCTGATAATTTTTTTTCCTGTTTTCTTCCCAATTATACAGTTTCTTAAATGTTTCTGCTTAACATTTCCCCAACTTGGATCTAGCTAAAAGACAAAGGGCTTGAGGTTTTATTTGTTTGTTTGTTTGTTTTCCCAGCAACACATTAGAAAATGCAGTGCAAGCTTTAATGACTATGTCTGTTTTAACATGCCTTTTGGAGGACTGTAGGCTTTTATGGGGGAATGAGGTAATTAACATATTACTTAGGCATGCGAAGACAAGTTTGAAGCATCTGTCTTTCTTCTCTTGATATGGCAACACAATTGTTAAAACAATGCCTTCTAATATCTTTTTTTTTCCACTCTCTGTTCACAGACCACTCACGTTGCTTGTTTAAGTCAAAGCTTTAGGAGCTCGCCAAATTTTCAGGACCAGTAATTTCTCTCTCAAACACACTGTTCCCTCTTTCTTATTTGCAGTAGCAAAATAAAAATCAATACCTCAATCCCTTTAAGGAAATGTTGAACTCAAGAGCTCCCATGCTCTCATTTCAGCCTCTAAGTAAATGACTTCTATAGTGCATCCATTTTTCTTCCAGACTCAGATTTTCCACCTATTAATCTAGAACTTTAATGGTTCTTCACATTAATCTCACCTTCCTGAGTTTGGTGAGAGGTGGGTTTAGCTGATCCAGCCCACCGTGAGAGGTGTCAGGAACCTGGGAAGCACAAGCAGATGGAGGAAGGATCCTGTTGTGTTGTTTCCTGCCTTGCAGAAATCCAGGTGGGTAGGCAAGGGGGGATGCCTAAACCAGCGTTTCTAAATTGCAGGGTCAAGGAACCGATTGTTGCTCTAGGCAGAAACAAGCACTTTGCCAGCTTGATAACAACAGGGCTGAGACACAGATTACAGTTCCTTTAATTTTCTTCCAGTTAATTAAATGATCAATTGCAGCATGGGCTTTCAGCCACAGCAGTGCCAGCTGAAATGAGCTCTCCAGTTTCTGAGAGGATAATCAATAGGCATCATTTGTAGCAGCTATATGGGTTTTTATTTTAAAGCCAAATATTAAAATGCAGAGGCAAAATACTGCTGTTATTCACAGCAAACCGAGACCTTCTCCAGCCCCCAAAAAATTCCCAGTGAAGGGAAGAATGGCACAAGCAGTTACAGCTTTAGCTTGCGTTGTGTTTTCACTTCTCTGCTTACCATAGACTTCCTGCATGACCACAGACAAAACACTTAGGTCCAGATATGCAAAGGTATCCAGGCAGCTGAGATAAAAATCAGTTGGACCTAGATGCATAAATAGTCTGTGGATCAGGTCCTTTGGAAAGGAGACTGAGTTCTCCAGTTAGGAAAGGTATAATAGGTACTTTCCAGCAGAACTGCAACAACTCCTGTCACAAAAAGCCAAGGCCAAGTAAGGGCTGAGGCAGCTACTGAGCAGCTCCAGGTATTTGGCCACAAAGCAGCACCTGAGCATTCTGCCTTGTGTCTTCTCAGTGCTACCTACCTTAGCCAGCAGCAGCAGAGATCAGCATCCCCTTTGATGGCTTTCCACCTGTTTCCTGGTTCAAACTCTTCCTTCCTTTAGCTGGAGAGGCTGTGGAGCACAGGGAGGGTGAAGCATGGGGGGCAGGGAAAAAGGACCACCTGTGCTGGGCTGTCAGAGCACTTTGGCAAGTGGGAAAATCAGAAAAAGTAACACAATGGAAGCATAGAATGGGCTGGGGGCATTCCTATGTTGTTAATAAAGATATTGGCACGGTTCTGGTAGGAACTAATAAGCCCAGCGTTTCAGAGCCCAGGAAACCCCTGGGTTTATGTGCCCAAAGATGTCAACACAGGATGGAAGGAGTCTGCCAAGAACTGAGTAAGCAAAATTCAGAACCATAATGACAAAGTTGGGGCATCAAACTTGACTTTGCTATCTGAGATCACGTGTTAAATAATGAAATGTTCATCAGTAAGAGGCAACTCATCAGCGTGGGAAACAAAGATCTTGTAGGAACTTGATCTAGATAAGAATGACCACAGACCTCACTATTTTCAGAACCAAATGAAAATTTGCTTATGCTGACTGCTTTTGCTCAGGGCAAACCTTTAGTACATATAGGTACTCATGCACCCGACAGAGAGGGATACACACAAGCTAATTGATTTTTGCTTTTTTCCTCTTGTCTTAGAAATGAGAAAAAAATTCATGGATATAATTTTAATTTTTAGTTGAGAAGCCCTTGGTTGATCATGAACAAAGCACATCATCAAAAAACTAGACAGCAAGGTCAGAAACCAGTTAAATTTCATCACCATTTCATGACTTTCTTTTTAAAAATGCAAGAGGATTGTAGCAATAGCATCTCTGCTACTCATTTATTTTACTAGAACTGTTACGCAAAACTGAGAGAAGGCAGCACTGCTGCAATCTCCCCCAGGTAAAAGCAAGCACAGGCCTGAGTACAGCAGCTCGTGGATTATTGATAGGACCAGCAGCTGAACAACTTCTCCCAAAGCAGCAGAAAAGAAATCTAATTGCAGGAGTAGAGCGTGGGGTTTGGAGAGGGAAGAATCCATTCTGGTGTAACAGGAACGCTTTTGAAGGGTTTTAAATTTATACAAGCCTGAAAATAATCAAAGAAAAATCAACCGCTTAGGGAATCACCTCAGTGACATCTGAGGCTCCTCTCTAGCCAGCCTGGCTGGCTGAGCAGTGCCCCTTAGGTGGCATCTTGGTGTGACCTTTCTACCCCACAGGTATGTGCAGAGGAGGGGGCAGAGCCAGTGTGAGGTGTCCCCAGTGCACCAGGCTGCAGGAAAGGCAGGGACAGGCAGCCTGCTCTGACTCTGTGGCTCCTCAGTGGATAATCAGAGATGTGACAGTGCAGCCACAGTAATAAAACCCAACAAAACCCACCCCTTTCCCCCTCAAAATAGGCTTGGCTCAACCCAAAGGTCACTGTCAGCCCACTGACTTCTTCTAGATCACATAGACAACCAGTCAGCTTCTCAGGGATTCACAGTGTCCCAATTCACAGATCTGGGGGGTAACCACTAATTTTCCTAGCAGAGATTTTTTACAAACAAAAGAAAAGTAGTTTGCATCATACAACTTTTATTATTTTCCCTGCTAAGCAAACTCATCTTTAAAAATGGTTTAAAGTGACTTAAATGAGCAAAAAACTACCCAGGAGCAATGTTTATTTTGCAAAACATAGTTCTGTTCAGGAGCCCTCATTAATGTGAAAAGTTTCCGCATGACCTCAGAGTTGCTTTGGCCTGTGAGTGTCCTGCAACCTCTGCTGCATGCAATGGTAAAGAAATTGCTGCTGCAGCCCCGTGGAGAGAGTAATGAACTTCTGTCAATCATGTCTGAGACAGCACAGCTGGTTCATTTCTTAAAATAAATTATAAAACCACACATCTCAGTGCAAGAACTTCGTTGGTGCAGACGGATACTCGCCTGAAAAATGCAGCTAAGCAGAGGCAGCTGCTGGTCCCAGGGCTGTGGGCAGTGTCAGACACAGCTACACTTGGATGTGGCCACCTTCAAAGTGTTGAATCTCTGTGAAATTGGGCCAAGCTCTTGTTGGCTTATAGGAAGGGTATGTGGAAAAAAATGATTTCCTGGAGTTAGCCAACATATCAGACCAGAGAAAGTCCATCATCTCATTGATTAACATCTCTTCTGTTGGCCCTCTCTAATCTCTCTTGTCTGGGCAGCTCCTCCCAAACACCTCATTGCTAAACAGCAATTAAAGCACAAGTTCATTAGCAAGTCCATATTGTAAACTGGCTTGCAAGCCACCCGGTGCTGCCAGCCCTGTCTGTGGCAGTGAGGCTGTGCCTCATCTCTGGCCATTTTTCGATGCCAGGAGTATTGATCCATCACTCTGAAACAACTCCAGAGTTCATGTCCCGCTATAACACTATTTTGACCTTTAGGAAGTGACTGCAGCCTCTGCAGGGTAGGAGGTGTTAAATGGGGCTGGGTTCAGCTCATTGGCTCTGTTCCCTGCTCCCAGTCAGCTCCTGCTCCAGCAACTGATTTCTTCTCTGCTTGACCAGGACAGAAGTTTTCCTTTCCCCTTTCAGATGGTGGGGAACATTCATAGTCATACATGTGATGGCATCTTGCAACTTTTCTGTCAGTGCTCACTGCAACACTGACAGTGTGCCCACAGAGCCCATCAGGTCAGGGAAACCCAGGGCTTTTCCCTTCAATATTCAGTTTATCCCTGGGAATATAGGGACCAGCCATGGAAATTCATGTCTCCATTTACCCTGCTGGGTGTGCATGGGAGCTGGGATGGAGTTTTGTGAAGCTGAGGCAAAGGGGTTTTGATGGGAAACCATTTTTTGGGCAGGGAACCAGCTGTGATAACCCCTGAAGACAGGGACTCTCTCACTGCCAGATTGAGGGGGTGTGCATGGAAGAAGGGAGGACAGGCACCAGGAAGGCACTGATTCCATATTTTCCCCATACACAAAATAATCTCTGTTTTCCTGAGTCATGTCTGTGATGTTTTGCTGTGCCAGGCCATAAGCAGCAGTTTTGCAGGCATGAAATGGGACAGTGCTCCGAAGCACGTTGAGTTTTACTCAGTTTGCTAATGCTGCTGAGCACATGAGCTTCCAGCCAAGCCACTCTCCCTTTGCTGCTCCCTTCCTTCTGCCCATCAGCATGGCCAAGTTCACTTCCCCTGTGGTGAAACAAAGAGATAAAGAGTTATTTTAGAGTCCTGGAGACTGGTGTGAGAGCAGGGTGAGGGCCTCCTCGCTTGTTTACACACCATTTTGGTGGAGGAGCAAAGAGCCAAGCCTAGGAAGAGGGAGGCTTTCCCGGGACGTCCTTGGAGATCCCTAAGCTCCTGAAGCACACAGGGAATGGGTAAAAGAATGGAAGTGACCATAGAGCACAGGGATGGTGAACACAGGACTCAGGCATGAAGTGGTTTCAGCAGAGGGATGGTAATGCACAAGCAGCAAGATGGGAGCCACCAGCACAACATTCCCTGTTAACCACACACTGGACTTGCTTGGCTTTCCAAGGAAAAGACACCAGGGAGGGGAAAGGGGGATCTGCTGAGCAGCCATATTTGGTCCATGCTAAAACCTTAGACATAAAAGATAAGAGGGGCCTGGGTACCCAGGAGAGCTGCAGCAGGAAATGAAAAATAAACAAGGGCAAAAATGGGGTGAGCCTGGAGAGAGGCAGGTGAGAGCCCAGAGTCTGGCAGAGGTCTGAGCAGCGCTGGGTGAGTGACCCACCAGCCCTGCACAGAGATCCAGCTTGAGCTGGGGCTCTCCCAGGTGGGCTTTGCTCTTTTTCCTCTCCAGCAAAGGGAATTTCTGCTGGGGCAGTGATCCTGTGCACTGCAGGCTGTGGGGCAGCGCTGCCATCGCTGCCACAGGAGAGCTGCACTGTGAGTTACTTTAACAAACACTCTCTGCCAGCAGCCTTTTGATGGGAGCTTTGCCTCTGGAGGATGTGACGTGTGGTAACAGTCTGTCTGCAGAAACACTTGCCTGTCTGTGTGCAGAAAGAGGCCAAACACAGTTTTCTCCTCATTCACAGACACACACACGCACAAAAAAAGGTGTTTTTTTAACATAAAAACTCGCGTGCTTTTGTGGAGCATGAGCACAGCACTGTCAGACGCTGGGGGAGAGCTTTTCTCTCCATCACACACAGCAGGAGCTGCTGCCAGGCTGCCCCACAGTAGCTGTTCTGAGTGCCTCTTTTTATTCTGGTGAAATATATTTTATGCTTCCCAACGCTTGGATTTACTGAAGTCTGGCACTTACGGAAAGCCACCGGATATTAAAAAAAAAAAAAATACTTGGATTAAAACTGTAAAAATGTACAATGTTAATAGCAGCACTGATTTTTTTAAGGAGTTAACATGTGGAAAATAGAGCTGACCGTACCTCGTAAATGTTTAAAGGATGAATGGTATTTTGTGGCAAAATGCTTTTTTCTGACAAGTAGGGAAGGATCATCTGAGGCAGAAGGACTAAATGACATAAATTTGTCTTCCTGTGTATTTTGGAACATGATTTATTTGTGTCCATTGACATGACAGCTTTTTTGGTAATTTCTTCCTTTTCCAGCAAAGAAGCCTTAATCTCCTTACTGGAAATTGTACTATTTATGCAGAAAATCCTGCCCCTGAGATTGCTTGAGATCATGAGTTATGTAACCCAAACAGATGGAGCTGGAACTTTTTTTCTGAATGTCAATTCATATTATAATCCCAACAGGCTGCAATCATTTATCAGCTCATTTGTAGCATAGGAAAAATAGATTGAGGATTTTAAATGGGCATTTAATAGATACTTACACAGGGACACTAATGCCAGCAACAAGACTGTCACTAAATATCAATAGTAATAACACTTATTAAGGACTTTCCTCATTCTTATGAACACAAGGACTCCGTGTGACACATAGAATATTATGGACATGATATTATGACCGTCACCCTGCCACGACATGTCTACGGCTGTATTCACACATTGGATAGATGAGTTTCTCTGCAGTGCTGGTCTGGAGAGATCACCTAAGAGATCAAACTGGTGAATAAGAGGGAAGGGAGAGGCAGAGGAGAGCTGGGTTGGAACAGTCCAGGGCAGGGCACTCAGTGTGGAGAACCTGATTAATGCTGCCTTGTCCAACTCCTGAGCAGTACTAAGCCTTGTAATGATGAATCACCCATCCAGGTGATCACGTGGGTGCACTGTAGAAGCCAATATATCATACACAATACCTAGTTTTAAATTTCACATTTGCTTAATCGTCCTTTTGCTAACATGGTCAGGCAGATAAAATCCTGAAAGGCTCAATTAACCTTGCAGAAATCTTATCCTTTTATTGTTACTAACGTGGTTGTTCTCATTTCATGGGACTCTAAACCAAAGTGAATCAAGACCACAGGAAAAAGAGGATGAAATAGGATGGGAGAGAAAGGTAATATGCAGAGATTATTCCAAAAGAGAATTAATATAAGTGGAGTATCTAGGCGTTCTCAAAACCGTACAGAGGAAAGCTGACAAGGATTCAATCAGATGAATTTGGGAGGAAAAAGAGAAAAAAAAAAGATTGATTTGAACCCAAATATATTTTTCTATCAAGGTGAAATTTACAAAGGCTTAAAAAAACCAAAAAACCACTGCATTTAAATACAAACTTAGTCCAACCACATTACTTTTACTCCATTCTGTGGGAATTCCCAATGTGACACACTTGCATATTTGGGCCCAAACTGTAATCCAAGGGTCAAACCACGACAAGGAGTTTTGCTAGAGGAGAACTTTCAGTGCAACCACAGAAAGTTGAAGCAGAGCTCCTGGAATGACGCAGAAATTTCTGCAAAAGCAAAACCAAAACAGAGGGATGATGCAGCTGCCAAGGCTGGGTTCAGGGGTCTGTTCACTGAGCTTGACCCCCGTGGACCTGCTTGTGTGACGTGTTCAGGTGTCACAATCACTTCGTTCCAGCAAGGGCTGTAAGGGGGCTGGAATGGGCTCTGGGCCAGGGAATGTAACAGAGACCCCCAAGATCCAATCTGTCTCTCTCTGCTAGTTTTCCACACATGTATGGTGGCACTTTCTCCTCTCCTTGAGACAGTTGTGGTTCTTGTCCTCTGGGTTGTAATTCCCAAGGATGTGAGCCAGGATGATGGCAACACCTCCGGCTCCATTGCAAGACCAAACCTGACCTTCTGATCCCATCTTTCATTTTGCTAAAGCTCAAGCACTTCCTCTCATGAAAGCTGAGCCTGAGAGCTGCTGGCAGCCAGGCATGTCACCATCAGCCCTTGTCAGGTCTCACCACTGACAACAGATCCTACACCGAAAATATTTCTCAACAGGACAGTAAAAACCGAGTCAGCAGGGGTTAAATATTTAAATCCAGATGTGCTTATGGCCTCTAAATTCCCCTGTCCACTCTAGCCACATTTTTCCCCTTCTCATATTCCATTTAAGACTGCAGGGAACAACGTATTTTACTGAAGCATCGAGTGATGGAGATTGTTAAAATATGGTCTGACAGTAGAAGGAATTACACCATTTCAAAGACAGACCCAATATAGGCAGGGAAGTGCCATTGCTTATACACAATGCTAAGCAACACCTTGATCTCCTTTCTTCTGGATTGGGGGCTTTACCTACTTAGTACTAATAATGTGAGAAAAATTATAATGGATTTTTAATTCATTCTGGATTTTGGCCAGTGATTTATTTATTTGGATGCTTTCCTATTAACCAAAAAACTTCAAAGATCCAATTTTTATTTTTCTGTTTTCACAAGGGAAGAAATGAGCTTCTGCTTGTAAATATATGCAAATGTTTACCTGAGCAGGATTTTGCTCAGGCTTATAAAGCGTGAGCTTTCTTTAGAATAGCTTTTCCCTGGATGATGTAATTTACTTGACTGGGTATTTTCTACCCTTGCACAACTGTGTTAGTCGATCTAAGCAGATTAACCTAAGCACCAACCTGGCACTCGCTTTGCCAAACAGTTATTCAGTGCCCTGCAGAAAAGGACTGTTATTTTGGGGAGGCAAAAGGATCCCTTCTGTGTGCCCGAGATGACTTTCAGATGGGTGTTATTCTGTTTGTGTGTAAATAGGTCTGAAAGCCCCAAGGACCGATGGGCAAGAGGAGCCAGATACTGTATTAGCAGTTATGTAACAGAAGCAGCACTAAGAGGAGAAAAAATGCTGTTTTCTCTCCATTGTTACAATGACAGTCGAGAGTCAGACGATTTAAAGGGCATAGAGAGGATTTTAAAGGGAGCATCCACAGCCCTGGCTATGCTTCCTAAATCTTCAGCCCCACGGAGCTCTTGGTATCAGTCTGGGTTTGTGGAGAACAGGGGGGAAAAAAGATGAAGGGAAGAAATAAAGAGGTTTATTTTTAGCAGAAATGATTTTTGTGCAGAAGAAAGGTGACAGACTGATGGCTTTCAGGAAATGCTTTGTTTAAACTGAAAGCACAGAATGCAGGAAGCAGATTCAAGCCATCTCCATAGCACGCTCCAAAATGCTTCAGCATCACCCGGTCAGTCTGCCCTTAAGGGCGAGATAATTACGGCTGTGCTGTCTGAATGAGGGATTTTTTGGTTCACTGATCAAAAATTTTCTTTGAATCAACTTGAGGTGAAAATTTGATTCCCTGTTTTTGTTAGGGTTTTGGGGAGCTTGACATTTTTCCCCCTTTTCACTTAAAATTGTTAATGCAATTTGGGCAGTGCTCAAGAAAATATGATTTTTCATTAGGGCAAAGGAGATTTTAAGGCAAAAAGGCATCATGGATAATTTCGTTATTGTAAAAGTACTTCCAAAATTCAGCTCAGATACTTGTTCACCCCAAAACTGCAGGCTCCTGTGGTGAAATTTCCTCCGGGACTTCGTGAGCTCTGAACTAATATTCAATTTCTCAATATTCCTGCCTACTAAAGACATAAATTTGGCACATCCAATCACATCTCCCTCTTGTGGCTACTTCCCAGGACTAAAAGGACCTTCTCTTTACTCGGCATTCTGTAGGATTGTATAGGTTGTGTCTGATTTCCCAGCCCTTAGCCCGGCTGATGATAGTACGTGTGCGTTCGTGGGGCTGCACCACCATTGCCAGCCCTGTGCTTCCCAAACAAGATGTCACCAACTTCCCCTCTGAGCTTGGGGACATCAATATCACACTGGAGGGTCCTGCCAGCCCCACACCAAGCAGCTCATCTTTCAGACGAGCCAAGATAGATGTTAGGAAAGGAAATGCTTCTGCATCTGAGTGATGGGCAGCTGAACAATTATCTGTTTCATCAGACAATCCAGATGAAACTTGGGCTTTATAAGGAGTTTTGCCCTCCAGAGCCCTTGTGGAGATTTCCCCCTAAATTACAGCGTTTTGCTGCTCCCCACTTGGGTTTTACAAATAGCTTCTTTTATAACTACATTTATCCTCCTGCTAACGGTTTCACAGCAAATGATATTTCATTTTGATGAGAAAGCTTTTGAGCTGAAGCCAAATCGCTCCAGGCAAAGCAGATTTTGTTTTCCTACAGTTTAATCAGTAGGAAATTAAGAGGCCAATATTGTGCTGCCACAGACATGGAGGCGAGCAGCTGCCTTTGCTCGGGTGAGTTTTTCCTCTCCTGCATTCCCTGGGACACAACCAGGAGTCAAAAGCCACACTGCCTAACATAAATCCAATGGTCTCAATTCTCAGCCCATGTAAATCAGCATTGCTCCACCAGGACCATGTTTACAGCCTTCATCAGTCAGCAGGTACAGAGCATCCATCACAGAATAGCCTCTCAAATTTGCTTAAAATTCAATTTTACATTTTAAGAGAAAATCGAGGCCGCAATACAGATTCCTGTTTGTGTCCTTGCCTCCAGGGAAGGCAGCTCCTAAGCAGCTGCTGGCAGCTGGTCAGACAGTATGAAAATCTACTGGAACTGTATATAAATAGAGATATTTTCATGCTGTCTGAAAGGGTCAAGGCTTGGCTGCTCCAAGGGAAGGTGTTTCAAGGCAAGCATTAATGTGACACTCTGTTTACAAGGGGGTGACTCAGCCACAGAAATATGTGCCTTTTATCACACATTTCTAACCCCGTAAAAAAACAAGTTTAGGGGACTTCAGTCTGCTTCTTCCACAGCTCAAATTCTCCATCCGAAAGATGTTTGTCTCACAGGTTTTAGCTAATATCAAACTGTATGGACTAAATGTTTTCTGTGGGAAATACAATACCTGTGTTGCTTTAAAATGGACCCAACAGCATTATCTAGATGATGGTTCCCCAGTACATGCACGAAAAATGATGGGGGGCCTGTAAATTCTGCAAAGATTTCCCTCCTGGACATCTCACTTTACAAAAGCCTTGCTCTACATCCAGCGCTCATCCTCAGGAGTGAGAGCTCCTCGCTGGGATGCAGAGAGATTCCAGAGGAGTTTTCTGCTCAAATTCTCCATCCGAAAGATGTTTGTCTCACAGGTTTTAGCTAATATCAAACGGTATGGACTAAATGTTTTCTAACCATACAGATATTCTGTGGGAGATACAATACCTGCGTTGCTTTAAGATGTCACCTAGACAGCATTATCTAGATGATGGTTCCCCAGTACATGCACGAAAAATGATGGGGGGGCCTGTAAATTCTGCAAAGATTTCCCTCCTGGACATCTCACTTTACAAAAGCCTTGCTCTACATCCAGCGCTCATCCTCAGGAGTGAGAGCTCCTGGCCAGGATGCAGAGAGATTCCAGAGGAGTTTTCTGCTCAAATTCTCCATCCGAAAGATGTTTGTCTCACAGGTTTTAGCTAATATCAAACTGTATGGACTAAATGTTTTCCAACCATATAGATTTTCTGTGGGAGATACAATACCCGCGTTGCTTTAAAATGGACCCAACAGCATTATCTAGACGATGATTCCCCAGCACATGCATGAAAAATGATGAGGGGCCTGTAAATTCCGCAAAGATTTCCCTCCTGGAAGTCTCGGGACTTGCTCTACATCCAGCGCCCATCCCCGGGAGCTGCTGGCCGGGATGCAGAGCGATTCCGGAGGAGCTTTCTGCGGTCGGCACGGAGGAACACCGCCCGCAGCCCCGCAGGGCTCAGCGCTCGGACTCTGCCCCGAGGTCACCCGAGGTGAGGAGCGGCGGGGGCCGCGCTGGCTCCGGCTCCTGCTGCCCTCTGCTAATCAGGATCAAACCAAACTCATCCCGGTGCCGGGGCTGGCCCCCCTGCCTCAGCCCGGGGCGGGGGATTTCCACCCGCTTCGCCGGGTTTAAGGGGAGACATCTGCGAGCTGCAGCTCTCCCCGGCTCTCTCGGGTTCGTGTCGGAGCAGGCTCAGCCCGGGGACCCGGCGGGCTGGAGCCGGGAGCGGGGGAGCAGCTGGGCACGGGCTGGATGTGAAATAACCCTCCCGAGATGATGGCACCGGGCTGTGGCACTAGGCAGAGCCAGCTGAGATGGCTCCCACCCGATACAGGTCACCCCACACGGCAAACCATCCCTGTCCGGCGCCCAGAGCCCGTGGGGGGATGATCCGCGCGTTCGATGGGGAAGGAGCATCCTCCATCCCTGCCCCGGCGCTAAGCGGCTTTCCTGGGAAGGCAGCTGCCATTAGCTCATTGCAGGAGAGGAGGGGTGGCATGGAAAATCCTGTCACCTTCCTCAAGGCTTCCTCACGAGGAGAGTCAGCACTTCATCGTATCGCTGGCGGAACCTATTTAAAGGCTCCTTAATTGGCCCGCGGTGCCAGGCAGTTCCTGTGCCGGAGGCTGCTTGGGTCTGGGCGGCACCACAGGCTTCGTTTTGCCTCAGGGAAAAAGTTTTCGTGTAAACCACAGCAAAACCGTGTGTTTGCCCGACTATCCTGCGGGCCGGGGGGCAGCGAGGGGAGGTGGAGAGAGGGCAGTCATGTCACACAGGATTTGTTGGTGTGGCGTCCTGATAGGGAGCGACGGGCTCTGGGCGAGCTGGGTTTCTGCAGGTCTCACCTCTGAAGGATTCTGTGCTCCAGGCTTCCTGTGCCACGGCTGATGGGAGGAGGATGGGAATTGCTTCTCGGGGAAAAGTTACTCAGCATCTGAAACAACCATTCCGTGTTTTGCCCACCACGTCCTGCTGCACAGCTCATGGCCAGTGTAGATGGAGTTTTCCTCTTTTTTCTTGACCTGAAGTCTCACAGAAGACTTTTTTTAAGACCTCCCATTTTACTGTGAGGTGTGCCTTGGGTACCACCACAGCAGCAGCTCCCCCTCGTCCTCCTGCCTGCACCAGGGCTCCTGGCCATGGCACTGGGGGGCTGAGGGTCACGTAAGGACCTTTTATCCATTTCATGCCAAAAGCAGAGGCTGAGTTAAAGCTTTTAGACACTAATATTATTGTTAAATTAGGTAGCTAACTCAGCTGTTTACTCAGCTGAGAAACCTGCTTTCCATCAGGGAAATGTACCTGCTTCCCCCAACGTCTGGGCCAAGCCCAAGCAATGCCAAGCTATGGCTCCCCAGTGAGAAGGGGCTCCAAAACCAGAGGCTCAGAGACTTCTCCTCACTGCTCCCCTCCTCAGGGGTCTGCCCCCCATTCCTTATTCAACCCCATCTGTTGCTTATCCCTCCCACGGCTGTGGCACAGCTTCCACCTCTTCTCAGCCCCCAGTACACCTCTCCTCCCTCCCCCCAAAATCTTCCCCCTGGCATGAATATGCATCTTGCAGCTTGGGGCTTTTCCTTATGCACAGGGGTGCCCCTGAGTGCACCCACATCTGCTGTTATGGATATAAAAGCAGTTGTACAGATGTATGTGCACTCATGTGAACATGGTAATATATTACAGGCAATCGTTTCTCCCAAAAATGTCCAGAAAAGAGTGATCTGGGACTGCCTTTCTCGTCTTTACCCCCACACATGCAGGGGAGACTTCCACAGGCAATAACTGGAAATAGATTCTTGATGAAGTCTAAATCAAGAATATTTTCCTCTGCTTAGGCAGGCATTTGACAGTGTAATTCTTAAATAGACTTTATTGCTATTAAATTTAATACCCATGAAGGATTACATATCTGCTTCATTGCAAGTCTGACAGGATTAGGAGAGTGGTGTCTGCTTAGTGTTCTTAAAACATCAAACACTAACAAAGCCCTGAGCAAGAAACCTTTTCTAAGGGCTGTAAAATGCCAAGGGTCCAGGGAATTGCACCGTGCCAGGAAATCAGATGGAGTGCCCTTTGAGGAGCTCCACATTCCAGCTGCCGAGGCATGTGGTGACGGAGACACAGCCACTGTGTCTGCACCAAATACTCCAAATTCTGCTCCCTGGCACCGTAAAAACACTGGCTTCAAGCCAGACAGCTGGCTGGAGGAGCAAGAGCTCACACCCTTTCTCCACAGGCTGAGAAACTCAGGATTCAGGGTGAAAGTAATATTTGTAATAGTCACATTGCAAGCAATTAATTGTTCAGAACTGCATTGTTTGTAATGATCTCCCTCTTTTGCAGAGATATATATGGAAAGGTCAGTTCCTCCATGGATTTGTAGTGGGGATGTTAAGTCCTTGTTAGAGGAGGAGGCACAGGCCAAGATGGGGTGAGCCAGGCTGGCTCTGACCTTGCTGGAATGGTGAGGGATTGGCACAAGGCCCTTTTTGGGATCTGTCTCTTTAAAATGATCCTCGGTTTCTCAAAAGAGGCTGAAAGTCAATATTGTTTGCTCTAATTAATGGCCTCTCCAGTTCAGGCACCAGCCCTAGGCAAATCCACCCCAAAAATCCCCTGGAATAAACACTACCACTTTGATGATAGGTAGGAGGTGACTTGCCTTGCGTTACAGTAAATTGGAATGTGGGAAGAGCAAACCAGCCTTGCCACTTCCCAGCTCCCTCTGGAAAGCTCCTGCGCAGGGCTGGAATCTCTGGGATCCTCCACCCTCCATCTCCAAGGAACTGGGACAGTGCCCTGGGAGTCAGAGCCGTCACTCTGCAGCACCACGTGGTGGTACAGGGGCAGGGAAGCCTATTTTTAGGTAAAACTCCAGCATCTCTAAAGATGGATTAGCTCTGGATATTTCCAGGCATAAGGGTTTGGCACTGGAAACCCTAGTAAAAAAGCACTTGAGTTAAGGCAATGGGGGGATTTTTAATATTAATATTATTATTGTGTTTCTTTTGTTACAGCTCCAGGGAAGGGAGCATGCATGGCACAAAGGCTGGAGGCACCTTTGTAGGCAGAGCTGATCCACAGAAAATGAATGACAGCAAAGCAGCAACTCCTGGTGGGCACAGAGAGGATTCAGCCACCTTCAGCACGATGTGATAGCCAGGAATCCCTGGAAAGCTCATTTTCTGCTACAAAAGGGAAAGAAGGGATTAGAAAAGAAAAATTACTCTAAGAGCTGCCTTGAAAACTCCAGTAGTAGATTGAAATGTAATCCCTGAGTACTTCTTCACCTCCACAGCTCAGCTCAAATTCCTCCTGACTGTTTCCTTTACATCAAAGACACAGAAACTTGGAAAAAAAAATAATCAAAGCAGCAAACAAATCATGAAGGAAAAAGGGCTTCTTAAAGCAGTGAGTGAGCCAGGCCTCTGTTTGCCTGAGGAGAGCCCACAGACAGAGCCTCGCAGTGGCTTACTAAAAGATGGGGTCACATGGGAAGGCTCTCGGCTAAATCCTCTGCCCCAAAACCCACATCTAGGCTCAGGTGAGCCTGACTTAAAGCCTTGCTTCCAAACCGAGCTGCTTGCACTGAAAAACAGCTGAGGGCACAGGAGAAAATCGGGAGTGACTGCCAGGGGCTGGGAAAGGGGTCAGGCACCTTGCCAGGGGTTCCCAGTGGCTGAGCCTCACCCACGGCTACCCAGCCTCAATTAGCCTGATGGGAAATATGAGTTTTCATTAACAGAATCCAGGGTGGCAGGATGTCACTGTGTCACAGGTTTGAATCATCAGCTCAGTAAGAGACCATAGCATCAATCAAGAATAAATATTTCCATCCTCATCTCAGATCTGGTGTCATCAGAGGCTGATGTGAGTGCACGAGGACCCACAGCCATCTAACATAGGATCACAGAATCACAGAAAGGTTTGGATTGGAAGGGACCTTAAAAGTCGTCCAGTTCCAACTCCCTGCCATGGGCAGGGACACCTTCCACTACCCCAGGTTGCTCCAAGCCCCATTCAGCCTGGCCTGGAACACTTCTAGAGATAGGGAGTCCACAACCTCTTTGGGGAATTTGTGCTAGTGCCTCTCCACCCTCACAATCAAGAATTTCCTCCCAATATCTAGTCTCACCCTGCCCTCTTTCAGTTTTAAGGCCATTCCCCTTTATCCTGTCACTCCATGCCCTTCTCGAAAGTCCCTCTCTCCAGCTCTGTCAGCCCCTTTTTTGCACTGGAAGATGCAATAATGTCACCCCAAAACCTCCCATTCTCCAGGCTGAAAAACCCCAACCCTCTCAGCCTGTCAATATGAGGCCCAGCAGTTTTTTTTTTCCCAGATGGCCTAGTGGGAAGCAGCCCTCAGAATGTGTGGGTAATTCATTACCCAGCCCGCAGTAATAAATGCTGCACAGCGTATGCGCTCCCGACGCGGGACTGATGGATCTGGCAGCGAGCAGCGCACTCCTGGGGAGTTTCCTTTGCATTAAGTGCTTTTGACACTAATGTTGGTGCCTAAGCAAACACATTAGGATGACTAAAACACCCAGGCTGCTAGGAATCACAGAGCACAAACGCTGGAAATGCATTGGCAGAGTGGGAGAGGGAGGAAAGCAATGTGCTTTTGTTTTTAAGGCTGGCCTTTGCACGGGTGCTCTGGGCTCCGTGAGGTGCCTGTGGGTGAGACAACGACACTTCCTCGCAGCACTCCTTTGCTATTTATGAAGCAGACCTAAATATTCTGCATTAAAAAGTCACATATGTGGATTATGCTCATGTGAAGAGTAATTGGATTTGATTGTGCTCTTCTCAGACACAGGAAGCAAACCCACAGCCTGGACTCAGTAGAATTAGTGTTGTAAGGACAGCTAAAAGGAGAAGAAATTCAGCTTCATTACCCATATTTCTCAGTGCTGCCACACAGCACTAAAGGTTTTGTTGCTCAGATCTGCAGCCCAGATATTCCCGTTTGGAAGAACCAGAGATTCAGGGGATTATAAAGGATGCGTGGGAGTATTAGGCAGATCTCCATGCTGAAGATGAAAAAGACTCTCACAGAAATACTTAATGGCCTTTGAAACAAGAATAAAGCATGCAGGATATTTTTAGAAGCCCGCTTGCACTTGCCAACACCTGCATCTGCTGATGGCAGAGGCTCCCCAGGGTCAACACTCAGCACCTCTCCTTGCCACTCTGCTCTGGAGAGTGACACAAGAAAAAGGGGAAACACATGCTTGGCTGAAACAGGGAGAGTACCCCGACTAAAGCATCCCTGAAAAATCCCCTCTAAAAAATGTCAAGGACCTTGGTTCCCCTTCTGCCCACCAAGAACCTGCTTGTGCTTCAAAAATGCCACCCTGGAGCAGCAGAATTTGCACGGTGGGAATATCCTATAGGGTGTGAGAAGGACCAAGGTGGGACTTGTCCATCAAGACTTCACAAACTCCTTCCTTTGCCCACCTGTTCTCTCGATTAAGGACACAGTATCTCCAGCTAGATCCTCTGTTTTGGGCTGCTTTCTGGAAAGCCAAATGGTGGTTCTTGCCCCAAGACACCAGCACTACCCAGCTATGGAAATGCTGAAATGATGCGAGTTAAAATTTCTTTGGAACTCGCACTTCAAAGCATCATAAAAATACAGAGCGGTTCAGTGTTTTGCATGTTTGCCTACCACTCCAAAGAGTGGTTAGGAGCAGGTTGAAAAGTGGGGCTTTGTAATTATCCTGTGTGTTTTTCCTCTCACCCCATCTGCCATTAGTTTCCTTAGAAACAGACACACACACTGGAGTGAAGCATTTTCCCATGAAAAACTACCAACACCAGATTGTGTATGTTCTTAGGAAAATACTTGTATTTACTTGTTTGGTTTTTTGACATTAAAAATTTGAAGTGTCTGAATTTTCCAGCAATAGAAACTTAATCTTATTGTATAAGAATTATCCCAAGCCAGTAATAACATTTCTGAAGGAACCAGTCATGGAAAACATGTTTCTCAGGACTGTTCTCAGGACGAGAAATTTCCTAGGCAAATCTAAAACCTGGGAAAAAAAAAAAAAAAAGGGAAATCCAAGCCAAGTGGTTTGGGATAGAAGGATGGCTGTTTAAGACTGATAAATGGGAAATTAATATGTTTAATATGTTTCTGGTCTTAATAAGAGGATTTTCCTGCTTCACCAGGATGGCCAACCATTGCGGTTTAGATTACAAAGGGTCATCTCACATGTGAAAAAAACTATCAGTTTATAGGGGCTGGGCCATGCAAATCCACACACGACTATTCATCACCTTTCAAGCTTGTGAAAAAGTCCAGGATGATTTTCCTGGTTGCCCAGAGAAGCTGTGGATGCCCAGTCCCTGGAATTGTCCAAGGCCAGGCTGGATGGGGCTTGGAGCAACCTGGGATAGCGGAAGGTGTCTGGCAGGGGGTTGGAACAGGATGAACCCTTCCAAACCAGCCCACTCTGTGATTTTATGACATCCAGCCTCCACAGGGGCTGGCTGTGCCCTGCTCTGGGTGGGCACTGGCACAGCCCCTGTCCCCAGGACCTCCCCTTGCTTACCAAGTGCAGCTGCAGGGGTGGGCTCTTCTCCACCCAGAGCCTCCCTTGGAAAACACATTTTGCTGACAAAGTCGTGTCTCTCAGTTCTCCTGTTAGAAGGGGAGACATGAGTTTTGTCTCTGCTAAGGCTTGTGTGTGCAGTAAAAGCCCTTCTATCAACAGACACCAAGGAAACGAGCTAGCTGCATCCCAACTAAACCATTCAAGATCCGATCTGCCACCTCGCAGCCTGTTGGAGCATTGCCTGCTTGAGCTGAGGGCATTCACTGGAGCAGGGTCTGCAGCCAGGGCTCAGGGAAGAAAGGAGCCACATCACCCTCAGGCCCTCTTTTGGGTTTGCCTTTGCTTCTGCTGCTGTGATTTGCACTCACTGTGCTCCTTTCCGTGGAGAGAGGAGATCCCTCCTCTCCATCAGGGCACCCTTACTCTGCACTCTGATTATCCAGAGAAAGCTTGGCTACACAAGGAGGAGAAGAATAAAAAAAAAATTAAAAATATTTCATGCCTACCAAGGACTGTAAAGAGCAGCATCAGCGTGATAAATACTGTCCACTAGCAGCAGTGATGATTTATTGATTTTTTCAGGAAACAGATTAATTTAGAGCCAGTCTCCCATAGATCTGTCTTTCCCCCTGTATTTATTGCTGCTGCTCAGAGACTGTCACTGTGATCTGTGGACATGTTGCAGGGATGAGCACTGCAACAAGCATGGCTGTCCTGGATTATTCACTTACCAAGGAGGATCTTTGTAACAGGAGGCCAAGGGCAATTCCAATCCCATTCTGAAAAGCCGCATTTCATTCAGGCATCCTTTGAGGTGCAGAGTTTCTCCATCATCTGAAGCTATTGCCTTCATCTAAATTGTTGGTTCAATTGCTTTCCATGAATTTAGCACTTAAAGGGATTAGGGCAAAAAAAGCTTTAATTTTCCTTCTGACCTTTTAACATCATCAAATGAAAGTTGGGACATCAGTAAAGGGATTTTAAGTCAATAATTGTTTTGTAGTGACTGCGTTTGTGAGCCAAACACTATCCCTGCCCTAATCCTTTCTCCCTGTATGGAGAGGAGTCATCTGCTGTAGTCTTCTGGGTTTGGCTCCACAGCAACCTTGCCAACAGGACAGAACTCGCAAACAAGGCAAGAGAGCAGTGATCCAAATAAAAATTGCAGAGACGAGGCTGCTCTGCTGGAGCCCCAGCAAGTTCTCTAAATGGGCTGTTGCTGAAATCCTGACCTTGTTTGCTCTTGGGCTGCCTGAGCTGCTGCCTACCCTGTAGCCAAGATTAATTAATTCTCATATTGATGTGTCGAGCAACTGCCATGAAATTATAAAACAGGCAGAAAGCTGTCAGCATCCTGTAAAACTTGAGGAGGAGACAGAATCAACACGTAGGGATTTATGGAGCGGTGTGCCAAGCTAGCACAGCTTTAATCTCAGGTTGTGCTGCCTGAAAAGAGGCAGATCAGGTACCTCATTCTGTGTGCTTACCTTGGGCAAGAGTTAATGGATTTACACAGGCAGAAAGCAGGCACAAGTGAAAGGACAGTAGCTGAGGAAACCAGATCCTTTTTCCTTTGATGTTTCTTCTCTTACACCAGGTAAGAAGCTGAACCGAGAAGGCCTTTGGCAGACAGGTTTAGTTACAGTGATGGGCTGTAGGTTTAGATTTCCTTTTGGCCCCCTGGGCCTGTGTTGGCTTCCAATTTTGTCACTTCACACAGTCGCAGTGACGTTGCTGGAGTTACAGCAACTATTTTAAAGGGGTGTGGCTCATGCTCACGGAGGGGATGGAGAGGAAAGCAAAGCAGCTGGGCAAGAAACAGCAAGGCTGGAAGGAGGTGTGGCAGGAGCCTCTCATCCTCATCCTCATCCTCATCCCCTCGAAGAAGAAGGTCCATGGGGGTTGTGCAGCACTTGGCTATGCTGGGGTCGGGTTAGGTGTCTCGAGCCACGGTGGTGCTGTGACAAGGACCCACAGGCTGCCCACAAGGCCAACACCACTTTCTTCTTTCTGCTTTTGCAGGTCTGCTCTCTGCCCCCTTGGGAGGGAACGGGCTCTTACGACATCTCCGCCCTTCCCAGCACAATGAGCCCCTGTCAGGAGCCTTCCCTTGCTCCAGGACCGAAGCACAGGGAAACCACAGACAAGAACCGTGGTGTTGCAACACCATTGTGCTGTCACAAGTCATCTCGGCTAAAAATAAACTGCTGCTAAACAACCTTCACACTCGCTTTCAGCAGATACCGTAAGGAAGACGCTCATCCAGAGCACCAACTCAGGGCACAAATAGCTTCAAAAACTCGGAGGAGTTTCATTTTTTGCCTCAGTTCTGAGGGGTAAGTCCCCCCAGGCCCTCTCCTGCTCCTCTGTCCCAATCAAGTACCCTGGAGTACCTGTGGCTTCTCCACAAGCTCTTCAGTGTGAATATTTTTTCCTTCTCTCCTCACTTCGGGATACTTATGGAGCTCCAGAAGGGCAAATCCCCACACGGTGACAGGAATGACCCTCACCTTTGCTTTAAGCTGAGCTGAAGTGCCCTGTGAGCTCTGGTTCTTAGCTCGCCCTGTCATGTTTTGTGGCGATATGCAAGTTTTGCACAGCTTTGCAGGGAGTGGGGAACCAGCCTTGCGGAAAGCTGCCCGCCCGCAGACAAAAGCTGACAACAAAGCCAGCGAGCTGTTTTGTCTGAGCCAGGACTGCTCTGTCTCCAGCTTTTGCTGGTACTGGCAGCAGTGCAAAGCCAGGGTGGTTTTCTCAATTGATCTTGCTTCAGTCTTAGCAGGTTATCTGCAGTTCAGCTCTGCCGTGCTGCTGCTGTGTGAGCATGGTGTGTGATACCTGCCCTGAATCGCAGCCACACATCGTCCTGTTGCTTCAAAAGCTGTGCTAGGCAGGCTCCTGTCAGCTCCTTGCCTTTTAAAACAAGCTGGAGAGAGTGAAACTGTCCCATGGTGCTCCTGAGGACGCTTTTGCTGAGAGGCTCATTGTACATCAAATTCAGTCCCACTGCAGCAGCTCCTCCCCTGTGACCAACAACAGCTCTCAGCTTGTGTGTCTCACACAAGATTTTTCTTCCCTGTCCCACACACTTTTCGTTATTTTCCAGCTCTGTGAGAAAGATGAAGAGCCTGGAAACAAAAAGTTAGATCTTTTTTCCCTCCCTCTCTCCCAAATGCAGAGGTGGGCTGCAGCCCCACAAGCCCCACCAGCCTCTCCCACTGGGCTCCGGGGGAAGCCTACGATCCACCTTCAGCACCTCCTCCGTCCTGCCACCCTACAGACCTGCACAAGACACCAGGATGTGGTCTGGAAAGTTCTGGGATTTCGCCAATCTAAAATTGGTGAGGGGGACAGCACAGTCCCTGCACCAAGCCCAGCTCCAGCACATCCCCATGGACCCCACTGATGGCACCCATTGTCCCTCACCCTGCCTGCTTTGTCTCAAAATAGCCACACTCGGGTGCTTAACCCATGGTGTCACCGAGCCAGGAGGAAATTCCCCACCCTTTATCCTCCTGCTTTGCCTTTTGGCCTTTTAAGAGGACTTGGACTAAGTAAGGGGCGAGGACTGGAGCTGGAGGGCAGGTCAGGCGCCTTCCCACACTGCCTGGGCACAGGCAGCCCTGCTCCATGGGAAGGTGACATTCAGTCCTCACCTGGACCCTGTGCTGGGTGTCTTGTCCTCAAAACTGCAGAATTATGGGCTGGCTTGTGCTGACAGGGCTCGGGGAGAGCTGGAAAATGCCCACTGGCTCTTCTTCTGCCCTCGTGCAGCCTGTCCCTGTCACCAGCTCGGAGCAGCAGTGGGACATGCAATGGTGGGAGATGCCCAGGGCTCAGCACAGGCACACAGGAAGATTTACACAAAGTGCCCAGTTTCAAATGGGACCAAGTCATGGAAAGGTTTTGATTCAGAGATACAAGACCACTTCCAAGTGGTCTTGTGGTCTTCCAAGTGGTCTAGCAAATGCATCTTTGGTGCTCCTTCATCCAAGGGTTACATTTTTAGCATGGCTTAGGATGATACCTCAGTGGGACACTGCTGAGCGAGGGCAAGGTGTTTTCTAGTGCACAGATTTCTGCTGCAGGGCTTTGGAGCTGCTGCTGGGATCATTTGCTGCTTTGCCATCACCACAGCCCCTCTCAGGATGGCTTAACAAGGAGCAGCACTGGGCTGAGGAGTGTGGGGTGCCAGAATGGGGCCAGGCCACCTCCAAACACTGCTGCCACCAGAACCACAACTGGAGCAGGCACAGGCATGAGCTGAGCCCATGGTAACCAAACAAAAAGAGTTTTGACTGGGGCCTAGTGAACGGCAAGAGCAGGATGCACCCCAGCGCCTTGTAACAAATCATTTCAGCTTCAACTCTGCACAAAGCTTTGTGCACCCAGAAATTGCTGAAAAGCCCCAGGCACAGAAATCTCTGGGCAGGTCAATGTGATCAGCATGCTTTGACTCTCTTTTCCTCAAGTTATTAGCAGATATAATGAGAATATTAAAAATACCTCAGTCCTGGAGGGGTGGGTTTGGGACGGAAGCTGTGCCCTGCCTTGATCAGGCAGAGGTGAGGAGGGTGCAGGAGCAGGGTCCCCTCTCCCTGCACATGGCTCAGCAGACTATAAAGCCACACACAGCTGATTATGCCTTTTACTCACCTTCATCTGCTGATTGCAAGGTCTGGGAGGAGGGAGTGAAACAGTACAATTAAAGCAGCGACAGCTTGTCAGAGATGCAAAGCAGAGATGCAGTTCTCCAGCCTCCCAGCCTGATTTTCCCTGTTTCTGCATAAATGCTTAACATTCTTCTGAAATGGACTCTTAAATTTTTCCATTTGGAACAAAATCTGGAGGGTAAAAGAATAAAAAAGAATTTAATAATTAAAAAAAAAAAAAAGCTGCATGTAGCCAAAACAGTCAAAATTTCCTGTATTGAGGATTTGTGCTGAATCATTGTTATATTTGGCTCTTCCTGATGTCAATACCCCCTGTGTTTTTAAGACTGCATTAAAAACATAAAAAAGGACCCAGACAAGGACAAGGACATTTCAGGCCAAACTTTGGTACTGTTGAATTGGTCAAATATACAAAGCAGCTGCTTCAAAGTCCAGAATCAATATTTTCACATCAGAGCACTGCACAAAACACAAACCAGAGAAATTGGGGAGGTTTTGACAGGATTTTCTTTGGAAAGTCCTAGCTGGGCTGAGGTGACCTGGGAGGCTGGGCTGGCAAGGAATCAAGGCTGCAGGAAGCCTTTATAGGACCTTTGTGCAAGGAAACATCCAAGTCTTTTATGGCTTTGCAGCTGTATGGGCTGAAGTGGAATTTGTTGAGCTACAACTATTTTCCACTGGATCTACTGGGAGCTGTAGCTGCTATTCCGCAGGATAAATTTGGTTATGCGGCGATGTGAATTTCCTCACATGAAGGAAAACATTTCCCTGCCCAGTTTATGTGTCCTGAAATATACCAAGAAGGGGAAAGCCATGCCAGATGGTGCAGAGCAGATAGGAACCCCATGGTTTGCACCCCACATTATCTTCCTGCCTGATTGTGCTGCTGAATAAACGGTGCTGCAGGGAGGATAAGTTGGGATGCTGCTGCTTGGAGAGTAAATTATTGCTTTGTGAGTGAAAGCAGCAAGGTCTGTTCATCAGATACAACTTGTTCCTATTAGGATGGAAAAGCTCAAGCCAAGGAGCTTCTCTCCACAAAAGCAAAATTTGTGAAGCAATTCATGCCAGGGAGTCATTACTTTTCTGATCAAAGCGTGTTTAGGATTAATAGAGGCTCCCTCTGCATACAACATGTATATGCACATGAATACCATGTCTCAACTGCTGTGTAGCTCCGGGAGATGGGAAGGTGGGGCAGCAGTAAGAAAAGCTGGATTCATCCAGACAGCACACAGACAGCTGGATTCTGAGGAGGAGAGAAAGAAAGGAAGAAAGAAAGAAAGTGATTGAAAGCAAATGCTTAGGGTGGTGAGGCAGTGGCACAGGTTCCCCACAGAAGCTGTGGGTGCCTCATCCCTGGAAGTGCTCAAGGCCAGGTTGGATGGGGCTCTGAGCAACCTGAGGTGTCCCTGCCCATGGCAGGAGGTTGAAATGAGATGGTCTGTAAGGGCCCTTCCAAACCAAAGCATTCTGTGATTCCATGAAAACTCTAAATAAAACAAGTATTAAAATAAAGAAGGCCCTGAGATGTGAAAGGGATTCTCAGTGCTGCAGTGCTGGGCTGGGTTCCTCTTTCCTTGTCAGAGATTCTCTCTTATTAGTTCAGATTACAAATTGAGAATCAAGTCCTTGAAAATAAAACTGGAGTAACTCTAAGAGCAAATCTCACTTGAATGTGCCTTTCCAGGGTTTGCTTTTGCCTGGATGTCCATGGCCAGGCTCTCCAGCTGCTTCAGTCATCCTTGCCCAGGAGGGAAGACACCACTAAGGGACAGAACAAACCCCTCCAGGCCACTGCTGACCACCACAAACTGCTCCTGGAAATCACTGTCCTGTGAAGGTGATCCTGGGGCTCGGGCAGGGCGAGAAAGGCAGGAGTGAGCCACAAACACACCCCAGCTATTCTCCAACAAGGCTGAGGAGCTCATCTCCCCAGCACCTCCTATTTATACACGCTGCACCCCATAATTGCCTCACTCAGAGCTTTAATCAGCCCCAGCACAAACACACAGCGCAGTGACCATCGCAGGGAGGGAGCCTCACCCTGCTCAGGCTCCCTGATGGCTCTGTAGGGTATCCAGCACTGTGGTGTGGGGCAGGGGGACAGAGTTGTGGCCCCTCATCAGATCCAGGCCCTCATGGCAGTTTTTGGATGCTGCAGGGGTGTGTCCACAGCTCTGCAAACATCTGCTCCACACCCCAACCTCAGCATCGCGGGGCAATGGCTGCACCCACCCAGCTGGAAGCTCCCTGAGAGGTATGGCCTGGTCTAGGGCCACAGCCAAAATTTGGGGATGCTCCTGCTGGGATGGCCTGTGAACCCGAGGAGGGCAGCCATGAACCATTCTCCTGAGGACCCCATCCCTCTTGACCAGCAGAGGGGAGGAAAATGGGGCACTGGGCATGCCCTAATCTTGGTGTTAAGGCTCATTTCAGGATGGCTTGAGCCTCTGGGATACTCTGCACACTGTGGAGCATCCAGGATGCTGTGGAGGGCCAAACTGTCCCAGGAGAGATTTAACTCAGGTGGGCAGGTACCAGAGATGTGCTGGGGGCTGCAGCTAAACCACCCTGGGACAGTGAGGCAGAGCCCTTGGCTAGCCCTGACACATGCCTGGGAAGGCAGTAGGGATGCTGAGAGGAAGGCAGTGAGGATTCTGAGCCTGCCTGGCTCACAGGGCTGGGATGGAAACCCTGGCAGTTTGGAAACAGAGCTTGGAAATGCCTGGCAGGTCAGGAGATGAACCCTGGAGTGGCAGGAAGTGGAAGGGTGAAGTAGTAAAAAGCTCTGATAAGAAGGGCCATGTAACCAGAACAAATACTGAGTGATTCAGCAGCAACTGAGCCAGAAAGGAGTAAAGGGCACTCCTTGCAGTGTTTGACTTGTCGGCGGCGATGGCGCAAGAGCTGCAGATGAGGAGAGGCAGCAAAGGCAGTGAGCAGGGGCTCCTCCTGTCACCGCGGCACCTGCTCCGCTTCTGCAGCTGGAACCCCAAAAAAACCACCTCTGGGCTTCCTTCAGCTGAAAAGATTCCTCCTCTTGTGGCAGGCTCTTGTGTCCATCCCACAGGGATGGCAGCAGTCCTTGGTACAGCTGCCAGGCGGGAGGCCAGGAGCAGCAGCCAGGCTGTTTGCTCGTGTGCCGGTGGACAAACAGTGCCACAGCCCCTGCTCCTGCACCGGGGATGCTGCGAGGAGCACAGTCCCCTCCCAGGCAAGCCTTGTTTGTTGTCAAGAGACAACTCAATGTCCCCACAGCCTGTGTGACCTGTGACTCGAGAGCAGGTCTGTCTTTAGCCTCATTTCACTGTGCCAGGAAGCATCCCCACAATGTTCACAATGTTGGCAGCTGGGTCAGTGCCCAGCATGGCTATTGCCCATTTTTTCTCCCCAAATCCCTGCAGCAGGTAGTCAGGAAAAGGCTCACTCACTCTTTTCCCGTGGGATGCACTGGGAGGGGTCACATAATGGGCTCAGGCTTTGGAGAGCCAATGATGTTTCAGGTCACAGGCAGGTTTTCCATCGCCATCACCAGGAACACAGGCTTGGAGTCCAGGCTGAGAATCCACCTTCAGAAATTCAGGCGTCTTGATGAGACCTAGAGCTGCAATGGAAGCAAAGAAACAGGAAAATACCAACCCAACCCCAGCACCTCCCCAAACCATGACCCAAAGTTTAGTTCTAAAAATCCAGGCTCTCACCCCATATCTAAACCACAGGTGCGCTTCCCACTGGTTCCACCCTCTCACCCTGGGCATGGCTGTTGTTCCATAATACCCAGCTGACAGAGAAATCATCTTTCCAAGCAGAGACAGATGCCAGCTGGCGGTCTCTGACATGCAGGACCCCCACAGTTTCAGCCCCTTTGCTCTTGGCTGTCACAAATGGGCTGTGGATGAGAGGAAGGCTGTGCTTCCTGTGGAAAACTGGCAAAGCTCATGGGGAAAAACAGGCAACAAAAACGGTGGTGGATCCTGTGGGGAAGAGTAGGGACAAGTCCCTGTGCTGGGAGTGCTTGGCCCTTTCCATGGAAAAGGAGAGCGTGTCCAGCCCCACGGCTGTGCTGAGCGAGGGCAAGCCCTGCCCTCCCCACCAGTGATGGAGAGATGGCCGTGCCACCACCAAAGTTGGCCTCCAAACCAACAGCAACACTCTGCTCACACAGCACAGACCCACAGCAAAGGCATCCCTACCCAGCTGGGCAGAACTGTGCTTATTTACACCTCCTCCAAGTGCTGACAGAGCATTGGAGTAGCTTGGTGAGCTGGGTGAATGAACAACAAACAACCCCCCCAAAACAAAACACAGGCACAAACACTGATAAAATCAAATTTTCAGAGGTCACATTGAGACTTTCTCCTTCGTACAGTGCTGTTCCTCCCAAAATAGGGAGCTGAAATGGCTCTGGAGGATCACAGATGGGCAAAAAGATGAAAGGAGGAGGATGGATGAGACAATGCACAGATCCTGCAGGTATTGAGCGAGGTGTGTCGGGCTGGCTTGGATGAATGTGGATTTGCCAAGACTTGTTCAGTGATTGACCAACCTGCAAGTGCCGAGGTGCAGCTGACCGTGACCTGACAACAAGGCCAGATGGAAAGTCACTCCGAGACCTGCAGTTACTGGCTCAGAATTAGGGAAATAAAATCAAACAGACTTTGCTGCTGCTGGAGAGCACAGTTCATGGGATAAAAACACTTCCCCATGAGCATAAGTGAAATATCATTGGGGTTGGAGCAACCTGATCTAGTAGAAGGTGTCCCTGCCCATGGCAGGGGTTTGGAATGAGATGATCCTTAATGTCCCTTCCAACCCAAACAATGCTATGATTCCATGAAAACATGAAATGTTGGTCACAGGCTTCTTGCCACAGGCACTTGCTGCTAATTTAAGTCTACCTCAAGATTCTGTGCTCCATCTACAGTGACCCTTGCCCATGGGAACGCAGGTAGCAAAACACCAGGGACCTGTCATGAAAGCCAACAGCTCTGGCAGCCCCCCCAGAGCCTGGTGAAGAGCTGCTGCCTTGTCCCACCACGCTGACCACCCAGCGCCAGCTCCGGACACCACGGACACTTTCCCTGCCTGCGCCCCAGCGGTGCAAGAGCTGTGGCTCATTGCATCATCCTCACTCCACCTCCCTGGGGCAGGTCTCCATCAGCCCCAAACCTGCCAGCTCTCCCAGGGAATCTTCACCAGCTGGCCCCAGCCCTGTGTTTTGCCCCCAATGCTTGCCTTGTGTCCCAGAAAATACCCAATATTTCAAATCATTTCCTGGTACCAGGGCATGCCAAAATGACAACCTCTTCCAGTACCTGGTGAGCAGCACCAGTTCCCGGTATTCTCCTGAGACAGAATCCCTGCTCCAAGCCCTCCATGCCAGCTCCTGCCAGCATGCAAAGACTTGCCCCAGAGGGACGGGGTTGATGGGTTTGGAAGTGCCTGGAAAGGGCTGTCATGGGCATGTATTCAGCTTTACACATCAGAAGCAAGACAGTTTTACTCAGACTCCTGGGAGACCAGAAATGAAAGCAGAAATGGAAATGTCTGAGGAAAGGATGGAGAAGGGAAGGTTTAAGGGCAGGGTGGTTTGAGCCTCAAGCCTGCCAGAGCTCAAGAAGTGTTTGGACAAGGTTTTCAGGCACATGGTGAGATTCTTGGGGTTGTCCTGTGCAGGGCCAGGAGCAGGACTTGGATGATCCTTGTGGGCCCCTCCCAATTCAGAATATTCTATGATTCCATGAAAATGGAGCCTGAGTGCTCCCAGGAAAGCCTCAGTAACACTGTCAGAGAAAAGCTGCTTCATAAAACTTGCTCCCTTTGGGCTGGAGAGCAACCACAGCCATCGCACCCCCGCTTCCATGGCCAGCCCTGCCTTTCTCCCAGGCTTGGAGGCACATGGAAGCTCCCTGTTCTCCTGCCCCCTGCAGCAGATGCAACTGCATATTAACATAAAGTCATCAAGAGCTTTTGGCCTGAGGGATCCATGAAATCTGTAGAGAAGGGGCCAGTGCCAGAAGGAGCTGAGGACCTTGGATACCCACCCGTGTCTCAGGGAGTGAAGCCATCTCTGGGTATCACACCCACAATTTTCCAGGCCTTCCTTTGTGGGCTTTTCTATTTTTGACCTTCTGCCTAATCGCATAAGCTGCTTTCCAGAGCAACTACAGCATTTGCAGCTTTTATTGACTTCCTGTGAAAGCACAACTGAGGGCTGCCAGGAGGGAGATGCCAGAGCCACACTCACTTTGACGTGGTTTGTTCACCTGGATTGTCCGTGGGCTTCAAACAATGCCAGGCAGGCAGCTGGGCAAGTGAAGGGCTGGCAGTGCCCAGCTTGAGACTCAGAAGCAAAATACGTGACGAAAGGCAGAGCTGTTTGCTTACAGCTCTCTCCACACAGCAGAGACTGAACCAGAAAGCCAAATCACCCTCCACTCCACAATAAACAGTGGGTGTTGGGTTTCAAGGAGCATCTCCCTGTGACCTCAATGGCCCATTTCATGCGTGGTGGCATGGAAGGGAGCCCAAAGGTGAAAAGGCTTAATTAGTAATACTTGAAGCTGATTACCATGGCCCATATATAGGGTGACCTGCATCTACTGTCACTTAGCATGGTAATGGCTAAGTACAGTATGTGGTTTAAATATCTCCCTAACGCTAAAGCTAAATGCATCGACAGCCCTAACCCTCTAATTGACTGATTCTAAATATGACAGATTAGCTTCCCATCTCATTATATGTATCTAATCAGGGGATGAGGGCTCCTATACCCTTGGACACTTGGTTTTTCATCTCTACTGTCCTACAACAGCAATTCAAAAGAAAATTACTTCTCTAGTCGGGTTTGTTGCAGGCTTATCTCTTACCCTATCTCAGGAAGATGCTGGATTTAGTTTACGATGATCAAAAAAACAAGCTGCAGAACCCTGCCTTCTATGTTGGTGAACACCAAGATTTAGAAGCTTAGATGTTGTCTGTGTGACCTTTTCCTGATGACTCTAAATCAGCAGGGGGCTCCTGCTGCCTGTGGTCACCACTCCATAAACAACTGGCCCTGGGGCAGCAGTGCCTGGGGAAAGGCTGGGAGCCAGGAGCAGGGCAGGCACCACCAACAGCTTAGGCTTCAACCACCCTTTCTCACCTGCAATGTTCATTATTGTCTGAATGAGGGTGGTCCTGTTCAGGGCCAGGAGTTGGACTCGATGATCCTCGTGGGTCCCTCCAATTCAGGATATTCAGTGATTCTATGCTTATAAGAAGTTTCCTGATTCCAGTCCCAGGTGCCTTTTCCTGCACTGCTCAAGGCCAAGGTCCTGCACACCAGGCAGGCTCCACTCCCCCAGGAGTGCTCACCACGGCCCCAGCCTGAGTGCACGGGTGGGTGGAGGACTAAGGCAAAGTCCCTGAGTGACCTCAAGTGCCTCTTTCCAGCCCAGCTGAGCACTAATAAGCTTCCTGCATTAAGGCTTTCACTCCAGGCCTGGGTAGCTCCAGGCAACTCCTTGCTCATGCCTTGTCTCTGCCTAGGAACCAGCATCCAAGGCAGGATACTGTGGGCCTGGTGCTGAACTCCAGGTGCTCCAGGCACATTTGTTGGGGCTCAGGAGTCCTCAGGATAAACTCACACTCCACCAAAACTGTGAGACACCTACATCAGGTCACCCTGCAAATTTGGCCACCACCACCACCAGGCTCCCTGGAAGCTCCCTCTGACCCAGGAGACACATCCCCTCTTGCTGAGAGGAGAGAGTGTCCATCCATCATTCCATCCATCCATCCATCCATCCATCCATCCATCCATCCATCCATCCATCCATCCTCCGTCCGTCCGTCCGTCCGTCCATCCATCCGTCCGTCCGTCCGTCCATCCATCCATCCATCCGTCCATCCGTCCATCCATCCATCCATCCATCCATCCATCCATCCATCCATCCATCCATCCATCCATCCCTCCATCCCTCCACCCCCTCTGCCCAGGCCTGGCTAAATGGGAGAGAAGAGGAGGTCAATGGCTCTTTGCCCAAGATGCTTTCAGAGGAACTTAGGACCACCCACATCTAACAATTGTTAGGCCATGGGTGCTTTGTTTCCCCTACATTTAACCCAATACAGAGGCCACAGAGCCAAAACAAAGGCTGGACACCTTTAGAGTCACTCTGGCTGCTCCAGACTCTGTGTAGGCATGGAGTAATTTACCATGGGAAGATGAACCATGTTATAATTTTGTCATTTTCCACTCAAGCATCCTGGGCACTGATTGCAGCCTGGGGATTTTCCATGTCAGACAAATTACCAGACTCCACCAAAATAGCTGAGAGACAGCCCCATTTTGGCTTACAACATCTTCACCAGATGGGCACCAGCAGAACTCCCCTCTGTGTGTGCAGGAGACTTGGGGCCATGGTAAATTGGTGCAGTGGAAGGAAAATTAAAGGAGTCAGGGTAACAGATGAGAGAAGACATCCCAAGCTGGCAGAGGAAAGTCTTGCTCATTGTAAGCAGAAACAAAAGAGCCTTTGGTTGCCAGGGTGTAATTTAGACACAGGCTCTGTGTGGCAATTTCCATGAGTCTGCAGGGAGCCCTGCTGAAACTTGGGGATGAAGGTTCCCACAAGTGCAGCAATTTTGTTGAAGTCCAGGCCTAGCCAAGCATGTAAAGGTCATACTTGCCCTTTTTTTCTCCAGTTAAAATTGGGTTTTAAGCTCCTGAGATGAGCATTTGAAAGGGAACATTGTCCTGTGACACAGGGCTGCCTTGACCTGTTTCCTCAGGCAGCTGGAGGCAGGTTTTCCCCACTGCCCAGGGAACAGGCAGAAGCACCAAGCAGAACAAAAGCTCCACCCAGCCTTCCCCTTGGAGAAAGGGTTGGCAGTGAGCGAGAACAAAGGGCCCGAGAAGAGGCAAGCAAAAAGGCTGCCCCAAGGAGAGCAACGTGTCCAGATATGTCTGCCAGATAACAATACTGGAGCTCAAGCCCTTCACAGAGCTTAAAAATAATGGTGATTCAGTTCCAGGTGAAATACTCACCTGTGATGCTGCCCTCCTGCCTCAGCCAGGTTTGAGCTACTGAACCTTTGCTCCAAATTTGGGAGACACCGACATCCCAGAAGCTGGAGGAGACACTGGGCAGAGCCATTTGCAAACCCAAGAACCCCATCTTTGGCGTAAATGTGACACTTTCAGTTCAGACGAAAACTGTGGTTAGCGCTGATCTCTAACAAAGATCTTGACATCCTGCTTCTTCCAGACAGCATTTGGGAAAAAAAAGCCAGACTTTGGTGCAGGAGGCATCTCTGGGCAGCAGACAGGCCTGGAATGACTGGGAGGTCTGGAACTGCTTCCCGTCTGGGTCTAGAAGCAGATAAAATGGAGATACATGAAATTGCCTCTCGCTTCCAGCTGAACTACAGCACACCTTGGCCAGTTTCCAAAAAGGGCTCATTAACAACCCCTGCAAGATTCTTCTACTGGCAGATGTGGAGCTTATAGTGGTGGTGTTGAAGCTGTTGCAAGGGTTTGAAGATCTGGAGGTCTTGTTCCTGGAATCAAGTGAGGTTCCATTTAAGAAGAAACACAGTTTTACTTGTCACTGTTGTAGAAAAACTGAGGCCCTGACCCCAGTCCCCATTAAATGGTTGGAAATGAGAAACCAGGTGATGAATAAACCCCTCATTTGAAGGAGGGGGAAGGAGGTACCGGAGGAACTGAGTCACCAGTTTTGAGCAATCCTAAACTCACTACTAAAATCTCTCAACTCCACTTTCATAAGACCTGCTGCCAACAACTGCTGTGGGAGCTCAGAGCTGGAGCAGAACTGACACCACAGGCAAGTTAAAACTGTTTCAGGGCTAAAACCTTCACACTGACACGTTACCTGGGGAGCCCACACAGGGAAGGCTTTGTCCTTGTCTGACCCAAGCTCATTTCAAGCTTCCTTCTTGCGATGAAAGGGTTTGGGGATGGTCCTTGGCAATTCCGCCCGGCAGGCTTTGGCCACAATGCCTTCTAATCCTACATCCCTGAGACCTGTGGTCCCCAAGTCTCCTTGATCCAACTGCCCTCATGGAGGGTCTTCCCCAGTGTGGATGGGACAGAGATGATGATGATGATGATGATGATGATGATGATGATGATGATTGATGATGATGATGATGATGACGACTCTCGTGTGCCTTCTGCCTGCAAGTGGCCTGAGGCACTTCCAAAATCCAGTGCATCCTCTCAGTCACAACTGAGCTGTGACCCATTTCTTGAGGACACTGCCCTGTCTCCTCTCTATTTCAGCTTCTATTAAAGGCATGAGAGGGGATACAGCCTGACCTCCCTCAGCTTCCAGCCGTGTACAGGGACGTCTCTGGGACACTGGTTGGACCAAAGTCCCAACAAGAAGATGCCAAGGTTGCCAAATGCCAACGCCACTCCCTTTCCTCCATGATTTTTGACCTCCTGCTCTTCCTTCAGGCCTGGCTCCATCAGCAGGACACCTCCAGCCCACGGCAGCCTGAGGGATGATGCCAAGGGCTGTGCCCAGGGGAAGGCAGGTCGGGCAGTGTGGGATGCAGAGGTGACAGGCTTGGGCAAGGGCTGATGCACGAGTTCAGAAATGCTGCTGGACAAGCCCTACAGTGACTACACAGCACAGAAATGCCTTCCCCAGCCTTCCTCTCCTCTTCTTCACTCCCCTGCCTCCTGGGTGCTCTGCTCGGTGGGTTTGGAGGCAAGGGACCACACTGTGGTGACTGTACATGAACAATAGGAAGAGATGGAAAAATACATAAACCCCATGCCTGCTCACAGTTTTATGACCCACCTCTTGGTGTTCAGCATTTTTCTCCATGCTCCAATGCCTGGATTCACATCAATTCACAGACCCCAGCTTTCATCTAAAAAAAATTATAATTACATGACATTCCAGCTCCTATTGATGTGAAGAAGTGCAAGTCAGGATCCAAAATACTCAAAATACAGATGTTAAAAAAAAAGAAAAAAGGAAAGAAAGAAAAAAAAGGAAGAAAGAAGATAGAAAAGGACCTTGACATTTATTATTTTGGAAAGCTTTTGATTCCTGAGTGAGCTGTGATTTTCAGACAACCTGACTCATCATTTCTGAATGCTTTGGTTTGGCAGCCGTGTATATATTTAGTAATACAAACCCTGACTTGCAGCTTCCAATGAGAATCCTAATGGCATGATAAGACAGATTTTCATCTCATTCATGTCATTTCCAAATATCAGGACATTTACTTAGCGGGAAGAGTTGTAAAAGCTGTGAAATGGTCTCCCTGGGGAGGAGCAGAAACCTTCTGGCTACACGCTTGAGCAGCTGAGCAAACCAAGGGAGAGCAGGCAGCAGTGAACAGCTCTTTCTTTTCTGGCCAAGGGACAGAGCAGATGATCCCAGACATGTTTTCCTCTTCACTGCTCCTGGCTCTGGGCACTGCTAATCAAGTCCATTGCCATACCACAGCCACTGGAACCTCTCTCCAATCCAACTGGAGAAAGAGCAGCTTCTGTGGGAGGAGGAGCACGCAGCTCCAAGGGAAGAACTACTGCTGCAAACCATTCAGGACTTCACAAGGAGAGAAGGAACCTGCGCCAGTCCTTGAGAACGCATTCAAAGCATCCTCAGCCAGCAGTCAGAATTGAATTTTTTACTTTAAAATCCTTTGGGCACTGGAAGTCTATGAGATTTTTTCCGTTGCCTATCAAGCAGCGGTATTAAAAATTATGTCTTTGGCAACACAGCCAGCATGAGTAGATGTGAGATGATTTTCATCTCTTCATTCCACACCATCTGCTTCTTAGCCTCAACTTTCAAAGGCCTTGAAGGAGACGTAGGCCACTGGATTTTATAGCTAGATTTCATGAACCTCTTTGAAAATGAAAGGATTGCACCGAACACAAATTTACAGACATCAAAGGGATTTGTCTTTTCATGCAAGCACTAAAAGCAGTGCAAAGGGAACTAATTACAATTTGCTCAATTGCCAGTTTTCACACTGCAGCGAATACAAGCATTTTATGCTTTAAACCTCACAAACTTGTGGCTGCCAGCTTAATATGCTTCTAAAGCCAGATCCAAATTAATAGACTAAAACCATCTTGCACCCACTGAGGCAAGCAACGAAGCCAAAAGACCTTGCAGGGTAGCTCCTGGAAAATTTCTTTTTTTTTTGTACCCCTGCCTTTTTTCTATTTTTTTAAAAATATATCAGTATATCTTTAAATATTTGATGGCAGTACAAACCCTAATCCGGCGTTTTCAAAAGCAAAGCTATTGCATAGATACTTTTTATTGAGCTGATCTTCATCCATCCTGCTGACAGAGTCTCAGGGAACGCAACTGAAATGGCAGCTCCTCATAAAAAGTATGGGAGAGTTCAGGGATCTTGGCCAAATGTGGCTGACTCAGAATCTGCTGACTCGGGTGGCTGAAATCATTACAGACACATGAGTTCTAGACAGGCAGTGGAGGGGAAGAGCTGCCCTAAATTATAAAGCAGGGTCCAGGTGAAAACTCTGAAAATCAAGAAAATTCCTGCATAGCAAAACCTTAGGCTTCCCAGTCCAGTCTCAGATCCTTCCATGAGTTTGCACCGAGGGTGATGGAAGGGTGGAGTGACCCTGATGCCAATTAAAATCAATGAGAAGTGAAGCTGGGGAAGAAACTCCTTTTGTCATTTGGGCCCTGCCCCATAAGGCAACAAGCCCTGGGCCATAGCAGGTACTGGCTGGCCACAGTGGGAGCTTTCCTGCTCCCCAAAATACCATCTTGCATCCTCCAGAGATCTACAAGCTTTCTGGTTTGCAGTTCTCAACAATCCTAATGGAACACCTCCAGAGGTGACATAGTTGCCACTCCCCAGGATTTGAGGACACAGATTGGTGGGCATTGACATGAAATGTGAAATATTGTCACACCTATAAAGGTCTCCAGAGGTGACTACTGCACATTCTTCATGCTGTCAGTGGTGTAACACTCAGATCCTGGGGCCATGGAGATGGGATCACATTTTGAGGCTGAAGGCAACACTGGTAGTAGTTTCTCCAGAAGGAATGATTCCATAAGTTCTCCAGAGCCCCAAAGAATAACAGAACTAATGAAACCCTGGATCATACCACTGTGCTGGTAAAAAAAAGGTGTATCACTTACTGCTCTCCAGCACCAACCTCCAGGGAAGGAAGGAGAGGTTGCTCACAATCCTTGAAACTGGGAGAGTCAAAAAGCCGCCAAAACAAAATTCACAGTTTTGGGGTTCCCACTCTTGGTGGCCAACTTAGCTGCACTTAGCCCTTGCCAAGAGACCACTGCTGCAGTTGTAATGCCAGGAAACCGAGTGGGAATTGGAGTGAGGAATTGCCTTGGCCCATGTCTGCCCCAGACAGGTGAACACCACACCTCATTCACATGTAAACAAGATGCCACACTGGCCCCCTCATGCAAATGCATTTATCCCTGTACTGTTTCTTCCTGTGTGGGAAAGCAACTCAAGCTAGCCTGTACAACTGATTCTTGGATCATTTTTCTGGAAATCTGCTCTTTTCCTCCCTCTTATACAACACAAGCTGTCTTTCTTCCTCTCTTGCCCCACTTTGGAGGAGCTGGGTATCTACAGACAGGCAAAGGGAAGGGCTGCAGCGTGGCCAGAAGGTGCCCGTGGAAGGGAAGGGAGGGGAGAGGATTTAGCTGTGCTTATGTGGAAGAGGAGACACAGGAAAGGAAGACAGAGGACTGCTGGAAGGCACAAAGACAAGAGGGGTCCAGGGGTAACTGAGTCGCTGCCCCACCTGTCAGAGAGTTCAGCGATGCTTTGGGGGTGGAAGTGCTCAGTGAAGTCGAGAGGACTGCTGTGGGAAGGAGTAATTCCTGCATGTAGATCTCAGCTTTGATTCCGTGTCTCTAACTGGGTCCCAGAGCAGGTGAGCACGGACAGAGCAGGGGGTCTGTGCTGTGATGGGGCTGTGCCTGAGCAATTCCCGTGCCAAAGGCTCCTGCTCCCCTACACCTCCTCCAGAGCTGCGGTGGGGCAAGGGCTGTGCACAGCTGCCCCTCTCTGCTGCACCTCACCCTTCTCTCAAGCTAAAACATGTGAGGAGTCCTACATAAACATCATCAGTTTTGCAAGAGGGTAGAAATCCTTTTCCATCTCCAGCAATTCATATCTGCCCAATAAAGAGGTTATAAACCCGTCATACAGCTTCAATCCCGGCAAGGAGACCAAAGGTGAGCCAAGGAGCTACAGAAAAATCATCCAACTTCCAGGAGAGCAGGGAAGGCACAGAACAGTCTCCCAGGGTATCTGGTTACTAAAATCTGCACTAAAAATTCATTTCGGTCTGCCTGCAGCGGAGGCTTGAGGATGCAACCGATAAGAAGTGCCCTGTGAGTAATGAGCCCTTAAATCCAAACCAAGTCACTCTGTATCTTAGATAAGGTTTATCACTCATGGGAGAAAAGTTGTCCTTTTTTGTTACCTGTTCGTTGACAACTCTGCTTTCAAGCAGCTTGCCAGCTCTGTGGCTCCCATTGCAATAATGCTACAAATAATTTAAGTGCTACCACTTTGGATCAAAATTTTAATGAGGCACTAAACCCACAAAAGGGGCTCTGTATAACATAATTAAATAGAATGGGCCTAAATAAACAGTACAACAAGTTACATTATAGTTGAAAACAGCTGGGAGGCAAAGAAAGGAGCATTGAAGATGCGTGATGTAAAAAGGCATTTCACAGAATGCAAACACTAAAACTTTTCAACACACACAAACAGTAAAACACTATGAGCACATGACTTCCCTTTGAGTTGGAAGAATCTGTGTGGGGCACAGGGCATTTGCTTTTTTTTCCTTCTGCTAGTCAGCACAATGAAATATTTCACATGGGAACTCAAACAGTGTCAAAGAGAGCCATTTGTGCTTCGGAAAGAAATAAATACTGCAGGAAACAGGTAAAGTCAGTAGGAACATCTGGTTCAGTCAGGTCACGGGATGTTGGATCACGTCTCCAAAATGCTGGACAGTGCTGGGACTCCTCAGAAGAGTCTTGCAAACAATCAGCATTGTAACAAGTCTGTTTGGCTCAGGGCTGCAAGACACTTGTTTCATGCTCATGCCGACTCCTCGAATCCACTGCAAGTGGTGACACTCAGGCTGAGCCAACCAGCTCAGCATTCAATGCTCTGTCTGCATCAGCTATTTACAATATCATGTTTGTTCCAGCCCTGTCAATATTTGATCCAAGAGCTGCTCAAGTCCTACAAACACAGGAAGGTTTCAATTTCACATTAAGGTAACATTGACAGTGGTGCTGCTGTATCGTGCAAGTCAGTGCACTGTTACTCCTTGAGAATGAAATTACTGGTAAACTTGATTTTCATTTCATTTGTTCCCAGTCCTCTCAGCAACCTTTCTCCAGAGCCATAGCTATTGCTGCAGTTCTGGGCTGGTGAATGAAAAGTTTCTAAATTCATCTTGGTTTATCATTGGAAGGATCCCTTCTTCAATGGGGGTCAGGATGGGCTCCTCTTTTATAAAATCTGGATCAAAGTTGCTCACGTCATCTTTGGATTTCTGTCAAATGGAAAAGACAAAGGAAAGACACGTCAAAAGTATGTATCATCTGCTTGATCCCTGCTCTGCATCTGAGTGCACTGAACCATCACTTCCATAGCCCAGGCTGAGCTGGCTGAGAGCTTTTTCTGGGGTTGGACTGGAAGCAGCTGCCCCCACAGAGCCTCTTACAGAGCAAAGTCTTTTCCATCCCCCGCAGGGAACCCCCTCTCAGATTTAACTGACAGCACCTCTGGGGGCTTCCCAGGCCAGGGAAGGGCACATAAATCAGTCCCTTCCCTCAAGTGGCAGCACAGACCCCATGCAGTTATCAGCTGTGTTCCCAACAGGCTGACTCCACACAGTCCCTCCTTATCTGCAGAGGGTTTTGGGGAGGGGGTGGAGGGCACTCCTCTTAGTGCCAGCCATTAAATTTGCACAATGATGAATTACTGGGCCGTGGGAAGACAAATGGCTGGCCTCCAGGTGCTGGATTCCTTGCTGTGTGCCACAGAGTGGGGCTGCTCAGAATGCACACACACAAACTGGATTTGTTGCACATTTTCATGAGGCGCGTGTTTTTCCCGCACCCAGGGCAAGATGTTTTATTGACACTGAAGTCAATAAAATTTATTGACATTGAAGTCTAACATTCCCAGAGCCTGCCCAGCTCATGGCAGACTGAGCAGGCTTCCTTAGCCTTTGACTCAGGTTAAGGGACAACTCAGGATTCTGCTTTTGAGCTGTCACACCTCCCCCAAGCACCTGGTCCTGCACGCAGTGTTCAGGGAGCAGGGTTGGGTGAACCATTGTCCTGAGAGTTCGCAGAGTGACCACAGCATGAAACAAGCCACTCCAGGCAATAATTTCAAAGACAAGGAAGCCACAGAGACAACCTTGGAAAGGCTGTCCATGGAGAGCCTTTTCTCACAGAGCATCCTCAGGGCTGAGGCACCACTGGGGACAGGGACAGCAGGACATTCTCTGCAGCCTCTCTGCCACTGAAAGCGCACACTGGCAGTGGCCTGAGCAGGGAGCACTGTGCTGGGTGCTGAACAGACACAGAGAGGCAAGGGAGACACAGCCCTGCTGTGAAGGGGCAGGCGGAGTGAGCATGATGGGGATTACTTACCCTGTTTTATCTTTGGGGCAGGGCAAAGGGTACTCGGGTTCTTTAACCTGCTGTTTGCTTTTACAAATCTGCCTTCGAAAACCCAGCATGGAGGGGAAAAGAGGTGGCTAACCAAGTGGCCAACCAGCAGCCAAACCAGGGCCAGAGCCTCACTCCCCTTCCTTCACCTCTTTCCTGTCTCACGGGAATAAATCCGCTTATAGAGCCAAAAAGAGGAAAAGACCCCCCAGGGATCCTCTTCCCCCTTCCCTCCTCCCCACATACAATCCGGGGCCGGAAGGGGGGCTCCATCTGCCGCTGGTTCAGCAGGTCCCAGTCCAGCTCTTTGAAGTAGGGGTGCCGCAGGATCGCGCTCTCGCCGCCCAGCCCGGGGCTGCCCAGCCGCATCGTGGGGTTCTTTGTCATGAACTGCAAAACAGAAAGGGCTGTTTGTTCCCTCCCATCCGGCACGGCCACGGGAGAGGGACCCATTAGGAGGCACACAAAAGCTTGTCCTCAGCTTTCCTGTTGAACCCAGTTGCTGGCCAGACTTCTTGAGTTCCTTGTAATGGAACCGCGTGCAAGGAACTTGACTCACTCCCCAGAGGAAGAAGTCGGGGTGTATTTCTGCTTGGTCCCTTTGCTTTTGGTGAAATCCTTGATTACCGCAATGAGAAAAGAAAGTTGAATTGCATCATTTGCAACGTTACAAACGCTGCGCAGTGAGTTTGGTCGTTATTTGTTTCTGTATTTATTTCTCAGGAGTATGAGCCTGCTCTCAAATGCCACTCAGCAGCCAGCCAGGCTTTGGCCTGGAATCAGTCCTGAGCTGTGCCTTTTTCCTAAACCTCGCCCTGCTGAAGCCCTGCCAGATGCCTACGCTTTCCTTCCTGTCATCTCAGGAAACAGAGGAAAATGGGCAAGGTGTTGGCTTTTGGAGCACCCCAACCCCGAGCTGATGAGAGCAGACAGGTGACCGTCTCCTCCCTCGCTGCAGAAATGCCAATAAAGGATTTCATTCTGTAACATTTTTATTCTGCTGCCAGCGAAAAGAAATCTCAGACCTCAGCCAAAGTGGCCTGACTTGCCAGGGAGCAATGAGGAAAGCCATACATCACACAGATGGTGTGAGTGGGCCCTGATGGGTGCCCTTTCGGCCCTGATGAAAATGATGATGTGTGAGTGCTGTGGATATTCTTACAGGGGAGGAGGAGAATCCTTTCCCCAGGAAGGAAAAGAGCTGCTTGCCTTGTTAATTTAGGATTACAGTTCTTGAAAATTCAGTAATAAACAATCTTTCCCCTTCCCTCAAGAATTTCCAATTCACTGGAGAAATCAGGTTATGTTTAAGCTGGGAAAATAGTTGCTTTTATTTGCCCATTGAAACAGCAGCATAAAGCAAGCTGCACTCCGGTGGAGGTGTCCAGACGATTTCCTGGAAGATGAAAGAGCATTATGTTTAGCAAACAGCTGAACCAGCCAAACCAGACAATCGGTCACTGTTTCGGGAATGGCCAAGTCTGCTGCATCTCAGCAATGGGGAAATGAAAAGAAGGGGAGGTGCAGCAAGAGAACAACTTCATTCCGACTGCAGGAGCCTTTCACAAGGTACAAATTCTCCTAGGACGGGCGGATAAAGGGTCTAGTCATTCCCCACCTAGAGAGAAGGTGGGGAGGAGAAAGATAACTGCCTGGTTTACAGAATTCTCCCCAACACCTCATTCTGAGGGGGCTCCAGGGCCAAAGCAAATGAGACATCTGCAGCTGAGACCTTGCAGGACCCCAGACTCTGCTGGCATCAGCACAAACCCCCCAGCTCCAGCCTGACCTCCTGAGCCCTTTGAGGACGTGTGCTGCCACAGGATTCCCGACAGCAGAGCCATTTTCCAGCACTCCACCCCAACCATCAGTAGAAAGAGCCACAGAGTGCACCCAGATTTGTAAGAGCAGTCACCAGGCCAGGAGCAAAGCCAGCGTGGCTGTCTCAGCAGGGCTCTCCCGTGCTCCTCTGGCTCAGCCCCTGGTGACGCAGCATTTCCAGGGTCAGGACCAAGGACAAGCAGAACTTCTGTGTCTCCCCAACCTCCCCAGCCTGCTCTTCTCCCTTCCTACCAGCAGAACTTCAACACAATTTGTTTCCCAAGAGACAGCCCCAACATTTCTGTGGGATACTGATCCCGAGACACAGCTTTGTTTCCAAACAAGAAATGGGTCAAGCTAAAATCTCTGAGAGACCTGGTTCAGACAAGCCTTTGCAAGTCTTGAACTAGGCTCCTTTGTTTTGCAAAACAGGCCAGAAACCTCCTGGCAGCCCTTTCTCTCTCTAGAAATTCATTCTTTGTCCCCACAGATAGATATCTGCACCTCACTAGCTCTTATTTGCATCGCTGGAACACCTAGAAAGCTCAAACAAGACCAGAGCTCACTGGTGCTGGGAGTGGTAGAGACCAAAACAGTCCAAAAAGACAAGAAAGAAATGGAGAAAATATCTGGGAATACATCACATGTCCCCTGGCTCCTGCCCTAGGAACCTTCATTACACCAGGAACCTTCTGTTAAATGTGGAAAGGGAAAAAATAACCATGAAAGTAAATAAACTCTGAAAAGGACTGGCAACACACTTTGCTTGGGTTCCCATTCATGCCCAACCATATAAGACCAAAACCTGAACCCAATTGCCCATTTCCAGACCCATTCAGAGCCCTGGGATATAAAAGTGTGTTTACATTCCCATTTGCTTGATTTGTTCCATGTGATGCCAAAACTCCACCAAGCAAATGCATCCAATGCAACAAGTCAAGAGCCAACACAAATTCATTCCTGGCTGCTTAGAACACCCTTTTTGTTGGGACAATGAGGATTAGGCAAAGGCCATCCCTTAAACTGGGCTGCTCTGAGGTCTAAGAAAGTAAAGCAACATTCAAAACAAAACTGTTCAGATTTGAGTGGCCAGCTCCAGTTTGTCCATTGGACCCAGAGACTGGGAAACCTCAGCTGGGTCACTCTAGGCACCATCCACCCCACAATGGGTGCCCACAGGAGGCAGGAGGAGAGTGAAGGATTCAAATTCATCCACTTACAGAGCATATTACCCTAGCTGACTACTGAAATTTATGCCAGGCTCCCACAAAACCTCTGAATTATTCTTTGCCTCCAATGATCTGACCTGTGCTCAGTGCTGCTGCCTCTCTGGCACTGTAAAAACAGGGCTGTGGAGCACAAAGGGCTGCAGTGACCCCACAGCATCATAAACCACTCTGAAGAGGACTCTCTAAGCCTGTTTCCCACCTACTGGAAGCACCTAATGCAGGCTGGCAGGACCTTGGAAATGAATTATAGACCATGCACTCTACCAAGGGTATCAACACAACATGAAGAGGTTCCCCTTTCATGGCAGTCAGACTCACACTGGTCTGCCTCAGCAAAAATGCAGAACAGGCTGGTGAGAGGAGCTGTGGATGCTTCATCCCTGGAAGGGCTCAGGGTCAGGTTGGATTGGGCTCTGAGCCACCTGGTCTAGCGGAAGTTGTCCCTGCCCATGGTGGGGGCTTGGAATCAGATGGTTTTTAAGGTGCCTTCCAACCCAAACCATTCTATGATTCCCTGATATCATTTCAAAGCACAGTCAGCCTCTTATCATTAACCTCCAGCCCTGATAAATGCTCTGTACACTGCGCTG
The DNA here is from genome assembly GCA_036785705.1 of Acanthornis magna. Classification (NCBI taxonomy): domain Eukaryota; kingdom Metazoa; phylum Chordata; class Aves; order Passeriformes; family Acanthizidae; genus Acanthornis; species Acanthornis magna. The sequence continues at coordinate 1,666,587 of JAWUZG010000097.1, forward strand.
AGACCTCTCCAAAGCACCAGGAAATGGGAACTGGCAGTGCCACGTCGCCTTTGAACAGCACCATGTGGCACATGAACAGCACGTGAAACACAGCCCTGTGACAGCAGCCTGGCAGGTCACCCTGCCCGTGGCTGAGCACACACCTCTGCACCCCGGGGCTGATGGAAAACCACAGGCTGGCCATAGTTTCCTCCTCCCTTGCACAAAATCTCCTGGTGAATTTTGGAGGCGGAAGGCCCGTCACAGCCGCCTCCAAAATTCACCAGAAGGGAGTGTGTTTCTCTGGGAAGAGGCTCCAGCCTTTATTTGGGCTGAAAAGGACTGCAAATGATGACTGCAACAGAGACAGCACTGACGCTCTGCACTGGAACAGCTTCCTGCTTTGTGGTAAGAGGTATATAAAATGACAGAATGAAATTTTTGAAGCCTGTTTCCACTAAAATGAATAGCAAAACCTCTCAAACACTATTTGAATTCACCAGAAATTATTGCACTGACACAGAAATGGATGAATTTTCAGTTTGCGTTGCCCAGTAGTCAGGAAAACCCAAAAGACTCTAATGACCTCCCAAAGGCCCCAAACCCCATGAATTCTGCTCCCTCCCTGCCTTAGGCAGTACTGACATTTCTCTGCTGCAGCAGGGCAGCATCTGGCAGCATCTGGCAGCCCATCTCATGCTGCCTCTGCTGCCTGATGGCACTTCTAGCAAAGCAAAGAGCTCAGGATTTCCAAAGAACTTAATTACAAGCTCAGCCTCCATCTCTGAAATGAGCATCTGGAGCCCAAACCCCTGTCCTGACCATGGAAGAGCTCTTGTGCAGCAGGAGGGGTAAAGCTGAGTGCCCAGACTGACACACACTGCCCTCTGCACACACAGGCAAAAGGTCTTCAGAAGCATAGCTCCTCTTCCCCATGATCCCTTTGGCTGCACTCAGAAACAGCTGGAAAATGTCTTACAGAGTGCTGGCTGCTCCTGCATTCCCGGGAAGGCCAGAGCTTGATGTTTCACAGGTTTGATAGCCCTCAGTGTCCTTCCAGGGACAACCCTCCAGTGCAGGTGGTGAGAGATGTTCAGAACAAAGTTTTTCATGGAAAGATGTCACCTCCTAATGTTTAATTATCTCTAATTTTCCAGAAGAGCCACAAATCCAGCATAAACCTCAACCTCTGGCACACAGATGAAGAAATGAAAAAACACACAGAAAAAAATTCAGCAGAAACAACAACAAGGCAAACCAGAGATGTTCCTGAGCAAAAAGAAACCCAAATCCAAGATGCCTCCCAGCAAAACCAATAGCAACACTATCAAGCTCAAACCTGAACCAGGCCTTCAAGCCTTTGCTCCGTGACCACATCCAGACATGGGAAATTATCCCATTCCCAGGGTAAGGAGCCCCTTGGGAACATCCTCAGACTGGGATGGGCTACACCAGTTTGCTGAGCAGAAAACTCAAGCAAGGCTCTCTGTTACCTCAGCTAACCCTCCCAGCAGCATCACAGCCAAAACCAGCAGCTGGCATGAGCCAAAACCATGACTTCACGAGATCATTTGAAAACCTTTACTGAGAGAAAATGCAGCAAGCCATGACAAGAAATTAGAAGCTGGGGATTAGTCCACAGAGGGCCTGTGAAGTTGCAAGGAAAAAATGCTGCCATAGCAGTGCCAACCATTGGGGAAAATCAGTGTCAGCCCTGGAAGCTCAGCCTGCAGCAGGTGAGGGGGATCTGTGCCGGTCCTGCCCTTCACCCACAGCCTGGACTGTGCTGGGAAGGGCTGTAGTGGAGTCTTGCAGTGCTCACATGCAGCATTGCAACTTCTGTCTCCAGAGGCTGAGTGTGCAAATCAGTCTAACGGCCCAGGAGTCACTCCAGGGATGTTTGCACTAAGCAGCCATTTCCTTGCATGAATTTCCTTGAATTACAAGTCTCCTTTCTCAATACTGGAATCCCTCATTGGTTTTACGTAATTGCTGTATGTGTTATTTGCATCAGGACAATTAATTTCATGAGTAATATCGCAGATTACGAAAGATTGCATCACGTTCTAGGAAAACATTAACAAGGCTCAGTCCTGCCACAGGAGCGCTGCACTTCAGGAAGAGGAACACAACCTTCTGCTCAGCCAGTCCCTTCACATCACCAGGCATCTGAAAAAGGACAAAATCCTTCTTTCTTGAACTAAAGAACATTTTAGACACCCCAGTTCCCACCAGGACTCTGGAGTATTTACCCTGTAAGGGAAAGCCTGGCCCCAGCAGCTCATCTTTCAGACAAGCACACAGCAGAGATGGAGGATATTCCCAGTCATACAGGCAGGGAACAGAGACCAAGGAAAACTCATCATTCTATTTTGCCAGGAGCCCAAGGGCAGCCTGTCACAGATTGGATGGCAGTGCCACAGCCTCACCTCCCCTGCAGCCCACCACATGCCTCAGAGGGCTCCTCCTCACATTGTGGCAGTGCAACAGTCAAGTCAAACTGCTAAAGAATTGGAAGATTTCCCTGTTCAAGGTTTGAAAATTTGCCTGTTGGTGTTTCTCCCATGTTGCTACCAAAGTAAAGAGCAGCAGCAGCAGCACAGGAGATGAAAGCCCCACAGCCTCCCCTCCAGTAACGAGGGAGAGCAGGAGATCAGGAGATACCCAAGGTGCTTCTCTTCATTAAGATTCATGAGCTAAACTAACAGGGCAGAAATTAACTCGAAAGGAAATAAGATTTCTCAAAGATCCATTTGATCTCAGACAAAAGGGAATAATTATATAAATAGAGCAATTACTCTAATTGAGGCTTCCCTCCATGAATCTCTCGACTGAATGCTGCAGTTGCTGAAAACAGTTTGGCTGCTTATTATGTAAGGCAAACAAACCCATGGTCTGGGGTGTCATTAGCCCTCAAACAAAGGAGAAGAAAGATGGTTCTATGGCTCTGTCTGTTAATGCCTGTATTATTTTTAATGACTGGAAGCCAGGAGTCTTTCTTTTTTTTTTTTTCTTTTCTTTTTTCTTTTTTTTTTTTTTTTTAGATAAAAAGCTGCTCATTTTGAGCCAGAATTGTCTTTTGCTTTCCTGGGCAAAGCTCCCATCAGCCTCCATCCCAGTCCTGCCAGGTGATGCTCACAAATGTGCCTCACTTCCCCAGGCCAGAGCAACCCAGGGCTCGCACACGAGTGCGTTACAGGGGGCGAGGGAGGCAGCACAGCCCAGTTTCACCAAAAAGTGTGGTCAGAGACCTCTCCCATGGAAGTTCTTGCGCTTAGGGTGCCTGGCTGTGGGTGTGAGGCAGGCACTTGGAAGGTGGAATCCTCCTGACCTTGCCTGAGCACTGTGCTGCTGAGAGCAGGACCGGAGCCACCGTGGCTCTCTCGAATGTCACCTCTGTGTCACTCTGGGGATTGGCTCTGACCGCAGCCACCAGAGGCCATGTGCTGGTTCTGCTCCTCTCCTGCACACAGAAGGATCAACTGCTGAAAGCCCTGATTCCTACCAGAGCAATTCAGGAGGTGACCCCACAGGGTGTGGGTGACCCCACGCTGCAGTCCTGGCCACACAGAACTGGGAGCAGGTGAAACCCTTCAGTGCAGAGAAGGTCCAGCAAGCACAGTGACAGGGTTCAGAAGTACAAGACTGCCCTGAAAGCATTTTAAGAAGGGGGGAAGGAGGGGGAGGAAGAGACAGAGTGTGAAATATCTGTTATCTCCTTTACCAGATAAAAAGGGGAAGGGAGGTAAAAATAAGTCTTCAGCCCAGCTCCCTAAAAGCCAGAAGTCTGTAACAATAAGCATGACAGCAGTCACATGTCCAATGTGCCAGCCCCAGGCAAGAAGGACAAAATGTCAGTGCAGTGGGTATTAAGCAGATAAATTTGATCTCGCTTTCCCCTGCTGCAGAAATGGCTGCTCGATGCTGCCCAGCCAGGGCTCGAGGGAACAAGAAGGATTAACTGGATTGCAAACAGTGCTGAGCAAGAGAATAGCAAAATAAATAAACCCAGGTGGATAGAGCAACTCCCACGTGGGACAGACACATCTGGTTCTGGATCTCCCGGTGGTGTAAACTGACGTGACTTTGCTGACTATCATGATGAAATGTCCGAATAGCTACAAAGTTCCCCGATGTGCTAAAATCTTTCTGTTTCCCTGCCTCCCCACTCATCAACAAATAACTCATCAACACTGACGTAGAATAAAAAGGCCCCAAGTACCAAGTACATTGGCCCCTAATGATAGGTAGTGATTTTTGACACTTCTGTTTTTGGTACTTCTGTAATAAGTAATAATAAGCAGAAATTAACTTCAGTCATTAGATATATGGAATATTTGACATAGGTTTTGGTCAAGGTGTGACTCCAGAAAGCTGTGCTTTCAGAACAGAGGAGTCACCCCCAGTTCTCACACGAATCACCAGCTGCAGGGGCTGCTCAGGCAGTATCAAAATCCTGCTGTTGGCTTTCAATTACCACAGCCAGGCTATAGGTACAGCATGGGGATATGCAGGCCCATTACTAAATCAATACATCAATCAGAGTAGCACAAACATGAAGGCAGAATGAGCATCACCATTATTAACAGACCGGGACTATGATTCCACTCTCGTTTTAAGCAGGAGTAAAATCTCCCTTGGGTTGTAGGGGAAAAAAATTAATCCTTTTCTGATAGTCCTGTCAAGAGGAACTGGGAATCTGTCACGCAGCCCTGGGTGGTCTATTTACATAGGGTCAAGTACAAAGGGGACTAAAGTGCTCCAGCCAAACCTGTAAAGGCCAATTAAGAAAAAAAAAAGTACTTCAAAGAAGCTTTTTTTGTAGTCCTGGTTATATTTCAATTCTTTTAATTTTAACATTCCTGAAAAGACACAGCATGTCATAAAGTTCAAAGCCTGAGGGACAAGTAGGACCTAAAGCCCTGAATAGCTCAGTCAGTCAGAGTTTTGTTAGCTCTATCACAGTGTGGAGACCTCCCAGTTAGATGGACTGCCCCCTCTGCCAGGGGCTGCACAGCCAGAACATCATCCAGCAATCATTCCCAAACCCAGCTCGGACCCAGGTTCTCTCTTTGGGCTTTTCCCCAAAACTGGATTTTAGTGGACTTCACCAAACCACTGTCATGGGTCTGTAGCATCAGTTTAGCTGCGGCAGAGCTGAGGAAGGAGCCTGAGCCACAAGTCTTAGGCTCAGACATGGAAATCGCTCCTTCCTGAGCACCAGCAAGTGAGCAGGAAAAAAAGATGGGGAAGACAATGCTGGCACAATGAACACACCTTCATTTTTCCCCATCCCTGCCAGGAAAGAGGAGGGTGAGTCACACTTGACATTACAATAGGCCGGGTTAGGAGGTTTTTTTGAAGTAAATCTGAGCTTGCACAGTTAAATGAGAAGTTAATTTCAGCCTGCTGGAAAGGGAATGGTGAAATACCTAATGACTGTTTCAGGATGATTTTGGCCTTGGCAAGCCCTTTACAGAGGTCTTTAGTTTTCCTTCAGAGTGAATTATTCACAAGCATGGGACTGCTCCTGTGGGGAAGAGGAGCACTTGAGAAAGAGGTGTGATCAATAGACAGAAAAGATTAAAATCACTGGGGAAAGCTGTTTGCTGTTTGAGAATTAGGAGAGAAAGAGTAGGAGACAGCAGGTTACAGATATGGATGTGCAAGCTCAGGCTAAAGAGGTAAGAAGGCAACCTGTGGTGGGGCACAGCCCTGTCACCTCACCACGGTGTGAGTTTATGGCAAAAATGGTCAGAGACCATTGAAAACTGCAGAGTTCCTTCCCAGCTGGGAAACAACAGGCTCCAGAGCACTGCTTTTGCAGCAGTGGCTGTGGAGCCAACCAGGAAATGCAAGATGAAAGCTTTTTTGAAAAACAAAATAAAGGAAAAATGTGCACACGGATCCAGCACAGAGCTTCACAGAGAGATTTAAATATCAGCCTCACGCTGAAAGCCAAAACTTAATCAAATGGTGCAAGAGAATTTATGGAGACTGCCAACTCTGAAGAGATGCCAAGGAGAATAATTTACTGGCATATTTGAAGGCACTTTTAATATCTATCTGCCTGTGTTAGCAGGCTCCTCAGCTCTGAGGATAAAGCAATGAGCTCATCCAGCTCCCTCTTTGATTTCAGTGGGTCCACCACCATGCTCGTCCCTTTTCCTTTTGAACTTTGCCTAAAAAATACATCTGTTTCATTCAGAAACAAGTTCATTCTGGCTGTTCCAGCACTGAATGTGAAACAGATTATCTGCCTTTTTCTGTCTCTTGGAAAGGAAGAACCTGGCCCAGATCTGCAGGATACAAGTGAGAAGGCACAGGCTTAGCGCAGAGCGACACAAAGGAAACACAGGCAAATCTGCACCATCAGCTTCTGGCTGCCTCCTTTCACTCCCTGGAGGTGCTCAGAAGAGGGCTGGGAAGCACAGATACAGGGGTTTGGTCTGGGTTACGCAGTGGCCAAAGTGACTGCCCAGGACTTAGGGAAAAGCTGAGGCATGAAGGCAGCAGAGAGCACCTGTGTTACAAGGAGTGAAGTGCTGAGGGAGGATGCAGACACCCCTGTGCTATCCGAGCTGCTGACAGCTACTTCTGAGCTCCCCATTTCCACACGGGTCTGACCACAAGCAACTGCAGAGCATGAACAGAAGAAACTTCTCCAAAATCCAGAGGACCTCACCCTCCTGCTGATGTCAGGGGAGAGCAGCTGCAGCGAGCAGACAGCTTGGGTCATCCACACCTCTCCTGAACTCAGACATGCTCATCGGCAGGTTGGAAACAGCCCTTTCACAGCAGACTGTTTGCTTTGATTACGTTAAAAGATCTGCTTCTTTCTGCTGTAAAATCTCCATGCCTTGCCTCCTCTCCTCATTAAAGGCATTTTCAATTTGCCCACAGTGGCGGGGCCAGTCAGGTTCAGCACAGAGAATTCACCTTCCACAAAGCCTTTCTCAAATCCTCCCCAAGGGTTTGGGCACTCAGGGTGGCACCCTTAGGGTGGGCAGGTCACAGCTCACTGCTCACTTTCTCACTTTCTCCCTTTGCTTTCTCTCCTTTAACAAACCCTGCATGGAGTGTCCTAGGGAATTTTCTCTTGCATCTGTATGTGGACACATCCAGTACTTGAAAGGAGCTTATAGAAAAGAGGGAGAGGGACTTTCCACACAGGCAGATAGTGATAGGACAAGGGGAACAGTTTTTAACCGAGAGGAGAGATATGGACTAGATATAAGGAAGAAATTCTTGGCTATGGGTGGTGAAGAAATGGCACAGGTTGCCCAGAGAAGCTGTGAATGTTCCTTGGGAGTGGCCACAGCCAGACTGGACAGGGCTTGGAGCAGCCTGTCTGGGGAAGGTGTCCCTGCCCATGGCAGGGGGTTGGAACTGGATGGTGTTTAAAGTTCCTTCCAACCCAAAGCATTCTGTGATCTCTCCAATCTCCTTCCTTCCCAGCCTGTTATGGTAAGTGCCTGCACAGCCTGAGCCTCCAAGGGCTCTGCTGGAGCTGTTGTCCTGCATCCAGCCAAACTGGACTGCCCTGTGCACCAGCCATGTGGGACATGAGTAGCTCGTCAGTGTTTCTTTGGAACGAAAACTTGCACTCCCCAGGGAGTCCTGGATTCAACTCACACACACAAACATAGTAATAAAATTTATCTCACTTTATCATCACTTGGGATTCCTGAAAAATGATGGGAAACACTGCTCCTTTTCACCACAAGGAGGGCCAGAGGAAGGTACCCTTCAAATACAGTTCTTCCTCACCTAATACCAGCTGCAAATTTAGGGAAGAAGAAAACCCTAACACACACACACTTTCCTACCTTCCACCAAACTTCTTTCTGTGCATGCACATGGGTACACATAGGAAATCGCAACTGCCTCACCTTGTGGTCTGACAGCCAGAGACAAGTCCATAAAACACAGGTCATCAGAGCAGGACCCAGCTCCTGCTGACCCCCAGAGCACCATTATTGCTGCAGCTGAGTCTGAATCACCACCCCCAGACAGGACAGCCCCTTGGAGCTAACCTGACAGTGCAGAGGGGATTTTACACAATTCTGCAAGAACAAAGTCTCAGCGGTATCTGGAGGGGGGAAAGGAACTCAGTGACACAAAGCAGGACTGAGTTCACTCAACCAGACCATTTGCCTTTTGAGTCAGCGTCACTTCCAGGCTGCTGTAGTCTAGAAAAACAGATTGGCTTCAAGCTTTTCTTTTGCATCCTTGGCATTGTACTGCTGATGCAATTTTTCTCAGGCTTGCTCCCTAGCTAGCTCCCTCACTTTCCCACCCCTCTCACTAATCCAGGGGCATTTGGACTCCCCAGTGCTGCTCCACCTGTGTTGAGAGCTACTAAAACCACAGCAAATTTCCTCTGCACCTTCCTCTTCTCTTGTCTGGTGTTTATTTTTCACACAAAAACCATTTGGAGGCAGATATAACCACTTCTGCCCACTCTCTTAACTACACTAGAGTTTTTCTAAAAGTGCAGGTTTTTAACCCACTGGAGGAAGAACAGGCTTTAGTCTCATTTGTGTCACCAAAATATAAAGCTACAGGCAAGGCTGCCTAAGCGTCGCTTTTGGAAGGAGCATTTCAGCTACACCAGAAGTGTTTCAGAGCTCTCATTAAGACTGGGGGTTAGCATAAAAATGCTAAGAGACATCCTTGGCTTCGGCAAACTCAGCTGTGACAGGAGTTTGGAAATCCAGGGTGCAGGAGGCAGAGCAGTACTAACACTGCCCTGGGGAGATGCCCCTGCTGTTACCAGGCTCTGAGGGTGAAAACATCCAAGCTGCAACTGCTCATCCAAATTTCCAAGCCTTTGGGCCAAGCATTGCTACTTGAGATCACCAGCCCATGGAAAGGCTCAATAGGCTTAGCCCTTTCTCCTCATTCGAAACCACGCTCGGAAAGGAAAATCCCCACAGCTTTCCCTGGGAATTTGCTTCCCATTACGCCATCGACTTCTGAAACCTGATTTTCACTGTGTCCCTCCATTCTCCCCTCCAGCTAAGCTGCCTGTGAGCAAGGCAGCGTGGCTGAACTGCATCTGAGAAAGCCATACATGAGGCAAGTGAAACTCACTGCCAAAAACCCACCCCGCTTATGGGAAGCAAGAGGATTGTATTTCATTTTGCAGCTCACTCAGCTGAATCCCAAAGCTTTTGGCTGCCTGGAAAGCTCCCCTCTCTGCTCCAGCGCTTTTTGCTGGTGACAATTAACAAATTCAGAATATTGATATGCTGCAACAAAGCTGCACTCTCACCATAAGAGATCTGGTGCAGCAGTCTCTGTTCTCTGCATGCTCACACAGTTTTTCCCTCACAGTTTCTCCATCATCAGACACTGGTGACTGCTTTGTCAGCCGATGGCAAAAAGCATTTGAAAGAATTTATTTTACACACACAAACCCAATAGGTCCTGTGGCATAAACCCCTTGTGACTGCATTCAGATAGAGCGAAGGAGAAATCTTTTTTCCTTTAGGAATTAAAATCAAAGCAAAACTTATGTCCAGAATAAGCTGAAGTAGTCTGAATTCATTCAGCAGCAATTCTCCTCTTCTGCAATTTTACTACTTCTACAAGCAAATCCATGCCCAGTTTGACTTGACAAGCATAGGAGACCTCAGTTTGAGTCCTCTCCTCCTGCCTCGAAGCATCAGTACCTGAATTTCCCAGGGACACACTAAGACAGGGCAGGGTACACAAGTAAGATGTTCAGCTTTCCTCCTCCGGGAGTATTGACTCCATCAAACCCTGCTGATTTACTTCTGACCTACTCCCTCCCCAGCCCTTCAGGGAAAATTTCAAGGACAAAAAATCATTAGAAAGGGAGACAAATAAAAAGTTTTCTTTCTGGAGCACAAATACTTCTGCTTTCAATTCTATACAAAGTCGTGGGGCACTGAGGTTAGTTTTGTTTTTCTTGGTACCAGTGCTCACAATGCCTCCAGGAACACCCAGTGACGTAAATGAGGTCCTAAGGACCTAAGTTTCGTTATTATCAAGAAACTGCAAAGATGATCAGGGTGCAATCTTCAGAAATTGTGTGGTTTCTGATGGGGGGAAATCGGTGAAATGCAATTATGCAAAATGAAAGCAAAACAAGGCAACAGCATCTGTGAAATGACTCCCAAAAGTTTCTATCCTTGTTTAAAAAAAAGCTCTTCACAAAGGCAAATGGATCAAGTGCTTTCTAAACCTAGATATACCTATTTGTAGAACATCTCTAAGCACCTACACCTAAATGCACCTTCCTGGCAGAATAATTTGATTTTTATTTCAGAGCTTTGTACTCAGTGAATTCTCACTAGTCCTGTTCAAGGTTAGAGGCCAGAACTTTTAGCAAGGGGATAACCCAGTTATTAAGGCTATTAAGGCCTTAGCCTGCAATACAAGAGAACCCAGGTTTAATTCCCTGATCTTCCGCAGGCTTCCCATGCCATGTAATTACTTATTGTCATTTATGTCACTGCAGTAGCTGGATGTTGATTTTCCAGAGTTCTTAGCATCACGGTTAGAAAGCACTGTCACAGCATTAAATCAGTGAGCTCGAGCGCATGTTTTTTTTGAGAAAAACAAAATAGCAATTAGTAGATGCTCATTTAGTCATAATGCTGAATCTAAGAGAAATATTACCATCAGAAATCTGTGTAAAAGAAACTCTACATGTTTAGCAGCTAGAAAACCCACTGTCTTCCTCAAAAAAAGCAGGTTTACTACTCTGTGTTATACCAACACCTAAAAATACTGACCAAACATTATCACTGCACTGCAAATGTAACACCTCAGCAGTGATAACATTTGTTATCATTCGAAAGAAATCAAAGCATGTGTGTGTAGTTTCCATTTTAATCTAGGGCCCCAGACAATCGCATGACAGAGTACTTCCTTCCCACTAAAGCCAACATGCTCTGATGCCTCTAAAAACTCAGCGTAAGGAAGAAAGGAGGAAAGAAGGAGCTCTTCCAGTGAACAGCTCTTGGGCCCAAAAGCAGCTACTGTGAAGCTGCACAAATTCAGGCTGCAGCCAACTATCACCAGCGCTGTGAAATAAGATGCAAAAGTCACTTCCAGGGAGCAGAAACACCAGAGAACTGAAGGCCCAGTAAACATTTCAGTTGCGACTTCCCACTAGTTAATCACAAGATTCCTGGTGAATGCCCTGAATTTCAGCCTTTTCCCCCAGAGCAGACACAGCACAGTGCTTCTCTTGAGCAATGCGTGTGCATTTCAGAGAGGCAGCTTTGCTTTCATTTGTGTGTCAGCAGCAACACATAATACAGAGGAAAAGCAGAAGGGCTGGAGAGGAGACTTTTCCACACAAGGAAGCAGCAGTTACTGAGCTGACTGTGTTTTGGAGATGCTCAGCTGCTCTCTATTTAAATTCTCAGCTCCCTCCTCAATTCTGGCTCTCTTTCTCCTGTTCTTTGCCTGTTAATCACAGAGGGGACCTCAAGCTGTTAAAATTTGGGCTCTGAATATGAATTAGAGCAGCCTGGGGTGACTGCAGCTTGCACTGGCTGTTTCTGGGAGGCCCTATCAGTGTGAGGAAAACACTCATACGATCAAGAGGCTAAAACACAAATCACATTTTATTACACCCTGAGATTCCTGTTATGATGAGCATCTACATGACCACATTTTACCTCCATCTCTCAGTTATGCAAGATACCTGCAACAAACCCACTCTGCTATTACCTGTCACTGCAGAAGAGGAATTGGTGCTTAAGAGGCACTTAGGAGTCCCAATCCAACCACATGAATGCTGCTCCAGAAGCTGCAATGAGTCTGAACTTCACATTTTTTTATTTTAAATACATAGCGAGGTATTTCCAGAACCCAAGGGGGCCTCCAGCACGACAAACAATCAATTCTGAGCACAACTTGTGATTTCAAAGCTCCTCTGGCTCCTCCAGGAGTGGATTTTATTGTCAGTTGATTTCTGTGGAATTTATCAAATGTGTTTCCAGCTACAGGATATAGTTGCTTAACTCATAAACAACAGAAACCCTTCAGCAGAAAATTTCCAGATTTTCACAACTAAAAAGCCCATGAAAAGAAACTCTCCTCTTTCCCTTAAATGGTCCCATCATAGATTGCCCCATTTCTTAGGATCAGTGCTCCACAAGTTTTCGTAAATGACTACCTTATCCAATTATTTCTTAGATCCTCTATTACCACAACATTTACTGGTATCCAGTCTTAAATGCATCTTTGTCCACAGGGCTTTTGTAAGAAAAAGGAATACTCTGACCCTTCTCTTTCTAAAAGGTTCTTAGAGATATTTGGTGATTTGATGAGGGCCAGGAAGAAGTCAGTAGCAGAACAGCCAAGTTAGGTTTCCCAATTCGGAATTTAACACTCTAGTCATAAAATCACCTTTTGACTCATTACAGAAAAGCCAGACAGTCCCAGTGCACTGGGCTCACACACAGCCCAAAATCTTAAAAGCTTAATTCCCATGTCACAGGCAAAGATGTGAAGCATGTGGATAAAAGAACTCATGGAAAAAGTCAGGAATACATGGCTGGACAAGGACAAAGTGTCACCAGCAACAGCTCTCTTCCAATTTTGTGCTGCACAGCCCAGTTTTTTTTCCTCCCAAACACACAAAAATTAAACCCCTGTCTGCATGTGGATAGGCAGCAATCCTGGGGGACGTCAGCATTACCAGGGAGCCTTCACTTCTTGGCCCCATGGCTGCTGCTGATTAAACGCTGTGTTTACCTGCTGCTTCTGTTCTGGAGGACGAGCACACACCGTCAATCATTAAGCAAGCAGGGGAATGCCCAGACACACTCACAGCCTCACACCACGCTTGCCAAGTTGGCTACTGAACCAAATAAAGGCCATAACTATGCAAACACACCTAAGTGTGGCAGGATGTTTTTTCTGTTTACCCTTCAATCCGAGATAAGAAGAGGGTCAGGGTCAGGCTAACCGTGGTTTCTGCATGCCAATACCCCAGCGCCGTTCCCTTTTGCTGGAATTAGACTGGAGAAAGCCAGGACAGAGAGCAAACAGCCAAAGGAACTCACTGCTTTGAGGATTGCCACCGCATCCTGCTGGAGCCACGTTGGGTAGACGACTTCATCGTTCAGGATGGCCTCGAAGAGGTCGTCCTCGTTCTCGGCCTCGAAGGGCGCGTGGCCGCACAGCATTTCGTACAGCAGCACTCCCATGGCCCACCAGTCCACGTCAGGGCCATACAGCATCTCCTGCAGGATCTGCAGCACGGGTGGGAGAGAAACATCAACCTTGGGGCTGCGTAACTGAGCAGGGGAGGAAAAAGGGTTTTGGAAACATTAATGCAGAAGTTCTGGCTGTGCCCTAACAGCGCTCTCTGTTAGGCTGGTGGATGTCCAGGAACAGAAAGTGATCTCACTGTGGGAACCTCCAGACCAGCACAAAGGTACATCAGATGCTTTCAGCACAGGTTGAATTAGCTTGGCTGGGTCACCTGGGGAAAAAGCCCTTAGACTGGGCACAACTGGTGATTTTGGGGCTAGGCTGGAGAAGGGGCACTTTGGCAAAACTGGCTGAGCCTCAGAAGCAGCAGGGCAGCCACGAGTGTGAGCTGACATTGCCTCCACCTTGCCCTTGGGAAGAAAACTCTTACCTGGCTCCACCAGCAAGGCTTTCAGCTGGAGAGGGGAAGCAGTGAGAGTGTGTGGGAATGGTGCAAACATCAACCACAGACAGAAATTCAATTGTGCTGAAGGATCTGAAACCCTGCCAGAACATCTGGCAGCATCTGGAGGGGAGCTGTTCATTAAAGAGGTGTTTATTAATTTTGTCGTGAGATTGGGGAATGACAGGGAGTGTGAGGAGGCAGAAAAAGAAACCGAATAATGAAGGAGAATTCAATCTCCTTTCAAATCAAGCTGGGACAGCATTTGCATGTGCCTCTCAAGATTTCAGCAGCTGTATTTCCATTTTTCACCTCACATTTTCTAATGGAGACTTATTTTGGTGCATTCAACAGCCTGAAGATTTACTCATGGTCTACTTCACAAGGGGCTGATAATACATCTAGGAGAAAACCTCGAGCTCAGCAATCAGATCAGGCACAGCCAAAGACACCAGGGAGTACCCTGGCTGCTCCAAAGCTAACCTACACTTTTCACGTGGTGCCCATTTTCCTGACCAAAGGAAGGTTTCCTGTACCTCAGGAGCGATGTAGTCTGGCGTGCCACAGAAGGTGGCTGTGGTGATGCCGTCGTGAATGCCCTCTTTGCACATCCCAAAGTCTGCCAGCTTGCAGTGCCCCTCGTAGTCCAGCAGAACATTGTCCAGCTTCAAGTCCCTGCAACAAGAACCGTTCAGAGTCACCACATGCTTGGAGCAGCCCCACACAGATGAAGGCAGAGTCCCAGGCCTCAGAAGCTCAACCTCCAACCTGGACAAGCCTCATCATCATAAAAAAAATAAGCAAAAGTCACGCAGGAGGGGTTTTCTTCTGCTTCCTCTCTTATAAAAGGGAGGGAGGAACAAGCATCGCTCTGCAGAATGGCATTTAATGCAGGCAGGTGCTGCAGGAGGTCGCCCACATGGCTTTCCAAACACACCGCAAGGCTGGCTGGCAGGGCTCCTGCTCCTTTAGCTCTGGGACTCACTGGAGCAGAGGTTGCCAGAGCTGTCAGATTGTGTAAGAATGCTAGGATGCAGCAAAATGCTCCTCATGGACCACACTCTGATTCAGCAAAGCTGCACCGGAGCAGAGCTGGGGAGCAGAGCAAGGCCTCTGCAGAGGGGCAGAACACCCCCTATTCTCCTGACGTGTTTGGGCTTCAGTCCCAGATTTCCTTGTTATCAGCCTGACTGATAAACCCCATTTGGAGTGTTAAAAAGAAGCTCCCTGCTGACATCACTCTACACAGGCAGGGGGAGAGATCTTCAGGCAGCTCGGGATGCCTCTATCATAAGGCAAAGTCTTAAAGTCCTCCCAGCTATATCAATTCCAGCAGAGCACTAATCTGAGTAATGAACATCCCCCACACATGGAGCGGGAACCTCCTTGTCACTGTCACAAGAGACCTGCAGCCCAACAAGCTGCAGAGGGACACTTTTTCCAAAACGTCACCTCTAACAGCCTGGGAGCTCCTCATTGAAAACAGAGCTGCCAAAATGACAGAGCCCTAACAAAGCTTATCAGCCTGCTTGACCTTGAGATTGCCCACGGGAGCATCCTGCAGCCAGAAGCACCGTCAGGAGCACGACCAGAAAGCACAGGGTCATCTGCAGACTCAGGCAATGCCTGCCTAAAAATACACCAGCTCACAGCACCTCTGCTCTGCAGCTGCCAGACAAGCTCCAGGCACCACTGCAGATGCAGGAGAGGAGCTCTGATGGGAGCTCTGTGCAGCACAAACAGCTCACAGCTCGTTTTTTGAACTGTCTCAGGTGCTGGCCCAAGAATTGCCCAGAGCCTTCACAGTAGCTTTGTGATGGGGGGGCAAGCCAAAGCCACCTTCAAAGTCATTCTGATATCCACATCAAGATCAAAAAACTAAATACATTTGAGGGTCTCAGGGCCCCTTCACAAAATCCATGCTGGATCTTGATCCATCTTGCCCCTTGGTTGGATATCTGTTTCCCTGGGAAGGGGGAGCAATGGGGAAGGTGCTAACACAAGTGGTGACAGCACCATGTCAACATAAAAACCTAGGGTTGAGCTGAAATCTGAATCCAGCCTGATCCTGCTCATCCTCCATCTATGATCCTGAAGTGAAAATCAGGGGGCTGATGGCTCTGTTGTGCACTGGCATTTCCACAGCCCACGGGACTCCAGAGAGCCCTCCCTCAGCTACACTGCTGCCGTGGAAAGATCAAGGACACATTGTGTAAGACAATCGGAGCCACATCCTCTCCTGTAGAGATAAGGGAAAGTATTCTTAGCCTCTCTTGAATGGATGGGAAAGCGAAGGATAGGAGTTCAGAAACTTGCCCAGTGTCCCCCAGAGACAAGGCTGAGCACCAGCTTCCTGAATTCCAGCTCCGGATCTCAATCACAAGATCGCACATCCTCTCTCTTCAACTTTAACACAGCTTGGCAACACAAGACAGCAAAAAGCCTTCTGCTGCCCTTCCCGGCAGGCCCACGAGCTAGCCAGTGGCCACCGAAATCTGGATGCCAAGGACAGTGCCCATGCCTGTCTCACACTGCAGTGTTTGCTCTGGACGGGATGCTCAGCAGGAGACACTCTTATTTTTTCCCTTCTGAGAATCACAAATGATGGCTGAGGCATGTGGGCAAAGGCTTGTCCTGGAAAGGCTTTAGGTGAGCACAGGGAGAGGTTTGTGCGTGGTGGCCCACCACAGCCTGTCTCCAGCAGCAGTTTACAGCCAAAGCTCCTGTTGCTCTTCCCTGTGGTTCCTGGCAGAGCAAGGAAGCCCTCCAAGCATGAAGGCAGGCCTTGTTTTCAGGAATCTGCCACGATGTGGTTGAAATGCACAGTTTATTCTTGGCTGGGGTTTAAATGCAGCAAACACCTTCTTGGTCCTGGGCAGCGCTGGCTGTTGTGGTGTGCCCCTAAAGGTACAACTGGAAGGGGAATTTTGGTGAACTCGCTTGGAGATCCCCCTAGTAAACCTCCCTCTGCTCCCTGAAACATCCACCACGTCCTGGTGTGCGCTGGGAATACCTCAAAATGCACCATCCTCACATCTGAGCCAGCAGAAGCACAGTCACATACATGGAAGCAGAGGCAAGAGACAGCTACGGGGCTGGGCCAGCTCCACCGACCCCATCACCAGGGCACGCTGCCATTTTCCAGCCTCTGCCCCACAGGACACGCTGCAGGAACCCCCAAATCCCTGCTGGCTGCATAGGGCACCGTGCTGATCCCAGCTCTGAGATGGCAGGAGTCCTGCAGGTGCGACAGCACTGTGCTGGCTGTGTCCTCCCAGAGAGTCTCTATCTCTGTAATTGACATTAAAATTAAACTGCCTCTCGCTGGGTAAGCGTAGTTTTAACCACACGAGGCAAAGCTCCAGCCCTTGGCTTCTCCACACCGCACGTTAAACCCATTAACAGTGTCTGTTGTCTCCTCCTGACTCCTGTCCAGCAGCGTGAAACCCAACACTTGCCTTTTCTATTTTCACAGAGCCTGTAATGTGACGTTACTCTGGCTCTCACTCGCTCAGGCCCTTGGCTACGTGCAGATCATTTCAGAAGAGGACCTCCTGTGACTACAGAAGGCTGCTCCATGCTCTTTGCTGGGCAAAGTGACGGAGACCATCCCACACGTCCCTCTCGGAGCAGCTCTCGTGGGCCAGCATGGTGGCAGGCTCAGCTCCCTCCGGCTGCCCGGCAAGATAATTCCCTGGGAAAGCTGTGGTTTGAGCATTTGTCTCAAGCCATCCCAGCAGCTGTGGGCTCTGAACACGATGTTGGCAGGTCTCCCCATGCACCGAGCCCCGTAAACCAGCATGGCCACATGAGAGGAAAAACACTGACAGTTCCCTGAGATTTACAAGGAGCTCTTCATTTTTGCAGCGAGGATTCCGGGAAGCTGATGAAACTGGAAGCCATCCAGCTCAGAAAGGCCAAATCTACCTCATTTCCTTAATACTTGCATTTTCCATTCAGTATTTTTAGCAGTTCCATGAAGCAGTAACGGCAGAGAGGTTTTCTGAGGCTGCGTTTCTAAGGTCCGGCTGAGGCTCTGCCTTCCACTGGCAAACCTTCCCTGGAAAACAGGCTTCATCCTGACTCAGAAAAGGCCGTCTTTGTCCTCACCCTCAGCTACGGCACATCGGCTTAATGGCCTTGTTTAGTCTAGACCCAGAAGAAATGACAAAATGAGCTGCTTCAGCGTCACTCACTGGAAGAGGTGTTCTTTGCACATCTGCTGCTCGAGTTTGACATCCGTAAAAAAAAAACAACCCAAAATTACAATTGCAGATGATCTGGTCGTGTTCCGAAGAATCTGTCAAATGCAATTTCCCTGCACCAAGGAGTTTTGCCAGGGAATGTGTGCTGTACACGTACCTGCCACTGGCTCTACTCTGACCATCTCACTCATAATGTAGAAACTGTATTTGAAAGGATGAAGTTTGGGGTTTTTTTCCTCTTATTTTGGTTTTATCACCCTGCTGTGGTAAGGACTGTACATGTCGTAAGGATCTTTAGAGGAGTAAGGGTGGCAGACACTGGCTTCCTGCCTCTGTTCAAGGTTATCCCAGGTTTGCTAATCTCAAAGGTCCAGTTTAAAGCTCATTAAAGCCTGGTGTTCCCATCTCAATGCAAATCATTCACTCGTGAAAGCTGTGGGTGCAGAGCAGTGGGAACCAGCCACAAAGGTAGGTGTGACTACCATAAAACTCCAGGAAAAGGGTTTTCAAAAAATACACAATGAAAAACAAAATCCCCAAACCTGAAATTAGCTAAATGAGTAACTTTGGCATTTCTGAAGGGGAAAAAATTTCCTTTTAGACACTCCTTGGAAACACTTTTGGGTGAGCAAATCTGCATTCAAGTCCCTTTGCAAGCAGGGGTGAGATTTTAATTTTTCTCCACCTCTTCTGCTGAAGTCATTTTACTTCACAGAAATACTGCAATCTCCATCATGATGCAGAAAAATGCGTTTCTATTGCCTGCTCTGGTAGCCAAAGCAATACACATTTCCAACTCCTGCTCCAATGATGCTGTAATTTTTTTTTAAATTAAGCAACTTCAGCAGAGGAGAATGAAAGATGTACAACCTGCAGAATAGCACAGTCGGTAAGATACTTAAGGAAAAGGCAGCATTTTTCAAGTTGAAGGCTTTGCTCCAAATACAGTGGACAACAGATTTAAACCCATACTTTGATTAAATAAGGAGGAGAACAGATGGAGGTCTCAGTTTTATGTAAAGCCCTACATACTCATGTGAAGCTGATACTGTTTCCCATTTTCCTTTGCACTCATTAGGAACATCCAAACTAAAATATCTTATTTTACCTGAATCCAACACTCGCTTGACTTGCAAGAAAATATAATTGCTTTTAAAAAGCCTTAACATTTATTTTCGGCCCACAAAATTATTTTCTAACTTTCTTTCAATACCAAATTTTGGAAAGTCAGTTAGGAAACTCAAAGAAAATAATTATATTCATGAATCTGTTCCCACCAGCTTTGGACCAGGGACCCCCACATTTCACCCCCAAGATTTTATACCACTTTGGGAATTAAGGCTATTTCTACTGTATGTCTTGGGCTGTACAGAACTCACTTATAAATTTCTTTACAGAAAACAGTTCATATCTCCCACATCTTTGTAATAACAACCAAACATTATTTATTTGTATGATCAAGTAAGCTTTTATAACCAGAAACTCATATCCTCCCAGCCCCAAGGAAGTTAAACATACGTCCTAGGCAGTGGTAAAGCTGAGTGGCAGCAGTAAACACCGGCTGAAGCTGACACCTGCAACAGAATTAAGACATAAAAACCCAGGTTGACCTGCTGGTATTTGCTTAGGTACATCTTTATGGTAAGAGGAAACACTGAAATCACAAATGAAACACCAGGTTACTGGCCTTTGATAAAGGGAGCCACAAAGCAGAGACCAGAAAAAGATCAAGCTGCACTGAGCTGGAGAAAAAAATTATTATTATTATTAAAAACTAAAATCCTGAGTTTCGCTGCCAAATAAAAAGATGAGTGTTGCTTTACACACCTAAAGCTTCCCAGCACAATCCCTAAAATCCCATGGGATTCAGTCTGTGCACCCCATCCTTCCCAACACTGCACGAAGTAGCATCGAAGTACAGCACAGGGACTGCAAAATGCAACTTCCAACTCTTTATTTCCTTGAAAAACATTCCTTTGGGTAAAGAAAACATCTCTTCTGGTTTCCAAACAAACCTCTGAGGTGCAAACACACCCAGGCCACCGTCAGGCACACAGACAGCCTGGCTACAGCAGACTGCAACCTGCAGTGTAAAAGGACAGAAATGAAGGGAAGATCTCTCCAGATATTTGCAATCTGTAATTACCAGAAAGTAGGAATGAAACATAGCAAGTGCCCTTCTGCACTGGCCGAACAGCCAGAAGTTGTTTTCAGAAGCTGACCATACTTAAGCGTTTAGGGACCGTAAATACAGCCACCACGGCTCCAGGCTGACCTTCTCGTTTCTCACAAACAAAGCAATAGCAGAAATGTGATATAATGGTTCAAGGATCCAGCTCAGACTCAGGGTAAATGGTCCAAGTGAAACCCCACTGAAAATCCACACTCATTGCTGGGCCATTTCACAGGAGACAGCTGCCTGTCCTTGCTGGCAGCCTGGGGAGGCAGGGGAGGCTTGTGGGGCAGGTCAATCCCGCAGGCACCTGAGCAGTGCTCCAGCCAGGAGCCCAGCACCATTCCCGGGGGTTTTACAGCCTCATCCCACCACAGCACATCCTGCAGAGAGCTGGGGAGAGCAATGTGGCACAACACAAGAGCCTCCTGGCTTGTCTCTGCTTCGCCCAACCCACCGGCACGCAGAGCACAGCCCTTGGGAAACGCTCTGCACCCGTGGGTTAGGATAAAGGTGTGATGGATTAGGGATACTCAGCCTCCAAAGCAGGCTCCACCTCTCTTGCAATATGAACTCGAGGCTGGGGTCAGACACAACACTAGAACATTCTGAAAACTCTTACCACAGCACAGGGCCAAGGACTGCCCTAAGGGCAAGGTCAGGGGGGTGTGAATTAGTGCAAGACAGATCCTCACACCTGAGGCTGTGCTCTTCAGGATGTCCAAAGGCTCTAGGTATCAGTCTCACACTCTCACTCGGTAAGTCTGATTAAGCTTTAAAATATATTCTTGCTCTGTCGCTTGGGCTTCAGACTAAACTCAGATTGGCAAGCACCGTATCCAGAAGTGCTCTGTTATTATTTTAAAGTCAAGCAGCCCTTCAAGCACGAGGACACGTCTCTGCAAGCAATCTGCCTGCATTAAGGCAGCACCATGGGGTTTTTGGCAGAGATGGGCTGGAACCCAGAGCTGTTGGCTGTCCATCTTCCTGACCCCTTCCTGGGGGGACCGAGGGCTCCCTGGCAGCAGCTCCCCAGCCCACAGCAGAGCTCTCTCCTGCCAACCCCTGGGCTGCTGCTCCGAAGACAAAGCACTGCCCCAAGGCACTGCCTTCTCTTACGGCACAGGAGATGGCACTGCCCAGGATCCAAGACCTCTGCGGTGGTTTGAAGCACCAGCACTCCCACCTCCCCTCCCTCTGGGCACTTCAGAACAGCGCCTGTGGAAGCTCAACAATTACTCACACAGGATTTCATTGCTGCTGAGACGAGCAGGCGTGATTCACCCTCCAGTTCAAACAAGAGCAGCAGGCTCAAGCATAAAGGCAAAGACTAAAAACCCTGGGCATACCACGAGAGATAATCACAGAGCTTCCCCCACACTGGTGGGTCTGAATCTGTGCTACAGATCCAGTGGGACCTCACGGGTGCCCTGAGTCCCTCCGGGGTCAGGCACACCTACAAGCTTCGCCTTTATTACCCACAGCAGCTGTGAGAGAGCAGATGACAGTGTCCAAAGGCAGCTTTACAAGGGCAAAAAGACTCTTGTGAAATGGGGCAGCCACGAGCCAGAGCCATTACTGGTAAAGCACAGACGCGCTGGAGATTGCCACAGTGGCGTAATCCCAAAGATGGCCCAATCCCTATAATATATTTATACGTCCAAATTGGTGTGCGTGCATTTTTTATAGATACTTACATATAATCTATGTGTTATTTGCTGCACTTTTACATGGGACTGCAATCAGGAAAGAGGAGCTACATTTGAGGTATTTCCCTGAATTCCAGAGTAAATGTCCTCCCATTTACTGCAGGGAGGGGAGAGGTGGACAGAGAAAGGCTTCGTGTCCAGCTTTCGGTATGCACGCCACGCATTCCCTCTCCAGAGGAGCTGCCAGCCTAGTCCTGTGATAGACTCCTCAGTCCCACTGGGCAGCAATACTGGAATTTGCTGGCCCTGAAACATTACTTGCTGAGTTGCTCCCAACAGAGCTCCTATTTTACCGTTGCCAGAAAGAGAGGGAAAAAGGAAAAAAAGAAAAAAAAAGAAAAAAAAAGGAACAACCACAATGCTTCTTTCTGTGCATCCCATTGCCTGAAGTCTTCGGAGGAGGCACACAACAGACTCAAGACCCAAATGCAGGAACAAGAATCAGGTGACTGATGGAGCCAGGAGAGGTTAAAAAGTATAAGCCTGTGTGTCACTTTGACAAAAATAGATCGATGTTGATTCAAAGCCTGATATGGAAATTAAAATGAAATCAAGGTTGTGCCTGCAGCACAGCATGGTCTCAACACTGCAAGATGGAGTGAGAGTTATCCAAGATTAGCCATCACCAGCTGCCCAGAGCCCACCACAGGCTGCTGAAGGCTCTGTCCCAGCTCCAGGCTGTCCTGGTAGGATCAGGGTTGGACTGTGCTGCTGAAAGGGCTCCTCCTTCCACTGGCACACAGTGACAGGTCCCCATTTCACACCACTAAGCCTGCCCTGGGGGAACGAGCCAGTAACCCACACCAAAGCAACTCTCCTGCTCACCCCACAGCTGCCATGGAATCCACCCTCCCCACACTCCAGTCCTAGGAGGAGTATTTTGCTCCCAGAAATATCAAAGATAATAAAAATAAAGGTGTCCCTCTCCACCAGGTTGATGTGTGCAGACTGCCTCTGGCAATGGCTTGGGCAGCAAACCGAGCAGTGCTGGTGCTGGCAGTGCCAAGAGGGCTCTGTGGGAAGGACACTCCTGCCTGCAACCTGCAAATCTGGTCAGGCAGACTTCTCCACACTCATCTGATGCAGGTAAGATCCACTGTGCTCTGAGGCTGACTCTGAATCCAGGGAAATCAGTGGGGGAAAAAAAACTCCTGTCAAATTCGCTTGATTTTGAAATAGGCTCTGAGAAAAAATAATTTACTTAGCCTTATTAAGGCTCTGAATTACAGATCCAGATTTATAAAGCTAAGGCTATAGGTGCTAATCTCCTTTCTATAATGGAATAAACAAAGCTGAAGGCAGAAGTACTGTATTTTTAGACAGGATTTTTAAAAGCACCTTGCTTTGGCCTGTAGATTTCCACTGCCAAACTTACTATTAACTTTTGAGGGAGCATCCGTGCTGGCCCAGCATGGATGGTTTTGAAAATCTCACCATCTGCCCTGAATTTTTATGCACAGAGCAAAAGAACAGTCTCCCTGCTAGTGACACATTGTGGGCACAAAGCACACAGCCATCCCAGTGCTGCACAGGAGGGGATTCTGCCTGGTTCCCCTTGGAACAAAGTTTAAATTAATTTCCTAGGAAATGCTGTCTTGAGAGTTGTTTCTTAAAAAAACAAACTGACACCATCCTGGATATAATTGGCCCTTTTTTTTGGCTAAAACTCCAGGGAACCTTTGGGCAAACAAAGTGCTTTCCTGACTGCTCTGCTCTCCCTGCTTTTGGCCGCAACAATCACTTAGATATAAGATGGAAGAGGTGTTTGTGGGAGCCTAGCAGATGGGTCATTATCCCAAGATTTAGTTTCTCATTTCACGTGAATTACTGCTGTTATTCACTCACTACAGGTGATTCACCCAGAGCTGTGTGAAGCCCAAGGATAAGCAGGGCAGAGCCAGGTGGAATTCCTGGCTGGGCATGCCGAGCTCTCTGCAGTCCTGCTCCAACTCCTCCCAAGCTCCTGCGTGCAGGAACCAGTGACACTGACCTTTGTGCCAGGCCAGCAGGGACAGACGAGATCCCATGTGTCACCCCAAAAGCCACACAGCATCAAACAGACCCCAAACTGCCCATGAACAATGCTGGATGGCGTTGTCCCCACGTCACACCAAGTACTTAATCCACGAGTCTCATCGGTCGGGGCTCCCTCTTCAGCCGGCATAGAGACAGATCCTTTCCCAAGCCACTTCAGCCCCTCTAAAATTTGACTCACCAGCTGACAAGGCTAGCAAAGTTCCCAAATTAGGTGCCTTAGGTGGCTGCCTGATTGCTAAGAAAGCAGAAATAACTCAGAGCAGGAGTCAAGTGTGCTCACCTGACGTGGCTACCACGCACCAAGAGCTGACAGCTCCCTTGTTCCTGCTCTTCATGAAACAAATGAATCACAAAATCAAATAAGCACTGTCTCCACTTCTCAATAAAAAGAAGAGAAGCAGAACATGAATGAGGAAAGTCTGTCTTCACACTGCTCAGCCCTTGAATTTTTAGCACTTTGATACTTCAAGTCCCTGCAAGTCCCTTTGGCTTCACAATGTGTGACCATGGATAAGGATACCCTGGGTCCTGTGTGTCTGTGTATCTGGGAATATGCCTCTTGGCATATTCAGATTTTACTATTTTAGCTGTGGAATTTTATTCTGAAGCTCTCAGGTCCCTCTTGCTCACACAGGCCCTTGCTATATGTCTTGCTTACAAATCCCTTTGGTCAGGAAGAAGACATCATAAATCGCCACCGAAACTTATTTTTAGTCTAGAGAGAAAAGAAATATCAGGTTAAAATCCTGGTGCCTCTTGCTGAGGCACCACATCAGATCAAAACTCAGAATTACAGATTTTCTATCAAGACTTCCCATGTTTACAACACAGGCCAGAGCTGCACAACAATACGCATTTTCTATCACAATACAAAAGTCAGTCAACTTGAAGGCAAGATGATTTTCAAAAAACTCCTTGCCTATGCTCACTAAAGTTACACCCAGGTGACATCTAAAATGCATGAGTTTTTAGCTCATGTCCTCATCAAAATTTTGCACTCTCCACCTACAAGGCTATATTTTTATTTTGTGGCAGGAAAGCAGCTCTTAAAGCTATTGACAATTCCAGTGGGTTCAGCCATCAAGTACTTCAAACTCATCTACACAGTCAACTACTGCTGCTCTCAGACTGGACTGCTGCTTTCAGATACTCTCTCATGAATAAATAATTGATTGAGGACTAATGGAAGACCACGGAGGCTCAGGGAAAGCAGAATGCCTGTACTGTCCTGAGAAAAAGGAATAAAAAGGACATTATTTTAATACTACCATGCTGAAATGCATCACCCACAACAGACACATTAAAGCTAATGAACCCCTGGAACTTTTCTAGATGGATTTTCAGACATGAAGGGATAGATGACCTGTGTCCTCTCTGCACTTTGGGGACGTCATTTTTAAGTGGTTTACCTGTCCTCCATCTCTGTTCTCAAACAGACCCCACAATACTTCACAAATAATTTGCAACCTTCTCCATGATTTTGCACGAGGAATGATTTCACGGTACCTGAAACGATCCCACGGCTGTGAGAGCACAGGACACTGTGTGGGGTGCTGGGGTGGGTGCTTCATGCTGGACTGTGAACAGGAAAGCAACCACACCATGACACCGCAGCTCCTTTCCCATCAAGGTTACATCCCGGGGCATTTGGAATCAGCTTTTAAACACCGGGTTACTTTCACTTCCCCCCTCTCACTGTCCCTGTGGTGACAGTGATACAAATGCAAACCCATCCTGCCTCCTCTCCAGCCAATCCCTTAATTTTGGGCTGCAGGTTCGGAATCCCCGAGCTTCCCTTGCATTTCCACAGCTCCTGGAACTCAACCCTCGGGCATTCAGTTTGCTGCCGCCACCCCAAGCGCTTGCTGGCACTCCTGGAACCACCAACAACCATCACCATGGCCGGAATGACTCAAAACAGAGAACACCCAACAAGATGACAACATTTATCATCCCTTTCATCCCTCCACAGCAACCGGGCACGGAGCGGGAGCAGCCGACACACAGGGTGATTGATGCTCAGATGCAGCAGGCTCTGCCCCAGAGCTGATCCAAGCTGCAGGGATTGGGCAAAAACACTTTTCCTGCACATCCCCAGATGAGCCTGCCTGGCAGAATTCTTTGCCAAGTGTTTCTCCACCTCAAGGAAAAGCACTGACGGCACCTTCATACCGCAGGAGTCAGAGCTGCGGCGCTGGTGACACACGGCTCAAACACGCGGTGAACTGCTCTTAATCCCAGCAGCCGAGAGAGCAGAGCTCCCCTCTGTCCTCAGCTGCCCTTTTCTGGGCAGCTGCAGCTTTTCCTGGCACCTGACTAGAAACCCTGTGGCTTTTACCTCATGTGCACGAGGTAAAACATGGATTTGGGCTCACAGCCTTCCTGCATCTTGAAAGGGAAGTGTTTGGGTTTAGCACTGCCCAGCTGCTAAGGTGGCATCAGGGCTGCTTTTTAGAACCTAGAGACAGAAAGGTCCTTTTTTCTGGTGATTTAAACCTCCTCCTCCAGCAGCATGGCCACACTGCTCTCCAACATGAACCTGCCTTTTCATACCCTGTCCCAGCCATGCTTTTCGGGGCAGCGAGGGTGCTGCATACCCGAGAAGCAGTGTCCAGCAGGGAGCTGCAGCGATGGAGGGGGAGCCCTGCGCTTCCCCACACCCTACAAAACCCTCAGAGGCAAGAGGAAGGCTCTGTGTGTGGCACAGCTGCAGGCTCTGCCCTGGGCAGAGGACAGCACTTCACCTTACTCACATTACAAGCACTTACAGGAACAGAGACATTTCCCGGGTGGCTCTGGCCAAGCTCCCACCACAGCTGTGTGGTGTGACACAGGACTCCAGTGAATCATAGAACAGAATCGCAGAACGGCTGGGGTTAGAAGGGACCCTAAAGCTCCTCTCCTTCCAACCCAGTGGCCGTGGGCAAGGACACCTTCCCCTGGAGCAGATTGCTCCCAGCCCCACCCAGCCTGGCCTTGAACACTTCCAGGGATGGGGAGCCACAGCTTCTTTGGGCAGCTTGTTCAGGTGGCAGTGTCAGCAAATCCAGCTGGCCCCTCTCTCCCCTATCACACACCCCAAATTCTGCCAGACCCAGCTTGCATCACACTTCACTTCTCCACAGCACTGTCCCCTGACACGGGCTGAGCCATTCCTAGGATCAAGTACCACTGAGATGAGCGGGACTGGAAAAATCTCGCTCCTCCTCCACACGAGTCGTACATCGGTCTGTTGTTGGTGTAAACCACAAGTCACTTCAGGACTTTCTGGCACCCACAGTCGGCATCATCAGCCAGCGAGTGGGACAGGCTGTTCAGGCATGAAAGCAAAAGCACAGAGGGGTTAACCCTGCAGTGGGCAGGGAGAAAATCCATGGTGGTACTGAGAGCTCTCAGAGTAGTCAAAGAGCCAGAGGCTGTGACTCACCAGGAGACGCTGCACAAAAATAGGGCTTTCAGCAAGGCCCACAGGAATTTCTGCAGGGAGATTCTTCCCCTAGAGACAGGCAAGGGAACTCGCTTCACCTTTCCCATCGGGGAGCAGATCCGATGACTGCTCTGGCAGGAGAGGAATTCACTATTGTCTGGCTGGTTTTTTCCAGTTTGGCTAAAAATGGGATCACAGGAGACTAATTGCTTCACTGGAGAAAAAAAAAAGAACCAGTCTGGAGTGCTGGAATTATTTTGTAGACTGTTGTTGTTTGGGTTTGTTTCCATCCTGGCTTAACGAGCATTAATGACTTCAGATGGGGGGAGGAAAGCCATTAGGGAGAACACGATCCACACAGATATCTCTGGCCCAGCACAGACTTCTGTCCCAGCCAACCTCTACAACCCTGATGGCAACAGTGCCGTGTCTGCCCATCCATCCCTCCCTCCTTCAGCCCTTCAGAATGGAGGAAGGTGGCTGAGAGCAAAGGGAAATGTTAGTTTTTCCCTTTTAATCAGCCTGACTGGAAGTGCCAGCCTCCCTGCAGCTCAGATATTTGAGCACGTTAGCTATGCTCGGCAGCATCTCCAGAAAAACTGCTGTCCCTCCTTAGTGGCAGGGAAACAAAGGGAAAACATCCCAGAAGAGTGGATGCTCCTGGCAGAAAGCAGCAGAGCCCAGAGCCTGTGAAATAAAGTTTGTTTGTTTTCTTTGCGGAAGCCACACTGAATCTTCTGAGACTCATTCTGGTGTCTGGAGAGACAGAATGAAACCCAAAGCCAAGACAGGTAATTAATGTTGAAATTCCTCCTTACGTAACAGCGCTGGGACAGACACTCACTTGGCCAGAGCTGAGCATGGCTCTGCCAGCACAGCCCAAAGAAAGCCTGGGAGCAAGCAGTGCCTGTGCTACACCCAGCGGCTCCAGGCACCCTTCCATACTCTCTGTGGGCTTCAGGGAAATAGGGATCATACGGGAATGATGTGCTTATTTCTACACCCCAACTACTGAAGGACAGTTGTCTTTTAACTGCATCCCCCAGGGAACAGGAGAGCAACTCGAACTACCCCAAACCACAGCAAGGTCTCGAGGAAGACACAGGCAGAGCAAAGACTGGGAAACATTAGGAGCTTCCCTGAAGAAGAGGTGGAGAATTTCAGCATAAGCCTAGTTGTAAGAAAGTAAAGAGAAAGTACAGAAGGCTCTTCAGGCTGTCAAACAGTGACTTCAATTAACCTGTCCTGGACAGGACAGAACAACACTCCATGCTACATTTAACTTATCCAGAGGCAACAGCCAGGCCTCCAAAGACCATCCCCTCTCTTCCATGTCAGCTTACTGGCAATATTTGGCATTTGCTGCCTTGCTTCCTGGCCAGCAGAAGGGGATCCAGAGGTGCCCCTGGCTGATGCTGGGAAGCAGCATCCAACAGCTCCGGCAGGAACTTCTGCTGACTGTCCTGTGCCTTGGGAAAACTGTCAGTGCTGAAGGACCCCAAGGCGGCTCCGAGTGGAGATGGTGAGGTGCAGCAAATAGGGTAGGCTGCAAGATAGTTTCCCATTAATTTTATCACACTAAGTACCTGTCTTTCCCCCTGGGGCTATCCCTGTCAGGGCTGTCACCAGTTTGAGTGAGAAGGGCAATTTTGCAAGATCAAACGAGTGTAGGGGGATCTGTGACACAGAGACTTTCCACTCATGAATCCAACTTCAGCCCACTCAAGCCACAGATGACTTGTGGTTTTAGGGGTTTGAAAGCCAGCCTCCCTTTGCTCTGGCTCATTTCCAAAACCTCATATGAGTTATAAGAAGCAGCACAGTTTAGTATTGCCTGTTTTGAAAGCAGACGGGGAACTATGTTTCAAGTGGCTCAATCACTGACAAAAGCTGTTTATTTACCAGGTATGGTACCACAAAGGCTTATTTGGGCATTTTCTCATTGAGTAAGCATAGGGGGGAAAAACATCATTTCAGACAAGAGTTTCACTAGGGCCATCTCCAACCTACATCCAGCAGATCAGCTGCCATCCATCGGCCACCCCAACCTCAAAATTAACTCTGCAGAGCAAGGCATGAGCTGACTGCCTGAATCTCCCCTGGCTTGCTGCATCCCAAGCAGCACAAAGGACACTGAGAGCTATCACCCTCCCATGGGAGCTGGCCCTGGCCCCAAAGAGACCCCAGCAGGAGCAGGACTGGCAGGAGCAGCTCTGGCTCCACTCTCTGTGCTGCTGCAAGGCTACAGTGGCCGGGCAGTGCTGCCTTCTGACCTTCCCAGTGGGTGGACTATCTCTTCGGGAGCTTGGCCAGCTGGCAGGAGCCAGAGCGTCTCCTTGGCTTTCTCATTTATCAAGGCTGGGCAGAGCGGCAAGAAGCAGGAGCCAGCTGCCAAGGTTTTTGCTCCCTCTGTGCTCAACAGGGTCTGAAGGTAGAAATTCTGGCTGTAAAGCTGCTGTTTGGGCACCAAGTTTCAAGCTGCTGCTCAAAATACATGAGAAATCGTATGAGTAATACTGGAATGCGGAGCTCTATTTAGGAGGAATGGTTATATAAAGTCAGAAAAAAGATAAGAGAAGGTGCAGGAAATGTCAAAGGTTACATTAAATTGATAAGATTGTGTCAAAATCCCCAAAGCATAGATAAGCATATAATTCCTCAACTTATGCTTAAGAAATACTGAAAAACAGAAATACCAAGCACACTAACTTAGCTTTTAGGCACATGTCAACAAAGACATAGGACCCTGCTACACTTTCATACCCAGGTAAATGTCAAAAGGAACGTAACAAGATCCAGAGAAGGGAGGAGAAAACCCGAAGCCTCCTTGCTAAATGTCACACAGCAGCTCAGACTCTAAGCACAAGTGCCACGGAGTCTGGACACTGAGACACGCTGCAGCTTCGCCACGCCAGCCCACGCTGGCTGGCGTTAATGTCCTTGGAGAGTCTGGAGGGAACACTTCCTACTGCCCCTGCTGCCACACAGGTTTGCACATGGCATAATTTCCCCTGCTAACCCTGCTTTTCCCAGCTTATCCCCTCCTCCATCCCCCTGCCTTTTCCAGCACAACCAAAGATGGCATGACCCTCTCTGGCCAGGCACCATGACAAAAATGCTTCAGATCACATTCAGAGACGCTTCAGATGTGGAGGCACACATCCTATTGGATAGGCTTAGCCATGGCAGTGTGCCTGGATCAGGGATTTTAGCTAGTAAATAACCTCTCCTACTTGGAAGTAATTTTCCTGATTCAGGAGCACTCCTCTACCATGCTGCTGAGAGATTTGTGAAAGCAGCTCTGGATGTTAATAATAAATTGTGCTTGTGAAACTTTAATTGATTCAGAAGAAATCAGCTCAGAGCGCAGAGGATCTCCGTGGCTTTGAATAGATCACATTTGTACATGGCTGAGATGGAAGGCTTGCTCCCCTTTCCATTGTTGTCAGCTGGAATCCCGCCACTGCTTCAGTGGAATAATAACCAGGTAATACAATTCCAAGATTAAACTGTGCCCTTAGGCACAGCCTCATAAAAGGGGAGGTTCTCCATCCTATTAACAGCAGAGGTGCCGTGACTCAGAGGCCAAATGATGAGCAATGCTTTGCCCTTGCTCCATGGGAAGAGGCCCCACAACCTGCAACTGGCCTGTACCAGCAGCTAAGGACAAGCCCCAGCACCAGTTCAGCTGGCACACGGAGGGCAGAAACAAAGCTGTGCCCACCATCCTGCCCAGGGTACCGCTGGCAGGAGAGGGAATTCTCTCCCACAGGAATTCTGAATTGTAAAACAGACAGTTATCACTGCAGCACTGCCATGTAATAGTTGAAATTTTCCATTGTGTTCTTATTTTTAGTTTATATCTGCATCATTACAGGCAGCTCCAAACTAGAATCTACAGACAAGGTGTGACAGTGGTGCATAATT
Organism: Acanthornis magna; assembly: GCA_036785705.1. Classification (NCBI taxonomy): domain Eukaryota; kingdom Metazoa; phylum Chordata; class Aves; order Passeriformes; family Acanthizidae; genus Acanthornis; species Acanthornis magna. Next base: position 1,697,689 of record JAWUZG010000097.1, read on the forward strand.
AATATGAAAAGTCACTGCGTGGCTTTATCAAATTCCTCTGTTGGCATAAAAGCAGAGTAACCCAGCTGCTCCCTGGCATAAAGAACAAGATCTAAACGTTGGGATTATTGACCAAGGAAACATCAGGTGCCAATCTTGCTAAAAGAGTATGTCAAACTCTCCCTGGATAGCTATGGCTGTTGCTGCTGGCCAAATATTTCAACACTGAGTCTCTCATTGTGTCCCTTACAAACACAACTACTTCATTCACTGCAACACCTTGTGATGCAAGAAATTTTCCATTTCAGCAAGTCAGAGGAGCAGATGCAACAGCGTTTTGTCAGCATAATCCTTGTTTCAGAAAGTTGTACAAAACATTTATTAAGGCTGACAGAGAGACCTTTTCCTCAGCTATATTTATCAGCGTCCCTAATGCCAACCCAGGGCTCATGTTCTCCGACAGTGACACTGAAATCTTCCTCATTTTGAGATGGGTAAAAAGATCAGTAAAATTACTGGATTAACGCCAGGCAGTTCTGGAGATCTCACAGCAAATGTTTTAAAAATTCATAAAATCATTGACCTTAATGCCCTTGGTATCAGGGAACATGTTAAAAGTCAGATGAGCAGTTCTGGCTAAAAACATTGCAGTAATATTTAGGGGCAATTTTTAAAAATAAATTTTAAATAGCATCAAATATATTTCATTTTTTTTTCTCCTTCTCATGACCCTTATGCCTTTAAAATAGGATAAAGAGTGCAGGAAAGACAGAAAACCAGTATTTTTGTAGAAAAGCTTCTTAGTTTCAAAAGTTCTAATCGAAATATTCCCAGGTGCTCTGGGACTTAAAGATTGAGCCAAATTCTGGTTTCTAAGTCTCCTTTCTTTATGAACTTGTCTGTAATTGTTACACACAGCTATTTCTTAGTTGCATCTGCATGCTCTTTAATTGTGAAACACCTCCATGAGGGTGTATTAGTCACAAAACGAATGCCAGAGCACAACTCACATCTAATCACTTATCCCCCCCACAGATGAGCAGGACTGCTTATTTTTATTGCACCAGGACCAGAATTCTCAAACAGCACCGAGCTCTCATTGCAAACATTTGGTAAATGAGTCTGTGCCTGTAAGAGTTTACAAGTTTTTATATGCAAATGTAGCAGCTACACCAAAAAAGAAGAGTGAAAATTATGAGAGACTTGCATTCAGGTAAAGGCTCTCCAGCCTTGGGGCAGGTGGATGAACTACCCAAACTCTTGAGGCCCCTTCGAGTTTGGTTTTTTAATGATTTATACAAACTCATTATGTGCAGGGTTTGCAGGTTTAAAATCAATCCCTTTAAATAACCATAAAGGAAAAGTAGACACTAGCAGAGCCAACAACTTCTGTAGGCTATTCAGTAGTCCTTAGTCATGTGGAAAGTTCCACCAAAGTTCACAGACGATATACAGTGGAGTCAATGGGGCACAGAGATCTGATATGTGGATCTCAAAACAGGACTGCTCTTCGTAAGCATAACTGTAAATCAGGACTAAACTGTCCTGCACTCTGACTGATTAAACATGACACGGAAACGTGAGAGGCTGGGGTTTTTTTTTTGCTCTGCACTTTCCATTTGATCAAGTGCAGAGAAACAGCCCTTTAAGCACTGCATGCCAGAGGCTGTAAAAGAGCCCATCTCAAAAGCATGCAACAACCACATCTGAGCGGAAAACTATGTGGAAGATGCACTGTCTAGAAGCACAAATCAGTCTACACGAGCTGTTGACTGTCAGATAAGATAGCCACAGACATCACTACACTCCTGACCCTCAGAGACATCCCTTTATGTTTTCTAAAGCTGAATGAAGTGTTTCCAGAGATTGCAGTACAAAAATTCCTCTTCTACACTAAGCAGTTGTTGTAGGGATGGGACTGCTGGTATGCTATTCTGTGCCAGTTTGCAGCTTTTAGCTGATTTGCTCCACTCATTCACCAGATAATCAGCTTATATTTCATCCCTTCTGCTGCTCTCAGAACACACAGCACATCCTTCATTTTGCTCTGCTTACATATGTCCACTCTGGTCTTTGGGGTCCCAATCCCACACAGCACTCGGAGCTCTCCCAAATAGAATTCTTGAAGTGACAGCGAGCAGATCCCACAGCTGAGGTTACGGAGACTCACACCCATTTTGGCACTGGTTGTGCTGTTTCCCACCCCTTCCTCCCAGATGCAAACAACTCTGTCCAGACAGCCAAATCCATGGGGAAGAGCGACACATAAAATACATCAAATCATACCTACAGAGGCTTTGACTGTAGCTCATTCAAGCAAAAACTTTCACTGAACGATAAAACAGTTTGGGTTGGAAGGGACCTTAAAGATCATCTCGTTCCAACCCCCCTGCCATGGGCAGGGACACCTTCCCTGTCCCACCTGGCCTTAAAGACTTCCAGGGATGGGGCATCCTCAGCTTCTCTGGGCAGCCTTTGCCAGGGCCTCAGCAACCTCACAGTAAAAACTTTCTTTCTAATATCTCATCTAAATCTATCCTTCTTCAGCTTAAGGCCATTCCCCCTTGTCTTATCACCCCATACCTTTACAAAAGGTCTCTCTCCAGCCTTCTTGTAGAACCCTTTTAGGTATTAGAAGGCTGATATCAGGTCTCCAGGCTGCTGTAATGTCTTTCTCTTTCAGAAAATCTTAAAAACACCTGATTGAACCACAGGTTTATCTCTATTTGCCAAGAAAACAAAGCTATGCACAGCACCTAAGCAAACCAGCAGTAATCCCTGGATAGCCAGCCCCCCACTCAGCCAGTTTGCCTTGCAGAGCACTGCTGCTATCAGCCACAGATCCAGCTCAACTGCTCATTTACCTCCCTGGGGAAAGCCCCTTGACTTCAGGGGAAACAAGATCTGGCTCCAGATGTGAAAAAGGGCATGAGATGAGAATAAACAAAGCCACCAGTCGCAAAAAAAACCACCAAACAAAAAGCCGACAACCAAAAAACAACAGAGAGGAATCCCATGTCTACACTGTCTTGACCCGTGGAAAAAGCAAACAGCACACTAATAAAAGTTGCTCTGTTAACAGTGGCTGTATGTAATTAGGAAAGGCATTCAGCTTGTTTTCAGCACGTAATTTTTAATTGATTTTGCTGAAAGAAACCTTACTGTTGTTTCAGTTAACAGGAGTCTTTCCAGCAAAACTGGTCTCCATAAAAGGCTTATGTAAAGTTTCCTTCAGGTGTCACAGGCTCATTGTTTGAACTGGAAGGGAATTAACCTGTTGGAAAAAGCCCATTCCCTATAAAAGCCAACAGTCATGGGACACACAGCTGCAGACCTGATGGGTCTCCTTTGCTAAGGATGAGTGACGATTTCAGAGACCTGGCCAGTATCCAGCAATCTTTCCTGACCGCAGAGGAGAAAGTTTTTCTGTCGTAAGGAGTACCACACACAAAGGAGATACTCCCAGGTAATGCACAGAAGAGCAAACGCTTCCTGTTAATATGCTTATCTTATTTTCCCCAAGAACTGGAGTTCAGCCCCAAGACCAGATCATGTTCTCACCTGGATAATTGCATATTTTTATTTTTTTTCCTTCTAAAGGGATCACACATGCTATTAAACACCATCAAGTCACAGGACCTACTTAATGGTGGCTGGTGCCACACCAGAGCACAAGGATTCTCTGCACCCCATCCCACATCCAGAGGTGTGATGGGGCACCAGCAGACCCCAACATCTCCAGACGGGTTGGTTACATTAGAAACATCAATACAGGCACACAGGCAGTGGAATGAGCTGACCAGCATGAGTCCTCAGTATAAAAACGCTCAGCCAATAACCAGTCCTTCTCCCCAGCCTTTTAGCTCCTCTGGCTCCTGGTCAGCTGCATTACCTCCATGCTCCACTACCTACAGCCTTAATCTCTAAGCCCCCTCCTCCAAAAAAGTCCGACCCCAAAACAACCAGATTTAAGGGAATATTTGCATTTGCCCTCAGGATGCAATTGGGTGACCTTGGCATGCAGATCCATCCACTCCCAAAGTTGTACATGGGTCTATGCCAAGGTCTGAATTTGAGAGCATCAGGGCAGACCAGCCATTTTTACAGTAGCTACACAGAAGGAAATGTCCTGCTTTTAAAATAAGCCCTTATAATCATTCACTATCTCTGCTTTTTAGCAGACTGTGAGTGGAGCAGCTCACTTGAACTGAGTAAACTGCTGTGCAACCTAATTCTGCTCAGATATGCTGCTTTGTTTTGTTTCTGGCATGCACAGAAGCCAAAATATGCTTCCCCTACCCTGGGAACTGCTGAACTGGAAAGTGAAATTTGGGAAGAGCTGCCTCAAGACAAATAGCACATACAGCCATTAGATAAAATGACAAACCAACCTGCCTATCTGCAACAGAACCCAGCACACTAATTTCCTTCAGAAATAAGCTTGGAGAGAGCAGCAGCACACAAATATTGCCCTGTGAGCAAAGATTTTATTTACAATAACCATGATTATAACCTAACACTTTCCTGGCAACACCCAGCATGAGCTGATCCCAAATATGTCCTTGTCCTACTCCTCTGTTGTTAGGAGGGCACAATACACTGTGACGTGACACGTAAAAAGATTTTTTCCATGTCTGGATGCATTCCCCTGTATGATGGGATAAGGAATCCCACTGTACTTGCTGATTGTTTTTTCAGGAAGCAACTATAAATAAGTGCTGCTAAGTTGACAGCTGAACCTCAGCTCAGGGCAAGACAGAAATCTTTCTTTGATAAGGCCAGAAAGCCATCTCTCCTCTGTAGTGCAGCAAATGAAGAGAAAAAATAAAGGTTTTTGAAGAGCTGAAAGCTCTCTTTCGAAGAGCCCCAAATACATATAATGTATGTTTATGGGACTTCTGTTCTGGCCATGGCTTATTAACCAAAAAGGAGTTTCCTCAAAGTGAGGAGCAAACTCACTGAAAATTTCAGTTGAACCATGAAAAACATCCTATGAGAGCACCAATCCAGCTGTAAGCCCAGTTTTAACATTAAAAATCACATATAACCAAAATGTACCATCTGCCTCAGGAACCCCATTCTCGGGGATTTACAGCAGCAATTGCAGAAATACTGCACTACGGCTATTTCAAATTGCTTGTGTGTGGCTGAAAAAAGAATCAACGAACACCTAACTTTAGCAGCCACCAGCACCATCCTGCCAGGCCACAGTGACAAGTTTCAGCTGCTTCTTGATGAACTTTCAGTGTTGGTTCTCAAACTTCTCCGGCATTTCAATGAAGAGAAAAGCTTCAGCTTTTGGCAGCACTCGTGGCAAATGCAATTTGACTTACCAGGAGAACACTCATTGCATTAGTAAATGCAAATTCTCTCCTGAAATGCTTGATCTTGAAGGGGGAAAGGAAAAATACACTAAGTTTAGCCCAGAAGAAAAACAAATGACCCAGGGTATTTTAGGCCAGCAACTCTCTTCCTCCACTGACCCTGGAAAACCAGAAAGAAGAGACACCTTGAAGAGCTTGTGGCAAAACCCTTTCTGGTCAGGCTATTTCTGGCGTCTCTGCCCCCTGCTTCCTAGGCAAGCACTCACATTCTGATCATAAAATCTGATCCAAACTCTCCTACACAAGTGCAGTGATTCCCTCCTCAGTGTCCCCTTCCATCCTGCACGCTCCCTCCCAGAGCCTGGTGTTTGTGACCCGACAGAAACCACCTCAGCTCAGTACAGCCCCAGCCAGCAGCTCTCTCCTCTTACAGCTCCCAGAACCCCAAATAATTACAAGAAACCAAGTCACCCCTCTGCTGATCTGCCCCATGCAGATGAAGCTACCTGACTCCACAGCTTAACCAGTTTCTCAACATGATCAAAGCCTGTGCAGTTGTTCGAGCAGCTTTTCAATTACTCCTCCAGTTTCCATCATGAATTACAGCAGCACTTGAAGAGTGCCAAAACCCAGAGGGATCAGTTTCTCCTGCCCTGTGACAGGCAGCAGGCTGGGGCAGACAGGACAAGCTGCAAGCACATGGCATTACATTATGCACAGACCCAGTTTTGCTGCCGAATGATTGACAATAACTACTGGATGTCACTATTTTAAGGATAATGTCATTTGCGTAATTATCCGGCAGGGTCTCTCGTCAGCGGCTGGCATTATTCACAAGGGAAGAATTAGACTGAAATCCAGATGTAGAGTAAGGAGATTTGCTATTCTATACAGACAATCACTGTGCTTTAGGAGCTTGATACATAGGGTATGCATCACTAGTCATTTTCATACTCTCAGGACCTGGAGAATATTAAAATGACACTCCTTCTCTTTTCCAATGTACCATATATGTCACATGAGCTCATACTTAAAAATATTTTAATATTCTCTGTCCTCACCTGACCATCTGTTCCTTACTGGAACTCAATGTAGGAAGAGACAGAGAAGCTGCTTTTACTTGACTGATCCTATCATCTCACCATCAGATAGGAAAGTGCCTCTCACACAGCCCCCAGCCCTTCAGCCATTTTAGCCCTCAGCTATTCTGATTTTAGCAAGTTCAAACCTGGGTTTATCTGCCACACGAGGATGCCCTACTGCTTGGGATAAACTATGTAAAGCCCCAAATCAGACAGCATTTGGCCCAAGCAAAAAAAGGGCATTAACAGAGCTGGACTGGGATTGGGACAGGTCCCATCCAGCACCCAGCTCTGGGTCCCAGCAGTACAACTGTTACCAAGCAGCAAAAAAGAGAGACTTGACATTATTCTTTGCAGTGCTGGCATGCCACAAGTGGACTGAGCAAGGCTACAGCAGACCATGCTCAGAAATGTGTGTTTTGCTGCTGGACTCCAGGTAACAGCACTCCAAAGTAAACAACTGTCTGCTCCTCCTTCCCAGTGCTCTGCCAGAGGTGTTCTGTGAAGTATGGCAGAAAGAAACCTTTCTGCACAACCAGACTGTCTCAGTGCTGACACCTCCCTGCTCCAGCTGTCCTGCTCCATCCCAGAAGAGGCCTTGCTCAGCCTCTGGAGCACAAGGGAGGATGCTGATCAAATGGTCATGCTGGCCAGGGAGGGCTCTGCACAGCAGCCTGGCTCTGATCCATGCTGGCTGCTCCATGCCTTTATGCTTGAGCTGACAGGGGAGCACTTCAGCAGCACAGAAAGGAAAAAATATAACCAAACTGCCCCCCTGAGTACAGAAAAATGACAAATAACAAAGGAGAGCTATGTATGGGAAATAGCTTCCTGAGAACCGCCTTGAGACCTGGAGCGGAGGCTGACGCACGGAGGCAAGGATGCTCTGATGCTGTTGTAAACACAAAGATGCCAGACACGGACAGGAAGGAAAAATTCCTCTTGTAGGAGCATGGCAGGAATGAAAACACTTTTAGTGGCTGAGATGAGTGGCACTGGATAGGTATGTGAAACGGATAGGGTTTAAACACAGAAGCTGCTGCAGGGAAGCAGAGGCCTTGTGGTGACCATGAAATAACATGGCACGCTATGGCAAAAGCAACAGATCCTTACATTCACCTCCCAGAAAACCTAGGAAGGGTTCATTTAACGCCTGCCCAGAAATTCCACTCCCTCCTGGAAAGCAGTGCACCTTGGCCAATGTGCAGGGGGAATGTGGAGGTAGTGTCATCCCAGCTGACAACTTCTTCCCGGTGGGCAGCAAGCGACACTTCTTTATTCAAGCAGAAAACTCCAGCTCTCATCTCAGCCGTGGGGTTCAGACAAAGGGAAGGAATGAAAGCAGAGCTCACCGGTAAATGATGCCTCTTTCATGGAGAAACATGAGGGCTGAGATAATTTCTGCCGCGTAGAACCGGGCGCGATCCTCGTCGAAGCGCCGCGACTTCTGGATGTGGAACATCAAGTCCCCGCCGTTGACGAACTCCATCACGAAGAACAGGCGATCCTGCACACAGGCAAACACAACAAACATGAACAGCATTAATCACATCCTCGGCCAGGCTTAGAAAAGTCTTAGTAAAACTATTATCTCCCAAACAAAAACAGATTAAGTCAGCATGAGACAGTGCGCGGAGGGAAAGGCTGATTTTTTCAGGAAAAGTCAAGTCAATACCAGGAGGATCTATTAGTACCTCCTTGCCCTGCACTCCTCCCAAAAGTTTTGACCCCAGTTGTGAAACAAATTCCTGTCCACATGTGGCCTGGGCATGTTAGTAGGTCATCACTAATCAGGTCCTATTGGGTTTCTCTGAATTATCCTTAGCCTCTATCAGCAGGAAATGATACCCCTCCATGAGTACTCTCTGAGCTAAGTGGCACAAGATAAATCCGAAAAAAAATCACTCACCCCCTAGTAAACACCTCAGATCTCTGGGGAAAGCTGCTCCATAACACAATGTACATAACCAGACTGCAGCTTTGCCACAACAGCACAACATTGTCTCAAGGATATCCCAACATTATTTCTGGAGAACGTGTGTTGTTTTCCAGGATGGGATTTCCTGCCATACACTTGCATGGCAGCTGCTTTTTGGGCCCTCAGGTTCCAGCTTTCCTCTGATTAACCTGCAGAGACCTCTGGGTGATAGAGGAACTGATAAGGATGAAGTATAAATAAAACTTTCTGCTGAGCAGAAAAGCAATCTGTTTGATAAAGTTCAGTTCATTAACCACAGCTGTTGGTCTCTGAGGTTTCTTTTTTGGCTTTGTTCTGGCTTTTGCAAAAACCTACAGACAGGGAGGCACTTGCTTAAGCTGAGTGCTCAACGGTGAGTAGGGGTTTCATACGTGTGCACTTGATTGTGAGAGGAAGGACACAGATTTGTCACAAAAAAGAACCCTAGAATTGCTGCAGTCTAGTTAAAAATATTCTCTTAGCAATTGTTTCAGGACATTCAGTACTTATTGTTTCAGTTTTACTCTGAATATCAGAAACAAACAGATTGGAAAACAGGCATAGAATTCAACTGAGACCAGCCAGGCTTTTAATGGTAATATTTTCCCTTTTTTCCCACAAGCCTCTTCCCAGGTCTGATGCTAATTATCTACGAGCTACTTTTAAACCCTCTCTGAGTTTAAGAGGATAAGCATTGTCGTGCTCCACTTTCTGGCAGGCAGCCAGCTTGAAATGACTACTGATATTAACGTCTTGAGATGCACATGGCAGAAGAAGAGCAACCAGAAATTCCCTCATTTCTCAATGGACATGAGCAGGAAAGCAAACAGCTTGTGACACAAGGACAGCTTGCTTCTCATTGCTCTGCCCAATGGCTCCTTCTGGGCTCCTTCCAGAAGGTAAAGGTCATTAAATCATAGAATCATCTGGGTTGGAAAACACCTTTAGAGACCATCAACCACCAACCCAACTCTGCCAAGCCCACTGCTAAACCGTGTCCCCATCTACACGTCTTTGAAATATCTCCAGGGATGGTGACTCCACCACAGCCCTTGGCAGACTGTTCCAGGCAGCTTGACCACCCTTTCAGTGAAGGAATTGTTCCAAATACGAAATCTAAACTTCTCCTGATGCAACTTCAGACCATTTCCTCTCGCCCTGCTCCTTGTTCCCTGGGAGCACAGCCTGACCCGCCTTGGCTGCACTATCTTGTCAGGGAGTTGTGGAGAGTGAGAAGGTCTCCCATGAGCCTCTTTTTCTCCAGGCTGAGCCCCCCCAGCTCCCTCAGCTGCTCCTCATCAGCCCTGTGCTCCAGACCTTCCCCAGCTCCGCTGTCCTTCCCTGGACACACTCCAGCACCTCAATGTCCTTGCAGTGAGAGTCCCAAAACTGAACCCAGAATTTGAGGTGCAGCCTCACCACCGCTCCCAGCACTCTCACAGCACCACTGCAGCACCAAGGCCGTGTGACAAATGCTATCTCCAGTCCATACAAACAACACCACCTCATTGTTTCACTCTGTCTTTATTAGAGGGCACTGAAAGACACCCGAGCTGGCTTGTCTAGGGCAGCAACCCGAGCCAGAGCAGCACAGACTGTGCAAACTCACCAGCAGCCTTGGCTCTTCAGCCCATATCAGCCCTCTAATCCACATCTTCAGTGCAGCTTGCTTCAGTGCAGCTCAGCCTGGCTGTGCTGTGCCTGCCTGTTCCTCTGGCTGCAGCACAGGTATCACCTCTGCCTCACCAGTCGGGCTGGCTTTTACATCTCCTTGTTATTCCCTCCCTCCTCCTTCCTTGCTGATCTCTCCACACGACACACGCTTATCTAGCCCAGCTTGTCCAGGCATCTCCTCAAGCCCATACTTAAAAAAGAAATCCCTCTTGCCAGATCCCCAACAGGAAGCAATTTAATTTACCAGAAGCCTGGTGAGGGATGGGGTGTGAGGGTTGTGTGTGTTTTTGTAAGTGATACATATGCTTGTATAAACATGCATGCACCTAGGTGAACACATGGATTTTCTACTCTTTACTTAAAGGTGACCTTCAGGGAAACAAAGTTAACTCTTCCTATCTTAAAACATATCTGTTTAGTGTCTCCAGTGCAGTCAAAGCTTCGCGGTCCATCTCAAACTTCTGGTTGAAATCACTCCAACCATGATGCTTAAAGGAAGACACTATCCTTTCTCAAATTTTCAAGTGACCACCAAAACAGCTTATTTTAAAATTCACATCACGGTTGCCATGGAATTAGCAGCTTTTTGCTATATTCAGACTGACTGCAAACCTGAGCAAGTATCATTGCATGTGTTATACATCACACCCACCCATGGGCTCATTTCACTGGTCAAGTATAAATACAAAATTTTTTGAGTTACTCAATTTTAAAATTTTTTTTTTCCAATTTATTTCAAGGAGGTCCAGCTTATTGTCTGCCCAGTTTCCTGACACTTATAAATCCCATAAGGCTGCTGAAGAAAAGAGCAGGATGGGTATCACAACTGTTTTATAGTGCAGCATTTGTAAATTGGTCTGCTACACACCTGGAAACAAGCCTTAGGAAAATCGGCACTAATGACCGTCCTTTGGGGAAAAGCACCTAAAAGACAGGCAAGGCCTCCCATTTTTACTCTTTAGGAAGACCATCAGCTTGCCAAGCTGCAAAGACCAACCACTCTCCCAGGAATCATTAAGAAATAAAATAAACAGTGGTATCCTATTAAAAAAAAAAAAGAGGGGGAAAGGGAGCAGGGGGGGAAGGAAAAGAGAGGAGGGGGAAAGGAAAATAAAAGAGGAAGAGAAGGAGGGAGAAGGAGGGAAGGGGGAGGGGGAAATGGAGAGAAGAGAGAGGGAGGGAGGGAGAAAGAAGAAGGGAAAAAAAGAGGAAAGAAGAAAAAAAAGACAAAAGGCAATTTGCAGCTGGAAGAGTAAGGCTGAGTAAATAATTTAAAAAGGGGCCAGGAAAAGTAAATCGTAAAACAGTAGATAGTTCAGACACTTGCAAATTTGAGCTAAGAGTTAGTTCTGTGTCTCCTCCCTTGGGGACTACCAGTGGGAATTAGGAGGAGTTGAAAGCTGGATTGTTTTCTGACAGGTCCCAATGCTGAACTCTTCACACGTCTGTTTTTCTATTGTGCATTGCCCAGAAGTCTCCCTGATCTGCTATCTCTGTTTGACATGGTAAGAAAGGAGCATTTGAGTCAACAGGAAACAGTGACACGAAAGGCTTCACAGCAAGTGGCAGCCACAGGAGGAAATCACATTGCACCATTCCTGGACTGGGATCAAGATGAATAAAGTCTCAGAGCAATTGTTACCGTAAATTAAAGAAACACTTGGAGGAAACAGAGTCCATGGGATCAGGTGGGCTCGTTTCAAGGCTGGCCTACACCTAGGGATTAACCCTGACAATTTCCGTGCAAGAGAGATGGTTGCTTCTGGCTTTTTTAAAAAAATTGGGGTTTTTTAATTTCAGTTTTCCACCTCTATTTGTTCACCTATTGGCAGGACAGGGGCTGTTGGAAACACAGCAGAGTTCGACAGCAGTTTCATTTACCCATTGTATTTGTTCAGTGTCTTAGGGGAGGTTTGGTGGGGCTTGAAGAGAGTCCCTGCCTGCAAAAGCCACCAAGAAGGACAATCCACACACTGGTTACTGCCCTTTGCAAACACTGAAATCCATCTCAAGCATCATTTTAGCTTTGTCCTCACCAGCTCTACAAAGCTATTTTGGATCCTCATACCTTTCCTCTTTGTCATCACAGGGGAAGAAAAAAAATCCACATTTTATTAAAAGAGCATCCTTTCTCTCCTTGTGCCCAAAAAGGACAGTGTGATGGCCGATTTCTACTCTCTTTTAAAGTCATAGCTGATGTCCATGGACAACCCACACAAGACCAAAGACTTCTGAAGACAGCTTGGGACCTTATCTACAATCACAAGGGTCCAATTTCCCCTTCACCCCCCCCCCCCCCCAAAAAAAAAAAAGTCAGCCTGGCTCAGGAATTCCACTTGGTTTGCATTTCGTCTTTTTGGAAATAATTCATGCACACAACCCCTTAGAAAATTAGCTTTGGGCTCAGTCTGAGTGCACTGAAGCCAAAGGGTTTCCCCAAGAAAACAGTAATTTTTCCCTGTTTTGGCAGTTTATGCTTTGCAGAGCAGAAGGCAGGCTTTCCAAACCATCCCCAAACAGAGACAGCTGTGTCGCTGCTTCCCAGAGAAACTTTATTGTTTTCAAAAAGAGTAGCAGGGCTTAGGGAGCTTGCAAGCAAATTATTACAAGATAATTACAAGAGCTGGCAGGCTCTCTCAGTGTTCCCAGTGTTCTCCCTCCGTGGTCCACAACCCCCACACAAAGCAAATCCGCCCTAGGTCTTGCTGGGAGCGAGCAAATAAACCATGATTTCTCAGTCCTGGGCTCCAGAAAGCCACATGTCCAACTCCCCAGCAGTGCAAGTGGCCATCTGTATCTGGGTCAAGGCACTGCAAAGCACAGGATCCGGAGGAGGAATAAGAAACAGGTTTGTAACTGAATATTTATCTTTGTAGGACTAATAGAGCCATGCCCCACTCTTAGATGCTGCTCTGTGAGAAAATGCCCATCCTCCACACCCAGCCCTCCACAGAATCTATGAATTCCTGTTGGAAATGCCTCCCCCTCCATAGCCATCCCTTCACAGCATTCCCAGAATCTAGGAATTCCCGTTGGAAATGCTTCCCCTCCCTCACTGTGGTCTTCAACATCCTCGTGAGGGGAAGCAGAGGCGCAGGCACTGATCTCTTCTCTGTGGTGACCAACGACAGGACATGAGGGAATGGCCTGAAGTTGTGTCAGGGGATGTTTAGGTCGGCTGTTCGGAAAAGGTTTTTCACCCAGAGGGTGGTTGGGCACTGGAACAGCTCCCCAGGGCAGTGGTCACAGCACCAAGCCTGGCAGAGCTCAAGGATGGCTTTGACAAGGCTCTCAGGCACACGGTGTGACTCTTGGGGACGGTGCAGTGCAGGGCCAGGAGCTGGACTCAATGATCCTGATGGGTCCCTCCCAACTCAGCATATTCTGTGATTCTGTGATTCCATACTCAGCCCTTCACAGAATCCATGGATTCCATGAATTCCTGTTGGAAATGCCTCCCTCTGCATCCTGCCCCTGGACCGAGGCAGTGCTGCACCCTCGAGCTGCCTGCTGCTCCCAGCTCCGAGGGCTAAGGAGAGCAGGCTGTCCAGGGCTTACACATGATTTCAAACCCAGGGAGGACCACAGGTGTCCTGCGGACATGCTCACCACGAAGCAGTCACCACAACAGCCCTTGCACAAACGTGTGTGAGCACAAGAGCAGATCTGAGGAGCTCAGCCCCAAATTTCCAGACAAAGCCACTCTGGAATGGAGCAAGGCAGTGACTGGTGCCAGGTGAAGATTGGTCCTTTGATTTCAAATCACAACAACTCACAGAATCACAGAATCACCAGGTTGGAAGAGACCTTCAAGATCATTGAGTCCAACCCATGTCCAACTCCATCAAGGAACACCTCTGCCCCATGCTGGCTCAGCTGGAGCCCCATGCCTGTGACAGATGATGGCCATGGTGTGGCTCAGCAGAGAGGCAGCAGGTTTTACAGCCATCTGCTCAGAGCTGTGCTGCTTTGTTGAGCTGCTCTTCCTCTCTGCTCCAGTGGCTGCAGAATTGCCCACCAGCCCCAGGAACCACTCCTGCCTCAGGGAACCAAGCCGCAGACAGCACATCCAGCCCTGGGGCTACCCAGATGAGGGATCACTGTGTGGTGCAGCTGAGAGGCTGAGGAAGGGAAGGTTTCTTTCTTCTGCTGGTTTTGGGTGTTATTTTAAGCTAAAAGGAGGTGCAGAGAAAATTAAGCCAACTCAGAACGGGCATAAGGTGCATGTGGTGTCTCCTCCAGGCTGGGCAGCTGGTGAACACATTTTTGAGAAGCTCAGGTCACTTCCCCACCCCAGGCTCGTTTTTAGCTCCTCTAACACATCACCAACCACTGTCATACCCACGTGCACAGGGCAGTGATCAGCAGAGATCGCCCACCGTGCTCTGATGCTGCTGGCAGTGGGCACCACGAGGCTCCCTGCGAGGGCACTGCAGCGAGGCACAAACACATTGCCCAGAGAATCAGAAATTGGCTCTTGCCATTTGCATAAATAAACTCTGCAGGGTCCCTCAGGGTGAAGGCAGCCTCAGCCCCCGGGTGCAGCATCAACGCCGAGCTCATTCCAGAGGAGCTCAACAACCACAAACCAGGGCGAGCTGAAGGGAGTTGTGGGTTGCCCCAGGGAGAAAAGAGAAAAAAAAAAAAAAAACAAAACACCCAAAACAAAAAATCCCAAATTTAACTTCATCCTCCAAATTCCTGCCCCTATTTTCTTAAGCGCTTGGCTGAAATTTCAAGCTTATACGCTGGAGAGTTTCTGTAACAGGCAAATTCAGTCATTTGTCTGGAACAATGCATCTTGTGGGGTATTCAAGTGAACCATACACACATCCTTCCTCCTCATCCCCTCCCTGCAAGACAGCCTAATTCACAGCAGCATTACATTATCAGCTCATCTTTTAACTAGAAACTTTGACACAGCATATGATCAAAAGGATGATTATTTTCTTGTTCATCTGTATCTGTTCCATTTGAAACAAAACCAGACCAGACTCAAACTAGAAAAAAACCCAAAACTCAGATAAGCTGACCTATTAAATTATATACAAAAGTGTCTGTTTTTTAAATCCCAGTTAAAAGACACTTTAAAATAAAATACTAAAAGGATACAAAACAAATTGAAAGATGAAGCAAAACAAAATCTTCCCCTCCAGACCTTCTAAAATGGTATGGAAAACTACATAAACACTCCTTCCCACCTGAAAGATTAAAAAAAAATCAAAGGACTGTCTGAACTTAGCAGGGTATAAATTGAGAAATAAGGAACTAGAATATATCACACTACAGACATTACCTGTTAATCAAAGATTTATAGGACATCTGCACCCCTCAGCTGGCTACTGGCATCTTGGTGTCTCAGAAGAGAATAGCCCTGTAAATATCATGCTTTTTTCACAGCCCTCAGTTCAGAAAAAGGCTACTGAAATTTGTGTTTTCAGTTTGGAGCAATCAACCTGCAACAGCTCTGTTCTGTTTTACAAAATACTGAGCTCCGCAATATCTGCTGTCTCAGGCAGGGCTGGGGAAGGCTAGAGACCTCTACAAACTCAGCCAAAGGTCTTCAGGAAAATTAAGAGTGCCAAAACACCCAAAAGCCACTTGGAAACAGCTTGTTGTGAGGGTTTGTGGATCACCTTCTCACCTTAAATATCACCTGGAAAGCAATTCTGATTCAAAGAAACTGAAAGCTAAAGTGCCGCTGGCTCACACCTCAGTTAGTTACCTCCTCTCTGAACTTTGATTGCCTTTGTTTTTTCTTCCCTTTCCTCCTCAATACTGACTGGCACCTGCTTGCTCAGGCTGCTCGAGAGCTGCTTCCACTTTGATCCCCTTTTATGCAACAACTTCCTTGATTTTAAGGCCAAAAAAATTAGTTTTACATACTGTGGCTAACCATAGGCAACACACTTGGCTACCATAGAGCCTTGTCCAAGTACAGTCTCTTCCCTACGCCACTGCAGATGGAGACAGGCATTTACATCAGCTTCATAAAAATATAAGTACCCAGAGTCCCTCAGCCATCTGGGGTGAGAAAGTGACACTGGGGAGCTACGACACCACGATGGCAGCTGACCCTTCCACCCCTCCAGCTCATGTTTTCATCTCAGCTCGCACTGCCTCAGCATGCAGCCCGAGTGTGGACACACAGCAAAGTTCACAGATTAGAGTCAGAAATGTCAGTCTGATCTTGTTTCACCTCCTGCCTGCAAAAAACCCCGGCCTCGAATGTTCCTGCAATGCAGTGAGCACTGCAAGGTGTCCCTGCACATGGCAGAGAAAGGAGAGCCTTCCAGAGGAGGCTGCCGAGGCCTCGGACATCTGCTTCACCGACAACTGGAACCAGAGAACACATCAGGGACTTCTGGGGGATGTGAACACTGCCAAACCACAAAAAAATGCACTTTTGAGCAGCCTGCCTTTATTCAGTACTAGCCAGGACAGGAGACAGAAGAAAGCAGAGAGGGCTGTCCCTGCTGTGGTCACAAAGAGAACACGAGGGCACCATGGCACACACACCTGCAGGAGCTGCACGGGAGAGAGGAGGGGAAAGAGAGGAAATTCCCCTCCACCTCCCTGTCCAAAAGCCCCCCAAAAACCAACCTGCCATCCCAGGCAAAGCACAACTCAGGTTCCTTCAAGCCTGACTTGCAGAGCCTTCCAGCAGAGGGTTTGGGAATAACACGGGTCTCAACTCTCAAGAATAAGTCTCAATGCCTGCAGAAAAGCATCCAAGCAGTGCATTTGGCCATCACGTGAATGGATGCATGGAGCTGTGCCTCCACGACATGCCAGAGAAGGAATGCTGGGGGTTCAGAGCCTGAGTGTGGATCAAAGCCATCCTCTCTGCTCCCAAAGGGCTCCCCCTCAGTGCCTTTCAAAGAGAACATCAAAGAGGCCTCGCTGCTTCCTGAACGCCCACCAGCACACTCCAAAGTCTGTGTCAGGGCACTTGCTCATCTCCCAGAGCGCCAGGAGGCTGCTGCTGCCTCTCCAGCCTCCCTCACCTCCACCACACCCTGTGCTTTACCCTTCTGGTGACACCGGAGTGGCTGATGTTGGAGATTCCCTGGAGGGATCATGGCCAAGGACTCCCCTGGACACACAAGGGCACTTACTCCTCCCTTGTGGCACCTGGGGACAAGGGGTGGGTGAGTTGCCACCTCTCAGTCCCACCACTTTGGCTCGTGGGCCCTCAATTGAAAACGACGCCCCTGTTGAAGGCTCCAGGTCAGCTCTAACACTTCTGGGAAGCGAAACACATCCTCATGTCTCTAAACAACTGCGTGACCCGTGACAAGATGCCCACACTGACCCTGGCAGAGCTGCCTGAGTGCCCCAAGAGTCAGAGGAGATGTGGAGAAACCTTCCCCTTCCATGCTGAGAGCACATCAGCCCGCAGGCAGCAAAGGGGACAAAAAGCTGCGTGCCAAACAGCAGGCTGCCCTCGTGAAACGGGACCAGTTCCATGATTATACTGTCCTGGAGTCCCAGGCCAGCCCTGCCTGGCTTAAATAGCACCCCTGCTCGTTATTATCTTGAAGGACGCTCATTATAGCAAATCATGTCCCTCTGCCAAGTTCTTGTGTCTCACTATTTTTGGAACAACAGGGGCAGGCTCGGAGCCTCAGCAACTGTCAGCAGAGCCAGAGGGAAAGCAAATCCATATAACGATCAGGTTGGATGACGGGGACAGTGCTGGGAACAGCATCGCCTGGGGGACAGTCCCCTAGAAGGACCCTTTGGTCATGAGAAAAGGGATAAGGGCAATAAACATAAAACCCAGAAGCTATTCTACACCATTTGCATGGGAAGCTGATCTCCCCCAGCCCTTTTCATTCTCATGCATATGAGCAGAGACAAAAGGATTTAAAAACAAACCACCTGTGCAGGAAGGATGGCTCCTAAACCCCAAAGAATACAGGACCTACTCACTGCAAACTGATTTTAATTAAAGCATTCCAGGATTCACATTCCACAGGATTACATTGCTGACTTAGCTATTTACACATATAGCCTCTTTCACCCCTTCTATTGTTCTATAGTTCATTGTTCACTGTATTCTCACTATTGCTGAGGTGTTGGATGACAGCAGTGTCAGGTAAAAAGAAACAAACACTTTTTGCAGCTTGCAACCCCCAATGCAGGATCCACAATTATCCACAGGTCCCAGCACCTGTCAGCAACTCACAGATTACTGGAGCAGAAGCATAATCTCCTGACACTAAAGAATTATTCTAAGGCCCTAGAAAAAGCAAAGGTAAATGGCTTAGGCAAGGTGGAAAACTCCCAAGGCAAGGCCATCAATTTTTTAAAAAAAAATTTAAAAACAGAGAGATTGTAAGCAAGGAAGATCTCCCAGAGATGCAGCCAGAGCAGGACTTAAATTGCCCCCCTGCAATGGAGTAGTTGCACTCTCTCCTTGCCTTTCACAGGAAAGAAATCCAAAGGTGCAAGTCCAGAACTGCCCAGCCCAGTGCTGGGCACACAGATAGCTGTGTCCAGCCCACTGAGCAGCTGGTATTTCTTCTTTAGGCTCTGCAAACGGTGACCCACACCAGGCAGAGCCAGCCCTTGCAGCTCCTACCACCTAGTGGCTGCAGGATCCAGCCCTGGGGGAGCGAGGAGCCTGCCTGGAGGTCAGGCAGCCTCAGCCCACTCTGGGCAAATAAAGCTGCCCTCGCTGGCAGGTATCACCCACACTGCAGCTGGGATTAAAGCAGGCTCACACTGAGCAGGGGCAGCACAAGAGAACGGAAAACCTTTCTGAAAACCATCAGCAGCTAATGTAAGCTCAGAAAAACCTCAGCCAGCTCTAAAACAGGCAAGCAGAAGTAGGAGCAGAATAGAGGAATTCAGGTAATGCATTGCTGTTTTCGGTCCTTGTGCCAGCTCAGCTAATCACAGAATGACAGAATGGTTTGGGTTGGAAGGGATGTTAAAGATCACATAGTTCTAACACTTTTTTGATATATATAATGTTTTATACATATATTTTTTTTCCGCCAAGTTCTTGTTAATGGAGGGGTTATCCCCATGCCATACAAAGAATAAGCAGAAATCCCAAGTTTGAATCAGCCTGGTTAAGCCCTCCTGGAAGGATTCTGCCCAGTGAATAGCTTGATGTTGCAATCATTTGTCTACTATGGCAAAGGAGTTTAATTGTGCTTTTATAAGCAATTTAAATCTGGTTATTCTGGATTGAAGTAGGTGTCACTGAGTGCAGACCATGGGCAAAAGACGTCATGAACCACATTAATTTGAAATCTACCTTTTTTTTTTTGTAAACACTTCCCTTTTTGGTGTTGTTTATCATCAGAGGGAAGTGGTTTTCTGTTACAGACAATGAAGTAAAGTGGGATTCAAGTAAAAGAGGAACCCAGGAAAGACTGGAAATAGCAGGGTTCTGCTACACAAGCACCACTCCCTTGGCACCATTTCAAGGACTGACCATCTCTGAGTTCAGGGCACCAAGGGCTGAGGGGTTCTTCCCTCTGCTCCTCTGATGACAAGCTGGTCCAGAAATTCCTGTTCCAGAATGCTTTACTGTTTAGCAACTCCTTTTCATTTCCAGTCTAACTGTACCCATGGCCAGTCTAGATTTATTTAATCTTAGCCAGCATCTTGACAGCTTTGTTTCCCTCCTCAGTGTTTGACATCTCCAGACATCAATCAGATCCTCTTTTTGCTTTCAATTTGCTAGTCTAAACAGGCTGAGCTCTTCCCTTTTCTTCCTCTTTGCAAAAGACTCTGCAATTACTTCACCAGCCCAGAAGACCTTGCCTTCACCCACAGCAGATTGCATTCAATTTTTCTGAACATGACAGACGGTGCTCACACAGTGACCTTGAGTCTTCCCTAAGTTCATGGGAATCACTCTGCACAGCCCAGGACCACACTTTGTTGCTGTTTTTGCATCTACACTGTAAATTCAGTCAGCAAAGCCATAGCAAAGGTCACAGCAATGAGTGGCAAAACCCACGTTTGGCCTCAAACAGAACACCTCAACACTGGACATTTCTGATATTTCAGGAAAGCCATTACAAGTAGAAATATCATGAAATAAAAGTTTTCTTGATTACTAGCGACAACAGTGAGCTTTAAGTTTCAATTCTGCTATACAGCACAGCTGCTCTGTGAACCATGTGAGTTGTGTATTAAATAAAAACCCAACACAAACCATCTCATTTCTATTAGGTGAGTCTACTCAAGGGCTCCACCCTAAATGAGCACAATTCTTCACCTCCATAGCTGGCTGTTGCATCACCCCAGTGAAAAGAGAAATGGGTGGGTGGCAGAATACATCTGTCTGCACTTTTTTTGTTGTTTTTTTAAAGTATTTTAGGTTTACGTAGGAGGAGCAAAGCTGCAATTAGAAGGGCAAGTTTCTCCTGCCTCAGTTCTAAGAGGAAAACAAGCTCTACTGCCCTTTAACAAAGAGCAAAATGCAACTGGAAAGGAGCCCAGGCAGTTTTGAAGAGCTACACTGCAGAAAATGCTTTGATCCTAATAACAGATTAGCTGAGGGACTCTCAAATTCACCTTGCCATACATGGCTGTGGCCACTGCCTCCATCTCAGCCACTCTTCCTTCCCCCACCCACACCAGCAAGAGGCTCCCAGACACCAGCACACCCCAAAAGAAGCTCCTCATCATTCCTCCATGGTGGTACACAGGGCACAAGTGACAGCAATGCTGCCATTTGTCCTCTCTACACAAAAAGAAACACCAGCTCTACATGGATCTGACTCAGTGTCCACTCATGTCAGGCAGATCCTTTCTGGCAAACCCAGAATGATCTTTCCTTCAGTTCTGAGCAGTCTACAAAGGCTGGCAGAGATAGGAGGCTGCCCCTGGTTCCATGCACAAATATTCAAGTTTGCAGAAAATTCAATGCAAATACAGTCCTGTTAAAAATTCAGGCAGCAACAGAGCAGAGCCTGAGATTCCACAGCAACCAGAGGACGCTGCAGGTGAGTGGACATTTGCACTTGGAAAAATCCAATGGCACGGAGATGTTTCTAGGGAAGACATAAAGAAAGGCTTTGTGCCTTACTAATTTGTTAGGGAGCTTAGAAAAAGCCAGGATTTTGTTTGCCAAATGCCCAGCAGATGTCAGAGGTGGAATATAGCAGAGCGCTCTGTTCATCCTCGAGCAGAGGCTCCTCCTGGGTCTGAGGGGGGCATTTTTAACAGGCCAGGGGCCAAATTCACAGCAGGGCTCCTCATGCCAGCCAGTGCCAGGAGGAGGGCTGGCCACTGCCTGGGCTGTACTTACAGGAGTCTGGAAGCAGCAGTAGAGCTTGGTGAGGAAGGGGTGGTTCCGTGCTAAGGACAGGATGCGTTTCTCGGTCATGGTGCACTCGACATCGTCATCCTGGAGAATGACGTCCTTCTTCAGCACCTTCACCGCATACAGCTGCCCGCTCTCTTTCATCTTGGCAAGCATCACCTAAACCAAAGGGGAGTGTGAATGGCAAGGGCTGAGCCCTCTGAGCAGCACAGAGCCTCTCACACCTTCCCGGGCTGCAAAGGTCACTTATCTCATGAGCAGGCTCGTGGACCCAAGTGAGTCAGGCTGTTAGCACGGGCATCAGTGGACAATCAATGACACACTGCTGCCTGCAGCAGCTGCTCTGCACAGAAATACCCTCACACACTGCTCCAGCGGCTGGCACAGGCTGCCTGGTCAAAGGTCACCCACCGTGCCAGGACAAACTGCCCGAGCAGCGTCATTCATCCCACCTTCTTCCTCATTTATAAAACTCAAACACAAACTCTTTCCCATCAGGTTCATGGCAAAGCAGAGATACAAAACCACCATCTCACCACATTTGTAAACCACCGCCTTGCTGCCTTTAAAGGAAAAGTCCTTACATGCTCCAAGAAACGCTGCCCAAACTAGTGTTAATGCACACACTTGCAGCTCCTGGTATGGGCCCTGACATGCAGCTGTTCCTTCAGGTATTAACTTCTTTCTTTTTTGTGATATCCAAATCTTCACTTTGCTGTCAGCTTTCTTTCTCTTCCCTTCTGTCTGCAACCAGCTTTGTTGCACAAAGCAAGTACCACTTAGTGCTTGCTCTGGAGTACCACTGGACAGCTTGTGTGCCATGTTATGAAATCACTTCACCTATCTTGAGGCTCCTTAAATAAGCAATGTGGTTTCTCACAGCAGAGCCACAAGTAACTCTCACCTTTCCAAAGCTTCCCTTTCCCAATACACGAAGGAAAGTTAGGTCTTTGATCCCAAGTTTGCTTTCTGAGCTTTCAGTGATGTTGTTGCCATCCTTCAGGCTGCCTTTTCCCTGATGTTTCAACGTAGATCTCGAAACCAGTTTCTGCAGAAGAGAGCAAAGAATGTCAGTCTGCACAGGAATCGTTCTTCTACCTCAGAGGTGCTCACAGGTGGTCAGCCCACCAACCACGGCACTTGGAGCCTGCTCAGGAGCCCTTTATGGCTTCTGGGACAGAAAGGGTGTTGGTAGCATCACACAGCTCCACGTGTGACCAGCCGAACTTGGCACGGCTCAGGACTGTGCTGACATATCAGCACCAGCTCCTGGCCAGGGCATTTCGGGGTGTAAACCCACTGCTCAGCAGATCACAGATCATCACAGAATATGCTGAGGGGGAAGGGACCCACGAGGATCATCAAGTTCAACTCCTGGCCCTGCACAGTACCATCACCAAGAGGCAAGGCTGACTCTCCATCCTTACCCACCACAAGAGAAAGAGAATGAGTGAGGAAATCCAAGTCTCCTATCTAACAGCAAAGCAAGGAGGACTGCTTAATTTCTGCAACAGGCAAAGTGCTGGTGAGATCTGGAACCCTGGCAGATTTCATCTTAATTTCTCACGTTTCTACCTGATTTTAAGACTCTCACTCAAAGCCCAGTTCAGAGGGACCCCAACTTCAAAACATGCTTCTTTCTCACACATGGGCTGCTCGCTTGCTCCACTGCTCTAAATTCGATGAAAAGCTGTTCATTCCCATTCCAGCAGCGAGGTGCTGCATGTTCAGGAGCTGTACCAGTATTAGCACACATTTCTAGAGCTTGTCATTTCGAAGTACACAAAGATGAAGCCAACCTCCAGTGCCCTCTGCTCACAGCTCCCCAGGTGTGCATGTGCATACAAAGGAGCACTTCTATTCAGTTTCTTGGTCTGAACAAAGTCACACGGACTTCGTGAGCTCCATCTTGTGACTACTTTGGTGTACAGCAAAGTTCCTCCTGCACAGGAGACTTGTCACCATGGGCAAAGCAAGAGCAGTCAGGGAATGGTTTGGGATGCAATGAACCTTCAAGATCATCGAGTTCCAACTCCCTGCCATGGGCAGGGACACCTTCCACCAGACCAGGCTTCCTCAAGCACCATCCAACCTGACCTTGAACAGTTCCAGGGATGGGACAATCACAGCTTCTCTGGGCAACATGTGCCAGGGTCTCACCAGCCCCACAGTAAAGAATTTCTTCCTAATATATTATCTAAATTCACTCTCATTCAGCTTAAAGCCATTCAGGGCTGTCCCACAGCACAGTCTGAACACTTTCCCAGACCCTTTAGCTCTCGAATAACCAGAAGAGATCATTAAACACCGAGCAGAGATTTTTATTTTTTTCCCTGTTTTCATCTCCTTTTGATGTGCAGATGATGCAAACAACAAATGTTAACAAGTGCTGATTTTTGCAGAACAGGGAAGGGAGTATGGGATTTCCCTGTAACTCCCAGGATAACTGTCCCCCTGAACTGCTACAGGGAAAAGAGCAAAGGCAAGAGCCTGCTGTGAACCAACTAAAATCAAAAGGGGCAGCACAGCCTAATGAGCCTGCTAGGCTGATCCAGCATGGTCAGTGTAGCTGGCTGATTGTATGAGAAGCTTTAGCACGTCTGGAAATTATGTTTTGGATTTTAATATTTTCTCTTTGTTGTATTGACAGGGACCAAAGATTGTTGGCCAGGGATGTAGTGAAGAGTGAAATGGTTTCCCCGAAATCCCACAGAAAAATAGTGATGAAGCTAAGAGGAGAAATAAGCTTCTTCATGAGCTCTTTTCTTCTATCACAAGCCACATACACAGAGATCATTTATGCTTGCAGTAAAAATTAAAGAATGCATGGCATGAATTATATTGATCACTAATTAGTTATGGCGTCTTTTTCTGCTCTCATTTGCAACAAGGAGGTGAAAGAGTGTCTTATGGGAAGCCTCTGCCCTCTCCTGCACCCATATAAAGACTCGGTTGTAAATGTTTTTAATGAAGAAGGAAAAAAAATATAAAAGGCTCACCGAATTTGGGGAAATGCTTCCTGGTTGCAGACCCATGCAGGCCAAGGTTTTTGCAAGCTCTGCTGAGTTCACCCCACAGTTTGGAGCAACGTTTGCTTGGCATCGGATGTGGACGTTCATTTTACAGACTGACGGGATGGAAATTAAAAGCAAAGGAACAATTAAAGTAACTTGGAGGGATTTACTGCTGAGAAATAATTTAGCAATTCTTTTTCAGGAAATACACCCATCTGGATCTACTCTGTATCTTCAAACTAGTGGGATTTTTGCCACTGATCTATGTAGAAGCAAAATTAGGACTCTTGCAAGAGAATAAACTCCTGAAAACTAGGAATAGACCCCAAACTCTCCAAGCAGGATGCCACATTGCCTAATGCTTTTCATAAGCTTTTGGAGTATTTTTGAGGTTCATAACTACCATGGCAGCTATACCTATAAATTAGCATTTATAATGCCACAGAATTTGCAATAAATGTCCCCTGCCTTTTCATGTATCTAACTTTAAAGACTGTTCAGTGGGAAACAGAAATCATTGTTGCTCTAACTCATAGGCACACACACACCCTCTTGTGGGAGGTGAAGGCAAGGATTTTACAGTTTGGATCACTGAAACAAAAACATAACACCAGGACCTGCTTAGTCATCAATTAACACAGGGCAGTCAGCCTAAAGCAATGACCTTTTTTTCCCCTCAGATGTCTTTTCACTGCCTTATCTCATTAGCTGAGGAAAAACCTTCAGGTAAAGGGAAAATATGAATGCAGGAAGCAGAATACTTTTAATAATGCAAGTTAAACAAAGCTGTGCTGAGAGTGCAAAGTAGAGTCCTTCTGGCAGCCAGAGATTAAAAAGGAGATCAGCGGTTTTTTTTAACTCTTACGAAGGTGAATATTCATCACTCAGCATTCTCCTGAAGGTTGCACAAATCAAGCCTACGTGGTGCATCAAGAGTCTAAAAATAAATGTAGTTTGTGAAAAGGCAACAGGGAGAAGCTGCTCACTTTTACACTGCAGACCCTGCCGCATGATGCCCCAGAGCAAGGAGCCACAGTGGTCACAGAACGTCGGGACTTTGTAGTTGTGGACGCTGAATTTATGAGGAATGTTGATCCCAAACCTCTGTTCAGTCACCTGAGGCACCAAAAGGAAAGCACAGGTTTAAAATTCAAAGACATACATATATATAAGCTGGTGTTCATTTACATACAGGTATTTAAGTGCAAACCTAAAAAAATAATTTCTAGAGAGAAAATGTCCTGATCTATCACCTCACTGAGGTTTACTGCAGGTGAATACTGAATTAACACCTCACCTGCAGTGAGCCAGCCCTGCTCTCCTTGCTGCCCAGGCCAGACTATCTGGCAAAGCAGATTTTAAAATAAGAGCTGCCTAGCCAGTTTAAAATTCTAAAAGACAAGTTAGTTTTAGAAGTGTGGATTACCTCAAAACGAACCAATCCCACTGCAGTGTGAGCTACAGCATTTTATAATCACTCAGTTATGAAGTTATTTACTTGCATACTATGTGTAAAAATATGTAACTTCAGGTCAAACTGTTGATTCTATTAAATTTAATATAGAACAGCTTTCACAGCTCCTCCTAAAATTCTCATTCCTCTTCTCACCCTCCTTGCTGCTAACAGGCTTTCTTTTTAGGCACATATTTCACTTTATCACTTGCACTCATCCCCTTTTTAACCTTGTTCTTTTCCAATTGTAAATCACTCAGCTCTCAAGGACACCTTTAAAAAAATGTTCAAATGGCTGAAGAAACCAGTCCCCATTTAGCAAATTCATCACTTTCTGCTTTGTTTCTCAACATGCAGATCCTGGAAAGCTGAGATGGAACCCACAACTCCATAAAGTCAGGGGTGTGACCGGGACAAGAAGTTTAAGGTGAGTGGTGGCTCCTCACCTTTGGCTTCTTTTAAAGAAGTTTAAATGTGTTATAAAAGCTTCATAATCCTGAGAGAGGGGCGAGGACATTCACTGTTTAACTTGCACTTTACCCTTAGGCTTTTTAACTTATTTTCATCTGGCTTGTCAAGGGGTCATTTTAAGGAGTTTAGCTCAGCAGTTTGGAGGCAAGAAATAACAAACAAAGGCAATTGCATGGCACATAACACAGAGCTGCCTCGTGAATAAATAAATTTGATTTGATTTGATTTTTCCTCAAAAAGTTATTGAACCATTTCCTGTTCCAGAAATGCAATGCACAGGGCAGTGTTAGGTGGGGATGTTACTCCTCCCAAACACAGCCAAGACTAGCAAGAAGGAAAAACTTCAGAAACACAAGCTGTGCAAGGGTTCTTTATTACAACATATTTCATAGAGCAAAGGTGTGGAGAGACAACTAAATGGGCCCTTCAGGCAATCAGAAAAGAAAAAAGAGGCAAAACAAAGACCAGTGGTTGGCCAGGGAAATTCACATTAAGAACTGGGAACCAAATTTTGATTGCACCACAGTCAATCATGCAAGAAAATTACCAAGGACACAAGTGGATTTGCTACTTTTTGATGTCTTCCAGTGAAGAGATCCCAACTTCTTAAACCACATGCTAGTCCAAACATTTAATGGCATCGACAGAAGAACAACTGGAAGACATTGCATGGCCTTCATCCATGTCTCTATCACTCTTCACCACTTTTAAGCCCATGAATAAAGATAACATAGAGCAAATTCTGCTCTAGGACAACCCCAGAAAACCAGACAACCCCAGACAAAGCATGACGACCCTAAATAACCAACGTGACTTTACCTTGAGATCGTTCTTGTTAGTATTGTTTTGGCACGTGCAAGCTGTGACAATGAGGTGATGGCAGCGCTTGTGTACAACACAGGTGCACACTAGGAAATAAAAAGAGGCAGGCTGAAAAGAGCCCTTGGAAGACTCAGAACACATCAACCCAACAGCTGGGGTCCTTAAGGCTCAGCTGCATCGTCGGCACACAATAAAGACGTGGAAAGTAATTGGTGGCTTGGAATTAGCAGAGCTGGAGGTGTATCATCAACCCACTGCAGCAGAAATTCTGCACTGGATCATTCAAACAGCCTGGAAAACAGCTGCCTACACCAAATAGGGGTGATGGACACAGAAGCAATATTATAGCTTCTCAAACTACTCAAAAAACGAAGAGTGTTTCACACAGCAATACCCATTTTGTTTACATGCAGCTTCCTTTCACAGGAGGACGCCATGCTATATTATCCTGCACAAGAACTGGCTGTGTTAGGCTTCACTAAATGACCATGTGAAGCAGGCAATTCTGGGGAAAAGGGAAAGGCAAAAAAAAAAAGGGAAAGGTAGAACAACAGTGAAATGCAAACAAGCACCACATACATCTCTACAGCCAGTGAGCCAAACCATGCACTCAGACAGAATGCCAACCCACGAGGCTGCCCTTGGAAGTCACAAACTCTGTTTTACTTTGTTGAACTTCATAGGGAGAAAAAGGAAAAAGGGTTGGCCATTCCAGCAGGGTACACTGAAGGGACCCTGGGTGCCTCAAGCCTAGCTGGGTGCTGCATGCAGCCAGCAGCTCAGTGGACTTCACAGCACCAAACAGCAACTGGACAGCCAGTTGTTAGCGGGAATGAAAGTGATTCCTGCAGCCATGCAAACCTGACAGGGGCTCAAAAGCACAGGCTGATTGCCTGGGGAGGAAGAGGAGAGGTGACTCCAGAGCAGCTCAGAGCTGCAGGATGTCCCAGCAGCATGGGAAAGCACTCCCAAAACAGCACATCCTACACACACACACACCGTGCAGGAGCAGAGCACCTTACCTTGGCACTGGTATCCCTGCTTTCCAAACACGCCCCTGGCCAAGACAAAACATGGACACAATTTATCAGCAGAAAGACAGCTATCTTGCAGATTGTTTACAGCAGACAGAGCCAAAATGCAGGAGGATCCCAAATTATTAGGTGCCATGGCAAAGCTGCCCAGCACAGCAGTGTGAGAGCACAGGAAAGCACTGCTCAGGCCCTGGCTTACAGGGCAGGCTGCCATCATCCTGTATTCCCCATATTCCCCCTCACTCTGGCTTCTCGAACACCTCACTTCATTACAACACACACCACACACATCAGACTGATCCCAGCAGCCCACACCCTATTATTATCTCTCCCACTCCATGTTCTTTTGAGACATATCTACGTTTTTCTCCCTGCTCTGCCTACTCCTCCACGTGCATCACCCCACACCTCACACCTCTCTGATGGCTTTTCTGTTCTCAGGAATTTTCCCTAAACTTTCAAGCAACTTGTTTTTTTCTCAGTGTAGTCTCAATGCTGCACTCCAGCGAGTGGGCTCTTTCTTCACGTTGCCTCGTCACTTTTTTCTCCCTTGAAATAACATTTGTGGTTACAAGGGAGGGACACTGCCCCATCCCCACACCAACCCAGTTTGCCTCCAGCATCCGAGATGCACATCACCTCTGGCCTGTCTACAGCATAAATGTACCCTGCCAAACCTGACAGCCAAGGGGCATCACATCAGCGGCCCTGGGTAAAGCGCTAAGTGACCAATACAGGACTGGGGTTGATTGTCCTCAGAACACAAAGGACTGGAAAGCTCCAGGATGGGTGTTTGAGCTGCTCTTACCAGATGAACTCCCTGCAGTGAGAGCAGTAGGTGGGCTGGCGCAGGTAGGTGGCCATGAACTTGTGCCCGTTCACCTGGTGCACGCGCCTCCGCATCGCCCGCTGCCGCTTCCGAGTGAGGTTCTTGAAGATCCGGTCCCTCTGCAGAGTCCCTGCGTGGGGGGAGAAGGAGAGAGAAGGACAACAAAAGGTTAAGATCATCATACACTGTTATTACTCCTGGTTTTGCTATGGCCTTCAGTTTGGGGCCCCAACATGAGGAGGATGTGGACCTGCTGAAGCAAGCCCAGAGATGGCCGTGGAGATGATGGCAGGGCTGGAGCCCCTCTGCTGTGCAGCCAGGCTGGGAGAGCTGGGACTGCTCAGCCTGGAGAAAAGAAGGCTCTGGGGTGACCTTAGAGCCCCTTCCAGTGCCTTCAGAGGCTACAAGAGAGATGGAGAGGGACTTCCGACAAGGGCATAGAGTGACAGGACAAGGGGAAATGGCTTCACACTGAAGGAGAGGAGGTTTAGATTGGGTATTTTGAAGAAATTAATGACTGTGAGGGTGGTGAGGCCCTGGCACAGAAGATGTGGATGCCCATCCCTGGAAGTATTCAAGGCCAGACTGGATGGGGCTTGGAGAAACCTGGCCTGGTGGAAGGTGTCCCTGCCCATGGCAGGAGGTTGGAATTAGGTGATCTTTAAGGTCCCTTCCAGCACAAACTGTTCTATGATTCTATGATAAAATACTTTCAAAAGCCACAATTACATCCCTGGTTTAGGAGTCAGGGGACTGTGGTCTAGAGCAAGGATGGCATCTGGGACAGCTACAGAACTTAATTGCAATGGTCCCTTTAGCTCAAAATTACATTTTTTGTCTAGAAATATCTGCCTTTTGCCCTTCTTCTCACAACTCTCCCATGTTGAAACATGTCATTAAGCTATTAATTCAGAAGCTGTAAATAGACCAGAAGCTCTAGGCTAATGAGCTCTCATAACTCACAGCTTTTTGGGCAGTAACTCCTTGAAACATGACTACACATCATGTTTCTGTCAAGTGACCAGCACAACGCGTGCTGAGTGAAAGCAGTGCCTTGCTCAGTGCTCATCCACCTTTGGTGTTCTCATGCTACACTTCGGTATCACTATTTGCAGCATTTTTTCTTCCTGCATTGGATAAAAGAAAGCATAGGCTACTTTTTCAATTATAATTAGCTGTTTGACATGTGCCACGTTCAGCTTTCTTTAAAGGGTTCATTTTCTGAAGGTTAGATAATATTTGATAGTCCTGGAAAGCAGGGACCCAGGAATTACTGACATTGAAATCCGAATTGTCCCAAAATTTAATTCAATTTTAGAACAGAACAGACTTTATTTCAGTTGAAAGGGACCTACAACAATGGTCTAGTTCAACTGTCTGACTCCTTCACAATGGACCAAAAGTCCATATATTTTAAGAGCATTGTTCAAATGATTCTTAAACGTGACAGGCTGTGGGCACTGACCACCTGCCTAGGAAGCCTGTTCCAATGTCCAAACCACCTCTTGTTAAAGAAATGCTTCCTAATGCCCAGTCTAAACCTCCTCTGATGCAATTTAATATCACAATTTAATTATCTATCAATGTAATTTAATCTTTTTACTGAGTTTAGTTCAGCCACATAACAATTTCCTAGCAAAGCTCAATTTACACAAAACAAGTGTCTCTCAAAGGGCAGAACTGAGCTCTCAATCAAGAGAGCCATTCCCATTTGGCAGCAGCCATCCAAATTGCATATCCCAGCCTGCTGGTCTCTGGGATCCTCACCCAGACCTGCTCAGACTCAGCTGAGCTTCCCAGATCAAAGCCTCATCTGGGGCACACTTGCCTCAGAAGAAAGAAATGAAATTTGGAGTTTTCAAGTTACTTACTTTGCAAAGTAAGGGCCCTGAAAACAAGGGTGTTTTGCAAGGGGGGCATACCAGAATCTTCTAGAGGTGATCATGCACTAACATATGTACTCAGGACTCTTGATTTGAGTGTGGACTGGATGCAAGACCAAAGCCAGCTCTCGCCAAAGCCTCAGCATGGATATAATGCCGCAGGAAAGGATGGGCAGTCTGTAAAATCCTGGAGTGGTGGATCAGTAGCAGGACCCAAACACAGCTGTCACCGTCCCACGTATCTTCCCACAAAAAGGGGGCACAGCAAGTCCTTGCTTTCAACTGGCTTTGCTGATTAACCACTGGGAGGAGGGGGGTGGTGGAAATAGAGGCAAAGCTGTCAACCTGATCAAGGCCTGAATGTAGGAATCCCACATCACAGGCGTATTTCCCGGTTCTCTTTGTAGGAGTTGAGATAAGGGAAACCATCCTGTCAGTACTGAGCCCAGCCACTTCAAGGGGCCGTGAGCCACAGGATGTGTTCCTCTTGGCACTCTTGCTCCAGGTTTAGAAGTAAAGCCAGCCATGCAACTCAAGGGTTTTTTTCTGCTGTGTTCTCCCAGCCATTTGTGTTTGTGTCCCTTCCATGGGCACCGATGGAAACCTCCTACCCGACGGCATCTCTGCCACACGGAGCACGGCTTGACTTTGGGATAGATTGCACTTATTTTTTAAATGGAAGCACATGCTCTAAATTAGGATTTACCCATTTAAACACACCAAGGAAAAGGATGTGGTAAGGCTGATCCAAGCACTTAACAGAAACTTGCCTTCTTCCAGAGCTCCAAGCAGCAGGGCAGAGACTGGTGCAGGAGAGCTTGCCTTTGTAGGGAAGTGCTTAAACATGTGTTCCATTCCCACTGAGGCCAGCAGGACTCACGGGACCACAGGAATTGCCAGACTGGATGAGAACATTGGTCCATCCAGTTCAGCATCCTGCCCCTGTCTGTGGGCAACCAGAAACACATGACAGCAAGATGGAGAAACTCTGCAGCTGGGAGATAATTTGCCTCTTTCCCACACACAAGATGTAATTTTGATCTCCAGAAGAGAGATCTGGTTTGAGGAGGTTTAATATTCCTTTCAAACGTTCAATCATCATTGCACAAGTTCAACTGCCTTGTTATCTGCCACAGGAAACATGCCTGAGAAGAACATCAAGAGGTCAACCAAAAGGCCCTCGAAAAGGAAGATCAAGAGCCAGCTGCTTCGATGAGCTCAAGCCTCCTGCAACTTCATGTGAGAATCAAAAAAATAAGTCCTTACGGTATTACAGAACATGCCCAACTTCAAATTCAAGAGAACATCTCTTTGATCTGGGTTTAAGCAAACACTTCAGTGTTTTTCCTGGATCAGAGCCAAACACCTCAACTGGCAATGTGTCCTGTACTGGTGTTCAGCATGGACAGGAGAACTTCTGAGGCATGGAAAGGGTTCGAGTGGGCAGTGAGCACACAAGTAAATCACCTAAAGAAGCAATCCAGTTACCAGCCTGCTCCATGCCAGCTGCTCCATTAGAAGCCCAACAGCTGATGCCCTTTAAGCCCCCATTTAGCAGAGTTTAAAAGAATATGTTCCCAATTTAGCTCCCGCAGCTTCTGGTTTTGTTATGGTTCCCGTCAAGGATCAGCACGGGGTAATGACCTCCCTGGTGCTTTCTCATGCAGTGCAGACCACACAGAGCAAGAGGAAACCAATCCTTGGCACCAGGAATAGGGGACGCTTGAAGACAGCCTGCAAAGCCACCCATGGGACACTGCTGTGCATCCCTGTGGTTTGCCCAGCTTCAGACTGACTGCAACTTTGAAACAGCTCACAAAACCCAAAAAATTACAGACACTTGCTTTTTCCTGGGATACAGAGGAAGTCACTGTGCTGTCTGCACTGGTGGATCAAATTTCACATTTTCTCACACTACTTGGCTGTCAGACCCTGCTGACCTTCTGCTGATACTGCACATCTTCCAGGTGATCCTCACCCATGCTTATGTTCACCTCAACTTATATTATAACAAATCTGAGTGTTATTAAGCAGGTGAGTGGCTTCAGGAAGGCCTGGATTACTTTTGAGAGGAAAAAGAGGGAGATGTCTCTACAAACAAACTGTGGGGCTTGCTGGTAGATAAGGCCAGATACTGACAGGTGAAAGAAGCAATGGGAGGGACCATAAATTCCATAGGAATTCCATTAATTGACACAGACTGTTACTCACCCAAAGATGTGTTAAATCCCTAGAAGTGGAGGAAAAAAACAGAGACACAAAGAAAACAAAAGGTGTGGTGGGGGGAATGTACATTAGAAGGGGGTCTGTATTAGGCGATTTGGAAAGTCTGTACCTCTCGAATACCTCAGCCAATGGGGAAAAGAGAGAGGGAAATGCGGCCGGGAAATTAGGATAAAAGGAGGCTGCATCCTCTAATAATTTGAGAGACCCCATGGGAAATGCTCATGACCTCTCCCTTTATTCATGAATAAAGTTACAAGACTCCTCTGTCTCCTTTTTGGACATAAACCTCTGGTGTGTGTGGATTCATTCTTCCTGACACTTTCCATATGCCATCAACTCTTTTGGGCATTATTCTTCCCATTTCCTCGTGCTGGCTCAAGTGAAGAGGGAGAGCCCAGCACAACCCCAGCCATACCTTGAACCCTGGGGTAGCTGCAGGAGATATAAAACCATCAGAGACATTTTCCCAGCTCCTGTTTTGGATTCTGGCCAGTTTTCTATAGGACATATATTTTCCTTCCGGACACAGAGAGCATTTTACAAAACAAAGCCATTTTAGACTGCTTAAAGAGACCCAGACTTTTAAAAGCCTCTAATCTCTGGTCAAGCAACAGCCACCACAAACAGTTCAAATGTCCAAATACTGTTATAAAAGCAGACAAGTAATTTCTCAGTGAAGGGAGTTTCTACATCTGTGGTTAAACTCGGACATCTGTAACTACAGGGTATTTACTGTGCCTGCTTATGTGCAAAAGTTAACTACAAAGTTCAATACTAAAGAGCCTCTTCCCCATTCCTCCTCTCCACTCCTAACCATGTGTTTGTGGCAGTGAAAATTATACATGCAGCGGGAGAGGAGAATAAATAACCCAGCAAGTCATCTGAGGACATGTGCAAGCACCAGCACATCCTCACCCACTTGGCAACCTCTAACCCCACCCCACCTGCCCCCCGAGCTCACCTGATCCTGCCCTTCCCGGGCAGAGATCCCTTCTTCCCCCCACATTGTGTATTCCAGGGGGTTATGTCAGGTAAATCCTGACAGTGGTGGCATAACTACAGCAGGAGAACAAGAGGAAGAGCTGCAGGATGAAGTGGTGTGTTTGGAACTATTTGAACCACGCAGTTAAAGCTCGTCAGGTCTCATTCATTGGAAATCAATCTCGCCGTGGTGCTATCGACCACTGCTGTAACAGCAGCAGAGCAAAGGTCATCCTGGCACCTCCTCACAGTGACAGTTCCTAGGGTTACACTCCCGTATGCAACTGTGGCATTTTTCTTCAAAAGAAATAAAGATATTCAAAAAAGCAATGCAAGAAGCCTTAAATCAATAATATTAATGGGCTAAAACTTAATTAAGGCTTTTCTTATCAGTACCAGGAGCGGTAGACATCCTCCCCTAGGAGCACTGCAAGCAAGCTCCCCTTGCACTGAGTGACACACAAGCATGGAGCAAAGACCAACCACTGATTTTACTGGAGTATAAAAATCAAGAGAGGGGATTAAGAGCCACCTCACCTCCTGCAAGCATGGCAGCACCGAACAACAATCTCAGATCATGCTAAATGTTCATCTAGCCCTTGCCCTAACCGTGAGTAGCAGTGGGTGTTTTAGAAAAAGAATCCATAAATCAGATCAAGTAAATGAATTCACACCCCCACCCCCTCCAGCCATCAGTGTGTAGGTGTTCTCTCAATATTTACCTAACAGTGGGCTTCCTCACATGTACTGAATGTAAACTGAAGCTAAACCAAGATGTTTATTTCCCTGGCTGGAAAACATGTAAGTTATGACAAAAATCCCTTACTAAGGTTTTGCATCTTTTAACCAGTTTTATCAGCAAAATCCTGTGGATGGTCAAAACCATGGGAAGCCTCACTAATTAAAATGTTATAAACACAACACAGCATTGAAGAAGCTGGCAGCCTGATCCTGAAAAGGGAAAAGGATTTAAATACCTTGTTCTGCTTCCCTAACATTGGTGCTGCAGAGTGAAAGCCTAGTCTCTCCAATTACAAAGGTTTTCCCCAGTTCCCCTCAAAAATAAGTTGGGTGCACAAATCCCACCTCCACAAAGGTCATGTAAACCACACAGGGTTTTTCTCTCCCAGCAGAAATTAATCCTTCTGCTGCTTTTGCCACTCTGTGCACAGTCTGGTCTCTGCACTCTGGTTCCAATCCCAGGAGAGGCTCCTTGCAAAGCAAACATGTGGCACATCAAACACGGGCTGGGACTTATATTTGATCCAGCTGCCGTTTTGCCCTCTGAAACTGGGTAAAGTTTTGTGTGAAGACCAGAGAAGGAGCCAGCTAAAGCTGGCAGCACCATGCTGTCTTCTTGGAGTTCACAGAAGAGCCAGATTAATGGGCAGCTCATCTTCTAATATGCCAACCTGTCAAAATTGTCTGAAAGAGTAAGAAGGAACAATGATGCTCTGAATCCAGAAAGAGTTTTCTCCACTCCTGAATATGAAACAGCACTATCAGCAGCCTTGGAAATGCAAACATGTAATCATCCCTGCATCAAATCACACAGAACTGTGACTGCAGGTAAGGCCTCTGTTTCTTGACCAAGTGCTGAAGTATGGCAGATCTATCTTCCCTGTTTTCTTGTCAGATCTAGGACATAAATTCATCTCAGCTCTCAGTGACTGAGTCTGAAGGATGATGTTTCAGTGTGGCAGGGAGGGAAAAATAGCTGCTTTTTAATCTGTTTGCATAAGTTCTGTGAGAACATGAGAGAGCAGGAAGAAGGCAGCTTGAGAACCTCTAAAACAAGCACTCTGCCACCGTGCAAGTCTCCCGACCAGTTATGAACACCACACAGGTTATTTTGCATAGAGTTTTAATCCCAATTGCCACGCAGGTTTTCAGATGTGCACAGAGCAGCTTTTCCACATCTGCTCTTACAAGATTTTTCTTGGAAAAGTTTGGTTTTTTCCTAGGAAAAGTTGGTTTTAGACATTTGCCTGTGGATGTTGACGGTTTTGAAGCAAAGCACCACAGCATTTTGCACAAGGCTGAAAAATGTCAATGGGAAAGTCTTTCTCTAGTGAGTAACCCCGAACTGAGCAAATGGGAGAGAGAGGGTAACAAAAGATTTCACCAGACATGAGCAACCCCAGGCTATCAGGGACCAGGCTCTCAAACACACATCACTGCATGCTGGATGCCAAGGATGCTGTGTTTGAAGGCAACAGCCACTGAGTTTCCCTCTTTCTTTTCTTTACAGCCACACCACTGTGAGAGAAAAAAAGGAACAGCCCCATTGCTCACCCTGTGCTTGTTTCTCTTACCATTCCGTCTCTGCAAATGTTTGCATTCATTTGCAAGATCTCAGGATACATCTGTTCGCCAGAGAGACCAGGAAAATTATGGTGAAGAACTGTCTCAGCTCACACAGAGAGAAGATTCCAGGAGAGAAGGGTTTTATTTCAAATTTAGAAGAGGGATTTGAGGAAGACAGGAGAAACCTGAGCACTGAACTGAGGTGGTCAGAGCCCCAGACTGGCACTGTGACTGGAAAGCCACCTCGTATCTGTCCCACATTCAGCAGGACACAGTTTCAAAAAGCAAAATAAATTAGTTTGGTCATATTCCAGACAGGTGCTTCCCTCTGGCTGTAGCTGAACATGGTCTTCCAGCAGAAGCAGAGTCTAAAAGTCACCCCAGCCCCACTGTTCCTTTCTCACAATGGAGTCCTCTCCCTGCCATCGCAAACGTCCCCACTCCCAAAAAATCCAAAAAACAAAAAAAACCCCAAAAAACTAATCAAACAAAAACCCCAAAAGACAAAAACAACAAAAACAAACAAAAACCCCACACCAAGCAAACAAACAACAAAAAAACCCCACCAAAACCCCCCCAAACTTCTTAGTGCAAGTCTCCTTAGAGCCTTATCAAACTGATTCCTCTCCCTGCTCCCCTCACAATTACAATCATTACTATTTCCTTGTGCTTAGGCAAGCGAATTTCCATTGTAAAACCTCCTGTTAGTCCTTCCCACTTACTAAACTCAAGAGTAAAACGTTGAGATGTGATTTACTAGGGAAGGAAACCATTCAAATGCATTATTCATTAAAAACAGGAAAATAAAACTAACGAAGCAACTTTGATCTTTTCCATGATTAATTCATGCGCCAGAAGCCCTCTGATTTAGAAGATCTCAAACCACGCTGGCTACAGAGCAGAAGTGCCAGTGACAGAGTGACAGCATTTGCAAGTCAAAGCTCCCATCATCACTCATGCAAAATCCTTGAGAAAAGCAGAACTGGTGGCAGGGAGATCCTGAACCCTCCCTGCTCCTGCGTGTCACAACCATCAGCAGCTCACATGCTCGTGGGTGGCTCCATAGTAGGGATCACAACACACTCTCAGGAGGCCCTGCCCACACAGGGAAGCACGAGATCCAAGTCAAACCTATTTTTAACCAAGTGCAGTTTAAAGCTATTTTTAAAGCGGATGCTCTGGGGACATCCTCCTTTTGGGCTATGGGGGCAGCTTCAGAAGTTGGCAGCTTTGGTATTGAAACAAGGGTGTCCACGTAAGGTAATAAAATCAACTAAATCTGCTTAAAATTCACCCCTTTATCTCCATGCACTGCAATTTGCTAGGGACATGGGTTTAACATCAGCCTCAAAGAAAGCGCTGCAGGAACATAACACAAGACAAAACACACAAAGAAACCAGGATGAAGAGAAAGCCAGCTGAAATGGGAGTATCGAGTAGCTTGTGTCCAGAGGGTCCCAAAATATTGCAGCTTTTTCACAAACAGCAACCACGTTCCTCAACTCGGCAGCCATCCTTAGGATGAAACCTCAAGCCTTCCTCACCGAGGGCACTACACTTGTCCATGAGAAAGCAAACTGCATCCCAAAGTGTGGCTTTGTTTCCCCGAGGCTGCAGGAGCTGGCTGAGAGAAGAAGGCAGGCAGGCGATGTCAAGATGGCGAAAGGGAAAGTTGATTTACAAGAAGGGTTTTTATACCATTAATATTCTAGCAACTATTGGTCAGAAAAGAAATCCACCTCTTAAAACCGTTGGTCACAGCTAAATAACACCTGATACCAAACACAGAGATTAAGAAAGTAAAAGAATGCAACTCATTTATGTTCTCTCTGAGAAAGAGCAGAAAGAGTTTCAAAACAGCGCAACCACACCAAAGCACAACTGGAATCCAGTCAGAAACAAATTAACTGGGAAAGCTAATTCAACAGGACAAGTTAAACACTCCCTCTTTGTCTGCCACTGGGGCCTCATGAGATGCCTCAGCTTTTCCCCAAGCCCTGAGGGTGCACTGGCCCTGGGCTCACGGGGCAGGATGACCAACACCTGAATCACCCCTGGATTCTCCTGGTCGACTGCACAAATGGTCTGGCAGCAAACTGAGCTCTGATCACACAGGCGACCCAAGAACTTTTGAGATTTCCACGTGGCAGCTTGCTAATGAGTCCTGTAATTGCAACAGCCTCAAAAGGCAGGTTATTTACCATGTCGCTCTCCCACACAGGTTCCCACACACCATGGGCTGAGTAAGACGCTGCCACAGCAAAGCATCTGTCAAGAAAAATAAATTCAGCCTCCTGTATTCCCCGCTTTTTGGGAAGAGATTTGCCAAAAAGCAGCACCTCTTCTCGTCAACACATCCCCACTTGGGCAATGCAACAGGGAAGCAGTCTGTGCTCAGGCTGGGGATGGCACAGTCCATCCTAAAACTCTCCTGCAGATGGCAGGGACCGTGAGTGCTCTGCCAGGCACCACACCCTCCCGGTGCCAGGGGATTACTGGGATTTCCCAGAGGGATTTCCCAGAGGGATTTCCCAAGGGCTGCAGGCCAGGAGAGGCACCTTCAGGAAACACAGCTGTCCCCAGCAGCAAACACAGCCAGACCCGATCTGTTCCCCTTACCCATCTCCTCCCAAATGTGGTTCTCACCCTGCAATACATATTTCTCCGCTTCTGAAATATGTCTCTGGGATTTCAAAACCGGATGTCCCGAATCCAAACAAACACAGCTTTAAAAATGCTGGCTGCCACATGGAGAGTTCCTTGCCTTGGCTCAGGATCATAGAATCACAATGGTTGGAAAAGACCTCCAAAATCATCAAGTCCAACCTTTGACCGACCATCACATTGTCAACTAAGCCACAGCACAGAGTGCCACATCCAGTGGCACTTCCAGGGATGGCGACTGCACCGCCTCCTCGGGCACTCTGGTTTCAGCAGCTCCATGATGTGGCACCCACCAATTTCATTCTCCCAAATGGGTGGCCCTTTCCAGCAGCAAAAGCAGCAGCAGTAAATACATACCCTGCCTCCCTGCAGGCTCTCCCATCTCACTCCTCTCAATTAACAAACAAGCAGAGGTGGGTGAGCAGGAAGAAAGTCACTTTCTCCAACACCTTGTGAGAGACACTCTTCATCTTTTTTCCCAGTCCTTCAATAGGGAAGGAACACCCAGGGAGGGAATTTGTTTCGTTTCAAATGAGAAGAGACGAAAGGCAGCCTGTGGTTTGATGGTCACAGTAGCCCTTACACAGGCTTAAGCAGTTCTCCCCCTGCCTGCCTTCCTTCCAGCACTGCCTTCCACACAGCCATTTCCCAGCCAGCTCTGTCCACCACAAGGGACACAGGGTGCCCCGATGGGTGCCATGACCCTCATGTGCAAGTTGTCATCAGCCCTTCTGGATGCAACTCTGGACCCTTTCCCTGAAGGACTTGTTTGTCCCACTTTGCCTCCCATTCACAAGTGAAATACAGAACCAGAGTCAGTGCAAGTAAAAACAGGTGTAGGACTGGACTGAGGCCCTGGATTGCTCACTCACCACCTAAGAACTCTGAGCTGGGCAGGCTGGACAAGAAACATTTTGCTGCCTTTGTCCTTGCTGACCTGCAAGTGCGATCTGCAAGTTTGCATTGTGAACATATGGGAAGGACACACTCTAGACACGGAAACTGAGCACTGCATGACTTTCGAGAGTTTGATTTTCTAGAGGTATCCTTCAAATGAAAAAGTTTCTGGCTTTAAGGCAATTTCCTACATTTTATAAACAAAGAGAATTATCATTGGAAGGAAGTTCATCTGCTGGAACTGGAGCGGTCTCCACGGTCCTGGCTCAGCAGCAAGGCTGTGGTTTCAAGCACACAGCTCCAGGGAGAGAGGAGAGCACTAACAGGGAACACACACTTCACAGGAAAGGACTATGCTCTGCTGCGTGGATCAGTGCTAGCAACAGACAGACACACGTGCTCAACAAGTCTGGCAGCTAGACGGCAGAAAAGAGCTGAGATTCTGGCATTAAAAACAGTTCCAGACTCTGGCAAGAAACAGGCTTTGATGGTCACAGCTATGCTGCTGCTGCAGCCTGTCCTTGTCCCCTGCAGCTCCTCTACCATCCCTCTGGCCATATTCTCCTCCTCCCACCTTCTTTAGCCTTTTGGGCTTCTTTAATCGGCTTCTTTCTAACATCTGCTGCCCATACCTGTTCATCACCACTCCCCGAACCAGTCTCCGAATTCCTTCTGTCTCTCCATATATTCCTTCTCTCTGCCCTTCTTGCAGACCCTTATGGATCTATTTTGTCCCAAAGCCACTTTTCCCAGTGTTTCCACCATTCACTGTCCTTGCCCCTTGACTCAGCAGATGGGGCAAGGAGAGCAGGACACCTTCTCAGCCAGACCTCCTGCCTTCCTCCCTCCTGCCCCACTGCAGCGCTGAGCTCGATCAGGGAGAATTCTGGCCCAAAACCAACCACAGCCCTACTGCAGCTTCCCAGTCCAGACAGCTGGTGCAGAACTGGCCCCACTCAAGGCAGCCCCAGGGAAATCCAGGAGCACCCTTTTCAGACAGACAGATTTACCCTCAATTATGAAACTGCCTCATTCCCTTATCTGCAACCACCAGCAGTGCCAGGAGGAGCAGCCCCTGGGGTGGGAACCTGCTCAGTGTGGGTGGTGTCCACAGCCCTCCGAGCCATGCTGATGTCATGCAGTTTATCCCAGATCACAAATGAGTAGATTTTCCCCAAAGACAGCAGGCAGAAGGCAGACAGGGACAGCAGAAGCTTTCATCCCTCCCTCTC
Source organism: Acanthornis magna (assembly GCA_036785705.1). NCBI lineage: Eukaryota > Metazoa > Chordata > Aves > Passeriformes > Acanthizidae > Acanthornis > Acanthornis magna. The sequence continues at coordinate 1,738,811 of JAWUZG010000097.1, forward strand.
TTGTCTCTGCCAAGCTTGAGGTCACCCTGGCCAAACAACATCAGGATCTCTTTGCTCAAAGCGCTGTTTTGATTCAGCATTTCATTCTGGAAAACAACAGAATCATTGCTGCTGAAGCACTCCAGGAAACAAAAACAGCTGGCACTGAAGAGCAGGAAACTCATTATTTTCTGCTGGGCATAGTTTGGAACAACCTAAAACAGGAGTGCATAAATTGCAAGTGCGAGTATTCACCTCCTAAAGCACCACCAGAAGGTCAGCTCTGCTTCCTATTGCTCCACGCAGTATATATATATAGATATAAAAAAATATATAAATATATAAATAGATATATATAATGAAGAGCCTGGTTTTGTAGATATTTTTTTCCTTCAGTTTCTGGTACAGATTTACAGAGCAACCCTTGGTAAAGCACCGGGGCTTTTGGACAGTACTCACCTCCCACAGCTCCATCTTCATCTCCTTCCATCCCACACTCTCCAACCTGCCCCACTGCAGCACAAATATCAGCTCCAGCACAGCCCTGTCCTCCCAGGCCAAGGAGATGTAAGCTTCTCTGGGAACTGCCGTCACCTCTTCCAGGAATCACATTAAAATATTGCAAAGAAAATCTCTGTTCCTCATTACAGCCAGGAACACTGAAATCGCAGGGCTGATTGCAAGCTTGCATATTTATCTCTAGTTTTCAGAGCCCAGACAAAACACAGTCCACTGAGGAAGTGCAGTTAACCCTGATATTGCTGTTTGTTGCATTTTTACAGTGCCTGGATATCTCTGCAGTTGGCAGATCCTGGCAAGTCACGAATTACTGACAAAACCCTCTTGGCATCAGACACAGAGCAATAGCTGTGGGGCTCATATGGATCATTTTCCGAGAAACAGAAGTAGTCTTGTGGATATGTAGCAGGCTGGGGTGCTGTTCTCCTGGCTCTGCATTACAGTCCCTCCATAAACACCAAGCAAATCACTTCATTTCCCAGAGCCTGGCTCTTCCTGCTACCAGGAACAAACAGCTTTGTTTGTTTGCTTTCCTGCTGAAATCCTTTTTCCTTGTGAAAATTCAGAATTTACCAGACTTGCCTTGTTTTTTGTTTTGTTTTGGTTTTTTTTAATGGCAGAGATATGTGAGATATCAGAGTGTCAGGGTGCAAGGATACTTGGGTTCTCTCTGCAAAATTTACGTGTGAAATGCAATATGTACATTTTGAAAGTTTCACTTTGAAAAAGAAGAAAAGAAACTCACAGAGGCTTCAGGACAAGGACAGAGCTGCTCTTGCTCCCACTGGCTTGGCTGATAAGCCTCTGTTGGGGTGTGCAGAGCGTGACCAGGAGAGCAATACCTTCTCAGGACTTCAAGATCAGCCTCTGGAAACTTTTATTTTATAATCTGACTGATATTTTATTTTTTTTTAACCTGACTGACATCTTTCAGCATGGCTGGGGATCCACTGATATTCACTTGCCTGCCACACAGAGATGCTCAGCATCTATGGATTACATTCCTGGTCCCTGCAAGGGTTCAAATTTTCTCCAGGGTACACTTAGGATGTATTTTGTCCTCCATAGGACTCGACATTGTTCTGACCTATCTCCATCTGAAAATGCAGAGCTGAACCAACATGGAGTGCATCTGGAAATCCCTTGCCTGCGGCACACAGGTGTAACAAGTGTAAAGCACTGAAAAAAGTGTAGACATTGAGGAAAAAATACAAAGGTATAGAAAAACATGTCTCCAGTCTCTGCAACGTAAGACTTTGGGCTAGACATTAAAGACTTCCATGGCCTCAGACTGTGAGCCAAAGACAGCAGAACTTTATCTAATTCTGCACTGATATGGCCTGTTTGGGCCAGGAGGTTATCTAGGTGTCTACTATATGCTTTAAAACTCTGCTGAGCCAGTAAACCAAAACAGAAGAGTGGCCCAACTAGCCAGAGGATGAGAACAGGGCATTTTTTTATTCCTGGTTCCTAGTTTCCAATACTTATTCCCTTACCTATAAAAGATGGGCTGAAAGCAGTCATTACTGCAGTTTACAGAGGGCTGATAAAAACCTCTTCTCCCTCTTGTGCAAGAGCCTGATAGCAGATCTGTCAATAGAAAGTTTATGGGGCTGAGGAGATACATTATAGTGCAGAGCAAGGATCTCGTTGGCACAATACCTATGTGCCACTTGAGACTTTGAGGCTGCAGATCTTTACTGGAACCTGTCTGAGAAAATGTTACTTCTTAAGATAAAAACCACTTTGTGTCAGAAAAATGTATTCCAAGAAAAATGACAGCAAAAGACCAAGAGCCTTTGTGTTTGAGAAAAAAACATTTAAATGTGCCAGCTGCAAAACAAAGCAGCGTTTCCTGGTCTAGAGGCAGGTTTGGGCTTCCTGAACCCATTTCTTAGTTTACCTGTAGGTAAGCAGGTTCAGCCTTCCTCCTTGGGTGGGGTGGGACTAGATGATGATCCCTAAGGTCCCTTCCAACCCAAGCCAATGATTCTGTGATTCCTGGCTGCTGCAAACCCTATCGAGATGAAATATTTAACACTGGGTGCTATATCCGCTCTACCAACTCACTTGGCTTTTCAATAGTCTCCTTGTTCTATTTCTTGCCCAGAACTCAAATTTGTCATTGTCTTTACTGACACTGAAAGAAAAGAAACAACCATTACTTACCTCATGACAATAAAATTAAAATTAAACTTCAAGCCAGAATTATCACTTTGAGTGACAATGTGGAAAAAAAAAAAAAAGAAAAAAAAAGAAAATTGCAAGAGTTCAAAGCACTGAAATAGAAGCACTATTTTCTACAGGGCTTGCTTCATTCATTAATTCAGTCCAATACTTAATTTGTATTAATTTAATTAGCTTTGCTCCAAATTAAACAGAGAGAGGTGGCAAACTGAGGGCACGCAGTACACCTTGCAGGCAAAGCTGTGAGAGGACTGGGCTGCTCTGGAACTCCAGTGCTGCAAGGAGAGGTTCAATCCATCCTCCAGGCACTCACCTGCAGCCTCTCAGCATCCAGCCTGACCTTGCTGAGCCCAACAGCCTCACCCAGGCACCACCACAGCTCTGGGTGTCTCTTCTAACTTCTCCCAGGGCTCCAGAGGCACCAACCATGGCAGGGCTTCACCCATGCTCACTGTGAGGCTTTTTATTCCAAATCAGTCCTGTCCTGCCCAAGAAGAGCTAATTTATGGCTTGCTCTTTCCCAGCTGAAAGCAGTGTTTAGTAGGAAAAAGCAGCAAGCAGTGGAGAGCAGGTCTGAATTCACATCACCAGCTGAGCACCACCCTCTGGGGCACCCCGAGAGCACAGCAGGTTCTAGAGAGCAACAAAGCAGATGTTTTCCCTTAAAAAGGCCTGCAAGAGTTGAGATCTTGTGGATTATCTCAGAGATCCTGTGGATTATCTCAGAGAAGCAGGCACAGGTGTGGGATCACAGGGAGGGAGGGAGGCAGGACTCTCTGGGTTCTGTTAAACCACAGCTTCATTGTTTTTAAGAGAGCAGAGGCAAGGAGACACAAACAGAGACAGAGAGAGGTGAGAAATGCTAAAGACACCCTTGAGGGTGAAAAAAAATCATATTTATATCCAGAGTAAAAAGAATAAGGAAGCTTTTAAAAGGAATCGTAATTTTGATGAATTGAAAAAAAAATCCTATTATCAGGCAGGGTGAAATAAAGAAAACCCACGGAAAAAATAAATTAATTCATTTGAGAAGGGCAGGGAAATCAATCCCTAAGCAATGCCTCAAGTCTGGCAGGCAGAAGTGAGTCCTCACCTTCTCTATAAAAACTGAAAGAGCTCTTGGGTCAGTGAGGGAGATGGCTGGGGAAGAGTGTGCTTCCCTCCACCCCAGCTGGGTGCCAGGGCCACCAGCACCCAGAGATGTGCCACCCTCGGAGGGTTCAGGAGCTGGACTTTGTTATCCTTGTGGGTCCCTTCCAACTCAGAGTATTCTGTGATTTCTCTGAGAGGTAATCTCCTCCCAAAGTAAGGAGATTTTCATTTTAATTTGGCACCGGTCGCTTTACACAGGAAACGTCAGCTGAATGAGGGGAGTTAATACAATCAGATACAGCTTAGCACAGCAAGTATATCCAAGCAGGGAAAATAATGAAAGGCAGGTATAATTTCTCTAGACCTCCCTCACTTCCTATTGCTCTGTTCCTTTGTTTTTCTGAAAAACTACGTGTATTTTTAACACATCAAAAAGGCAGGTCTCCCTGCCTCACAGCAGCAGGGTAGCACTGATGGACAGCAGAGCCATATGGGAACCTGCAAAGAGCTAACCTCCTTCCAGCTGTATGTGTTCTGTGCTGCCCTCACACCCTGGCAGCACACAGAAGCCTCTCTCAGAGTCACAGCAGTGACACTCTGCTCTCCCAGCCCTGCTGTGGGTGAGCAGAACCAACCAGAAGAAGAACTTTTGATCAAATAAAAAAAAAATCCACTCCTGAAGGTAATATCCAAGCAGCCAGCACCACCAGGATTGCCTATTTTGGGTAAGCTGTCTAAGACAACAAAATAGGACAGTCTCGGGTGGCCCTAAAAACTCAGTCTTTATTGTTTGGCTGGGTTTTTGTGGGGGGTTGCTAATTTTTCTCCTTATCTCCCCTATTCCTCCCTCACTTTACCCACTTTTTGGACTTTACTGGAGGTAGACAATGGTGCCTAAGACCCCGTGAATGTGCTATTTCCATAAACAAACCAACCAGGTCGGCATAAAAAGTCACAGGGAGCAGGGATGATGCGGCAGTGGCTGCCCTACAGATCAGGGGAAGAAGTGGGAAGCCACTTTTTGAGCTTTCAAGTTGTGAATTCTTCTCAGACTTCTTTCCAAAAAACCCTTAAAATTTCAAATATAATTCTGAGCCCCCACATTTCCAGCAAAAGAAACTAAAGTAGAATTACACATGATGTTATGAATGAGACCTCACTGTGTATCAGAAGGAAACCTCTTCCTCATGAATTCCTCCTTTACCCAATGACTGGGAAAAGTCAGTACCTGCAGTCAGGCTTACCCTGGATTGAGTCTTTTCCTGGAAACTCTAAATGTGACCATACATGGGAACAATCAGACAAGAAAAAACCCAAGAAGCATCTTTGATCTTCCCATTCTGTAAGTCTACACATCCTCAAGAACAACAGAGGAGAGAGAAGTAAATTATTTCCAACATTTCCCATTTCCCTCGGAAAGCAGTTGCTGTACAAACAACTGAGGTCTTCATTTCTCATCTCGGAGACCTTGTTAACAACATGCTCAGCCACCAGCACAGAAGGGAAACACACTCAGGATTTATGCTCCTGCTCAGCCCTGCTTTACATGGCCAAGTATGACACTCTTGCATGTGGATACAAACTGGGATGTAAGTCAGCAAAAGCCCTCCAGTTTCTTCTCTTTCCATCCCTGGCTCTGTCACACGCAATTCAAGCCAATTTCTAATGTCCTTTTCATCCCTGCAAGGAGTTCCTCCAGGCCTCCCCAGCACACCTTTGCACTCTCCCTGTTTTCTGGTTACAAATACAAAGATTTCCTGCTCGCTGCAGCACAGCTCACATCCACACTCATAACTGGTATCACAATAAACAACAGGGAAATCAAAACCATCACGCTATAAAATACAGTTACCCAAAAAAAAAGCTGCCCAGATACTTTTCCAGGGCAGCTGTCACACTAAAAACTTACAAGTTTCCTGTGCGAAGTGAAGCCGGGGAAACAGAAATGCTCGCGAAGTAGATGGGAACCATTATGGAATAAAAACCATCCAGATGTTTCAAAGATGTTCTATTTTAAATACGCTCCACTCTCTCCTTAGCTCGCCCTTCAGGAGGCACCCAGGTGAAAAGCACGAGTGACAAAAACAATCTGTCTCAAGGACAGCTTCAGGGAAATAAAGCAGAGCGAGCGTGGAGCAGCTCCCCAGGTCTGAGATCAGAGCAGAGGGCACACGCAGCTCCAGCTGCCACCGACAGCCCCTTCCAGATTTCCCCATCACTCAGGAAACCTCGGGCACACCACAGCACGCGGCCCCTGAAGGATCCAAACTCCTGCACTGCTCTGGAACTGATGGCAGGAACACAGAGCAGAGTCCAGCTCCGAGTGGAAACGAGCCAAAGTAAAACCCTTACCTTCCGTGAAGCTTCCTGTGAGAGTTATGACAACAAACACTTTGCCTTCTGGCTCCAAATCCACCTGAAAAAAAGGAAAGGAAACGTTAGAAGATTGGTTTTTTTGAGGCAGAAATTCTTCTCGGGATTTTGCATGATTAATCCTGCCAACATCTGATAATTATTTGAGCCTGTATATATTCTCATCCACACCGTTAATTGAAAAAAAAAATTAAAAAATCAAGCATTCAGTGCCCAAACTGTTCAGCATTCAGGGCTCCATAAAAATAAGTAATTTGATTACTTCTTTTTCCTGGAAGTGCTGAACAATCTCAGCCTTGCTAGAGGAAACAGAGGTTTAAAAAAAATAAAATACAGTTAATAGTGGTCCAATTTGTGAGATAAATGAAGCAGGACTAACACTAAATTCTCTGAAAAGATCAATGCATATCTGTTTCAAGAATTACATGGATATTTCCTCCCTATTATATTTTATCTCAGTGAAATTGTTTCAGTCTCTCAAAATACCATCAGTGCTGAGGCAAACGCTGATTTCTTACATAAATCACCTTTTGGCCTTAAACCATAGGAAATAGAAAACTGTTAGTGCTGTTACCTAAGGACTTCTTGTCATTTAAATCTAAATTAGATAGAGATAGAGATAGAGATACAGAACATAATTTTCGGGATCAGAGATTCAATCCCAGTATCAGTCAGCCTGTTCTTGAGAGAAAGCATTTATTTTTTTGTGAGTAGATTTTTCATTTTGAGATACATTTTTTAATAATGGTCTTGCTTTTGGTGGGGACTTTTTTATTCACCAGCTAAAATCACAGTTAAGGATTCCTGAAGTTTGAGTCAGGCTGTCACACAGAAATCTCACTGAAAAAACAAAAACAAAGAAAGAAACAACAAGGCACCCCCCGACATTTCCCACAGATTGCAAGGTTAAAATCAGCAAAGAGGTGCTTCACACCTGGTGGGGATTGATAACCTGTGCAGAACAGGAATTCTGAAAATTCCTGTTCTGAAATTCCTCTGGGGGAAGAAATAAACACAACAATCCAAACCCTCTCCACTCCTCCTGTACAGCCACAGGATGATGAGCTCAGGCTCATCTCTTTCTGGGCCAAGTGAAGGGGTGAAGGGGAAGCACAGCCAGCCACACATTTCCCTAGTCCATAATTCATTGCAGAAGCAGAGAAATTGTTATTTAAACTGCTGGGAATTCGTTAGGATGAGCAAAAGAAATATTTTCAGGAAAAAAATGAGCAAACATCTTATTCACACAACTCCAGCTACAGTTCAGAGGTGCCACGCACACACTTTTATCAGTGGGACACAAAACAGGGAAGCGATAACTGCTTGGGAAAATCCTGCAAAAATGCTCATTTTATGGACACTATATTCTCCACTTAAAAAAAAAATTAGTCTCACAGGGAAAATTTAAAGCAAATATTTAGCTTTGACTCAATATTAATTTTTGTGCTTGTTTGCACTGCATATAATACTTGTTTTAGGAAGCTGTGTTTGAACAACCCTCTGTCTCCATTAATATTGAAGATATTCCCTGAACAGATTTCAACTCTGGCAATATCATGCATCATTTTTGCCTAAATTTCAGTTCCCTGAAGAAATGTGCATTTTTTGCAAAGAAATGGTTCTTTCCAAAATATATAATACCTATAATATATAATTACACAAATTGATTTATGGGATTCCAAGAATTCAGGTTCTGTGGAAAAATCCTCACTTACTTCGGTTTCCAAAATCATTCTTCGGTGCTTATAATTTTCCTGCCAGTCTCCATACAGGATATGTCAGACTGCTGCTTCCACAGTGACAAAGAGGATCCTTCCTCCCTTCTTCTGACTATCTCTGGTGGGATATGGAATAAATCCTGTACTCCTTGCTCAGTTTAAAAAGCAAAGGCTTGTCAAGACTCAAGCACCAGAGCTGAGGCCAGGAGATGCAACAAAAGCATCACCCACCTTCGACACAGGGCACAGATAAAAATTGGCCCAAAGTCCTGACCCACCTTGCCCTCCATCCCTGCAAACAGGGCTCCTGTGCCCCCAGCAGGCTTACAAAACAGACACAAAATCACTCAGAAAGCAATAGCAGGAGATTGATGACAGTTATAAAAACAATCTCTCTCCTCTCCAAGATTAAAGAGCAGTCAAATCCCCTACACCTACGAAGCAGCTGTGCTCTTGTGCACCACAGCCCAAGAGCACTGAGCCAGGAGGGCTTGAGCTACACTCCAGATCTTCTCACAGAACATGTGAGGAGGAACTAATTAAAAATTACAGCTGAAAGGCTCCGAAATGAGGCTGAAGCCCCAGCATGCCAGGAGATGCTGAAACTTTGGCACACCAGCACTGATGGATGCAGGACCAACGGGGAATTCTTGTCCTAGACAAGAGTTTAAACCACACAGTCTTAGCAGTTTCTCTAGTCTTAACTTGATAGCAACAGCAACAACAAAAGACAAGATAAAATGAAATTAAACAATAACAGACCACAGGGAAAAGTCTGGCTTTCGGACCCGCTACGATCTCGTTTAAGAATGAATTTGACCAGCTGAGTAGCAGCCAACACAGCATCTGAGATAACTCTCAGACACGTGGAACGTGCCCGAAACAGAAAATAACGCCTGACCCGAGAAACTGAAAGGAAAATGCCTGACCACAGACCTGCCCTTCGGTGAGCTGGCCTGAGAAATATCAGCAGCACCCCGAGAGCAGCACCTGCCTGACAGGACCAGCTCTGGGAGCTGCTCACACTCGCTGGACCCACAGCCCCCGTGCCGAGCTGGGTGTGAACAGCAAGCACGGGGCCAGGGGTGACCTCAGGCAGCCCTGCAGCACAGCCCCTCGTGCTCCTGGCCCTGCTTCACACCTTCAGCACCACCCTCACACCTTCACCACCACCTTCACACCTTCAGCACAGCCCTCACCCTTGCAGGGCAGCCACAGAAACAGCACACGCTTCGGGACGGCTCTACCGAGCCGGCAGCTGCAGCCAGAGCTGGGCAAGCAGAAATATGGCCAGAACCATCTGAAAGCAGAGAGCCACAGATCAGGAGTCTGGTACCCTGCTGCTTCCCCAAAAGGAGGAACGCCTGATACAAGCCCTCCTTTGATCTTTCAGTCACCAAAGCACTTCCATCACCAGCACTTTCACAGACGGAGAGGGCTTCTCACCGTGTTCTGTTACTTAGTAAGGTCTGAGCACTTCAAAGGAAAGCAGCTGGCAAAGGACTGGCCCTCCAGCCATGGAAGGGATAACCCCAGCTGGGCTCCAGCCCAGGCCCTGACTCCATGCTGGCACAGCTCCCGTGGTGCCAGCACCTCCCAGCATCAGCAAACACCCTCGGGAGCCAGCCTCCCAACAGCAGTGTGGGTGGAACACAAGCACCACGCAGATGCCAAGATTTGGTCCTCACTTCTTGTCTATTTTTATTTCCCAGCATTGACCATGGCTGCTTAAAGACAAAAAACCTACATTTTTACAGAGAAACGTGGTGTTGCAGTATTAATCTTGACAGAGTTATTAAAATCCAAAGCAGAGCATGAAATCAGGCTGGGTCAACAATGCAGCTGATGTTCTTTCTTAAAGAAAGGAGGAGAGGCTCAGAGAAACTCAACAGCCTGAAGGCAGCACAGATGATGCTCAGGGGGAACTCCTACACCATAATATAAGAGATAAGTGATAGAGGAATGTAACCATCCATATGTATTTGACACAATCATCAAAGAGTAACACGTACAGAGCGAAGTTTCCTAATGCCAAGATCTATCTGGCATGGGATTACTTATTTTAGGGAATCACAGGCTTATGCCTGGAAGGTTTAGTATCAAAGCCAAAGGAAAGTCCTGTTGTATTGGGAGAAGCAAACAAGAAGTCTGAAATTCTATGCATACCTGATATTGTGAATGCTGTGAGGTAATTTCAGAATAAATCAAACTAAACTGGTGGTGTGCAGCAGCATCACACCACTAGCAGGCAGACCTGTAAACAATCATCAGCCTCCCCTCTCTCCAGCACTTTTATCCTGAGCTTGGTCCCCCAGGGAAGAACCATGAGGAAAAACATAGACTTTCTGGCTGATTTAGAGGTAACTTGGCCAAGTTTTAGCTCAGGAGAGGAGAGGAGAGGAAAGTGTGCTTATCAGTGCAGTAAATCCTTTAGTCACCCTCAAGGAAACGAAGGCAGCAGTTTGTCCACAGCACAAGGGGTGGAAAAGATCAATGTCTGGAGCTCTTCTGTACCTGTGAGAACAGCACAGGATTTTGGCCCAGAGCTAAGCAGAGGCTTTAACTTCGGCTAACTTCACAGCCGTGCCCGGGAAGACAAGCGCTGGAGGATTTTGGCAAGCGAGCTGGAAACGAGCAGGTAAGGGATGATGAGTTCAGCCATGGCTCCATGACACCTCCACCATGAGGCACAATCCTGTGCCAGGACGGTGTGCTGGGAGTGAGGAACTCCACTCCTAACCCACAGCACTCAATGGTGCCCCATGCCTGAACTTGCTGAGACCGTGCAGCTCCGCGTGACTTCAAAGGAGCTGCCAGGGATTGCTTTCCCACAAGGAGGGGCCCCAGTCACACACCTTCCCCAGAAAAGGGCTGCACTAAGGTGGTTCCCAACAGCAGGGCAGGTGTGATTTACTCCCCTTCACTGTGTTACAAAAAAAACAAACAAACAAAAAAAAAAATACAATTCAGGAGCAGAACAGATGCAGGGAGACCAAAACAGGGCTCCTTAATCACATGCCTTCACACATATAATAAAAACTGGTCGTGCGTGATTCACCAATGGAAGAGGTTTGGAAAACAAATTCAGAAGGAGGGTAATCTCTCAGGCAACATATCAACACCCAGCTGAAGCATCCACTGAACTCGACGAGCAGGTAGAGTGAGTTGGCTCCGAGAGAGCCTGGCCTGCCCCTGGGAAAGGATGGGAAGAGGCAGATCCGAAGGGTGCCTGCCTTCAAGTCGAGTCTCCTGCCCTCCAAAGAGGAGATGAGGTAGATAAGGTGCCTCCAGCACGGAAAGACATCTTCAACACTGCACCTGGCACAAGCGTTAAATCTCGCAAACACAAGTTTAGAAGATTTATTTTTTTCCCCTGCCCATCCCCACAACAGATAATCCAGTCTGGGGAGTCTGATCGGAGGCACATCAGAATCAGTGGGAATCTTTTTATTGCGTTTGGATCAGACACAAAAGATGACTGTGTTTACCCTGGAGCCTAGAACATCCCTTCTCCCATTGCATTCCTTCCCCACAGGCACAATCCCTAAGCATCCCAGAAGCACAGCCTTTTTCTAAGGCATGTCAGTGCTGACATGGCTTCGAAACCAGAACAGGGCAGACACTTGCAGTGAGTAAAGCAAATATAAAAGCTACCTAGGGACTTCATTAGCTTAATTAAACAAGTAGCTATATCTTTTGACTTCCTACATAATTTTTAATTTTAATTAACAGAACTGCATGTGTAATCAGTCATTTGTAGAGGCTATTCCCAAGGCACTGTTCAGTCGAAAGAGCTGAAAGTCTGGGTTAGGCTAAAGCTGGTTTTTCACATGCCTCTAGTTATTTCTTGTAATCTTCCTTGTTTAAGCTCTTACCAGATCATGCTTATGGAATGTCAGATCTTTCTGTATTTTAATAAGGCGGCACCTCCTTGGACAGGTCAAATGGCAATTTTCTCAGCCAAATACATAGTGTCTGGATTAATCAGTCCCTCTTGTACTTTTCGAGGCTGACAGACACCTGTCTGTCAAGTCAAACACCTTTGAAAAATCCTCAGGGCTGTCTAGTACAAAGGGGATTTTGCATTTCCAGACCAACAGATTAAATGTGTTTTCCCTACAAATGCACAGCACGCACTTTTTAAGATTCAAATTGGGGGTGCCAAAAAAAAAAAAAAAAAAGCAAACAAACACACAGCAGGGTACCAAGTATCTTCTTCTTCCTGCAAAGGCTGGCAAGTGCTTCGTGCAGTAATTCCCACTGCAGGTGCCAGGGCAGACATGGACAGCACTGGGAAAAGGCTGCCAATCCCACCTGCAATCAGCAGGTCGAATCCTGAGTGTTGAAGCCCTCGCAGCTCACCTGAACACAAGTTTAATACTCTGGAGGTAAACTCACACATGGGTGGAAAGTCAGTCTCTCTCAAAACTCCTATAACCAGTTATTCCAGCTATTACTGTAATATTGTCATTCTAATTTTTTGTTTCAGGACAGCTGCTTAAAATATTACTTTTGTTTTTGCTCAAGCTGCTTAATTATAAGCTGTGCACCAGCCAAGAACAACCATGCATAACTAATGACTCTTAGCCAATCCTGAACTCTTTAATCAATTTTAGTCTGGTTTCATCCAAGAGATTACCCACTCAACAGGAGATTTGCTCAGGTAGGAACAAGATTCATTTACCCTGTGAAAATTCCTGCCGAGAAAACTTGCTTGAAGTGCTACAAATAAAATATAGATTAAAAAGAAGGTTTCAAATCTTAAAAAAAAAAGCCAAACACCAACTTTCAAAAGCATGAGCCAGAGCCTGCTCCTAATGGTGTTACACCAATTTATATTGATTTTGAGAAATCTCACCTTTAAAGCAATGAATGATTTACAAGTAATGGTTGCAGGCAACTGCTCTTTAGTACATTTGAAAAATAATTTCAGGGTTATAAAGTTAAAAAAAGAGGAACACAGACACAACTGGTTCAGGGACTATTATGTTTTTGTTCTCCTTATATTTTCAAAGGAAAACAACAACAACTCTCCAGAGGGATTTTTTACCTTTTTTCCCAAGTTATGTGGCGGGGGCTGGGGATCCAATTGCCTATTTATAAATCCCAGTTTGTCAAAGACCAGGCACTGATCCCAACCCTGCCATCACTGAGAGAGAACCCACTCTGTCAGAAATTTGAGTGAAATTCAAAACAAAATGGGGGGGATGTGGGAGAGCCTAAGAATCCCATGCACACCTTGGAGTGTGCACCAGAGGAGAGTTTTCCCCCACAAGTGTGGGACTAGAAATGACTAGGCTGATAAATGTGCTGAGAAGAAAACACGAAGGATGAGCAGACCCTAGCAGTGAGGGTCCATTTTCCGAGGGCACGGAACATGCCAAGCGTGGGATGACTCTGCAAACACCAAAGCTGCAGAAATCACCCCAGTGACAGCACATGGTGGCCAGGGGAGATGCCAGGCAGCGAGAAAAGGCTGCTCTGAGCCTCCCCAAGCAGAGAGAAGGGACAGGACACCACATCTGCCCCCAGTTCCCTCCCACAGCCCGTGTGAAACCAGAACCGCGTGGGCAGGACGGATGCTGCCTTTCCCTACCACAAGCACATACAGGCAGAGCTTCAGCTCTGCTGAGCACAATTAAACCTTAATTATTCACCCTACATCTTTGGAATACCACACCAAATACCACCACATCCAGTCCATCACTGTATTTTTCTTCCAACTTCTCATCTTCTTCCTACAGCTGGCTTTTTTTAAGGGATGGGAAGGAAAATCACAGATTACTTCAATTTCCCAAAGGCAAATACTGACATCAATGCAGGACCACTAAATTAAAGGATGGCAAATGCAGGGCTTCATTTTCAGCTGTCTGAACACTTGATTGCAGCAAATACACCCATGCTCACATTCAGTAGCTCTTCTCAGGCTTTGCATATGCAGCGTATGGAAATCTGCCTGCAAACACCTGTGTGTGCAGCCACAGGTGAAAGAGGCTGAAATTGGGGCAGGGTCTCTGCTCTTGAGGGGACTTAGGAGCTCTGACCAACAAACAACAACAATCTTCTACTTCCATGCAATGAACAATAACAAGACAACAATAAATCTCGATAACCAGTTATTACCAGCAAAACAAAAACCTTTCAATAGCTGTAGAGTTGGAGTTGTGAAGGGATGATGCTGACAGCTCACGTTTTAGTTCCATCACTGAGCACACAAGGCAGGGGTTGCCCTTCTCTATCTCCAAGATCTTGATATTATCAACAACCACGTTTTCTGTCTCTTACCTGAACTCAATAAAGCTTGGCATAAAACCCAGGAAATTGTGCCACTTTTGCTGCCTACAGTGATAAAGAAATAAATTCACTGACTGGTGCCAAGTAGGCAGGTTGGTGGCACTTCCCATTTGGAAGCATTCCAAGGGCCACCACAATGAGGTGGTGAGTGGAACTTCCTCAAAGTAAAGCGGTGGCATAGGTGAGCTCAGCACTGAGGCAGTGTCCCCCAGGAAGGAAAGGGCAGCAAAAAAGTGAGCCCAGGTAGCTCAAGCACCAGCCAGGGCGAGAAGAGACCTGGGGTTTGCCCAGGGAGGAACAGAGCAGGCACCAGGCAGAAATACAGAGGAGAAACAAAAACATTGGGTAGAGAAGCAACAGCAGTACTCTCGGTCTTGAGAAGTCTTCCAAGGCACAGCATTCACCTTCAGTTTTAATTAACCTTACTAACAAATTTAGGCAGACCTTATGAATCATTTATGACTTTACATTAAGCAGCACAGTCTGCACATGGTTCTGTGTCCAAGGCTCTCCTGTTGGTCACCCAGGGACCATCACTGCACAGCTACAGCACGGCAGCACTTAGGTGTAACTTAGGGGAAACCCACTGGGGTGTACAGTGCCAGGCAGAGCCCCTAACACCCTGTTCATGGACCCAACCCGAGGAACAGGGACCCCCAAACCAGCTGCAAAACTCTGCAAAGAACCCCTCTGCAGCTGTCTCCCCAGCACCTTGCTCACTCACATACTGGTGTTGGTCTCCAGTGTTCAGTGCTGGGAAATATTTTCTCATTATTCATAGGTTTTATTGCATAATCTTAAACTTCTGAGAAATTATTATCATTTGAGTCTCCATTAGGTGTGTCACTATTTTTAAAATATCTTCCTACTACACATAATTCATTTGGTGTACTGCTGCTTTTCCATTTTTGTCCAATAGCTCTTTCTTCTTTCTAAAACCAGGCCACAGCAGATGAGATCATGAACCATTAAAACCCATTAGTCCTCCAGATACAATCCATCAAATTTCTCAACACCTCAGGTAGAAAGGGGAAAGGTCACAGCTTTCTCCTACCCCAACCATTTCTGTCAGATACCGAAGAGCCGAATACCATCTTTTTAACAACAGCTAAAAAGTGAAGTCCTGGTGGTACAGCAAAAGGCAGTCTGATGAAAAAGTTCAGTTATTTACGATGCTTGATCACTAATAATGAGCACTGTAAAACTGAAGAAGAAGGACTCTGGAGGGAGATGTGATCAGCACCTCAATGCCTGCAGCTGGATGGCAGCAAGGTGGGCTTCCACAGCACACAGGCAAACCCTCAGCTCTGCAGAGGGCTTGATTTACAGGCACCTTCCTTCTTCCCTCCGACACCATGTGTTGGAAAGATCTTTATTGATGTTTACTACACTGGGGGCAGCTGGAACCCTATAAAGTGGATGGCAGAAATTTCAGGAAGGCCCACAGAGCTGGCTTTCTCCCAGGTGGCCATCCTGCTGTCACATTCCTACAGTGGTGCTCCCCTGTCTCTCCCGAAGCCAATGTGATGCATGGAAGGAGCTGCACATGGGATCAGACACTCCAAACACACCACACACATCAAACACATCCTACACATCTCTGCCTTTCCAACCAGAGACAGCAAAGCCCCTCCAGGTGCTGAGGAAATATGATACCATCAGTTTTACAGCCAAGGAAAGCAACGTATGGGGATGGCAGGAGCAGAGGTAGAAACAGGGCTCAAGGTCTTCAAAAACAGACCAAGCATGGCAGGCTAGGAAAAGTGCAAGGGAGACTCTGCAAAACCCACGAAAGCAACGAGTGCCTGGACTCCACTGAAGTCCAGACATCAGGAAGAGTCAACTGCTCCAAAGCACAGAACTCTCAGTCTTTTCAGTGGCCTTAAAGTCTTGAGCTAAGTGCATTGAGGGGCACACAGCACCAGCCCTGCCAGCATCACAGTGAATTAATTGATGCCCAAGATCAAGTTATCAGCCATATTTCTGGCAAAGCCTAAGATTTCAAATGTCATGTCTCAGGGGCATGCCAGTCTTCAAAAGTACAGCTCCCAACACAGACATTCCCATTTAAAGTTTTAACCACATTACTCATCCTTAGTGAGGATACAAAAAGGAGAGATTAAGTCCAACAACTTTTGATCCTGGCATGGGCTGTAACACCATGGGGAAGCCTAAGCACCTTTCTTCTGCTCTGATAATTCTTCCCAGATCTGGGATTAATCCCAATGACTTCCTTCTTCTTCCTCTCACTTCCTCACCTGGAAGTTTCTTAACATTGAAACTATTAAGGACTAACATTTATATCCAACCAGGATTAATCCACCACATCCCCTCCCCACGTTGCAAGATGATCTGCCAAATTATTTGAGACAGAAGGATGGAAAGCAAACTATCAAATATGAGTGGCATCTCACAGGACAGAACCTGCTTGGGACACAGGGAAAGATGAAAAAAAGGTTTAAAAGTACTTTAGCCCACATACTCCCTCTCCCATTCCCTGCCAACCACTTATGGGATCATCCCACATCCCTGGTACACACATCCCAGAGCACCATGTAAAAGCAGTAGCAGTTTCTGGCTGCATAGCCAATTAGATGTTTCCAAAGGTACAAAAAAAAATAAATAAAAAGGAGTGCCAAGGCATGCACTCCCCCAGCATTCCTGAAGGTATGATGCCTGCTCCTGGTGTCCAGATGTTACTGCTCAGTCTCTGCTCCAATCCCATGAGGTCCAGTGCTGGGAGCCACAATCAAGTCTTCAGGCAGCAGAAAGAATGTAGGTTGCAGCTGACAACACCCAGAAAGGAAACGCCATTGCCAACATTTGCTTTGCCAAGTTAGATCATATCCTATTTGTAGAGTGGGTTTTGTTTATGAGTTTGGTTTTCTGTTCGGTTTTGGTTGTTTGGTTTTTTTTGTTTGTTTGGGGGGTTTTTTGTTTTTTCGGGTTTTTTTTTTTCTGTGGGGATGAAGGAATAATACAATAAAAATATTTCTCTGAAACAGCAGTTAGAAAAAAGGGTGCAGAGGTGAGCTTTTACATGAGGAAGGACCGTGGGTTGGATATGTATACCAAAAAGGATCAGGGAAAAAAAAGACCTGAAATCCTGGGGCCAAGCATTACAATAAGAGACAGACTGTCCAAGACCAAGCAATTTTTAGTCCCATCAACTCTGTGATTACAGTTTTCCTCATCTACCTCATGCAAGAGATGATCTCACTGCCCACTTGTGACCATAAAGTCACAGCTATGACTCCAGCAATTAGGCTGAGCCAGGAAGGAGATGAACAGCATTGGTCTCCAGCCTCGCCAAGCCACCGGATGGTGACGAGCTGCAGTGTCACCGAGCTGCACTGTTCAGCTGACCCAGGCATCTCCCTCCCTCTGAAGGACAGGAGCCTCTCCTGGGCTTTGTGTGCAGCCTGCTGGCACCCACCAGCAGCATGTTGGAACATATTTCCCCTTTTTAATATTTCTTTTACCCTTTCCAAAGTGTGGTTTCAAGATGAGGAACCAATGTGACCAAGATTTACCTCAGATTAAAAAAACACAGAGGGCGGAGACACCCAGAAAGCGTATGTGGAGGAAAAGGTCAGAACACGGTTGGAGTGGTTTTGCTCACAGGTCGATCGAGAACATAACTTGGTGCTCACCACATTTCCCATTCAAAACTCAACATCACCCACAAAGCTGCAAATAAACCTTCTTCTCTTCAAACAAAGCTTTTGCTGAGGACTGCCACCAGCCCCAGCACATGGCAGTCCTGGGTAAGCCAAGAGCAGGGGAGGCTCACTTACAAAGCCAATCATATTTAGGACAACTGTTGTCATGTTTCCTCCTTGATAAATGTTCCGTTTCTTTGTGAATGGAAGGCCTGGCATTTTATCTGTGCCAGAGTGCTGTATGTGTTTTATATACAAACACACATGCTTTTAACTTCAGCACAGTAATGTGTTTGAAGTATAAACTCCCTCCTGGAGAAAAGCAAATCCCCACCTGGGTGGCACTGCTAATGTGGACCTTATGCTCCTCTTCCTGCTGCCAAACAGCCCTGGCAGAGGGGGGACACATTCCCTTAATTCCCAAAGCAAGATTAGATTCACTCCAGGAAAAGTCACATCAGTTTCAGTCTTATACCTTAACTCTGACCAGCTGAGGACAGAAATGCATTGGACAGCATTTATCTTCTCTGAAAACAAAATCAAATCACTTGCCTTCTTTCAGATTTACCAAGCCCTGTAATATAAAGTCGAGAAGCCTGGCAGTGCCTGTCCTGTGTAGGACTCTGAGCAACCACCCTGGGGGGAAGCAAATGAAAGAGATCCAGTGCCTCTAATGACTGACCCACATTCCTTGAGGGGAAACACTACAAACACAGTTCCCTAAGAAAGATAATAAAAACCTAACACTGTTCAACTCCTAATATACATTATATTGAAAGAGCCTGAGATAACACTACAGAAGCAATGAGCTGGATGGAACCATAAAATGAATCATAAAATGAATCATAAAATTATTGGAAGGGACCTTCAATATCATCCAGTTCCAACCCCTTGCCATGGGCAGGGACACCTTCCACTAGACCAGGTTCCTCCAAGCCCCATGCAGCCTGGCCTGGAATAATTGATCCTACACTGGATCCACACCATGAATTGTGGCTTTTCTTGATTCTGAAAGACTCCTCTTGCTGCCCAGAAACGTTTGAAAGGCTTCTGGGGTATTACCACACACAGCAACATGAAGCAGAGGGGGTGGTTTCGGATACTGAGATAGAAAGTCTGAACAAGTACTGACCCACTGGAAAATTCACAGCGAGAGATGGAAAGATCTGGTACTCTTCGAACACCTACATGTTCTGGCTGTGGCTTTGAAGCAAAGCCACAACACTGCCTATTGTAAAGAGCACTGTTCCTGTGGAAACACTTGCTTAATATTGTCAGAGATGGAGTAAGAAGAAATGATATAGGTGTACAAAATTTTGCAACCACTCATTTACTGGCTAAAATATATATATTCAAAAGAAAATAAATTCTTTTCTTAATGTTGACAGTGAAAAACATTATCAGGCACTGATGAAGCATATTTTCATGCAGCTGTAGTAACTTAAAAAAACCCCACAAACAACAACCCCAAATTTCATAGCATCATAGAATGGTTTGGGTTGGAAGGGACCTTAAAGATCATCTCTTTCCTACCCCCCGCCACAGGCAGGGATACTTTACTTAGCCCAGGTTTCTTCAAGCGCCATCCAACATGGCCTTGAGCACTTCCAGAGACCTGCAAATTTTTCTGCAAATTAAATTCCTTATGACCAGGATTATTAACATGAAGAGACAGTTTAGTTAACCTAGAAAAGAACCACAAAACTTAATACTGAGAAAATGTTGATGAGCTTTTTTGAGGTCACGAAGATGTTTTCAGAGCAATCTTTCAGAAGTCAGGCATGGGGACACCAAGGGCTGTTTAAAACCAGCAAGCTCAGTTACTCTTTTCTCACCTAATGTTCATGTTCAAAACAGGAACAGGCGCTTCAAAAATGTTACTAAAATAAGAAGTGCATTGCTTAAAAACAATGAGTACTGCATATGCATTGCTGAGGCAAGTCTCTTTGCACTAAGCTTATTTATATATAGAAATAACACCAGTGACCTTATATTAATCACAGACACAGCTTTCTCCATGACAGAGAGAAATTACAAACTTGCAAGGGCACACCAGAAACCTTCTGAGATCACATCCACATAAGCCAAAACATGTGACAACTTGAATGATCTTTGCACCTCCTTGAAGAAATCAAGGAGGAGCAATATGAAGGAGACCCTGCAATATTATTCTTGACAAAATCAGAATCGTGCAATTCTAAAATGAAGCAAGTGATGATTTTAGACATAGCTTCAATTCTCCGTTCTAAGGCCCGTCTCAAATTCTGGAATTTTGAAGCTTTTAATTCTAAGAATTTTAACCAAAATAGTGGCAACCAGAAAGAACATAACCAGCCAAAGGAGGTTCTTCTCGCTACACACAGTGCCTAGAGAGAGCAGAAATGAGTGTGCCTCATGTCCCGTCTGTGCTACAGCATGCAGGCGTTCCCAGGCAGCTCTGCACCGCAGCGTGAACATCCTGCACTGCTGCAGATGTGCAGCCCCACGCAGCAATTCTCATGACAGACAGAGAGCAGAGCAGCCACGGCTCCCAACAGCCCTCCAGTGGAGCACAGGTAACCTGAGAGAGGCTTTGCACCTGCCCAGGCGTGGTCATGGGAAACTGCTGGGAAAGCTTGGGGTTCGTTATGGTTCAAGCTGAAGGAGGGTAGGTATTAGCCATTAGGAAGAAATTCTTCCCTGTGAGGGGTGAGGCACTGGCACAGGTTGCCCAGAGAAGCTGTGGCTGTCCCATCCCTGGAAATGCTCAAGGCCAGGCTGGATGGGACTTGGAGCACCCTGGGATAGTGGGAGGTGTCTGGCAGGGGCGTTGGATGACCTTCCAACCCAAACTGTTCGGTGATTCTGTGAACTGACAAATCACTAACCAAGTCTTTGGTACATACCAAATACATGGAAAAGTTCTCCCGGCATCAAGCTTTGACCAAAAGCAGATTAAGGGCGCCAGCCACCCCAAAATTCCACCCCCGCCTCTCCTTCCGGCCGTCACCGCTCCTGTGCAGAGGCAGCACAATGGACGGCTGCTTTCACACGGCTCCAAAACCACAGCTAACAGCCCCCCACACTGACTCGTCTGGCATTTGACTGATGGTTTCTTCAGCAAGCCCAGCTGTGAAATGGGGCAGGCGAGAAGCAGAGACACAAGCAGGAAGCTCTGCACCTCTCCCAGTGCACAGGGACTGCCCACGGGGCAGAGGAGGGCAAAAAGCTGTGGGTGTCCTCCCAGATTGGCCCTGTGCAAGCTGCCAGGGCCCACAAGACACAAGCCTGCTGAAAAAGTGCTCCAACACAAAGCTCATCCCTAGTCTGGATGACTTTGCATGTATTGCATTAGCCCAGATGGGAAGGTCCGTACCAGCACATGAACTGATCTTGTCTACAAGGAGCTGAAAAACAACCTGTGAGGATGTGCAGAACAGCCTGAATTTTTGGTGCTCTGTTCCCTGAGCCTCCAGAATCCAGGAGTCTGCTGTTCATTTCAACTCTGCCACTCCAAGAGGATGACAAGGCCAAGGGATGTGGACACAGTGAGTCCTGGCCTGCAGAGACAGCTCCTTAAGAGCAAACATAGGGGGGTTCCACGGTCCTTCAGGCAGAGTTGGACATCTCAGCCTCAACCTGTGCAAATGCATCAAAGAAACTTTTATCTGCTCCTGTACCATTTCTTTTCCCTACATCATACCATTTTTGGTCCCTCAAAGGGAAAGAACAAAGTCCCAGTGTCTGGGCCCTCTAGCACAGCTCTAGACATTGCTCCTTTCTTGGACATAAGCAAAACAAATTTGATGATCTAGGTTTTGATAAACCATTCAGCAAGAGGAAAGTGGAATATGTGCCTTTCTGGAATCAAGGAAACAGGGAAAAACATCATCTTTATTGGCAAGACACACTAGCTGTTACTCGAACTAATTATTTCAAAATATGGTCAAAATTAGATACTGTCATTAAGTACTGATAGGGTTATTGTAACAGGAGCTAACTTTTGAGAGGAAGATGCTTATCCTAGCCCAGCTGGGTTTCCACCCAGTTCTCCTCCACACTAAGCTGAGAACAGCTTAGTTGCTTGTTGAGTAGCTACCAAATGACCACAGTTACATCCCATTACGTTCAGGAAGACTAAATAAATCAGCATTCCTTCTTAGCTGCCGCGTCACAAGTCCATCGCAGAAAAAAGGGACAGAAACTTCTAAAAAAGGAAATTGATTGCAGGGTCATTTCCAACAATTTCCAGTAAATTGCCCTCCCTCACAAGCCAGTCCTGTGTGCAGTTCTTGGGGAGTGCCCAAAGCTGGACTTTTTAGTGTTACTGAGTAATCAGATAATGAAGTGATAAGTGTGGGGCTCTGTGCTGAAAACTGATTATCAGCAGCAATACTCCCACCAAGCCCTATTAGGAGGTGGAGGCTCACCCTGCACATTCAACACCACCGTAGCTTTTGTGTTTACAGTGAGTTCCAATGAGTAGCTTTGACAGGAAATCTCACCATGGATTTGGACCACACGGAATACTTTCCTCAAATGGTTATATTTTCTTCCAGGCTCAGGAGCAAACTGCCTTAGAGAATAAATTTTCATTGAATATCTTAATGTGAGACGCCTCGGTCTGTGAATGACCTAGATAATAAACTCATTGACGGAAGGCAATTCCTTCCTCTTCCTCAGAGCAGCGTGGGCACTCGCTGTGCCCAATAAATAATGTACAACCCAACCATCATTACCAACTCTTGTTGCATGCAAGAAGGGGAAGGAAACGTGTCCAGCTCCTCTCCCAATTAGCCAGAGCAAAGCTGGAAGCACAACTCCATGGAAGCCATGGGGAATCCACTGACGTAAACCTCACAAAGCAGCAGCAGAAGCAAACACCAGGCTCCTGTTTTGCTGAAATCTCACAGAAGACACAGGCAAACTTTTTCAAAACAAGCAAGAAAGGAAGAAGGCAGCTTTCACATTGATGAAATTAAAAATTGATGCCAGAAAGAAGTGAAGTGTGGAGAGCTCCATGTGTGTGCCAGTTTACATGGGAGGGAAGGAAAACATTTAAAGCATGTAAAATTTAAAAGAATTGAAGGATATGAGATAGAATAAAGCATGCAGTAAATCAGTCCCAAATTTCACTACTTAGGAACTGTATTTCTTCTGTGTTCTTCAGTCCCAGGGAAAAGGCCAACAAGCTACACAGCCTTGTTTACCAACAAGATAAATGCAGGACAAAGTAGAAATTCAAACAGGATAAGCTGGTCTTCCATTAGTCATCCCTGATTTAGACAACCTTTGTCGTTCTGAAGGAGCAAAGCCCATTACTGAACACATTCAGCATGGGGTGAGCACACTGACCAGCCAAGGTGGAGAGAATCCCTCTAGGAACTAACACACTGACAAGCCAACTCCAATGCTATCACAGGCAGCACTGATTTGCAACTGCTCTGTCAGACAAAAGCACTTTGGAGCACAGACATCCCATGCTGATTTTTACTGTCACAGTTAAACTGTCATCCTCCTTCGTAGCCTGACTGTGGAGCCTGCCAGCTCCAGAGAACTGCCACAACCCTAAATGATCCTCTGACAGTGCACTCCTCTCTCTGACTCACACCCACAGCACTCAGCATCACTACAGCTGGTCCTGCTTGAACCTACCACAGCATCTGTAAAACTGTGAACGATGGCAAAGATTTTGCTATCCAAAAATGATAAAAGGATTCCCAAAGTAAGACCCCACTGCCATTATAGCAGGTTTAAGATACTAAAGCAAAAGGAGATTTACATGAAGACTGTCATTTACAAGGGATGTCTTGCTTACATGACAGAGTAAAATTAAATTTGCTCGTGAGAAAAAAGGTGAAAGACCGTGCCATGCTAAAATGTAGACTAATGACAAGGAATTAAAAAAAAAGAAACAAAAAGAAATGAAACAAGCAAAGGCAAAACAGAAACCACAGAGCAGGCCAGAGAGTGAGAGAGGGCTAGAAACCAGGGGTGCTGTAGGGGAGGTATGAGCTGCTTTTTCACACCAAATGAGACCAGCTGGCAAGTCAAAATCCTGTCTCTGAGAATGGCTGACATAGAACATACAAGACAAAGGCAGGAAAAACACCTCAGTGCCAGATGAGGAGCTACCACCTCAAACCTCTCCTCAGCCCCTGGATGCACATCAGACAATCTGTCACTGTGATTCTTACTATTAGATGGAAAGTCCTGGGACAGCAGAGACTGTTTCTCACATCCTGTCCCTCGCCTCTGTCTGAGAGATTACTGGGCTCTACTGATCTCTTCAGTGATTTCACACAGCAAATGATTTTACCAGTTTTTTTAAACATACAGCAGACATGCAATAGTCATACAGCAAATCACGCATTTAGAAACGTGTCTTGCATGGATGTATTTTTCTCCTCTCCTTCTTTTGACAGAAATATCTGTATTGAAGTAAAATTAAAAAAAAAAAAACAAAAAAAAAAGAAATTCCACTAAGGCTTAAATAGCATTCTCATGTTGGTTGAAAAAATAGATTATTTATTCTATCTCCCATCTCACAAACTGAAGTCAGCTACCAAAGTTTCCCAACTTGTGTTTCTGCACCAATACTTCATCTCCTGCCTGTTCCACAGAAAGGAGAACCCTCCTGGAAGGAGTCTGGAGAGCTGCCACGGTATCACTGATACAAATACAACCAACTCAACCACGAAACTTAATACTCACGAAACTGGGCAGGTGAACACCAAGAAAATGTCTTTATGTAATGTCATCTAACAGATTCACACCTCCCTCCCTCCTTCCTCCCCTGCCAACATTTTTTTGTGCTGGCAAAGCTCCTGGGTAAGCACAGGCACAGCAGCTGGGTTTTAGAGCAGCGTGAGCTGTGCTGACCCCAAGGACAGGTCCTCAACACATGATGGAGCACAGAAATTCCCATCCAGACCCACGGAGGTCCAGCAGACAAGCAAAAATCTTATCCCAGACATGACATCCCTAACGCCCTGTGGCTTTGCAGCCCAGGATTGCCATCTTCCCCAGGCTGGGCTTCACTGCTTTGCATTGTGGCACCCGGAGGAGACAGCCCAGGGTGTGACATTCACCTGTCAGACAGGACACAGCCACCCCGTCCCTGTCCCGGGGGCTGCATCTCTCCATCACGACACAGATCACCAGCGGACAAGAGAGCACGAGGCTTTCTGGAGGTGCAGTGGGTCCCACAAGGAAGACAAGAGCCAAAAAAACCCCGGCAGTTGCCAGAAGGACTTTTCTGCCTGTGAGCTGCCCCACACTGGAGGAGCCCCAGCAAAGAGCAGCGCAGGGAGCGGGGCCATCAGCCGGTCAGACTGCCCTGGCAGCCTGCGGGATAGATCTGGACATCGATTAAATGCCTCTGGTCTAGCACGACAAGGGCACAAAAGGTCTTGCAGGGGCAGTGAAAAAGCAATTTTTTCCATCACCTTGGGCCCAGGACGGACACTGCAAATCAAGAGCACGAGAGTTGCTGAGCGGAGCTTGCTCCCATGCAGCATCACGCTAACGTGACAAAAGCTGGCTTACGTCTGCTCATGCTGCTGGCTTCTGAATTAGAGCAGAATGGTCTCCTCAGCAATTGACCTCCCTAACTGATGAGAACATCTCATGATATCAAAGCATAAAAAAATATCACTGGCATTGCAGAAATACAGTTGTTTGTCTGGCTTACTCTAAGTGGCTTAGCAATGTTAATTAGATGCTCCAGCATGCGCTTTGTTTTAGATACACATTTGTTATCTTTGCTGTCGTTATTATAAAGCAGGTCTTTCCCTCACATCCAGCCAGGGATCTTGTACCAGCACAAGGGCACGGCTTGGGAGAGGAACGAGCACGTGGTGAGCTCCACCAGGACACGGCGCCAGGCTCGTTATCCAGGACTCCAGCCTGGTCACTGCACAGCCCCACAAACAGCGCACGGGTGGAGCAAGCAATCAGAGCAAAGATTGCGCATTGTCTCCAGAAGAAATTAAATTTGCAGCATGGTCTGACATGTCTTAACTGCATGCCTAAATAGGATGAAACTTGGGAGGCAAGAAGGTGCGATGGCTGATCCAGAATCCTTGTAAAAGCTGCCAGTAACTCATTTCACATGATAACTCTTCTGTTCATCTTTTTCTCCATGGTTACACAAAAGGTCCCCAGTTTCCTGGTTTTATTAGCAAAGTACAATAGCTAAAGCCTAAAACATCAAAGGAGCTTTGATAGTTTGTGAAGAAAGGGTGGGAGTCTTATTCACTTCAGTAAGGGATATGTT
The DNA here is from genome assembly GCA_036785705.1 of Acanthornis magna. Classification (NCBI taxonomy): domain Eukaryota; kingdom Metazoa; phylum Chordata; class Aves; order Passeriformes; family Acanthizidae; genus Acanthornis; species Acanthornis magna. The sequence goes on from JAWUZG010000097.1 coordinate 1,764,892, forward strand.
TTTCATATTGAATTACCCTGTAAATCAGTAGACTTTCTAATGGCATTTCAATAGCTTAAATGGCCCCCTTGACGATCCATTCTGCAGAGTTTATTGCCTGTAAGCTCAAAATGGCCAGAAACCAAATCATTACTCAGAAAATACTCCAAACAGAAAGCCTCTGACAGCCTGGGTGAAACGTGCTTTACTGAAAGACCTGTAGAAAAAGCGAAATATAAACCACCAACGGGGTGAGGAGAGGCCTTCAGGGTGCAGGGCTGGGGACAGAGCTTCCTGGGGTGCTGGGCTCACTTGTGCTGCGGTCACCCTGCTGCCCCCTCCTCCTCCTCACAGCCTCTGTGCAAAGAGCAACCCCAGGGCTGCAGGTGCAGGTCTGCAAACACCCTCTCATGAGCTTCTAACATGTCCAGCGCTGCCAAAGGCAATGTGAGCATCAGCCCTTGGCCACCTCTTCTCCCTCCAACCAGGGCTTTCAACTGATTCAGCAGCAGGAATGTAAAGGTACCCCTGGCATCAAAGTCAGCCCCCCCTCCAGCCAACCACACCAACAAGGGCTTGACAGAATCACAGAATGGTTTAGGTTAGAAGGGATCTTAAAGATCACCTCATTCCACACCCTCTGTCATGCACAGGGACACCTTCCACCAGAGCAGGTTGCTCCCAGCCCCTCCAGCCTGGAGCACTGCCCAGGATGGGGCAGCCACAGCTTCTCCGGGTAACCTGTGCCACCCTCATTGTAAAAAACTTCTGCCTTATATCCAATCTACATCTCTCCTCTGTCAGTTAAAAGTCATAACCCTTTCTCCTGTCTCTCCATGCCTTTGTCAGAAATCCTTCTCCAGCTCTATTTTAGCCCCTTTAGGTACTGGAAGTTGCTCTAAGGTCTCCCTTTGGCCTTCTCCAAGCTGAAAAACCCCAATTCTCTCAGCCGATGCTCCTAGCAGAGGTGTTTCAGCTCTTTGAGCATTCTCGTGGCCTCCTCTGGACTCACTCCAGCAGCTCCATGTTCTTCTTTCATTGGGGACACCAGAGGTGGATGCAGTACCACAGTACCTCATTCCAGTCACCTCGAGGTGACTGCCACTGCACTTGGTGGCAAGGCCACTGCAGTATCTGATTGCCTGGACTCTGTCCTGCCTTGTCCTGCCCTCCCAGGACTCTGGCTCTGCCCCTGATGAGTTTGTTACCATTTGAGTTTAAGACAGATGAATGCACAGATGCACAGAATTCTCCCCACTCAGCCACAGACCCAGATGAACGCAGTGAGTGCCAGCACCTTTGAAGGGGACAGGAACACTGTCACTTCACTGCCCATGTGGCTGTCCCATTACAACTCCAGAAAACCTTGAGAGTCAAACCCACACTCAGTTCAAAGCAGGACATGAACTCCAGTCCCACACACCCCTCATGGCCCCAGTCACTGGAAACTGGCTCTTCCCATGCTCTGGTCAAATCCTCCCAGCGAAACACACTCTAAGCAAAATGCCCATGTTCTCCAAGGATTCTCACAGTTGCCAGACAGGTGATTTATTGGGGAGGAGCAAGAAGCAGGACTCCAAATAGCTCCATTTGAGATGCTGAAACAGGGCAGTAAGCGTGCAGATTTTCGTGACAGTCAGCTGTCTCATCTGCCTTGATCAGAACAACTGTTTTTAGCATCACACCCCCACAGACTATTAAATACCTGACAAACAGCAACAATTTTTCCCTTAGTTATTCCAGACTTTGTTTTAGGCTGCCGTGCCCTGCACTCAGGAAGCTGTGGTGCACAGGACTCTGTTGGCATTTTGAGGGGTCTGTTCATAGGGCCAGAGGACAACTGCATGCTACAGGAAAGAAAGAAAAGCTGAAATTCCAGGAGCTTTCAATCCCATCTTACCTTCTGCAGTGGGTGTTCCTTTCCACAAGTCCTGTTCAACATAATAACTGTGTATCAGTAATAGCAGTTACAGAAACAACCTAAAGCTTCCCAAGAAAGAGGAAAGGAGCTTATTTTACTCAAGACTAATTAATACGCAGTGTGACCTTCACACAGATCAGAGAACTGCACTGTGCACATCACTGTCGTGTGCATGGAAATGGAAGTCAAATGGATTTCATTTCAGCCTGCTCCTGCCCTGTGGAAGGAGACACCACTTATTCCAGCTCTGCAAGCCGCAGTCCATCTCTACAGGTAGGCAGATGTAAAATACTGCACCACAAAATCCTCTGTCAAGAGCTATAAAGTATTTTGGCTTCCTGAAGCAAGTTTTGCCCACCTGCAGAACTCTGCAGCCAAGCAGGAGCCAAAACGAGCAGCAACCATATCATATTGGACCTGCAGCACTCTGGCTCTCTGCCACGGTCATGATGCTCTGGAGAGAAGTTGCCTTATATTTTAACTCTTCAGCTTAACATTTAACAAATACAATTGTATATAAACATGGGTAAAACTCAATTTTTTCTGCCTTAAGAAAGAAAAAAAACCATAGGGAAGGATACAGTCAATGGAGCTCAAGTGAAGGAATGCACAAGAATTATTTGTCTTAATCTCTTCCTGCACACAAGCAAATGGTAACAAACTCCTCAGGAAGTTGCAACTGGCTCATTAATCTTATAGCCCATCTGTTATGTGATTTCCTTCAGTGTACTCTGATGATTTGCAACTTCAAGATCAAGGTTTAAATTTCTACTCCTTGTTAAAGTCTTAGAAATTATGACATCTCCACCCGGGGACTAACAATTTTTACAATTGTGATTAAATAACTCTCTTGTAACAATGCCATTCAGTATCTGTAAAGAGCGTTTCCCCAAGGTTAAAAATTACTTCAGCTACTACATAAAACTCATAGGAAAAATTCTATGTGTTGTAAACATCTCCCCTTTCAGCTACACTCAGTACTCCATTTCTTTCACTGATATATGACAGCTTTCTATACTGCACTCACAGACCAAGAGAAGATAATATAAAATAATAATTTTAAAGCTGCATATGCCAAGTAAAAAGATCCTGGCACAGGCCAGCGCAAAACTAAATGCTTTAAGAGGCGAGTTTCAGCCCTGATGTAAATCACAGCAAACAGCTTCGAAAAGCAGCCAGCTCAGCTCCCTCCTGCCCTGCACCTGGTCATGCGCACCTGTGGGAAATGCTACCATTCAGGTTTGCACAATTTCACACCCACACAGGCAAATGCCTCCCAGAGACAGAACATGGCACCACGGAGATGGCGCTCCGTTTTGACTGCGCTGAAGCACGCTGAAGGCAAGGTGGCATTTAATTGACAATGTTAATGAAAACTACCGTGCTGAAACCTGACAAGTAAATATAAGAGAGGGGAAACAGCGAGAAGGATCTTGAAGTTAATAAGCTCTTGCCAATTTGATCTGTGGGAAATTAGTCAAATGTTTTTATCAACTAATACGCAAATTAGAAGATATCCAGACTATGCTAATGTGTTTACTAGAAAGACTTCGGAAAACAACTAAAATGGTTAGAAGGAAAAGGGTCAGTTTTGAAGTCTCTGAAACATGAATTGTAAAGTAAACCATGAACAGAGAACTCTGTCCCAGCACCCAGCGGGATGACTCAGGTGTATAAGCATTACTGATGAGACAGCTCATGTCCATACACTTACTCATCTGCATAAGTGTTCAGGGTCATAATTGCAGGGATGTACCTGCAAGTCATCTGGGAAGCACCAATCTTACACACCAACTGCTCCTCCTTGCCTCTTGCTGAAACTTCCTTCAGTTCTCGCAGGAGGTGCTGACCAATGTTACAACTAATCTTTTTTTTTTCCAGCAGGAGAAAATCCATGTTTATAAACAGAACAGCATGAGCCTGAGAGCTGAGGGCAAGACTGTCACAGGTAATTCCCAACAGCTCCCTCTCAGGAGGAGAGCTTCAGGAGCAAAGGCAGCCAACTGCCCTGCCCTGCTTGCCTGTTATCAATCATTTGGAGTTTACCAAAATACTGTTTTCCTCGTCTCTGAAAAGTGAACATGGAAGTTCTGTTTCAAATCAAAATTAAAAATTGTGCACAGTAAGCATAACCCAGGTTAAACTTTGAGGATCCACCAATTTTCCTCTCACTGGATTCACTCCTTACTTGCCTACCTGTGGTTTTATTTTGGGGATGGAAAAAGGACAGAACTGAAGGATTTCAGAGTGGACGTGTTGTAAATCATCTACATTTCCATGCGGTGTTTTGCATTGTGCCAGCAGTTCATGGACCTTGGGTTAGCACAAACCAGAATTTCCTATCCTTCTGATTACACAAACTCCCGTGACAGCCTCGCTGGATTTATCAAGACATATTAAATTATCAGGGCAAGATGCTGTTCCCTGTCATCATGTGATCCAGGCTGCACGCTATGTGAGATGCTAACAAAGCAAATCATAAGGGAGGGGAGAGAGAAAGGCAACAGAAGACAAACATTTGCTCATTTCCTACTAAAACCACCCCAGCTGTAATTTTTAGACATTAATTTAAAGAGAGAGCAGCAGTTCTGTCTACATGCCAAGATATAAAATCAGTTTACATCAGACTAGCTAAAAAAATTCACTTATTTCCCACCCTATTGCACCCATCAGCTCACAGGTACAGGAGTTAATAAAACACATGTCTATCCTACAAGGACTAGAAACATTTCCCTCACTGAAGACCACATGAGTATTTCAGGCCACAGACTTCATCTGTCCTAAAAATCAGCACTACAGGATGGACAAAATGAAAGAAACGTACGTGCAGCCACACCAGAGGCGGCATTATGACAGATATTTTAGTAATGTACATAAGGCCACCACCTTTGCAGAGCTGTCCCATCCCACACATAGCCAGTCCCAGTGTGACCAGGAATCCAGTCTCCTGAGAGGATAGGGCCTCTCTCAAGAGCAAACATCCCCAGCAATTCAAACATCAAGAAAACTCTCAAAACCACAGCGCTCCATCCCAAGCTCACTCCTTTGCCTTGCCCGTAGGGGTCTGTTCTGTATTTAAAACTGGTTTAGCACAAATCCCAGGAGCAGATTCTCTCCCGTGGCACAGGCAGCTGGGCATGCATCCACCAGACAAAGCTTGTGAGCTCAGCCCTGGCTGGGCTGTGAGGAGCGATACCTCAGCTAAGCCATTGGAGCCTGGCTGGGATCCTTCTGTCCAAAACAAAAATCGCATCAGGGACTGTCTGAGAGAGAACACCTTCACTGCATGAACTCCAAGCCTATCCATAAGGCACCTAAGCAAAATTGCCTCAATATACCCCTATTAATCATTCCCTATAATCACCCCAAAGGTGCAACTTCACACCTCAGACATAGACACTGGCAGAGAGCAGAAAGCCCCAGCATTCTCCCCAGCGATAGGATCGAGATGTCTTATCTGTTCTCTACACTGCCAGCTCTTCTTCCTCAACATCTGGTTTTATTGTGGTGGTTATCTGACCGCATATCCTGAATTTCTTGGCCTCAAAAAGTTTATACCTCTCATAGCTTTGAAAATTCTCAGCTCTTCTGCACCTTCTCAGAATAAATGTCTTTTTTAACCCAACTCTTACCAGCAAACTACTGTCTGGAGCAATGCAATCACTTCCTCCTCCTTTACAAGACTGGAAGCAAAGGCACAACTTTAGAGCCTGTACGGTTTCTCTCACATCAGGACTAAGCCATAGATGAAGTTCTCTGGGCTGAAAAGTGACATTTAAAAGTGACATTCACCTGGAAATAACCCAGAATTAGCTCTGAGTGAAACTGCATTGACCCAGAGCAGCGGTGTACATAACAGACACAAGACTAGTCCTGCCATTCTGCTAAGAAGTCAAAGAAATCTGCACGCACGCATCAAACTATTGTGCAAGCATGTGTAGAGCTGGGCACAAATATATCCGAGTCTCCAAGTATGCCTCTGTGTGCTGAACAAAAGGAGGAAGGTGCACCTTTGTGTGAATTTGATGGTGTAGTGTGCAAGTTATGTATTACAGATCTTCTCTCTGCTCGTACACAAAGGAGAGACTTCACAGCCCCCCACTGCAGCGTCTTGAGCTTCGAGCTACGATATCTGAGGCTCTTTGTCCTCAGGGTCCCTAAGGACCAGCAGCGCGAGCAAACGCGAAGCAGAGGGGCACAAAGAGATGCGCGAAGGAGCACACCTGTGTACCTGCAGCCACACACCGCGCTGCGTGTCTGCGGCACAGGCATGCAAGGACAAGCCCCGGCTCCGCCAGTGCCCTTCATTCATCGCACTGGAGCCCGGCTCCAGCCGCTGCTCCGGACCGTACTCACCCAGCCCTCGAAGGTGTCGCTGGGGGCGGCGGAGCGCAGCAGGTCCTGGAAGTGCAAGGTGCAGTTGGCCACGAAGTCGTCGTATCCGATGGGGGTGTCGTGGAAGACGGAGAGCTCGATCTGATGGCCGTCCGTGACCGTGGCCGAGAACTCCTCGTTGTAGGTGGGCTTGTTGGTCTTCTGCTTGGTGCTGGTCTGCCCCACGCGCACCTGGTCCACGCTGACGGTGACATAGGGATCCAGGAGCTGGTAGCCCTTGCGGAACAGCGAGTGCCGGAGGGACCAGCGGGTGGGCTGCAGCCCCACCGCCTCCCCGATGCGCACCTTCAGGTACCCGCTGAACTTCATGGCTCCGGACATGGCCGCGCCCCCGGGGCGCCCGGCAGCCGGGAGGAGAGCCAGAGCCCGCTCCCGCCGGGAGAGGCACCCAGCCTCTCCTGCCGGGCCGGCTCGGCCCCGCCGCGCCTCCTCAGGGGCTGGCCGGCGGCACCGCGCCCGCCCCCGGCTCTGCCGGGGCTCCGGAGCCGCCGCGCCCCGCCCGCCTCCGCTCTGCTCCGCTGGGCTCTGCTGCGCTGTGCCGCCCGGCCCGGGCTGCTCCTGCCGCGGGAGCGCCGCGATCCGGCCCGGGGACACCTGGGCGTGGGGCGGCGGCGGCGGGCGGGGAGGAGCCGCGGAGCAGCGCCGGGAGGGCGGGGATGGGCGGGGAGCGCACGGCTCTGCCCGGCCCGCCGTGCCCCAGGTGCGGCCGCTGCCCGGCCCCGGGGAGCGCGGCGGGGACAGGCACCGGGGGCGAGCCCCGAGACACCGCCCGAGGGGCTCCGGGACACCGCCCGAGGCTCCGAGCCCCTGTTCAGCGCCTCCCGGGAAGGGCTGAGGCTGCAGCCGCTCGGACCCGCGGTCCCTCGGCGGCCGCACGGGGAGAGGAGCGCCCCGGAGCAGCGCTGCCTCCGCCGCCCGCACCTCGCCCTTGGCTGCCCGCGCCTTCCCGCATCGCTCCGCCGGGAGAACGTGCGCCGAGAGCAGAAGGATGCGATGGCTTTGCCATATTGTAGCAGCTCCGCCGTTCGGGGGTTAATGGAGGCTGATTAACATGCCCGGCGGTCGGCGTGCCGGGTTGGTTTGGGGGTTGATTTCTTCGGGGGTTTGATCGCACTTAATAAAGTCGGAATTTAATTAGTTTTAATTGCTTTGCAGATTTCACAGCAAAGCGGTGTGAACTGGGTAGGGAACAATGAAATCCTGCTTTCCCGGTGGCCCTGTTCAGCCGACATCATCTGAATTAGGTTGCGCTCCCCAAGATGCGGTCCTTTGAGTGACCCCACCACAGCTGGATGGTGCCAAGGCTGGATGAGCGCTTGTAGCCTTTTTCTGGTGTGTTTCTTTCATTTTTTTCTTTACTTTCCTAGACCACTCCTCTCACCTCAGCTCTTCCATCCTTCAGGTTCCCTAGCAGACTGCCTCTGGGTTTTTCCCCACTCCCTTTCCTCCACTGCCCCCTTCTCCACATTGTTTTCTTCTTCTAGAGCTCCAAGTTTTGCAGGAGCACCAAGCCAAGGCTCCTTCCAAGCGTCAGACAGAGCAGGTTGTCTCTGATTGCCTCCTCTGGAGAGAGCAGGTGGAACAGGTTCAGTAATGTGATCACTCCTCACAAGGAAGCAACTGTTCTGCGAGAAAAACTTGTAGACTCTTAAATCAGACTTCTGACAGGTCTCCTTTCAAGGCTTTTAAGTTCCTTCATCTATTAGCTGAAGAAGTGTTTAAGATTTTTTTGAGCTTAGGTTAGGACAGCTCATCCTGAGGAGGAACACAGGTTTAGTCTTAGAAATTGCTACCCCAGGTTCTGGGATTTTGTTTCCAGGACTGATTGTGTTTACTTGGCCATACCTGCTGTTAAAAGATCTGGAGGTGGTCAGAGTGCTCTCTTCTCCTTAAAGACTTGAAGATTTAGGATTTTTGTGTTGATGTTCCTTCTGAAATGCATTTTAGCATTAGCTATGATCATTCTGGATAGTTCTATTTTTCCTGGTTTTAATCTTAATACCATCTTGTATTCCAGTATCCCACAGCAGCAAGCTGGTCAGAAATAATAATCCTTTTTATCAGCTGTGTATCTGCTACTGCTTCTGTGTCTGGATTCACCACTGGTTTTATTTTATAAAATAAAAAAATCCCCTAATTTACCTTTTCAAGAGCATCAGTATTTGTTGTTTTGTACTTTCACCACTTTTTCCTTCCTAGTTATGAGCTGTCCCTTGGAGCCAGGGCAGAATCCATACTGACCATCATGGGCAACCCAGAGTTCTTGAATGACTTCACCAGGACTCACTCATGGCTGCAGACAGAGTTTAAAGACAGCCTAAACTTTAAAGCACTCAGCATGAGTGCCCACAGGATAAGGCTGAAGTCCTTAGACTGGAGCACTCACTCACTAAATTCCAAATCATCAAATATAAATCTTGGCTTAGAGCCCTTCCAAGGGCTCATAGCAGTGAAGAATGTTTGGAGGTAGGAGACTATAGTTAAGAGATAAACATGAGTTATGATTGTCACAAACTGCCATAATACTGCCAAATTTTTTTTCTTTAGCTTTTCCTCAGTTTTCTGAGGAAGCAGGGAGGAAAGCCTTCCCAAGCAACTTGTTAGAAGTAGCGGTCGGCTCATATATTTACTGGCAGAATCAGGGAGAAGACCAAAATCTGCAGGTTAAAGGCTCAGACGGAGCCATTTCCTCTGCTCAATCACACAAGGTGAAGTACTTTGCCATGCTGGAGTTTCATCTATAATAGCAATAGGAATGAGGACTTAAGGAACATTTTCTATACAGTGGTTCATTGGAATCTCATATGATAACATAATTCCTCTACTCAGACTTCAAGAAAACCAGCAAGTATTGTAGAACTCATGGAAAAAAGCAGGTGAGCCACAGTTGTAAGTATTTCTGGTGAGCAGCATTGAGAGCCAGTTTTCTGCTGGAGGAAAAAATCAATCCTGTGGACTCATATGATGTGAATCTAATTAATTCTGTTTATCCACTCAAACCAGTCTGGAACAGATCATCTCAAACAGCATCTGAACACACCCCTATTCTGAACTCCCAGCCAAAGCCCAAATGTCCTGTTCTCAAAGAGAACTGAGCAGTGACATGAAGTCAGAACATACCCTGCCCACTCTTCAGACATCCATGCAGTTGGAAAACATCCCCAGCTCAGTATTTTCTTGCAAGAAACAAAACATCCCCGCACACAATGACCTCGCAGGGCTGGATGCAGCAGCACCATCTGGTGATGGCTGCACTGATCCTCTGTGCACAGCCCTGGGTGCCAGGCAGGTCTGCAGGAGTGTGGATTCTCTTCCCTTCCTCAGCAGGACCTTGGGGATCAGGCTCCAGGCATGGCAGGGTCATTCATTCTGTGCCCTCGAGTGTCCAGGGAGGCTGAGCTCTTCCCAATGCTTCCAGCCAGGCTGGATGGTTCCCTGAGCAGTCGCCCCATGGCAGAGTTGTGCAAGGAACCCACTAAGAGTGAACAGATCAGAGGTGCCTGAGCAGCAGAGACATCTCTGGTGGGAGACATGCAGGGGCAACAGGTAGAAAATAAAGCAGATGAGGCAGTGCAGTCTGAATTAGGGGTAAATTACAGAATAAACAAACCAGGTTACAAGCAATTTTATTAATCTATAAGATTTTAGTGTAGTGGTGGAAAAACCTCTGGGGAAAAAAAAAACAACAAAACAGCTCAGAGTTCACCAGAAATCAAAAAGACAAGTAGACTACCAGTAATTGTTCAAAACACCTGACAGCAATGCCAAAACTGTCACTCAGACACTGTATAAATGGCACACTCGTGCCATTCATGGTGTGCAAGCCTGCTGCTCCCTCCATCTCAGAAAAGGCAGAATACGACTAGAAAAGGCACAGAAGAAGATGACAAAGGTGATGAATGGCAACAAACATGGTTGTGAAGGGAAAGACACTGCCTGGCTTAATATTTCTAGGTCTGGGAAGGAATGAATGAAAAGGAAAATATGAGCAAGATCTGTACAGTCATAAACCACATGAGCTCTGTGAATGGGAAAGGATTTTTCATTCTTTCCCAGCCAAGACCTAAAGGACACTTGCAATTGTTTTGAGGTTGGAGGTTTAAAACATAAAGAGGAAAATGCCTTTTCACAGAATGTATAGTTATAATTTGGAGTTCATTTCAAAAAATGGAGGCCAAAAATACAAATAGCTTTATACAGGACTAGGTATTAATGGAGGATAGACTTAATAGTGGCTACTGACCATGAGATAAACCCTGTCCCAGGAACTTCTTAAACCGCAAATTGCCAGCTGAGAGGAATCAACAGGAAGGGCACGGAACAGCATGGCTGAGGAATGATGAATCTAGGAGGGACCCAGCGAGCATTTATGTTCCTCTGGATTGTAACTTCCATATCTAAATAAAAAACCGAGGAGTGACATCTCTTTAAACTGGCTTAGGCACCATTCCCTGCAGGTGGGTGAATGGTCAAAGATAGGAACAACTGAGTTTACTGCTGTGTTCTTCCTTCAGGTCACGGTAACCTTAAGGATAAGTTTATGCAACTTCTCTCTTACGTTCTTGGAAATCTGTCTGAAAAACTTGCAATTCAGCTCCACAAACAAAGCCAAAGAGCTTGGCCAAGTCCTTTTGTAATGTTATGATTTAAGCCTGGCCCTGTCTCACGCTACAGCTATAGGCAAATTAGAGCCCTTTCATGCACCCTGTAAAAAACCTCTGTCTCTTTTTCCTACCAAAATCTGCATTATTCCCTTTCCACGTAACCTATAATTCTGTAATAATTTTGTATCCTCCTCATTTGGCAAGTTAAGGGCAAAGGCTTAAATTGCTCTGCTTCAAATTTCTACCAGACACTGCTTACATTCAGCAGTGAGTCTGTAAAGCGATGAGAAAACTTTGGCTTTCACAATTACCACTGCAAAAAATGCCAGTGACACTTTCTGTAAGTGAAACTAAATACACTGTAAAAAAGACAAAAATTAAAAGAACTGTAGAGGCAATTGAAGTGGGAACTAACTCTATTTTGTTCCTCTATTAATTTTAGTCTATTTATATCACTTCCCTTTTATAGTTCTTTCTATAAGACTGCTTGTTAAAACGTTAAACAATGACAGCTGCTAAAGACTGAATATCCCATATGTGGAATCATTTGTGGTCTAGGGAAAAAAAGAAAAAAAAGAGAAAAAAAAGAAAAAAAATCAAATTCCTCTCTAATGATAATAATTACAGCATCAATCCAAAACTCACTGAAGTCAAAAGCAAAGCTGCCACTCATTTAAGCTCTACAAGAATCGGCCCTGATTTGTATGTTTGCTGTTGATCCTGATTTATTCTGGTGCAAAATAGAAAAAGAAATTTTATCCTAATATCAGCTTTTCCTAGTTGCCAAGCATACTTATTTTCCACTACTAAATTGTAGCTCACCTGATCCCTATTATTTTTTATTTTTTGGAAAACACCGGGTCATTTTATAAAGTGCTGGTATTATAAACTGCAGAATATAGTTTATAAGAGCACTAACTCCTACAAGCCAACCATTAATACAGCTAATGGCCTGTTTGTTGTATTAAACCGCTCTCATTTGTCTGGGTCCATTAACAAATGCAGTGGTCATTAACTGTTAACAGCAACTCAGTTATTAGATTTTATTACTTGTACAGGAAACACTGGAGAACAAACTTATTGTTCTGGTTTACTGGGGTTTATTTCTTTCCCAGCAGTCTCGCTCCATTATTTATAATTTAGTTTCTCACTTATTCCCGAACATGACGGACACGCTCAGAATGGAGTTCGAGGCATCCATGTGGACAGTCAGTTCACATGCCAGCTCCCCACCCCCAGCCCAACAAACCTCTCCTCCAAACCAGAGAGCTCTGAGGCACCAGGCATCTGCAGTGCCCTCTGCTTTCCTGATTTTTCTGTATCTTTTTGTTGGGCGGCAGCTGCCACCCACATATGTAATAAATGGACTTAAGTAAAAGATACAGTAATGTGTACGTAGGAGGCTGGAAAATCTTCTGCTTCATTCATGGCTCTCTCTTTCTAATTCACTGAAATCCAGCATTCAAATTTAAAAATATCTTTTACTTCCTCTTCATGGGGACTGATGCATCAACTAAGGGTGAATGCTTTCTGTCCGTCATGAACATGCCCAGATAATTGTACAGCTCTCTTCTGGCCTTGTGGTTTACAAATAACCTTGGAGCCACAATCTTGCAAATGCTTGCACATGAGGAATATTGCCCAGTATTACCAAGATATGAAACACCTTCCCTTTCACATTTTGAATGCTGGAGACCCCTGATCCACTTTTGGTTCTGCTTTCTTCACCTTTTTTACAGTTCAAAGCAATGGAAAAACAACACCAGTGTCAAAATGCCATGAAGGACTGGCAGCAGCCTGTCATGGAAGTGGCTTTCATTGAGCAGTCTGAGCAGTTTTCTTCAACCTGCAGTGCCATGGTACACAAATGAGGGAGGAGACACCCAGAAATGCCTTGTCAGTGCTCTTTGGGAACAGGATCTTCCGGACTCCCTCCAATCAGTGCTAGACCCAACTGGTGTTGCAAGAAAACTATCAGCACTTCAGAGGTGGAGATATGTGAAATGACTGTGCTTTACCCTCTGTAGGGTTGGATATATTTAATGAGATTGAAGTAACTCAATTTCTGAGCTGTTGGTTTTTTTTCTACCACAGCGCAGTTATTAATGGTACTTTTAAGTTCTTCTCTCTTACAAAGGCACACCTGCTATAGGTGATCCAACCTGTTCTCTGAGGTCTTGGATCGATCAGATAGGGCCACAACCAGCGCAGGGTGTTGGTGGCACATGTGGTGCTTAAGTCTCTGAAGAGGAGAGGTCACACTCCTCCAAATAAAGAGGTTCACAGTGCAGTATCTGAATGCATTGCATTGGGGATGCCCCACCAATCCTGTCCCATTTGGCTTCTGCAATGGGATCTTATCATGGTTTGACCACACACAACGTGATCAGAGGACAAGCATGGATTTCCAATTTGGTCAAATTACAGCAGCCCAGTGCCATCTACAAGCCCATTCAGATGCTATGGCAGCCAATGGATCCAATATCGAGAGGAAAAAGGTGGGAGATTTTGCTAAGAACAGGCTCAAGACAGTGCTGGTTTGTACAACCAGCGATTAGAAAGTGCTTCTATCAGCCCTGGGGCAGAGGTTAAAGCCTCTTGCCCGTGTCTCACGTGGGGTGTGCGTGAGGATGTTGTGGTGCTGGGTGCTCAGAGATAGGAGTCAGCTTATCTGCTCCTGCCTATGAACAAGGCACAGGGATAGCGCTTCCCTCCGATCAGCTTCTGATAACAACTTCCTTCTTCCGCTCTTTCCCAAGCCAGCACGTGCTGACATGTTGTGCAACAGAACCAGACGGACAAGAAATTCAGAAGTGCTTAAGAAGCCCAAGGATGTGCACATTGTGCCTCTAAGCAGCAGCGGCCTGCTGGGAATGGCCCCAGACTGTCAGGTGTGTGTACATTCTCCTTGCCTTTTGGAAATGGGGTAGGAGGAAAGAGCATCTCTTCCTCTTTCAGCTTCTAGCCACATCAGAACATAATAAATCCCAGGATTTTCCGCGAGGAACATCAGGACTGTTCAAACACCGAAGCGACCCCGGAGTCTTTGCCCACCTGGAGTGCTGCATCCAGCTCTGGGATCCCCAGCACAGAAGGGACATGGAGCTGTTGGATATGATCCAGAGGAGGCCATGAAGATGCTCCGAGGGCTGGAGCTCCTCTCCTGTGAGGAAAGGCTGAGAGAGCTGGGGGTGTTCAGTGTGGAGAAGAGAAGGCTCCACGGAGACCTTTCAGTACTTTAAGGGGGCTTGTAAGAAAGATGGGGACAGAGTTTTCAGTAGGCCCTGTTGAGGTAAAACGAGGGTAATGGTTTTAAACTAAAAGAAGGTTGATTTAGATCGCATATAAGGAGGACATTTTTCACAGCAAGGGAGGTTAAACACTCCCAGAGAAGCTGTGGATGCCCCATCCCTGGAAGCATTCAAGGTCAGGTTGGATGGAGCTCTGAGCAACCTGGTCTAGTTAAAGATGTCCTTTCTTACTGCAGTGTTTATCTAATATTAATATTATTCCTTAAGAAGTAGGATGTTGTTCTTTTCTTGAATAATTTAAGTTCGCATTTTTTTTAAGTCCTCCAAAGACTGAACTGTGACCTGAGCTAAAACAATAGCAGGCATTGTTTAACAGTAAGTAGACTAAAGAGGGGAAAAAAAATAAATGTATTAATGTTATGGGGCTATTATGACTACATGCTGCAGACTCATTATATTAGCTAATAATACTTAACTGAGTTGACTCCTTTGGTACTGGCAAAGGATCAGCAAGCCCTCAGAGTTCTTTTTTCAGTCAAGAATGAGCCTGATCTTTCAGTTTCCTGCCACGTCTCTCATAAAATTTCTATTTCTCCCTAAAACAAAGTCCCATCTGCCAAGAACTGCATATTCTTTCTTCATCTCAAATGCTGAACTCTGTCCCACTGAAATGCAGGTGTGGACCAGTGATTTCTATTTATCTGTACATTTTCTAGTAACCACAAGATCTGTAGTCTTTAATACTACAGTACAGATGGAAGTTGAAAAGGCAGCAGGAAAGGGTTAGAGATAATGGAGTTTAGAGTATTCTGACGTGAGTACACTATAGAGAATATAATGATGATGAAGGATTCTCAAAGGGAGAAGGGAACAATTACCTGGACCGGATTATTAGAAGAAAAAGAAACACATAGGAGGAGGTATTGGACATTATTAACCTTTGAATTCCATCTAAGGAATATTGATTTTTATTCTTCAGTCATTACAAAAGACTTTCCTCTTGGTTCAGAACCAAACCCCAAAACAACCCCCAGCACAGGACTGCAGTGCTGTGGCAGGACTGCACTCTGGGATATGCTGTGCAGGGGATGTATCTTTGTGTTTGGCTTTAATTATCACTGAGAGGAAGAAAAAAAGCTCTCTATGCACTTTTACTGAGATCTTTGAAACCTCAGTAAGGCACAATGGCTCTGAGATACAAAGATGTCATCCCAAGGACCCTTTGAGTCAGAATGTTAGATTCCTAATTACTTAACACTTCTGTTGGTGCACACCTAAGGGTAAAAGTCACCTGCATGTCCCCATCCCCACTCCATGATGGTTACCACAGGAGTACTCTTCCCTTCTTTGGGATCAGTGTGGACTCAGCGAGAAAATACCACTGTAGGCTTGAGCACAGTCCTCTCTCACACACTGCTTTGAGAAATTCTCAGATGACTGATGATCTCCCTGTCAAAAATCAGAGAGAAACAATGCTCAGAACCTCCCTGTCCATCCCATTTCTGTCCCAAACTCTGCACCCAGGCAGCAAACTGCACGTAGGGATGCTCTTGCTGAGCTGCAGCTCACTCTGAATAAGGCAGGGAAATAGGAATAGCTCAGGATTGATCTAAAGTTTCAAGACCTTGTTTCAAAAATCTTAGAACTTATAAAAGATTTAGAAACCAGCATGTAAAGCCATGCTGAACAACAGAAGGCACTCTACAAAGCACTGCATCAGGCAGAAACTCCTAAGTACAGAACTATGAAAACCAGGATTTCTTCCCTTACCTCAGACCTCTAGATGGAGCTGCCTCTTTTGTTTTCAAACCAAGCCAGAGCCACTGAAGCACTGCCAGAAGGCAAGGGGAATGTAAAGCTTAGGCATTTGCAAGGGGACAATGGAATGGGAGCATCATTTTGCATACATGTTGTGCTGTCATTAGATACTGTCAGCTTTTCCATAATTCTTCGAGAAACCGGCTGTGTTGTCAATGCCTTTGCT
Organism: Acanthornis magna; assembly: GCA_036785705.1. Lineage (NCBI taxonomy): Eukaryota > Metazoa > Chordata > Aves > Passeriformes > Acanthizidae > Acanthornis > Acanthornis magna. The sequence continues at coordinate 1,781,026 of JAWUZG010000097.1, forward strand.
TTAAAAAGTCACTCCTTCCAATTGTTTGGGAGTGAAGAGACAATCAGATTCAGCTGGACAATGCTGAGAGCTGAATGTAAAGAACATCCTTATGAAGAGGAGAAGACTGCAAAAATTTGGATAACAAAGAACTCCTTGTCCTCCCATAAGGTGGGGCTTCATTTCAGGAGGATCTACCCCATTCCATGCACAGTGGAGGCAATTTTCCCAGCAGAGCTGGCCAGACTGAAGAGAACTGACAGCCTGAGTGTCATGCTCAGGCTGCATGATCCCACGAGCCTGGAGAAAAAGCCTTGAGAGCACCACCATGGCCACACCTCCAATCCTGGGTTCAGTTTTGGGACCCTCACAAGAAGAAAGAAAGACCTCGGGGGGCTGTAGCATGTGCAGAGAAGGGAAGGGAGCTGGGGAAGGGTCTGGAACACAAGTCTGATGAGGAGCAGCTGAGGGAGCTGGGGCAGAGATCAGATTGGAGAAAAGGAGGCTCTGGGGCACGTTCCTGCTCTCTCCAGCTCCCTGACAGGAGGATGGAGCCAGCTGGGAGCCAATCTCTTCTCCCAAGGAACAAGAGAGAGAAGAGAAGATAATGGCCTCACCAGAGGAAGATTAGATTGGATATAAGGAACGATTTTTTCACTGAAAGGGTGGTCAAACTGCCCTAAACAGGCTCTCAGGGGAAGTAGAGAAATAATAATTACAGCCCCTGGAAGTGTTCAAAAAACCTTTAGATGGACCTGGGGACATGGATTGGTGATGGGCTTGGCAGTGCTGGGATAATGGTTGGATTTGATGACCTTAGAGGTCTTTTCCAACCCCAATGATTCTATGCACAGGAGGAAACACTGAGTGTTGTGTCCGTCTTTGCACTGCACTGTTCCCACCAGGCCTGAGAACCACAAACCCCCGATTTTGGGAGGATTAAAGAAACACAGATCTCCCTTTAAACATGACCCCTGAAGCCACCTGCACCCTGTCACCCCTGCACAGGATGGGCAGGATCCAGAGTCAGCATTTCATGTGCCCTAATTTCTCATTCTTCTTAAGAAAGACCCTGGGAAGACAGAGCATCCCTGCCCTGTGTTTCACTGCTGCTGGTGCCTGTTCCTCTAGAGGGTACCATCAGCCCACAGGGAGCTCTGCTGAGCACTGCTCCTAATGAAACCTGAAGGCCAGGCCCAGGAAAGTAAAAATAAAACTTTACAGAAAAGCATGCTGTAATTTTATGATGCGCTTTAATTTGATTCTGGTTAGTTAGAGCAGCCCCCTGGGCAGGCTGGGACTGCACCAAGCAGCACAGGGCTGTACTTTCAACTCCAGCCTCTTCCAAGGACATAAATGTTAAAGCCTCCTGTGCAATCAAAGCTGAAAATTACTCCGGGGTGTAAATGAAAAAAAAGCAGGAGACCCGCAGGAGCTCGCATTTAAAATACATATTTAATCTTATTAAATATATAAGAGCAAAAGTGTTCAGATCTCTCATGTTATTTGCTTTTTAGGGGTGCTTTAGGGGAGTTAAATAAGCACAGGACTGCCCTGTGCTAGGACCTGGGTGAATACCTAGGAAGAAACACACAGATTGTCCCACAGAATTTGCCATCAAAACAGAGAACACATAAGGGAAGAAGGAAAACAGACCAGAGATGGAAAAGTGGTGGCCTGAGACTACCCAGCAGATGGGACAGAGCCAGGAGGAGGACACAGGTCACTCAATTTCGCTTCCAGGGTCCCGTCCTTGGCTCACACTGTCTCAGATGCTCTGTGCTCACAGTGTGCCCTTTTTTCCCTGTGCTTTGGGTTTTTCTTCCAGGATACAAACATGGATGGACAGCTCTTCTGAAAGCCAGGTCCCCTCCCCCCAATCCTGCTTCAACTAAACTAAAGCAGGTCACAGGAAAGTCTGAGCTTGAGTAAACATTAATCTAAACTGTGACCTGGCAAAAGGAACCAAATACTCGGAAATGCCACCTATTTCCAATTTTTCAAAGGAAAATACACCTAGCACTTCCACCTCTGCCTGTCCCAGTACCTCCCCTGTCCCTGGACACTGGTGGCTAAGTCTGCACCTGCCATAGTCTCAGGGAAGCTCAGAAGGGTTTAGTGAGCAGTTTGGCTCACATGCTAACAGCCAGTTTTCCATCCAGGTTAGGGTTTTCCATCCAGGTTAGGGATATCATCCTGGAATTCATGCAACTCCCTCAGAAGTGACAATACAGCAGCAAATTCCCTGCTCCCATTCTGCACCGTATTGGTGCAAGACCTGGTTTCTGCTTTCTGCTAAGCTGGGACCTTTCGACAGCCTCAATCCAATAATAATGGTGGTTTATATAAATACTGCTGGAGTGTCACTGCTGTAATGGGATCAGGTTATGAAGGAAATGTTAGGATGTGTAACAGACTGGGGTCTCTCATGGCAAACATGGTGGAATCATTAATGAGAAGGGCGGGAGAGAACTGTTGAACCAAATGGATTGAAACACTGCAGGGAAGCCAAGCCCTCTGATGGGAAAGGTGCTGTTTGTGCGCAGCTGCCAGAGGGAAAGTTGGCTCAGCCCAGGGTGGGATGTTGGTCAGCAGAGAAGGGTCAGCAGGCAAGGCACTGTCATGGGATGTGGCACACCAAGGTGCAAATCCAAAGTTTACAAAGACTTGAACTTCAGTCTTCAGTGTCTCTAGGGGTTGTCCTAACCACAGGGCTGTTGGCTATTTCGGTACCAGCTCTCTTGCACAGCAGTTTTGTAGTAAGATGAGAAAAGAAAAAAATGAGGTAACAACAGAAAAATGTTCTCTTCAGAGGGCTGAAAAATCACTGGTTTCCCCACACTAATTTACCTTACATGCCTAAAACTCTCCCTGATCTTAAAGAGCAAGTAAGATGGAAGGGATCTTTGTGAGCTGAACACTACTGGACTTGATGTGAGAGCCAGGGAAACTTCTGTGCATGTACTTACATCCTTCCTTACTCCTGAAATTATTGACATTCCTGGGGAACTTCTCCCTCTGAAAAAGCGATAAAAGAGTCTATCCTATGACATTAAATGTAACTGTTATAAAACTTGTCCAGATAAAGTTGGTGGTTAATGTTTCATGCAAACCTTTTTTGTCTTTTTTTTTAATTTTATTACCATTATCATTATTTCGGGGAGTGTCTAAGGGGCAGGGGAAATAAACCATGACAGATTTCTCACATAAAATTATATGATGTGGTTTTGACTGATGTGAACACTTCTGATCTATGTGTCTGTGCAGCCCTGCCTGTAAAACATCTTAGGAGCCTTGTGCACAAGATGTGCTCTGACACAGGTAGATTACACAGGAGCAAGCAGAGCAATGAATACACCCTCCCCAAGCCCCTTGTGGGATGGCTGATATCAAAACCAGAACCTGAAATTCCCTTCTGGAGGCATTAAATACGTGCTTGGAGCTTTCTCCTGGCTGATTTGCAAAATGAGTAGCAGATGAAGGGCTGTCATTTCCCTGTTGATTGGGACAGTGGCTGGACCCTTGTGGCAATCAATGCTCTTTTAATGGAAAACACCATGTGTTTCCATCGGATTGCTTAGTTATATTTTGGCATTCTGTTTATGACAGAGAATTATTTGCTATCGAATCCTTAGTGGTCAATAGCTTCAACTTCATTCTAATTACCAAGGCAGCCAAGTCATATTTTTTCTCCATTTACAGAATTTGTAGGACTATAACCAGAAAGCAAGCCACGAGTGGCTCGGCCAGTAAACAGTGCAGTTTGCTGACTAGTGTTTGTTTTATAACCTTTGGCATATCTTGATATGTACATAATAACAGTTCTTAACCCATAAATAATATTTTACAGAGGTCACACTATAGTTATTTAAGTTCAGGGGTTTATTTCCCAGAACACTAAGTAGCTGTGAATGAATTATGTTTAGTCTGATCTGCCACAGAAGGGTCATAAACTTACAAGTTGTAGCAAACCATGGAATATTACTCCTGTATGTCAGGCAAACTGTAAATGTAAAAGAATAATGCTTGATAAGGGGAAAGTCTTTTTATTTTGTTAAAGTAATATACGTTCCTAGGGAAAGACTGTAAAATTTCATGTTAGCTTAAGTGACAAGTTGGGCAATCTCTCCACACACAGCTTGTGAATTCTGCTTGCTCTCTGGGACCCTCTCTGCATGTCTGAGAGGCTACAAAACCTACTCCGAGCAGGGAATCTTTTTCTTTCTTGGTTCCCTGAGGCTTAGAGTGTCCCAGAATCCACAGGAGGTGATGAGAGAAACTTTAGTGCCTTTGCGCAGGGCTAATAAAAAAAGGGGTCACTAAACGTTGCCAAGAGAGAAAGCTGCTACCTCATTTCTTAGGTATGATGAACATTTCAGGGACTGGGAGGGAAGAATCCAAAGCTGCTGATCATCGGGTGGGGACTTGGATTACTTTGGAGGCTGCTCAAGGTCACCTGATAAGAGAGGGAATAGCAGAAAACAGAGGCAGCGAATTCAAAATGAAGAGACCAAAGGGATTGTAGGTTCTGGGAAAGACACCATGTTCAGGAAACAGGAAATGCTTTTATCCTGAAGGATGTTGATTTCAGGACCAGCTGAGACAAAGAAATTGTAGAAGAGAGGGGCAGAAAAGGCTCCCAGGTCCTGAAAACAAGACACAGGCAGCGAGAAGGAGAAAGAGCCAGAGCTGCAAGAGCTCTGCCTTGATCCCAAAGAGCACACAAAACAGAGGAAAGCAGGGAATTGCGCCTGAGTCTGTGTGCTTTTGGGGCTGAGTATATTAATGACCTCAAAGCAAGAACTGAATTTAGAGCCTGCTGCAAAACCCGAATTTCTTTGTGCTGCAGAACAGTGATGTGCATGGTCAGAGCCCTCAGAAAGAACAGTGTTGGGCAAAGAGGAAGAAAACCACAGGTCCTGAGGCTGTTTGGCTGCTGTGCATTAACTCCTGTGTCAGGGGAGGGTTCAGAGCAGGGCAGAGACCCCACTCAGCTCAGTGCATATGGACACACTCTCCTGGCCCCAGCAGCACCTGGCACACCCCAATCCAGGTCACTCTTTCCTTCCCTGGGCACAGCACTGTGCTGTTGTTGCCCCTCCTTTTTCCTACCAGACAAACTGGAGAAATCTGGGAGCTCTGAAAGTCCTGACAAGTCCCACAGGTGACCTTTAAGAGATGCTGCACTGACACTGCAGTGACACTCCCCAGACCAGAACTAAATATGAGCCCAGAGGATCAATAACGAAGATCGGATCATTCCGGTTCTCCAAAAATTTCCCAACTCCACCAACTATTTTGCTCCCACTGTCTGCAGGAGGCCTTGCTGTGGAATTCTGGCTGGCCTGGAGACTTCTGAGGAGGAGATAAATAGAAACGAAGCAAAAAGTCACAGCTGCATTTCTCAATTTGGGCTCCTAGTGCTGGATGCCTGAACCTAGGGCTCGCTGCTGTGAGAGAGCTGCAGCGTGGTGAGACAGGACCTAGCTCACCACCCAGCAGAGCCCTCTATTATTTGCAAGTTGTGTTAATGTCCTGGCACTCCTTCTATACAAAATCAGTCCTGCCCAAATGAATAGTTGGATTCTGGTGGGGGAGATTTTTAAAGAAAAAATATGGCAGTGAATTGTTGAGTCCCCACTGAAAGCCAGCAGGAGATGCATGCCTAACTTGTCCATTTGCCTTGAAAAACTCTGAAGAATATTATTTTGGAATTCATTAGCTAGAAAGAAAATAAAATTTGGGTGATTTTTCTTGACTTTTAAGAAGTTTAAAAACAAGTTATTTCTTCTGTATGTAACCTTTGAGAGAATTCATAAAAACAAGCCTTTTAACCAAAATAAAATCACTCTTAATTGTCCCCACCATACTGCTAGTACTCCAGTTCATAGGTGCTGACTTTATTTATTCAGAAATTTCAATTCCAGTTAATGGGAAAATAAAATAAATAGACTAACTATAACATCTGTGCCCAGACAGGTTTGAGGAAAAGAGCTCTTGGGCTCCCTGCTGACCCAAACAAGTCATGTGTCACCAAGTTCTTGCCTGTGTTCTATGACCATTCATTTCAGAGATACCAGCATGAGGTCATGTCGTATTTTAAATTACCTGCATTTTAATTGAAGCATTTGAGATTACAGCAAATAACATCACAGTTACATAAAGCACAATAATTGTGCAGCAGCTGGGCCCACAGGCAGCTTTGTGACCATCAGTTCCTTGCTGCCTACACTTACCTGCGACAAACACAGCAACTCTGTGTTCACAGGAAATTCCACTTTAAGCAGCATTTTTCCATGCCTACAGTTTTTCATGAACCAAAAACCTAAACCAGTGCTACTAGAATTTCTAAGGGAAGTTTAATCAAGTAAACTATGTCAATTGGTTGGTTACCTAAATAAAGCTGGAAGTGTCCTGAAAATCCTAAGCCTGCAATTTTAGGTGCACCAAAAATTTTTAAAAAGTAAAAATTTGACTACTTCCGTCATTAGAACTAAATACAGTATATGATAATTCGTTTAAGACTCTGTGCTTATCCTTCCTAGACATGAATCATTTCCTAGCATCACAAAGTATCACTCAAGTACCATTCTTTGCTCCCTATAATTTCCAGTGTAGTCAGCCCTGACTAATCATCCTAATCATGTCTGGTACTAAGGACTGCAATTTTCTCCTCCCCCTCTTCCCAAACACACAGATACAAAATTAGCAATACGCTGAACATATGATGTTTTCTTCACAACTTTCAAAAGCGGAATTTCTAAATTGCTATGAAACCATTATTTTTTTATTACAATAGTGCCTAAAAGTCCCAAATGCCATTTTTCAACCAGAACCTAGAGAGAGAGATGTAAAAGCCCTACAGGTGAAAGGCCCAGAGGCACAATCAAGTTAGAGAAGTTTAAATCACCACAGGTCAGCAAAACTATTTACTGAGCACATGCATATTCTTAACCTGTAAGGTTAAGGCATAAAATGCATGAATTCAAACCTCTCTTATTGAGATGTGAGTGTATTTTACCTTGTTTTCATGCAATGAAAACAAGGTAAAATTTCATTTCATTGCATGCTCAGTGAAGTGCTGCTGAGCACCTTGAGCTCTGCCAGAGTTCAACCAGCATTGGGACAACGCTGTCAGGCACATGGTGGATTTTTTGGGTTGTCCTGTGCAGGGCCAGGAGCTGGACTCGATGATCCTTGTGAATCCCTTCCAGCTCAGGGTATTCTGTGATGATCTGTGGTGTTAAGGCAGTGTAAGGCATCAGGACACCTGAACCCCACGGCACCCATATCCCCCAGGTGCCATCATCCCTGCAGACCTTGGGTGGGTGGGGTATCGCAAAGCACATGTGCTTCCTGCTACCCTCTGCAAAAAGGGCAGATTAATAGATAATTAACATGTATTGGCTTGTCTTGTGGTGCCTATAAAATGTGCTTTGCATTATGTTTTTGTAACAGTTGGCCAGCAAGCCTTGACCTGTGAGGGTTGGGATGAATACCTGCACAGCTGGAGCCTTCGGTGGCCAATGGCAGCCCCGCTCTCATCGTTCCCCCTTTTTATAAATGTAAATATTGGACGTCTTGTTTAAACCTTCGGAACCTAAACATGTCATCACTATTAATAACATATGTTATAAGACACCACATGCTGGCAAAATAACCTGCGGTAAATGACACCAGAAATATTGAAAAGCTTAGCATAAAATTGAAACTCGTTAATGGTACACTGTGCAGCTTGGCATACAACTAGGGGCAGGAATTCCACACAATGGGACTGTGTGAGTGCTAACAGCAGGCTCCCACAAGATAAAATAAACTTGTTTTATGGACATGAGGAATTGATTTTTAATGAGATTCTGCTTGGCCGTAACATCATCCTGGGAGGGTGAGCTGGTTTTCTCCTTGCCTCTGGTGCAAAGTTATAGTTTGCAGAATAAAGACTCACTTAAATTAGGCCTATGGATTTGCACCTTCATCATATTAAGTGAAAAGTAGGTGTTATCCTGGGTCTGGTTGTTAAAATGCCTACAAAGAAGATCTCCTCTTCCCTGCGTTACCTATCTGTACATCCTGGGGTCAGGGAGGTCAGCCTACAAGCAGAACACACTCCTCGAGTTCTTTCAGAAATAAACTTGCAAGCTTATTGCAAGCTTATTGCAAGCTTATTTCCTGAGGACTGAAGATTAGTAATAAAATAGATAAATCTGTCTCTTTAGCGAAGCTGAGTATGGGAATTTGAATTTATCTTTTCGTGCCCAGGTCTCAGCTGCCTGTTAAGAAAACATTAAAATATAAAGAGGTTGTCAAACTTGATGTTTGGTGTCAAATCCCTGACACATTCAGTTACAGCAATGAAGGGCTGCCCTTTGCTGTCTATTCATATTTTATTATCTTTTTATCCATTCCATCAATTAAAACCAATACTAAACCCCCTCTTTGAACCCCAGAAAGAAAATTAGGGTCACACAGCTGGGAAGTGCCTTGTAACTGGGCAGCGCTTAGGGAAAAACAGAATACAAAAGCAAGAACAACTATCAAACCTCTTCAGCTTTAAACTCAAAACATTTTCTTTGCAAAGAAATCACATTTTTGCTTCCCAAATCGATGTCACTTGGCCCTGAACAAGCTGAGCTGCACTGTGTTGTTGCTTTTCTTTCCTCTCTGCTGTTGTGGTTTGCACTGTTTGTGTGCAATCATTGGCTTTTAATTGCCTTCTATTGCCTGTTTCATTTGTCAATAAATAGAAAGTGCAGACCTATCACCAAAGGCCTTACATCTGTTTCTCATACATCTTAGCCACCCATGGTGCCTGAAGCTAAAGCTGTCCCCTACTGCTAACCAGGCTACCAGTTTATTAGGGTTTTTTCCCTGCCCTTTTAAAAAGATGAAAGCCCCTAAAAGCTTTTTTCCGTGCAAGTGATGGTTGAAGTTAATGAAGTAAGCATCTGTTAGGTGAGAGAAGGTCACCCTGGGGTTGGGCACCTCCCCGTGGTGGGACTGGCATTCACCCAGCGATTAGTATGTGATGACAACACCTTAAAGATAATTAGTTGACAATGAGTTGAGAGCCTGTTAACCCCTTTAACACCTTATAGTTTATGATTATAATGAAACACTTTGGGACAAAACAAAATAGATGGAGTTTTCCTTGAGTGGTTGACCATTTCTCAGTGTTTTCGCTCATCACTTTTGTGGCCTTCTGCCAAAAGAAGGAACTGCTGCCAGCAGCCCAGAGATGATTCTTCATCTTCATCAGCCTGGGCTGAAATGTAGCACCAATTTTCTGTACACTTTCCTCCACTGGCTGTGGGCTTAAAGACGCTTTGGCCTGGGGCAGGAGCCATTGCTGGAGTAGAGCCACGGGAACAGATAGATGGGGATGAATGGCATTTCTCACGTGGCTGAAATGTCAAGCTGAATGGGTATTGTCAGGTGGTTTTCCACTCTCATGTGGACATATCCCTGCAATGTTGATGGAAGCCACTGGATTTGGCTCACCTGACTTCTGGCTTTCCCCAGAAACAAGGATCACTTGGCAGAACGAGAGAGAAAAAACTTTTGTAAGCTCTGCTGTGAGAAAGGCAGGATTGGGACACATCTCCATCTGAGTGAAGCAATCAGGAAGCAGCACTGATCGTGGGTGTTGGGAGACAACGAGGAGGAGCAGGAGGAAGCAAATGGAGAGCAACTGGCAGTCTGTTGTGATTTATATACACTGGCATTTCCCATCTTCGTTCAGTCACTCAACGTGTTTAATCATGACATGGTAATGCTCAGACGAATTACGACTGGCAGGAGCTCAAGAAATTTGACAATAGTGCTGTAAAACAAATTTGTGCACAACAATCAAGAAAAGCCTGTCTGGAGATTAAAAATAAAATTCCATTTCATTTAAAGAGATACATATCTTGCTTCCTTCTTCCTTTGCACTTTCTAGTTCAACGTGATGAAGGCAGTCCTGGTGGGAAAATTTTATGACAACATGTCTCTGCACCATTTTTTTGAGACAGACCCAGTGAACAAGGACTGGTCTTGCTTTCATGAGGTTTAGCACAGGACTTCCATTGATTTCAGCAGGAGCAGGCTTTACGTCTGGTAAGTACCCAAATACGTGGCTATCCAAGCTATTCTGCAAACTTTCTGCCATGTGTCCATCATTAACAGTCGCCAGGGTCCTGGGATGCACAATAGATCCTCACAATTCTCATTTCTCCCGTGCCTCCTATTCCAGTCCTTTAAAGTGCTTTAAAAACATCAGTAAATTAAGTTCCACTGTGGCAAACACTCCCCGGAGAGACTTTTATTCCCAGGTGGCAGGCAAAGGCAAGGCTTGCAAAGGATCCCCACAGCACTTACAGCCCAGACCTCCTGGCTCCCAGCCTTGTGCTTTACTGCTAATTAAATACATCTAGATTAATGCAGAAAATGTAGAGTTTTGTTATGCTTTTTAGATTTAAAGGCCATATATGGATTCAGCACTGTATCAAATGTCCATAAACTCAAAAATAAAGTATTTCCAGCAACTTCTAAGTCCCTCATTAACTAACTTGTACCACTGGGTAGTACCAGGCTTAAGGAAAACTTACTATCATTTATCTTAATAGAACTCTAGGAGTAGGAACACTGTCCTCCTCCAAAATTCAAGATTATTATCCAAAACTGATCCATCCATCTGATGTTATGACCATTGGTTCTTGAAGCAGTCAAAAGAGCTCACAAAAACTCCTTCTTAAACACAGTTAATAAAGGTAATTTGCTATTATAGGGAGATGGGTCATAAAATCAGAATTCCTGGAACACATAATTGATTACTTGATTATTAAATGTAATTCAGGGTTAATTAATCAGTCTGCTTCTTGATACAGAAGGAAAATAGTCTTAGAATTCCTAAAATGTCATGCAGAATCAGATTCTCTTTCCTCATGTGAATAGCTCTTGTATTGGTCTAGATTAACTGGTCCCTCTTCCTGCAACCCTAAATGCAGGTTTAGTCACAATGCTAAGTACAGAATTATTTGTCTGACTATGAATTTCAAAAATACAGCTCACAGTTTATGATGGCTGTAAAATGACAGCTGTTTGTGCTGAAACACCAGTATACCAGAGTATAAAAAGGCTTCACTGGTTTCAGCAGAGCTACAGAAATTTAGGCCAGCTGAGGATCTGTCCTCATCTTTACAAAATCTTTTTACCCAGTTATTTCCTTTATCCATTTTTAAAGTACTTTAGAACATTGATCTGGGGAACACCTCTAAAATACTGGTTTGTAGTGGGATTCTGCATCAAGCTGCACAATCCTGTTGAATTCAGTTCTTACCTGCCTTCCTTGTTATCAAAAATTATGGAAACTCACGCTGATTTCAGCACACCTGAGTCGAGAAAACACTTGGACAGGCACACTGGAAACTGGAGCTATGCAAAAGTCTTAAGAGTAGATAGACATGGGAAAAGTGGAATTATCAAATCAAGGAACAGTGCTGTGTTTTTGCACAATTCGGGATTTCTTGTGAAGATATTTACAGCACTGTTGCCACCACCCTGCTCTGTTGTGGGCTGCTGCCTCCTCGGGGCAGGGGTCAGTCCAGCTCACTTTCCAGCTGGGTTTGCATTATCCCAGCAAAATGGGAACAGCTGGTTTGGTTTTGTTGATCATAAAGTATTTCCTTAAGAATTTTCAAGCCGTATTGTAAGGTCTCTAGGCGTTTTCTGCTTTCAATGAGAACAATTTGTCAATATACAAGGATTTGTGAATCGGGTATTTCACCCCACCACGTAGTCTCACAAAGAGGTGAAACCAAAGCAGAGATGCTCTTTAGGATGGGTTTTGATGGAGCAACAGTGTGTCTTATAAGGAGGAAGGAACAGGATGAGCTGGACATTTTGACAGACATTGTCATTACCGCTTCATTTCACAATGTTGTTCTACAGAGGTGTGGCCACAACCAAAACACAAAGCCTTGCAGTGGTTAATCTCATGGGCAGCTCCTGTGACAGCATTCTTACCAACCAGCAAAGCTCTCCAGGCTGGAGAGAAGCAGGAGCAGGATGGACGTGCCCACCCTGCTCAGCAAAATGGACATTGAGCAAATGCCGTCCACTGAAGACATTGCCAGCGTTGAGCCATTTGAAAAAGAAATTAAGATCTCTGATGAGCAGCACTGCAGATGGAGAAACTTTCCATTGGTATAGAACTAAATAAATACTCCTCTCTCAGTGTCAGCAAAATGCCTCCGCCAGCACAGCCAAGAAAAAGAAGGAAAGCAGCGTGGGAGCCAGCACACAGCCTTGTTTGGGGCTGCTTGAGACAGGAATGGAGCCTGAGATGTTGCCATTTTCCATACACTGGCCATCACGGAAAAATAAAAGTGACAGAAATAAACTTTGCGGGACTTCAAAAAGATGAACAAAATTTTCCAGACCCCCTCATGATTCTATAGTGTTAAAAGATTTGCTAGATCAACCAACAAACGTGCTGCCCAGCGCTTTTCCTGAAGCTGACAGAGATCCTACCTATAGGGTATGACCAGACCTAAATCAACTAAAATTAGAGAAATGCAGAGACCATGTGAGTGCCTTTTCAGTAACAGAGAGTAGGAAAATGGCAGGATAATTGTCATAGTTTGTTTGGTTACCTTTATGTTTAGAGACATTTATAAAAGTTGTGAGCCTGCATTGCTGACTTTTCTTTCAGAAAATGCTAAAGATTTAAGCAAGGTTCCTTCTAGACGGGCAATCAAATGCCTCCAAAAGTCACTTATGTTTATTTAGCAGCAGCCTCTGTTTGTCACACCTCATGCCACAGAGTTATCTGTGGCCTGTTTTTCAGGGTGACAATGTCACTGCAGCTCCACCACATCTTGTTGGAGCTGCTGCTGCTCTGCCCACGAGCACGAGCCTTGAGGGATTTCCCTGTTCACACAGCAGCTCGAAGGCTCTCCCGGAATCCACAGGCACAGCAGGAGCAAGTAATCAATCCTGTCATTGTCTCTGCAGAACCAAGTTGTCTAATTTATTCTAAATTACAAAGGTAAGAGATTAAACATCCATGATGAAAAGGCATCGAAGCTTAACACTCCTCTTTTCATATAAAGGTTTCCATGGATAAAGAGTCTGCTTTGGCCCAGATCAGACTTTTTCCAGTTTGGATTTAAGGGCAGGAAGGGACTTGGGCAGTGTGTGGTTTCATGGGGGACCTGGCCATGAGACAGCCCTGCCCAAGGGCCACCTGGCATGGGAAATTGCGAGGTACAAAATTAATATTTTACCAGCCCTTCTGGGAAGGGACAGGTACTGACTTCATTTTCTGGAAGAGAAGACAATGGGATTTATCGTGGAATTAGAAGGAGCAAAAAATATGTGAAAGGGGTGAGGAAACTTTAAAAAAGCAAATATGCAAGAAGTGTTTATATTTTTTTAATCCAATTTTAAATTTCTCTCAGAAGCTGGTGTGGATTAGTACCACTATTAATTAACGAAATTAGGAAACTTTATTCATCACTTGTCTCTGTTACCCCTGTTATGTGCCTCTGAAAATATGCCCTCTAAGCCTTGAGAACACAGAAGTTTGGAGCTCTGCAGAGGTTATTTCTACTGTCTGGAGTGTCTTTGAGGCTTTGTGGAGGCTGAAGAGGTGGACAGAGTCAATTTTTTCAAAAGAGAATGGAGAAGAGGCACTTTAGGATGAATGGCAGATAGAAGAGGACTATCTGAGGCTCGTCATGCCCAATTCATTCCTAAGGAAAATCAGGATAAGTAGGCCTGGTGTGCTGAGACCCACACGTAGGAGCCACTTGTGTGTCCAGCTGGAGAAACTCTGCCAGGGCCATGTGACACACAATGTTCAGGTTTTGTTAACATCTGTGTGGTCCAATTTTCTATTACTGTCAGCAAGTTATTTCTAGGAGTGCCAGGTTATTTTGTCCATAAACATTGTCCCCATCACACATTTCTAATTTTAACCCTATTTGTCTCCAGTTGATTTACATTTGGCCAGAAGCAAATTACCTATTGGAAGCATTTATTGAAAATTAATTAGGTGGCTAAAATACCTCCAGCAGATTCTGTTAACAGTGTCTGTTCCTTGTGGCTCTCCAGAATTCAGCATTTTCCAGTTAAAACACCTAGCAATTAAAAAAAAAAATCATAAAATAAATGATATAATTAGTTCCAGAATGGAACTTGGTCTCTTTGAAATCAGATGCTTTCTTCTAAGGCTGCAGTGCCATACAATAGCAAGGGGTTTATAGTGCCAGGGGATTTTTGATAGAGGAGGGAGTAAGCACTTACAATAACTAAGTCACTGCATGAAGCAAAGTGGAGGTGTCCTTGGAGCTTAAAATCAGCCAGACACACAGAAAAACCATGAAAACACCAAACTGGGGACAGGAGAGAAGACAAGATGTATGAAGTGAGATTAGAAGGAAAAATGGAGGATTAAATCAGAGGCAATCACAGCACCCAAGAACATGGAAAAACACACTGCATCTCTCTAAAGAAAAGCCAGGATGTTAACATGATTTACTGCAAATAGTTCCACAACATTAAAATGAGTTTTTATTTTCTGTGTGTGCTGCTTCAAAGAACAACTCTGTGGGCTCATAAAAATGCAGAGAACAAATAGGGGCCTCTAAGACCAATTTATATGCCATGCCCACTGTGCACTGAGACACATATAATCTGTAAAATGTCAGCTTCAAAGTTCCACAGAGATTGGTGTTAACCCTGACCCCCGACCTTGCCGACTCTAGCTGGGCCCTCATGCTCTCTTAACCAGCTGTTTTAGATAAATGTGCTCCATTTTTAAAGAGATTGTCTCAGAGTTTTACGTGAATAGTAGTAATATTATTAACTCTTGCTGAAAAAACCACCTTAACCGAGAGTCTTTACAGATGGGCCAATCAAAGTCTTACCCCATGCAGAGAGTGGTGGGTTAATAAATATGTCATTGGACTGAAAATATTTAAACAACTCCGGGAGAAAAGAGCAAGGCATACGACAAAAGGAAAGCATATTAGTACTGTTTCCTGTCAAAATACACAGAGGAAGCACTTTACTTTGACCATTTTCCTCATAAAGAGACACGGTAGGCCAAAACAAACAAAGCTGAGGAATCTGGTTTATCCCACTGTTGGATATTGAGGACTATCAACTTAAATGAAGTAAGGTTGAGTGACCAAAGCCAGGTTCTCCTTGACAAGACTGTTAATTGAACATATCAGCAAAGGTAGCGCACAAACTGTGGCCCTGTCGATCAATGCTTCCATTTCATGAGGCCTCGTTTATGTTTTTATTATTTTGCTTTATGTGTCGCTCCAAAGGTGGGTGGGGGATCAGTCCCTCATGGTCTGTCGGAAGTCCAAAAGTCTGGGGTAGCCTGCTGGTTTGGCAGAGCCTGGACAAAGCCTAAATCATCCTCTTGGAAGGAAGATGTCAAAGTTCAAGGGCACACAGTATATTTCAGACAACAAAGAAGCAGCTGGTGTCCACTCATAATAAATAAAAATAAGTTGGGGTCAGAATTATAAGTCAACTCACTCCCCATCCACTGAACACGAGCCAAAGATAACTGGAGTCACAGGGAAAGCTCAGAATGATTTTGTGAGCTTTTGACTCAGACCCACTGGGAATCCAGACCTACTTTTCATGTCGATGGGGTGAGAATATATCCACAGATTTCCATGGGACTTCTTCAGCATTGCATCCAGAACCACTCCCCCTGCATTTTTAACAAGTGATATGTTCAAAAACTTTCTGAATAGATAAAGGAATATAACTCCTTAGAAGCCACAACAAACACAAAAACACACCATGTGGGTTAAAAAATTCGAAGATTCAGAATTGTTCCTGTTGTTTAAAAAATAAAGTATTTCAGTTCAAGCCATTGTTTAAAATACTGCAGCCAAATTGTTTTCACACTATTTACTTTCAGAGACCACAGTACAAACCAATTTTATCACTGTGCTTCTAAACCCTCATTACAGTCTTTCTGGGTTAGCAGAAAACCATAGTGTTGAGAAATGAAATACGCAGCTGTCAGAATATGAAAACTTAGATCTGAAAGCACAGCTTTGGCTCTTCCCTCCAGCACCTCTTGTGATAGAAAATCCCCTTATCGTTCCCAGTTGTTTGGTTGTCACTGCAATACAAACAAGAATCTCACTCCCATTCACAGTACCCTGCCTGCAAAACTGACTCCGTTTTAAGCATCAAAGTGAGACCAAGAAAGGGCAGTTTGAAGAATAATCCACAATCTTCCAAGATTTAGCATATTTAAACATTTGCTTTCTCAGCTGGCTTGACCTTAAAGTTTGAAATTTTCCAAATTCTTCGACAATGTCAATAAATTAGGTTTGAAAGTTATTCTCCACATTATTGGATTCATGTTTTCTAAACAGAGCATAACCTCCCACTAACACATGCACTGCTGGGAGAAGTTGACAAATTGAAAGGGAGAGAAACAAACAGAAGCTTCGGTAGATGTAATAAATACAAACAAAAATAAAAATAAATACAAACAATAAATATAACAAACAAAAAACTATAATTATTTGAGGTGTATTATTGCATTTATATAATATATAATTTAATATTTAATGTAATACAAAAATCTAAAACACTTTCCAACAGAAGAAACATTAGAAAGTATGAGGACAGGGCATACAGAAATCTTTTCCATAGGACTGATCTGTGGCTGCTTTGCTTTTGACAGCCTTCTTTAATAAATAAGTGGGCTCCCTAGAAAATCTGTTTGGTTTTGAAATGTAATCTGCTTAAATGGCATGGCAGAGAAAATGAGTTTAAATTACAGGCGAAACAAGTTTGTGAGGGTAAACATTTTGTTTTCTAAATATCCAAAATAGGTTAACAGTTTTGAGTTCTGTGGACTTCGGGAGGTTTGCCTTTGCCCACACGACAAATTCCCTTCCTGTTCCCATTCGTGTCCACAGAAATTCTGTTGACTAAGAGGGAAGGAAAAAAGCACATGAACACATGAGCAACCTAAATAAGAAACGTCTTTCTCAATGCTTGTTTATGGTAAAATCCCAATTATGGGTCCTTAGAATATCTGAAGGATATGACAAAGCTCTCAGGAAGCAGTAGATTGTCTTGATTTCGATTACAGTTCTTTTGAGGAGTAAGAAGCTCTTCATCCTTTTAAGCTGATCCATTTTTTTAAGCTAAATGCCAGTTCTACGAGAAGCATGGACCCATCTCTGCCTCTCATTAGGATGCTGTAAACTGTATGTGGAAATCCAACGGGAAGCCCATCATGGAGCAGCAGTGACCCTCTTTGTGACCCCTCTGATTTGTAAATCTGACTTTACGTTCCTTTCTGCACCACCTCTGTGCTTTCCACACCCAACACAAGGCTTTGTCCTCCCTCTGTCCCCCTCTCAGCACAACTCCCATGTGCTGGTTCTCTTTTAAAATTCTCTGGGGGAAAAAAGCATCTTTTGCCCATCCTTAATCTCATCACCACTACTCTCGTGTTAGCAGAGACATCACAGCCCTGGGGCGAAGAAACTGGGCTCATTTTTGGTAAACTTGAGCTCACATCCTTTCTTTACCAAGGACCTTCTTTGTGGCCTTGAGCAAACCACAAAAGGTTTAATCCTAAAGCATCTTTTGGTGCTCAGCCCACAAACACAAGCTTCCAGCACCAGGGGAGCTGCACCTCCAGACTTCCACCCTCACAGCCTCTTCTTCCAAGGCACCACTCCAAATGTTCAGCCACAAGGAAACATTTACCAGAGTCCACACAACACAAAACATTGAGAAAAGAGATGTGTAGAAAGATGCTGCTTTTATATATCCAGTATAGAGGAGGAGGCAACTTTCCCGGCATATGTGCCAAGCTTTCAATGTTTTTTCCTGCCGAATTCAAGCCTCTCACCTTACTAGAGATTTTCCTAATTCCTGCATTATAGGATATTCAGAGGTAGAAAATTTTCTGTCTCTCCTGTTAGTACAAAATAATTAAATGCTTATTAAAACAACTGCTAACCACCAAGCTAGAATAATTCACCCTCCGACCCTTCACGCATCTAAGTGCTTAGAAAAATTACTCTTTGGAACATTACAGAGCTGCAGTTTTCAACAGTTTTCAATTTACAAGCTGCCTATTTTTTCTTTTTTTTTTTTTTGTCCCCAAAAGAGGTATGTATCCTTGTATAGGGAATTTAAACCTACTGACAATAGGCTTGCTCCTGTTAGCTGTTTTTCATGGACCTCTTGGAGTATTCTACAGACTCCCAGAGGTACACAGACCACAGGCTGAAAAATAGTGTTGCAAAGGGGAAAATAACACAGGTTTATTAACATTGGCTCACTCTCCTGAGGCCTTGAGTCTGCTGCCTTCCGAATGCACCTTCTGCAGGCCTTGCCTCTGAGGAGATGGAATATGAGAAACCACCTAGATGCTCACCTGCCAAGGGAGGAAAATCCTTTCCCTCCCCATGAGACACAAATACTGGCCCAGGAGGTCACTAAAACCAAGTGTTTTCTGTTGTGGTGGCGTGGGTTTGAAAAAGACAGATGTGTGTGAAACAATATCCTCCGTTCCATGAGATCCCATTGTACAACCAGAAAGTCATGTGGGAACACTGACACAAACTGAGACTGTTCAGTTTGCAATTGCGAAAGACATGGTTTGCTCCCCTTTGCCCTCCCTGCAGACAGAAAGGAAGGGAAGGAGACTTGTCCCTGCCTGGTGTTGATGGAAAGCACATTTCAGCTGATCTGGAGGCATTTGTGAGCTACAGCTTATGGCAATAATGTCACAGCTACAGCACCTGATTTTTAGAGTCACTCATAACAAGTAGAGCTGAGCCTGAACCTGGTGAAAGAAATGCAATCCTGAAATCAACAAAGTTGCAGACTTTCAGACATCTTTTTTCTCCAAGGATTTAGAATGGATTTTTCACTTAGAGGTCTGTTTTGTAATCACTTAAAGCTCACTTTAACCACTGGAGAAAATGACAACAGCTATGTCACTTCCAGGTCTAGTTCATCTGAATTACCTCAGATGTCTTGAATGAGATAAATAGGAAACTCCATATGCCTCTCCCTCCATGGACTGTAAAGAAATGCAAAATATTAGCACAGTGCAGATGACTGCACTGTAGGTGCTTCCGCGTGGACCCACTTCACTTACGCTGGTTTAAACTTACTGGTGAAATAGCAAAAATGCTTTTTGTCTGATTTCTTTGTGTCTTCAGCAAAGAAAACTTCAATTTCTGTGGTTATCTTCCCAGACATATGTTCATTTTCCCCACACACGACTCAACAAAGTAGGAGCTGCAGGCCAAGTACCTCAACCGAGGTCCTTTAGGTCATGATGCATAGCGGGGCTGTTTCCTGTGATGGACTGTGGCAGTTTTGGCAACCAGGAGAGAAAAATTCAGCTACTGCTTATCTGGAGCTGGAAGGAACTCCTTTATTCCAGGCTAGCATAAGAAGGGGATTAGGAGGAAAATGCTGAAGAGCTCGAAGCCAGATGGCTGGAGAGCAGAGCCTGAGCTTATTCAAAATGAAAGCCTCCTGGAAGCAAGCAGGGAACTGGAGCAGCTCAGGAGTGCAGTGATGGGGTATGATCAAACAAAATCCCGCTTCAAATCTATTACTTAAGTACTTTGCCTCAGTCAAAAAATATAGGCATTTTTATTGATTCCAGTGTGTTTCTGCAGCATGGAGACTACAGGAGAGTAATTAAGAGCATAATTCAGTTTTCAGAAAAGGACAAAGCAGGTATATGAGAATAATGTAGGCAATGGTGGACATTGCACTGCTGTGTTCTTCCATTGTGTTGGTTATGGCAGGGCAGGTGTCAGATGATCACCAACCACAACACTGTTGGCTTTCCTGATTTCCAATTCCAGTGCAATGCCTGGAAAGGGAAATAAATGTGCTCAGAGTTTGTCATTTTTGTTCTACCTGAGGTAACAATTCTTCCCAAAATAGTATTTTGTGGATAAATTCTTTCCTGGTTACCTCCCATGGCATCCTGCAGAGGTAGGAGCAGGAATGCGGGGTGCTGATGGCCATAAGATGAATATAAAGTGAAGTGGAAGCAAACAGATCTTTGGGGAGAGATCTCATCTTCCTCTTCCATGTCGTGCAGCTTCAGCAGTGTAAGAACAAGGACAGTAACAGCCAACAAGAGGGATAGTGAACAAGAAATAATAGCAGGGACGTAAGGTCTTCCTGACTATTCAAAATGCAAGTCCTGAAGCTCTGCACAGTTCCAGAAACAGGACACCCAAACCAGAACCAGTCTGTCTTTGTTGACAGGTGTGGCTCTGAAAAACAATCACATGGAACAAAAATGAAGATTACCAGTCCATTGCGACAGAAGCAGCAACCAAGGCCCTTCCACATATAAAATACATCTGAAAATCAAGAACTTTCCAACACTTAGAAAACAAGTCTCAAAAGCTCCATTTCAACAACAACACAGCTTTTTTCCAGTATCCAAAGCCCAGGCAGCGACCCATTTACAGATTTTTTTAGGCCATAGAGAGCCACTGTGATAACCAAATTAGATCTCCTGCATTACAGAACTTTTGGTTGACACTCCCATAGCCAGAACATGGGATCCTCCTAGACCTCTGATGGAATTTCAGTTATGCTATTATGTCATTTTTAAAAAGGGAGAAGGGCAAAAAGTCTAATGAAAAGCAAGTAGAAGATAGAGCAAAGCTATTGAGTGTTCATGGAAACCCTACCTCCTCCATGGAACAGCATCCAATACAACTCTCCACTAAGTCTCTACTAACTAGAGACTCCAGCTGATGGGGTTTAAGCATCCTTAGGCAATGCTTTTGGTATGATTATCTCCTCTGGGCTATTGTATCCTTGCCATGACTTCCCCCATGCTGTTTTTACATGGTAATTTGAAATTTTTGTTAAAATTCTCATGCCTGGATCTACATGTGAGAGTTTCATGAAGTTGCAAAACCTCTTTGCTCTGTCTGCTCCATTTGTTATTCTTGCAAAAAGAAATATCTCTCTGTGTAAGTTGGAGTCACTGGAAAAACAAAT
Source organism: Acanthornis magna (assembly GCA_036785705.1). NCBI lineage: Eukaryota > Metazoa > Chordata > Aves > Passeriformes > Acanthizidae > Acanthornis > Acanthornis magna. The sequence continues at coordinate 1,802,044 of JAWUZG010000097.1, forward strand.
CTTCATGTTTTGACCATTGGTTTTATATTTATTCTTCCTCAGCTAGTTATCAAACCCACCACTTTTTTTTTTTCTTTTTTTTTTTTTTCTTTTTTTTTTAATTTAATAGATAATCTTAGGTTTATTTTCTTAAGAAAGCAGAGTTCTGGAACACACCAAGTTCCTGCTTCTCACATCAGCCATCAGAAAAGGGGAGAGATCGAAGTCAGAGACCCCTCAGAGGGGGAGGACCGCGGTGTGAGCTCACCTTTTATCAGCCACCAGGGACCCCACAGGTGCAGCCACGTCCAGAGACACTGCAGTTATTGGCCACCAAAGCATCCACGCTGCAGGGGCTCAGGAAGTTTGGGTTCACGAGTTCCACTGCTCACTGAGAGACTTGTTAGGCTTAGCAGCTTTTATTCAGCTGTTTTGGGGTCTCCAAAGAATCTGCAGCGATGACTGTACAGGACATCATGCTCTGGTGCTGGCAAGTGATTAGAAGGAAAAGAACAAGAACAGCCATTAAAACAATACAGGCAAAATTTTCATCCAGAACACTTAAAAAACCCCAAGAAAACCACTTTAACTCAATTTTAGCATGTAGCAGGAGAAACACTTCCCAATCTGCCACACACATCACACACATCCTGTCTGCCTATCTCAGTTTGGTCCTGGGGCTCTTGGAAAAACGTTAATTCCCTTTTCAGTGTTAGGTTGAGTTTCACAACTGTGTAACTTTTAAAATTCATAACAAATTATCCTAGGCCCGACAACCCCTTTGCAAGGAGCTCCTCACCTGAATAAAACTAGTGGCAAGAGTTTATTACCCTTCACAACCATTCTGTGCATCAGTGGGAGCAAAGGAAACCTCTTTGAGGAGGGCTCGAGCTCACACACAAATTTCACCTGCCCCTTTCTATAAGCACACACTATGAGTTTGACTCAAGAAAATAGGGAAGAGGAAAGACTTTCTCCAAAAATGGGAGGACAATTACTTTTTAGTGGTGCGACTGCAAGCCGAAGTTATGTTCAGCCCAATTTTCTTAAGACCTGCCCTGCTTTGTCCTGCAGAGGTCGGCATTGCCTGCGACACACTGCAAACAGCAGGTCTGCTCCTCCTAAAACACTTCAGGGATTGGGAGAATTAGAATTTGGAAAGACTTCATCCCCTCCTCAAAAAAAAAAAAAAAAAAAAAAAAAAATTAAAAAAAAAAAAAAAATTCGTTGAAGTTTCTCTCTAAAACAGAGATATGGTTTTTTTTAACAATAATTTATGTTCCAAAAAAATAAAACTGATAACAATCCTCCCAAGTCCTATCATATATCCAAAGAAATGTAAAAAGCAAAGGATAAATCTTATTTTGGAAGAAAATTCTGGTAACTGGAGAATAAGCTAGTTTTGGTATAAATATGCTGAATCAAGGCTTTTTTTTAGATTTTTCAGCCCAACATTTGCACTTGCATTAACCAAGGACATAAAATATGACATATAGCAAGCCACGAATGCAATCAGCTTTTCTTCCCTTGTAACACACGCACATTGTCCACGTTGGGATGCAGCCTTGCTCCTGCAGCAGTACCAGAACACAATCTCCAGGGCTACAGCATGCTTTAAATCCCCCTGTAACTCCACAATTCCCAAATGCATGACTGCAGGCATCTTTTCCCAACACTGCACCCTCAGATATACTGCGTACAATGGACTGTCAACCTTCAGGAGGAGGAAGAAAAACCCCAATACCAAAGCACTGAAGTGCTGTGATTTTGGTTATCTACCCTAAACAAGATTTGACATATCAAGTGCGAAAAGCCCCTGCGCTGTGAGGGAGGTTCTTATCTCCTCTGTGCCACTGAAACACGAGCTGGGGGGCAGCTCTCTGCTGAGCTGGTTTTGAAGGCTTTCACCAACATTTTCCAAACCATTTCAACTTTCCCACCGTCTCAGGACTGGTCCCCAGCTAGAAGTATTTAGTGTGGCAGCTGCTTCCTGAGGCATTTGGCCTCCTGAATGCATTCCTCTGGGGCTAGGAAAAGGATTTGGAGGAAGCTGGAGGTAGTTCACTTTCCAGCCTTTTGTGGCCAGCTTCCTCTCTCCTCTCCTCTCCTCTCCTCTCCTCTCCTCTCCTCTCCTCTCCTCTCCTCTCCTCTCCTCTCCTCTCCTCTCCTCTCCTCTCCTCTCCTCTCCTCTCCTCTCCTCTCCTCTCCTCTCCTCTCCTCTCCTCTCCTCTCCTCTCCTCTCCTCTCCTCTCCTCTCCTCTCCTCTCCTCTCCTCTCCTCTCCTCTCCTCTCCTCTCCTCTCCTCTCCTCTCCTCTCCTCTCCTCTCCTCTCCTCTCCTCTCCTCTCCTCTCCTCTCCTCTCCTCTCCTCTCCTGCAGCCCTGTCAGTGGGAATACTCAGATTAGAAGAGAAATCCCTGTCAGCCTAAGAAATCCAGGAAAAAGCAGGGGCTCAGACCAGACACAGACTTTCCACTTGCATTTATGTGAGGGCAGATTAAGTCAGGAAACTTAAGTCCCAATTGCTGTTAGAGGGAGGACAGTATCTTTGATTTTTAGTAGGAAGATTAAGAATTCATTAGTAGGAATGAAGGCAAAGGTTCACCTCGGGAAACAAAAAGTTTGGAAGGTGGCAGGGTCCTTTATTTAGAATTTATCCTGCCCTGTAGATTCCTATCTACTGCTTCATATTGTCATGTGCTGGTTTGGATGGGCAGCTAATAGCAGCTGGCCTGATTTACACAGCAGTTTGAGATTATCTTCAATCCAAGAGCAGAAATTCGAGCTACTGTAGCTGTGGATGTAATGACCTGACTGCTACCTATGCCTAGTAACAGGCAGGATTTCCTTATAACCTCTCAATACTTTCCAGGTGAAATCACTGAATCCCTGCTGGGGATTACATACAGGATGGATCACAGAGAAGTAGATTTTTGTCCATATTTATTATGTCTCCTTATTCTTGTCTGGCAAATGTATACTCTCACCTTTATTTGTCACCTTTCCTGCTCTTACACTTGTAAATGCTCCCCGCGAGTTAAAAATATTTCTGGAGTGACTGGTCAAATATATAAAACAGATGCACAATTGCATCTTGGGATGAATTAATTCTGTCTGTGTGTGAGCAAGAGTATAAACGTTTGGGTAGGTCAGGGAATATATCGGAATAAGCACACCAGCTGATTTTTAAATCTCTGCATCTCAGTTGCTGTTTCTTTGTGTCTGATTTTCTTCCCGCTTAGGTAGAGGTGGAATCAAGCAAGGATGTTTTAAGAGGTAATCCCATGTCAAGCATTGCATTTAAAGTTAAGACAAACTTAAGATAAGGCCAAAATGTATTCAACACTTCCAATTTTTTTTTCCCTGTTATTTGAAGTATAACTTTAAAACAGCCAAATTGGCAGGAATTTCCCTCTAAACTAGCAAGGCAAGGAGCCAGCTCTGTCGGCCTTCTTTCAGGGCAGTTCCTGTAGCCTTCCCTATCAGCAGACAGTACAAATACTGACAGGGATTGTAGGTGTAAATGAGGTTACCTCATACGCCAGGGCGGACGTTCCATGTGGAGATTCAGGTTCCCTCCGTGTGTTTTGAACAAGTGCCCTTTGTCTGCGAGTTTGACAGCCTGGCCCTGCATCTCGAGTGTCAGGGCTGCACGAGTTTTACGGCAAGGCTCAGATCTTCTCAGTTACATATTCACCCTGCACCAAGAGACGGAGGACATTGCTCTTTTGAGAAGGCAAGGGCTTGAATGATTAAATCCTCACCCCTGAAATCCTGCATTCTATGCTCACATCCTCCACGGACAGTGCTTCGTGGTGGAAATATTAGCACAGTGCCCACCAAACTATAATGAATGGCAAAAGGTGTGGCTGGTGAAGGATGTTCTTCATAGCCATGTGACCATCTAGGACTCCAAATGAGACATTTGGATCACTGAATCTAATTTGAGGCACAATACACAAACCTGACATCAATGTTTCCAAAAATTAGAAGCCACAATGCTTAGGACAAAGCCACGAGCCACTTGACCATGGAGCACAGGTTGCTTTCACATCACTTTTTTTATTAGCTTCAGCAGGACAAGTGTTGAAATAAATGATGTGATTTGGCTCTCAAGAGAACTCAACTCATTACCTGATACCTTTTACACAGCCTCAGGCATGGGAAACTCAGATCCATGAGATACAGTCAGTCCATTTAAGTCAATAGAAATTGTCACTGAGCCGCCTTGAGCTGTTTCAGGTTTTCAACTTTAGGTAACTCAGTTCTCAACCCTCAAAATTCCCTATTTGCTTATTAACAGTGGTCTGTTTCATGGGTAGATTGTGAGGAAGGATGCATGTTTTAACGTATTTTATATATGTTTTTCTCATGTGTTGCACTGATGAGGACAGCACAGACAAACATCTAGAAAAGTAAAAATAGCCATGCTGAACAGGCAAGATTTGAGCCTTTTTGTTTATACTGCTTCCTCTGCATTCTGCATTCTGTGTCAGAAAGGAGATGTGGTGGGGCCAACTCCAGTTGATTTTCTCACATGCTTACTGTATAGTTGTGTGTAAATATCCAGACTCATGCAATCTAAAATAATGCATTAATGCCCTTGTAAAAATTCAGCCCTTCTACTTTTCTAAGGAGCCTGCTAAAAGAAACAGCTACAGGGTCAATCTCAGGTATAATAGATTTTTCTTTTAGGCTTCGACAATAAAATAGTTGGTGGTCTGTAATGCTACTGCCTTTAAAACATTCCTGGGTTTTATTAGGATAACCCATAAGTCTGGAAAGTCCCACCCTAAGAGCAGCAGCAGCTTTTGTTCAGAAAATACAAGTTTCTTCTTGTACAATGTTGGACTCAAGGGTGTCTGAACTATGAATGGGTGGCTAAGGGAGAAACAGGCAGCAGGTTTCAGACTTTTACAAGGAGGGGGAAAAGCCCTAAGTTGTGGTGCTGATGTTTAACACTGCGTGGAATGTGAAAGGCTTCATCCAGCTCCTGGTGTGCATGGGCAGCTATTGAAGCTCCGCTGACCTCCAGGGTGCGGTGCTGATTTACTTCCCCAGATCTGGCCATGTATCTACACACCATATTTTGTCTTTAATCAGTCAGAGAATGCACAAATTTCTGCAGCAAACGTTTCTATGGAACCACATGAAAAACCTGTGAAGAGCTAAAAGAGAATTCCTGGGATATGTGGTCATTTGCTCCACTGCAAATGACCTAGTAGCTCCTTTTCTTTCTGAAATACCTGAAAAATAATGCCACGGGTCACTGTTTCTATGAAACTGCATTTCTTCTTGGTTTATTATTGCTGACTGATCTCATGAGCTAACTTTTCAGAGGGGCACATGTGAATTTATTTACATATGTGCCAATTATATTAATAGAAGTTGCAATGACTCATCAGTGCACATTGCTAAAAATCCTCCCTCATCTCATTTTCACAGGGAGATTTCTGCTCCATGTGAATTTCCTCAGTTTACCTTGCTAGAAGTTCACACATCCTTACTCTTTTGGGAAGAAAATTCCCTTTTCTTTCTGAGCTGGCAGCCACTCAGCCTTCCATCCCAGTGAGCAGACCTGCAGCACCTTGGCTTTGTTGCAAGGGTTGCAAATAGGATTATAGTTGTAAACTACAATCCTATTTGGGATTCAAATCCCAGCTATCTTCCTGGCAGAGAGCAGCTGGGTCCTTGTTCAGTGACGTTTGAAGACCCCACTTGCATGCAAGCAATATCACACAAATTTGTATTTTGCATTACAGCAAAAGACTCTTTTGCTGTATCATAACATTTATATAAGACCCAGTGTGTCTCATAATGCTGCTGCTGGCTGGACTCTTATATACTTCATATAGAAATTATTAATTGTTAGTTTTTCTCTAGCCTTGTTTTGCTCTTTCACACAGCTCCCATGTCTCTGTTTTTTCCCAATCTTCCTGCCTTCCTCTTTCTCAATCAATTTTTCTCCTTGATCTCTCTCCTCATGGCCTCACTTCTACAAAATACATACCCAGCCACAATCAAAGTGAACCTGATAACCTTACAGTGTTCGCATTTGTGCAAGATTAGGCAAAATGCTCCATATAACCTCAGTGAACACCTGCAGGTAGAAGGGCAGCATGGCTCAGAACGTGCCCTGGGCTTTACAAAACTGCTCTGCACTGGCCAGCACAGCTTCCAAAAAAGGCTTTTGAAAATCCCACTGCAATGTCTTAAATTCCTAATCTAAAGTTTGGAAATTATCCCTAAAGAATGCTGTTCTTCTTAAAATATGGGATTGATGCTGGTGGTTTCTCAGCCAGAGTCCAGAAAGGACTTTCAACTTCGTGAGGACTGTGAATTCACAATTTAGACACTCAGTCTAAAGTGAGTCAGAACTGGAATAGCTGAGGTGTTTTGCATAAAATTGTCTTGACAGTTGTATTTTAGATGTGCACCCCTGTGGGCAGCTGTTTCAGTGCCCTCTTCAGTTCAGTATCTGCAGGTAACCACAGAGGGTAAGAACAGTGTGTCACAAGTGAGCTGTAGGAAGAACTCCTTGATTAGAGCTGATAAATGTTAACTGTACAGTACATCATAATCAGTTTGTTGATGCCACTGCTTTTGACAGAATATTTGAGACAATTTTACTTCCTTGTAGAAATAGATCAAAGGAGCAAGAATGCTTTCTGCCCTAAAGAACTGTCAGTCATGACAGACAAAAATAATGATAATTTCCACTTCTGAAGTGATACAAAGGGGCAGACAAGAGTGTGAATTTTTAGCACAAAATCGAAGGAAATAAAGGGTTGCAATCCAGGACCATCATGGAGCACAGCCATGGAGCCTGGGAGACCCCAAGAAATTTCCCCTGAGATCTCAAAGGTCACATCACAGAGCTGAGCTCCCTGAGCTGAACCCAAGTCCCAAGCCAGAGCTTTATCCATCCTTCCACATACCCAGGTAGCCTCAGAAGTCCAAATTCTGCCCTGGGGTACATGTTGGCCTCACTAACTTACTCTGGATAAGAGCTGTGGGCAGAACTTAGCCCACAGCAAGAGAGATTTACGGACTGAAAATGCCACATACTTTGCTATTTGTTCAGTGAGGAAAAAAAGGAGAAAATCTTGAAACAAGCAGAGAGCAAAGTAAATGAATCAGGACTGCATATTTTTCATTCTGAAAACAAGAAAATATATATGCATGAACATAAAAAACGCAGGTGCCCAAGTGCTGCAGTGGCCTCCTAAATCTGCTATAAAGCACCAACAGCTAGGTTATACCTGTCTCCAGACAGATACATAAATTAATGTTGGGAGTTTTTTAGCAGGAAAAAAATAATCTTAAATAAACTTTTTTTTTTCATCTTTTTCCCTAAGGCCCTGTGTCCCTTGCTCTTGAGTTAAGTGTGTATAGGTGCCATGCTCTTTGAACATAAAACTGCACAGCAGCTTATTCTCAACAGGGAAAAGCAAAGCTTTGGTTATGCTGCATTCCTAATAATTTTTGCAGTTTATAGAAAACTCCCATAAACAGAGTACAACACAGCAAGCTTTCTCTGCTAATATGCTGTCTAGACTCCTTAAAATACGAGTTCTCCCTGCCTACCGTGTATCATGGCTTAAACTTTTGACCTTGTTTCTTTTCCATTTGACCACTTCATAGGTTTTGACCCTTTTCAAGTATTTAATACCCAAATGGCAGGTCACCAGAGCTGCTGGGGCTATTAGAACCCTTAAAAACCTCCCCCTTTTGGTGAAGTTGAGAAAACTGTCTGCAATCTAACACAAAAAGTTAGAAAATATCTTCCCCCTTCTCACAGCCCTGAACAGACGGCACCTTCCCAGGCTGGGTGACATTGATCCGCGGCAGAAGTGACAGCAGGCTCCTCTCTAACACCATCACAGACGTGCTGGAAGGGGCAGAGGGCTCGTCATGGAACCACACAAACACTGGGGCATTGCTAATGCATGCCTTTGATTTCTGTTTATGGCCCCCAAGTTGAGCGATCTGTCTTGTTGGCACCAACCTGACTATTTTTAAATGATGCAGCAGCTGGCTCAACACATACTTCAAAGATTTATGTTCCTGTCTCCAAGCCCTCTCACTGAAAGGGGAACTCTGGAGGAGCTTCCACTCTCTCCACACACAGGGACAGTTGACATATTTTATCCCAGGCCACCCCAGCATGGATTTTAACCAAGAGAAAGCAGAGGTATATGAGGGAAGGCAAATACAGAGCGACAAAGGCAACAGTTAAGTATTTGACAGTTTACAGACCTCGAAGTTCACGAATTACAGATCATAACTCCAGAGTTCTCATGCTGCAGAGTCAGATAAACTCCTGATGGACATTGAGTGCAGGATATCGGCCCTTCCTATTGAGGGAAATATAGAAATGGAGTTAATTCCTGCACTTGCAGAAATACACGGATAGACAGACCCACAGCCACATGGACTTCGATGTGCTCACGTTTCAGTAACACAGTAAAAGATCGCTGTGCTGATGAGTAGGACCAGGTATCAGTTCATGAGGGATATCCAGGAACATCCATGTCAGATGCAGAAACACAGAATGTTTCAGCTAAGCTCTCACATGGCTCTAACAATTACTGAAGACACTCTTTTGTAGGGAGGCACTTCATATTTGGCCTACAATGGCTTCCCTTTATGAATAGCCTGAGTGAAATCCTGCGGTTAACATTCATTCCAGAAGTCGCTGATCAGCCTTGCCTTCACAGAGGTCTAGAAATCCAGAGATCCATAAGGGAATAGTTTTTACTGCTGGCTAGAAAAATATATGTAATTCCTGGCACTATTTTTCTGGCTAGCCCATGGTGGACACTCACATGAACTGAAGACCTGAAAAAGCATCACCAGTGTCCTTCCCCAGGAAGCCACCCTGGAACAATCCATGTGTTTAGGGCTGTGATGGACAAGCTGGGGACGTGAATCCCACGGGAAGAGACCCCTGCGGATGGTGGGAATAGCGATGGAGGTGATGCTGTTCTAGTGCTGTTAACAGCCACAAATTGCCCCGAGTTTACTGCAGCTCTGACACTTCAAGGGAGGACCTGCCTGCCCCAAAAACCTGAGGGAAGAGAAATAACGATCCCATCTGACTCCTGTGTGAGGTTAGCTGTGATTCCGCTGTGCCTGTTAAAAATAATTGCACTACCTTATGTTAAACCTTTACCTGGAGAGCAAAAACTGTGAAATCCTGGCAAGCACACCCCTTCTCCCCATCACCACACAGCTGAACTTGCACTGCTGGCTTCGAGAGAGCTGCCCAGACCATGATGCAAATCCCTGAGCAGGACCCAAGTGGGCTGTGCTGTCTTTCATCTCATCTCTCAATCCTCCCTGCAGGACAAGGCAACAGCTTCCCTCTATTCACTTTACAGCTCCATCCATGGTGGGACACAGCATCCTGAATTCAGAAATTCCTTCTACTGTAGAGGTAGCACTGTAAATGCTTCTGATTTTGCTCCTTCAGCTGCTCTCTGAGCTGTTTCCTGTGCTGTCTGGTTTACTGTCCTAAAACAAATCGCTTTTAAAGGAGGTATTTTGTTAAAGTGTCCGAAATCAACTGGTATTCAGATGCTTGGATTATGGAAAAATTTTAACAGTGTAAAAAATTAAAGGCAGGGAACACACATTTTAGGGGATTTTCCCTCTGTCTCTCAGTCTTATTGTAAGCTTGGTATTGGACTCATTTTGACCTCCATCTCAATGAGGTAGGGACCAGAAGTGCATGAAGTCCATCACCCTTCCTCTGGTGTGGCCACTTCTGGGGCTGGAGCAAACTCCTCTCTGGCTTCAGAGCAAGACAGAAATTCCGTAAAACCCATTATAAATATGTATATACATACATACACACACATACACACATTTATCATCCAAATGTCTCTCTCTCAGCTTTATTCAGGCTTAAGCAAAAATCCTTCTAATCTGCATCAGGCACTGTAACTGTTGCCCCTGTGATATTTCAGTGCCTCACTGCCTCTAATGTTTTTTAGGTAATATTAGGAAATACTACCCAAAAGCCTTTGAGAACAACAGGAATCTTTATGTCATCCCCTTAGGTCTCAGATCAGGAGCTGAATTCTTGGTCTAAGCCAAAATCTCTACATTGTCCTCTCTCTTTTTCCCCTGATTTTCCCATGTCTGCCACAATTCCCTGCCTTTCTTACAACATCTGGTGGAGTTTTTTAATGCATCTATATCTGAGGGCTGAATTAGACTCATGACTTTAAAATAGCTTAAAATATTTTGACATGTCCCAACCAACTCCTAAATCCTACAGATGGGTCAAATTATCTGCTAAGATCTGCTCAGTGGGTCTCACCCTAGTGTTTTCTTGTCCCTAAATGTGCAAAACAATTATATGAAATGGAAAAAACCTTTACATTGTAATTAAATTACAATTAAAGCTTAAATTTTATGGTGTTGAGCCAAGGAGGTAAGTTCAGCTAAACATTTTGTCAGTGTGTAAAAAACCAAATTTGTATAAGGAATTGATATTCTCCATACATCTTGATGTTCTTGTGTGCATTTTTATTTTTAAATCCCAAGAGCTAACACTGTAGTGATACAGATTTCAGGCATGTATTGAATAAGATCACACCATAATATTGATACATTTATAATAGTCTTCATATGGAAGAATTCTAGCAAGTTCAAAATGATTCACCAAGATTTTGCTTAGGTATTCATGTCTGAACCAGAAACTCTCCAGAGGGTCATTTGCTTGTTTGATAAATCAGAAAAGAACACATTTTTATACAAGTATTTTAATACGGGAAATATGAGTCTAGTCAGTATCTTTCCAAATACATGTGTCTGAGTGGTTTTTGATTTGAAATGCTGCTTAATGTCTTTTAAAGTACTATTTAAACAACTTCACATGAGCAACTACCAATCAATATGTCTCCCATTCTCTAACACTGAAAGACCAATGCTAAATAAATGGGTTTTTAGAATCACATATAATGAATAAACCAAAAAGGAAGTGGAAGAGGAAGAAAACGGCAACAAGGCCTTATTTAGAATATGTATTACCCCAAAAATGTAAATGGTCACCTCTAGTTTGGAAAAGAAATAACATGAAATTGGGCAATTACAGACCTTTTCCTGAGGTATGACTCAGTCTGCTGCATTTTTGGAGGGCTGGTGGGAATGGCACTGGGAGGACTGGGCAGTGTCCAGGCAGGCCAGAGGCAACAGATTTATGACATTAAAAAGGGTGTGGCCAGAGTGTAATTTCTAACAAATGCATCTAAAAATGAGCTGTAAAGAAATGATGGATGAGAGTAGAGAGCAGGCCCCCAGGAAATGCTGGGGTTTGAAAGCTCCCATTTAACTCTAGTTTAATCCTAGTTTGAGTGGAGCCAGCAGACGGAGAAGAGCATTTCACAGAAACCATATTTTTATATTGCAATGTGCAGAGTAATTCACACAAAGAGTCCCAGACATCTCAAAAGAGGAAAGGGAAGACAAAGCTGCTTTGCCAAACATGCACAAGCTATACTTGCAGGGCTTTCCTTTCAGAAGAAATAAAATCCAAGCCCTTGTGTATCAGAAGGCTTTCTGAATCCATCTGTGCTGTGGGAGGTGTGATCTATAGTGCAGAAAGCCACATGAATGGAGCGGCCACTCCGTGTTTTGCATGTTGAGTTTTTGTGCACCAAAAATGCTGATCAAAGGCTGGAGGAAATGATGGGCAGGCACTTAAACAGTTCAGGCTGTTCTGCTCATCAGAAAAAAAGAAACACAAGACTGAGAAGTGCTTTAGTGACTCCATCAAAATGACATTTACTGAAGGCTCTCTAACCTTTTTTCTCTAACTTTTTCAGGGTGAGAGAAGAGGCCTCAAGTCATACCAGGGGAGGTTCAGGTTGAATATTAGGAAAAATTTCTTCACAGAAAGGGTTGTCAAGCATTGGAACAGACTTCCCAGGGAAGTGGTGGAGTCATCATCCCTGGAAGTGTTAAAAAAATATGTGGAGATGGCACTTGAGGACATGGTTTAGTGGTGAACACGGTGGTGGCACTGGGTTGATGGTTGGACTTGATCTTGGAGGTCTTTGCCAGCCTTAACAATTCTGTGACTCTGTGAAAAGCAATGCTGTCACAAAAAACAGGTGAAACACAGAGTTTGAATGCTTGGAAGGAAATATTGAACAGAGGGTTGGAGGAACTCGGTCACCAAGGACAGCAAAGGATTTCTGGCACTTTGTGTGCTCAGATCAGGACATGGTGCCTTTCTGGAAGAGAGGTTTCAGCCAAACTCGGTTTAGCCTGGTGTCAAATTCAAATGACTGATCTCAGAAGACATTTACCTCAGTAAGTGGATTATTCTGCTAAACTAGGCTAGATAATCTAATGGTCCACTCTGACCCTCAATTATCTGAGTCTCTAACTCATTGTGTACCCCCTTCACTGACTGTGGATACAAACATTAACGTTAAATTAACGTGCCTATTGAGATTTGTATTAGCATATGATTTCCGGATTAAAAAATCCTCAATCCAGTTTAAGGGAGCACTTAAGCAGACAATAAAATCCTACTGAACTCACCAGGATCCGACCTCAAGCCCTAATGCGCATTTCTGAAGCACGCTGTAGAAAAGACAGGTATCAATGTAAAGTGGAATGCATAGTATCTGCATAACATAGCACCCATGTTTTCCACTTTTTTAGTATTCTTAGTGCATTTTAAAAATTAAGCTGTTTAATATTTATTAAAAATAATTGTTTGAGAATTGTAGGTTACAGTTATTTTAAAACTTCTGTCTTTCCAAGTGCAGGTGATTCCAAAATAAGGAAAAAAATAAAATAAAAGCCATAATGCTGTAGATGTTCATTGTGGACCATGTGGGAACAGTTGTGCTACTTTTATTGCAATGGCTCAGCATTTGCCATTGCAATGTCCTGATTTTGACAGCTTGTATTTTATGAAAATGCAAAAGTGCATGCATCAAGATTTCTCACATATTCCAGAAGTCTCAGGGTGAATGTTTGAGACTTTTTAGAAGATTTGTTTGCTCAAAAGAAAGGAGTTGTGTCTTTCAAAAAAAAAAAAAAAAAAGAGGGTTGGGAGAAACCTATTGCTTTATCTATGTTAAACCAACTCTAGCACCTTTTCTATGAATGACTGTTGTGCTTCCCACAAGCTGAGTGAAGAACTCAAGAATTGGTGAGTTGTTGGGATTGCCTGGATAGGTCAAGAGGAATGGCTTTAAACTGGCAGAGGGCAGGTTCAGCACCCTGGCCTAGTGAAAGGTGCCCCTGTGCATGGCAGGGGGGTTGGAAATCTGTGATTTTTAAGGTCTCTTCCAACTCTTAATATTCTACGATTCCATGACTGCTGCTGCACCTATTCTAATCTCCCCACACAGCCCAAGCAAGGAGCTTTTGAACTCAGAGTTATCAGTTCTGAGCTCTTGTGGGAACTCACAGGTCCCACATGCTCAGAATACACTTTATACATCTGCTAAAAAAACCCCACAAACCAACAAAAACAAAAACAAAAACAAAAACAAACAAACAAAAAAACAAAACAAAACAAAAAAAAAAAAACACCAAAACCCCAAAAAACCCCAAAAACCCCACTTTTACTAGCATTTTCAAGTACCTTAAAGCTCCGAGTGCTGCTCAGACTGGGCTGGGATCTGCCAAGGGGACAATTGCGGATGCATGTGGGGATCAGGGTTGTGTCTGTAATTACTGTGTTGTCATTCCCGTTTGTTTTCCCATGGGCACTGAGAACAGCTCCTTGCCTCTTCTGTGCCTTCTCCCCTCATGTTCATCCAGCCAGCACAAAGCAGAGAGCAGCCTGATGCACATGTGGAGGGGATGAAACTGCTCTGGGCAAGGGCAGAGGAAAGGGCCTGTGTGGATTAATTTTTAGAAAATCATATACTTGAGCAATTAGCCTGTAAATAACAATAGGGTCAAATTAAGATTGCACAATTACCCTGGTTTGAGCAGTTTCTAAGTTTTGTGGACCCTATTTTGCATCTGTGATGTTGTTCCTCCACTTTATTTTTAAATGAGATGTATAATAATGCCTCAGCATGGCCAGTGTGCAGTAATGAACTCTCCTGAAGTGGTGACAATCTGCTGTTCCCAACATGAAGCTCTCTCTTCTCGACAAAGAGCAGAACTTACTTTCCTGAGGATTCTTCCCTCTCACTTTTCCCTCTCCTGCAGTTTCCAATCCTGATTTCTCATTCCCACCTCCCTGTACCTTTGTGACTTTCTCCCATTTTTCTTGACACCTTTGGTCTGTGTCCTTGTACCTTACACGTGTATTTTACAGCCATTCTTACCCAGCTTGCAAGTGAGAGTAATCCCTTGCCAGATCAGCTCTTCTGCCTCCCCAGTGCCTTTGCTCATTTCACTTGCCCTTTGTCATTCTCTGGATTGTTCTAATTGGGTCTTTTCGTTCTAATTGTTCTGTTTTTTCCTCTTGTCTGACAGTATTTTCTCTAGGTCCTATTTACTGATTCCCTGCCCTATTCATCTCCTCTAAATTCTCATCCATTCTCTCCTGAAGCCACTGAAATTCTTGCGTCCATAAGCTCTTCTGGGAGGGATTTCACAGCTCTGTTACCTTTGGGTGAAAAAAAATTCTGTTGTTTTTTACGTGGATTTTACCAACTCTGTGTCATGGCCACTTGTTCTTGTACTGGAAAAAACACAGAATGGTTTGGGTTGGAAGGGACTTTAAATATCATCAGTTTCCATGGGCAGGGACTGCTTCCACTAGACCAGGTTGCTCAGCATCCAGCCCTGCCTGGAACACTTCCAGGGAAAAGACAGTGAGCAGTTGATCCCTGCTCAACCTCTCCTTATCATTTGTGGTACTCTAGACCTCTGTCATAGCCCCACTCCTAATCTGTCCCTTTTCCAGACTCAGTCATTTCTTATATGGAAATCATTCCAAGCCTTTGATCATCCTTTTTATCCTTTTTAGAACCTATTGCAGTTTACTGCCTGCTTTTCTTCAGATGAGGGGACAGAACAACATACATTATTTGAGGTGTCTATAACCCATGGCTGTAGAAAGTGATGAAATTATTTTTGTTTTGCTTTCTATTCATTTCCTAATTATTTCTAGCATTTGATTTACTTTTTTTTTTTTTTTCTTTCTGGTGGCTTCTGAGCCCTGAGCTGATGTTTTCATTCAAGGGCCACTTCTTAGTTGTAATAGTCAGCTTAGAGCCTATCATTTTATAATGAATCTAGGGGTTGTTTTTCCCCACATGCATCACTTTCTGTTTATATACACCGAATTTCATCTGTCATTTTATTGCCCAGTCACTCAGCCTCATAAGGACCTTCTGCAACCCTTCACCCTTCACAATCCCCACTGTTAAAAGCCAACAGGATGCCTGTGGCTCCTTTTGCTCAGGGAAGGTCAACAGGGACTGAGCAAGGCAGGGAGACTCATCCTTGGGCGAAGCTGGCTGGATTTGCTGCCCTTAGACATCCCTCAGCACAAACTGGGCTCACTCAGGGATGCTCAGAGCCTTCAGGCAAAGGAGATTTCCCAGCACACCTCCACGGAATTCTCTGCAGCCTTCACCTAAAAGGGGCCAGCATGAAAGCCTGGGTGTATGAGGATGGGGAGGAGCAAGGCAGGCTCGCCCTGCACAGCTGCACACGGTGCTGGGGAGCTCGACTGGCTATGGTACAGCCACACGTCTGCTAATGTCAGCTCATAAAAGACCAAAAAAAAAAATTCGCCTTTGGTTTAAAGTTTGCCCCCTCTGCGCCCCCCCTCCTTTTTCCCCCCTCTCTGCTTCAAAAGAAAGACAGGTTTGAGTCTGACTCTGAAGCACCCTCTGCTACAGTATGTGCCATTTACTTTAGTAAGGCTGATTAAGTCATGCATTTACAAGTAGACCTTCCATCAGAGCTAATTTAAAGCAGATGTTCTGGGTTCCACAGCCAGGGAGGCATCAATCTGAGAATTGCAAGGGTCTCTGTAAGAGCACTGTTTTTACTGCACTTTATAGAGCACTGGGAGGAGGTTAATTGGTGTAAAAGTTTAATTTCAAATAAGGACCCCCTTTTAAAGTTGCATATATGCATATACTTTTTATGGAGCGTTATATTACAAAGTCAAAGTGGGGGAGAAAAATCATCCAAAAACATCTCAGGATCAAAGACACCCAACCTGTCAACTGCTAAGATATTTTTATGAGGAAATAGGACTCACATTTTCTCCAGAAGACGCAGAGAGAAGTAAGAAGTGGAAAAATATTTAACTAGATTCCATGGTATATTAGAAGAAGGGAAAAAAAACGCACCCATGCCAATATGTTGGTTTCAGAACCTTCTGGCTTGGCTTCCACTGCTGAAAATATTGGCAAGAAAATGCTCTGCGCTGGGAATATTTATTAGAAAAGCAATGGATTTGTACAGTTTAACAATAGAGGGAGGATTCAGAGTCGTCCATTTGCTCTGTGTTCTAACTTTCAACTACTTTTGTTTTTTATTTGCAAGCCAGAATAACTATACTTATCCCTTGAAATGATCGTCAGCACTGGCTTAGCATAATTGTATTATTTGATTAATTGTATTGCCTATGGAGGGGTTATGGCCTGTTTCTTACACTGAAAACTGCACAGGCTACTCCCAGGTGGGAGACCAGTCTTCTTATGAAGCTTAAGTCATTTAGATTTACATTTTATGCTTATTAGAAGTTATCAGATTTTTGCCTTTAATAAAGGCAACAAAAGAAACCGGATTTACCCTGAACTTTAGTTTTGTAGTAATACAGACCACTGCAGTGTTCAGCTCTAGAAAGGTTCTCTCTTCCTCAGTCATTCCTGAGGGAGAATCTCATTAAATTTTGCTGCTCTTCCTGCCTTGTGTTACAGGAACACCTATGGGCCTTGGCCAAATTTTCTTAACGCTTTCCAAACCATGGCCTTGACAAAGCGCCTTGGAGTCTGCCAGGGTAAGAGAGATGGAAACAGGCCCAGAAACTCTTCCTGCAAAGGAAAAATGAGTGATTTACTCAAGGCTGTAGGAAAACTATGCCTGGAGACCTCATACATGCTTCTTTTGCATCCCAGTCTAGAACCTAAATCACAACGGATTCAGTTTCTGTTCCTGATGAAGACTTCCCACCAAACAGCAACAAAACACGACAGCAAAGCTCTTATTTGTTACTCCTCCTTTCCCACCTGTTTGGAGCCATTCCAGACTTGCATGACTGAGGGAGATTCGGGAGCAGTTCAGTGTAGAGGGTCATTCAAGAATTTTTGGGCTGTACCCTACAGGCTGAGCTCAGACAAGTCGTGTACACTGAGTGTACTTGTGGTTGTGGTCTCCTTCTCCTCCTTGGCAAGGACTGGACCTCAGGAATCTGTAGTGCTGTGCTACAGAAAGAATTTCATGGTGATGTGGTGATCTGCCACACGAGATCCACACCACATTACCCAAAATTCCCATTGCCCAAAGTCCCTCACCCCTGCCCATCTGTCCGTAAGTGGCACTGTGCTAATATGGGGGAGAGCACAGCCTGAGCCCTGGGCAGCTCAGGAACAAGGAATGTGTGGCACCTGGAAAGGACAATGGAGGAGTTTGTTTTGGAGGATTCCCAGCAGGAGCTGAGCGCTGGGCACGCTGGAGGTGCTGACTGCAGGAAGTTTCCTCAACAGCAGAACAGCGCAGGTGGTGAACTGCCCTGGAGAATGGGCACTGTGCTGAAGGCTTGGCAGGATGTTACCCCCAAATCAAGGGCAGCTGTGTAGAAGGACTCACTCCTCAGAGCTTTTATGAGCCCACCAAGCCCATGGCTAAATATGTCCTTTCAAAGAGCAACCTGAAATGGTATTGATATGATGAGTGACGTTCCTGTGCAGGGTTTGCATCTATTCTTTCCAGCCTGGCTGAGTGAAACACAGAGACCTGAGTGGGCTCAGTGCCCAAGGAAGAATACAATCCTTCAGGGGATATGGAATTAACAATCTCATAATGTACTGAAGCCAGACCAGGCAGAGCACACGGGGCCAAATGCATCCTGACTGGAAATCCCACAATTTGAGAAGGCTACAACACAGAAGAGTTTGACCCAATGCATTTTGAATTTAGAATAGAGGCCAAATAGTAACCATTCCCATGTGAAAATAGCAAACACATCTCTTTGAGACCAGTGTGTTCCAATGAAGTGCATGAACTCAAGGGTATTTTCTTTTCCAGGTGAATAATGCAAAAACAAATTAAAAGCAGGAAATTCTGATAAGTGGTACAAGGGTGTCTGTGCTAGAAAAGCATCAGTCCCCATCTTCTCTGGCCCCCTTTTTCAACACCTTTTTCCTCATTAATCTCATTTTCTAAGTTTTGAAACAAGTTGCTGCCAAGCCTGATTTTTTTGCCAGGCAAAGATTTTATACTCCAGCCATTTGGAATATGTACTGCAGTTCTGTTAAAATGTAGGGAGACTGCCCAAAAAGCAATTACTACCCAGTTTATACAAAACAGCAGTGGCTTCAGGTTCCTTACCTTCGTTTTGTCTTTAAAATTCACCTCTGAAAACATGCCTTCCAAATTCCATGGAGCAATTTTTAGTCCACCAAATGCAAACTGTGAGGTCTTCCAGTTTGCAAATACTGAATTCTGGAGGCAGCTTTTCCAAAGGGTTTTCTGGAGCACATTAGAGTCCCCTTTAATAGGCTCTTTTGTTTTAGGCTTTATTGACATCAGTACATCCCTGGTAACTTGGGATCTCTGCATGCTTTAAGCCCCAGACTTGCAGTTCTCCAAATATTTCTTCTCCCAGACAAAATATGAGTATTTACAGTACCTTTGAGAGATGTGGGAGTTGAATCTAAATCCAGACTTGAAATCCCCAAATTCCTGTTCATAAACTTCACACCCCAAAACTATGTAGGATCCCCAGTGCCCAGCAGCAAAGTTCCCTAAATTCACACCTCAGATTAGGTGCCTCCTCCTCCTTCCAGATGCTGTTGGATACCACCGATATCACCAACCCAAACCATTCTGGGATTCTTTCTGTGACACATGTTGATTCATCTCCCTGGTATCTGGTGACAAGACACTTGGGAATTGCTCAAAGCTGCACCAGGAGAGGTTTAGGTTTTACCAAGAGGATGGTCAGACACTGGAACAGACTTCCTAGAGAGGTGGTTGGTGCCCCAGATCTATCACTGTTTAGGAGGCATTTGCCCTTGATGGGCTGGTCAGCCCTGAGGTGGTCAGACAGTTGGACCTGGTGATCATTGTTGGTACATTCCAACTGAAATATTCTATTCCATTCTATTCCATTCTATTCTATTCCATTCTGTTCTATTCTATTCTATTCTATTCTATTCTATTCTGTTCTGTTCTGTTCTGTCTTTCAAATATTAATACAATGTTGATAAAGACCAAAGAAAATCATTCCTCTATTAAGACACCTTTGATATGGAATTATTCTGCAGAGGGTATAGACAGGTGTGAGCTACTACTATGACTTTCCCAAAATTAAAGATGGGTGTAATCCAGATATTTTCTTCTTTATGCTGCAGTGAATGCTCCAAGTAACCAGAAATTGGCCAAATCTGCCCAGATGGAAGATTTCTCCTTGAGGGGTGAAAGATGATGTCCTGAGACAGCTTTCAGCCTTGACATTGACTGCCAGGGACAACTTGCATTTTATCCGAATTTTCAGCTGCTCAAATGTACACAGGGGACTGAAGACATCTGAACTGCTCCTGTCTAAGCCAAAAGTTGAATATCTGGACACTAGCGCTGGGCTGAACCTGTAGGTCTAAAATGATCATTCCATCAGCCACATTTTTTTACTTCCCTCATGTACCAGTTACTTGTCTCTAACATCAGTGGGGAGCGGCTTGCCTAGAAATACCAGCATGGACAGGACTTCACAGAGAGTGAAATGACTCTTAAATCACTCAATTTTTATAGTGAAACATGCTAGATAACCAGAACTGCAACCATGACATGGATGTGTGTTTTCATCATTATTTTTCCTACCTCCATTTCTAACCACACAGATCAGTCTGATGTTCATAAAATCGGGAGACAAAATGCATGACTGTGTCCTTGGATGCATCCCCATGGATCCTGGGTTTAGCTGCCAGTGCCAAATGGGCTCTGTGCACAGCACCCCATTCAGCTCTGCCAAGACATTTCTTGCTCCCCACTAATTTATGATGTCACTTGGAGCAAAACTCATCTCAGTATCTTACTTTTATGATGGTAACTGTGTTTTGAAGCTGAAATAAAAGCAGCAGTACCCTGGCTTCTCAGCTGGTGTAAAAAGGAGGGCTGCATCAGTTTGTGCCAGCTGAGGATGTGGTTCAAGTTGTTTGGTTTTGCTTTTCCCTGCAAGCTGTTTGCTGCAATCTCAAGGATGCTGGAAAAGTGTTAACATCAGCCAGTTGGGGGCAGGAGGGAAAAATCCCTGAAAATTTAATATAGTTGCAGAGCACTTTTTGTTTTTTCCATTAGCTGATATTCTCAGGTTACCAGAAAGGAATTCATTGTACTTCTCCACATTCGCTGCTATTGAAACAAGAGATTGAAAGATTTGAGAATAAATGGCCAGGCTGAAAACTTGCAGCGCTTGTGCTGGGGTTTGGGTTCGGGCCCTTACCAATAGAGGGCTGATTAGGCATCTATTTCCTGGTCCTCAGCAATGAGATTAGGAAGCGCAGGAAATTCGTTGTCTAGAGCTTGCCACTGCTGGCTTGCTCCAGCAGCCATCCATCACACAGGGGACTGACAAGCCCAAACTGTCCATGTCAATCTGCAGCTGCCTTTAATCACACACAGATTTATGAGACACCCCTCTTGCCCCCTGTGGAGATCTAGAAACTCTGCTTTGTTTTGCCTTGACATACATTTTTCCATTGAAGATGAAGTATGAGTCCTATTAGGCTGCACTGCAGCTAAGAAGCAGAAGGGGTAAAGCTCTGTCTGAAATGGAGGAAACGGTGATGTAATTTTGAACCGTTAAGGACTGAAGGGATTAAAAGCTTTGGTGTAGGATTTGGAAAGTCTCTGGTGTTACATACAGTGGGGTTATATCTCCTGCCTCCCCATCTGGACAGAGAGGATGTTTTTCCTATTTTCTGGTTTGAGGGTTGCTGTTGTAGCTGTGCTGCTCGCAAAACACCATGGCACTGAATACTCCATCATCATTTCCATCACAAACCCTCCTTTCCCTTGAGGGACCACAACATCACAGCGAATATTTGCTTCAGGGTGAAGCTTGCCCCTAAAGCCTGGTCTCCAGCCTAAGAGCAGCAGGGGCATGAGGAAGGATCAGGCTTGGAAGCATTCCACTTTCTAGTAACATTACACTTACCTCATTTTCTAAAATGAGCATTTCCAGCCATTATCAACAACCCCGGACCCGGGGCTGATGCTCCTTTTCCATGTGTTCAGACAGCTCCCCGTCCCATCCCTGCAAGGATTTATGTCCCAGCTGGTTTGGTGGTGGGACACGTGTCCTGGGTGATCCTGGCCAGGCCCATCTCGCTCGGGGGCTGTGTAACACCTCAGCAGCTCTCTGGCTCACCCCCCATTCCATCTGCTGCTGTCTGATGCTCCAGGTGGGGCTGCACACAGAGGGAAGTGGCTGCTTTTCTTCAGCCTCTCCTCAGCCATTCTGCTCTTCCAAGAGAGGTCCAGGAGAACAGGGGTGAAGTCATTGCGTGCTGTGGAAATTACTCTCTTGCTCTGTGCTGCTGAAGCACTGAGGAGTCCTTGCAGTGCTGTCTTCCAGCAGTTCTGTGGTTTTTGGGGGTCTCCCTAGCTGTTTCCATTAAGAGAAGAAACTCACTTTATTTATTCTTCAAAGTTAATGATCAAAACCTCTTTATGAACTCAAATCCTCTATATTAACCAAGTTTCTCTGAGCAGAGCAGGAATCAAATAACACATGGGGACAACACCTGCAATCAGCTGCTCACCAACATTCTCTGTCCCTTTCTGTGTTATTCTCTCTAGGCTGGGCTCTAAGCACATCTCTGGCTGCAGCTCAGGTCTCTTGGTTCCTTCTCTGCTGCCTTGCTCCCTCTTACTGCTCCTCTCATGTCCAGACACACAATCAAGCCAGAGATGTACTCTCTCAGAAATGCTTTTCTATCAGGTTTATCGTGAAATTGAATTTGTCAGCAGCAGATATGTCCATATCAAATACAAGACAGGGATATCAAGCTAAGAAAAAGTTAGCAAATGGCAAGAAATAAATTACTTCTTAATCTCCAAGAACAGAAGTGGTATTTTGACAGGTGTTCTTGCCATGCTTTAAAGGATAATCAAACTCCCTAAATGTTCTAAACACATGGAAAGTAAATATATATGCAAAAAAAAGTGGCCATATCCCCTAGTAAAAACCTGACTGAGAAATACCTGCGTTGCAGATGTATTTTCAAAGCCTGCTCTGTAATTACTCTGCTATATGGAAACACAGCATGAAGTTGTGGTCTGCTCCCATTAGTTTTAATCACAAAGCAAGCAAATAAAATCAGCTATTCGGGCATGCAGAAATAACATTAAGGGCCTGATAAATTTGCAAGTGCAATCACAGTTGCAAATCAGAAGATATTTACAATTTAAAGAGCATCAATCCAATTCAAGAGGCTTCCAAAGATCTGCTTTCTAATCTGTCTCCGAAGTCAGAATAATTAGAGTGTTACATGCTCTGATAACAACTTTCTCGAGTTGCTTATCTGAATAGAAATAGCACAGGGACTGTCTCACTCAGGCAACTGTAAATCAAAAGTGAAATGACAGTTTTAGTGGAGGCTCTGGGATTTATTTCAGCTGAGGACCTGGCCATGCCACGATGACATACAAGCTGGCCATAAAGACAGCGCTAAATGAATCTTTAAAACGTTAAAAGAGATCCAGTTTACTTTCAGAAGAGGTCAGTGATTTATAGGATTCATATTCCTGTATTGCTTTTATTATTATTATTTTATGGCAAGGTTCATCCGGGGTCAGTTGAGATTCCAGAGTTGCCTGCAGCCGAGCTGTGCCTGTCGCAGTGGCTGCTGTGAGGCTGAACACTGAGGAAAGGAACATTTCCATCTTTCCCATGCCTGGGAATACATTTCTGCTGGAGACTGGAGTGCTGCTCCATAGGGAACAGGAGCCAGGCAGGGCTGGGGATAACTGCTCTGGAGCAGAGCAGCCTTCAAGGGTCCCAACAGGAGCGTTCTGAGGCTGCCCAAAAAGAAGAATTTTCAGCAGTGCAAAACACTCTTGGCAGGTACATCCTGCTTGGCTCCTGAGACACAGCTCTGTGTTAACAGAAAACAAGGATGTGTAAGCCCTTGTGGACATTGTCCCACATTTCTGCTTGGATTCACACGAATCTGGTGATCATCTCAATTAAAACACCGCTTGTGTGGCACTAGTACCCACATGGGTATGGTATTCTCTTTTGGAAAGGCCAGAAAAACATAACTGACCAGAAGGAAAATACTGAGCCAAGTCCAAAAGTCCTCTTTGCTCAAAAATATTCCACAGAGTAGAGTTCTGTGGAGGGATCATGAGTTGTACACCTCAGCAAAGCTGGAATAATGTGGCGAAGCACTTTCATAGGCTGCCCCACTGCACTCAGTTAGGCTTTAAGAAATGCACGAGCAAACCCAGTATTGTTTCCCAGTGGCCAAGAACCAGGGAAAATACAGTTCTGACTAATTTTCTCTTCTCTTTCTCTCTGTGTGCCCTCTCCAGAGCAATTACAGGTGCCATCCAGCAGAAGATTTCAGTGCTCAAGCTGAGTTCTGCAGCCTTTTCCCACATCTACTGTGCTCACTGCAGGTACCAGAAAAAATGGTGGAGAAGTATCTCAAGATACTTTTGACACTTTGAGAAGTGTCTCAAACACCTTGAAATAAGTGATATTTTCACAGTTCTAAGCAGCAGTTGACTGGTAGCCTGAAAACTAAAAACAACACCGTGGTTTCCCAAAATTTATTTTTAATTCTGTCACCTGGAAAGATGTACTGCAACATTAGTTAGTCCTTATGCCTGGAAAGAGTTTGCTCCCCGAGCCCTGGCAGACAGGTGGACTTCTGCCACCAACCTGGGGGAAAGCTTCCCTTCAATTCCAGAAGAATGAAATTAAATCTGTGAGTTCTGGTCAGCGCTGCCATCGCTGGCTTTCACGGGCTTGTTTAAAAGGGCTTTTTCCCATTGTTTTTCCAAGGACCTGCCCAAAAATGTTTCCATCCAAACCACCATCGTGCAAGACTCCAGCAGAGGAGCAAAGAACAATAGCACACAAGGTTCCAAGTTCAATAGCAATTTCAAGGATTTCAGCTGTTACAGTTAATTAGTGGCAGTTTCTCTCAGGCCTCCTTTCCTTAACCCCTGACAGACAAGGCTTGGAAAACTGCTGGTTGAGAGGGCAAAGAGGTCAAAAGACCTGGTTTTTTTAGCAGACACAAATTATTAAGAAAGTAAAATTTAAAAAATGAAGTGTTTCGAAGTGAAAATTTCAGATGAAATGAGTTTTAATTTCTATTTCCACTTTTGCTAAAGAAAGCAATGAGGCTGAAGGGTGGGGTCAGAGTCTGGATTTTGGGCAGGGCTATTTTAGAAGGCTGAAGACAGTCCAACTGTTGCTCTAGGGCAAGTACTTCCCAACTTTAGGGTATTTAAAACAAAATATGCATCCTGATCTGAAATCTGTGGCTTGGGTGTGTTTCTAAACTTTTTTTTCCTTGAAAAAAAAGAAAAAACATCCATTTCAATGCCTTTATGTCCCATAAGTGGGAATGGTGTCACAGATGGGAACAGACCAAAACTGGGGGTTGTCCTGCAGGACAAAATAGAACTCGATTCAAAATATCTTCACTTTTTGCTGTTACCTGAAATATTTAATTTGTAGTTGCTGGCGGTATTCCTATCTTGGGAACAGGACAAATCCTCCAGAGAAAAGAAGAGGCCCTCACATTCATGAGGAATGCTTGTCACAGCCCCTCTGCGACAGGCCAGCATTTGATATGAATGGGGGAAAGGCTGACAGCAAATGGAGATCTTCAGGCTGATTACCTTAAATAATTTGCCTGCAGGTGCTGTGCAGGTGGTCTGAGCCCTTAGGCACTGACCTAGGAAAAGCCATGGGAATCCTTCATCTGCCACTGCTCCCATCCGAGCTGCAGTTCTGTGATGCTGAAAAAAAAAAATCCAGATTCCACATCTTAATCCACAGTTATCAGTTTAGAGGTGTTTGAAAGAGGAGGAAAAATTTGATGTTGCTATTACTCTGTTCATTTTAGCAGCTTGCTCCATGTCAGCTTTAAAAGAAGAGAATTTCCTCGCAGATGAGAAGAGAATTCATCAGCTAAACCTTGTCGGCATTTCAAAACCAAACCAAAACACACATTCTTTCCTGAGGCTGCCCAGGCAGCCAGTGGGAGTCACCCCCTCCTGAACAGCTACCCTCTGATGTTTTAAGATATTAAGATAGTTAGTCAGTGACAAACTTTTGTGAAATGTGCTTGAATTCTTCTTCACCAGATCACTGACTGGAGGGTTATTGTGGCTGCGTTAAGGTTTACAGCTATTTATCAGATCTTTAAGTGCAACTCTTAAGATGTATGAATCCTGCAAGTCACGATGGCTTCCAAAGAGAAGCAGTAATTTATATCTTGGATTATCAGGAAAATCTAATTTCTGGAAACAAATAAAAAAAGCTATGACACCATTCTGTGCTTTGACATTCAGGAATATGCTATGAAATAAGATTTATGTTCCCTGCTCTCTTGGTTTCTAAAACCGGGTACAAGTCTGTGATCATTGCACACATTTTTTAATGTTGCATGTACAGTGCTTGGGTTTATCCCAGAAAAAAATTATAATCCTTCCCACACCCAGGAAACATATTGGCTAAGACTCAATATAGGCTGATCCCAAATTTACCAAGAATCTGAAGGCTTCCCTCACGTGCTCAGGGCCAAGCTTTTGGGTGGGGGGTTAGAAAAATACTTCCTGGGGAGTTGTCAGTCAGAATGCAGAAGATTCCCTTAAACCCAGTATGGACTGAGGACATGAATTACCCCCCATGAATTTTAGGGGAAAGAAATTCAAAGTATTCTGAGACTACTTCAAAATTCACTTTTTACACAGAAGTTGTCCTCTGGTATCAAAAGCTGAAATGCAACAAAGAGGTACAGAAAAGGATCAAAAGAAATGACTGTTCAAAGAAGGAGAGAGCAGGAATATTGAAACCAAAGGAATTCCAGGCTGTTAGGCATATCTGAAATTCATGTTCCTGCTTTACAACCGGAACCTGTTGTACCCTAAAAGAAACCCTTATTTTAGCACCCTTTTTGTGATGTGAGGGGCACCACGTGCATGCAAGAGGTGATTGATTTTTAAGTTCTTTGTAAAGGAGCTGAGAGCAAATGGGTTTTGCTTTTCCTGCAGTACAGGCCGATTTTGTGGCATGTAATTTTTGTATAATAAACGTGTGGAGAGCTGTAAGTGCTGTGTGAGCACACGTGGGTGTCTTGTCACCTCCCTCCATCCAGAGGAGGATACATACGCTGAGCTCTGGTCAGATGCCACTTCACTGCCATTCTGTTTATTTTTAGGAAATGCAAACTGATCCCCGTGTGCCAGGACATGATGGGATCAAACAGCAGGAGGTTTCTTCTTTTCTCTCCCCCACGCTGCCCCAAACCTTTTGTTCTTTGTTCTTCTTCAGGATGTGCTTTATGTTTGCTTTATTCCTCGCTGTTCTTGCTCACTCTGCTCTATCAAATAGCATCAGCCTCTTTATGGTAGGAAATAGAAATGTCCTGGGAATGTCTCCATATCCCTCTAGCCTCACAACTTGGTTTTTAATCATTTGCTCTGTGCTCTGCTCTGTTTGGTTTTTTTTTTGGCTGCCACTAAATAAAAGAGTTGTTTCACTGGAGAAGAGAAGGGAGCAGTGACACCACCGCTAACGTGACATCAGACAGTCTTTGGGACGCTGTTTTCCATGGGAACAGCATCCCAACTTCTTGCCTCTTGCTGGGTCCACATCCAGCAGAGAAAAGGACCATGGACAGGTTACAAATGGCACAGCCACAATCCGGAGACTCTACTTTGTGTCAGGATGTTTTCATACCACGAGCTCAGTCTGAGCTCTCTCCTGTACAAACCTCCTGGGGGAATTTTAACCTTCCTGCCTGTTTTTGTTACATCTGTCTTTTGAGAAAGTTCCTGGGGAATATTTATTCTTTCTTTGGAATCTGCTGTCTCTTTCATAAACTCTTTCTCACTTCTCCTATAAAAACATATCCAGAACAGAACTCCTTCCAGTTTCCAATTTAATTTTATTCCTGAGCAGTTTATACCCAGTCGTTTCCATGCTGTGGCTATTCCTTAACTTGAAAAACTCTTTTCCATCCCTGGTGTTCTCCCCTACAAGGTGCGAAAGGTAATTTTTGTCAGGGCTCCTCACATTTCTTTTAGTTTCAGATGCGCTGCCTTGAGCTTACCACAAACCACTTTTAAAGAGTTTTTCAGTTTCCTTTCAAAGACCTTGGATGCATCAGGGTGTCAGGTAGATATAACACACTGGACAAATGACACATACCACCAGACACTCTTTATCAGTGGACAGTGCATTTTCAAGCTGAAAGCCATCTCTTTAAATGAGTACAAGCCTTTTCTTGCTCTAAGGGCAGGGCTTTTATCTTCCTGCCTTTTGTATCCACCACTATTTTCTAGCAAGAAAAGCCCATCTGAATCCACTACAGCATTCTTAACACCATCTCTATGCAAGCAATATCCAGCATTTAAAATGATTGCATTTAATTTTCCAGCATTCTCTCAGAAAGTGGTGCTGACATCCTGTTTCATGGCATGAATTGGATGAGGGTCAGGGCTTCACTGACCTTTATCCAAGGTGTCCCAGCCCATGACAGGGGGGTAGGAACTAGCTGACCTTTAAGGTCCCTTCCAACCCAAATCATTCTATCACTTCAGGTTTAATTATGCTTAGTTAATCCATTTTCTCAGTAGCACATAAAGCCTTTTCTTCTGTACCTAGTGAGAGGCGTAATGGCTTAATGAGCCTCTTTCTGCCAGTACCTGGATCAGTTTTAACACCTGTGCCTCTCTGAGATCTGAAAAACTGACCCTGGTTCCATTTCAGAAATTGTCCTACACTGTTGTTTTCCCTGTTTAGAAGCACTGTCCTGTGCTGGCCCTAGTCCAAGGACAATTTCGAGAACTTACTTTCTCTGCAGCCCTTTGGCCCTCCACACACACATCTCTGAAAGCCATGTTTCGCAGTCATTCCTGTCTTTATAATATCCTGCTGTTTATCAGAAATGCTCAGTAGATGAGTGGGAATCCACACTTACTCCACAAAAGCCCAGGTTCCCTGAACCTCTGTGCAGGTATCATTTTCTCCACAATCTGACTCTTCAGCTTTTTGTCCCCTCCCCTAGCACGTGTTGGGGGAGAAGCTTCTGTTGGGCACTTCTGAAATTCTATTCCAGATTATTTCATATGGTTAAAGGCTTTTCCTGGAGCCAGGATTAATTTTTCTTTCTTAACTTGCAAAGTGAAAGACTGCAAGAAAACTCTTTTTCATCCTTTGAATGCCAGCTCAATTTTTCTTGTTTCATGGGGATTGAGCAATGTTTCGAGTCACTGGCCACCAAGTGTCCCCTCTCAGCAGCACTGCTGCCTTACCACTGCTCCACTTGCATATCCCTCTGCAAAAACCACTGCTCCTTCTCATGAACAGCTGCAAAGATCAGGGCCTGTTCCGTAAACCCTTTCCACAGCCCCTTGGAGCAGCTTTTTTCCTTTTGTTGATGCTGAATGTCAAAGCCTAGTTGTGAATGTATAAGTAGATCCATTGCCAGTTCATCCTGGAAGGCTTCACTGTGCCAGGAACACACATTTCCCTGCTTCTCTATTATTTCAAGTAGGTTCAATTTCCCTTTCCTTCAGGTTTTGACTTCCCAGAACAGCTTAGGTTAGTGGCTGGTGCCCAACTATTTATCAAGGACTTGTACAAACTCTAAATAATTCAGCTTTTTTCTTTTCTTCCCCTCAATCTGGCAGTAAATCTTGCAGCAGCATCAAATCTGGGCTGTTCAGGTCCGTATTTACAAACCCATCTGTGTCCATCACTCCCAGTCAGCCTTTCAGACTGTAATGTTGAGCTAAGCAGAAAGACCTTTGAGAAGCCTTCTCCTCCCAGTGCAATTTTGCATTATTTGAGGGAAAAAAACCCCAAACCCTCCCTTATTCACACTGCTCTGAGTTACTGATGGGTACAGAAAAATGCTACAAATGTCTTGGTTTAGCCAAATTTTCTACCTCCTACATCAAGAAAGCTGAATTCACTGTCCTCTGTGACCCTTCTGTCACCTTAGCCAAGCAATTTTTCAGCTCCTCAGAAGCACTTGCAGAATCAGGAATTAATTTTGCTGCATCATCATCTTCTTCATCATCCAGCACTATGTAACTGGAGGAATATTAGAAAAAACATCGGTCTCTTTTTTTAGGTTATATTTTTAGCCTTTTGCAGGTTACATAAATCTATTTATAGACTAAATAACGAAGTAACCAACTTCACTCACTTTCTGCTGGTCAGCCCTGACAGCAGGAGCACTGTTGGAAGAGATGGATGCAGTCTGGGTTGGGAAGTGAGTGCAGAGGGCAGCCTCTCATCCTCCATCCCATCTGCCAGGACTCTTTGAGCTGAAGTGGAATGCAGGGACACCTTCAAAACCCAAACCCCATCCAGCCTGGCCTTGAACACTTCCAGGGAAGGGACTGGAAAGTGCTTCACAGCTTTTCTGGGCAGCTTGTTCCAGTGCTTGACTACCCACACAGTCAGGAATTTCTTCCCAATAGCCAATGCAATCCTGCCCTCTGTCAGTTTGAAGCCATTCCCCCTTGCCCTGCCACTCCATGCGCTTGTCCCAAGTCCCTCTCCAGATCTCTTGTAGGGCCCCTTCAGGTACTGAAAGGTCACAATAAGGTAAACCAGATATTGTAAAGGTAAAGAGGCTGGACTTTAGCCTCTCTGTTCATGCAGAGTTATGGATTTTCTGTGTTAGAGCCATTTTTTCCCATGGAGCACCTTGCCTGAAAATCATTTGTGTCTTTTCCTCCTTGGAGGAACAATCCAAGCACTGCTTACCTTGTTCACTTTGCTCTTTTCATTTTGGGGGCAAATGACCCTGTAGAAGCATTGCAGGGTGTCGGGGCTCTCCCTGTTCCTGTCACAGATGACCTATTACAAACCAGCAAAAAAATATATAAAATCAATGCAAAGGCAGATGGACACTTTAGAATTGATTCCCCTTGAATAATTTTCCTGGCTCCATTTTACAAAATCTGAGTCAACCTGGCTCAAGTTGGGAGGAATCAGTGTTCAAACCTGAGAGATATTATCTGCCTTAAAATACTCTGGAAAACTGTCAGCTTTACTTGGAAAAGTGAAATTTGCTGTGATAACCAAGACTTTGATTTACTGGGAGGCGAGATGGGCCCTAAACACCTTTGCTCTCCAGATTAAGCCCTGCCAGGTCTCTGTGGGGCTGCTGGCACCTCAGACATTCCGTCCCTGATTCCAGACACCCCACAACGTCCCAGGCCACTTCCCCGGGGGCTGAAACTCTCTTTCAATTATTGATGATCACCAGTGACATCTGCAGGGATGCACAGCCCTTCTCCATGCCTTCCCACAGGGACCAGGGCCGCAGCACTGGGCTCAGTCAGAGACACCGATATTCCCTTTACCAGGCACAGGGAATCACAGCCTCCCTCAGTTTGTGGCACACAGGATGGGATGAGAGCCAGAGCATCAGGTCACACGCTGGGATAAAGGACACTTTGGGTCTTCCAGCAGGGACAGAGCTGGAGAGGGAGAGTGGATCTTCTCCTGGGACACCTTTGGCCATAAGGGATTTGTTGGTGGCACAGCTCCATCCTCCCCAGAAGCACAGTGCCACCACCCTGCTCTTTTCTGGGGAGCCCAAACCCCAGTGGTCCCCAGCAGGGTTTTGGTGCAGGGTCCATGGGACAGGACAGACCCCGTGGCTGTGCTGTGACAGCAGGACAGGCACTCTGGGCAGGCAGGGCTGGGAGATGGGAGCTCACAAGAGCCATTGGTGTGTGAGCAATGCTTCTGCCTCCAGAAGATCAGCAAGATGCCACTCACATTCACAAAGCCACCGCTAACACAAGGCCTGGCAGCTCCTTAAAGATCAGCAGAAGTTTGGAAATCAAAGATATTTTCCATTCCTGAGCATTTCCATCCTAACCACTGGGGGTCTTCGATTACATTCTGCAAGAATAAGGCAACTAGAAGTGGTGGAAAAGTGGTGGGAAAGTGGTGGAAAAAAACACCCTCCTCAATTTGAAACAATTTTTTACCATTTGCTAGAGAATGGTTACAACCCCCTTAAAATATGAGTTCTCTTCATTATAGAAATACTTTTCTTATTCCTTTAAAAGCCAACGGAATGTGGACAATGAACAATTTCACATTTAGAAGCCAACTTTTCATCAGGGTTTATCCTTTTGATTTGGAAACTGGCTCATTTAGGCTGGAAAAATTCTGTGAAATGTTGCAATAAAAGAGGCTCTATTTTTGCATTAGCAGAAATATGCACACGCAGAAACCCAGGCGATACAAAAACGAGCAAACAAAGGAGTGAGTGCCCAGCCCCTAAGCTGCAAACTGCAAATCTCTTATTTCGAGTACAAAGGCCACATAGATCCTTGCCATCTCTAATAATAATAATGCATCCTGCTACACAACAGCACAACATTCCCACCAGGCAGGGCAGTTTTCCCTGCGAAACATAACTTAGTGGATGTGGCTTCAGCTGCCTAAATGTCATCTCAGTCTGTTGCAATCTGCTGTAAACTCTCAAGATACGAGTCATATGTCACAAACTCACAACAGTTTCTGGATTTGCTTTAGGACTAAAGTGTTCCTGGGCAAAAACAATTCAATAAGGAAGAAATTCCATCTTCTGTTTTTTAATGATTCCCTAGAAGTAGCTTCTCACTGATTCCCCCCTGCTTTTTTTTGCCTGCTTCTGTACATTTCATTTGACTTTATAAATCAGATCCATCCCAATTCCAGCAACAAAACATGGGAGTATCTTCATAAAATCATAGGATACCCTGAGTTGGAAGGGACCAACAAGGGTCATTGAAGTCCAAATCCTGAATCTTCCTTTTCTGTATTGCAAATTGTTTGAGGGGAGGGAAAAAGAGGGGGGGGGGGGTGTGGAAAAAGGAGAATCCAAATCCAGGATAAGCTGCTGGCCAAAGCAGCTCAGATTTTCCATCTCATCTGCAAGTGAGACATGAAAAGCACAGGTTAGGACTGGGCAGCAGGCTCCAACAGCAGAAACCCTATTTCTGGCAATCTTCTCAAAGTTTCTGTGTGTGACTCAATTTATGGGCCTTTAGACCAAATATAGTAAAACCAGGTATGAGAAGGATACATTTAGACTGAATCAAAGTTTGAGGGAAGGGTAGGCTTTTTATATCCCACACATACTTGCTGGCAGATATTTATAGAGCATGACTGTATGAACTTTGATCCACAGTCGAGGAGCGGGATGAGTTACATGAATTCAATGCCACGAGCTCAACATAATTTCCTTTCAACACCATGGCCAAATTGTCTTGATTTTCACACCTGTAAAATGGGGATAACACTTATCCCTTTTACAGGGGATAATGTTATAAACATTAGTTTAATTAGTCGGAGAAGCACCGACTTTATACTGTAAAATAACTTTACCTGTGCTAGCTGTGCCACACAGAAGGAGCTGAAATTGAACCCAGGAAAGTGAGGGAGAAAGGAAGCATAATTTCCTGTTGGTATGATGTACTCTAACTAAGAATATAAATCTGAGGGACCTTGGGAGGAAATGTTTTTGCAGCCTGCTTCTCCCCCTTTTGCCATTATGCACATGCAATGCCACGGTCCCCAGCAAAGACATTCCTCCTTTACCCAGGGAGCAGGGAAAATGCAGTCCTTCCACCTAAAATCAATTATCCTTAGATTCCAGAGCAGCTCTGGTGCTGTGTGCCAACACTGTCTCCCATCCCATGTGCCCATGCTGTGCCCAGTTGTCCCCTCTGGTCGCAGAATAAATTAGAGGAGCCACTGCGGTACAGCTGAGAAAGCAATGGAAAATCCAGCCAGCCAGGAAGCTTTTTCTTCTTGATTTCTGTGAAGTTCTCCACACTTGGCAAGCTTTGTAAACTCAGTAGTGGGAACTGAAAAGGAAAAACCATCACGTACCATTTTTCTGTGGCTTGCAAAAGTGAAATAAATCAAGAGATAAAACAGCAAGGCATCTGTGATACAAGATTTGTTTTGTGAATGTTTAAAGCATTTAATCTCTGTTCTTCTGGCTCCAAGTCTTGGCTGCTGGGACATTATTATTCGACCTATTTTGTAAGGTATAATCACTTACATCTCAAGAATTTTATGGCAGTGTTCCGTATTCCCCTTTGCACGACTTGGATAAATCTCCGTAACGCCACCCGTCTGTCCCATTTTCTGCCTTCTGGTTTATCATCCGAAAATCTTCCACATGACACCAGTGAAGTTCCCATTGTCAGCAGTGGGGCCAGCTGTGCCACCTCATTATTTCCACCCCTTTGCTTCCTCTCAGAGTGTCTCTGGGTGTCTCTGAGCCACAGTCATTGCTTGGACAGGGACAGGCACGAGCTCAGCCTCCCATCGCCACCACAGTCCTGTCCCTCCACGCACTGGGCCATAGGACATCCCCTTTTCCATCTCTTCACACGGAATGATGACAAGGAGCATGGATTAGGCTGGTGTGGGAGTCTGGGGGAGCCCCCACAAGCCCAGAGTGAAGCTGGGGCTCCCTGGTGGGTCACACAGAGGAGACAGGCCCAGGGTGAAAGAGCAGTCAGCACACAGCCCAGCAGGGATTTGCAGGTTGATGGAAGACCTGGAAACAGACCTTGCAGCATCTCTTTATTCAGTGTCACACGGCCTCCTCTCTGTCTCCAAACCCTGGTTATCCCAGGGGCCGTGCAGGGACCTCTGCCCCTGCAGGTCTCTGCTGTGCCAGTTGCTAGATCTTGGCTACAGCTGCTTAATTCTCCTGAAATAGTCAAGTTTCTTTTAATCTTCTTCCAAAACAAGGAGCTCAAGTCTTACAATAACATCTCCTAGGAATTTTCTGCACTCCTTTGGGGACATAGCTCTTTCTAGTGAGAGAAAAATTTCCCAATAACTTTCTTCTGCTGCCAGGCACCAAGACAAGGCAGCATCAAGCTCCACTCCCTCATCATTTCCTAAGAGACTTGCACATCACTTTATTCAGGGCTGTACCCTCTGCTTTTAGTTTCCTATTCTCATTCCAGCCTGTCTGCTTGAATGCATTCAAAGATGTAAGAAAAAAACCCTCTTGGGACAGTCTGTCCCACGCTACACCCACAGCCATAAAACCTTGGTGGCCACACCACTGGTTCTTATCAGCCATCACACCTTCAAGCACAGAAGGTGTGTCTAATATTAGCCAGGAAACGTCGTGGAGAAGACCTGGACTTTCTCAGCTCATGGGTATTAATAACTTCCTATGTTTGTAGACAGCCCATAGGAAATGCAGCCTGACTCATCTACGCCGTAATTAGATGAACTCCCCGAAAAAGTGCAGGTGGCTGCACCACAAAGGCACATTAGTCAAGGTGCAGAATGTGCTCCTGACCAAAGGGCAGATAACAGCAGCTATAATTTCCTCCGCTGATATAATATAAAGAAAGCAGTATTTCTGACAGATTTGGCATATGGCTGAGGTTGGAAAGTCAAGCAGTCGTTTTCTTTCTCTCTGTTATCTCTCTCAGGGGAAATCTGTAATATGCACAAAGCCTTGATTTATTTTTTACACTGGCATATTACTGGAAAATAATTACAAAGTAAAATTTCATGAAAAACAGAAGATATTCAGGCCTATTTGCTGCATAAGTTATACCTAGACTGTGATTCTTACCAAAGATATTTGTTTCCTGTGTTCTCTTCTGCTGCCAAGTTCAGCCATATATCACTTTTATGTATCTGAAGGCCACAGTGTAATGCAATATGAAGCTATGAATGGGATAAAGTTACATATCCTCCATTGATTTTCCATTGTATCCATTATCTTTAATGCTGGAACGCAGGCTAGTGCGAGTGCCGGAAGCCTCTGCACCTCCGCGCTGGCTGCTGCCCTACGAAAACCATCCCTGGGGGGCTGATAAAATCAGCTGCGAGCTGCAGAGAGGAGACAGGAGTTCCCCAAAGCGTCCAGCTTAATGGGGGAAGCAGTAGGAAAGAGAGAGGGAGAAGGTAAACTCAGGGACAGGGACGTGAGAGAGGCTGGGAGGAAATCAGAGAGCGGCTGGAAGGGAAGGGAAGGCAAGGGAAGGGAAGGAAAAGAAGGAGAGGAAGGCAGTAGGACAGACCTGCTGCAAGGCTTTCTATCAGTGGAAAATTGCTTTTTGCATGCTTAAAGGAGGAAGGGAAGGAGATTTGGGGTCCATGATGCTGCTGCAAAGCCCCTCAGGCACCACGAGCATCGCTGCCCAGGAGAGCAGCAGAGCAGCAGCCAAGGGTGCTCCAGCATCACTGCTCCCGATCCCAGATCTTGTGGAAAGCAAGCTGAGGGCTCAGCTGCCCACCCTGGGGGTCTGGATGGGCAGGGAGGGTGTTCCCAGGCAGCACTGGAGCTTGCCACCATGGCAGATCAAGCAAAGGCTGATGAGAGGGACAGGAGGATGCAGCTGGATGGGGAAAGCACGATGCTCCCGAGGCTTGTCGCCCAGCTGGGCCCAATTGCACTGGGACTAGATGTTAACACTAACTCTCTAAAAAGCTTCTCAAATCACATTTTTAAGGCCATGTGTTAACAGAAAACAACTGTTCAAATTTAGCAAGTTCCAGCAGCACTTTCACCCTTGTTCTGTCTGGGCCACAGGAGTACAAAACGCCACCGCCACTTCATTTTTCATCCCTCTCACAAAGGGGTAGAGCTGTTAGTCATGCAAGTGGTTGCCTTGGACGATCCCACACAAGCAATGCCAGCAGGATTTCTCCATGTGTGACTAACTGCTCCTCCTGGGAGGCCGGAGCTTCCCATTGGGAAGGTAAAGGACCCCCCATTTTCTGTAATCTTAACTCTGCAGTCACCACTGCTGCTGCTGTAAAATGCTTTTAAGATGAAAATCCTTCTGCAGGACAGGTGACCTGCTCGTCTCCGTCTGGCCTTTACTGTTCTGGCTACTCTTGTTGACATCTGTGACTAATTCGTGATCGATGAAACAGAGCTGTGACCAATACAAAAAAATCTTTATTAAAACCCTGCAAGGTTAATCAGCAGGCGTTCCCCAGGAATGCTGCTCAGGAAGAGCCAGCTCAGAGTAGTTCCAGGGGACAACTTTTCTGGAAAGAGCATCTCATCCCAGCGTACCTTGAAGCACATCAGCCATGGACAAGACACCTTGTGTCACCCTGGGGACAGATCTTAGGGACCTTTGTGCAGCTTTTCCATCAGTTATTTGGCCTGGTAGAGAAGAGGCTCAAGCTGACATGGAGCAAAACCTTTCCAACTGGTTCAAGAAAAATCTGGTACCTTGTTTAGTGCGAACTGAGCTCGTGTGTGTACGTGCATGTGCTGCACAGCAGGACCCCTTTTCTCATTTAAACAGCCAATTAAAGCCTACTTTGGCACTTAGCACATGACATCAACTTGCAGTACTTAAGCTGCCTAGCACAGTGTGAATTTAATTTGATAAAGGGGCAACTAATAAAGATCTTGGAAGGCTGGTTAAAGTTCATTAAGCCTTTCCTTTCAAGGTATACTTCCCTTCAGTACAAAAGCTTGCATCTTTTTTTTTTTTCTTTAAAGCTGTGTTATATCCTGCCACCAGAAAAAGGTGCCTGTGTCACATCCCAACAGGGTATATTTAAAGTCTCACTGTCAAAGTCATGGCAGGCCTTGGTTCTTTGCCCAGGAATGTGGAGAAAGAAAAATAAAAGCCCTTTTCCCTGAGTGTGGGGCGAGGAGTGCAGTGTGTGTTGGTGCAGGCAGGCTCCTGGGAGGGGAACGGGCTTCTGCCACACTGAGCTGCATTCATCCTCCTTCTCCTGAGCCATCCGTGACTCCAGATGGATTTCATAAACAGATGAGGAGGCTCCTCTGAGTTCACTGCTTTAATGAAGCCCGTATGGCTGACTCATGTAGTAAGTATTTAATCATGTTGATGAAAATCGTTTTAAAAACTTCCACCACACACAGTGCCGTTCCCCGCGCAGCCATGGGGTTGATAACACAACAGCACAGCCAAGGCACCTCCATTTTCCACAGCCTCTCCAGGTGCCTGCCTTGACTTTCACCAAGGACTTACAAATGTGTGCATGCATTGTGCCACCCTCTAACAAGGGCCCCTTCATCTTTGAAAATACTCCTCAAATCACCCACTGAAGTGTCACAAAAGGAATTTTTTTTAAGCCCCACATTCCCCATGCAGCTGTTTCAGAGGTCACTCAAGGGTTAACACTTCGGTGTTTATATCTTCTTATTAGTTTCTGTTTGTGCTCAAAAATGCCCATGCCTTAAAAATTTGTTGAGCTTAAGTGGTCTCCATTTGTAAACAGAGAAATGGCACAAAACCTTGCAAATACTGAGTCATCTTGGGTGGAGATTGTTCTTCTTGTCAGCAGAAGTCATTATCAATGCCAAGAAGGACATGGGCCGTCATCATTCCCAGGTATGGACCTAAATGAACACATGTGAGACTATCACGTGGCAATTGGTAGTCCGCACAAATTCCGTTTATTTTAAGGTAGCTCAGAAAAGTCAGGGGTTCTCCTTTCCTCAAGAGACAACCAGGAGTCAGTGGTCCCTTCAGGAACAGAGAGTGGGGGTGACACTCCCCGAGCGCCTTAGACCTATTACTGTGTGCTATCATCACACAAATAGTCCTGTGTGGCCTCGAAGACTCAATGTCAGGATTTGAATTTATCCCTTGGGGGACAAAGTCCATAAATCCGTACCTTGGATGGCTGGGATGGGCTGGAACAATCAGTGGGGTCTGAGAGTGTGAAAGGCCACCTTGAGTGGGCTGTAGTACTGAGAAAGTTCAAGGACCTCTGCCAGGTGCTGAGTTTATTCCCATGAAAAGCGGAAAGAAAAAACATTAACTCCAAGGCTGGATTCATGTTCATGTTTTTCCTCACCTTTACAACTGGTTCATCAGTGCTCAGCAGGTCTGGTCACTTCTGGATTTATTGTAAAGGTACCAGGATAGGCTGAACAGAAGGTTGACTGTGATCCTGTCTCATCCACTTCTAGAGTGTGCCCAGGAACTACCCTGTGCTTTCTGACTGACTGAGATGCCCTTCATGCATAGTAGCTGCTGCTGTAGAGAGTTGTGCTTTGCTGGTTGGTGTTTAAGTCTTCAAAACTGGGAAGCCTTCAAGACTGGAAGGTCTCGAAGACTGGGAAATCTTCTGGTTGACTTTGACTCATATTGCTGTGGCACCAAGATATACACAGCTCCAAGAAATGACAGTCTTTAGAGGTTTGATAATGAAATCCAGAGTTCACTTTACACAAGTCCTTCATCCTCCCATTCATGAGCTTACGAATTTTGGTGCAACAGGACCAGACTCTGAAAGTGCAGGAGTTCTGTACCTCACTTTAGAGCACCTAATGAAGATGCCATCGTGACCCTTCAGAAGAGCACTTTAAACAGAAGAGCATTGGAACACTGGAGAAGTCTCAATTTCCTCGGTTATGACTTCAAACTCCTGAACTAAGGGACAGCAAAGAAAGAGTTTAATGCCTATAAATCTTGCAGTGTGAACTGATTCATGACTCAGACAAAGTGCCCAAGCCCCTAAGAGTCAGGAGGACAACCCTTTAAAATACAGTTTGCTACTATTACTGGAAACTTTAACCCGCTGGCTTCACACTCAGGAGGTTTAAGCTGCAAATGGCAGGAGAGGATTTATGTGTTCCTCT
Source organism: Acanthornis magna (assembly GCA_036785705.1). Classification (NCBI taxonomy): domain Eukaryota; kingdom Metazoa; phylum Chordata; class Aves; order Passeriformes; family Acanthizidae; genus Acanthornis; species Acanthornis magna. The sequence continues at coordinate 1,841,027 of JAWUZG010000097.1, forward strand.
GAACAAAATACATCAGGGTAGGAAAACTTGACCCGACAGTTTTGAGACGTGCCTGCCGTAAATAACCAATTGATTGGCTGGGCTGCAAAGCCATTAGCAGGCGTGGGGAGCCTGCTGAGACTCAGACATGGCGTAAAATGCTGGAGGTGCCAGCAAAATGGACACGGCAATCGGCTACGCGGTTGCCTTCCAGCAGAACCGCTCGGGAGGGCTCGTGAAAAATGGAGCAGCTTTTATCTCCCTCATTCCACAGCACCCTGGAAGGGGGTCGTGCGTGGGATCCAGTCTGTCGTGGGCCGGGGGGAAGAGGAGAGACATAAAATGACCACCTTGTGCTTGAGCAGTAAATCATCTGGAGGAGCAGAAGTATTTCAAATGAAGTTGGAGATCATGCCTTGACAGGTTGCAGATGAGTCTTTTCTGCCGTAAATTACCACAGCTGCCAAGTGGTCCTGGTCGGTCTGAGCTAGCACAGCTTTCCACCCCCAGAAAAGTGGCAGCAGTTACAGGAGAAGGGAATTTGATGACTCAGATGACAGAGTGGCAGGACAGAAGGCCAGAGGTTGTTTTACCCTCTGAGGATGGGTCATTTTTACCTTTTCCCTCCCAAGGAATGCATGGGATGCTCTCATCTTCGTTCCCACTGCTGCAGCCACACTTTCTGGGCTTGGGTTGATCTTTTTGCCCTGTCCCAGTGGGAGTGCCCTGGAGCAATGCCTGCCAAGCCTTTCACTCTGGAGAAGAGCAGGCAGTAGGAAGCAGAGACAGGATGCTGCTCTAACTCCAGACACTCATTTACACTTACTTGAGACACTGCAAATGAGTAGGAATCTGGGTGTCAATGGCTACATAAACTGGGTAATGATGAACCAGAGGCAGCTCCTCAGGGAGGCTGCGGCTTTGGGCATTGTCCTCAAACAGAGATGGGACCTTGCTCCTGTATCAGACATGAGAAGGGATGTGATGACTGGCAGGTGAAGGATAGGAAGGAGGAATGTGGATATATGAAATTCCATTCAACCTGAGGCTGCTCAGAGTCTCAAGTGCTTTCCCTGCTCAAGGAGATAAGTGAGCCAGCTCTCAAGGACCAGCTCCTGGCGTGGGTATCTCCTCTGTCACCACGAGATACCAGTGGTGACAGTCTCTCCACTGCCACCACTCAAATCCATTGCCTGTCTCAGACCCAGAGGATTCCTCCACTATGTAGGACTCAGTTTCCATGAACAGTTTTTCTTTTTTTAGATTAGATTCAATAGTTGGATATTTTTTCTCTCCAGGGAGAGGAGCCCCACAAGGGAAGAATTGTTTCCAAATAATAGAATTGTTTCCAAATAATTGTATTTACACAATATGCAAATGTGCACTGGCCAGGTATTGATGTGCTGCTGCACAGGTGGTTTCCTGCTGTCTCCAAAACATCAGAAATGGTGAAAACCATGGACAGATTCAGCTGCTTATAGGAATCTGGCCCATTCTTATGAACTACAAACCTGTACATGTGTGACTGAGCCTTGAGTCTCGCTAGCTAAACTCAGGTTTTATTTTAACACCCTGCTAACCCAGTAACAATTTCCCCCATTTTAATGCCACAAGAGATTTTTGATCCCCATCCCTGGAAGTGTTCAAGGCCAGGCTGGATTGGACTCTCAGCAACCTGGTCTACTGCAAGGTGTCCCTGAACTTAGTGTCTGGAAAACACAGAGGAAAATGCTGCCAAATACTTTGAGTTTATTCTTCCTTTTTTCCCCTGTTCTTTCTTTTTTGAACAGAAATCAGCTTTAGGCAAGGGATTGGCAGCAAGAAACTGTTGGGATCTTGCTTCTGTTTTGCAGGTGGTAGCTCCTTAAAATTCATGGACTTGTATAAATTAGAGAGATAAAAATTATCATCTTTAAAAAGAAAAGGACCTCGTCTCTGACAGGAGGCAGTAATAAATGCTTTGGAAACAAGTATCAGAAAGGGAAGAGCAGTGGTCCCACCCACCCAGCCCACAGTAGTTTAGGGTCTTTTGAAGACAGGTGCTGTATCCAAATGGCTTCTGCAGTGAACAGGCACTGTTTGTGCTGTTTTCCACGAGCCTGTGCAATCCTATCCTTGGAAAGCTTTAGCCGCCACAGCACCACCAGTGAGGTGTTCTGCAGTGCCATGAAAGCTGTCAGAAAGGAAAGCAGTGGGGCAGGTACTGATCTCTGCTCTGCAGTCACCAGTGTCAGCACCCAAGGGAATGGCTGGAGCCGTGTCAGAGGAGGTTTAGGTTGGATAACAGGAAAAGGTTCTTCAGCCAGAGAGTGATTGGGCACTGGAACAGGCTCCCCTGGGAAGTGGTCACAGCACCAGCCTGACAGAGCTTAAGAAGTGTCTGGACAACACTCTCAGGCACATGGTGTGATTTTTGGGGTGTCCTGTGCAGGGCCAGGAGTTGGACTGAATGATCCTTGTGATCCTTCCAGCCCAGGATGTATCTATGATTCTATGACAGTTCCTTTTGCTGCCTTTAACTTTGCTGTCAGGCAGGTGCTTTAGGCACCATCTAGTCCTGGTTTTACGGGATAAAGTGGATAACAGCTCCATGTTCTTAACTACTGAGGGCTCAGTCCACATCCCCTCCTTGCTCACTTCTCTCCAAGTGTCTTACTCTCTTTGAACTGCCCGTTTTTTGGAAGCCTAACACTACATTTTGGACAAATATGTTGCTACAGGAGAGAAAGTATTTGCGTTTGGAAGTGTCATTTCAGTGCACGCAGCACAAATGTTTATAAATACATACCTGCACACAGACAGGGCACTTGTCAAAACACATTCAAAAGATACCTAGGTTCTTTCATGTATTACATACTCAGAGTGAAAATAACCAGCTATATTTAACCCAGATCCAAGCCCAGACTAAATTATTTCAAAGGTCAATTAAAGAACAGAAAATCTCACTAGCTAAGAGATAAAAAAGCTCCCATTCATCTGCAGTTCCAAGAGTTTTCACAGAACTAAAGCGCAGGATGAGAAACTGTAATTAAGTACCATTTAATATAAAAATCATTGACAACTCCAAGTTTCTATACCTGCCAAGACCTGAATTCAGATGACTGCATTTGGCCTACAGCAGTTGATGGAAACTCCATCACTCACCACGCTGATGTAGTTGTTTGGAAACCAACGGCTCTTGGCAGAGAAAACACATTTCAGCTTCTGTTGAATGACTGCACATATGAGGAGCAGGAGATGAGACAGACCAATAGCCAGTGCTCAGATTCAGATTATGTTTTGGCTGGGGCTTAAAGTTCAGATCTGAGGCCAAATGGAGGCTAGGATTCAGCCTGCAATGTAATCCTGAAATCACATGGGCTCTTCTCCTCAGGTATTGGACTCGGTGGCAGAGACCAGGGGGTGTTTTCTCCCTTGTGCTGGTGACTCTGTTGGTTTGGCAGGGGCCGCTGTGCTTGCTGCATTCCTGTTTTTTGGCCCTGTGTGAGTCAGTTCTGGAAAACTCTTATTTGACCACAACTGGAAAAGAAAGAGAGAAAAAAACCCCAAGCCAAAACCCACAGATCAAATCTGTAGGACGGGTTTGAACCACAGAGCCCAGTTTTCTACCCTGAGAGCCTGCATGATCTCAGCACAGACATAACCACAAAGAGCCGAAGGAAGCACTCGGGGAGCTGAGCCCCTGCTTCCATCACCCAGCCCGAGCCAGAAGGCGATAACAGTCTGACCAAGAGAGCAATGAATACAGCGAGCCAAATCCCTTAAGAAACTCTGGGATTTGTTCTCTCTGGCTGATTGGAAAAGCTGTTTCCAGAACTTAAGTCAACACCTTCCTTCAGCCTCAGAACACCTCCTTGGGTAAACATAATCACCTTCCAGGTTTGGGCCTTACTCAGAACGAGATCACTCGGCATAGGAATCATATTTAGCACAGTTCACGGTTTAAAACACCATCAGAAATATCTGCGAGGGCGTTCATGTTTCAGCTTTGCCATCAGCCCTAAGGTGAGAACACCCTGGTGTGGATTTGTGATGCGCACCAGAACGTTCGTGCAATAATGAATGATGGCCCAGCTCCATTTCTTGTGCAGTCTGCAACTTCCCAACGTGTCTGACACGCTGGGAACCCATGCACAACAGTGATGGTAAACTTGGAAAGCAAATGGAAGTGAAGAAAAGCTCTTGGTGTAATTTTACAGTGTGTGAAAGACTTAAAGCAAGAAACGCAACCAGATGCCACGAGGAAAGTACTTTCAATTAGTTCTGCTTTGTGTTATACCTACTGATGAAAAATAAAAACAAATTCATTCTGTCAACAGCTCTATCTATAGCATAATCCTTAAATGAACTCATCCGTCAAACTGGTCTCCTCTGGCAAAACATATTACAATCCCTGGTTCCCAGCTGTGGGAATCAATCATGTGTTTCCCAAACCCATTGGTCAACATCTTAAGAACCCAATATATTTTTATTGCGCTGAACAAGCCAGTCACAGGGCATCAACCTCACCACACCACCTATGCACAAAGGCCTCATGTATTAGCGAATTCAGCGATTCCAGGGGAGCTATTCCCCTGTCAAGGTTACATGGCAAACGTGCCTGACCTGGAATAAAAGCAAACCTCAGCCTTTTTGCTCCAGCAGCATCCATGGGATGTGCTGCTGCTCATGGCTGGACAAGGCAAGAGCACCGAAGAACAAACCGGATTTTTTCTGAGTGGACTGTTCAGAGAGTGATGTTAGAACCAGGAGATATAGAGGCAAAGACATGCATTTTAAAGCCAAAGTTAATGGTTGAACCATTAGCAGAACCACCCCACCAAAGCACTGGCAGCATTCAGTAGCATTTGCAGTGTTCCTCAGTGGCAAACATTCCCCACTGACACTGACACAGATTGCCCAGAGAAGCTGCAGATGTCCTATTCCTGGAATAGTTCCAGACCAGTTTGGATGGAACTTGGAGCAGCCTGGTCTAGTGGAAGATGTCCCTGCCCATGGCAAAGGGTTTGGATTGAGATGAGCTTTAATGTCCCTTCTAACCCAAACAAGTCTGGGATACGAGCTGTGCTCTGCATGAGCCACGTCAGGATGGAATGGTCAGAGAGCAACTTTAGTCATGGTTACCAAAGACTGAAGCGTGCCTCAAAGTTATTGTTGACGTCCCATTTTCCAACAAGACTCACTCGTGCTGTGAGCAGACACTTACGGAATTGGAGCTCTCGGACTCAGAATATTGGCTAACAGAAAAAAAAAAAACTAAAAGTGAAATGTAAACCGAGGTGTTTCTTGCAGATGCATTGGCTTAGACAGGCAGACTGCAGCAGTGGTTTCACCTAAGGCAACCTTATGAAAGCTCATTACTTAGCTGTATTTTAACTAATGAAGTGGCAATTTCTATTAAATTACCTGGGAATACCTCAAAATAATTTATGACAGAGGCACCAGTGCAGACAACTAAGGAATTTTTAGCAAAGCACACATTCCAGGAACAGTATCAGCTACTCTTGGCACTGCAGGAGCAGCAATATCTGAGTGATAATGCACTGGTTCAAGATAAACTTCCATCATTTCTCCAATCATGGATTCCAGTTCCCTGGGATATTGGAGAAATTTTTGCTTCTGGGTTTGAAATGTTTTGATGCAAGTCTTTACAAGAAGCCAAACCTTTCAGAAAGTTCTGGGTAACATTCCCCTGAATCCTGGGGTGCAAGCAGAAGAGCAGAGGACTCCCCACCACCAAGCAGATCTTACAGAGGTCTGTTATTGCTCAGCTTGGATCAACAGGAAAAGTGCACAGACAAGGAACTCAGAAAACACCACAGGAAGATGACCAAGTAAAGACATTTTAAGAAAGAAAAAAGAGAAAAAAGAACATTTTACCCACGTTTTTAACAATATCAGAGTTTATTAAAAGGCTGGGCTACCAGCAGGTTGGAGAAAAGCAAGGTGTATCCGCAGTGTGGCAACCTAGGTTTTCCTGGATGGAGAATGACCATGGCCAAACTCAAAGGAACTGTGCACCCTCTCCAGCAGTGCTACCCCTCCGTTGCAAGGGAACACTGGCATGGCCCATTGGTGCACACAGATACCAATAAATTTCACTGTAGAGAGCAGCAAAGGCAACAGGACTCACAGCTTGGTGTGGATCTGACAGCTCAGAAGTGTCTGCCCAGGGCTCCCAGACCCAGCAGTCCTGGTGCTGGGCCTGGTGGCCTGAGGAGGATAAGGAAGGGAGGAATTTGAGCTGAAACCAAAGCCAGGCATCCCCAAAGAACAAAGCTGTGGCTCTGGATGCGCGTGCACCGGGGGAATCTTGGGGCAGACAGGTGCCTGGCACATAGGGACAGACAGGGAATTTTGTCAGCCAAACGTCTCCTGTACCCATTCCCTTGGGAGGAAAGAAGAGTTGCCAGCAGAGCTGGCCAGAAAACAAAGCGAACAAGGCATGGATCACTGGAGAGTCAAATAATCCCCATGCAGCAAAGTCAAGTTCGAGGAACAAAAGCTGATGGCTGGCAGGCAGCAGCAGCTGAGGGCACAGAACCAGCCTCTGCAGAGTCATCTGGTGCTCACCTTCCCTAAACCCAAATCCAGCCCTCCCAAATCCCCTGGCATCACCACGGGGGAGCAGCCTCGGTATCTTTCCTCTGTCAGGACACACACGCACAGAGCTCCCTGCAGGCAGCAGGAGGGTGTGCTGAGCTCTGCCCAGGAACGCGCTCCCTTCTCTACACAAGGACCTGCTGGAATTCCCTGCCCTGCACGGTGGGCTGAGACCACCTGCCTCTCTTGTTCTCACTGGCTCATCCCTCAAAACTCATTTGAAAAGGGAGCTGAAAGACCTCACCAAATCCAAGCATCCAACCCCCTGAGGCAGCTCCAATATCAGCTCCCGAGCCTGCATGGAGCACCATGAGGTTTTTCATAACAGTATATTGAGTACACCTTGGCTGTGCTCTTGCATGTCTCAGATCTGCTTTACAATTATGGGAAGTAAAAGGATATTTTGTTTTAAAAGATTGAATTCTGGCTGCTGGCACAACCTTAAAGCATATAGTCTCTATACGATGATCAGGCATTGCTAATTCTTTTCATTCCTACTGAAGTGGTGAAAATTGGCAATGTGGCTCTGCTGCTTACCCTGGGAGTCTGATTTTAGAACTGACAAGTAGTAATAAAACAAAACCGACGAAAAAACACATCAGTATCAAGAAGACAATTGAATTCTGAAGAAGATAATCTGTGCTGTTCAAGGAAAGGTGAAAAATACCCTGAATGTTTTCAGAAAGAAAGAATTCAGACAAGGCAGACACAAGAACTAATATCAAATCCAGTCCCTGTTGGTCACTTCCCAAAAGGAGTGATGCCCCGGGACAGACGAGGGCCTGGCTGCAGGGCTGGGGCTGCTCTGGGCTTTTCCCACTGTGATGGTGTTGGGAGCAAGGGAAATGTTTTCCTACCTCAAAACCTTTCTTTCGGTGAGGCTGTCCAGCAAAACCAAAGAAGCACAATCCAAGGGAAATGGTGCAATCCTCAAGAACAGCTTGGATAAAGAAGAGGGCAGGTGCTGAGTGTGTCACTGTGGTGCCAGCCAGGAGCAGAGCTCCACGGGTGCCTGGTGAGCCCAGCCCAAGCCAAGGGATGGCTTTGGTGTGGGCTGGGGTCACCCACTGGGCATCCCTGGCCATTAGCTGTCCTCCCAGCCCTGCGTGTTTTCTCCTGCTCTGCTTTAAATGACAGAGGGCCTGGGGGCTCTCCCCAGCAAGAGGTGGCACTGCAGGGCCCTTGCCCTCACCGTTGGGACATTTGTGCTCCTGCTCCCTGCATCCTGCTGTCCTTGGGGAGCTGCCCTGAACACTTGTGCCCTTCACATCCTCGGGATGGTGATCGCCCCGGGTCCAGCACTGAGACAAGCTATAAATACTCCTCCCAACCTTCCCCCATCACTCAATCCCCTGGCACCCCAGCAGTGGTCACAGGCTCTGTGGATCAGCCCACAGTCCCGGGCCAGCGTGGGGGCACCAGCTGCTTCCCCTTCCCAGCGGGATGCCCGCGGATGCTCGAAGCCCCAGGGGCGATGGGGCATCCCACAGGCTCTCCCAGAGGCACCGGCAGATTAGCGGCTCTATTTTTCAAGCTGATCCTCTCCCCCCCGCCCTCCGACTTCATTCAGCTTACAAGAATTTAAGAGAACTTGGCAGGACAGGCAGGATCTAAATATAAACCCCGGTGGCCATTTCGTCAAACAAACCCTGATGAGCAAATGGCCTCTGTACCTGGAATGCGGGTTCATGGAAGTGACAGGTCAGCAGAGCAGCTGCCTCTTTCCTCCCAGCACAATGGGGATAGCAGAGATGCCATCAGCACGAGTTTTTTCCTACCCTGCTGTGCACTAAAAAAATTATTCTTGGAACATTATGGAGCTGGGGAGTAAAAATAGATATGCAGGTTCAGCATATGGCTCTCTTCTCTCCCTATGATTCCACCTTGTTTTGCAGAGAATCGAAGGAAAAACAGTTGTGCCACCCTGTAAAACTCAGTGCTTGCTCAGCAGCTCCTGACAATGACACTTGCTGCTTTCCAGGCTCGTTTTAGAAATCCTTCCAACAACCTGGGTGTCTCTGTGGTGTCAATTAAACCAGAAAATATGAGTGTTTAGCCAGACCAGCCTGGGTGGGAAAGGTCAAAAACTTGCTGAAAGAGCTTCAAGTGAAGCTCACTTTTGCTCATCACGTTGGCAGCAATGAACATTCACCACATGGTGAAGAAAGTTGGAAGTAAGGTTTGCTTTGCTCCAAGATCTCCTCCTGGAGAGCCATCCCTGAGCCCCACACGTGTCCCCACACCAAGGCTGGGTGGGAGGGAGGCAGCTCCCACAGCTGTTTGCCAGAGCTTTTTAGGCTCAGTGAAGTTCAGTAGAGACCAAACCAGCTGGAGCTGCTGGGATGCATCAAAAGCCCCATGGTTGCTCTGCCCATGCACTGTGCCCATCACAGAGGGCTGTGATGGCCAACTTTGTGTGGTCCCCAGAGAAGTGACAGTGGTTAAATAATCCCAAAGTTAATGCTGGTGGAGTCATTTCAGTGATGCCGCCTGGGAGGGGCCATGCTGGCGCTGGGAGTGTCTCCCACCCACTGAGACACCCCTTGTGGCATTTTTAGATCCTTGGGGACAGGCGAGTGTGTTTATGGCCAGCTCAGAAGGGGCTGAGTGCCAGGCATTGACCTCAGGCTCCCCTGGTTTCCTTGAAGGAGAAGGATGAGGCTCCAAGATGGGTCACAACAATGGGACCATCGTGGGGGGTGAGGGTGAGCCTGGCAACAATCACAGGGAGGCACAGGCAGTTGAGACACGGAGAGTGACAGAGCAGAGGGTGACAGAGCAGAGGGTGTCCCCCTCCCACCCCCACAGAACCCCACACAGCAGGGATGGCGCCACATGCTTTTGAATGCACACTTTGCTTCACGTTGGTAAAACAACACAATTTCAAGAGACAACCCAACAAATCCTTCCTTGCCTTGCTCCCTCCTGCTCTCCACCTTCCTCCTTCCCTGGGGAGCAGAAGGGCTGGGAAATTTCTGTGTCCTGGTGATCTTTAGACTTGGCCTCCCTGCAGCTGCAGCAACCTACAGCAGTTCTGTGGCTGCTCCAGAACCAGCTTGGGTGTGTTAGAGCCCAGCCTGGCCAGAGGACGCCCCTCTTTAGGGCCTGGACCCTGAAGATTCCAGCATCACTGAAATCCTCTGGCATTTGGGCTCCTAAACACTTTCTGAGCCACCAGGAAAGGGGACTGACCCTGACCTGCTCTTGCCCTTTATCATCACTCAAAGCCCCTGGGATGGAACAGGACAACAAAGCTTTTAAATTCACCAAATTACCAACAAAACCCCATGTGTTTTTCCAGGTAACATCCACTGGACCCTGCTTTTTTCAACCTTTTCAGTCAAGCACGTTCCCTCTGTGGTACAGAAAGGGACTTCAATCCTCAGCTTCCCAAGAGGTCATTTAACAGCAAGCTGGAGGGAGCAGAGACATGAAAAGGAATTTTAATAGAAGGCAAATTAAGCTCTTTATAAGTCACTTCCAAATGATTTATATAGCTGAGGCTGCTCCACTACACTTTCACAGTGGAAAAGTCCCTTAAGAAAACACCTTCAAAGGACTGATCCAGCTGTCCTTGAAACCAGGAGAGGCAAATCATGCAAGTCAAAGCTGGGGCTAAAATGTGCACAAAACCCTCAAACCACTCAAAATCACCATTCAATAGATTGTGTCACAGTTCCCTGAATCCCAGATGCTGGAGCCTAATGGATAATGCTGAGCTATCAAAACATGAACGTACGTGGAGTTTCTTTATTCTCAGCATTACGATTCAATTTCACAGCATTAACCTTCATTTCAAAGCAAAGAATTTTGCTTGGCCTCTCCTGGGACCCCTAAAACCCTTGTGTTTGTATTCCACCCCTGCAGCGGGAGCAAGGGGTGGCAGGGAAGTGCTAAAGCCAAATGTTTCCCCCTTTGCAGCACACTGGAGAATGTGCAGCGACACCTCCACTCAAAGGGAACAGCCTTGTTTAGACAAGCCATGGCAAACACGAGGCACAGGCCCTGGAGGAATGGCTTCAGGGGCTGGAAGAAGGTGGAATATCAACATTCAGGATTTGTGGGTGGAAAAAAAAATCTGTCCATGGTTTCCATGCAGTTTTAGCCTGAGGCTTTGCATCCCCTGGGGAAATGTCATTCCTTGGCTTCCGACCCACCAAACTGAATTGTCAGATTAAGGAATGGCAAGGCAGATGTCTTTGGCTAACCAGGCCAAGACAATGTCTCTCCACCATCATTCGAGTAATCTCCCCTTGGAAAAGAACCAGATGAATGTTCCCTTTGTTCAGATGATTCCAGAAGATATGACTTGTAAACAGCAATGGAAACTACTCCAGAAAACACCGGAAGGAAAACTGTACCATTTCAACAACGATTTTTGAGCTGGCTCCAGCAGTGACACTCTGACGAGCACTAAAAATGACTGTATGCATGCAGCTCTGTGTCCCACTGTGGCTGCCAGGGAGCGTCCCAGACCTCATGGGATGCACCTTTTGTAGGATGATGTGAGACATTGGCCTTTCTCCCTAACCCCTCCTGGTGATTACTTGCACAAAGCCTGGTTGCCTTTGATGATATCACTGGTTGTGTAACAGCTGAGATTGCTCTTGCTCATCCCCACCTCAAGCCCTTTCTGATCCTTGGGAAGTGCTGGTGACAGCTAACAGCCCCAAAGTGCCATGGGAATGGCTCTGGTGGCACTTCACTGGTCTCTGTGCCCACCAAACCCAAAGCAGACCAATTTCATGTGGCAGGGTTAATGAATAAATATCAAATCACATAAGGAAAGGCCTCTTAGCTCTTCACCTTTCTATCCCACTAGTGCCTAGCAAGTTGTTGTCTGCAAGCAGGACCTCACTGTGCTGCACCTCTCCTGAGAAGAGCACACATCCAGGAGGGGTAAAAACGAACATTGTGAAAATGCAGCAATTTGGGGGCATAAATCCCACATACCGCTGTTGAGATGAATGTGTGCAGTGACCCTGTACTCAAACATGTCAACACCAAAGGGCAGTGAAGGCCACAACCCCTGCTGGACCTGGGCAGAGGAAGGGACTGTGGGAGTGTTGATTCTCAGATGTTTCCTAGTGACCTCAGTTCTCCCTGTTGGAGCAAAGCCACCTCCAGACAGACCTTCCATCTGCACCCCTCACCCACCACATGTGATTTCACCAAAGCTTCTGGCACCTCTGAACTCTGAGTGCTGAAGGACTTGGTCAGCACCTGGTCAGTGAGCAACAGTGGAAATTCCCCTGCATCCCTACCCAAAACTCAGGGTGAGGAGCTCCTGTGGCCACACAATGACCAGCAACTGGAATGGACCAAGAGGAGGAGGTTGGTGTGATTCCAGAAGTTTGCCACACACACATGGGCCAGCAGGGATCCCCTTGGTACAGCTTCCACCCAGGCTGACTCTGTACCTTCATTTGGCACTCATCAACACACAGCTGACTCTGCCTCACTGCTCAGGCTCTTCAAACTTTGGCCCAAAGGATCAAATATTGATTTTTATATTTGGAGAAAGTTGATTGTGGAAGTATGAACTGAGAAGTGAATAAACCCCATGCATTAACTCTTCTTTCCCTTTAACAAGGATACAAATTCTTCATCAAAACCAGGAGCGAAACACTAAACACATGTCCCACAAGCCCTCCCAGTGCTGGACCTGTAGGAAGCTATAAAACAGAGGCTCCTTAAACCCTTCCTACAGGAGGTTCACAGCCACAAGCTGCACAAACCCAGCTGGGGAAATGCTACACTAAAGCCCAACTTTCAGCCCAAAGCACAGTGAAACAGCAGAGGACAACTGGAGATGAGAAAAAGGCCTGAGATTTTCATGGCACTCAACTCCAGCTTGATGGGTTCTGTGCCATCACGACCACAACCCAGATCTTTTCTCCATCCCTGCATGTAAATCCCACTATCAAGTGGAGCTACCTGGGAGGGCGGGGAGGAGGTGCTCCTGGGAACACTGTCTCACTTTGGTCTGTGGAGCAGCGACATGGGCTCCTGAAAGGCAACAGACTGGAACCATCGCCCTGAGCTTCCAGGGCTCATTAACTCTCCTTGGCCAGGTCTGTGGTTTGCTACATGATGCGTGGAGAAGGAATTTCTACCCTGTCTCCAGAAAAGTAGTCCTGCATCCCAGGCTGATCAGCCACTGCACCAACCTCCCTGTTCATTGCAGATACCCAGAGACTTCGATTAAATCATGCCTGGAATCTGAAACGTAAATCAGGTGGGGAAGGCATTAATGGCAGCAATGTAAAGGCTCAGTGCAAACCTTCCCAAAATGAACTGTCCTGACCTTCGCCGGGCTGACAATAAAAGTGTGACATCATGTGCAAACGAGCTCTAAATTCAAACCAGGTGCCGGGAGCTGCCTGGCGTCGTGCGGCTGCGGCACAAACCACTGACATGTGAGCAGGAGAAAGGGGCAGGAGAAAGGCTGAGCACGGACAGGACACACTCAGCAACAGAACAGCCAGTGCAGCACAGGAGAGAATTCTGCACTGCACTTGAAAACGCCAGGGTTTGTGCTCTTTGCTGCCAGCTCCACTTGGGGCAAACACCGTTAAGTAAACAAAGTTGTTGATACTCATTTCCACGTGTGTGAGCATTCCCACAGCTCTGGACTCAAGCCAGCAGCACAGTAATGAGGGTTTTATCCATGTTTGCTTATACTCAGGACTCCCCCAGACCTTGCAAAGTGCTTGGAGCTTCCTTCACAGGACACAGCTATTGGAGAGCACTGATTTACAGCCAAAGAGACACCCATGCTCCACAGCCCCTCCTGGTCAGCAATTGTTCCTCTTGCTGCTGCTCCTAACGAAACAGCCTGTCCCCCCTGACTGACCCTCACCTTGCTGCAGAAGGGGTCTCCATGAGCCATTTTTCATCCTGTTCTGCACTGCCAGGCCAGCTGGTCACCCTCTCCCCACATCCCATGGGCAGTGATGGCACAGAGCTGTGCAGCCTGAGATCACTTCTGCCGGCTCATGTTTAGGGGGCGACCAGATCAGCACAGAAGAAACAGGTCTGCTGTCCTTGAACCAATACCTGGGAGGACAATAACTGCAGTTCTCACTGGACAAGTCACTTCTTGCACCCTGGTGTTTTGGAGAGCACAGTCCAAAGAGTAAAATCCATCACTGGGAGCTGTTAAGAACATTTCAAGCTGAGTTCTGCAAAATATCACCAGCACAACAGAGTGGGGATCACACACAACTGTGTAGATTGTAAACTGTTCTTTATTTTCTGCTGGTCATTTTTTGGAACATACCCTGGCTGTTCCACAGTGAACCAGAGGCAAGGAAAACTCCAAATAGAAAATCTGTTGTACCATACACAGGTTTGACATGAGCTAGGCAATTTTTACATCCACATCATTATTAATTTCTTTTGGGAATTCCATTTCCACACAAAGAGTGGCTGAATGAACACTACTGAAGCACACAAATACCAAGACCACCACCACAAACTGCAGAAATTACACAGCACTTTTATAATACTGAAAATTCTCTTCCACCGGCGGCAAGAGTAAACACGTCCAAAGGTTTCTCCATATGCAGAGCAGCTACAATGAATGGTTTCAACACCAAGATGAACTAGAAAACACATTTTCAGTTAAAGGGTTAAATCTAAGTAGAAAAGGAGTTCTACAATAATCCTAGCTTTGAGCACTGTTGTTTGGCAGTCTCCTTGCTGCCACGCTGGTTACAAAAAGTACTCTTCACACCCAGCTTACCACAGTCCAGCTGAAATTTGAGCAGCTTCCAAATGGACAAGGAATGGAAATAGGAGAAAAGGAGAAAATAAATCAAAGGCAACCAATTAATTTTCATCCCTTACATTGTTCTTCCTGCTCAGCTGGGCAAAGGGAACCTTTCCAAGTGAGTTCAGAAATGCTGTGGGTCCCTTCATCCATGCCTGTCAAGTCTTCAGAAAAGAAGGCTGGAAAATGCTAATGACAGGTAATAAAGCAGAACCACCGAAATTTGTAAATCTGGACATTAGGAAAAGAAAATATCTGTATGCAAGAGTAATGAAGAAAATATTTGTCAGCATTTGAGTGAACTGAGAGTTCCAGACTGGAGACCTTTTTTGCTCAAAAACTTCATTGAAGTGCACAGTTCTAGGAAAACCCTTGAGACACAACGCACAGAACAGCCATGGGAGATAAGGAGGATAAAAATAGTGTCCTTACTCTGGTTTTTCATCATGGACAACACTCATACCTTCTAAATTTGGCAACAGAAGTTCTTTTTCTGCCCCTCTCTCTCCCTCCCTCCATATTTTAAGTTATGAATTACAGAAACTCAGAAGTAGCAGCATTTCTAATTCTTTTTCAGATGAAAGGTAACAGGCCAGAATGTAAACTCCTGTGCTATCCTTTCTGCACCGCAGCCAAAATGTAATAATAGAGCTCAGCAGAGCTGTGAATTGTTTCCATTCATCCTCATCAAGTATTAACTCCATACACTGGAATTCATCATTCCAAAGTCTACCTATCAGCATAGTCAGTCAATAGCCAGGCTAGTTAGGATAATACCCAAGGATTAAAAACAATACTGAAGTGATTTGTGCAGCAGCACAGGAATCCACTGCAAAATTAACACTGTATTTCAGGTATTTTCTCCGTCACACTTTAAAGATGATGCACACAAACCAAACTGCCTGAGTGCAATAGAGCATTACGGTGCATGGCAAGACTCAGCTTTTTCAGGAAGAGGAGGGAAGAACAAAAGCTTACCAAAGCTTTGCCAGCTTTCTGTCCCCTCACAGAAAATCTAAGTATTTAGACTTAAGCATTATTGGTTAGAGTTTAAAATAAAAGTGACTGCAGTGATGACCTACCAGTACTACTCAACAGTATGCTACAAGAGCAGATAATAAATGAGAAACAATTTCCATAAAATTTCTAATAAATACACCCTCTAAATTGTAGTGTCTGACAAAAATCCCTGAGTTAATTCTCATCAAGGCAAGGTCTCCTGTTTTCCAAAGAAGTTTTGGTTCAGTCAGACAGAAAATCACTTCCTGATGAAGCAGCTGTCAGTGCTTACTCAAGGTACACTTTTACAAGGTGTATTTTTCATTTTCTACGGCAGTGCCAGAGCTTCCATGAGCATCTGAATCCCTGCAGTGTAACAAAGCCCATGAGACACAGCCATCAGAGGGCAGGCACAGGCAGGAAGGCAGCTACACCTGGTTAGCAGGAGTTAAAGCTGAAGAAGAAGCTGGAAGAATAAAGGCAAATTCACTTTTTAGGCAGCCAACATGTCACATCTCGTGGTCACCTTGGTTTTCTGCTGGTCAATCATATTGACAGGAGCACTGCCAGTGCCACAGGAGGAGTTGGGAACTTCTGGCCAAGAGTGGATGTGCTGTTTCTGGTACTGCCAAACTATTACATGGCTCACCTGGAGTCATGAAACCTCTGTTAGAAATTTTTTTATAAAAATAACTGCAGCCTTTTCCAGGGATCATTTTCTTTGGGATCCTACCAGAACTTCTGAGTTACTTCCCTGGCCTCATCACACATGTCTATTTCCATATTAAACTCCAAGGTAGAAGGATATTTCCAAGCATAAAGGATTTCTGAAGCAGTACTAACCCGCACCACCTGGGTGCCTCCAGGCCATCTATCAAAAATGAAAAGTGTCTTCTGGGTCCTGAGAGAGCCAAGTGATCTGCTGGCATGAGAAATCCTAGTCTGTCAGCTCAGGAACAGAGAAGGTGATTCTAACTCTGCTATTTGCTGTTCCTCCCTATGAGACAGGAGAGGATCAAGCACATTTCATTAGGCTTCCTCAGGGCATGAAGTCTCTGAAGAGATAAGGCCACTTTAAGGCCATCAGATCCCACCTGATAGAAGCAAATGTTAAAAACTTTACCATGGTATCAGCCACTGCTTTCAATCTACTAAAATGAGGAACTTTTCTTGCTGGTACCCAATATCATTTCCAACAAAGCCCAGTTGGCGTTGAAAATTGCATTCACATTCAGGGGGCTAAAAAAACGGAATTATAAAAGACTACATGGAAGTTTATAGACATCTGAGGTAAAATTGGGATTCCATGAAAGTAAAATTTCCCTTTGTCTTCAACAGAGGTTGATTTTCATCTTTTAAGCCCAAATCTTCTCGGACACACAACAGAACATAAAATATGGAAACACTTTAGTTCAAACCTGAAACATTTGTAAAAATAGGAATAAAAGAGAAAAATAGAAAAGTCTTTCACAGGGAGGAATACTGAGGTACACTGAGTAGTATTCAAATGCAAGTATTAATTGAAAAATGTATATTATTAACTGCAAAATGAAAACACAAAATGAAATGCTACTAAAAGCTATTACGCTTGATGGGCAAAGTGTGCTAATTTAAAAATTACATCAGGATGATTCAAGTGTGCTGACATACAAAAACTGTTTTTAAAAGAACAATTAACAAATACTATCATGACGTGCCCATTAAACTGAGCTAAGGCAGTTGGTTTCTGGATCCATCTTAAGATCAATTAGGGTAAACACTTGGAATCAACGAGTTCTTAATGTGAACTGGCTGAAATTCTGGAAATTATTCAAGCAATAGAAGTCTTTCAAGGATTAGGATAATGTGCATTATCCTAAGTGCACATATCACAATACACACATAACGACTGATGTAGTATCTATTCACCTTGTTGTCTTGAAAGTGTAAGTTACGTCAAGCTTCTACTTTTGTTCACCATGAGCCCTAAATCATATTTGCATTGCAGAAATTCTCAAGAGACCTTTTTACCTGTCATTATTACATCATCAAAAACTCATATTTTAGAATGGCAAAGACGAATTGTCCAACAACTGAAGAGAGTGATTCAAGGTCAAAGAAGGACCATCACTGATGGAGTTGAAAAGAGCATTACTTCTTCCATTGGCAGCTTTGGTCAGTGCTTCTTTAGGATGTCCAGCACTCACTGCAGTAGCGTTGGCACCTCTCTGGCTCTTGCTGTCCTCCTGAAGCTCAGTTCAGACAGTTCAGGCTGTTACTGATCAACCCAATTGAAAATTATTAGAACCAAACTGAGAAGGCCAACACAAATGCCAAAAATAACCAAGGCACATGCCTGTGAAGAAAGAAAAGCAAAAATTAATGTTTTGCTGAAAGAAGCACTTTACATGTCCAAGGCTTATGAATGATGATGACAAAAGTCTGTAAGAACAGGTATAAATAGTGTCTTTTAAAATAATCTGTAATATTTCAAATTACTCAGTCTTCAAACATCAAGGTATCTGCTTAGTGGGAAACTAAACTAAGACTGGGATGGTTTCACTGGGAACTCTTGGAGCAGTCTGGCTTCCCAGCTGCACAAAAAATAATTTGCCCTTTACAACTCTAAAAAAATTGAGAAACTGAGTTCATATTTTACTCACAATGCAATTAAAACGACAATGGATTTTATACATTTTTGAATAGCCAGATGATAATGAAATGACAGTCCAAGAAACAGTAGCTTGCTGATTAATAACAAGGCCCCAAATCTGCTGGAACTAGTCGTGACTTTAAATCATCAGAGAGCATCATTATTAGATTTTCTTTCAGATTCCCTGTTTTGTCAATACAAGAGCAGCCCCATGAATCATAGGAATTGCAAAACCACTATCTATAAACAATTTGTCAGCGTTTTGGCCACTGCCACGAACTTGCTCTGCTGAGCAGTGGTAAAAATGAAGCGTTACAGTGCAAAAAGCAGGCTCCTGCTCAAATCCCAACCAGAACTTAACATACTACACCAAAAGAGGAGGGGAAAAAAAAAAGGAAGAGGATCTAAAAAAAAAGGTGTTTTTGAGAAGCCTTGCACTGAAAATAAGCACAAAAACTGTTTCACTTAAATGCAGTTTACTCTGTCCCAGCTTCCCAGACAACATCAGAGTAACATGTAAAAACTGAGGAGAAACTGGATTAAAAGTCAACCTCTGAAAACTATAGGAGAAAGCACATATCAGATCAGTGGTCCAGCGCATGGACACACTGCTTGCACTGCTTGCCAAAATCTCTGGAAGAAGGAGGTTCAGAAAGACCAGAGCTACCACCGAGGATAAAAGAAAATGTTCAGAGATTTTGTGAGCTGCAATGAAAACAAGAGCTTTGCCCCTCGGATTGTGTGCTCCACTGTGTATTATAATGCATTTTAAATGAGCCTGTTTAAATGTTATTAGTGCACATGAAAAAAAGAAAACATACCCCAAGTTTCTGTGGTGATAGAAAGTCCTCTCTGTTAAGTTTAAGATAAAACAGCCCAGGATATATGAAAAGCAAACATGTTGATGTGGTCGAACCTTTAAAAAACAGAAAGCAAGATTTTGTTTAGAGAAGACTGAAGTACATTACACAATCATATCCTGAATTTCTTGAAGTTAAAATAAAAACCAAGGAAACCAACCACCACAAGAACTTACCAACTACTCCAAATACATTTCTAATGTCTGGCACATACATTGCAAACAGAACAACAACTGTGTTCAGTGTTAAGGTGACGAGGATATGGCAAATCCATGACACAGGAAGATGAGAGAAAAATACCATCAACACAGCTTTCCTTGCCTACACAATACAAAGACAAACATTGTGTGGGTAAATACATACATACACATATTTTTTGATCTTATCTCAGTTGCATAACCTTAAGAATTACATCATTCCAGATGCGAAAACAAGTTTTAAAAATCTAAATGCCGAAAGCTTAGCAATAGTTTAATGCTTTGTCTCTCTGTAGTGTAGAATGTAATTTATTACTTTATTAAAGCAAGATTTATCACATAGCCATTAGTCTTAAGACATTACAGGCCACTCCCTTTTTTGGAGGGACAAAAGAAGGCCTGGGGGATAGTGGTTTGTCTCTTTGAACATGCTTGGTAGCAAATGTCAGCATGTTGCCAACTGATACACAATCTATACATTACTTCCATACAGAGTTTTGCCTGCACAATTTTTTTTGGTCCTAACCGAATGAATTTTCAGTTCTACCACAGTATTGATAAGCTAAAGTACGGGGTTTTTTGTGAAATAGGTCTATACGTGTTTTTAATTTACAAATAAATCGAGTTTCAAGAATAAGTGTGTTTGTGTGTGGGTGCGTGCATGTAGAAAGGAAAAACCAAGTCAGCAAAACTCAATTTAAGAGAAAAAAAAAATCAAACTAAATAAACTTTAGAAGTTCTGAATTCTCTAAATTAAAAACAATGCTGTGGGCTAGTTTTAATCTGAAATCTGTCTCAAGAGCACAAATTAGCTTAGTGGTTAGTTGTTATTTTGGAGCTTTCATGGAACATATGCAAATATGTGGTCTTTGATCAATCAGTTGACAAGTGAATAAGATACACAAGACTAGATGTGACTCAAGCATTGCAGTCTGCAAAGCATTAGTGACCAGTGCTCACTGCCAGCTCCAGAGCACTCAGGGATACTCACTGGGAAATGGATCAGAGGGACTGTGAGGAGCACAGCAAACAGAATGGCTGCTCTCACAGTCATGATGATGGCATCGTGGGGCAGGTACCTGGAGTAACCTTGTAGCAATTCAGAGTCCACTTTGTCTGAAAACAAGACAAATTAATTGCTCTGTGAATCACTGGAGAGCTAAGGTAATTAGCAAGGCGTATTAAGGTGACACTCAAATTGATCCATCTTGGGGATGCAGATACACTCTGGCATTACTAGGACGCAAAACCTTCCAAAAAATGGAAAAACTTCAGGAGGCAAGTCCAGGCAGAGCCTCTGCTGAAGCCAAAGATACCTAAAGAGAAGATACAAATATGAAGGAGACAGCATGAAGAAGAAAGACGAGAAAATTTAACAGCAAAAGTCAGAGCACTGAGAGTAGTCTGCTACCCTAATTTATTTAATTTTTTTATACCTTAACTTTGTTTTTTGGACTTCACAATGGACCAAAATTTTCAAAGTCCAGCCACCCTGTGAAGTTTCAAATTCACAGAAAACAGAAGAAACCATCTGAACCACAGAGAGATGAAACATGCCTCCTTTCAAAGAGGGAACACTTCTTTTGTTTTCAATTTAAAATAAAATGTTTTACATTTTCTCAGACTGGTGTTTTAGGAACAGGGAACAGACTTTCTCTGTTTAAAGAAGTAAGTTAATTAAACAAGACAACCAAAAAGTGAAAAGGAGAAGAAGCTTGCAAGGGGAAAAAACCAAACCAAACAAACAAAACAACTCTCTTACAGACATCCACTGTTGATTCTAGCATTTCAGGCTCCTGAGTCTTAGAGT
Source organism: Acanthornis magna (assembly GCA_036785705.1). Classification (NCBI taxonomy): domain Eukaryota; kingdom Metazoa; phylum Chordata; class Aves; order Passeriformes; family Acanthizidae; genus Acanthornis; species Acanthornis magna. The sequence continues at coordinate 1,861,881 of JAWUZG010000097.1, forward strand.
TACTAAAAGAAATCAAGCCTGCAGAAAACCAAAAGCATTCCTAGTGAAACAGACTGAAAGGCTACAGTCAAGACAGGGTCTTGTCCCAAACAAATAATGGCAGTAAAGGTAACAGGAACTGGGATGGCTTCCAGGACTATTCTTCTTTTTCCTCTTTTTTTTCCCCCCTTCTTATTGAGATTTCATCTGGAGACAGATGGGTATCCTGCATTGCCTGCTGAACCTCTCAGAGCTGCACTCAAATTTATATTTTCCAACAAACCTCATGGAGACAGTCATATGCTGGAAACAGTAATAGTGGCCAATATGCTATTAGGGCCTTCAAGACTCCCCATATAATTTTTCTAAGGTTTCTGAATATCTAGGGAATATTTTCAGACATATGCTTACACTTGGGGGTAAAAGGTACAAAATTCCCTAAAAATCTGGAATTATTAGATGCTGAAAGCCAATATTCTTGGTCCTTTGTCAGACACAATCTCATCCCCACAATCAAGAACTATAAAACACTCCGAAAGGAGAGGAAATCCTAATCAGAAGTTTCATCTTCATCCTTATAGTCTCCTATAAGAACTTTTAGTCATTCCAATCAATCAAGATTAGCATGTGATTGTCTCATAAAAAGAGTTTTCAGAAGACATTAAAAGGATCCTCATAGATGACTGATGCATTTATGTGACAGCATTGGTATGAAACCACCCCAGAAACAGCAAGTAGAGGCAATTCAATCAGATCAGGTCTGTTATCATTGCTGTATGAAATAGACTCTCACCTACTTCTGCCAGGGTTGAGATGGACCTTTAAAAAAGGCCACTGTGTAGATAAGGGGTCTGAAATCTTTCTGTGCACTTGGGAAGTATAAGAGTGCCAGACAGAAAAAGTCATCTATGTTTAAACTGTATTAAAAAACTATACCCAGAAGCATTTAGAAGTCCAAATGTAGTGTAATTAAGCTGTGTCACCCAACCTCTACAGCAAATGAAAGATGCCTGTAGAATTTGGTAGGGCAAGTGTGATACCCCACCCACTCTTCTGATTGGTAATAAAAAGGTACATTTACTTCATCAAGCACGATGTCAACAACATTTCTAAGAAATGTGCACTCCTTGGTTCAGTTCATGTATCAAAGAGACACATTTCTGGCTCAGGAACTGCAGGCAAGCCCAGAAGCATGTGCTGGAAAACCCAACTCAAAGTTTATCCTTTTGAATTTTTAAAATCTGAGGGTTGAAGTGTACCAATGCCTGAGGCATTCCAGGCAGAAGACATTAATCATTTATCATTAACCTTTGTTCTAAGGAATACTTGAAGAATACATTTACCGTAAAATGTCAGGTACCCGAAGAGAGCAGACATGAAGTAAATTAGGAAACTCAGACCAATTCCTGTGACAGTTACCATCTGCATTCTCCTTTTGGATGGACTAAAATGGAAAAAAAAAAACCAAAAGGAAATTAGTGTTGCTTTATCAGTATTGAAGATGATTAAACACAGCACAATACAAATAGTACCTTGCCTTTCATAAGGAAGTATTGGCCTAATTTAAGTCCACTGAGTACTTTCTGAGGTCTGTGCTGTTACTAATACTTAGTGGGTTTAAAAGTATTTTCAATCTGGTAATTAAAAGGGCATTTTTCAAGCAGACAACTAATACTGTCCCCATCTTGTAGGGAATTTAGATGTCTCAGTGTGTCTCTTAAATGACACTTGGGATTTACACAGGATGGTATCTTCTCAGAGCCAGGAACAGAATCTTTGTCAAAAACCTTTCACTGGATCAGATACGGCCAAATGCAGATTCAGGTATAGCCATAAAAATTAACTATTAAAGTACCTTAGCAAATGACCATTTTTTCTCCTGATTGTCCAAGGCAGGACAATAGATTGACATTAATAATAGAACCATATTTACCACTTTTCTCTCCTGCAAGAGAGAAAAAGCCAGTATACACTAAAACTCTACATTTCTCAAAACCATAAAAGCTCCTTAGTTTGCAGTGTTTGATGGCACTGACTTAAAAATAAAAGTTACTCGGGATTAATTTAGGGAAAATATTACACAAAAGGTTGTAATTATATTTTAATATTACATGTGTTCTCATACATTACCTTTGGAGCTCACAATAGATTGGCAAGACTGAGGTATGGCACAGAAAAGAGAAGGCCATAGTTGGTACTGCAAAAGCACTCTAAAATAGAAAGAAAACATCTTTTTAAGTTGTTTGCTATTATTGCTGGTTGGAAAAATATCTGGATGAACTCAGAATTCAGTTCAAGTGTTGGAAGCCAATGGAAATATTTCCAGATTAATGCTTTGAGATAAATCTCCACAACACAGAAACGGTGTCTCTAAATCAGTCCACAAAAATTCAGCCTTTTCAAGTCATGTAAGTTCAAGTGGTCATCGCTCAGTTTCATCACCAGGAGAAGTCATGCTGCCTACAAGCCAAAAACTGAAAGATTCTTTTTTGACTCTACTGAAGCCAAGTATTTATGTAGAAAGAACAGGATGTGTCCCAGAGCCAGTGTATCATTTGTGAAATTCTCTGAGAAGTTTTCCAGATTCTAATCTCCATGGCTACCTGTCAAATTACTGATTCCTTCACCCTGGCCTCACTGTTTTCTTATTACTACTTCAGAAAAATTTGGATATAACAGAAAATATTAACAGGAAATATAACATACTTTGGCATCTAAAGTTTTAAGACAGTTAGGTAATTAAAGATGCAACCACACAACTAGTGATGCATTATTCCAAAAACTTGTAATAAAAGAGATGAATCATCAAGTACAGCTTACTGCAATTGCCAAGTGGAATAAGCTGAACTGTAACAAACACTTTCATGCTGGAATAATCAGGCCTATACTGGTAAAGATATGCTACTTTCCATTGATAAAACTAATTATAAAAAGAAGTAGAGGTGAGTCACAAGATTCTTCACAGCACAAAAGGCCAGGATCTCATGGTAGATGTTTCTGGTCAAAGCACCATGTCTTCTTTGATCTACCGATAACATTTGTCTGATGTTTGCATTGCTCAAGCTTTTTCTTTTTTTTTTCCTTCCCCTTCCCTTTTTCTTGGGAGGGTAGAGGTGGACTTTGTTTTTTCAGAGAAATGCAGCTACATCCCTCCTAAATCCCACTACAGGGCTATCCCAGATTTAACCTTACCCTTTTCCCTTCCTCTTCACCCCACAGAGACCAGGGTTCTACATGATACTTCCTCTCCTGCAAGCCCTGATGGGTGATGACATGATTGAAATACCACGTTAATTAACAAATACCAGAGCCGGCACCCAGTGAGATGCACAAGATCGCATTAGGCCTGAAGAATTAGCTTCAGGTAAGGAAAAAGGTTAGGTCTAGGCAGTGTCAGGAAACCTGTTCTACCCTGCCAGGAGCTCAGAGCACACAGCCAAGGAGCACCAACCTCCAGCCGAGGGCATATTAAGTTGGCCTGATGTGATTGCATGACGAGGCTGACCATTGCTTCATCTGTTATACTTTCTTCTTTGGTCATATTTCCAAAATATTTGAATAAATACTAGCTTGGACAGTCAGTCTTCACATAAAGAAAAGTGAGACTAGGTAACACTTGGCAGTAGGTACAGAAATATTTCAGCAGCCCATAACGAGTTTTACACAAGGACAGCTTACCCTGGGTAAGGTTTAAACCCCAATTTTTTAAAAACCACCACCCCCCTTTAAGTTTGTGTATCGTTAATAGAGATTACCTCTTTTGAAAGATGAAAGAGCTTTGCTTTACAATCCCCAGTAGAATTTGAAACCTGTAAAACATAAATGCAAAAAAAAAAAAAAAAGCATAATGAAAAAATAAGCCCAAACCACAGACATGAAACTTTTCAGTTTCTGTGATGATTAATAAAAAAAGGAATTTAAATTGCAAGCCATTCTCAAAGTGTTAATGTAAAAAAAGCATTACAGTTTACTAGTAAAATTAGAACTTCAAACCAGCATGAACTTTACCTGTAAAGTCTCTATGGCACTACTCAGAGGTAGAGGACAAGGGATTGACCATTTTTTAATCATAACCTGCAAAGACACCATATTTCATGTATGAATGATATCCTAAAAATCAGTTTTCAATTTAGATACACATAGCTAAAGTATCAGCCTGTTGGAACACACAGCAGGGAGCTACACCCCCAGTAAATTACCAGGCCTGGCAGACAGGCCACCAGAAGGAGACTTGACAGAAAAGCCTGTCAGTGCCATTGCAGCCAGCTGCTCACCCTGCACAGCTGGCAGCCTTATGGCGCAGGGATCTGGAGGTGGGGCACTGCAATGGGCTCTGACAGGAGCTGAAATACAAGCAGCACTCCCCACTCACTCTCCCTGGGCTCCACACCAAGGGCCTCCCGTCCGGAATTGCTGCTGCGTTAGCGATCCCAGGCTCGCGCCCGGAGCGCACAAGCCCTTAACAGAGATAGAGCAGAGCCTAGGGCTAATCTTAAAAGGCAGAAACATATGGTTTGGACTAGAAAGCAAAGGAAAAACAATAAATGCAATTATTGTCCCAGAATGTCATTGGGCCTTCAGCTACACCCTGCTGGTTTAGGGACTGCCAAGTAACAGGGCTGAAAATCAAAGGGAAATTAAAATAAGAAATGTTACCTCCTTTTTCAGGAGCCCAGTTTAAAATGATAGTTGCACTGCTCTCCTCACCCTAATTAATTTCCTATTGTAGTTGCCTGGCTTTAGAGGTTATAATTCTTTTGAAGCCTAGAGCAAATAATTAAAAACTTAATTAAAGACTCAGATTCATGAGAAGAATAACATGGAAGGGAGCTCTTCTTCTGGCTCAGAGAACTGTGCTTTGCTTGCTGCCAAGTGGTGTTTCCCGGAGGACTAGATGCTCCCTCTTGTCACCAGTGCCAGGAGAGCAAACAAATGTTACCTCTGGCCAAAATGTGGGGGAAGAAAACTGTGGGTACGCAGCAGGCTGAGTGCATTGTGGCAATAACACGTTTTAGACTGCACAAGAACAACTCAGAGTATGGAACCTGGTGGTAGCCTGCAAACACCAAACGCTAAAACAAAATTTGGGCCTGTGTTGTATTTAAAGGCACCCGGACAGGAGGAGGCTTTGAAGGTTCCAAAGTAGCCAGCTTTGTGGGAACTCCCCCACTCCAGTCTAAAGCTGGAACAGGCTTCCTGAGCACTGAAAAGGGGCATGGAGCTGAAGGACAAGGTTTGGGGAAAATAAAATGTGCCTGGCAGTGGTGAGGGGAAGGTTTCCTGCAAGCTAAAGAGCAAAGAGATACATAAACATTGCAGAGGGAGGACCAGACAAGCCAAACCTAAAAGGCTGGAGAACATTTTTCTAAAATAAATGCAAAACAGATTAAGAACAGATTGAACTGGAAATAAAAGAAGACAAAATAAAATCCACTAGGTGCATCTAAAAATCCGTATTTATATTTGCCCACCTGCTTAATTATTCAGATATGTTTGGGTTTCCAATTGTAGTCTAATGAGGTTCCCCAACAGGAAAGGATTTTTAAGCTGGCAGCACAGCCCAGTTAGCTGAGCAGTCATGCAGGCACCACAACTTTCCTCTGGAACTTTTAGCCTATTCCATATAAACATTCTTCTGAGTATAACAAACATTTGGTTTTAAGGAAAAAAAACTTAAAAATAAAGAGAGATTCTAGTGGAAAAAAAGGGTATTTTAAGCCCACACTAAAAACATTGCTAAGGAATAAAGTTAGAGGCTTAAAGTGTTCTAATATTCCCAGTGATTTTTTTGTACCCTGCAGAGGGAAAACAGGAATCCCTTTATTCCAACAGTACTGACAGCACTCAGCTAAGGGGCTGTTTGTGTATAACATCATTCATTACATATGGCAGGTTCCCAATCTGCAACATGTTTTGTTCTGGGAACATAAACAAGAGATTTAGAAAAACACCATCAGCAATCATTAACACCTTTGCTGAACAAGCTACCAACAATGCTGTCTCCACACACACACACAAAAAAAAATAAAAATCTGTCTTTACGCTTCACCAATATTCAATACAGCAAGAGCAGAGGCAATAACAAAAAAGTCTAACAATCACAATTTCTTCTCCTTGAGCATTCAAGCCAGGGAAGTATTCAACAATCAGAAACAAAAGTGCTCAGGACCTCAGAGAATCTGGCATTGAATTAACAGTTATACATACTTGTTTTTCTCCTAGATCAGCTCATCTCAGTGTTTGCAATATTTTTGCAAGTGAAGACTAGAACCAGTATATTGGCTTTAAAGGAAGAGATACCGGGGCACAGAGAGGATATTTGTGAACGGCCCAGGCCCCGGAGCAGAGCCCAGAACAAAGAAGTCTCCAGCCCTTTGCTCAGTGCACTCCCTGACCAGACTGACCAAGACGTCTCTTTTCTGCAGGCTGCAGTAAAATTGTGGCTTGCTGAACAGATGGTGTGCACTTGAAAAGGCACAGAATTACTGTATATGCAAAATATAATTATATCACTTCCATATGACTAACACAGTTCTCTTCTGGAACAAATTAAAACATATCTGCCACACAGAAATTAACAGTGTGCAAACTAAAACACCATTTCAACAGCACATATCACCCACTTCAAAGCAATTAGATATGAAAACTAAACCACATTTAATGCCTTTGACTTTCAGGGCCTGAACAAGTCAGAGGGACTATTCTATCAAGAGTATTGGTTTTCTGGAAATATCCGTAATGGCTTTTAAAAATTTTGACCTCAGTCAGATTTACTGTGGCTGCTGCTTTGCCATTTAACAAGAAAGAGTAAGCACACAAATTTAACCATTTCATAAAAAATCCAGCAGTCTCTGCTCCTTCATTAGCACTTTCTATCCACTTTCTCGATAGAGAATCAAACCTAAAATCTAGTTAAAATCATCCCATCTTGGCATGGCTGCACAAAAGTCTTGCTTACACATTTGCTTTTTCAGGGACTAAAGTTGTTTTCAAATGCCTCCACCCATTACAACAGCTTTCCTCAGAGATCCATACACATTCCGCTGAAAATCCAGGAGCTGAACTGGTTTTAAAACCCTTGCAACTTGCTTCAGCCAAAGGCCTATGTCAGCATTATAGTTAGTGCTTTTTCTTACCTTTTCTTTTCCAATTTTTTTTTCTTTTAAAGATAAATTTTAGAACAGGGGTCAAAAGTTAAGGTAATTTATAAATATTACAAATGAATTTCCATTAACTCTGGAGAGGCTGTGGCTGCTTCTCAATGTTCAGCTTAAGAAGAAAACTTCCCAAGGTCCTACAAACACTGCAACTCTCCAGGGATACCCTAGGGAGATGTTTTGACAGCTTTGAAGTTTGGTTTTATCACATGGTTTAGTTCCTAATGGATTGCCTTGGTCTCCTGGATGGCATGTTTGTTCAACTTGCCTTCAACTCTGTTTATCCCTTTGTAAAACAGGTATTAAATGCAAGTCAATGCAAGCCAGAATGACAGGGCAGAGGGGGAACATTTTTGCCAGGCTCCCAAATAAAACTCAAATAGGTGACAGAGCGAGAGTTGCTCAGTTGTACCACATATTACACATGTGCATTAACATACTTTTTCGCTGTAGAAAGAAAGAAATGCAACTTAAAGGCACATTTTCCCTCTTAGATCTGCCTAGCAGGTCTCACTTTTGATATTTGGAAACATCTACCTCACAGGGGCCTTGAGAGGGTGAACATCAGGGTCAAAAACCCCCATATGGCCCAGAGAAAAGAACTTTTCCTTTCAGCTGGAAAGGAGAATAAGGTCATTGACGTATTAATGAATCTTGTAAACTGCCTTAATGAAGTTCTAGTTTTCTTTGCCTTTTTCTGAACTCTGTCACTCCATTATACATGTAAATTTAATTTATTTGGAGTATATTAAATTTTCTTCTGCACTGGTTGCAGTAAGTAATAGAAGTTAAGAAAACAGAATTCCATTCCCCTGCTAGTAGGGAAGCAAAAATATATGTGCCAGCTCCCTTTGCTGCACCATCAGCAAAAAAAAAAAAAAAAAAAGAATTGTTATATTTACCAGCCCAAAACATAATTATTTTAAATCTTTTCACATGCTTGGAAGTTCATACACATTTCCAAGCCTCAGAAAAACAAAAGTAATCTGTCCAAGCAAGCACATACTGAACTTAAGGAAAACTCTAAATTTCACATAAAAATTGAAAGGGGGGGGAGGGGAAGACAATTAATTTCAAAACAGGCTTATGAAAACATTCAAACAATAAGGAAAAAAAAAGATAAGCTGTACAGAGATTTTTAACTTACCACAAGAGTAAAGTACACCGTAAAGAAAAATGATAAACTACTTGTGTAGCCAAGAAAGCCTGTAAAATAACAGTAAAAATAAAAGAGAATTTATAAGGAAAGTGATCCTAATGTACAGCTAAAGCTTTACATTTTAGGCATGTTTTCTATTACAGTGCTTGGTATCTGGGGCTTAGGACTCAGAATAACAACATTCCAACTGCCTGTCACAGATCATTTATGTAGTTTTGTAGGGCAGAATTAGAACTGGCTTACCACTAATGGCATGCTGTAAGTAAATGCAGCTCTTTAATGTTCTGCTGTAAAGATTTTATTTTAGTATTGCAGACAAAATACTACTGCAACCCAAGTAATAGGTTAACTAGGCAGGGCTGGAAGGCAGAACACACTACAACAACTTAAGTAATCACCACCACCAGCAGCCCCCGGCCAGTTTAAATAAATAAATAACCCATTAAGGTTTTAAAGTCTTCAACTGTAATTGCTACTAAAGTAGAATAATATTCGCTGCTCCCCTTTAATTACTCACCAATTTTAGGAAGAAGGGCAAGAGGAAAAACAATGCAGACTGAAGTAAGCAGCAGCAGCAGTCTCCCATCGAGGTACCAAGACCTGTTGGAAAATCTATTTAGGATTGATACCAAGCTCAGGAGTCCTAAAAATATGTTTAATTTAGAACAGTGATCTTAGACAAAGCAACCACTAGGACAAGAAAAAAATAATTTCCTGTCTCACATGCTATTTACATGAATTTGTACACCTAGTTTCTATACTGTGATATAAAACAGAGCTCCCAGATGATGAGGGAGCAGAGCACCATTCCACAAGAAACCAGCATTGCAGGCAATGTTCCACAGGCAAGTGTCTGCGTGGATCAGGGATCTGATGTGTGCCAATTTACTTCTCAGCAGCACAATATGCAAATCCCTGCCTTGAATCACAGCAATGATCAGAAGGAAGGGTATTTCATACTCTACAGATTTCCACAGAAGTACTTATATAGGACACTATGATCTAAAACTGGATTACAATGAATTGTAAATTTACACACCTGAAGAAACAGCAACATTAATTCTCACTCACTGCTGAGCTTCCCTTCTTTGCATACAACCATGAAAGAAGTAAAGGACAGAAGGCATGGAAATTAAGCTGATGAAATCTGGTAGAATGTTTATACATAAACCCACACATATTAAAAAAGCATTGTAGAAGCACATGAAGTCCTCACACATTTAAAATCTATTTGAAGTATCAAAATCCCATTTCTGAACTGAGGAAAGCACAGATGGATAAGTTGTTAAGTAACAGAAACATCTTGAGGGTGGCTGCCCCGACTTGGCAATAACCATATCCTGTACTGATAAACATCTTGCACATCAGCCTCCGACTTTACCACCTATAAACACCTTGACATTTGACCTTCCAGTTTATTTAGTCCAGGATATGGTTAGCACCTAATAAACAGGCAGCACCTCAAGTTATCATAAGGAAAGTACCATAACACCTGTGTTAAAGAAGAATTACCGTACAGGTATATTCACTACTGTTACATATCATGGACAGCCACTTGTGTCATTTGTTTGAAAAAAAAATGTAATGCAAGGGAACAGAGATATTTCAAGGCTGAGGGCATCTTCACTGTATCAAACCCAAAGTAACCATTAAGTGACAACAACATCTATATTAAAAACAAGTCAAAATACATCATTCTTCAAGAAGTATATTATTAGCCTAGCTTTGTTACTGCTACAGTTAAGAAGCAACTTTGCCAAGATCAGCTTCTTGCTTCAGCATTCATTCTTCATGTTGTTATCATTTAGCATTCATATATTTTTAAACTTGTTCTTTCTTTCCAGTCTGGTGGATGTTCAGATTACGAGGAACAGCCTCATGGCACAAGGCAAAAGGGAAATGCACTATGTGTAGATATGGGACCTCTGTTTAAGTCTCCTGATTCTAAAGATGCAGCAAACCCCCAGCTGCCACCAAGGTGCACAAGCTCAGCAGAACACACAGAAAATTATTTTGGTTATTTTATGGTAAATGAAGAAACATTTGTGGGTGAGAGGGGGAACAGAAAGGGAAACAGCAGTGTGCAAATGAAGGAGAAAAAGTAATTTTGTACACTGCTTCAAAAAACTGCATAGTGGACTATTTACTGGCTATCAAAAAATGCGTCCATTTTCTCCTCAAAGTACTCTTGTAGAAATACACTTATTTTCCAAAGGCAGAATAAATGTTTTGATAGTGCCTTTAAAATCAATCTGATCTGTAAATTTAATGCTGTATGATAAAAGCATTCGAAGTACGAAATACAGAATATAAATCCTTGACTCTGCTGAAAAAGCTTTGGCATGCAGATGTTTCTGCTCCCTCCCCCATATTTTAACTAAAAGCAGACATTTATAAATCGCTTTAATTTCATTCCTGAATTCAACAGAACAAGATATTCATATGTTCTAAATTAGGATCTTACTCTCAGTCCATATCAATTATACAACACACAAGCAAGACAACTTAATTGCATCAATCACATCCTCTGACAGGGTCATTAAATGTTAACAGAGGGCTCACAAATTACAACTTTTTAACGCAATCCTCATTTGAAACTATGTTCATGTCATCAAAACTATATGGAATTCTTGTTATGCAGACAGAAACATCTCCACTCAATATTAATAAGTGTTCATACTGTATGGTTTTGTTTTTTAAAAAGACATGAGGATGTGTTAGACTGGCTCTGAGCCTTTCGAACACATGCACACCTGCTAACCTTTATCTACAAAAATAATTTAATGCACAAAACATTTTTTAAATGGGTTTCCCAAATGTACAGCTCAGGAGGGTTTATGCATATAAAATACTTTCACAGATAGTTTAACTGACACTTTTGATACATCCTAACTAGAGTTAAGATAAATCCTGTACCAAATGAAAGTGTATCAGATACTATAATGACTTAACAAAAACAGAACAGTTGTGCAACCACATCTGGAAACAAGTGGTCCAGGTAAAGAAGTTGAATCAAACTATTCAATATTTATGCCCTTTGCATAAGTAAGTTGCTGCTTAGGCTTGGTATTTGATTACCTATTTTTGTTGAACAATTTCCTGTAATTTAAAATGTCTACTAGCAAAAATGTACATTTAACATCTGAAAAGAAATACACAGAAACAAAACATTATGATCTACCGTGGCCATTAATATGGCAAAGAAATTAAGCATAGATGTGGGCATGCATGTGTGCCTGTTCCTGGAACACTGCTTGTCCCATGCACTTGAACAATTTGCTTGGACAAATACTAGAGGACGGAAATTGTGTTAAATAAACTCTGATTGATGCAAGAACTCCAAATAACCGAGGCAGAAACTGGATGAGACCAGGCTGCCAATCACCTTACCACTGGAGCTGTGGTCAGGATTCCTATGGGCAACCTCAGCTCTTTCTAAATGCAAAGTTGAACTTCATTCCCATCTCAAACTGCAATTTCAGCTAAGGAAGAAGCGTGGGTGTTGGCAAAGCTGACAGATCACTGAGGATTACAACAGCTGAGGTGATTTGTAACAAAAAGTTCAACACTGTAACCTCTCTGGTCACATGCAGGAGATCTGAGGTAGGACCTGGACAGACAAAACTGTTGAGAGCATTATCCCACAGGCACTTTCATGAAGAAGTTTTTCACAGTGCCTTTTTCAGACAGAACAACCCTTTGAGAAGCACGTGGGACCTTCAGCTTCTACCTACAAGGAGTTTTCTTAAACCGTTTGTTTCAAAGTGTATCTCTGCTGAAAGAAAAGTCATTTAGCATAAACAGAGCTGACATAAAATTAAAACCAGTAGTAAGAAATGTTAGATGCTAAATTTGGAGCTGGACAGATTGGAATACAGGCAGCAGATACAGCAGCATCTCAACACCACTGTGAATGGAGAGTGGGGTTGAAGTATGACCTTGAAGGAAAAGGTTACAGCACCCCAATGAAAAGCTGATGACTACTGCAGCTGCAAAAAATACATTAGCAGACTAAAAACAACATTTATACATAAAATGCAATAGTTCAGAAAAAAAGAGAGCACTGACAAAAAACTTACTAAAACTGTGAGGGCCACGAGGGCAGAAAGATAGAAAGCAAGATTACCACCACCACTCATTTCTCAAACGCATTATGAAATCTAAAAGTTGTAACTGACAAAGTAGAAAATGAACTAAAGTACCTTTTAACAAACTGATTTCACACTTAAAATTCATCTACAACATTCAGGAATAATACAAGCATCACACAGCCTTGAAACAATTTCACCACATCTCAATCCAGAGAAAGTTTTGAGCTCGAAACATCTGAAAATAGCAGTTTGGAAAAACAGCCGTAACACAATCCAAGATACACTGTTGTGAATGACAGCAGCACTGGAACAACTCAAACAAGATATTTCAGTGCTGAAGCTGCAGTGTTTCCCTTAGCACAGGCACAGATTTCTTGCGACTGTTCTGATGGAAATGTGAGGGAGGGACACACTCCTCACAAACAGCTTTACAGCTCAACTGCGAAAAATAATTTCTTACTTGGAGCCAAGTTAAGGAATTATAAACCAAGTCTGGAAGCCTGGCATTCTTCCCAAGACAAGTCCAATTACTAGCGCAAGACAACAAAATATTTCAATATAAATGACTGCCGTTTTTTGTACTGTGATTTTGAAGTATGTGAAGTGATAACATAACAGCAGTGGAAATGTTTCTTCTCTTCTCCCTACAGTATCTTCCTGTTTCCCCTTTTAAAATTTTACAGAAGGGAGATTCCTGTAGATGGAGTTTTGCCACTGACTTTAAGGTCGTCAGATGGGAAATCGCCATGAGGAAAGAATCACGCTCTGCGTGTGTGTGCTGCAGAAGACTCGCACTTGCCAAATACATTTCATATTCCAACAACTCATGTGAATGACTATTTATTTTCACATGTGAGATCAGAGAAGTGTCAGTACCCATGTCCTTCAGCAGTCCCGAAACCCTCTTTTCTTCAAGACAAATACAGAATGCACAAAGCATTTTTCCTTACCCGCTCTCGGCTCCATTCAAAAGCCCCGCGACAGCCCCAGGAAGTTCAGACTTCACAATTAACAGATAAGATGACATGGCTGCAAACAGAAGCAGGACAGATTTAGCAGAGGAACAGCAGCATCTCAGCCAGCACGGCTGGACCGGCGTGGTTACGCCTGGAACATCTCAGCTCTGTGTGAGACACGGCGGCACCAGAACCAGAATTTATTTTCTCATATACTTCCTTTAAAAATAGCTGCAAGTATTGCACTGATGTCAGCTAATGCCTCCAAAGAGACTGTTACAATGTGAGTCTCGAAACAAGGAAAACATAATCCAAAGGACTAAAAGGCAAAATAATATAATATATAGGCCTGACCGTCTACCTGGGAATACAGACCTACAGGATAGAAACAGACTACAAGGCTGCAGTACTCCTCCTTCCTCTTTATGAGACATTATTTATGTTGAGAGTAAATAATATTTGTTTCTATCAATACAGTAGGACTTTCAAAGACTCTGTTTTCATAGTTGTTGAACTGCTGTTGTACTAAACAAATATAAGACAGAAATTTAAACACAAGAATAGGGCTTGAAATTTTTTTATATATTGCAAGGTTTGGTCCTCAGAGCTAAGAGGATTATCAGTGACCGATCTCTGCTTCTCATGATAAATCCATCACCAAGAAGATCCCAACAATAACATCAAGTACAGGAACTGTGAAACAGAAGAGAAATTATTAGCTACTCTTACAGGAGTGTTGACTTGAAATTAAGTGGTTTTAATTCTATTCAGTAGAAAGCAATGATGCACACATGGAAATCCAAAAGCTCCCTCACAGTGTCACTTTTCTCCTTTACTAAAGTGATCAAAGGCATGAGTAAGAGGGTTTTTAAATCCCAGTTTGTACTAGTCTCATACCTTCACATAGTGTTCATGTCAGTTTTTTATGTAACTAGCAGAGAATTACTCAGAAAAATCAAGCTTTACGAACAGCTTCAACAAGCATCAAAGCCTACATGAACTAATTTCCATCCTGCAGCAGCAAGTAATTTTAGTAACATGTCATAAAAAGCTTAGTAACATTCAATCCCTAACAAAAACTCATCTGTAGTATTCAAATTTTACTGTTCTGTATTTAGTAATTCTTTAGTATTTTACCATTCTTTTGTGTATTTATTCATGCTTTAAAATTAAAACATACATTTTGAAATGGTGAACTGGCGAACTTTCATAGGCCAATATTTGAATACATTTGTGGGGTTTTTTAATTTAAGGAATGTTTTGAATCTTAAAAGAAAAGATGTGTGGACTCAGACACTGCTGTACTACAGCAGTTACTGTTAAATTTCTAAGAAAGGTAATGTGGTCTCTATAAAGAAAGAGAATTCTATTAATACAAAGTGACATCTACCTATCGCAAGGTTAAATTAAAACCATTTGGTAAGTCACTAAATAAGGAAATACTCACTTCTTCATAATTAAAACACTGTTTTTTTCCAATATTCATGTATATTTAGTGACATGGAGCTGTTGATTGCATGTGCTGAGGTATTTATCTGCTGTCCTGATTTACTCTCCTACAAGAGAATGTAGGTTCAACCAGAGAAAATTACAGCATGCATATCTCTAAATTACTAGAATCTGTAAGTAAATTAACCCAATTTCTCATGCCTAGCTGCAGGCAGATGCATATTTTACTCAAATTTTTTTAAAACTAAGTGGGGAAGGAGGGAAAGGAAAATTCCTCTAAATTACAATTCAACCTCGTTTATCCATTAGCCTTCTTTCCTGTATGATACTTCACAGACAAGCAAGTCAGAATTTTCATATATTTATGTCCTTCAGAAAGATTTCAAAACTAGTTCTTTTGCAGTGTTCACTGCAGAAACCTTCAAATTAATATCCAGATCAGATTTCCTCCAATATGCAATCTGTCACTCTGCCCTTGCATTCCTATTAGCCTCTGGCTAATCACTTGATCACTTATCCTTTGTTGCTTACTCTTTGTTTTTGAGAGGAGTCCTATTTCACTGAATTCCACTCCTAAGGAGGGAGCCAGCCCTGCACCAAGAAACTTGTGCATGCTGAACATTTGTTTGCATCTTTTTTCTTTCTCTGGGCATATGGGAAACGATCTCACATAGTAGGATTTTTTTCCCCCATTTATATTCTCTTCTTTGTTCTACAAGATGAATAATGAATAATAAATAATTTTATTTATATCCTGATGCTTAAACAATCTTGTACGTGAATCTGAGCAGGATGCCCATGCTTAATGCAGTTCAAAAAGCCAAATCCTGTTTTTAGTTTGTTTGCAAACACAGTTTTAATTCTCCTCAGGAGAAACCACTCCTTGTAGCTTTACTTGGCTTGAAGACACCAACCACCGTGTAACTCTGCAACTCACTACAGAGAGCAATGAGCATGGTTTGTTTGTTTGTTCTAAAGATGAAACTAAAACAAGAAAAACTAAAACAATATGACAGACTTTTTCTACTTGACTAATCAAGAGCATAGATTGTGACAGACAAAAAGTCATGTATCCTTTGCTCCAAATAACAATTTGTACCTCACTTACTTCCCTGACGCCCACCATGACTCTTCAGTCGTCAGGTTGTGTTGTACAAATTAAATGTCAGCTCTCCTTGGCAGCCTTAATGTGCAACGGAAGGAAGAGATTACAGAGCCACGAGACTGAACTGTGACACAAGTGAACACAACAGAGAGCACACCCTTGCGCTCTGATTTATGCCACTTGGAAATACTGACACGAGACACCTATTCCAGCTGAGGCTGCAGCAATACGGGGATGCCACAAGTGCTGAACCAGAACTACGGGAGCAGCCTTCACAGAGTCACTTCCTAATTTTCAGGTCCTGAATTTGCATGTATCATGTTAGTTTTAGATAATTTTCAGTATGCACCAAGAACTACTTGATGGAGAACTAAGCAGTTCTGAACTTCTAAACAGGCCTTGACATACCTGTATCCAGCAGAAATCAAAATTATATTAAAAGTTTATTGTTCAGTAGACTTACGCTAGGTTGAAAGCAGCAAGAAACTATATTCTTAAAACACCTATCACTTTGCCATGATCTGAAAACTTGGTATTAGCTCTTTGACAAACAAATATAAAAATTTGTTAAAATATTACACTTCCATTACTACAGCCTGCAGTGCCACCATGAGCTGTGACTCTCTATAAATACACATACCATGCATACATTATTCAGAATGTCCTTGCTGCGCTACAGTATTGTGTAACACTGAGCATATGTGCCCCTACCTGAAAAAACAGTCGATAGAGAAAAGGTTATGTTTTCAAAATAGTCCCCAAAATACCTCTTCTGGTAGCTCAGTATTAAAATATGTGGGTAGCTGTTTGGTTAGCAGAAAATAAAACAACTTTTTCTTATTATCCTACCCAAAAAAAGACCAAGTGCTGAGGTCCACAGCAATGATGCCAGACAATGTACAATAAACTTACATGTAAACATAGAATTTATGGTGATAAATACCTTCAAATCATTTAACAGAAGGGACTGACTAACTCTTCTGGTTAGTTTTTCCTCATCTACCACTGTAGATGATCATATTAGAGCCCTATAAAGATGTCTTGCATTTTTAAGCACTGTGCAAAGATGGAAACAAGTTCCCTTCCAAACTTCCCACAGGAGAAGACGGGGCAAGCAGTGTTATTAATATTTCCTCTTAGTGGAAGCTTAAAAAATTTGTTGGGATAATTTATTTGGTTTTAAATACAGATGTGGAATGGAGTGCATGACAGAAAATGTAATCCTTGTTCATATGGAAAAATTTCAAGAACTGAAACAGGTCGTGAACTTCTTTGCTTGTCTTCATATTATGGACACTCATCCTCCTGAACTTCTGTTCCCCTGCTTCCCTTTTCCTTCTACCTCTAGCTTTTACCTGAATTACTCTAGAACTTATGACAAGCTTAAAAAAAAAAAAAAAATCCTTCTTATTCTGCAGGGAACACAGAGGCACAGAGGCAGCAGATTTATTTTGGTAAAACTTCATTAGTTACAATTGTAAGTGTGAATTTATGCTAAAAGAACACAAAAGTTTCCACCATAGCTCATCAAATATTCCCTTCTGCAGTACAACTGCAGGTTGGGATTATTGTTGCTTGGGGTTTTTTTATTATTACTTAAAGCAAGCTTAATATTCTTTACAATATCAAACCTTCCAAGAACTATTCACTGCAACAGGAAAACACAGGAGCATGGGTCATCAATTGTTAAATTAGTACAGAAGCTGACAAACCTGCCCCTAATTAAGGCAGCTCTGCACTGGAAATCCTCACTTTGAATCAGGCAGGATAATTAGGCTTTCAGGTCAAAAGTAAACTGTGCTGTGAAAACAAACATTCGAGTTTGTTTGAAAACAGAATTAGATTTCCCATACCTAAAGGAAGCTCAGCAATTTCTTAAGGTATTAAGGATGCGGGTCTCAGCATATAACAAGCTGTATTTTGTTTTATTTTATTTTATTCCTCCATGATTTGCACCATTCATTTACTTTAAAAGTTTCTGTAGTATTGTTCTCGCTGATTACACAAAGGTTATTCCCATCCACCCTCTCAGTCTGAAAAAATATTTGCTTTATGTAAATTCGAAACAAATTTTGCAAATACGTTTAGAACTAAATTGCAGAATGGATGAATTTGGGGGGGGAAGAAAAAAAAAAGAAAAACACAAAACAAAATAATTTGCAATTAAAAAATTCCCAAATAACTTAATAAAAGAGTTTGGGGTTTTTTTGTCTCTGCACAGCACCTCTAAGCAGGCACTCCCATAAAGCACACATATATGAATTCGCATCGGGGGGAGGCAGGTTCAATATTTCACTGTTTACCTCGCAGAAAAACAAAGGGATGGGGATGTGGGATACGGCAGGAGAAGGCTGGAGGTTCCAGAGGCGCCGGGCTGCCGGCAGAGCTCCCGGGAGGGCGGCCCAGGGTGTGCGGGGCCGGGCCAGGCCAGCAGAGGGTGGTGCTGCTTTTTTTAAGTATTTGCTTTGCAGTGGCTACGCCTCTGGACTGACTTCGGGAAGCTTGAAAAATACGAACCACGCGATTGTAAATACATATTGAGGGTGTCTTTCACACTAGGGTCTCTGTGTATTGTCTGTCACCCTGACTGCATTAACAGGCCATAAAATGCAGCTCCAGAACAGCATCAGCCACTGGAATGAGTCCTGGAGCTTCCAGTCACTGCCTACAGCACTGAGGCAGCGCCGAGGATAAAACAGCGCTCCAGGGATACGGAACGAACTTCTTTCCTCACTGCTGAGTCTTACAAAGAAGAAAAACGTGTTCCTTTGAGGACACATTAACTGCAGAACATGGAAACCAAATCAAAAAGCACGAGTTATAGAAATTACACTGAATTAAACCACATTTATACGAGAAAACAACTAATTCTTTGTAAAATTAAGATAGCTGTCTGGACAGCTCAGTTCCAAAGAGTGACTGCAATTACAAGCCAAGGCAGGTTATCTGAAGGAACTGAAAAAAATTACACTGTAAAAATGCCTCACAGAGACCACCTAAGCTACATGGTGGTACTGCCAGTTCTACTGCAGCACTTAAGCCCACAGCTAATAAATTTAAAATAATTAAACTCCTGTCCTCAGCCGTTTGGACTGCTGTTTGTGTGCATCACAGCCCCCAGGCCCTCTGGCCCAGCCAAATCTCAGGCAGCAGTGACCTTCAGCTGATGGCAGCCCCAGCCCTGGGAAGCACGCTGGAAAACTCCGCATGCTTCCTGCTAGACCTCAGCGCTGGGGATTTGTTAGTGTTGGCAAAGGGCTGAGAGCTGCTCTTGCGCAATACTTTATTGTGTTTGTCTCCATTTTTCCACCAGTCTTGCTAAAAATCAGCCCTTCTCTAACTTCATTACACATGCTTTAGGAGTCCTAAAGATTTTCTCTCAGGCACACGGCTGTGGACTGTCCTCCTTTTCAGTCACATTCACAGAGGACAATTCTAGAAAGAGAAATTGCTGTCCTTGTTCCCTTCTTCCTCCCCTGCTTCAGAAAGCACATAGGAAGCTCACAGAACCTTCCTGGCAGAGGACAGGGAAGGGCTGTGTGATTCCCAGCCACGGCTTTGGCCCACTGTCCCTCATCCATCACTTCCTAGAAGCACAACACTATTAAAACAATAGCAGGGAATCCATCCAACTCCAACTGCTCCTGGGAAGGATGACATGAAGAGCCAGCAGAGCCACGGAACTCAGCATTTCCGATAGCAGCCTCTCTCTCTCCTTGTGTTCCTCCAGCCCTACAATTCCCTAAGGGCTCTCTCCCTTCTTCGAGGGCACCTGACATGATCTGGAACCCTTCAAGATCCAATTCCTCACAGCACGTGGGAAACTGACATTGGGAAGATCACAGAAAAATGTGGGTGACAGGGAAGGGTTGGGAGGAGAGGATGAACAAACTTGAACATCCTGGGAGGTGCAGTTTGACAGTTCCCTTTCTCATGTGCACTTTGCATCCACACACACCGATCAGCTCTTACAAGAACGAGGCAGTTCACGTGAAACTGAGCACTGGTTGTTTACATTAAAGGGCTGCTGGATTGGGTCAAAAACCTGAGAAATGGAATATAAAAATTAGTAGCACTGGCCATCCCATTTAACTTTTGGTTTTCCCTCATTAACAAGTACCTATATTGCAAGAACAAGAACATATGGATCATAAGGAAAGCAAGGAAAACATTCTCCAAGTTTAGTCACTCTAAGCTCTACACATTCTATGAAGTCTTCTGAGTTATGGTAATAAAATTACTTTAATTTACATTTGGATAATGAAAAGTTAATTCACTATCCTGGTGCATCCTTAGTAATCTTGATACTTTAATGGATTTTGGTATCTGATTTGTGTTACTTAGATTAATTTAACACAAAACCCTTCAGGATATGATTAAAAATCCACAGGAGAAGTTAAACAGTCATGTTACAGATGCATGTTAAAATTCCAAACAATGTACTTGAAATAATTTTTTTAACCTCTTAAATTCCAAATTTGACCCATCAGTGCTTTCCTGCAGCTGTACAAAAATGTTTATTATTTTCCTTGGGTATCCCAGTAATAGAAAAAGTCAATTCCCCTATCTACACAAATCCCTAAGTGTATGCAATTAGAACATCAAATTCAAATTTGCACATTAAGCCTTCTTTTAAAAAAACCCAAAGATGACAAATTGGAAAGCATAGCTATTAAAATTATTACTAAAATGCTCTCTCCACCACAAATTAATGTCAATCACTTCTGCACTTAGACTATTTTTAGAAGGGATCAGAGCAACCTTTAAAAAAAAGCCCAGACGAGATGCAGATAGTGACAATAACCCTGGTAAAGTTGCTTAATCACAAGCCATCTTTCATTATCTCATGCTCTCTAATCACTTCTGAAATAAGATACTGTATGATGCAACGTGCCCAGGTCTGATGATGGAAGAGGTAACAGAAAACAATTTTATTTTTAGCCTTCCTCTGAAATCAAAGATGTTGACAGAGTCTGGATGTCTGCCCAACAGGCACTGTGTTGCTGGTTCCTTCAGCCAGATAGAAAAACAAAAAGTGGAGAACACTACAAACCAGCAGAGCCCAGGTTTTACACTTAATCCCAGCATGGATCCCTTTCAGGACAAATTACACTCCAGAATGACACCACCACTCCCATTGAAAATCTGCAGAAGGAGCAGAAAGACAAGAAAAATTCTTTTCTTTCCATGCAGTTCTTTAAGAGTCAAGGCTGTGTGAGAAGTCAAGAGAACTCTTCGACCCTTTTTTTTTTTTTTTTTTTTTTTTTTTAGGAGCCTGTCAGACTGCAGCAGAGTCACCTTCAGAGCTGGTTCCTGACACAGGGCTGGACAGGACTGCAGCATCCAGCATGCACTGGTTTGGGGCTCCAGAGTTACTGAGCTGAATTTTATTAAAAATGATACAGAGAAGGTTATGAACTGTGATGAGGAAGAAATGAGAGTCATATTTCCTTTAACCACAGAGTCTTGTATATGGTCCCAGAATCTCCAGAACCTGCACTGTGTATCCCTCCTTCTCTTGTACTGTTTATTTAGAGGTCCATTCAAACGGGAAAGGAAATTAAAAGATTTGCTCATTGCTACAGAACATCCTCTAAAACCTGTATGAATAAATAGTCCTTAATCTTGGAATTGCTGTGGTCACTCCTGCCTAAAATTAATGCTTGGATTTTTACAGCCATTTCAATTGGGCAGCTTTTATTATACTGGAACTTTTAGTATAAGAAAATATTCCAATTTATCATGAAAGCACAGTTACTTGTCTAGTCTAGGTGTCTACAGAGTGACAAAAACCAGCAATCATTGAATTGTCTGGACTTGACAGGTAATCCTAAAGGACAGAACAGCACTGGAATGCTGTTTCCTTCTGTTGATGTACATGAGCATGGGCATCTTCTTAGTGGTAGAGAACAGAGGAAAGAGCTTTTGGACAATTCCCTCATTTAAAAGAAAGTATCCAAAACATTTACAGACAAAAAGAATTAAAATTGTCTTGTTCGACTTAAAATTGTTCTGTTCACTTTCAGACAAATAATTTCTAAATACTTAGGGACTGTCAGGCATGTGAGCATACCTGATTAAGAGTTTAAGTACAAAGACAGGGAGTGTTATTTTATTATGCCATCCACCAAGGAAGATAAAATAAGAACAGTGTAAGTGGGCAGCTCACATGATGTAAGTCAGGAAGATAACTCCCCCAAAAAACAAGTTATTTAGCTAACAAAAAGAAAGCTCTCATTAATGCAGAACATATGAAACATCACGGCTAAGTAAACATTCACTTGCTGGATAATCACAAAAATGCATAAGCAGGTTCCAACAGCAAAACCCAAAACACATGATCTGATAAAATGCAGCTACCAGATACAAATGTACAGAACAGCAGAGAGGAGATGCTGCTTCCTCAGCCCCTTCCAATCAGCAGTGCAGCTATAATGGATGTGCTCCACATCCTGGGATGCAGCAACAGAATTCCCCCATCTATCCCACAACTACAGCCCTTCTGCTCAGCATGATCACAAAAGCCTTTTCCTTAAGTTTTCTGTCCTTTTAATCAGTTTCTTAAAAACACTTTAATTATTGCCTTTGGTGTTCGTGGAGCTTTGAAGCCTGTAGAGGTTATATTCCACACAGTTAATATTGAGCATATGAAGTCTCTTACCTCCAATATTCTGGATAATTATTGTAGTTGCAACAAGAACCTATAAAAAAATTGATTTCTTTAGAAAGGGTAAGGATAACTAAAAGCATATGCGTATAGCAGGCATAAACCACATGTGTATTATCTTAAATAGACCAGATGTAGCAGTGATAACTAGTCCTGAAAGGAAGGGCATCTTCTCCATAGTGAAAAGTTTAACACATGGTAACCAGCACCATCTAAAATGAACATGGAAGCAAAAAAATCTCCCTGAAAATATCACATTTTTATTCTGAGAGAAAGCAAGAGCAGTTCTACAGTAAAGCCTGCTCTGCAAAAGATAAGGTTTTTAAATCTCTGAAAATGTAAGTGCATTATAACTGGTATCAGGTGAATACAAATGAAAATGATCATCTGCCTCTGAAATGACAGACAACAGAGATTTGTACAAGCTCAAGTGCACTTTCTTACTTTTAAATATTTTTAACTGTCAGGAATGTCACTGTTTTTTTAAACTTGTAAACCAGATAGACTTTTCTTTAGCATTTGTGATTATTCATACTGAACTGATACAGAAACAGAAATGATCATAGGCTATTAAAATACTTGTCTGAATCCAAAAAAATTAACTTCCAACAGAAAAAAAGCTGGAAGTGGCTATAAAGTTTTCCCAGTGTTTTCTTTTGAGTTCAATTCTAAGATACCATGACCATCTAGTACAGTTTTTCTTTTTACCCACTGCTCGTATTGATTTAGGACATTCCTAAATGAGTGCTGCCATTAAGTTAGATTGGAAAAAAATTAAGCTACAATAATGAGAAGAAGTACAAATTTGATTTTTGGAAAAAATAATTTCAGATTTTAAAATAATTCAAAGTCAGTTCAAAAGTCATCAAAGGAAGCAAGAAAAAAAATGCTATCTTGGAATTTGCCATAGATGGAAATAAATAGATCACACCTTTGGAAAGGGAGAATCAGCAATCTTCCAACAGCAGAAAATTTCCATTCTTACAAATCTCAGAAAAGTACATTTGGAAGGAAATCACCATAAGGTTGAGTAACCACTCTTCTTCAAGAGTAATTAGCAGTAGTTTACTGTCAAGCTAAGCTGCCAGTTCAAGCAGCTCTACCCTGGCCTGGCTGTATAATCCCCTATGTGTGAGGGAGAAGTAAGTATTACTACAGAGAAAAAAAGAAAAAAAAAAAAAGTTATTTGTGCCTGACTGAAAAATGTTCAGGGACAGACGAGAATTCAGAATGGTTGTGATGAACTAGAAAAAGCTAAAAATCAAGATCAGTTAAAAGCAAGGCATTCAGGAAGCAGATCTCAAATACATGACTAAGAGTTACTGGATTGCAAAGAAAACTGTGTGAGATAACACAGAAGCAGCAGAGTCTGTTTTGCAGGCAAGTTTTAAGCAAAGTGTATAAATATCAAAGATGCTTCAAGAAACAAAGATAACTGTTCCAGAAAACATCAATTCACTGGGAAAGTGTGAACATTGATTAATTATTTTATTGAAAGAACAGCTTCCCAACCTAGAAATACTCCAGTGCTCTTCATGCACACTGAAAATAAAAGGTCAGATACTTTTCAGCACAAATTACTTAAATTGAAAGTTATGAAAAAGTATATTAAGAATTAAAAAAAATATACACATTGACTACAATGTGAAGCTGTAAAATCTCCTTCATGTAAGCTTTTAAATAACAGATTAGACAAACATCTGCCAAGAATGGTTTATGTATGTTCAGCCCTGCTTCAGCGCAAAGGCAGAGCTAAGTCACATTTTAGTTTCTCCTTAGGCTCTAAATTTCTATGACTTTTTCAAGTAATGGCTTATGGTTAATATGTACAGAACAGCTCCTGTAAAAAACAACTGTATCTTTTACCTTGCTATTATCAAGGTTTATTATCTCTTGAGGTAGATCACTTCTTAATTTGATCAATAAATATTGATCCTCAGACTACAGTCATCTGCTTATTAATGCTAATGGAAGTGTTACAAACACCTGATAGCTCAGGTTTCAATCTCAGTGACATTAAGACATAAAAAATCAGACTCTAGCCTGTAGAGGCAAACTAATTTTAAAAGATTTGCATTGTTTCAATAAAACATTAAATCACACTTGTATGTGGTAAAACCTGCTTTCAGTAAGGTGTAACTGGAACACAGAGCATGTAATTCATAACATTAAATGTGTAGTATTCACAGGCAGCATTTCCTGTGCACCCACTATTACTGGATAACATGGTCTCTTAGTAGAAAAAGATGCAGCACATACTACGAAAAAATCATAACTAGCATTTTTATTACTCTCATACCAAAAGTGGTTAGTTGGATGGTGGCTTGGTTGGGTTTTGTTTGTTGGTTGGGTTTTGTTTGGGTTTGATTTTTTAGGGTTTTTTTTTCAATCATGAGATAAAACAACAAGTAAGAAACACTCATGTGAAGAGCTTATTAAACAAAAAGGAAACAAGTAACCTGTATTAAATACACTCTTAGCTGTTCCTATTGTGAAAACAACATGAAAGGTCATCCCTTGTCTTAGACGCCTATTAAATGCTGAAACACCAGCAGCAAATCACTTACCTGTCTCTTAGCACTTTACGGCAGAGGTAGGAATATATCAGTCCTGAACCTGAGTGCTGAGCCAACATGGCAACAATGCCAGTGAGCAGATTTGTACAGAAAACTAAAGTGAGCACACTGACAGGAAAGCAGCACAAAATCCTACATTTAAGGAGTATCCATTTGACATTTAACTAAAGCTTGGGCTTCCACAGAGCAGCCACAAACTGAAACCTAGTGGAAAGCTTCAGGCTGTAACCAATTTTTTCAGCATACTAGGGTGTCAGTAGTTATACTACTTATTTAATTTATGTCCCTTTACTATGCAAAGAACAGCTGCATATCAGACCAATAAGAAAAATAGAGGTAAAAATGAATATTCACCTTTCCAGTTGATCCAAATGCAAACAGGCCAAGGTCTTCGTAAGAAGTGACAGCTGTTAGTAAGAGGAAAAAAAAGAGCTAAAATATTTCTAACTTGAAAAGTTTGAGAATTCTACTTTTGGTGCTTTTTTCCCCTTTTTAAACGAATTTAATTCAGAATGAAAATAATATTTCATAGTATTTTTTTATTTACAAAATAGCTTTTATATACACCTGTACTCCTGCTACAAAACACAGCTCTATGTTTAAACATTCAGAGACTCTCTAGCGACTCAATTTAGTATTTACAGTAGCAATATTTTAAGAATAATAGTAATACACTAATGGCAAATTGCCTTCTCCCAAAGATTTTCTCTGTAGATGAATTATGAAATTAGCATCAACAATTAGATATATTTCCGTATGTTATTTCTTAAAACAGCAGGCTTGTACTAAATTAAGATGACAACAGAGGATACATTTTCATCTTTCTACAAATATAAACATCATCATCTTTCCAGCTTTTAAAAACTAGGCACTATCTATTTTCAAGAGAGCCGAATGTAAACACCTGCCTTGGCTGAAATCTATTATTAAAAAACCGAAAACAAAACCCAAACAAAACAAAAATCCTGCCCTTACCTGCACCCGACTTACATAATTACATTAAAACAGTCTGTGGTTTCCTGTATAATTTTGCTGGGTTTTAGCTGAAGCTCACTTCTATTATTGCTGGTAACTCAAAACAATCCCTTCTCAGAGAGAAGGAAGCCATATTAAAGCCTTTCATTATTACTCTGTATTTTGTTATTAGAAACTCAAGCAGTAACAAAAAATGAAAGTTTTCTGAGAAATACTACTCACTTTCTTGGGATATAATAAAACAGCTGTGAGTGCCTCAGAGGGTAAAAGCAATCTCAAACCCACATAATTTTATTGTCACAACACGTGGTTTCTCTTCCTTGGTTCTGTCTGGTACAACACTGCTCCTGCTCCTGTCACATCTTAATTTAGGGCCCAGCCTTGCAAGCTGAGCTGCCGGGCAGCCTTTCACACCTGAGTGAAGCCCAATTCACTGAAGTAAAGGACACAAGACATGGGAGACACAGGCACCTCACAGAGATCAGGTGACAGGACTGGAGCCTCACACTTGCCCAAGCTTGGGTGGTTTTATATCATTGAAGTTCTGTACACAACCAGCTCCGTACTCCAGAAGTGGGAAAAGCAAAACAAAACCAAAACTGACCAAACTTAATTAATTTTCTCATATGATTTTATCAAGGGGTGTATTTCAGATTCTGCTCTACTATTGACAGAAGCACACTATGACATTATAAATGAAATAACAATATTAAATGAGTGAGAGTCAACTCTCAGCATAAACCTGGACTATCTCTAACAGATATAATTAAACAAAAAAAATGCTTTACTAGATTCTACCCTATATTTTTCCAAATTTCTATTTATAAAGTAGTTGATCACAATTTTTAAAAAGTATTTTAGGTGGCCATCTTTAACAGAATAAAAAGAAAACCAGTAAAATGTTAAACCTGTTTAAGAGCAATTTTTTTTACCATAGGGTAACAAATATACAGCATGCATGTATGACAAGCTACCCGCAAAGAGAACAAAATTTTCCACACAGTTCCAAAAGAGCAATATGAAATCTTAGAATATTTTCGGTAGTAACTGCTTTTGTAATCCACTTCATCCTGTGAACACTGGGAAGCCCTATGACTTGACCACATTACTTCTGTAAATTCAAGAATTTATGGAGCAAAATATTTAGTGCAATTTATATGAAATAAAATAAGTTCTGCCTGATTGGCTTGATTTTTATCGTGTTATTAACACTCCATGGAAATTATCCATTTAAATGTGAAGTGAAATTAGCAAGTATAGTCCCAGCAATATCTGTGACTAACTCCTAAAATTAAAAGGAAAAAAGCACAAAACTTCAAAGTTCATCCCACTTAAATTCCCAATTCCTCTGCTTTACAGACTACACTTAGCCTTTATCAGCCCAAAACAACACAGGTCATACAGAATTAACACCAGCAGAATACACTGACTAAACTAATCCCAACCCAACACTTGGCACTTGGGAATATTTTTTTTGCTAAGCCTTTTCGTCTACACAAATCACTTGATTTTGTCAAAGTCCAGATCAACATAACTGAATAACTGAAGGCACTTCTTTATTTTGTAACTGCAACTAAAATGCCTGTGCTTAATAAATCCTGGCCTTTGTTTAAAATGGAATTAGTATTAGAGCTTTCTTTTCAGAAGGTGTTTTATAGGTCAGCTCTTTCCTAAATAGGAGTTTACAAACACTTTCAACAGTTTCTCTTCATCACCCCTTAAGTTTTTCTAGCTGATTTTTAATATAAGAATACTAAGATTTCCTTCCAATTTGTTGCCATGGATTAAGTTTAATACTGTAACACTGTTTATAAATTAATACAGATTTTTTAAAGAAAAAGTTTAATTACCTGCTTTGGAATCAAAGACGAACAGAAATTTTACTTTGTCAAGGTACAACAGGTCATATTTCCCACTTTAAAGACAGTGTTCCAAGGAAAAACTTAGAATGCTATCTAACATTAAATTACTACAATAGCTGATGGGAATTATAGGAAATATAATCTCAAATCAATCTTATTTAAAAAAAAAATCAGAACACCAAAGGTCATAAATCCAGCAAAGTTATCCAGACATAGCTGTGGTGCAAGTCCTACCTGTCAGCATTAGGTGATAATTGATTATTAGTTTCAAACAAGAGAAATACTTCATCCTGTCACTTCAGTGGTGTTCCTTGCTTTCAGCTACCTGCATTTCAAAAACGCTTTCTGGAGATGGGACTGTTGTCTTTGGACAAGAACTGAGGAGTTAAACCATTCCTGCATCTTAGGCCTCTAAAGTTCATAATATCCAAACTCTTCTTACTTCAATAAACTTTAATCTTTAGTTTTCCCCCTCCTCATAATTATTTTGCAAGAATCTCTTTTAATTATTTTTTTTACTAAGCAACAGCTTAATACCACTTAGTGCCCCTAAAATCCAAAACTTTTCAGTCTGAAGTAAGAGGTTAAAAAGTTATACATTAAAACTATGTCAAGTATCCCCTTTTTTTCCTTCTCATGCATCTCTCTAGCTACCTATTTCAGGTTCTGATTCCTTTCTAATAAGCAGCACTCCAAAAGGAGAAAAAAAGTACCAAAGACTTAATCCCAAATCATCAAGCAGCCAACAATATCAACAATAAAAGTAACCCTACCTCTGAGGGGTGTTTTTTAAGAATGTATGAAGAAGATCACTCAACAGGTGGGGACAGGAGCAGCAGATCTAAGAAGAACCAGGAAGCAATCATCTGAGACCAAAGGCAGCTAAAGAAAACAAAGCCAAGGAGGAAAGGGGCAGAGGCTTTCTCCCACCACCTTTGAAAAGAGAGGAAAACAGATGAGAAGGAAACAATAAGCACGGAGACTTCCTGCTGTAATATGATCTTTGTGTATGAGAAGTCAAGGAACGACTCAGTTGTTTCAGTAACAATTAAAAGAAACAGAGCAGATTTAATTGCAGGGTTTAGAATGTACTGTTTGAACTATCTCAACGCAGTGCAATTTCCAAGGACTGCAACATGACTTCTCATTCAGCATCAAAAAAGACCTATAATCTCCATCTATAAAGCACCACAAGAATAATGATAATCTAATATAATTAAAAAACCTAGAAGGTATCCATTTCAAACCATGGACAAAATATATATATTACCCCTAGTAGAATGAAAGAGTGCTATTTTACTGCTCTTAGGAATTCACTGAAAGCAAAGGCACACACTGAAGTAGTGAGCTCCAGACAGCACCAAAATAATTTTGCTGCAGGATCTCTCTGGAAAGATGAGAGGCATTTTGAAAAAAAAAAAAAATTATAAAACTAGAAACCAGGTAGTTTGGCAATGGCTTTGCATAAATAGACTCAAAATCATATTTTTAAATGGCAGATATTAATTGTTAAAAACATTAAATATTTCAAGGTCACTGAAACAGACACAACATGCTGTTAACTGCAATCTGTATACTGGGTCACAGATAGAGCTGAGCAAATATTTCAGAGCTCACTGTTTGATAAATCCTTTTCACTTACCAGTCTGAGTGCACATACTGAGCAGAAGAAACACAGAGTAAGAAGCAAGGCTGGCAACAATCAGCAGCAAGATACTAAAAACCAGAAAATATTCACAATTAAAGCACTTTTACAGTACAATGCACTTTCAAGCCTTAAGAATGCTACTTCTGCAAGAATTAAGCTACCACAAGACAACATTTCCTCATTTTATGGCTTGTGTCTGCTGACTATGGTTCACATGGTCTCTCCTCTTCCCAATACTTGCCAAGTTGCCCTGATCCTTACATTTTTCACCAAGAATATCACATACTATACAGGGTAAATCCTGATATATGGATTACAAAATGGACATAATCATGGGAATTTGGATGTGCACAGATACACAAACACACATCTTCCAGTGAAGTGAAACCAACGCTTACGAAATGGTCAAAGTGACAATTCCAGTGACTTTGGCCCCATTAGCAACAGGTTAGCATTTGCAACAAGAAAAAGTGCTAACAAAAGCACTAATTCGGAGTTTTCAGCCACATATCCATCCTATCCCACAAGGCCCAGTCCTGGAACTAAAGGAGATAAGAGTTTTGAAAGGCAAATATCAATCTATCAGGAGTAATGGCCAAGAAATTGCCACCATGTGGCAATTTAATGCAACATCTGGGCAGGACTTATGTTAGGCCAGATCTGGATGACTAAATCAAAAAGGGGAAGATGTTAATCAACAACCCTGAAAAGCACAAACTATTTATTTTTTCCTCAGATTTGCACAGCAGTCTTAGCAATCAAGTTTTGTTCCATTTAAAACTACATGACAAATTTTAAAATGAAAACTTACCTAAACCCCACAATCCCTGTGTTTGCCATGGCATAGGATAAGCCAAGTATCCCACTGCCCATGATTGCATTCATTAAGTTAAACACCGAAAAAGCAAAGGAAGAACCACGACTTGAAGAATTCTGTGAAAAGGGCAGAAAAAAAAGAAGTATAATTAGGGTGAGAGATGTTTTGATCTTTCA
This sequence comes from Acanthornis magna, assembly GCA_036785705.1. Classification (NCBI taxonomy): domain Eukaryota; kingdom Metazoa; phylum Chordata; class Aves; order Passeriformes; family Acanthizidae; genus Acanthornis; species Acanthornis magna. The sequence goes on from JAWUZG010000097.1 coordinate 1,892,498, forward strand.
TCTAAGGATATTCAAGGAAGGCGGCAACAGTCAACTTTTCCCTCCTTAATCTAAATCGGAAAATCTCATTTCTCATTCTAAGACCACGCAAACCACACGATGCCGCCCCGTAAGCATCTCAAAACGCCCACAGCCTTTAAGCACAGTGAGAGCAGAGCGCAAAACGAGCAAAGCGAGATTTACGGTTCGGAGCAGGCTCTCCCTGCGGGCTCGCACCAGCGGGGAGGGCACATGGCAGCACTTCCAAGCGCTCAGCAAGAAGGGAACCGAAGGGATCAGGAGTTGCGCTGGGACCAGAGGCTCATTCTCCCCCTCCAGGTGACTCCCCCGTCCCCGGTGCTGCCAGGCCGGAGGTGCCCCTCACAGCCCCGGCCCGCCCGACCTTTGAGCCCGCGCTCCCCGCCCGGGCCGCGCTCCCCGAGCTTCTCCTCAGCACCCAGCGCAGCCCCTCAGGGCGCTCCCTCCCCGCCGCCCCTCACACGCACGCTGCCCGGCGGCGGCGGCAGCAGCGGGGCCGTCTCCCCGTCCTCCTCCTCGTCCTCCTCCCGCCGCTCGCGGGCGGACAGGTAGCAGCCGCGGGCGGACAGGGGCCGGACCCGCCCGGACCCCCAAGGCGGCGCCGCCGCCATCGCCCCCCGCGCCCGCCGAGCGCCTCCGAGGGGAGCGCCGGGGGCGGGGCCGAAGGGGGCGTGGTCAAAGGGGGGCGGGGCCACCACCGGGGCGGGGCCATTGCGCGCTGTGCCCGCCCCGCTGGGCGGACGTGTGGGCGTGGTCTCTGGGGGCGTGGTCACTGCCCCGGCCCCGCCCACCCCCGGCGCAGCGGTGATGACGCGCGCGCGCGGCGCGCGGGGCCCGGCATGAGGTGAGGGCGGGGGCGGGGGGAGAACCGAGCTGGGGGGGGGGCAATTCCCTGAGGGAAGAACGGGGTAAATGGGGATCGTGGTGATGAGGGAAAGGATGGTCTCTCCATTGGCGCCTTGGGAAGGTGCCTGCAGTGGCCTCCAGCCAGATCCGGCGTGGCGGACGGCTTTATCTTATGCGTTTAATCCAGTACCGAGAAGCGAGAGGATGAGAGGACATGGCCCCAAGTTGCGCCAGAGGAGGCTTAGTTTGGACATTAGGAAAAATTTCTTCACAGAAAGCGTGATCAGACATTGGAACGATGTCCAGGAACGTGATGGAGTCACTGTCCTGGAGGTGTATAAGGAAAGATGGGGCGAGGCACTCGGTGCCACGGTGGTGTTCGGTCACAGTTCGATTCGATGATCGCGGTGGTCTTTCCCAACCTAATCGATTCTCTGATTCTGAGAACCACGCCAGCCGTTCCCATCCCCTGGGAAATGCCGCAGGAAAAGCAGGGAGGTGCTCAGGCTTCTGGCTGAGGGATTTCTCCTGGGTAGCAGACGGGAGGAATGCAGTGTCTTTCTGAAGGAGGCGTGCTCAGCCAAAAACCTGGCTTAGGGAAGTGGGCTGGCTGGGACACGGAGGGAGTCCCAGCGAGGAGCTGGGATTTGCAGGGAGGGAGGACGGGAGTGCGAGCAGCTTTGCCAGGGTTTGGGCCCAGCAGGTTTGTGAAGGAGAGAACACACAGCGTGGATGGCTGGAGGGGTGCAGCGGCTGAGGGAGGCGAGAGAACCAATTTCCTTTCAGAGCCTCTCTCCTGTCAACTCCCTGATCCCCAAACAAGCTTCCCAAGAATTCAAGCAGAAATGCCAGCACCCAGCACCACCTAAGCCATTGATTCCTGCCTTGGATCAGCCAGTGCCAAGGCTGAAAATTGGGCCCTTTTGGTCTCTCTCTAGTGAAGGAAACCATTTAGAAAAGTGTAAAGCCACTTTTCCAGTTCCCATCCCATGGATGAAGGAGGGCTCAGTGGCAGGAACAGACATTACTAATGCTCCTCTGGACCATATGGGGGATATTGCATTTCATTAATGACCTTTCTGGCATACAGCTCGTGGAGCAAAGACCTTACAGAGCATGTAACTCCTTACACTGGGGCATGGGAGGCAGAAATCACCAAAGAGTGATCATGACCACTGTTGCTAATAACTGTTTTCTAGCAACCACTGCTTGGTAATGAATTTTACCAGACACGGGGGGGATCCAACAGTAGGATCAAGACAGTAGAAATCTTTCCATTTGGCTTATTGGGATTAATATCACATTTATTAGAACAAAGAGAGGTCATTTTTTTTGGCAGGAAGGGATTATCTCGCTGCTTGAAGTCAGTTAACGTTTGAGTTTAAAAGTACATTTGCAAAATAACAGAAATTTGCAGTATATATTTCATAATAAAGAGCTTTACTAAACTATTGTGGATTGTTTGGTACAGATGGAAATTCTGGTTTAAGAGAACAGCAAATCCATGTGATTTGCAGCCTTTTAAATGGAATGATTACATAATGTCTATAAAATGAATAATTTCTCTTCTAGGACTTTGTGGAGATTGGGATACTGTGCCAGACTACTGAAAACTAATCATTTTAGGACAGCTGCATCAAATACATCATTTCCAGCAGTTTGCATGCTATTGGCACAATATTCTGGCAGAATACCTGGGCTCTTTGTAGTAGTTAAAAAAAATACATTCTTTACAATGCCTGAAACAGTGGAGGATAAAGCTAATCCAGAACTGTATTTGCCACATCCTGGAGTGCGTGGGATGACACTGCTCAACAGAGGAGCTTTCAAAAGGACAGTGGTTGTTCCAGCTCTTAAAGTCAAGAAAGAAATTGTGAGTAGTGTGCTGAAGTCCCTAAAACAATCAGTACTGCAGCGTCCCGGCCTCAAGCGGGTGGTGGAGGATCCAGAGGATGAGGACAGTAGATTTGTTATCCTGGATCCTCATAAAATACCAGAATTCTCATTAGGAGAGTCAGAGCAACAGGTCCTGAAACAGCTCAATGTCCATCCTGAGGTGTCCAAGTACAACCTGGAGCTGACTTATGAGAATTTCAAGTCGGAGGAGATCCTGCGAGCTGTCCTTCCCGAAGGTCAAGAGGTCACCTCTGGATTCAGCCGTGTGGGCCACATTGCTCATTTGAATCTCAGGGATCACCAGCTGCCCTACAGACATTTGATTGGTAGGTAAGACAGCTCCTCTCAGGAAGGTATTTGTGTAATTTATATATTAAAAAGATTCTGTATGGAGGGGCACAGTTCTCTGCTCTCACAGTGTGGTGCTCTCACTGCACTGAGCACTAGGACAGGGTGAAGTGTGAGCCTTAGGTCACAGCTGCAGCCCTGAGTCATTAGAGGGAGGTTGTTCCAACACACACTTAACTTCTGTTAATTTAGCTGTAAACAGCAGGTTTGTTGTGGCTGTTGTACAACATTAGAAGGTCGTGGTCCCTTAAGCAGAATATCTTTTGCCCTCTCTTTCAGGCCAGGTTATAATGGACAAGAATCCAGGAATCACCTGTGTAGTGAATAAAACCAATATTATCGACAGCACATACAGGAATTTTGAAATGGAAGTGCTCGCTGGAGAGAACAACCTGGTGACCAAGGTACAGGCCTTTTTCCCCTGGTATTTTAAATTTAATGTGCTAAAACCCAAAGGCATCTTTTGGAGAGATGTGATGCAGGGATGCTGCTGAGACCATTCCTTTGCACAGTGCCCTTCCTGACACCTGTCTGAGCCTAAAGGTTGGCTTTTACTGCTGCATTCCTTTGTCCTGGTCTGCCAAGGGCAAACTCAGTCATAGGGATCAGGAAGACATGTATTCTTTCTAATTCACAGCCTAGATTTAAAGATGTGTAAAAGCAGCTGCAGTAAAGGTTTCTTACAAAGATACTAATTACAAACTTGATTTGTTGAAAGAAAACACAGTTTCTTAGTTTCACCAAGCCTTGTACAATGACTGATACAGAAAGAATGTGTTTTTCAATCTCACTGACTTTGCAACTTCGGCAGCATTTTGCCTTTGCCATTTTCCTTCTTGTCAGCAGCAAGACAAACCTCCTGTCTCCTCTGCTCTGACATTTATCAGGTGTAATTGCTGTATAACTGCCAAGTATTCTTCATATAGGGTTTCTTGTCTGTAGCTGGAAACTTGGCCACTGCTTCCACAAAAATATTTTATCTGTTAGCAGTTTTTTATTTTCAAAAGAGAAAACATGAGATTACCAAATAAAAAGATTGAACAGCTTGGTGGAACATCCTGTTCATGCAGAGAGAAGGCAGCTGAATTGTCAAGGCAGCAGTGACAACCAAATATTATGCAGATAGTGTCACCATACACCTGGCACACCATGGAGCTGCATCCAGAAGTACAGGGACACTTCAGGGTGTTTCTTGCTGGCAAAGCAAATGATGTGGTGGTTTGGATCCCAAGTTACTGTACTTTGGAATCAGACAATTCCACATGCTGGTGCAAAGAGAGTATTATCTTGCATCCCATTCTCGTCTGAATAAATACTGTTCCTGTTCAGGTCTGTTCTTAAGATAGTGGTCATCCCAAAGCTTGGGTTTGGATCAGTTTCCAGACTCTGTCACCTTGGGAGATGAAGTACAGTATTTTTCAAGCTGCAGAACTGGCTCCCAGTGGCTTTGAATTTGGCTGACAGTTCCTGTTCTTGGGCCTATCATTCTCAGACGCTTATTTACTGTGTGCACTCCGCAAAGGAGGCCTTGAGGCATCTTTCCAAAGTCTGCTTTCAATAAAGGAGCTGTCAGCCATCCACAAAGCTCTTGAAAACCCTCAGTTTTTTTTAGGGTCATTTTAAGTTGCTGCTTTATTTCCACCTGGTGAGTGAGGCCTGCATAAAGCCAGCTGTTGGAATTGACACTGCGGACAAGGCTGTTTCTGATGAGTTGATCTGTTGATTTAAGATCTGTTTATTTGATTGCTTAGTTGTTCTGTTTATTTAAGATTCATGTGTGCTACCAGTGGGACAATGTTGATGTACCTGTTACCTTTAAATAAGGCACCTTGGTTTTTAACTGTCTTTATTACTGATAATGCTCAAATCTGCCTGGCATTTGAACACAGAAGTTTAAGCCAATGTTTTGGACTTTCAGGTCAAAGAAAATAATATTGCCTACGAATTGGACTTTTCCAAAGTCTACTGGAACCCGCGCCTGTCCACAGAGCACAGCCGCATAGTGGAGCTGCTAAAGCCCGGCGATGTTCTGTTCGATGTCTTTGCTGGGATCGGACCTTTCGCCATTCCAGCAGCCAGGAGAAAGTGCCGTGTGTTTGCCAACGACCTCAACCCCGAGTCCTACGCCTGGCTCCTGCACAACTGCAAGCTCAACAAAGTGGACACCAAGGTAAAAGCCTTCAACATGGATGGCAGGGACTTCCTGCGGGGGCCGGTGAGGGAAGAGCTCAGCAAAGAGCTGCCACTCCTGAAAGAACAGAAAACTGCTTTCCACATAGTGATGAATTTGCCAGCTTTGGCTGTGGAATTTCTGGATGTTTTCAGGCATCTCTTGGTCGGGGAGCCCTGCAGCCCTGCTGGCCTTCCCACCGTGCACTGCTATGGGTTCTCCAAACACAGTGACCCAGCCAGAGACATTCAGGAGCGAGCAGAAGCTTCGCTGGGAACCTCCTTGGCTGGACGCTGTTCCACTTTCCTGGTCAGGAACGTGGCGCCCAACAAGGAGATGCTGTGCCTCAGTTTCCAGATCCCAGCAGATGTGCTCTACAAGAGGCCCTGCCCTGATGAAGGTAAGGAGCAAACCACCCATGTGGCATTGGGATTTCAGGCTGCACCTTTTGCTGCCTCAGGCTGGTCCCACCTTGTCAACCCCATGGGCCACTCCAGGCATGTAACAGCGGTGCCAGATGTGGCTCTGAGTGCAGAGGTGGCGGGCAGGACCGAGCGCCTGCACATGTGCAGCAGCTGCAGGGCTTCCTCACTCTTGGTAACAGCAGCCTGCTCCTCTGATCCCAGCATGAGCGTCCCCAGAAAAATGGTGGACTGGATAGGATCACCCCACAGGCCATAAACCAGAGCATTATGCCTCAGGTTGTGCTCTGGGGAAGAATGGGGACTCAGTGATCTTTGTGAGCCCTTCCAGTGCAGGATATTCAGTGGCTCTGTGATCTAATGCCAAGCACACGCTTCTGTTAGTTCAATACTTCAGGACTGGAGCTATATGTTTGCCCAGATCAGTGCACTTCCAAGGGACTGGTCCCAGCTCTGACCTTCTCCTTACACAGACGCAGTGAGGTCTGGAGTCACCACATCAGCGGAATCAGGTTCCGTACCTGATTCAATTTAATTGAGACATAGATACCTTTAGAGATTTTCAGTACTGGATTTGGTTATTTTGTTTATAATTGTTCATGTGTTCCTGAAGTACTTGTAGAAATTGGTTGGTTTCAGTCATCTTGGGCTTTGCAGTACATGACAAAGGGGGCAGAGGGAGGCTCTCAGTCTGCAATTGCATGAACTGGAGGAAAGGAGGGTTTTGTAAAGCTTTAATGACATGAAACTTACTTATATGCTGTTATTGGGTAGCACTGAAATGTAGGTCCAAATGTAGCTCCATACAGGTTTTTTGAAAGGCTTTTTTGGCATTCAATATGGCCCCCCATTGTTGCTCTAAAAGTTTTCATTTGTGACTGTTAATCCTGATTTTAACTCTCATCTCTTCCTGTTAAATCCCTTAACAGAGCTCCCTGTTCCAGAGCTTGTGGTTAGGTCAGTCTGTTTACTGTACATTAAATTTACTTTTTCTAACCTTTTCCCAGCAAAACCAGCCTCGAAACGTCTGTGTACCAGCCAGGATTCTTCTGAAGAGAAGTTACTGAGTTGAAGACCAGAGCTATGGTGACTACCTTAGTTTGTGTAAAGGATATTTAGGGTGCCTCTGGTTTACCCCTTGAGTTATTGGGAGCAGGCCTCTGTTCCCATCAAGTTGCAGCTTTCCCTTGGGAGCTTTGCTTCCTGCAGTCACCTCTTCTTTTCATTGTGGGATTGATAAGCAGATTGAAGTTGTTGTTACTACAAAAAATTAAAACTTCACTCTTTTATAATCAATGTGTTTTGGTACTTCTCTGCTCTCTATTGTTTCACACGCTGTGCTAATTCAGTGGCATAGCCTGGCATAATTTTCTGCTGTGGCATTTTGATAATGTTAAATTTGTGGGGAGAACAGATTTTTATGTCTTGTCAGGTCTAGGAAGGTGACTTTTATAACCCCTGCCTTGGATTCTCCCTGACAGATATTTTGGTTCCAGAATATTGGATTGTGGTCAGCAGATGCACAAACAGCTCTTGTGTATGCAAGGTAACCTTTCAAAAGCTTAACCTGAGATACCAAAAGGGCCAAACAGCCCAATATCCTGAGGTTTTGAGTAAAAAATGCTTTTTAACACCAAGATTTAGTTAGGGATTAGTTGACTCCTAACTTTGTGTTTGCCCGTGCTTAGAGCCAGAAAGATTCTAATGCCTTTTGCACATTTGCAGATGAAGTTCACGCTTGCATGGCAGGGCCAGGCTGAAACCAGCACCTGAAAAACAGTTCTGTCCTCCTGAAACCGTGTCCTCCCGTGGCTTTTGTGCCTCCACCCTCTCCCAGCTCTCCCCACCTCTGCCTGCTCCCCTGCTGCAGTCCCTGGATGATCTTTCTGGCTGGCTGCTTGTGCTCTGCAGGGATTTGAAAAGCCTCTGCCTTTGATTTCCTTTTCTTACCCATCCAAACTATTGTTGGGCAATGTCAACCACAAATAGTTTATTTGGCCAGAGAACTCGGCTCGCCCTCTCAGTTTCAGATATTTTCCCTCAGCCCAAGCTCCGAGCTCACGCCCAGCAATCAGATGTCTGTCACCCTCCTGGCCCTGCTGCTGTGGCTCCATCCCTGAGCCTGCAGCCCGCTGGATGTTTGGTTCTCACCCAAACACCGCCAAGGGCCACGGATTTGTTTTGCTTGTGGCTCCGTGTGACGGCCTTTCCTTCCCTTGGCTACGCAGCCGGTGTTTGGAGCAAGCCCTCGCAGCCTGGTTCCTGCAGGCTCCCATTTATCAGTCCCCAGGGAGAGGCCATCATGACTCAGCCGTGTATCCTCATTCCTCCCTGGCCTGCAGTGCAGCAGAGCATTCCTGCACAGCCTCTCACACTGAGTCCCGAGTCCCGGCAGCTCCAACCTGCGTGTGCTCTGCTCTCGAGTCCCGGCAGCTCCAAGCTGTGTGTGCTCTGCTCTCGAGTCCCGGCAGCTCCAACCTGCGTGTGCTCTGCTCTCGAGTCCCGGCAGCTCCAACCTGCGTGTGCTCTGCTCTCGAGTCCCGGCAGCTCCAACCTGCATGTGCTCTGCTCTCGAGTCCCGGCAGCTCCAACCTGCATGTGCTCTGCTCTCGAGTCCCGGCAGCTCCAAGCTGTGTGTGCTCTGCTCCAGGCACTGCTGTGCTGGGATCCACAGGCCTCTCACACTGAGTCCCGAGTCCCGGCAGCTCCAGCCTGTGTGTGCTCTGCTTTGGGCACTGCTGCGCTGGGATCCCGCCCTGGGCTCGCTGCTGCTCTGCTGCCTCTCATGGTTCCTGACACCACTGCTGCTCTCCAGCTGCTGCCCTCTGGCTTTCCATAAACATCTGAAGGTAGCTCCTGTTCTGTGGAGCCCTCCACAAACACTGCTGGAGCGATAAGGCCCTCAACCACTCTGGAACGATGCAGTCACCCTGGGATCTCTGCCTGACACAGACTGCAGGTCCCTGTGACTCCACATTGCCTCACAGCCCAAATTTCAGGCTTGGCACCACTGCAGCAACAGAAACCAGGCTTTGATCATCATTTCTAGGTCAAGCCTATAAAATACATAATTCTGATTTTTACTAAAGCATCCCAGGGCAGGGAAGGATTTGAATTGGTGGAAGTTTTGTTCCCTTAAGGATTGAATGCCAGTGATATTCCAGCAGCATAACTTCAGTTTAGATGCAAGTTTAGTAGATATGTCGCTACACTCATAGCCAGGGGGTTTCCCAGATTTCTGTGCAGTTAGCAGTTCTGTGTACAAGAAATGAAATAATAAATAATAGCCAAACTATACACAAGATAACAAGGGTATTGAAATTATACATATTAATATGCATATGCAGTTCTGCATTCATTAGGGCATGACCTGGGGCTTTATACACAGATAATTGGTGAGGTGCATCTTTGCCAGTCTGGGTGAGCCAGGGGGAGAGGGGAGAGAAGGAACAGAGGAGGAGAGGGAAGGTGAGGATCTTTTCCTCACCTCTGCCTTGTGTAACATTCCTTGTCACCAACTGTTCTGGGCGCAACCAACAGGATTTCAAAGGGCAATGGAAATTTTGCCACCTCCCCCCATTTTCTTTAATAAGAAAGCACCAAGTCTGGAATAGATCTCATTCTTCTGTTTATTACAGCATAGAAAAGATACATCCATCTAGTGCACTCCTCAGAGCAGGATTCAAAGCTGTGAGCAGGTGGCCTACAAAATGTGGTCCAAGGTCGCTGTCCTGAGCAGCTTCCCATCTCCTGCAGTTTATACAGCTCATGGCAAAGTCCTGTCCTGCCACAGGAAGTCCATCTCCGCTGCAGTTGGTCAACGTTCCAGTACAAGGAGTGGGAAGGAATAAAAAAAGTAGCAGATCAAGTGCCGGGGATCCTCCCCAAAGCCAAAGGGATGTTCCTGCCTAAAGAACCTCCTGAGTTTATGACAGAAAAGTTGCAAATGGAGCTAAACAGGAGAAAACAAACATACAAAAGCAAAACAAATAAACCCTAAAAAGGAACCCCACAATTTTGAGTATTTCAGTGGCTTTGGCTTCTATTGAGGCTTCTTTGATTGTTTCTAGAGCAACTCAGCTGAAAGACTTTGAGCTAAAGATTTGTTTTCCAGGCAAAGGTAAGAACCAAGTGACACACAGAGGAAGGATCCCACACAAGAGTTGTGTCAGCATATTTCCAGAGTTTCTCAACTCATCCAGCTGGCAGGAGGAAAAACCCACTTGTCTAAACTGGGGAAACTAGTTTTATGGGAAGAAAATGTAGGCTTGAATATTGACACTAAATGTTATAATCAAAATGGCATTTAAATGCTTGTGCAAATAAAACCCTGCAATAAGAGTAAAACCACAAACTTTAATAAAGTCTGGCTTTATTTAAAAAAAATTTACAAGTGTATTTCTTTAAGCCTCAAACATACACAGCTGAGTTATTCACATCTTCCATTAGATGTGGCTTATTGCTTCAGCCTCCCTCAGCAAAGTGCCACATGACTAACGAGTTACCCCCTCCACAAGAATGTATCTACCATTTTACAAAGCTCTGCTGCAGACGGGTTTTGTTTTTTCCCCTTTAACACTCGAACACAGCTGGTTTTGCACACGAGAAGTGCACAGAGCAGCGCGTGCAGCCCGGCCGACGCAGATGGCAGTAACTCTGCCCCACCTTCGCTGGTTTGGTTCGCTTCTCGCCCCGCTGGGTGTCCCTTGGTCACAGGCTGGTGCTCCCTGGCTAACTGGGGTGCCAGAAGAGCCCACTGAAAGCGTCCTGCAGGGCCCGGTGACAAGCCAGGGAGGACGTGTAGCCCCCGGCCAGATCCTGCGGAGAGGCGGCTCGAACGTGGGTCAGGTACCTGCAGCAAAGAGAGAGTTACTTCAGAGCAGAAAAAACACATCAAACACCCCTGCAGTTCACAGGACAGCGAGGCTGAGGCTACTTTTTAGGAGAAAACAAGGAGATGGAGCTGCCAGTGCCAGCTGAACACATCAGGATAACACTTCCATGAGTTAAAGCACCTTCAGCCAGGCTGCCCCCACCAGTGCTCCGGGACAGCAAGAAGTGCACAGGGTTAAGGACACCGAGGGGTTTGTGTTCTCTGTGCTCGCTCTGGGGGATGGTTCGTTTCCTGCACTCCCACAGGAACCAGCAGAGTTTCAGCTCTGTCACTTAATGTCAGACACTTCCCCAAGCCGACTGTGCCTGAGGACCACAGGGCTGAGCTTCCTGCTCTCGGCCTTTCTGTGCCTGGAGCCCGACTGACCCTGGGAATCAGATCTGTAGGAGGCCATCATCATTTTGGCTGAAGAAAGCTTTAAACTTCCCCATTAAGCATCATCACCCATCATTTGCAGATCCATCTGATTCTACCCCAGACCTTGCAGACTGTTGAGTTGACATGAAAACAAGAGTTGACGTGAAAACAAGAGCTGACACGGGAGCAGGAGCTGACATGGAAACACAAACACACTGCCTTCACTGGCATTGCCACACGCCCTTGGCTCCCCTTGGCTCCTCCAAGGGCTCCCACCCAGCCACACACGCTGAGAGCTCCTGTTAAAGGATGGCTTCACTCCACACTTGCAACCATGAGAGAGGTACCAGACCAGATCCTCCACCAGTTTTGCACCAAAACTCCATCAAACAGATCCACAGCCCAGCAGGACCAGCACATCTCCAATCCTGAGCACCAGACACAGCCCCATAAACAAGAAGTGCTCTCCGCAGGGGCCGCGCGAGCCGCGCTTCAGCCGCTGTTTTGATTCCTCACTTGGTACATGTTGCTCCTGGGAAGGTTGAGTCATTCCACCTCTGGCTTGGCAATCCAAGCATAAACTTGCAAAACGCACACAGCCTTTTATAATGTTATCCCGAGAAACCTAAAACAGCTGCACTTTTGGCAGGAAAATACAGGACCACCAGTAAAATATCCAAAACAGTTGCATCTTTTAATTTATGACTGTACACTGTTTCCATAAAGAGTATATAAAACAGGTCAGATTTTATAGGTAAGACATAATAAACAGTCATACCCATTGATGCCATAAAAGCGTAGAAAAAGAGATTACCGAGAAATGATTAATTACAGTTTTAAAAACTGTATTTATTGCACCTAATAACCACAATGCACAGACATGAGCAATGTTTCTGAGGGATTCTTGGTGAGATGCTGAAGCTGAGACAGAATTTGCCTCCTGTGACTGAGCTGAGGTGTTTCGTACCACGTTGTGACAGAGTCTGGCTCTCGCTGCCAGACACTGGTTCCCATCAGCACGGACATAGGCAGGAGGACACAAAATAATAATTAAAAAAACCCTTTTAATAGTGCTTAGTCCAAAAGAATCTACAAACACAGCCACAAAGCTGGTCCCATCTCTTAATGTGCAAGGGGAGGTGGTCTGCAGAGAGCTCCTGGTTTGTGGCAGAACACATTTTATGGCTTTTAATTTTTTTTAACATTCTTGTTACTTGTCCCTTAATATTTTAAGAGGAAGATCTCATCCTTCCCAAAGGACTTTTAAAACTGCTGTGGGAAACAGGAGCTCCTTCCTCCAGCCAGGAACGATGGGCACTGACAACAACAAATAATTTCCTTCAAAATGCTGGTGTGAAACTACCTCTACCCTCCAAACCAGAGTCTTATAAAAATCAATTCCCATCTTGGATTTCACTTCTATCATATTTATTTCATTGCACAACTTCATTTTCCCCTCATGCATGAAACAGTCCAGTGAAAACGGGATTATTTTACATTTCAATATTAACAACGGTTGGTTGTGTCTTTCTCATTACTTTTCTTATCTTCTCTTACTTATATATCACTGAAAGGAGAAAAACAGAGTCTATTGTTTCCCTTTTTCTAGGACATCTGAAATTGGAGCGTTAGTTTCATAAGACAACCTGACTTCCAGCCACTGCAGCACTTGTACTTAATTGGGAGGTGATCTCTGAAGCAATACAAAATCACTGCCAAAAAGGCTCCCATCGACTTTTACTGCACAACCTGCCCTAATTCTCCTTACTCCTGTGAAATGAGCACGGCCCGCTGCTGGCTGTCAAATGAGGTCTTTATTTTCTTGTTAAGTATCTGAACTTACTGCTCTTGACCCATTTAATTACTGTGGTACACCAGGCAATTGCAAAGAATCTGCCACGCTGAAGCCACACAATGAGAAGTGAATGTTTTGCCGCTTTTCCACACCGGTCCCCATCTGTGCTGCCTGAATCTGGCCATCCCCTCCATAGGAGAATCTCTCTGAACTGGATTCCTGGGGTTTCTGGCAGAGGTCAGCACATCTTTTCATGTACACCTTTACAACAGCAGCAGGAAGAAGTGCTTGCCAAGTTTTATTTCCAAAAAGCAGAGCTCTGTTAGGTCTTGGGACCTAGAGGTAATTGCTCTCACTAGTTAGCAAATTCCAGCACACTGGGTCTGTTTTTCATAGGTTTATTTTAAGTACCTGTAAATCTTATAAGCAGAAACCAGGAAAAAGAGGTTTGCTTTTTCTGGTGCACAGTTTTTTAATGTAACTTGTTTTTACTGAGGGCAGACTAAACTCTGAAGTTAAAAAAAGCCTGCTCTATTATTTTTGAGCAGGGCTGAAGGGCTGTGTGTTCCCTGCCCCACCATTTCACACTTCCCATTCCCAGCAATGCCTATGCTTTGCTTCAGGCTTTGCCCAAACAAGTTCCCTTTCCTTGGCTGCAGCCCTTGGATGTTGATCTTCCCCATTAACCTTTCACGTCAGTTAAAACACATCGTATTTTGTTCTTCATGAGCCTTGGGGGGCTCATTCCTGACCTTCAGTTTCTCATCACCATGGAGGGGGTGGGAGGAAAAAAAAAAGCCTCCTGTTTTCAAGGAAAGAGGTGTAATTCACACTCGGTGTGGAGGCTCAGAATGAAGCTGGTCATTCCTGGGAAGGGATTTTCTTCATGTTTTCCCTTTTCCCAAGGCCATGTCACAATCACTTCATCAGGAGTGGCCAGAACTGCTGCCATGGCTGGCTCAGGGTGGCAGTGGATGTGATCCCCTTGTGCCTCAGCCCCCTTGGCACTGCTGCTGCTGAAAGGCAGAGAACGCAAGGACAGCTCAGCAACACCCAGGGCCACTGGCAAACATTCCCTCCCTGCTCACAGGGTGGTCTTGTTTCACAGAAGTTCAGGAAAGACTTCAGAAACAGAAAGGATGGAGAAACGGCACAGTCAAACCTGGCTAAAATAAAAACCCACCAAAACCCAGCAAACCTAAGCCCCCCACCTAAACAAACAAACAAAAAGAACCAAACACCCAACCAACAAGCAAAAAATGCCCCATAGTATAGTACATCCCTTCACCCACCCAACTGAAAACACCAGTGCTAGGGATCATTTCACACAGTGTTCCCTGCTACCCAAGATAAATACACTACCAGGGGTGTTTCTGCAGATGCACCACTTGGAGGTACATATGGAATAAATGTGTATTTGGCATATAGATTTTTCTTTTAACAATTAGGTATTTTATGGGAGTGAAGTAAAGAAAAATCATTCACAAGTTGTTTGACAGGGGAAAAAAAAAAAGAATAATTCTATTCCACAGAACAGATTTAGCGCTCATCTGATTATCTGCAGTATCCAAGATAGAAAGTAATGGAGTAGACATTAGATCTGGGAAATTTTCCAGATTCATCATTTAAATAATAAATAGTGGTTGCATGAAAGCAAGCAAAATACTCCAGTCTGGAAAACTGTGTGAAGCATTAGCAAGGCAGTAGCATAGGCTGCTGCGCTCCTGAGCCTTTCTGGAGACAGCATTTTCCTGAGATTTACCCATCCCTAGGATGAGCTATTGCAGCATTACTCAGAGTGAGCTTGCAGAGACTGTGCCTCATCAGATGAGAGAGGCACAGAAGAAACTGGACTGTGTCTGGCCTGGTTTTTGCTGGGAAATGTGTGCTCTGGGTTACTCTATGGTCCCTGAGCAGGTACAAACAGAACTCCTCTGCTCAGCTCTGTTTTCCCTTGAACCACTCAGCTCTACCACAGTTGGTCCATGCAGCCAAACAGAATTTGTTTATAAAATAAGCTGAGTTCACTGCTGTTCTCCATTAAATAGCCCCAGGAAATGCATTTGGGAACAGGCCTTCCCTGGGTGTTAGTGAAATATGGTGTGGTTCTCCATTTCTCAGAGATTAATATGTCTAAGGCAGGGCAAAAACACAAGGCACAAAGCTGGTACTCAAAATAAATCCAGAAGAGCAATTCATCCTTTCAGAGAATAGTTACAAGCCTGACCCTCAAATCAAAAAAAAAACAACAAAGCACCAGCCTTTCATCCATTCTACCAGACACTATTTGAGCACTATGGTTGTATTTAGATGTTAACAAACATCTAAATGTTAAATACATCTATGATTGTTAACAAACATCTAGATGTTAAATATATCTATGATTGTATTTAGATGTTAACAAACCCACCATGACTGGTGTCAGAAGTTCCTGCTGAGCCCCAGCCAACACAGCCTGTTCCCACACAGAATTCGTTTAACACAGCCCTGAGCTCAGCAAGGGCTCCTCAGAGCCCAACCCAATCCCTCCTTGCCCGAGGTCACACTGCCAGCCCTGGTGGCAGCCAGGCACCTGCCACCAGCCCCTCCTCTCCTCCAGGCAACACGGGCAACATGGGGAAAATCTATTTAATAGCTGCAATCACTGAAGGAGTTCTGTTATTTATTTGGGGCTTTTTTCAATGCCTCTCTGTACACAATTGCAGCAATCAGTGTGGATGTCAAAACAGGAGGAGGTCTAAAAATGACAGATCCCAAGGCAGAGAGAAAAAGAATACATTTCCACCCAGATTACGGCACCTTATGGACTGAACACAGCCCGCAGTGCAGGGGCACAAGGAAAAGTCACTCTGAATACCTTTTGGCTACTAAAAAGTCCTGCCAAAGACAAGTGATCCAGCACAGAGCCCACCCCTGCAGCCCCAGCAGTCCCACCTGCAGCCAGCAGTGCTTAGCAAGCCAGGCAGTTCTGGTGTTATTAATAACCCTGTTTAGCTGTGCTGCTTTCTGAGGCCTTAGTGAGCAGAAATTGCTCACTGAGGTGTCAGATGAGTGCCAGACCCTTTTTCATGCCACAAACTTGCTCAGCCCATTTCACTCACCCATGCCCCAGGAACCTGCCACAGAACCATCATTTACTCATCCAATTCCAATTTCCAACAAGGAAAAGTTAATGCCTTCATCTTGCAATAAATCCTGCAAAAGCAGATGCCTTCTGACTCTAATGGATCTCTTTTTGTTACAGTTAAAGATTACAAAAAGACATAATTGAGAGTTTGAGCTCCTAGAACTTTTATTTTTTATTTCTCCACTTTAGGTTTTCTAAGTGAGGAACTCTGAAAATACACCAGAAACAAACTTTCCCAGTAGAAAAGCCAGGAAGCCCCTCCACATAGCACATCAATAGAACTGTAGGACTTCTAGTGATTCTTTTTAACCTCCTCCATCTGCTTTTTCTAAACAGCAATTTGTTTCAAACACTGTCCGAGTGTCTCAGAGCAGGAGTGTGTGTCAGCTGCGTGTGGTGAAACAAAGTACTTTAAAATTAAAACAAAACAGGTCTGCCACAGCACACCTCAGCTAAGATGGAGCAGCACAGAGCTCTGCTACAGACACTGAAAGACGCAAAAAAAAAAAAAAGCCTAGAAAAGTGATATTACCCAGGAAACAGCTGTCGCTGATCAAGCCAGTTCTGACTCCAAAGGTAGAAATTAGTGATGAGTTATTCTCCCCTCTTTTCCCCCATCCTCTTCTCCCTTATAATGTCCTTTATATAAAGGACAAACATTTTGGATCCTGGGAGCCCAAGGCCACACAGGTCCTCCTGCTACAGTGACCCAGCAGCACCCTGGGCTCAGTGCTCCCCCCAGTCACCTACTGCAGTGACCAATAAAGGAATTTCTGAGGCTTTAATGTAAAAACTAAGGTACTTTTATTTGATGTTTCACATAAACTGTTTCCTCTTTTAATGGTGAAGCACATACATGACCTGTAAGATATATCTAATGACCTATTTCAGAGAGTTTATTATAAATTACCTGTGAACTGGGGAGTTCATTTGTCAGCCCTGGAGTTGCAAAACCTTTAAATGCAAAGACATGAAGTCACAGAAGCCCTCCTCAGTGGGGGAACAGAATCAGATTTTCCCATACTACTTTCCCTGAAAACTTCTTCTTTTTGTGATGAAGTCCAGAGACCAAACACTTCTGCTGAAAAGCTAATACATTGGAGAATGGAATGGAGGGAAATTTCCTTTTGACAGCTATCTCAAAATACACCTTTAGTGCTCCTCATAAAAACCCCAAGTCTTCTACTGACAAAAAAAAAAAAAAAATTAAAGGAAGAAAAGTTTTAGAGAGCACCTGGTTCTCCCAGCATTTTCCTAGCACTGCAATTCTACTGCTGCTCTGTTTTTTAAATAGATGTGAGACCAGACTCAGGTACTTGCATTTATTTAACACATAAACATTTGCTTTTGGAGTAACTGAGAAGCCAGTGCTGTTGCCTTGAGGTAAGATGAAAAGCTACAGAGAAACTGAGATCAAAGGAAAAGGAGAAATGCCTTCCGCCCCCCAGAAACTGATATAATTTTAAAAGAAGTGGATGTTTTAAAGTGTAAAGACAGGAAACTAACGATGAAAAAGGTTTTATAGAATAAAGGAAGCTTTGTACTCCTCTGCCCTGATATGCATTTTGCACATTTCCTCTGCTGCAGGCTGGATGCAGCCCTGGGACAGGACCTGCAGGCACTGCCAGAAAATGAGTTTTGGACAACTCCAGTCCCTACCCAAGAAGGCACCACCTTGATACAGCTATTTCATGTAGAAAAGGCTATAAAGTCCAAGTACTAGGAACTACAGACTTGAGACTATCAACTTAAAGCATTGTAGACTATAGATATAAAGACTACTTTGAAATGGGACATAAACCCCTTAAATGGTGCAAGCTGACCTATCTTCAAAAGGAACTGTCAGTCAAATTATACCTGGCGATGTTAAAAATGTGAACAAGTTAAATAAACCTCCTCTTTTTCACTGAGGAGTTATCCAAGCTAGAGATTTACATTCAACAAGCATTCCTGTGTGTAAATCCAGCGCATGTTTGAGAAACACATTTTGCCCCTCACATGAGTCCACAATTCACAGTGAGTGTCTGCATATTCCTTTTGATAATAATCAAATGCTACATTTAA
Source organism: Acanthornis magna (assembly GCA_036785705.1). Classification (NCBI taxonomy): domain Eukaryota; kingdom Metazoa; phylum Chordata; class Aves; order Passeriformes; family Acanthizidae; genus Acanthornis; species Acanthornis magna. The sequence continues at coordinate 1,910,435 of JAWUZG010000097.1, forward strand.
TCAGTTTCTCTTAACATTTGATGAGGCAGCATCACTTCAGACAAGGTATAACAGTTCCAACCTTAGAAAATGTGAATAGCAGTGCAAGAGAGCAGCCACTGCTGCCTTTGGAGCACTCGGCAATTCTGAGCTAATGTGGGAAGTCTTGAACAGTTTCAAAAGTTAAAGTGACGACAGAGGTCATCTTGTTTTGTTGGGGGTTTTTTTGAGTCAAAAAGAAAAACAAACAGCCCAGAAGCTGCTAAAGTAGATCACAATCCCACTAAAGACCCGTTAGAGAAAGGAGGCATATCCTCAGCTGGTCTAAGGCAAGGTGGGTTGCAGGTTTCTGTGCTGTTGCAGGGAGGATTCAAGACAATTATTTCTCTTCATTTTAGCACGAGACTGCCCGTTTTAAAATAAAACCAGGAAATGGAAAGCAGAACCTGCAAACACACAAATCCTTTGTAAGCAGAGGAAAACTGAAGGCTACAGCAGTTCTTTTTGCTCATGTGTTTCAGCTCTATAAAGGATAATTTATACAAGTTTTAGCCTCACTTTTCTTTATTCAGTTTTTGGGGGGCTTCCTCACACCCCCTCCCAGTAAAATATTTAGTTATTTGGATGGCTCCACACATTCAGAGAAGAGCCATCACTGACTGTGCAGTGTAAGCACTTTGCTTCTTGTTGCTCACTGCCCATCTCCACACCACACATTCCCGCCAGCACCAAAATATGCGCAGGCACTACCATTTGAATGATTTATTTTTTTTTCTTTACACTGCAAGGATTTCTGCTTCAACTCTTTCCCAAATAGCTGCTTGGATTCCTCACCCCCACGTAACGAGAGGTTAGTGTTTATTTCTAGAAGCCTCGCTCACAGGAAGCCTTCCTTCAGCGCGAGTGACTTCCGTAACTCCAGCGGGGCCGGGAGCGCTCTGGGATGAGCGAGGGCACCTGGTCCCCCATTTGTCATCTCCCCGAGGTCACCCGCCAGCTGTCTGTCCTCTCAACACCCGGCCCCGGCACCGCGCTGGAGGCATTCTCCCTCGCTCGGGTTTCCAGGTCTGCACTTCCAGATCCAGTAAATCAATCGGTCCCACGGAAAGCGCTCCAACAACTGCAAGTGAAGCATTTCAAGGAACACCCTTGAGCAGCCCGGCTGCAGCAAGGACACTGCGGGGCCTGCCGGGAGCCGCTCTGCGGGGCTGGGATGGATTACACTCGGCAGCGCTGCAGAGCTGCAGCCACATTTAGGCTGTGACTAAATCGGGCTCCGCTCGTCCTTGACCCCGGGAGGAATGTCATTGGACACAAGGGCCTTTTCTCAGCTCTCATATTGGGGTTTTTCTTCCCTTTCAATGGCTAAAACACCAATTTATGTAATTGCAAAGCAGCTCTCTTTTTAACATGTTGTGGAAATGTTTTGGCATAGGCTGATCTCCAAATTCTTCATCTTTTCCTCTGTCCTCCAACTCCACTCTTCCTCCCACGCACTGTGTTTGGGACAAAGGTCACCAAAAGAACATGGATGTGTTTAAATAATTATTATAACTCCAAAGAAGTTAACCACTGTTTTGTAACTTTCTACCTAAGCCAGCACTGCTTTCATAGGCTTATCTTTTTTATATAAGGATAGGGCAAGTTCAGTTTTAAAGACACCACTGTGTCTTTCCCCAGGGCTGAGGAATGCTTCCCTGGGCTGGACTCTGGGAACACAGCATCCCTTCTGCAGGCAAGAAGGGAGAACACAACTTTTATTCTGAAAGACAGTTCTTTTGGACACACAAACTCTTCTTGTAGGATAAAAATTCCCTACTGTTCCTCCCACTCTGCCTTTTTCTCAGTGTTCTGCACACCCCACTGTGCATCACGAATCCCCCAGAGCACGACCAGAGATCCATATTGATGAACTGGGGCTTTGGGAAAGCTACATGAAAGAGACACCGCCAGCACCAGCTTCTATGTAAATTATACATCTGTGAGGCAAGGGAGCCCTTTCTGAACAGAGCACTCAGTCAGGAACACCTACAGAAGGAGGACAGAGATGCACAGACACATTTTTCCCCCCCTTTTCAGTACATTGTGCTTGATGCACAGTTCTGAGGCAACAGACCATGAGGACAGTCGTGATTGTTTCACGGCATCATAGAATGATTTGGGATGGAAGGGACATTAAAGATCATCTAGTTCCAATCCATGCCATGGACAGGGATGCCACCCATTAGCTCAGGACACAACTGCAGGGTCCAGGATGGCTCCAAGCAGACAGGAGGTATTTTTGCCCCAGGAGTTCTGGTAAGGATATTGATTTCGGGCCCAAGGCTGGAAAACAAAGTGGCCAGAGTGCTTTTGAAGTTTTTCTTGCATTGAAGGACTGTGCTTTAGTCCCAGCAGAGAAGGACAGAGCCCCTGGGTGACTTGTGTCAGGCACGGCCACAGGCTTTGCCCCCAAATCACTGCTGATGTAAAAACATCATCTGAACACAGAAAAAGCTGCTTAAAATCTCAGCTTTGAAATAGTTTCCCCAGTCAAAAAGTCAGTTCTGTTTTCACTGTGACACAGCATCCTCTGTTCTGACTGAGCAGCAAGGAATTCACATAATATGGTAATTCCAGTTTAATATGACTCAAACAAAATAGCACAAGAATTTCTAGAGGGTTTTTAGCCGCTGACATTGATCAGATAAGTAAGCTGCCAAACCTAATAATTATCTCAAATGAATAACTGCGAACTCTCAGTTATTCATTTCAGATAATAAGAACCCAAAGTTATTTTCTTTAGGCAGAATGTGAAAAGTGTAATTGTTGAAAGCAAATATTGCAGTTTGAATGACAGTATTTAAAGAAGATGAGATTGTTCAGGTCAAAAGAAGGTGAAAATCAGTCTTGCAGCTGACTTGTGCTCGAATGCATCAGCCCCTCGGCTGCCTCAGGTTCTGGCTGCTGCTGATCAGGTCAGCATTTCAGGCTGATGTGAGGATCAGGTTTACAGCTCTCAGCCATGCTGGCGTTTGCTCCACGGAAGGCCTGGAAGAGGTGGGAGGGAGCAGAGGGCAGGAGCTGGGAGTGAGGCTTCTCCTCAAAACCACGGGTGGGGAGGAGGAGAGCTCCTGCCCTAGGGAGGTCTCAAACTGAGCTCTCAAACCCCGACTGCAAAGGAGCACAGCCCCACTCTGGCACTGGGCAGTCACAGCTCCAGAGATGGGGGAGGAGGGAAAACAGTTGCCCCATTCTCCTGAAAATATTTTTTACAGGGGAATGAAGGAAAAAAACCACTCCTTCAATCCTAGGCAGTTTTCTGTCTGTCAGCATATGGTAGGAGCTATTATTATTTGGCTGAAATATAAAGCATCATTAAGACTATTTTTCTGCTTTAACAGCTTGACAATTCTATTGTGAAATCTGGGTGAAGTTCTCTGGATTTTATTGTCTTTGTCCATTGTGCCCTGGTGGAATTTCTAGAGGGGAAAATGCAGTGATGATAGGAGATCTTCATTTTACTCTTCTAAAAAGACAATGAGTTAAGTGTCTAAATTGAATTATTCTTTATTTTATATGATTTCTGTTGAATTAATTTTCATTTTCTGTTGCTTTCAATCTAATCCAATATCCTGAAACAGCAGAAGCACAGATATCAAACATGAGTGTGCTGAGGCAGAATCCCTCAATGTCACCTGGGAGAGAAAATACCAACAGAGTTTTTACAAAGCAGTGACATCTGCAACTGCTGAAATTCTCCATGAATTGCTAAATTGACTCAGCTTGCAAACTGCATCCCCAAAATCTGTCTCCAAAGAAGTTGTGCCTACTGACTGAACTGATTCTGAAACTGGTGCAGAAAGTGGCTTTTTAAATATTCACAGAGTGTGCCCAGCAATTGGTGGCGATTTCTAATAAAAATGATATTTAATAAATTCTCCTGCTGAGGAGAGCTCCCAGTAACACTAGGTGGCAGAAGGCTCTGTCACATTGAAGACACCTGCAGACATAGACACTCACAGAACTACTTGAGCTTGATTTTAGAAAAGCTAAGGGGAAAACAGTTGAAAGCAAAACAGCTCTAAAATCCCATTTTCCATCCACTCTTCCAGTTCTAATTCTGGCTCTGATATCCCTAGTGCACATTGGTTCACTGTTTAAGCTATCCCAGAATGTGAATACAACTTCTAAACCTGAACCTTCAATCACATCTTATTCAATTCAGATGAAATTCTGTGACAGGTGATTCTATTAAGCTTTTACTTAATTAAAAGAGAAGCTCACTGTTTAAAGAAATAAATGGCCACTAGGGCAAGTACACAATAAAAACAGACACTGCAAGTTGCCTTGAAGCAAACTTAAAACCCAGCAGTCCTACAGCAAACACCTCTGCAGCTGAAAGAAAATCAACAACCTCCAAACCAACTAATTTAAAACTGCTCAAGACTCAGTGTGGAAAAGATCTGCTAAAAATGGAGATGCATTTTCAGGAATGCTTCTGTAATTACATATAAAAATCCATGGTGTCAACTGGTTGTTTCTAGTTTTACATATTTAACCTTTTAAAACACATTTATGCTCCGTTTTCCTTTATTCTGGCCACCCTCTTTTCAACTCCTCTAAGTTTCTCTCTCATCCTGTATAAATCAAATACATAAGGAAATAAAGAGGTGTCCCTGCCCTGGTGATGTTAGGGGGAAGCCGTAAACACGGAGTGGGAAAGTGGAAGCCAAGCACTGTCTAGATGCTGAAAAAGAAAATGCAGCAGGGGGAGAATGACCCTCTATTTCCTTAGACATGTACGGTTGAGTTGACAGCAAAGATTTCTCCGAGATGCCCATGGCTGCAGTGCTTTTTCACCTGCCAAGCAGTATCACCCCAAACTTACAGCACTTGAGGGGTGGGTAACTCCCCAAGTGTGGCTGTGCCAGCGCACAGCTCAGCGCATTGTGGAGGTTATTTTGCACCTCTAGCCATGGAGGCCGTTTGTGTTTAAATATAGTATATTTTATCATTCACAGTTGTCAGCAGTGGAAATTGTCATCTAAGCAGGAAAAGATGCTGTTGAAGAAACAGGAGGGGTTGGTTAGAAAGTAAAAATTATTTTGGCTGTGACAACTCCTCTCACTGCCCATTTTGAGGGTAAGGGATCACACCACCCATTGCAAATTGCTGCCTGAGAGTCAGAAAAATCAATAGTAGGTAGGAAAGCTGACTTGCCAAGGCTAGAGCCACTGCCAGCAGATTATTAATGCATCTGTCTGCATTCTTTAATGTTTCCTAAGAAGCAACTATGTTAACTGAAAAGGTGTGACGTGTCACCAGCCCTTCTCTTCTCTCCTCTTCATTTTCTCTCTATATTAAAACCTTGGCTACCAAAGAAAACAATCATGTTTCACCTCATCTTTTCCCAGCTTTTCTGAAGTTCAGTTCCTGCTCTAGAGCAATATATACAGTCTAAGTACTACCCCTGACAAGCTGTTTGACAGCCCTAAGTTGCACATCTATTTTACTCCCAGAGCTTTGGAGTTGGTAGGGCTTAGATGGGAAATGGAGGCCAATTAAAATAAACACAGACAATATCAATGAATTCTTCAGAAAGGCACAAGACAAGCAAAATGAAACACTACTGGCTTTTGCCCACAGTTAGAATTCAGCCCATCTCACAGGCTGAACGCTCTGGCTGAGGTCCAGAAAGACACTTAAGCACATGTCTTATTTTAAGCATGTGAGCAGCCTCATTGATTTTTCACTCATGCCAGGAAGAATATTCAATGCGCTTAAAGTTAAGCACATTGTTAAGTGCCTTCCTGGACCAAGGCCAGGCTATTTAGCCCTTGCAAGAGTTAGTCTAGAGAATATTTACCATTATTTTAACTTCTCAAGACTTTCTTTGAGATAAAGTTTTATGGTGTATGAAAATATTTCATTCATACGAGCAGTGACTGGCTCACAGCAACCTTCAGGGACCAAGTGTTCTTCCCCTTCCCACATCTTCTAAAGCAGTAACTGGAAGGATTAAAGACACATAAGCAAATATACCGATAAAGAAAATTAGTTTTGAAAGGGAAGCCAGCAGTCCTACTGATCTGGAGAGCAAAACAAGCCACACAGTGAAAAGCTGACAGACATATTAATTTTCAGTGAAAATGAATAAAGTCATTTGCCAATGTCCCATTCCAATACCAAGTCCTGTGCAGAAACTTTAAAAAGCAAGCTAATTGTTAACTGAAATTAATTATCACAATAAGCACACGTTCAATTCCATTTTTCCTTCTTCCTTTTACATCGAGTTAAACACAAAATTCAAGGAAAGGCCTGTTAGTGCTTCCTCAAGATGACCTCACCACAACAGAGCACTTTAGAGATCAAAGGCACAACAAACACTTTGCTCTTTGCTACAACAAAGTGATGCCATTTGCTGTGTTTGCTACAGACAATTGGATTTTTAGCTGGTTGGCATTATCCAAGCTCAGGATTGTAGCCTGAGTAAGAGCTAGAGAAAGGTGTTTAACAGTACAGCTGAGGAAAGCTGTGCTGGGTCAGACTCATGCTCCCTCCACCCCAGCCAGCCCTCTCCAGGAGCAGAAAAGGGGAGCCTGACCATTCCAGTGGGACCAGCAGGACACTGTGACAATTTGCTCCTCTTTCATGAGCAGATGTACCTTTTTATTTTGGTACTTGTTCCTTCTTGGAGAGTTTAAACTCAGTGGTGACAGTACACAACTGACAGGGGATACATGAACAGAAAGGCAGTTTAACACTTGATCACCTCTGAAATCTCAGGGTGTCTCACAGCAATGCAGCTCCACTGATTTCAGGCTACCAAGCCCACACCTGATGGCAACTCCAGCCTCAGAACCCAACACACTGCTTTAGAAACTGGTGGACTAACCTCTAGAAAAAGGAACTAATATGACAAAGGCAGCCTGCCGACAAAAGTGACACTTGCTAGTGGATTCTGCTCTAAAGTCCTCAATTTGCAATAAATAATCTCTTTATTTTATGTATCTCGTTGCTGAGATTATTTTATGAAATTTTATCACCTTGCCATGCAGAGTCAGAGCTGAAGGACATAAAGGCTGTGACACTGAGAAGATTGAAGCTGGAAGGCACCCAGGGAGAGCATTCTGTCCAGAGAGACCATTCCATCCAGCCTCCCTGCTCAGCAGGGTCAGCTCAAGCAGGTTGCTCAAGGCTGTGTCCAGTCAAATTTTAGTACCTCCAAGAAGGAACACTGCACAAACTATCCGGACAACCTGTCCCAGTGTTTGCCCTCCCTTGCAGTAAATGCATTCTAATGCAGTTCCATGTGTTTCAATCTGTGTCCATGGCATCTCATCCTCTCACTGGGAGTCAACAAAAAGAGTCAGCCTCTGTTCCCTTCACTCCCTGGCCTCCATCAGGTGTTTACACACATTGACAAGGTCCTTCCAAGCCTTTCCTTCTCCAGCCTGAATAGTTCCCTCAGTTTCACCTCCCAGGAGAAATACCCCATCCTTACTCACCCCAGCATGCCCACGTTTCTTGCACCAGGAGAGGAGGTGACCCTCAGCAGTGCTGAGCAGAGGGGAAGGATCACCACCTCCCTCGCCCTCCTGGTGACACTGTGCCTGACACAGCCCAGGAAGCTGTGGCTTTTCTTCCCCACGAGGACATGCTGCTGGCTCATGGTCACCGTGGGGTGCTCCAGGTCCTTCTCCACCGAGCTGCTATCCCAGCAGGTCACCCCCAGCCTGTGCTGGCCCATGGGGTCATCCCTGCCCAGGTGCAGCCCCCTGCATCTCCCTTTGCTGAACGTACAAGGTTGCTGTGACACCGTTTCTCCAGCCTGCCGCGGTCCCTCTGAAGGGCAGCACAACCATCTGGCGCACGAGCAGCTCCTCTGGACTTTGCATCACCTGCAAAGCTGCTGAGGGAGCACTCCTGCCACAGCCTGGCAGGGAAGAAGAGGGTGGGCAGTGCTGGTCCCCACTGGGTGTACCACTGAGTCCTGCTTTGCTTTCAAACCCACAAATTACCAGCTATGTTAAAAACACTAGATTGCATTGGTTTAACCAGTTCCCATTTTTAAATTTAGATGGTTAAATGAGTGCCATATTTTAATATATGCAAGAATCGAATCTGTTTCTGAACCAGTACCTGCTGGTTCAACTCATCCTTAAAAGTGAACTTCCTTCAAGGAAACTGCAAAAATCATTTAAGACTTTAGACGGAGGGACAGACTTCTCTTTTTGAGCTGCTTTAGTATGTAACTAACCCAAATGGTGGATTTTCTTAAGAAATCCTTTCTGCAGATGAAATTGCCCCTTCACTTGAAGAATCCAGAGCAACAAGAAGGCTGTATTCCAGAACTGGGATTACAGCCAGTTTATGATGGATAAACATTGAATGCTTATGGCATAATTATAATGTCACAGCATTTGCTGCCAGAATTACAAAAAATATTCTTAAAATGATGCCCTAAATAGAATGGTGTTTAGTTTAGCTAAACTGAAAGCACACTCCAAGAAATGTGAAAAAACAAATACCATGATTCCAAATCTCAATTATGCATACTAAGGGCTTGTTTTAATAAAAGTATATTTAGTGGCTGAATAAAGTTTCTCAAAAATAATTTTAAAGATAATGAACTCCCGATGTCCAAAAAAGTGTCACATGCAATTTCATCATTGACTCATGTAAACTAACCTCAAATTTAACCAAATGCAACTGTGATCAATATTGTGTCAATCTGAAAGTATCTGGGGTTTAAGGCAACAAAACCAGATGCAAGGATGAGTAAAAATTTGGAACCCACAAACTGAACGGAGTTCTTGGCTACTGAAAGGTCTGGAACAGTTATACTGACAGGGAGAAGCCAAAAGAATGTGAAGTTTTGACAGTATTGCCACATTTAGCAGGAAGAGAGTCAAGTGCAGGAGGAATAAAAGGGAAATAGTTTGCTACCATTGCATGTTATTTAACTTTTTTTTTTAAAGATGGCATCCTCCACTTTTAGGCAGCTTGAGGCACAGAATGTTCCACTTGCTGTACAGTGTTTAGGGATGCACTTGCAATTATGTTCCTAGCAACTTCTGTAAGGCAAAACCCAGCAATAAACAACCAAAAAACCGAATCACATAATATATAAACACTGCCAGAGATTTTCCAATTCGTTCTTGAAAAAGCTGTAACAGTTACTGAACAGTGAGACACAAAGGCCAGTTATATATAGTAGAGCTGGGTCACAAAAGAAAAGGACATTTGAAACAGATTCTACCTTCACTGTGAAACAAAACTGAAAGGTTGTGATTTCTTTTGGTTTGTTTGGTTTTGTCCCAAAGAAAAAATGCTGAGCGCCTTGCAGCATCAATTAAGGGCGACCATCCTCAGCCTTGAGGACTTAAAGGGCTCACCCAGTGAGAAACAAATCCATCCAGTGGACAGTGGATATTCACATTAATCAGCCAGGCAGGACTTCCCAGCCTGTAAAAAACAACTCCTGTAGCAGTTTATCTTTGTCCTGCTGCAGCATGTGACTGCTGGAGTGAGGGAATGCAGTCTGGTTACCCAGTGTCAGCAGGGATGAACTTCCATGCATCCCAGAGACACAGATCCTCAGAACTGCACTGCAGACACCCTGTTGGGCAAGGGTTTGGATAATGTGTGCATGCACAAATGTGTGTGCATGACCTGCCCACCAGTGCTCTGTCATCCATCACAACCTCAGAAAGTGACAGAGAGTAAAAAGTTGCCTACATCAATCCCTTTTTATTATTTATTTTATTTATCATCTCTTGGCAGTAACACTTATCACAAGTTGCAGTGGAAAAACCCATGAACTAAAAACAAAAATGGGCCTGAGAGGGGAAAAGGTGTCAGAGTGGAGAAAAGGGGAGTTTTATTTCTCCAAACAATATTCCCTACCATGACAGCCACGCTGGCTCCTTTTCCACTGACAGGAAATTTCTGTAAAAGGATCATGTGGTGCTGGAACACAAAACTGCAGAGGTTCATATATGAGACAGGCTATAGGTCTGACATGGGACCAGCAAACAAAGTCAAAAGTCCAGTCCTCTCCTCTGCCTTCCAAATGCTAAAATCTTAGAATGTGACAGAAACCTGACTTTGACAGAGTTTAAATTATGCCAGTATGAAGCCAAAGAAGCAGAACACCTAACACTGGCAGAAAAATAAAAAGCTCCGGACTTCCCTGTTTCACAGAGTCTCCTGAAAGTTTTTATCTTCACAAAACGAGGCAGAAAATCCTAGAGGACCACAGAGGGGCAATGGATTTATGAGGTCTGAGAATCCTCAAACAAAGAGGTAGTTGAGCTAGTTGTTTTATTATTCTATCCCTGAAAGCTAAAATAATAAAAAAGTTAAAAATAAAAATAAAGCAGAGCAAGGACCTACCAGAAAAGCATAATGTCAGTATTGTCCTTTAGGCATGTTTCCCTCCACACCTCTGCAAAGTTGTCTGGCATTTGACATAATTGGGAGGAAGAATTTTCTCCCCTGGCGAAGTCAATTAACTTCACTGTATTTGTATCATCTGTCAGAGCCAAATCTGCTCCCTTCTTCAAGTCTGACACAAGCTCCTACACCTACTTGACAGATCAAACGGGTTATATAGAAATTACTGTGTTTTAAAGGGAAGTTCCACGGCTACGTCAAGTCAAAAGCTGCAAGACAACAGGTGAGTGATTATTCTATTAGTATGTGTTACACTCCCCTGCAATATTAAAATACAGCTTAACTTTGTACTGAAGTTTAACCTCTTTCATGCAATTTGCTATTTCATTATGAAACTCCTTTAGTCTTCAATCATCAGACACATCTATAGAAAATTAAAGCTGGTCTTTTCCCTGCTCTGTGTTCTTGAACTGCTTAATTTCTCATATTATTAAGATAAAAAAGCTCCTTGCTGTACAAGAAATGTAAGAAACACTGTGGGCCACTGCTTTAACATACTACCATAAACAGGTATATGCACGTTTATGCATGGAGTGTTATAACCAAGCTTTTTATCTTAAGGCTACATAAAATATTAGTGTTCTGAGAAACACCATTCAATGTGATGTCACAAGATTGCATGTCATGCTACTCTTTGGCATCATAAGTCAATTGCCAGATCTCATCACATTTTATAATCATTATAACTCAGGCCCAAACCCATCTCCCCTTAGCTCCAATTTAATGTTTGTCGTACATCAATGTATAAACCTCCTGATTAAAGGCAGCAGAGAAGGGTAACACACACAACGCGCTTAATGCAGTTCTGCAGTTAAAACATGAACACAAAGCTGCATGGTGGGTAATGCAGGAGTGAAAAAACTTCTCTATTGAAATGCCTTTCCTTGTAATCAACTGTTAAAAGCAGCTGGAGCAGTAATGCAGCTGGAGCAGTAATGCAGCTCTCCCAGGTGGCAGCCAGGAACTGGGAGCACTCACTGGATGCATAGCTGGGAAACCACGTCAGGGTCTCTGTGGACCTACACTCCACGGATTTTAAGTCCCTGAGAAACACTGAAGGGCATATCACGGAAGAAAAAGTCACTTTTATTTGGGCATGGACCTCTTCTGAAGTAAAACACCAAAGGCACTCGGACACTCTGTCGAGAAAGGGGGTTTGTTGCAATAAAATCCCTTTCCCACCAGAATCAGGCTGATGTTTGTATTGAGCTGGGGGAGCAGTGCATCACGTCTGACAGGCTGCTGATGTGATTGAAGGGCAGAGAGCACAGCACTGGATTGATCCCTCAGCAGCAGGGCCAGCACTCCCCTGAGCTCACTTTGAAGTAGCCCCATACAAGAATTGCATTATCTGCCGCACGAGTGCTGCGCAGCTTTTCAAAGGCTTCAATAATATTACGGCACATAAATCTACTGAGGGCTAACCTGATGCCCTTTGTGAGTGAGAACTTCTTGTACTACAAAAGTTCTATCAGTTGGAGCCATGGAAGAGCAAAAATCACAGGGGAAGCAGAGCTGGTTCTTCCCAGACCACCTCTGTGCTATTCCAACACAGGCTGGAGCACATGTGAGCCTGGGCTGCCCTAAAACCCATCTAAATGTAGTCCCACACACACTTTACCACAAGCTTTATATGATTTTCCTATAACTCTTTCTGGAAGTGAAACCTGTACCAATGCAAACTCTTCATTTTTCAAACAGAAAACATTCAATTTTTTTTCAAGGAAAATAATCTGGTACTATTTCCAGAGGAATCCTATGGGTCTTCCTTCTGAGTCAGCTATCCTTCTGCATCAGAACTATTATCCCTCAATCCCCCTAGAGTACAAAAGTTCCCACTATAATCTCTCTCCATTTAATGCACTGCCAGTGAAAATATACTACACTGACCTACGGATTTGTTTAACAATATTGATCTCAAATTTCTTTACCCCAAGAACTAAAATTGCTCCACCCCAAGAGCTAACACACCCCTCAGTGACACACCCCTATGAAAAGCTCAAGCTCACTTTTAGGTTTAAAACAAAAGCAGGCAGCAGTTAGGGTTTTTTAAAGTACCACATTCAAATTAGTTTTCATAAGTACTATGCAAAAAAAAAAAAAAAAAGTAAGCCTGATTTACACTGATAGATCTTAAGAAGTTAGTGTAAATGAGGAGTCATCATCCAAAGAGGTATTTTCCCTGCAGGAATCTCATTTTATCCCAGTGATACTCAACAACTTTCATCTGTGATTTGAAAGAAAATATAAAAGTCATCCATTGCCGAGTGTACATCTGTCAAAAAATCTGAGGGGGCAGGGAAAATGGATAAATGATTCAGGCTAATCTGTAGCACTTACTAGCATGGACTTTTTCCAGCTAGAGACGGCTTAATAGCAAAGGTCACACCGCCAGGAGCTAAGAACAGGTCACACAAACACAGCACCACAAATTAATTAATACTGGAAACAACATAGATAATGGTGGCTGACTTCCAAAACCTGAGCTCTGGTTAGTTCTGGAGGTAAGGAGGTGGGTACAGACACAAAGTAGTATCGAGCAGGGGAATTCAGAATTCCCCCTGGTTTTCTGTGAGTTCTCTGAGTGTTACCCTCTCTCTTCTGGGGCAAAACACTGAGCTTCAGCTGCACTTGCTCAAACAATTACTGCATTGCCAGACCTACAAAACACCTAATAATACAACAGCAATAACTACAAGGAGTTATCACGTTGTAAATGCAAAATGATCCATAACAATATCTGCATACACACCCAGGCATGCATAAACATATGTATCAATAAAATAATTCCAGCAGAAATTACTGCTTCCCTGGGTGCACAGATCATCCCTTCAAAGCTGTTATTCCTGGTGCCCTAAATCCTATACTCTGCTCGGAAGAATTAATGGTACCACTGTAGCTTCTTCACCACTTAGGCAGGAAGCAGAGTTTTAGGAAACTCTCATCCTCACCTACATTTACCCCCACCATGTGGCAGCTATTCTGGGAGCATCCAAGCCTTTTATCAGAGGAAAAGCAAAACTTTTGAAAACAGCTCATTAAGAGAGAATGTCATCAATGAGTTTATGTGTAAACTCTCTCTCCTTATTTGTAGGCTGGAGAAAAGGTAAAGGGAATCAAGGAACGTGCATGCTTATTTAGATTTCGCTTTCATATTCAAGAAATTCTGATAAATTTAGCATGGCTTCTGAATTTTTTTGTTTAGTTTTTTGGGGTTTTTTTTTTACATCAGAAGTATTTTAAAGCTTGTCCTTTATTTGTATTTCTTGCTTTTCATATTGTTTTTGCTTTCTCAAGGAAACTGGCAGCTGAAATGGTGTTCTAAAAACAAGTCACAAACATTTAGCAGTGTTGCCATTTCAAACACCAGGCTCAGCTGAAACTGCCGTGTGGTAAGACGACGCTGTTTCAGCTGCTGGAGCCCTCAAAGGACAAAAAATGCTGAATAAAACCAAAATATAAGTCATGAGTCAACAAAAACTCTGGGATTTGTTGCAAATAACATCCTTCAAAGCAGCCCAAAATAGAGGATGCACTGCTCTTTGCAAACACCAGGAGTCTGTATTATCACCTCCACCCAGCCACTCCAGCTTATGTGGTCTTCTCTACTGGAAGCAGCAAGCACTTCCCAGAATCTAATGCTGATATTTCAAATCAGGTATTTCCGTTTTTCAGATAATGAACCAAAACACTAATGGGAGAAAGAAAAGGGAAAAAAAAAGAAACAATGCACAGGTGCATGAGGAAGGCATGAAATGGACCCATACATGAGTATTGAAGTCTCATATATTGGCTAGCCCCATTCATAAAGTCCTTTTGCAAGGAGATAAAAATAGCATTAAAAAATACATTGATTTTCTTTTCTTTTTCTGATCTTCAATTCCCAGGGCAGACAGCCTGTAAAGCCTGCTGCTGTAGTACATATGGGCAGCTGATCTGAGCAGAGAGCTCCAGGCAGGTTTTCAGCATTTGTTTCAAAACACAGGAAAATTAACCAGCAGCCAACAGCTCCCAGAAAATCCAAATACCTACGAACTCGGGGATGAACAGCCTGCAGCAGCAGCACAGGGCTCCACTGCCCACTCTGTCCCACAGGTAGCTGCATTCCTCTGCTCCATTTGCAAACATCCCTGAGCCCTGTGAGCACTCACAGCTCATCCACTGTGTTTCGAAAGAAAGCAGTATCCACCCGGACTGCCCAAGGGCAGGAGCATTAAAGGCACTTCTGTAAGGTTTGATCCTGTTCCCACTGAAGCCCTGCAAATTCCAAATTGCCAGGGCTGGGAACAGAACTGGACCTATGCGGAGCTTTTGTTTATTTTTCAAACCTACCACCCTCAGCACCCGAACAAGTTCAATGGGAATTTTTCAGAATAGTGTTTTGACACCTGAGCCAAAAAGAAATCAGGGAACATGTGAACTTCCTACAGCTCTTTGGAGAGACAGGGAAGGCATCTGGAGGTGTTAACTGTGAGGACTCATGAAAATGGTGAGGAGGGAGCTGCGCTGAGCTATCCTTGCTGCCATCTCCAGGGTCTCTTATGACACTGTCAATCGCTCAGCTGTTTGCAGAATTGGACAACACCAATTTTGTATGTACTTCTGCTCGTCCAAGCTTTTCCAAGCACATTAAAGGCATGGATAAATTGAGTAAATATAGCAGACCTAAAAAATCCATAGGTCATTTCTGGGTGAGCAAAAGAGAGAGACAGAAGTAATAAATGCAAAATACAAAAATAACAAATTCAGTGACTGCCCTTAGACAAAAGCCAAAATATCAAGAAGGATCCTATGGCCTGGACTGCTCAAGGCAAGGGACTACTCAGTCACAGCAAACTCCTGAAAGCAAACTCCCCTTTGAACTCACACATTCACAACAATACTTGCCTTGCTTCTGGTTAGAAAAAGAGCAGGATGCGCCTACATCATGGAATAAGGGAAAAAATAAAAAGGCAAGATATGGTTTCCATATTTCAGATTGTTTGCAGACTCTATATCTGTGGGACTTTTCATTCCAAAATTAACTGTGTGCTGAAGAGAGTCTGGAACAGCAGAGCCTTTATGCTTCCAACTTTTGAGATGGCCTCAGAGAGCAAAATCTCTTCTCTCTCATTTCTGGAATAGTTTTTGACAATTAGTAGAATGAATGACCACAGAGCAAGAAGTCTGCCCAATCCATCAGGGCCTAAATGTGAAAAGAGAGGGGAGAGAGAGAGAACCTTCTAATGACAGGAAGGGGAGAAGAGGTGTAGAATTTTTTTGGCTTTATTCAGGAGCATTTCCTCATGAATTCTGGAAGAGAGTCAGGAAATAAAGATAGCAGCCAGCACTCACCTCCTGCATCTTTTTAAGGGAGAACTAGACAAATGCAGCAGTAGCAAATAAAGGAAACCATAAGTAACCTTCCCTGTGCAAGGCAGACAATACCCCAGTAGAGAGAGTTGGCACAAAACCAAGGTATAGAGGCTGCTTGGTAAATTCTCAATAAATATTAAAAACACAAGTATGCTGATATCTGCATTTTTTCCAAAGTTGATGGAAAAATTAAAGCATGGGTCGATGCTCCTGAGAACAGAGGAGTCAGTAAGATTCCCAGCTTTAGGGGAAAGAACAAAGAGATGGAGAAACTATTATCTTGAGTCTCAATTAATGTCGACAGATTCCGGAGATGAGAGAAAAGCGCCTGCACTGCAGCCAGGACCACAGCACCTTTTCCATCTTCCAGAAAGGCTCACCCAGCTCTCAGAAGTGAGAGAGCAGAGGTGCCTGGAATCCATTCTAGTGGAATAATGCCAGCAGGACATGGCACCTCCTCTTTGTACAGGTTTCGCTCTCTTCTCTCTCCTCATCACAGGTATAGCCGTTGTTCCTATCGAGTCTACAAGGACAGAGGAGAAGGAACTATTTTGTTTTCCACAGAAGGCAGTCCTCATGCTCCGTGGTTACACATATATATTGTTTTTCTATGTGTATATATGCCTCTGCAGAGGAACAGAGGAGACCAAGTGCACAACCATCACCTGATATCAGTAGGATATTAAGAACATGAAGAATTTGCTCACTTAAGCATCATTTTAGAAGAAACACCACCAGGACAATGGCTGACCAGATCCCTAAGCAAAAAAGGCTATCACAGCTACAAATCTGGATTGATGGGTCATTAAAAGCAGTGACTAAAATACATTTTCTTTTATTTATTTATTTTTTTTTTAAAGAAATCTTTAAAATACAGAAAAACACAACCACTTCCAGGACAAAAGTAACCAAGCATGTAGCAAGTGTATTACATCAACCTCCATAATAAATCTAACCTGCTAATATTTTCAACACTGTATTTGTTCTTGCACACTTTCGAATTACTCCAACACTATTTTAAACAAACCCTTTCACTGAAGTAAACGTCAACATATCAAAACTATTTTTTATAGTAATGAGTTTCCTTTTTCGCAAAGCAATTGCTTTAAGTACTGAAAAGTCTTCCACGGCACCCTCCACTTTCAACTGACAAATATCAGCAATAGCTGGATTTAAAACAAACAAACTGAAACCCCCAAATCAGCAGCATTTGACTCAAGGAAAAACATTCAATGTTTTCAAGCAGAAGCATTGAAAAACTTATTCTTACTGAAAGAAAAAAGTATGTGCGCACACCTGCTTTTCTATCAATCTAAGCAGGAAACCATTTCACTGCTGCATCATAAGTAGAAGAAAAGTGCTTATTAAAACATTAATCACAGTCCATTATATTCTGACTCCATGCCAGAAGTTCCCATTACATCACTGAAAATATCTATTAACCAAAACCTGATTCTGACAAGTTACAGAAGTGTAGTGTTTAGGATTTAGTAATGTAAAAGTCCGTTTTAGAAGAACAGTTACACAATTGATTTTGCAGTGGCAAGCAACTATAATTAATTGTTTTTGTGACATTTATTACTGCAGTGGGGTTGATTTAACTGGTGTTTCTACTGTAAAATTATTAAAAAATTATTTCAAACTTCATCTACTTTTATTAAACACATTTATTGTGAAGGTATTTAATACCTGGGGCTGGCTAAACAATTTTAAAACGTGCTGGATATACCAGTACATGTAAAACTGTATTGTCTTGTGTAAATATGGGCCTTGTTTAGAACCACGTCTCACAGGAAATTATGCCAAATGAAAACCATCTCCCCTTCTCCTCTCCCACTGAAAAGGATTTATGTTTTTACATTTAATACCAGTTAAAGAAACAAAAATATGGTGGCGTTACCTTCAAGCCTCAGCAATAGTTCAGCTGAGAAGTTCCATTATGTTCAAACCTCTGCTTTGTTATTAAAAACATGGCCTAACTCAAATGCTTCAATTTGGAAGAGGGAGAAGTGAACAACTCAATTCTTTCTGGAAGCCTGGCACTACATGGCTTGTTTACCTAGAACAGTTTTCAACTAACTGCTAGCAAAGCTTTAAAACCAAAGCCATGAAATTGGTTCCTAAATGTGTGTACATAATCTCCAGCCAATCATTTTAATTGTGGGTACTTTCCTCAAATCCCTGTAAGCAGCACCACTAAAAAAGAAAATTCAAAAATAGCTATAATGCATGATGGGAAACACACATTATGTATTTTTCACCCTTGACCTAACATACATGAGTTTCTAACTACAAAAGGCACCTGAGCTAATAACCTTAAACCTGTCCTTGGACATCTCCCAATTTCCAGGATCCAAAGAGCTTCAGTCAAGGTACTTTTAGGATCGGCCCTCCATATCCAACCACCCCTTTCCATGCAGCATCTCAGGTCTCAGTTATGCCTAAAATCCCTGCTGCTCCACCAAGCACAAAGGCCATCAGGGACAGATGCACAAACTACTGGAATGGAAGGAGCCAGAAACTCCAATTCTTACGGGTTTGGAAGACTTGGATTTTTTTTTTTTTTTTTTTTTTTTTTTTTTTTTTTTTTTTTTTTTTTAAGGAAACTGGGAAAAATAAAGAAATTAACACACATGTGATGGAATACCTTTAGCTCTAAAGAAAAGTTCTCCGGGTCCACTTTTTCTAAAAGTTCCTCTGGTGTGATCTAATCTGAAGGACCACAGGGTCAGTATCAAAACAAGAGACTACCAGCCCAACCCTTAAAAATTTTGTCACCCATCTTTACCAGGATTGAGAGTAATTACATACACAGGATTAAATTTATCAATGGAATTACTGACTTGGGCAACTGACACGCCCAAGATCTCTCCCTCGTACCACTACGACTTCCTTCCCTTCAGAGAAGCTTTAAACATCATTGACTCCTGCAACAAAGCCATCTGAAGGGGGTTCAAGAATCACAAACCACTGCTTCAAACACTGCAGAAAGCTTCAAGCAGGACATCCCCCCCATGCTTCCCTCTGCCATTTAAAGGAAACTCATAACTCACCTTCTCAGCCATTTGATACCTGAACAAAATTTTCATTCAGAAGACTGCTTTACAACTGTATTTATCAGTGTCAGAGTCAAGACGATGCATCATTTCTGGCTTTATTTTCCTCTTTAGGGGTCTGTTTTGCTGGCTGTCTCTGGTTAAATATTTTCATTTTACATAACCCCCCTTCTTAAAACAACAGTGTTGGAGGGCTTAGGAAACCTCTCTCTACCCCTGTTTTCATACATCCTTCTTGAATTTTTATTGAAAGGGATTTTTATAAATCCTTCAGAGAGCAAATTCAAATAGGATGTTCATCGCCCTTCAACTACATCTGAGACTAAATAATTAGTTTATGATTAGTGCACCCAAACAGGCCCTTCAGGAAAACACGCCAGGGTTTTCTTAGACTGCCCCAGAGCAAGTTCTTGTGGTGCCATCTCTCCTGACAGCCAAGCACAGAGCAGGAGCGATGCTCAGATGCTGATGAAGAAGAGGAGCTCAGCAATGAGCTTCCATGAGCTCCCACACTCTCCATCAGACAGACTTCGCTCCTCATGACAAAGGTGTTCCTGCCTCTGTACTCTAACACTGGGCTTAAAGAAAGCATTTGAGGGCTTTGCCCCAGGAAGAACTACAAAAGCCAGAGGACACTGAGGCCCTGCTGCTGTTGAAGTGAGAGATAATCAGGACAGATCACTCCTGCATGAGCAAAATGTATTGTTTTTCTTCTAGCAACCACACAATTCCCAATGCAATTATCCATCTGGCTGAGGAGCCAGAGAAAGACTCAGGAAGGGCAATGTGATGGACTGCAGGAGAAGCAAGGAAGGAAAAATGTAAAGAAAAAAAATACTGAGCACAGAAAACACTCATCTCAAATTTACCACATAATTTCAGAGATGCAACAGTTCTAAAACTGAACTTCTACCAAAATACAGCAGCTAAGGAGGAAAAGTCTGTGGACATACACAGTCACAGGAGAAGCAGGCATCAATAGCAGTATCAATGGAAGGGATGGAGGGAAGGATGAAAGCAAAGGAGGTCTTTCAATAAGAGATAAGAGCTGTCACAGACAATCATGTCTTTTTAAGTGGCTGGTAGTAACAAGGCTTTGATTTGGTGAGACACAAAGAGCACAGAAAATAGGGCATTTGGCCCACACAGTTGCTGGATGCCTCCTGACACATTATAATCCATCAGCAGACAGCTTTG
This sequence comes from Acanthornis magna, assembly GCA_036785705.1. Lineage (NCBI taxonomy): Eukaryota > Metazoa > Chordata > Aves > Passeriformes > Acanthizidae > Acanthornis > Acanthornis magna. Next base: position 1,930,462 of record JAWUZG010000097.1, read on the forward strand.
CCTGACACCTTTCAGCTGCCCACTTAGCAGCAATGCCTCCACACCTGCAGTGACAACTCAGGCTTTGCCTCCTACAATTTGTCAATAAAAAAGCCATTATTGCCATCCCGATTTTTGGAAGTAATTTTAAATATTTACTTCTTGATCATGTAGCACAGCTTGCAGACAAATCTCCATTCTGTTAAGGCTCTGAAATTCTTTTTCCTCTTCATATTGTAAGTATTTTAATAAATGTATGATTTAGTATTCGGCAAGCCCACACTACAGAAAGACTATTCTGGAATAAATGGTATAATTACATTTCCTACAGCGACCTTGTAATCTCCTGAGTATTTATTCTAGACTAAACAGCCTTACTCAGCTGCCCTGTGTCTGATTGTCGATGAAAGAAGCTTGTTTGACAACTGCTTCGAGCAGAAACATATTTTTTCCATGATTGCATGAAAAAAGTAAAAAAACATGACCAGACCGGTATTCCGAGCACAGAGACTCATGTTAGATCGATGAGTTAATTCTGAAGCCAAACGCCAACAAAAACAAGCACCATGGACATTCTGCTGTCACGGCCAGCTTTGAGGTTAATTTAGTGGTACACATACAGCTACAGCCAGCTTTACATAGAAGAAACTGCGTGGTGTATGCAGGCTTCCTTCTTTGTTTCCTTATATATTTTCCATATTCTCTGCTTTTATAACCCTCCTGAGACCTTTTACAGTTACAGAACCCACACTATACCCACAGGTGGGCGGGCAGGAAGCAAAACTCTCCATTTCATAAGCAGTCCACTTTTAATATATTCAATTGCTAATGACCTTGACAGAAGAGCTCCATGTAAAACACCATATTCTACGGGGTGTCGTTTGAAATGTTCATAGACGTTTTTGCCAGAAAGCTGATTTCTTAAACAGTAAGATCTCAGACTTTCTGAAGGCTGCACTCCTTGATTTCCATTCAGCTGGAAAAATTGGTGCTAATCTACCTCCCCTATATTAAATTTGTGTCCTTCCAAAATCCTAAAATGCAGCCTGTAGGATTTCTGTGGAACACTAAAGCAATACCAGACAGTTTCTATCTCAAGCCAGATTAAGATGGTTTACAGACAGTTCTGTTGCCTTGTTCCCTCCTGTCTTGAAAGAGACAGCACACTTGGCCATATTCACTATTCCAAAAAAAGAGCACCCACACAGTACTTGCTTTGCCATTCACAGGTTTTTATTCAATTATTCATGGTAAAATGAACAAAAAATAAAAGGCTGTATGAAAACGTAGCTGTGTCTTTAGAGCAATAATCACTCCTTACCTGCCAATTTTCATTCATTAGGTACCCGATGCAGAATGCTCTGCAGCAGACAGGAATCTCTCTGCTGCGGATCAGGCCCTGCAACAGGAGACTCTGGGAAATTCAGACCATATGCCTTGGTAGCCAAGAGAATTCCTGCAAGGAGTGAAGCCCTCTGTGTGCCCTCCAAAGCAAGACAAGCTTTCCTTGCTCTTACTCAATCTTTTGACTCTGACTACCGAGCTTATTGAGAGACTAGATTCCATTAAAAGGAGCAGAATGAATTCAGTGTTCAGAACCAATGGGCCAAAGCAGATCAAATCAGCCCTTCATTTGTGGCTTTTCTCCTTTTCCAAGATTCAAGAAATATCTGCATACCCCAGTGACAGAGCAGATGTGAAAAATCACCTGCTATGACTTTTAAAGCCCAGCGGTCCTGTCACCCATTCAAAATCAATTCTCAGTTATTTCACTGTCTTGAACCCTACACAGACACTGACAGGGTTCTAGCAGAAGCTAATCCAGCCAAAGACCAGCTCGGGTATGCTGTAAGAATAGTTTGGAGAGCATCCTGACTATTGCCTCACTTTAAAAAAAAAAAATCACAATGATCGACAGCAAAGAAGTTACACGAGTCATTTCTAGATTAAGTGCCAGAACTCTACATGTGTTTCAAATTACACTACAACACTGTACAACAAAGAAATATGCAGAAATTTTCCACTTGAAGTGAAGGTTAAAAATTAAACACTAACAAAGCTCTAACAGATATGAAACCCAACCTCATCTTAATGCGAAATTTAAAATGCTTGAGCTGTCCTACACTAGGAAAAAAGGAATGAATCAATCTAGTTGTTCATAAAAAAAAGCACAGTGGGCTCAAACATGCTCATTGTACGTACAGATTTTCATAGCACTCCCACTCTGCTTCAGTACTTACCCCCTCAACTCTTAAAAAGACATTCTGTTTAGATTTAACTTATAATTTATCAAACTATAATACCTATCCTCATTAGATTAGTGTTCACTATTGAACTTCATTTTCTGCATCTTATTTAAACAAAAATTAACTGGAGTGCTCCTTCCTAACAATGTGGTCAGACATGAAAACAAGTTGATAGATCAAAGGGAAGTCACATTTTTCCCCAAAGAAAAGATTTTTGGAGCAAACCTGATTTTTTATATATACACATATATATATTCAGGTTGTACGTCGCCGAAGTTAAGTAGGAAAACACAATTTTATTTTGAGCAGTCCAGGCTTGACATGATTACAAGGTCTGCTGCAAATAGAAATTTTTAACCTGACTTGTAAATTACTTCTATTTTATGAGAACGGTGAGGATACGACTGGCACTGTGCTGAGTATGATCCAGTTTGGATTACAAGAGACTGTTTCTAAACTTTGAGTCATGAAGTTCATGGATCCTTACCCAAAATGTTAATCACATAAGCAGATTTTCAATTTATAGTCAGTTTTTAAGTAGCTTGTATATGGCTCTTCACAGCTGTAAAACTCGGTGGCCGCTGTGTGGCCGCTCCTGTTAGACAGAGAGACTTACAATTACTGCCAAGAATGTCTTTACATTCTTCAGGACCTCCAAAAAAACATCATGTGGATCCTCAAGGGTTTTTATTATTTTGTTTTGTTTTTTCTTTAGAACCAAAACTACATATCAAACATTCATTTTTAAAGCAACACACCACTTCCCATCCCCATCCTGGGTTATTCTTTTGCTACTCGGCGTGACAGTTTGTTATATTTTTCATTTCTTTTGTTTTCCAGTAAGAAAAATGCAGACCTCCAACTGCACAAATTCAGCATGCTCAGCTAAGAAATCAGGAAGGAAAAAAAAAAAAAAAAAAATAGAGATGGGCCTTTTTTGCCCATCTAAGAAAATCAAGTAAAGTAATGGCAGCAAGTGCCCAAGCACCCAGGTGCTCCTCCTGTTCTCTTGCAGCTCTGCTCCCCAAAAGGCAACGCAACAGATCTGCACCAATTTGAACCAAAAGATGACTCTTCCCACTTCAGTTTGTGGTGACAGCAGAAGTGTCAGTAGAGCCCTTGATAACACAGGGATCTCTCTCTCTCCAAACTCATCAATAGGTTGCCCTCAGCTCCATGCAGAAACCAACCATTTCCCAATGCACGTCCCTGAACACTTCAGTAATTCAGGGCAGTGACAAAGCCACACAGAACCAGGGCTATTTGTCATTGTGGAGGGACAGGCAGCTGCAGAAGCTGCCCCCAGGATGGGCATGTTACAGTGATCCAAGACCCACTCTCCTCCAAGGGCAGCACCACATGTTTGGGAGATGCTCTCACACATCCTCTCCCCTTTTCCAAGTCACGTTTCCATCTGACAGCTGAGACAGGCGTGAGCTGGTCCTCGAGTCTGAACAACCAAAGTGACCTTTATAGGGGGCTGAAGGACACAAATCCCTACACATTATACCAATCATTTGTGTTGGGAGAAAAAAAAAATGTAATTCTTCATTATTCTCAGATTTCCAACACCCTAGCAAAAAAAAAAAAGCATAAGGATGTTAATGCTTTTCTGCAGTACTTAAAAAAAAAAAAAAAAAAAGAAAATTTATGTCCCCAGGGGAAACTGGAAACAAATTTCTAAGAACAATTTGAACATAAATTTCCTTTTTTGCAAAATATGCAAACTCCACACAGAAGACCAGTGGAAAAATGCAGAATCAAGTTTATGGTCTGCTCACAAAGTTTTTTTGAAAAGCCTAATAAGCAAATAATACAAATCATCTTAAAAAGCTTTTTTTTTTTTAATTATAGAAGATTCCTTACAAATGTTCTACAAGACCCCTTAAAGATTCATCCTTTTTCTTGTTCTTTGCTAAAACCTTCTCGCCAGCTGTGTCCTTCATTACAGCAATTCACTAAGAAAAATAGCTGAAACCTAAAGCAAGTCTTGCAGAATGAAGGAGATTAAGAAATATTCAAAAAAAGTCATTCTACTAAGTGTTTTGAAGATAAAAACTTGTATCTTTAGAAAAAAAGAAGTCAATAAATTATGCTACCAGAAGTGAATTCAAAGTCACCAGGTTGACAGTGTCTTTGCAATAATTCTGGCTCCAGAAACTCAGATAACAGCCTGCACATTTGAGAGCACTATTTAGCAGCAAGAAATAGCCAGGCTGCCAAGCTAATAACAGGAAAATGAAAAGAGGCAGAAACTTAAATTTAAAAAAAAATACATTCAGAACCATAGAATGGTTTGGGTTGGAAGGGACCGTAAAGACCATTTAGCTCCAACCCCCCCGCTATGGGTAGCGATGCCACCCACTAGGCCAGGTGGCTCAAAGCCCTGTCCAGCCTGGCCTTTCGTAAGTGCAAATGAACAGAAAACTAAAAATCTTTAGCTGGAGAGGTTTACACTGTGCCCAGCTCTTCTGCCTCACCCAGGCAGCTGTATGCAGCTGCCTGAAAAGCTCCAAAGCAGGGACAGAGGCACATTAGTTAAGCATTCATCATCAACAGGAAATGCGCATGAGTTCATATAAACACAGAAACACAAATATATAAACCAACAGCCCTGCACGGTTTAAGGTATTTCAGACACCCCATGGAATAGGGTTAGAGCTCTACTGGCTGGGAACCCACAGCATTGATGTATTTGTTTTGGAATGGCAAACAGCCTCGGGACTCAGAGGAGCTCTGGTGGGCACCACCAACCCACCCACCCACCCACCCGTGAGCCTCCCCTCGCTGCCGCAGCCACACCGCACCCCTCAGCTCCTCCATCACCTCCAGAGCCAAGCCCAACAAGCCTGGCTGCTCCTGCTCACAGGAGGAAAAGGACATTTAAAAGTGTCTCCAAGAAAAGACTGGCACTGTTTGCACACCATACTCCGGATACGCTCCACACGGACGCTACGATGCAACTGCAGGATTTAAAGGATTTTGTTCTGCAAAGGGTTGGGCTGCCTCAGAACCAGTGCCATTAAATGCAGTGACACAGATTAGTGTTCCTGATGGATTTGGACAGCAGCTCTCATGGGGCACAGGCAAAGGGAATCCTCCCTGCACAAGTCATCTTTTTCTTGTTTGCGATGAGGCTGACGGGGCCTCCAAGCTCCCCTCACACTGGAGGTCCCTCACAGCTGTGCTCCATCCAAACAGGTGGTGAAGGCTGAACCAGGCTCTGCCCAGGTTTAAACTGCTAATTAATACTTGGTTGCAGAAGCTTGTTACCAGATAATAAAAATTACAGGCATCAGGAGGACACAGAAACAGTAAAAAATGGAGACAACCTCAATTTCAGACAACCTTCAGTTTTCTGAAGCACCATTAGGTTGCTTATTTACCTTTCTAAGTCTATCTACCTCTGTCATTTCCTGGATGAGATACAACTTCTCCCATGCCAGTGAACTAGATGGGATTCCTGTTATGATTTCAGTGGTCTCCAAAACTGCACACTAAATTGCCTTAACTTTGTTCAGTACTTTGTGGCTTCAGTTTTCCCATATTGCACAGCCAAACGTAAACTGTTATTTTTTAAACTCTTTCTTGCCTTGCCAGCCTGCACATTCGTTCTGCCATGCAGTTTTCCAGGCACTGAAAGCCCTGATGACCTTGAGAGCCAGGCCATGATGAGCTGGGTGACACTGCCCCAGCAGCTACAGTTTTCAGGTGGCATTTCAGCTATGAACATGTCTGTAGAGAGCAGACACATCACTTTTGGACTTCCAAACCTTCCTTACTCGGGCGCAGAAGGCTCCCAAACTCCCCTCCAAACATGGCTGCACACCACGATGCTGCCAAGCTGCTGGACCAGCCCTGCATTATATTTTTTGACAAAGTTAAGCTCTGTGCTTCATTTCTCACAAACACAGTTTGACTGTAGACAGCAGCCGACAAGTAAATCTACCCTTTTCCATGGCAAACAGCCCAACTTTAATATTTTTACTGGCTTACAGCTGGGTAAATTAAGCCCCAGATTTTTATTTATTTATTTTTTAATACCGTGCAACTGAAAATGAACAGCTACTTCACTACGACTGCCAAGGACAACCTTAAAAAACACTAATGCAATCCAGTCCAGCTCTCAATAGATCTATAAAGGCAAGAGGACCAAAAATGTCAGCTTATCCACCCAAACAAAATGTTGGTTGGGCAGGAAGTCTAATATTTCATTAAGATCCTTAAAAAAAAAAAAGAAAAAAAAGAAAAAAAAAAAAGATCCCTGGCAATCTGAAGATGGTAACAGTCCCAGCTATAATGCCATGAAATGGGAATTAAAGTGCACTGCTTTACTTACCCCAGCCTTCCCAGCATTTCAGGCTCTGGAACTTGTGGTCCATATGTCTCCACTTGCAGAGGCTGATACTCATACAACGTTTCCTCCAGCTTTTGAATAGGAGCTAATGAAATATGCTGACCCTGTTGGGGAAAAAAAAAAAGGGTAAAATATTTCTACAGAGTAGGTCAAGGTTTTGTTTTGACTTTTTCAAAATGCAATGCAAGAACAAGCATTAACTTGATCCACACAAATACCATCCCATTAAGAACATACTGTTCGCTATATCACTCACTTCTTCATGATTTACATTTTTTATTGGGACCTATAGACTGGAAGTGATGTTTCATTAGCTATAATTGTTTGGACAAGAGGGAAGGGGGAGGTTTTATTCAGGGCAAGTTTACCATTAGAGAGTACAGCTGCTTCCAGTGTCACTAATAAAATTATTATTAGGCACAAATTTCGTTTATCTGAAGTACTATCAAACAAATGTCTCTGAGCAACCCTACTTGATTCTGTAATCAATGATTTCCTGAAAGCCCTAATTAGAAAGGGAAGCCACTTTCCTTTCTCTCCACAGGCTTTGTAAGCTCCCATACATAATGGCTCTCAAGATAGACTTTTACAGAGCAATACAATTAATTCATTCAGCAAATTCCCATTTGTTTCATAACTAAAAATACAGAAACACACAAACATTAAGCTTTCACTCCAGATGGTACTTTTGCAAGCCCTTCGGAGCACTGAGAAATAGCAAGACATTTCCACATCCCTCCACTCCAAGTCCCTATCACTTGGAGCTCTCACAAAACAGGAGACTTGTGCCTGGGAAGGAGGGGGTCAGGAGGATATGAGATAGAGCCAAAGTTAACAGATGTTGCTGCGTGACATTCTACACTGATTTGTTGATCTTTCACACAGTTTCAATTTTCTACTGTATTCTACGGTGCTCACAAAAATTAGCAGCAGCAGCAAAAAGACAGAGCACTGTGAGCTGCCCCAGAACAGCCTGGCTTTCCCTGTAGAAACTGAGCTTCCCATCTGCAGAATGCAGGAATTTAGCAAAGTAGTAGTATTGTTTTTGTAGACATTTTGTCTGAAACAGGAGATGGGAAGCTTTCCACGGTGTAATGCCGTGTATAACCCTGGCTCCCACTGGTGATCACTTACTGAGCTGAGCTTCCCTGGGGCCACTCCTGTGAGGATCTACTCCCTCAAGTGGAAAATACAAGCTCCTAATGTGGGACACTGGGTTAAAATTAACTAAAGAAGGGAACAAAAAAGTCTGTAGAAGGGGAAAGCTGTTAATTAAATTTGTGGTTGAGGAGAGTGACCTTTCTGAATTTGGAGCAGAGATATTTTTGTTAAGGGAGTTGCAGAAAATAGCTAAGAAAACTGAAGACGTAAGTCCTTGAGAAGTGTTATCGTGGATCTAAGCCGATCTCTACAGAAATATCGGTGGCTCAAGTTTTCCATTGAAACAGCCCTGTGTGTGTGATGAAAACAGAGAGTTCTAGCCTTTTTCTGCACTGCCTGGGGGACTGGAGAGGCTGCTGCTAACACTGGTAGGGGACAGTGTCCGGGAGATGAGATGTGAAGGAAGCTCTCCAGTCAGCCATGCACCACTCCAGCTCTCGTGGTCAGCACGCTTATTTCTGTGCTACAAACTATTGCTGCAACATTAAAAGCAGGCTACCACACATTTTAAAAAAGTAGGAAAAGAAAGGTTAACAATTCAGCTTTAATCCCACTTCATGATATTTTAATACATAAATGCAGGGTTTGCTATTTTCCTATAAGTTGTCAATTTAGAATCTATTCAAGTTCATGAAAATATAATACTTTGTAACTACATTCACATGGGTCTTTTCCACTCATTGCAAGAGGTTAATGCCTAAATAAGACTCTTAGATTTGAATTTTTAGCAACATCTTTGTCTCTAACCAAACCAAAAGGAAAGTCATACCAACACTTTACATGTGTACAACCTCATCTAGTGAGTGAAGAGTCTCACTTTTTCCAAACCCAAATTTTGTTCCAGCCATAAAAAAGAAACTTCAGTTTTGGGCAAAGATCAAAACCATGGTAAATATTTTGGGAAATTGCTCGCATATGGAAAAAGGGAGCAGCTCAGATTGCATGAGCCCCATCCCTTGAGGACACCTCCAGCACAGCTGCTCATTGTCAGCAGATTTGCCACTGGTGCCTTCCTGACACTTTGTTAATGAGAGCAACTTCTGCCAGCATTGCCAAGAGACAAGGGAAGGGTCCTGACACATGGACTGGGCTCATCACTGGCCTCTTTCCCCACCACCATTCATGTTGCTACAGATGTCCATCTCTGGTAGCTCCTGGGAGGACAGGCTGAAAGTGTTTCATTTGTCTTCCCCTCTTTGTGGGGTTCCCAAGGTGCGTGAGTTCAGAAGGGATCCATGGTGGTCATTATCCAGCAGATGACTGAGCAGTAAGTGCAAGGGAATGGTGGAAAGGCTGACTGGTCAGCAGGCCAGGGGTATGGGGGGCACCAGGGTACAGGGTCATGGGGAAAGACCTCTCTGTGAGGTGTGGAATTGCATCACCAATTCACTGTGGTGGCCTGGAGAGCAGCAGAATGTCAAAAGAGAAGCTCGTTATACAAACTATCCATCCTTGAGCTGGTCTGACCTCATGTCCAGCACAGGCCAGGACATTTTGTGTTCCTGTATGAAGCCCAAGGACTGGCAGTTCAGCCAAAACACCTTCTTTTGAAAGACATCCAACCAAGACTTACAGATTTCAGATCATAAAGGTACAGGCACAACCCCTAGGTAAGTTGTTGCAATAGTTCATTATTTTCACCATTAAATTATGGCAACTTATTTCTGGTTCATCAGATTGACTCTCTCCTATGACTTTCTCACCTCCATCCTGGGCCAAGGTGCAAGTGTTAGGGACCAGGATGTACTTTTGCATGGCAAACCAACTGCACTGGTTTGTGTGCAGCCAGCAGAGCTGCAGCTCAAGGAGATTGTGCAGCTGTATGAGACAGCTCATTTGTTTCTGTTTCCCAAAATCACAGCTTTAGCTGATGGGCTTTGGCAATGCGGATTACATTTCACTTAGCAATGAGTAAAATGCCCCATGATCAGCTGCTGTTCCTGCCCTATAGCTGTCTGGCCTTTAGGCTCCTGAGCTCACAGACTTCCAAATTGTTTAGCCCCACACAGGTTAGCAAGGTCCCAGAACTGGGTATGGCACAAAAGGCCAAAACCATTGCCTTTCCTATTTCAACTGATGCTGGGATAAGATGATTAAAAAAAAAAAAAAAAAAAACAACTTGTTGAAGTTAAAAGGCTCAATTTGACCACTATTATCTCAGTTAAAAGCCATTTGAGCAGAAGCATCCCACTTTTGTCTCTCTGTCCCAAGTGGTCCCTAACCACTTCATAACAGACTGGTATAAAAGGGAAACTGCTGTGTAACTTTAGAGGCACCACAACAGACAATAACTGTTACTTCGGACTTACACAGCACTTTTACAGATCCAAAACCCATTTCTAATCTATGAGGTAAGACTTTTAAATTTCCTGTATTCCACCTAGACAGTCAGCCTTACCTCTTTCCAGCATTAGGAGGCATTTATCAGCATGCTGAAAGCAAAATGAAAGCAGTGGGGCCAAGGTCCTGCTTCTGCATTGCTTTCTCTTGACAAACCTAAAATCTGATGTTGTGGTCATGGGTAAGTACTTCTAATTCCCCTTGGATGCTGTAATGTTTGTGTAAAAGAAGCTGACAGCATCCAAACGAAGACAGAAAAGGCTTCCAAGAACACAGACAACACTTTTTCCTGCCTCCTCTCCCTCCCACCCCAATCTTCATGGCATATGAGTGTTTTCCCTGGGATTATTTTAGGCACCGGAGCTGTCTATTACATATTGGAATGTATGGAACCACAAAACATGCTGCTAATTAGAAGGAAGGCATTTGCTTATCCTTAGGACTTTGTTTATATAAAAGCCTGCACAGCAATGGATTTGTGAGCAACTAACTTTCTATTTGTGTGCTGTATGGTTTCAGATGAGAGAAATACAGGATTAAATTGGGAGGAGGGTTGAATAATGTCTTTGCATGAGAAGTAAAACTGACTGGCTGATATACTGTTTGACACAACTCTCAGTTGAAAAAAACAAAAGCAGTGGCCAGTTCTGGTTTCAGAATGTGATACAACATGACATTAATAAAAGAAAAGCCATGGATCGTATACAAAGAACTGCCCTTGCAGTAACAAGGAGCTTACATTAAACAAAAACAACACTCTTTCAGGAAGAAACCTGGCTATTAGAACATCAAAATTATAGTGTATCAGTGCACCTTTCACACAGGTTTGGGGAGGGACTCTTGGCAGTTATCAGGTGCATCAGTATTTGCCTGCTAGCAGAAAGAGATTATTTTAGCACACAGAGTACAGAAATACCAGCCCAAGTTGCAGCGTTCACACTTCTTCCCATCCTGCCCTCTCTCCCTATCTCCAAAATGACATTGCCTTCCTTCACCTCCTTCCCTTGGTGGTAAAGAGAAACAATTGACAGCCTTCCCAGAAATTTTTCAAGTGCCAAGGAGGGAGAGAAAGGAGACTGACACCAAAAATGCACTAGTAGGGGAAAGAGGAGGAACAGCTAGGCCACAAAAACACCCCCAGGCAAGAGACAGAAGCCAGAGACTGGGGTCAGTAAAACTTGTCCAGACAAGGCAAGTTTCTGTACTAGCAGCAGCTGGACTCATTGCTGTAGCCAATCTTTCTGCTTTTTGAATTTCTCTCTGCTATGGAACTTACTCAGCTCTGCTATCACCCCACTTCCACAGCACAAGTCAGAGAACAGAAACAGCCACATTTGTGCTACGTCTCATTAAGTCAGTTTGCAGCAATGGTATTTTTATTTAACCGTTTTCACTGTCAGGTCACTCTGCTGAGCCTGACGAAAGGAGATGAGGAGGAACAAGGGCTGTGGGATGCCAGGACATGATGCTACTAAAACACATCCCCAGCACTGCTTCCACTGCACATGGCAGGACAGAGAGGTTAACAAAGACCCTTTTAAACACACCATCATCTGAGTGTACAATTATCCAAACGCTTTCAAGTGAATGTTAAAACAAAACTATAAATTCCTTGAATTTTTCAGTATAAGCAGTCTTAGGAAACTATTTTACTGTTAAGCTCGTTACAGAATTCAGGTTTTGGAAAAATTTCATGCTAACACAATTTCTTATAGATATTAATGCAAATATCTTTGGCAATGTGGTGTGAGCCAGAGGCTGGCTTGTTGTGGGTTTATTTTCTCCCTCCAGTTTCCACCCTCTCAATTCACTATTGACAAATCCATGTCAGCAATGCTAATGTGGCTTTCTGATTCTGATTAACTACTTTGACTATAGTAATACTCAGGAAAAGTAGAATGAAACTGATAGATTTGGAGGGCTCAGTTAATATTATTTTAACCTTTACCCTCTCTGTCCTCCACAGCCTTTTTAAATAAACACGAAGTATGTCAAGCTAAAATGTATAATTCTATTCCTTGGTCTATAATTCCTGTGTCAGTGAAGCTTTTTCAAATACTTAAATATCTGAAACCAACTGTTCTCTCTTCTGCTCTTGAAAAATCAACAATAAATTTATTTACTTGATTATGAGAAGTGCTATGAGGATATCTCAGAAGTGAAACTGAAAGAGAACAAATGATCTGACAGAAAGCAACAGAACCAACATGAAGATTTTCTGTTGATCTCAAAACCAAAATCTGACCACAAATGGCAAGATTAGAGATACAAGAATGTCACACCCCTTCTCTGTGTGGTAGATGATTTCAGATGCCTAAAAACAACCTCAATTCACAGTAACTTAATTTGATTTTCAAATGCCAAAACTGATTTAAAAGATGTGCTTTCTTTAGGAATGACAGAAATAAGCCAAGAGAACAACAGCACTGAAGCAGCTATTAACAAAGACAGTCAGATATATGTGATTTATTACACAAACAGGTACATGGGAAGTTAACCATGGAGTAACATGGGTTAAATCAGTTCTACTTGCCTCCAAAATTTTCCTTTACAACTTTCTGACATAAGTAATTACCTGACGAGACTTATCTTTAAGCTCCTGCCAAAAAGCCCAATTTCTCTAATCTCCCAGCAGAAAGCCTGTGTCCATCTAACAAGCCGAAATACAGTTCTGCTGGGTCAGAGCCAGAGCAGGATTTAGTGCCTACTCTCTTCACAGAAAAGCCCGGTGCCCTTTCCTCATGTCCATGGATCGCAGTGCCTGCTCGGGACTGTCCTCTCCAGCACTGCCTGCTGAGCCCAGGCAGGATTCAGGGGATAGTCTGGATGTTTGCTGCAACAAGTCACTCTCTTGTTTTCAGCGGAGACCCCAGAGTTCTGGCAGGAACTGCCAAGCTTTCCTCAAAATCCCTGCCACTGTTCAAAGGATAGCCCAGTACACAAGACAGCGTTATTTTTGGGAACAAAGAAGTAAAACACAACATTGTTTCCATGTCACTAATAAGCCCACAGGTCACACTCCTCCTTTTCAGCACTGGTTTCTCAATCTTGCTCCCAACCCTGTCTCAGCTCCTAAACACTAACTTCTGTGCAAGCCACTGTGCCAAACGCGGCTCAACTGCTTCTGCTCCTTGTGCTCTGTGCCCAGGGCCTCTACCCTGCACATGGTGCCTGTTTGGCCACTTTCAGCTCGACTGAAGAGCCATGCCATGAGCTGGGTACTGGGGGGCATTTGGACACTCTGGGAATGCCAGTTGCATTTGCAAACTTCACTATCAGCTCACACTTTTTTTTTTTTCCTACAGTGGCTTTCACAGGGCTCGACACGGCCCTTCTCAGGATACAGCCACAGGTTCTTCCCACTTTCAGAGAAGAGTTTCATTACAGGTGACTTAAAGTCCACGTTCTGTTCAGTTTGTTTTGCCAATCCTCAGTGTGCTATGTCGGTAATACAGCAAGAAGCAGAACTAAATAAACTTTTGTTGCATCTCTACCATCAGACTTCTGGAGCCTTGGTCATTTCGGTTTGGCTATCAACAAAGTACAGTATCAACTATCAACAATAGCCAGTCCTATTACAGGACGTAAGGCTTTAATATAACATTGTTTTAAATACACACATTAAGGACCTAATTTTTCAAGGGACATGAAGCAGAAAAAAATGACAAATGCCACTTTGTGTATCATGAGGCACAGCATTGACAGAGGGACAGACACACCGTGGAGGTCAGAGCACAAGGCATCGCTCACCAACCAGCAGCAACTGCCTGAGTCTTTGCACAGATGAATCTGAAACTGGATTCAGTGGCGTTCCTACTTTGCTGAAGTAAAGCTGTGTGTTATACTGATACCATCCCTCAGTTGTGCAAGAAAATTATCTAGGATTTCCTGGAGAACAGTGGAACCTGTAAAAACCAGCTGCTGTGCTGGAAGAACAGCAGCTCATAAAGAATCATACATCACTGTACTCCACTATCTGCTCTTTCCTGGGATTCTCTAAAGCAGCCTTCCCCCCATTCAAACAGCCACAGCTCCACAATACCATTTTTGAGGAATGCAAACTCTGATGGATGATTTAAAAAGAAAGACAGCTTAAAATACCAAAGCCAAACAGAAAGCTGACCTCAGACTGTAGAAGATGAGAAACTCTGTGTGTATGTGTGTGTGTACGGAAGGCAGAGACATATTCCGTTTTACTGAGCATCCAGCCTAGACCCAGATAAACATTGATAAAGATGCAGAACATCACATTCAGTAAGGCTTATGTCTGCCTGATAAAGGGAAGAAATAAAGTGAGATTCCTTGAATAGCTAGATTTTAAGGAGGGACTGCTAAAGGTTCATAATCGTCTGGCAAGAGAAAGCAAGGAAGTTTTTACAGCAACAGATACAAAAAAAAGAATAAAATGTTAAGAAAAGGACAATAAAGGCAGATGAAAGGAAAAGCATGAGTAGAATAGAAAAACAGGAAGAGTGAATTACTAGAAACAGGCAAAAAGATAAAAAGAAAGAATTTAGAAAAAGTGAAGTCTAAAGTTAAAAAACTAAGAAAGTATCAGAGGTTAGCAGCATGTGATACAACTTCACGATATTTGTGGGCTATATTTACAACAACATTTTAAAAGAAAACTGAAACCTGTTAGCTATATATTTAGAAATTATTACTTAAAGTAGAAGTAGTTTATTTCTAGCCTCCTTTCATTTGCATGCAGAGTGCACAAGCAAACATGAACCGACTATTCCAGGACAGGAAGGGACCCACTGCAAACATAACACACACTTCATGGCACTACTTTGAAAATGCACATTAATTCTCTCAAACTAAACAAAAAACTCCCTGGGGCAGAAGAAACTGCATTTTTAATCTGCACAAAATACACTCTTTTGTCCTTCCAGAGAGGTTTCGTTTCTTTCCATGCAATTTTCCATCTATGTTTTAAGGGGTATATCAAAATGATGCTTAAATCTGAACCACAGACACATGACAGCTTTTCAAGTTGTGTGTACTTACTTCCCATGGCACCTGAATTTTAGCAGTCCTTTGGACAGGATTCCCAGAACTTCACAGGACCAAGAAACCTTTTGAAAGCCTTCCCTCATCCTGAGAGAGTTGCAAAAATTCCCTCCAGGAATGACCATGGCCTACTGCATTGCCCTGGTTTCAGTGGCTACAGCTTCCTAACTCATTGAAGCACAAGAAGAAATATTTAAGGTATCCTTAACACACAGAAAAAGAAATGGTTCCTGCCATGAAAAAATCTACAATCTCAGAGAAAATAGAAGCTGGCAGCAAAAAAAGTGATAAAATCACATGGCAATTTCACTCAGTCCCTGAAAAATTCCGTTTATCTGTTTGCAAAACAAAAAGATGCCTCATCTGTTTTATCTTGTTCACTGGTTCCTTTGTGAACCCTTTTGCAAAAACACTTGTATTCAAATGAAAAAAGCAAGTGTTGCCACAGATTCTGAAAGAGGAGACTGCTGTGAAAGCAACTGCAGCACAAACATCACATTTCGAGCAAGTTGGAGAGGCTGCCTGAGTATTTCCTGCTATAGGCTTACAACAGACAGTTTTGCCTTAAAAACAACACTTCCATTGTAGAAGGGAAGATTCCTGTATGCTCTGTCACAAGTACTGTGGGCAGGGCAGAATGCCCTGACATTTAATAATAGCCAGCCCGGGGAAAGCCATGGCTCAAAGGCAGCGTGCTGGAGATCAGGGATTGCACTGACATCCCATGCCATGGCTGCTGCTTGGGAAACAACACAAACAAGCTGCAATCCCACAGAAAGGAAGCCCCAAGAACAAGCATTAAGAACATTTGTTAATCAAATGACTAAACATATAGGAAGGTCTTCATTTCTTTGAATTTCACATATTATTTCCAATTAGTAAAATATGTACCAGGCTCGCCAGAGATGATGCAAATGCCTTACCCTGGCTCAGGGCAGCTGCTGCTCTGAGAAACAAACCAACTAAGCTGATCATTTGAATCCCCTTAAAACTCTTAATATTGGACCAAATAAAGCACAGTAGAGCTTACTGTAGAGTTTTACAAGCCACGCCAAACATCTTTGTGCACTTAAGAACTATAATTTAATTAACTTTACCTGTAAGCTTGGGGAGGGGAAGGGTGCATGAGGGGGGGAAAAATAAAATACAAACTCCTTTTCTCCTAAACTCTGAAAATAGTTCAGGATCCAAATCCCTATACAAGAAGTAATAAAAATAGTTTGGTTTCTGGTAGCAATAACAAAAATGAGGGCAAGATTAATTCTTACACTTTTATGGCAAACAATCTAAAGCAGATGTTCGAGAATAAAAGCAAGATGTCAAAGTAGTTAAAAAGTGCTTTTCAAACCCAAACACAACAAGACAACTTACAGCTTTATGTGCTTATATAAAACTCTAAATCATCTCCATCAGCTTCCACCCTTCACCCTTCTCTAGTCTATGAAGCTTCACCATTACCAAAAATGCTACCTTCAAGTCTAAACCATCATAGACCAGTGTCTCTGGAACAAAAGCACATGCAAGTGAGCTTTGCTGATTAGAGATCAGCTCCTGAATCTGGGGCCTTACAAAGAGAAATAGGTTTCCATGGTTTGAATATCCAGGATCTCTGGAATAAAGTTCCTGTCTTTCAGAGACAGAGCACACTTTAAAGGTATCTAAAAAAAGTTCAGGCTATGTATTTACATTTCCGCTAAAAAACAGCGGTTTTGAGACAGAGATCAAACTTCACATTCTAAGGTCAAAATCAACATAAGCATTCCTCAGAATCAGACTTCAAATGCATATTTGAAGTTATCCACACTTTCTTGTTTGCGAGTTCAAAGAATTGCTGATCATAAAGCAAATTTTAAGATATTAAATCTTTCAAGTACAAATTTCACAGAAGACAATACGTGTGTGCAGGAGAATTGAGTCCTTCCACATGTAACATGGCAAAAGCCTGTGGAAGGTAACCCTAAGCACCCCCTTTTCCAATGAAACTGTCCTTTATTGTGAACAGCGTTAACTTAAAACACTGCTCACTTAGATGTGCTTTCCAAAAGGCCTCAAGCAGGACGATACTGATTTAAATAAAGAAAATTAGGCAAGTTTTTGCACTCGAGCTTCCCACACAACGAGGATTTGCCAAGCCTTTTCAGCCTAATCAGCGCTACAATCACCCCGTATATCAAGAGACTGACTCAGCGCACACAAACACTTCCAGACTCACCAGCAAGAGCTGATTTTTTGGCTGAGCACAGCAAACTCCTCCTAAGCCAGCCAGCCCCAGTGTCCATCTACCTGGAAGCCATCCATCCAGCCACACTGGGCTACTGTGCATCTGCATCGCTGCTCCACTTCATTACATGAAACACAAACCCCTCACTACAGCCATGGCAGTAACTGATACCGTATCACTCAAGTCAATGGGAGCAAATCAGAAACTCTACACTACATATGAATAATAATAGGTTTTTGTGTTTCCTTTCCCAAGTGCTGACAGTTTGGAAGGTTATTTTCCCCACCACCACCATAGCTGGACTACAACCACATTAATTTCAGCATGCCAAGGCAAGCTGTTCAAGAAGCTTTCACGGCACATTTGGCTTAATAATCCAGGGTGGGGTTTTGGGGGTTTGTTTTCCATTGTCCAAGATTTGACGAGAAAAAGAAAATTAAGTTTAAGATGTATAACTCCCTGGAAAATTATATTCTCAGCAAAAGATAGAAAGTTTTTTTAAAAGCTTAAACAAATTTACATCACCCTTTAAATCACCAGCAGCCTAAATAACTTGGCCCTAGCTCTGGACATAAACTTTTATCAATTGGTAGTTGACTGAGAAAACCATGTTTTCTCCTTTAGTTTCACATTAATCTCAGGGCACAGTTAAAACATGACACTTCATCAACTTTTTTCTCCCCCATCTCCTGTTCACAGCCGTTGCTGTGTTGGCTGAAACATTTATTGTCAGGACTGAGAGCACTGACCAGAAGACCTACACGGAACAACAGCCTGCCAGAGCCTAAAGCAGCTCACCTCACAAAATCACCTAACCCCCAGCTCAGCTACTCCAGCAGCTGCACTGATCCATTCCAGGGCCTTAGCACAAGTAGGGAGCTACAGTGACTGCTGTCAAATCAAGGAAATTCAGACTTTGTTTAACCTTTTCTATCTCAGATTTAGACCAATACTAAGAGGTAACCCTCAAGTGCTACAAAGAGCATTTTATAATTCATACAATAGTTGAGTCACAGCAAACCAGCAGCCTGGCCAGGATAATGCTTCACTGGATGTACCTACTACATTTGCTTCTGTAAAGGGCTACAGTTTGCTTTTAATTATTCATCATGTTCTGCAATGTACTTGGATGTGTATACTGTACATACACACAGCAGTTTGAATAAAATAAACACACCTCAGTAATTAGCTGATTGCAGTGCTCAAATAGTGCAGTTTTTAATGAGATGCTCTTTGTGTGCATGGAGGTTTCTGCTCTGTGTGTGTACACATAGATACACCCAGACACAAATAATCCAGGGCATGAGCTAAACAGTTTTAAACAAAGACTATCGTAGAATGTTTGCACAAACCCTGTAGTGCCCCAGTCATGGGCACATTTTACACGGGAATTATTTAGAGGCATGTCAAGCTAAAAAATTTATTTGCCATCAGAAAATTTCATCATACACTTACCTGGGGCTTAGACCCTGATTCAGCAACACTGATTCAGCTTAGAAAACAACCCAGCTCTGAGCACACAAAGAGCCCCACAAACTCAAAGCAGCAGTTGCATTCCAATTCCTTCACCTGGATCGTGGCCTGCAAGTCCAGTCCAACAAAGCCAAGCAAGCCTAAACCTGATGGCGTAAACTGAGCCCATCCGCCGCGCTGCAATTACCTATGGCAATAAACACCACGCTCTAGGAAGCAGAGGCTTGCACAAACAGGCCTCCAGAGGAACCACCAGCACCCTCACAACTCCAGCCTCCACTCCTTGTCCTTGCATGGACTGCTCCAGCGGCTCAGAAGCCGAGCAGGTTGTTCCCAGGTGTTGGACACCAATGTGTGACACTGCCGGGTCACAGATCCACCACGGAACACGGATGGGCCCCAGGGACTGAACTGCAATGAGGACCAAGTCACAGAGCCGAGTTAAGCCAAGAGGAATACATGCTTGCTTCATTTCAAAGCACATGCTTAAGGGTTTTCTGGGTCAAAGCCAGGGTGATCCATATCTTATGAGATCGAGCACCTCCGCCAGGTTTAGATCAAAAATTTATGTGACTATTTCAGGGATACCATTAGCCCACAAGGGCAGACTTTAGCTCAATACTCAGGGACCGTGCAGCCAGGTGAATTTTACCAGGCTAATCCACATGCATGAGCCATTTCCAAAGCAAAAACCTACCACTACTGATGTGAGTTTTCTTATCAATTTAAATGGATGTTTGACCATTCCCCTCTAAGTGAAGGTGGACATCAGGAGACTAATATAGTATAATTAAGATAGATTTTAAGAAATGTATCTGACTTCCAAGTAATATCTCAAGAGAAGTTATTTATTATATAAATCATCTTAATTTCATTATCTGGGCCCCAATCCCATGGCCCAAACAAGTTGAGAAAATAGTCCCACTTGGGACTATACAGAATGGGGTCCATTACTCATACTAAATAGATCAAACCTCTTTAGAAAGCTAACTTACAGAGAAAGTTCCTAAATTTCTCTAATCACACATTTAAAACTTTAAAAGGAAGAGAGTAAGCAATTATGAACCATGCAGACACCCATACCTTGAAATCTGTATAATTTTTAAAAATGGTCCAGAATTCTAAGAAACAGCTTACTGCAATAACCATTGAATTGTCCATATTCACTTCAGTGTGGTTTTGAATAATTCTTATCTTAGCATTTAACATTTATCTTCCTAGTTAAAAAAAATTATAAAATGCACTGCAGACAAACCACGATCCCTGTAAACTGATGTTCAGGGGCATCACTTTATTCATGGGGTGCACCTCATCTTATCAAAACAATAAAAGAAAACTTGCTTTCTTTGCAAATGCACATCAGATTTCTTTTAATCTGCGCATTTACCAAACTGCATAAACAGAGAAACGGTGGTTTGATGCAATCAGCACAGCGCCATTTAAAGCACAGCACATCACAGCACCCTTAAGTCTTTTTGGAAATACCTCTGCTGCTCAGCAGCACCAGCTTTGCACCAGTTGCTGCTCCACATGCTATTGCCAATCAGCTGCATTTGCTGTAGCGCATTCCAAAGTTTACTAATTAATCTCTGCACTAAACCCCACTGATGGCCGGTTGCCATTTGAAATGATCATCATCTTTTATTTAAAGACATAGCGACCGTATGGCCAAACTCAGACCTTATTTGTAAAGAAGCGGTCTGCCAAATTTCAGGTAATTAAATCCAGTATTGTTGTGGGTTTTTTTAAAACCGGACAGAGGCAATTATTAACGGTTTGAAGGTGTTTATATTAGACACACTCAGTTATTTCAATGTTAATTGTCAGGAAATGGGCACACTTTTGCTTTCTGAGCTCGGAGCCACATTCAGCAGAGGGTACAAGATGCAAACTAGTGGAAAAGAGACCGTTTACTTCTTGCAAAACAGCCTCCATGCTTTGAAGCCGTGTGTTTTAAGGATTCCAGCTTATTGCTACATTTCAGATGAGGTTTTAAACAGTGATTTCAGGCAGTCCAACCTCTCACACCATTGTTCCAGGCTGCTCCCATTCAGCGGTGCGTACTGGCTCCGTGACCTTCACAATGACCTCTACAAAAGCAGTTGTGCATTTTACTGTGGTGTAAATCCTCACAGACAAGTCGAACCTGTTCTTTTTGGCATCCAGCCCTTTAGATGAATACTCTGCAGAGATTTATTATGAAAGGGGAATGAAGGGGCATTATTGCACAACATTCATCCCTCACATACAGCTAAGTTCCATCTCTTACAACTTCTGAAGACTTTTAAATAAACAGATTGTCTTAATTACACAAATCCTTCTTGCTTCTCACCAATTCTCTGTAATTAAAATTCGCTGTTGTTTACAAAAAGGTAGATATGCCCAGAAAAAAGCATGTGTGTCAAGGTGTTTTACATTATTATTAATAAGTAATATTCATACTTCCTGTTACTATACACAAGGGATTAGTGTTTCCTAGCACACCATTCACTTACAACACTGAAGTATTATTCCACATGGTAGCAACACACATTGCCCTAAAAGGGTCCATTAATTATTTTTTTAATGCCATGAAGTTGCTGCAGGATATTAGACTGTCTCCATAAGAAATACACTCCTATGGTAAAATGATGAATGATGAAGTTTGCAGGTTTTTAATTAGATTTCAGAGCAGTAAGAATTTACAAAGCCATTCTCCACAAGGCCTTAGCTTAATACTTTGTGTGACCTTATGCAAATAATTAAAAAAATATACAAGATCCCATTAATCAGAAAATATAAAAGCATAAAATAATAGTGAAAGGGGTAGATTTTATAAATTCAATGAGTCTGCCAAAGTGGTCAGAGTAGTAACCCTGTCACTCACATCATCCCCATTCCTTCGGGTTTTCCAACTGATCCTTCAGCAAAACGTGCCCTGCTAGGGAAGGTGGGGAAACCATAAAAAAAACACCCAACCTAAGTTGCACCGATATTCCAATCCAAAAATCATGTTCAAACTAGCTGTAGTCACTTGGTATTAACCGAAACTGAAGCATTTTGACTGAAGTGACATTCCCTGATCTAAATCTCTGAGTTCCCCTCAAAAGCTCCCTCCCCCAGCGTCAGCTGTCACGGACAATAATGCACACACACATACCTCCCACTGCAAAAAGAAAGACCTGCTGTGTGTGTCTCTCCCTGTCACCCACAGGCCATGTCAGGTAGGGGTTCCCTCTCCCCTTCCTGAAAGTCTCAGCTGGCAATTCCTTAGCTTTCCTGCTCCTTCCCTGCCAGCAAAATCAAAGACGACAGAATGCACAACAGCAAAAACTTCCCTATACAAAAAATACAAGAAAACACACTCTCCTCCCACCTCTCCTGGGTCCAGACTGCACTTTCAGAGCTCCAGAGCTGCAGGCAGAAGTTTCTCCAAACAGAATATGAAGCAGTGGTTTTTACTGTCTAAAATCACTTCTCACCTGTAGGTCCATCTCTGCCACCTCCAGCACAGCCCACTCCTTCATTTCTAAGCCTGAGTGAGGAGTAGAGATGGACTGAAGACGGTAGAAGGTGAACCAGCATGGTCATGGAGTGCTGTATTTAACAACAAAGTAAAGCTCTAAAGGAGATTTCTTCCTACAGTAGGAATTTCACATTTTGAAAAGCTGTAGTTGCTACATACTTTGCCTTTTCATAAATAAACAAAATAAAAATTAAGATGCAGCTGCATTTATACTTTGGTCTTCATGACAAACAAAATAACCCTGATCCTGCCAATATTTTATTCAGGATTCTTAAAAAAACAAAAATCCAAAGATTTTTCAATTAGATGATAGAGAGACAATGCCAAAACTATACCTGGCACCTACTGCTCAAATTGGTTACAATTTAAAAGCAACCAACAGCTAAATGTGTACAATATCCTTCAAGAATTTTTATATTACTTTAAAAGTTACAAATCGGTTTAATTTTGTATTTCAAATCCACTTAACTAACTAGACACAAAACAGGTTAAAAATTAGTACAAAGCAAATGCTGTACACAACAGATCAATGAAACTAAATTGACACAATGTGAAGCTTTAATACAAATTGCACCTTAAGGATTGGGATGGGGGATTTTTACCCCATATTCCAAACAGTTTAGTAGTGTCTGATACGAGATACATTCTTGGCCTAACCTTGTCTAGGCTTCTACCTAAACAGGAATTCAAAGTGGCATCATCCCACCAAGTGGCAGATTAAGATACACAAGTGAAACTGAACGGGTGAAGTCAAAAAAAGGATGAAGTTCCCACTGCAATCCCCTCTATGTCCTCTCATTAGTTCTCAAGCCAAGCCCTCTTTCTCTCCCCCATAACAAACAAAAATCCTAATCATGTTTTCTTGTAAACAACCTCCAAGGGGAATGCTTGGTATGCAGGCAAGGCCAAGATAGTGCCACCCCTTTGGAAAGGCAGAAAATTCTTCAAATATTTACAAATCAATTATTCAAACTTTGCTTGGCTGAGCCCAAAGGGCTATCACAGGGAAGCATTACTAACTGGGACATGTGGCTTTTTTTCTTTATGGCAGCCGTGTACCACAGGTACCAAACACAGACAGCCCAGCCCTGATGCCACAGAGTGCCTGAGGATGGTGAGGATCAGGTGCCTCCATCCACCCCTTTAGATCTGTCAGCACATCCCCACAGCCCAGCCCACGAGCTCCTGGTCACCGGAGCACCGCCTCTGACTGACTTGGGGAGGATCACGTTTCTGGGATCTCTATGCCTTGGAGAATGGAGTGATGCTCTATTTATTTATGCCTCTCTTTCAAGAGATGAAACAGGAGAATGGGCTTCAGGCCTAAATATATATATGCTGCTTTCCTCCTGTGCACAGCCCTCATTTTTAACTTGCTCTTCCCTCCAAACTACTTACCTTTCCAAATTCCTCCAATTCCACATGCACCACCTTTCAATGTGCCATCTGTGTCCTGCAGGATCTACCTCACTGGCCCAGAATAATACAAGAATCATTATTCTTACACAAAACCACCATTTCATTTTCTACTAATCACGGCAAATGTTGCAAGTTCCAGTCTCCTGGCCCCCATCCAGCTAATTTAGATAGATGGTTCCACATGTGCTCTCTGTCCTTCCATTTCCTGCCCATACCACAGCACACATTTGTCTAAGTGAGTCACAGAAGGTTTCTCTGTAGTCACAATATTCTTTAGTACTTTGTATTTTAAAAAAGAAGCCTGCATAAAACACAGCCTATTACCATGCTATTATTGACTTTGCAAGAGGCAGAGGATTTTACTGCTTTGCCACACAATCTGCTGAACTATAACGTGTCACAAACGACACCTGAGCCTCACGTTTCCCCCAAATACAAAAGTTACCTGTGTAGCAACTATGTTCAGGCACAGCAAAACAATAAACTAAACTAGTCAATTCTCCACTTCAATCCCATTATCCGTGTTTTTCACCCTTAAAACAAAAATCTAAACAAACCCAAAATATTAAGAGGAAGAAAGATAATAAGCCAAAGTTTCAGACCAAGGCACTTCTTCATGAAGATAGTCTGTGTTTCCTTTCTAGTCAGTGCTGTTAATATTCCTTTCCAGAGACACCTTGACTGACAATCACTACATATATATGGGGACATTCCCCTTTTGATGTCCACCACCAATTGCCTCACACAATATTCCCTTCTCCCAGCCTCTGCACCTGAACAAACATTTTTAAGGAAAACTACTTTTGAAGTCTCCTTACAAAACACTGTCTCTTTGATCCAAGTATCTCTTTCTGCAAGTACCCTAGTATGATACAGATGCACCTTAGATGGTAATAATGACTACTGAAAACTAGGGCCCCCAAGAGCTCCTTTGAAATACATCTTAATTTTTAAAAGAATTTCTGATTTACAAATGTACCCTTTGAAAGCTCACAATTTTACTTCTCTGAGACCCTGTAGGAAAAATTCATTAATTTGCTGTGTGTACTTATGCAGGAAAGGTGGTACATGCACAAACATGCAGCACAGCCTCAACCAACGCGCTGATGATTTTTTCCCTGTAGGAAATTAATATATTAGTAATTAATATATTAGTAATTAATATATTAGTAAGGCTGGTGTACCTCGGATAAAACAGAAGATGCTTCAGGAAATAAGTCCTGCCTATTCACTCCTGGTTAACAAGTGTGCATGTGTGGGTGTCACATTTGAATCCTCACAAGTGCACACACACCACCCCCAACTGCCCTCAGAGAACAGACTTCTTATACAGGAACTGATTGTGATGGGTGAGTACCAGAATCCCCAGGTCCCCAAATCCTTCTGTCCCAGAGCTCCCCTCTAATTCCCAATCTCATGCAGAAAGCACTCACTCTTTCTCCCTAGGAACTCCCATCCCACTCACTCTCACCCTTCTGCCAACTCTGCCCCAAATCTTCCCCCTCATGTCCCCCCATGTTCTCTCCAAAGCACCTCATATCCAAGACCCCACATCCTCCTCCATCTGTCTCCTCTGCTGCCCTGTGTTTCCCCATCCCCACCAGCCCTGATCCCATGCTCACCACAGCACCGCTGCTGCTGCTGCCAGCGCTTGGTACTGATTTCCCTGCCTTGTTTCTTCAACAACTGCCTCCCTCTATGGCCATCCCTCATCCTCCTCTTGGCTCTCCTTGCATGACCAAGCCTGGCAAGAATTTCAGAAAAGACAGATGTAGGCTGCTCTTAGCCAAAATTTGTCTGAAGGTGGCCCTGAGAACAGGAAAAGAAGAAAATATAGGCATATAGGAGATCTTTTAACTGAGCTGCGAGACCAACATATTCTACATTGACAAAGAGATCCTAGTTCATTGAGAAATGCAATAAGCAGGAGTAAAAGCAGGCTGTGAGGTGAGTCTGCACACACTTGCCTTAATAGGCAAGTCTCTCAAAGCAAGACAAACAGACACAGCCCAAGTGAGCTGTGTCTGCAAAGAACAGCTGTGAGAGGAATCTGCAAAGCCACCATCCCAGCACTGCCATTCCAGGTCACCAGAGCTCCTCCAGGTACACAACAGAGAAGATGAAGGAATGACACAGAACTGCTTTGATCAGCAGCAATAGAAGAAAGGATTAGAAGAAAACATGTGATGTTCTCACAAAGGCAGACAACTGCTAAGAAAAAACGGATGATGGCAGAAAGGTCACACATACTTCTATGCACATATACAAATGTACTGTAGCTTCCCTAAATGGCTTCAAATACTTCATTGATCTTACTACAGTTCTTTAAGTGTTCTTGCTGCTCTCTTTAAAAGAATCTTCCTCTCTAAAAAGTCCTCTTCTCAGCTGATGAATGTCATTTCACATCCAGTCTGTAAGAGTGGAGACAGTCTACCAACCATTTGCAGAAGAAATCGATGTTTTTATTGTTAAATGACAATTAAGGCGCCTGAAATATTTTTTTTAATATTTAAATTCTACAGCATTCAGTTCTGTGAAGTCCTCTTTACATAGTCATCTTCAAGGACATAAGAAGCTCCTACAAACAGTCAGAGAACAACTTACTTTCGGCACCTACCTCCATAGAAAATGGACTTGTATCAGGTCAAGGAAACAGAGTTACCGAATTTCCCCTAAAATGCAAAAGCAAGGGCAGAGGCTGCCAGGGAGACTGCAGAGCCCCCATCTCCAGAGGTCTTTAGGAACAGGTTAGACAGGTACCTGCCACAAAGTACCCCTGGCTCTGCCTCACAGCGGGGGGAAGGACTCCATGACCTCTCAAGACCCCCAACCAGCACCAGGATTATACAATTTCACAAGTACTCACTGCAATTTTGGCACCAAAGCTTCTCATTTTATCAATTTGTCTTCCCAGACTTAAAATTCCACCCTCACAGAGGAACTCTGTCTGCTTCCATTTTTTGTTATCATCTCTACCAAGACATAATGAGACTGCTTATACTTGCAACTCTGGACAAGTTATTTCTGTTTCACTCCAGCATTACTTTCTCATATGTTTACTTTTAAACAGTGCATCAAATAGCACTATTTAACAACTTTTTGCATTAAAAGTGTGGTTCAATAACTTTGCACTGTTCATTTAGCACGGGCTCTAATATTCAGCATTTATGATGTTTGCAAATCTTGGCCAAAGCATAGCATCAAAAGAGCATGTATGCACTGAATTGTATCTTGTTAAAAAGAACAGCAGCACTGAAAAAAGTTCTATTGGAACAATCTATAAATGTGTTTACATTATATGAATGATTTGCTGTTCCTTCACAAGGCATGTAGGAAGTCAGCACTTCTCAAATGTGTAAAGTATTTCCATGTGCTTAAGGCACGATCTTTCCAAAACAAACAATGATTGAGAAATTTTTTATTATTCTTTATTTCCCTGCCAGCTGTTTTTTTGGACTCTCCTCTCAGTCACCTTCTTTCTTTCAGTCAGATCTCTCCTTATTGCTCACAGTAACACCTACTCAAGCAATGGTATATTCAGAGCTATAAGACCCAGAAACAGGAGGATCTCAGGCCGATTTAAACGGCATTTTGCTCAGATCACTCTACAATGTGTCTTTGTGCTATCTTAGCTAGTGGCAGGTCTGGCTGCTGCTTGGGATGGAATTTGGGCATCCTACATTAGAGCCTGAAGCCCATTCCTGCTGCTCTGTCCCAGTGTCTGCACCCATACAGGCAAGGAAGCAGATGAGAATCCAGCTGAACTATTCCAGCAGCCTTCTCCCTACAAGCCTTTTCATGGGACCAAAACATGCTGCATGCCACAGAGATGTACCTCCGAAAATTGACGGTGAAGAGTCAGGCATGCATGCAAGCAAGCTCTTGGGCAATTCCAAAAATCAAACAGGACACAAAAAAATCACAAAACAAAACAACCCCTCCCCAAACAAACAAAACAAAAACGCACAAACAACAGACAAGCAACCCACCCTCCTCCAAAAAAAAAAAAAAAATTTTTTGAAAAATCCCCAAACCCTGAGAACATCTCCATTCCAAAAAGTGACAGCTAAAGCATAGATCTCCTCCACTGCTGGCTACAGACACTTTAACTAAGCACATTGGTCATGCCATTCACTCCTGTACAATTAACACTGTTGGCACTATTTCATTTACTGAATTCCAGTCATTACAGCTGTGCAAACTTATGGGCCTAATTTGTATTTATATTAATACATGTACATAAACATGTGCTGCTTTAGCCATGTAAAGGAGCCTTAAAGCAAATGAACAAATATTATTTTAACAGAGCAGTATCAGAGAGAGCCCAACCATAAAACAGAATCAAGTCAAGCAGTTCTGGTTACGTCTGTTCACCAAACAGCTTAATTTCAACTAGAGCATATTTCCTAAGGCATTTCAAACAAAAAACCTGCAGAGAGGTATGGGGAAACGTAGCACTGCATTTTCAAAATCCAGTCTCCTTTTCCAAGGCCATCACTGTAAATGAGGGGAGGGGAAATAACAAATACTGTCATTTACTTTGCCTTTTTCTCTCCAGAAACATTTCTTACCAACATAAGGAACAAAATTCATTAAGTCAACATCATGCGCTGAATGTTTATGCACTTTGATATAACAGTAATTACTTAGTAAGGCCAGAACCCAATTAACATTTTAGACTTCAGTCCTTGGGCTGGACTGCACAGGAAGTGTTCTGATGATAGATCACTTAAATAAAGTTTATCTGGCATCCACTTCAAAACCAGAGTTCAAAAACTTAAAGCACAGTTTGGCATGTATGTGCTTGACTCTTAACAAAACATCTTTATTTAAACAGAGGGCTAGAGATTTAGTATGACAAATGTATTTACTACTGCTAATCATTCTCCATCATGCTACTCGGAAGTTGCAGTCATATTGTATTTACAAACCTACAAGATTTAAGGAAGCAGTAGGGTCGATCATAGGACTCTGGATCACTTTATAAAGCCAGCATGTTAGCTCTAACCTGAGTTATATTACCCAGCATATTTGGTGCTCCTGAGTTTATGTATTTGAATTCCGTATCCATGTATTATCAAAGATGATGGAGATTCAGCAGCAAAAATTTCTTTTTTCCTTTCTTCTTTTCAGAAATAGTATCCTTCTTAGCAAATCAATGCTCATTGTTTAAAAAAGATGCTTATTGATGACAAAAATCCAATGCTAAAGCAATATGCAATATACACTCTGACTGGGAATCAGGAAGTGGTGCTTAGCAACTGCAGAATCCCACTTATCCCTGGGCTATGTGCACCCCCTCCCTGTGACTCTCCAGGGAAGCTGCTTGGCAGGAATGCTGCTTCCCTGAGCATCTTCATCCAAAGACCTGCTGGAAAGTTCTGTGACTCCCCATGACTTGGACATTTGGGTTTTCTCTGGAAAAGGACTCTGCATCACTGCCCTGACACCAAGCCCAGCGTGTCTGAGCTGGGACACAGCCACCACACACAGGCACAGAGACAGAATGCTCAGGGTCACTGGAAATTTTACCTTTACCTGCATGTTCTCTAAACAAATACATCTATTCCAAAAGGATCTATATGCCTAAACACACTAGTTACTCTTGAAAATAAGTGTTGTGATTTTGCTGTGATTCTAAACTGGCAAGATCTGCGAGAAGGGAAATATTCCACCCAGCTGTAAAAGAGAAACGTGTGTGGTATGAGCCAAACAAAGATTAAAAACAAAATACCAATTAAACTCAAATTGGCATTCATCTCAAAGAAATCAATTCCATCTGAAGAGTTTCAGCCTGAAGATAGACCAGCTGAACTAACAGTGAAGGAAGCCTCGATTGATTCAACTTCAGGCAAAAACTAAAAGCACTCAAAAAACAAAAAAAAAAATCCCCACAATAACCCCCCCACACATTAAAACACACTGTACCAAAACCAACAAACCAACCAACCAAACCAGAGCAGTAAGAATTGGCAAAGTAAGGCCCCTCAGGAGCTGCAGAACTGTTGTAGCCTAAACCACAGTGTGACATGCACCTCACTTACCTCAGAGTACCTGGCGTATGTCTAAGCAACTTTGAAGGAGCACAATTGATTAAAAAGGTATTTTGACAGACTTTTTGGAGTTTGGAACAGGATTTTGGATAATTGCTCCATGAGCTATAGAAGAAACAGACTGAAAAATAGGAGCAGCCGCTGAGCAGTTGTTTGCACAGGAAGCAATATTGCAGGAAAAGGCAATAATAAAGAACAGTTAACTTGACCTGAGCTGATGAGGTCAATGTTTTAAAAGAAATAACTCGACATAACGTAAAATAAGAACGTTATTTCCCATCAGAATAATACTGCAAGTGTAACACTGCACAAAATCTCTCCCTAACACTTGTTATGTGCAGCTTAGTGGTAACACACATTCCTGAGGTGTCCTAGACATCCTGTGCCTGACACAAATCCATTTCTCTGAAATACTGGTTCTACAACTGCTCCCTCCTGCAAGCTCTGGCTGCTCCAGGCTGCACACTGCTCTCCCCAGCATCCAGCTACTAATAACCCAAAACTGCAAGAACTGGAATAAACCTGGGCAGTATTCAGACCCACAAAGTTATATTTAACACCACTGCTGTGATTTGGACAGGGAAGCAGTAGCTGAAGCTGATATTTCACTCTTAATTCGCTGCCATTCAGGGGTGCTGTTGACAGGAGATGGAGCCCAGCTCAGCGGAAGAGCCATGAGGTTAGGAATTTAGTAGGGCTGGATCCTATTCCTCCTTCCGCCGCTGCTCTGCTGTCTAATCCTGGGTGAGAACATCCCCTCAGGGCATCTGGTTCCCCTCCCTCCCTGACACATCTATTTAAACTGCAAATTCACTGGGTAGGGACCATCTTGGTAATGACAAAGCACGTACAGCACTCTGCACTAATAGTTCTATTAATAAATATTCCCACTGCTATTAAGTAATAAAACAAAAATGACTACATTAATTGAAAAGTCAATGATGCATTATATTAATTCTGAGGTATTTGGGTATAAAATCCAAGAAGGCAAACTCCTCCCAAGCAGAAGCAGGCCAGGGGACACCTATGTTGTTTCCCTGCACTTTTGGGCAATCCAATTAGAGGTAATTAAGTTTTTAACTACATGAGATTACTCCAAGAATACCATCACTACAGGCTAAGTATCCTGGGAGGCTGGGGGAAGGAAGAAAAAAAATATTACAGAACTGGAAAGAACAGAAAAGGGACAGACACACAGTCTGAAATGTGCTGGAGAGGGCATGAGCTGAGCCAGTCTAAGGCACTCAGATTTTCGACAAACATGGAAATACAGCTGGGCCACAGACTCAAAGGTTCCATGTTCCCAGCTTGATGAATTAAAGAGGAGTTAAATACATCCACACTTCTATGCATTTTTAACCACAATGGTGAGGTAAAGCACAGACCTCAAAAAGTCTTGACAGTTCTGTAAACACCAGAGACATAAAAAGGAAACTAAATTAATGTAACACAATTAATTCCTGTTGCATTTGCAAACTGCCATTTTTCTGCAATACATATGAGCATCTCTTTCACACATTAAAATGAGCTTAAATTAAAGCTACCTCACAACCAGAAATGGTCACTACATTCACCAAGAAACAGAAGAATGGTTCTCTTGCCAGACCTTTTATTTGTTTCATACGCCCTGACAGCCCTAGAAATGCTGGAAACATCATTCATTTCTGACAAACTTTGCTCTCATTGACGGCTACTAAAGTCTGAAGTACCACAACTGACAGGAAATAGCATTTTTAGCACTACTGCAACAATTAAGATTGCTACAGTTTCTTTTGTAGCTTTACACTGATTTGAGATTAGATTTAGTAAGACTGTTTTAAATATTCAGATGTGCTGAAAGTGTATTTCTTAATATGATGAGCGTGATAAGGAGAAAAGCCTGGCACTCACAGAGGTGAATCAACCTGATTGATTTGGAACATAATCTTTGTGCGCAGGAGTAGAATTTACTGAAAAAGTTAAAGAGCAGACTACGGAGAAAAAACTGCTTCCACTTGAAGGGTGGGGAAAAAAGGAATTTCACAAAAGGAAAAGTGAAGGTGACCCTGTCCCCATGAGCTAATTGTCTGTCTCATGCTATAGGGGATGCTCTTGCTTAGCTTACAAGTGAAAGACATTCCCTCCCCCTGCAAGCAGAGGAACTCACAGCACTAATATGACACCTTAAATGAGCCAACTTCCTTGAGCATTGCCCAGGAGACTAGAATGGACATGCTCCTGCCTCAGACACCAAGAAACATGTCTGATTAGCAGTCAGGCAGAAGAACATCTCTGACCAAGGAAAAATACTCATGTTCAAGCTGAAAAAAAACCCACTGGATTGCCACAACTGGCATATTTTTATAGCCTTTGTGTAAACACCAGCTCTGGATTAGCCAGCATCTCAGCTAGCTCTGGCTTCCCTTCTTTTGAAACAAAATTAGAGGAAAACACCCACCAGAAAAGGTCAGTGGCCAAACTCTTAGGAAAAAATAAAAGCACAGGGGAAGGACATACACAGTGTTTCATAAAATGTGCCCTGCTAAACTCTGACAGTGAGCACAAACTAGACTTTTCACAGAAATATACTGAATTTGCAGAACTGTTGAGCCAAACAGAGTATTAATTAGAATTGTATTTCTTAAGAAATTCTCAGTACTCCCCAAGAGCTGCCCCCACCAATAGGGGTGGTGTGAACCCCACGGTTTGGAGAGTAACAAAGCCAAAACAACTACAAAGAGCACAACAAAATCTCCACCCACTTCACGTCTACACCTACGCAAAATGAGTGGGCTGAGCATCTCAGGTTCTTAGGAAAACACTCAGCCAGGAAAACAAGCATGTCCTAAGGTGAGTGCCAGGTGGGAATTCACCTTACAGTGTCACTAGAACACACCTTCATGGATCATGTGCAATGAGCAGAACTGCTTTTCACAAAACTAACTCTGCCCCAAGCCCAGCAATTTGTATTTGACTACAGTAACTTTCCAAGATGCACCTCAATCCTAATCTGAAAACATCAAGAATTTGAAATTTCGTTGCATTCCAGAGCCAATTCTAACAGTGAGGCCAATTAACCAGGAGAACATCATGTGAACTTTAGGTCTTACTCGCTCCTTCAGTTCCTATTTAGATGGTATTTGTTTAACTAAGGTTCCCGGTTCTTGCTGCAGCCACTGCTGCACGGCTCACATTTGGCATGTTCTGTGCTAAGGAGGTACTTACTGTAAACTGAGTCATATCTTAACCTTCTCCTAAAGCAGAGGCAGAATGCAGCACACAAAGCAAATCTTTCTGCCTCTGAATGGACCTTTGTGGCTCCCCTTTGTGTTCTTCCTGATTTCAGCACTCACAATGCAGTCACCAGAACTCTCCAGTCCACAACTCTTCCCGATATTGCATTCAGAAAGAGAAGTCCTTTCCTATTTATTGCTGGATTTTCACACGCCCAAGGCCCCCACACACGCTGTGGCTGAGGGTCAAACTGGTTTACTTGCTTAGCCAAACTTCCAAATCCTCTTCCCAGAGCCTGTTATTTACTCTTCTATTTCTCATTTTGCATTTAGCCATATTAAATACATTTCATTCAAATGAGGCCAGCTTGTCAAAGCGACCCTGTAAACTGCCAATTTGCACGTCATCCACAGAAATTCAACATCTGCTTCCAAGCACTGAGCTGCTTCCTAGCAGAACACCCACAGAAACATTCCCAGGCTGTGGAACCAACTTCTTTAAAAATTTCAAGTTAGCCCATTCATTCATTCATTGTGCAGAATATCAATATTGTTATTGTTGTATAATATAATTTCTATATATTTTTTAGAACAATGTAATGTAATAACTAAATCAAGCACCCTGTAAAGAAAATAAGGAAACATTCACCTCTCTAAACAAACCCTGTAATTTTATTGGTGTAAATTTTTTGATGCAACCATTTTCCATATATAGTAGTCACCAACTTCAAATGTTCCTATCCTTAAATTTATTGCTAAAAACATAAATAGAAATATGCACAGTTAAATTGTTCTTTTTCATTTTAGGACTAAGATCAGTCAGGTTGAGGTATTTTTTGTTTCCTGGGATTGAACAAATTAAGTTATTTATCTATTCACATTTTTCAAACGCTGATAAATTAACAATTAGTTATCTGGCATATCCTCTGTTATTCCAAACATTAAGATTTAAATGTCATGCTGCTGGAAATCTCTTCATCCAAGTCTTTCACCATTCCTGGATGAAGTTTACTTAGGACTGTAGATCTCAAATGTCCTCTACCACATACTGCATTTAATATTCCTTTTCAAATAAACTCGAAAATACTTCCACTGTCCTCATCATGTAACATAAGCTTATCTTCTTCCTTTTCGCAGAAGAAAGGCCACAGCTTAAAGAAATTCTGACAATATATTTTAACGGCAAGAAAAAGTACAGGCATTCAGAGTATTTTTTAAACAGAACAACAGCAATTTTCTGTCCACTGGCTTTTCCACACAGAGAGAAAGTATCTCACAAAGCATATCAATCTCCTCCAGACTGTTAGATTCTAAAAGAAATAGGAAGAAGATCAATTTACACCAGAGGAAAACAAGAAAACAATCCACACAGCTTTGAAAAAACTGACGCTGTTTTTGGAAAAATAAGCTGCAAATGCTTCTACATTGTGAACACTTTGACAGAGAATGAGCACAGCACAAATATTCATGGCAAAAATAAATTGACTACTGATGGGAAACTAGTTTGATGCACAGGTTTTTGCTTTGCTGACTTCTTGGTTTGTTGAAGACAGTAGAGAGTGTTGGTTATTTTCAAGACATTCAGTTCACCACTATCAATTTGAAAACACAAAGTCTAAAAGAAGTGCAGAGATTGAAAACAACACAAAGCAGAAAACCAGTAAGGTGCAGAAAAGACCAGCAACTCGTGCTCCCACCCCCAGCTTTACATTTATGTACACAGGCCGATGTGTACTTGTCCCATGTCACGACACAGAACAGGAATGTTGAGAGATCTTTAGCTGCCACCCTAACAGTGACACATTTGCAAAAAGACTTGTTTCCTAGAGCCAAATAACAACAAAAACAGCATCCTTAACCTTGGCATCATTTTCTGGATTTCTCATACTCACAGATTACTCCAGTGCTAGAAGTAAATCTGAAGAAAGTGCAGCCGATTCTTGAACTTCTGAAATTTCAGCTTCCAGATTTGGTACACAAATGAGAAAAATAATTCAAGGACACCACAACTTCACAGGGAGAGAGATATAGCTTGTTTTTTGACAACTATGCAATGAAAATCTTCCATATAATTGTGATGACCCTTCTGGGTGGGGCATCACAATATTCCAACCAGCAGAATGATGCAATTCTTCAATTAATTCCTAATTACTTATTTAATTGGAAGAGAACAGTATTTCATGTAACATGCAACTCAAGTTTAAATGACCTCTGAATTTCATACGATGAAATTCTTGATCTTCTGAAAGGCATTTTAAAAAAAACAAACAAGCAAATCTTACCATTTTGATGCCAGTGGAAAACGTGACTGGTTTGACAGGTTTG
Source organism: Acanthornis magna (assembly GCA_036785705.1). Lineage (NCBI taxonomy): Eukaryota > Metazoa > Chordata > Aves > Passeriformes > Acanthizidae > Acanthornis > Acanthornis magna. Next base: position 1,965,766 of record JAWUZG010000097.1, read on the forward strand.
GGTTTTTCCAGTTGCATTTCCAGCTGAGTAGATCTGTCCTTATGCTGAGCTAAGAGCAGAGAGGCAGGAAGATCAGAGCTCTCCTGTAAGCATATGAGGAACAAATTTGAGTCCTAAACCAAAACAAATATTAATTAACACTGCATACTCTTCAAAACTGCAGCTATGACTGCAAGGCCATCACTACGAGAACAGCAGAATACCAAGTATCCTCTCTCTCAGAAACACTTTACAGAAAACAATCATTTTCAGTAATAAGAAAAAGCTGCAGCAACCCCATAAATCAGAGTAACCTGCAAACAACCATTTTTATAGAATCCACATTAAAGACATTATAACAGGCTCCTTATTCCAACCACCCAACACAACTGTATTTATTAAAATTCTTAAAAAATTAGAACTCAATCAGAGAAGGAATAATACTGAGTAGCATAACTTGGATCAGATGTTTATCTAAGACGCATTCTTTCTACCAATGAACTCAGACCAGTTTGAAATTGTTTCCCATTAGATTTCACCTGAGGCCGTTTGGAAATGATCCTTGCTCTGCTCTGCACAATGGCACTATTGTAAGTGCAACCAACAGCATATTTATTTTCTCCTTCAGCAACTTATTTTTAGGGAAGCCAGCCAATTTTAAAATATATATATATATATATAAAAAGTAGTAAAATGAACAGTTAAGCAAACGAATTACTTAAACTGTCAGGACAGAATGATTATTAGCATACATATATGTAAGCGCAATCTTGAGTGAGTCAGGAAATTATTGGCCAAGTAATTTTCTAAGAGACTAATGTGACTATCTACATGCACACAGAAATCCTTGAGAATTCCTGGCTAGAATTACCATGAAGTTGAGAGCAGAGAAGAAGTTCAAACAGATTCTTCCTGAACTGCTCTAGCACAGTATTTTATTCCTAAGGCCCTCACACATCACATGTAATTCTGTTTCAAAGAACCAAGCAAATACTGAACCATGAACAGTATTTGTTACTCAAAAAACCAAACAGACCTTATTAACAGGACTGTGATTTTTTAATTATTCAGTTTGTGGTAAGAAGTTGGATGTTTTTAATGCCATGAGATGCCTTGCTGTTTTCATAGTACCTAGAGAAATCTTCTAAAGTGATCATGGAGAACAGTCACATTGTACACTGACTTTTCACATCACTCTCCAGTCCTTTTTCCTCTCTATTTTTTGTTACATTCCCTTTGTCTTATTGCTGGAATTCAAGTAAAAAGCAGAAAAACCTCACATGACAAGACCTGGTCCAGAATCACAAATACAACAACTAAGGCACAGGTTCCTACTTGCATTTCTGTGATGAACTGGGAGGAGGGGAGGGAAGATGCTAAAAACCTAAATTGTAGTAAGAGACATCTAATTTCTGTACAACTGAGAGAAAAATTGGATCACAAATGCAATAGTTCAGAGTCTGCTTCTTTCAAATGTTGCACATCTCTAACCACCATGTAGCACCATGTGCTGCCAGCTGTCAGCAGAGGTTAAGGATGTTGAATTCTTTCAATCACCGGTTTGGGGGAGAAGGGAAGAGTGAAAAGCCTTCTCTTGTTCATTTTGTCCTCTCATATTCCTTAAACGCTCACTGCATTTCTAATAAAGCGACTCAAGGAAGCCAATTTTTAACCAACTTCTCAAGAGTTCACACAATGACCAATAACCAGATTACACAACTGTGGGAAAGCCACACTGTGCCAGCAAGGCACCACATCCTGATTGTTTGTCCTTCTGAGTATGCACAGAGCCCTTCTGTTAACTATTAACACACGTGGAAGTTCCAGCCCTGTGTTTATCCACACCAGCAATTTTCTGTATGGGAAAACAAACTGTCTACACTATGAACAAAGCTGGTTATACGCAACAATTTCTGAAAGATTTGTCTCAAAACCCTTGAGGTTCTGGTAAAAGTGTGGATATGACGTCTTTTAACGCCTTTGCCTGGCTCTAAGCTATGCCACAGTCCAGGGAAAACCTGATCCTCTGCCTTGTGCTGCAATCCCATTTTGCCCATGCCTGGGAAAAATGGGCTGTTGAAGAGTGCAAATCCCATTACACACAAGACATCTAAGAGATCATCTTAGAATCCTCTCTATACATGTGAGGGAGTTTGTACAGCACATAAAATGTTTTAATAGTTTACTCAGCCCACATTATCCAAGACTATCCAAGGTTAAAAAATAAAAACCCAAACAATAACAGAAAATAAAACAGTCATAACTCTTCCAGTGATACCTAAAGTGCATTTGAGACTGCAATTCTAAATTACGACAGGGTATTGTGCTTTTAAAGTGAGAAGTTTTATGGTAAAAGAGGTGACCTACAATGAAGGTAACATAGAAATTGCCTGATTCAGTACTGCGAGGCAAAAAGGACCAAACTGCTTTTCCAGTGGCCTGCAGAGCCTGGGTCCCCCCTGATGCTTTGCTCACCTCCCCAGCACATCCTCACATTGGCCCTCCCCTCCCTGTTCCTGCCAAGGATGGGCTCATGGAGCCTTAGCCCCAGGCCCAGTCCTTTCTGCAAGAGCCACTGAGCTCCCCAGGCTGGCCAGAAACCAGGGCTCACTGCACATTTTAAATAACAAACATCTCTCTGTGCCTCTGGACTATCTAAATAATCAGCTCTTTGAAGATGGCAGAGTGTTTTCCAACACTTTTGTACACAACTGAGACCTTTACCCCATATGAAACCACCCTAAGTAGCACATATAATGGCTTGGACCACCAAAATGATGAGAGGGAAGGAGCACATCCCCAGGAGGAAAGGCTGAGAGCATTGGGATTGTTCAGCCTGGAAAAGAAAAAGCTTTGGGGTGACCCCACTGTGGCTTTCCAGTACCTGAAGGGAGCTGACAAAAGAGATGGAGAGAGACAGGACAAGGGGGAATGGCTTCGAACTGACAGAAGGCAGGGTTAGATTAGATATTAGGAAGAAATTCTTTACTGTGAGGGTGGTGAGGCCCTGGCACAGGTTTCCCAGAGCAGCTGTGGATGCCCCAACACTGTGAGTGTCCAGGCCAGGGGCTCTGAGCAATCTGTTCTAGTGGAAGTTTTCCCTCCCCATGGCAGGAGGTTGGAACTGCATGGTCTTTGAGGGCTCTTCCAACCCAAGCATTTCTGTGATTCTATGAGATTTGCAGCTTCTTAAGATTTCAGCACCAAAGCTAAAATTCATTTCTTGACGAGGAAAATACCTGACATCTCCACTTGGTTTTACCAGTGGTATCTCTGTAGCCAAAAATTAATCCTTTTTGGTTTAGCACAGAACCAGCAACCATAGATAAAATATTTCTTTAAAGTTAATTCTTTACGCTGCTGCTGCTGCTTATGCTGGGCTTCTGCTGCATTTCTCAAATAAGTTTTACTTATGATCAGTTTTATTTTCAGATTTGCAGCACAGCATTAAAGGGATTTCAGAGACCATAGGAAATGTTTATTTGTTTAACAACCACTGCTTTTCCAGAGACTTTGTACGTCATTACACAAACACTTCAATTCTGGTTTTATAAACCTTAGTAGTATTACAAAACAAGTTTTGGCTCAAATTTAAGTTGACACTGCCCCTTCAGAAACAGAGACACAACTTGAAACTGTCCAGTTTCCTCCCTCAGCCTTTAAAAATCACCTTTATGTTGTTTTTAGAATATTAAGATATGTTTTAATAGCAATACATATGCCATCACAGTTAAAACTACCTATTTTTGTCGTGTTTTAAGGGTTATTTATAACTATTCTTTCTGCAAGCCATCTGGTGAAGGTTTCCAGCAAAACCAAATGCTGTGTTAAAAAAAATAATAAAACAACCAAACACACATCACCACTGGTGTCTAGTCATTTAGAAGTGTGTTCTGGAACAGGGTTTAAAAAGTCAGAAACTCAAAATCCATATTCTGGGAAATTAAGTTCAAATTCATATAGTGGAGCTTTTATTAATGGATCCACTATTCCTAATTGTGTGGACTGCAAACACATTTACCTTTAAAGTGAAAACAGACTGCTCAATGTAAAGATAGTAGCTTGGGGAGTTTTTTTAAGAACCTTTCTGCTCATCTCTGCTGTTGTCTACAAAAGGAAAACCAGTGAAAGGTTGCCAGGAATCCTGGCTTGGAGAAAGGCATCTCTTCAGGAGGCCCTGAAACTCCTAAATTACTCTTAGATCCTCTCTCTTCATGTCAGTGCCTCCTGCACTGGCTCCAAGAGGAATGACTTTTTCAGGAAAAGTAGAAAAGTTTCTATATCTTGAATAAGAGCTGAGACTACAAAGCAGGAATTAACACTGTATTAGTGTGAGATGCACTGATATAAGAGAGAAAATATGATTTAGATATGACAAGCAGTTTTAAACCACATTGACACAGCTGAACACATGTACATACGCACACATACTTCTTTTTTCTGATTTCCTTGAAGGTTACACACAGTCTGCGTGTACACAGACTGTCCTCATGGGTGTCAGAGCCTGTGAATGTGTGTGTATGCACATTTTTACACACGCTTGTATTGAAAAAATTGAGATGTGACTCTTGTTCATGTAACACATTAATTGAGTTTCTCTGCCCAAACATTAGTGCATTTCAGATGCAGAATCAGTAGTAAATTAACCAAGATTACCATGATTTCCAGGAATAGTTTGAGTTTTCCTGTGTTTCTCTGTACAAGCTTCATTCACTCCAAAAGGAGCAACTTGTACAGGAGAAGTTGCATTAACAGAACATGACACACTCAAGGCAAGAAAATTTTCCTCTTAGTAGTTTCTGAATACAAAGGGACCACCTATCATTTAGGTGCTCTAAGAAAGGGTTGACCAATGCTTGGATAACTGATGTTATCCTGTCCCCTGCTCTCCAACATCTCCATTGCAGAGGTGGCTGAGTCAAGAAGTACCTCCTGATGACCATTTTGCATCCCCACACCAGACTACCAACAGTACTCAGAACTGCCTAATAAGCCAACAGTGGTAGAGTCCAATTAAGTCTACAAATCCCAGAAGCACTCTTCATCCAGCCCTTAGCTGACCAAAACCAGAGCGGTTTGCAACACTGAAACAAATATCAGGTGAGAGAAGGAAACACAAAACATACAAAACAGGGAAATGGGGGCAGATGTGTTAATTCCACACAGTTAGCAGCGATAGAGATGAATGTCAATGTACTGCTACTGAGCGTTCAAAGCCTCTGGTTTTGTTACTCACCAGATCATCCAGGAGTGCCTGTTTATTCTTCCTTTTTATCATCTGCTGTAGCTGTTCTTCCTTCTGTATGAACAGTCGCCTTTGTTCGCTTTCCTGCCGCTCTACCTCCAGAGCCTCCTCCAGCTCTTCCTGCTCCCGCGTCTGAAAGAGAAATCAGAAATCAGCTCACAGCAACCCCACAGCTCCCCTGCCCACCAAGGGACCCAGGGCAGGCCCTGCAAGGGGAAAGCAGCCACATTCTACCTTTTTAAGTAGAACTTTAAGGCGATTATGGATGATTATTCTACCTCCTTATTGTCCAGTGTGAAGTTAGTATTTTTAACTTGCTGCTTGCTGCAGGCTGGATCTGACTCCTTAAGTCTTAGAGAATGGGTTTTCCCTACACTTCCAATCTAAAGTGAGCCTCTCTCAGCTCCCACACATCCTACAACTCAGTGATGTATAATTAGGGTGAACAAAAACACAATCCCACAATACTGTTCCTGATCATCCCCCTCATCAGCTGCATTGTCTCTGCAAAGCACACTGTGTGCTTATCAGTGGTGTAGAAGGAGAAATTACAAATATGTGAATATTAATAGAGAAGACTCTAAGTTAAAGCACTTAGGCATGAATTGTAAAAATGTTACATTCTCAGAAAATAAGGAATTTTTCTATTACCTGGATAGTAGCCATGCGGCATGACATGAAAAAGAGATTTCTAGAACAAAATTACTAGCTTTTGTTACAGATTTATTTCTTGACAAGTCTTTTTTTAATCTGTAAACTATTAAGTAATCTGTATTTGAAATTCATAGTGAAAGAAAAAAACAGAAGAGGGCTCAGATACAGGGGAAAATAAAAGGAATAAACAATTTTATAAGGAAGTGGGATCAAAAGAATGTCATATTGGTTGCAAGAAGATACAAGAAAAAACATACAGGAAACATTTTCCAAATCTTTCCCATCAAAAATACTAGAGCAAAGGGAGATGCAGTAAAAATGGCGAGATAATTAAAATTTTATAAACTTAAATGGATGATTTATTGACGAAAGCAGTTTGAGCAAAACATCATAGGGGAAGGCACTGATCTCTTCTCTGTGGTGACCAGTGACAGGACATGAGGGAATGGCCTGATGTGGTGTCAGGAGAGGTTTAGGTTGTCTATTAGAAAAGGTTTTTCACCCAGAGGGTGGTTGGCACTGAACAGGCTCCCCAGGGCAGTGGTCACAGCACCAAGATTGTCAGAGCTCAAGGATGGCTTTGACAAGGCTCTCAGGCACACGGTGTGACTCTTGGGGACGGTGCAGTGCAGGGCCAGGAGTTGGACTCAATGATCCTGATGGGTCCCTTCCAGCTCAGCATATTCTGTGATTCTGTGATCATTGAGGCCAAGAGCATAGTGGAATTTGGTCTAATCATAAATCTATATCATAAAGCACAGCTACCTGATGTAAGCCAGAATATGTAAAAAATATCCCTTTACCAGACAGATCAAGCCAGTGGGTCCCAGTGAGGCTCAGTTACACCTGATCCCATCAGATCCCATCACCTGCCACCGAACCAACACGAGCTGCTTCCCTTTTGTGACTGCTGCAGTGACACTGGTAAAAAGCTGGTCACTAACCAGCAAACATCTGGAATTGGGTTCTCTTTGCATTTAATGAAAGGAAAAAAACAAACAAGAAAATCCCCAAACTGCTAACTGAGGTTATGTATGAGAATTAAGGGATTTCGTTAGTTTGGTCAACAGGACTGAAGAGCTCTGTGTCTTTGAGACATTCCAAAGCTCTTCCACATTTATCCTGAAAGACTGCCTGGAATTTGCACTGAAACAGAACAAAACTTGTAGGGAAGTGCTGACAGACCCAGTCTGAAGAAACAGCCCAGAAAAATTATAGTCAGAAATAAGTAAACTGACACACAAACCTAAACCAGAGCAGACTACAGGAGAATGGAAGAATTATCACATCAGATCAAATTCTTTCTGAAAGGAAGACCAAACAGAACAGTAAAATAGAAGAGAGATTAATTCAATAGGCAGCAAGGGTTGTGTCCAGCCTAAAGATAATCTAAACACAGTCCTAATATGTTAAGGAAAAGATGATGACAGCGAAGCCTGGAATAAACTCAAACCTACAAGTGAAGAAGTAAATTGAAAGCAAAATAATGTTTCACATTATCCAGGAAAGAATAATCAAGACAACATGCACATTCTCATCACAGAATTCAGACAAAACTATTTCAAGACTGCACAAAGCAGCAAGTGAAATTAAACAACAAGTGATAAAGTAGGAGGCAACAAGTTACCCTATGACTGGAGAATGGCAAATATTTAAGACAGAAACACTGGAAAAGCTGTAGTCCACTCAGAGTGCAAGGTTTTATAAATAAAAAGTATATAAATATCTATATATAAAAATCAATTTATAATGACAAGAACATCAAGATCTTCACATTTTTTTCTAAACCTAAATCTTTTACTTAAACTTTCTCTCTCTGCATGGTCCTGCATCAAATGTACAGATCTAATAGATGGTTTAGTACAAGAGAAGCAAAGTCAGTAGGAACTGGCTATAGATATGAAAAATATGGCTTGTACTGACAGGAGAACAAGCAGTTACTCAAATTCTGAGGTGACTTACTGAGTAACTTTGTATTTCGATTTGTAAGAACGACAGGCTCATGAGGACAGAAGCAGCAGAATTGAGATCAAAACAACTTACAAGAGCAGACCTGGGCACATTAATTTCTGAGTTAGAAACCAAAGCTGAGAAAACACAATGCCCTGCTTGACAACTACTGACTGTGAGCCTCCCCTATAAAAGTGATGTGAGAGAAGGACAGTCTTAGGATCAATGTATTTCCAGCAGAGATGGGAAAAGAGACTTCCTTTACGAGAGGCATTAAGACCTCTGCATTCAATTCTGGCCCCTTCTGCTTGCCAAACACAAATTTAAACTGGAGCAGGCAAAGAGTAACAAACACAACAAAAGGGACAGAAAATATCTACATTCCTCAGAAGTAGTCTATTACAGTGGACAGAAAAATTTAAGTCAGGAATATAGGGACAATGACTGGCAATAAGAAGTTCAGGCAAGAAAGTAGGACACCTTTTACCATGCATGGAGTAAAGACATTCCAAAACTTGCTAAGAAGAGCTAGAGAGGGAAAGCACCCCCTTCAGCTTTTAGGAGAGGAATAAATTTATGGGCAAGATCATGCAGTTTTTGCAATAACCATGGTGCAAAGTCTATTATTATGTTTCAATTGTTGAAAAAGAAATTATGAACTTTTCAAATATTAAAAAAGAAAAAAAAGAGAAATGTCTCCAGCTCTCCAGTGAGTCTGGATTCATGCAGGCTTGCCCAGCTTCCAGCAGCCAGCCTCCAGCACAGCAGGACTGTAGAGCACAGCAAACAGAAGTCCTGGGGGCTTGAGTGGCTACAGGGTATTACAGAGCTGCTTGACAGGATCACACAGCCCCTGCACAGGCTGTCAGAGTCACTTCCTTGAAGGGAAGGTGGGCTGCAGGCAGAGCAGAGTGCTCTCACTGTGACCCCAGAGGTTGCAAGTACATTGTAAAATAAGACATGTAGCCAAAGCTTTGGCAGGTCTCTTCAAGCTCTGCAGCAGAGGATATTGCACAGTGTCAGAGACAGGATAACAGATCAGAGATGGACCCCTAGGGAAATTTCCTTGCCTTTAAAAGGAAGAGGTTCAAACAAACATTTTTCAGATTCCAATCTCCTCCTGTGAAATCCTAGAGCTAAAGAAATCACTCGGAGTTTTGCCACAGACTTCAGGGGAGTGAGGATTTCACCCCTACTGATTTGAAAGCAAGTCCTTAGTGCAACTGGATTACAAACACAAAACCTTGTTATGTCACACACACTCTGGGCAGACATTTTCCTTCAAGAGCTGATAACAATGTGTATTTTTATGCTGAAAAAATATTTAACAGATTAAACTTTTCTTACAGGAATACATGCATGCAAGTTTATTTTTAAAGAACAAAATGATATGTGAGCCATAATTTAATGAATGAATCTTCAAAGAACTGCGTGTTTTGCATACAGATCATATATACAATATCCCTGATGTTACTGTTATCAGCTCTTGAACGAAAGTTATAATGTTTGTTTCAACATCTTTCATTTTGAATTTTGCATAAACCAGACCTGTGCTTTCCCTCAATTTTACAACTCTCTCCTGGGAGCTTCATAATGTCTGAGTCTGGATTCCTTTTTTCCTTCGGATGAGAAAGGAACGATTGTCCTGGTGTAGAAATGAACTTCATCTCTCCTGGATATTGTCCAACGACACTGCCAGCACGCATGCCGTGGTGATGTATTAGACACAGACTCCACTGCCTGCCCCTCTCTTCAAGCCCTTCCCAAAATAAAGCTTAACTACATTTCAAATATAAACCTAAATTTTTAAACACAAAGAGAAATCTGCATAGTGTTTTGAGCTCTGATTTGTTTTAGGACATTACAGAAAGTACTCCACAAATCTTTTAATTCTTAATAAAAATTGTAGGGGAGAGAAGTTAACTAACCAGTTTTAACTTATTCTTCTGAATGACTTCTTTGTTATCCTTTTGATACAGCTCCATTTTCTTTTTGGTGTTCTCCAAGTCCACATTGTTGGTCAAGTTAAATACTGCATAAATATTATAAAGAAAGAAAGCAAAAGTATTAGGTCAGCATGCATGACTATGACAAAGAAATGCTATTCTTATGCTCTCTATCCCTTCTAGCCAGATATAAACATTGCAGGAACAGAAGTTATTTAAACACGCCCCATAAAGACAGAGGCAATCTGCTAAGTCACTGCACTTCAACAAAAGCCAGCAGAGTTTCTGCAGGTTTACACATCTGTAGGAGATTAAAATTTGAATCTTGCATCCCATTTTGCAATACTGGAAATGATACACATGAATAGTCATACTATTCATAGAACATTTTCAAGTAGCAGTTACAGCAAAGGACACAGTGATTCCTGTAAAATTAAATTAGACAAAACACATACATATTAAGATGAGGTTAGAAATCAAGTCATTCCATTTCACAGGGAATATCTAATGCACAAAGACTACAATGACCATTAGAATTCTCAGGTACCCAAAAAAATTTCACATTTCTTGGCAACTTAAAAGGCACCAACATACAATTACCTTTATTATGAGGAATCTGCAGATGCTTCCAGATTAATAGGTCAGCTGATATTCTTTTGATGTCTCTCAATGGTGACAGACTATATCTCATGTAATTATGAGCAAGCAGGGTCGGTCCACAACCTCTGCAGTTTAGCACAACATTCCCAATTATCTACACATGGCACAGACGGTATCTCAAGAAATTGAACAGTTTCTATAATCAACAGCTTGAAAGATGTAGAGGGTTTGGATGATTAGTAATCTGATACAATGCCTGAGCCCTTCACCTCTAGGTCACTGGTTCACTTGTGGGTCAAGTGAATTCCAACTGGAAGCCTTTATCACTGGGAAGTCATTTGGTGATCCCCATCCAGAGTGGATGCTGGGCTCATGCCCATGGCCTTAAAGCCACTGAACAGTGCCAACACACAGCACTCAAAGCCTCCAAGAGCTTTGTCACGTGGCTACAAGAGCAGCAGAGAAATTTGCGCTGCCATTGATAAATCCTTCACCAGGAACAACCACGCAGTGATCGTACTATGTCAGACCGTGAGGAAGGGAAGGAGGTTCTTGTGAAAACACCAGAATGGGACTGGGGAGATTTTGGTTCAGTTCTCTCTTCCCAGGCTTTTCGGCAACCAGGGCCAAACTAGCCCCGGGCACAGGCACCACTGCCAAGTCATTTGTACCAGTGAGGCTGCAAGAGAGGAACAGAAGGAAGCAGTGTGAAGTCTGCTGTTACTCATCAGGATAACACACATCTCAGTTTGGGGAAGATCAGAGCCCTTCTTTCATCCTCTCCATAGGTAACACGGCAGAAATTAGCATTTAGGAGGGTTCTAGGCAAACCAAACCATGGGTAGCCCAGACTGGCAAACCAGGTGAGTGCAGCAAAGGAAACAACAACAAATCAAAGCCAGGAGCAAATGGAGATAAGGAGAAGAAACAGGAAGGTCCAAAACGGTAGAGCTGTGGGAAACAGCTCAGTTCTACAGGCCCAGCTCACTACAGACAGGAGATCCATTCCTGCCTTTATGCCCCTCTCCTGAGGCACAGACCTCACCCTTTCCCCTGCTCTGATTCCAGAACTCCCCTGGATGCTTTGCAGGGTCAACAGAAATCCTCCAGCGACCAGAACTGTCTCAACACAGCGGTCAGGCAAGTGCCAGAAAGGGTACCAGGGATGTAATAAAAGGGTACAGATGGGAATAGGACTACTCTCTTTCCAGGAGTACCAAACCACCATATCATCTTACTCTTAGCAAAAATATTCACTTTTCTCAAACTGCAACAAAAAAGGGGTCAGCAAGATATAGCTGAAGAACTTCCTAACCTTAAGCAAAAAACCCAAAATGCTGTATTTATTTTTCCCCCTTTCCAAATAATAAGCAATATCAAGGGGACTGACATTGCAATTCAGTCTGGCTCCTTAATCAGCTGAACTCTTCCAGCCCCACCCCAGCATTCTCAGTCCAGAGGGATGACCTAAGATGGAGGCTGAGTTTGTGCTTTAAGAATTTCGAAATCAACACCTGAGTTGAGTTTTTGAACTTTGCTACTGCTCCTGGGCAGGTCACTGGGCCTCTGTACTGGAGGTCTCCCAGTGGCAAGAACCAGAAGAAGAAGAATAAAGTTTCCTTTCCCCTATACAACACCTGCTGTATCTCCATATAGCTACGGGCAGCACTTCTCCCTGTGGGCTTGATCTCCTCTCAGGTGGAACCTCTGGGCACTGCCATAACCCATTCAAAGTTCAGCTCCTTGGTTCTTGGAAGCAAGTTACCTATTCCAAATGTTTTGGGGTTTTTTTCCTCTCCAAAAGGCATAACATTTTCATATTTCAATTTGTGACATACATACACTTTCTGTTCATAGCAATCTCTCCTTAGCAGAACATATTACTTTAGTTTAAATGTTTAGCATTTTAATGGAGATCTGACCTCCAAATTTCCAGCTCCCCACCAACAAGAAGTTTTAATATTTGAGTATTAGGGCAGAGAAGAAGTGTCATGTGAAAATGCTGGCATACAACCAGCCCAGGGCTCTGCAATGACAGCAGCTGCATGGGAATGTCAGCACTTCCTACAACTTAAATCCACACAGCAGCTCTCTAAACTCTTCAATGACGACACAAGAAAGAAATAGCATATGAGCCATGCTGTGCTAGCAGGATGCCCAGATGCCACCTTCAGGTGCATGAGGAGATGCCAAATTGCCTTTAGGCTCCTGAACATCGTGAATATTACTCTAAAAATAAATCCAGCAATAAGTTGATGATCCCTGTTTTGCAACTATTGCTGCTTGAACCCTTCAGGGTTTGTTTTTATACTGCCTTCTCAGTTATCTTTAATAGGTTCAACAAGTCACAATTTGGTCTGTAAAACAAAAAGGTTAAGATTTAAAACCCATACTGGGGAAAGTAGGCACATTTTAAAGATGTGCAGATGCTTACCTTTATTAAGAACTACTTACAAAAGTGGGTGCATTTCGGTACTTCAAAGGAAGTAAGATTTCTATGTAAAAAATCCATTTCTGCATCAATGTTTCAGAAATTTTCAGCAGCCACTTGCACAGTCACCCTAAAAGCCCAGAGCTCTGCTGACAGCAAGGTGAAAGTGTTTATCCCCCCTTGTTTTCCTGCGGTGGCTGGAACCAAACCACAGCTACAACCCTCTCAGCAGTCAGATCTGCTCACGCCACGCTGACTCTGCTCCGTCCATCTTATTCTGCTTTGTCACTCAAGGATATTGTAGGACACGAGCAGTCAGAGATTCAAACTTCCAGCACCCTCAAAGGCCAGAGCGAATTTGTCACAGTGAATGTTGTTATATCAACAGTTACTAAGGGGGAACATTATCCTGGTCCTCATCTGCTCCTCAGCACTAACTTGTCCACATTTCAAAAGTGGAAATACTCAAGAGCTACATTTTGTTCTAACAGTGGAAACAGTGTAAAAAAGTGTAAAAAAGTAAAATAGTGGAAAGTGTAACAGTGTAGCCTAGATCTCTTACATCGACAGCAGCCTCAACAGCTGCCCTTTGGTCCATGAAAACAGCATCTTCCCTCCTACAATAAACACCTACCAGCACAACAAGCTGCTCTTTGACACTGCATGGTTACCAGTGGCCAACCAGCCAGCCAAAACATCTTTCAACATATTTTCTAATAAATTTTTCATGAGCTTCAAACGTCTTTTCATCAATATTTATAGAATACAAATTCTTGCCATTGTATCCTCACAATTACAGCTGACAAGTCTGTTTCGCAAGGGGCACTAGGGCACAAAAAATAATTAAGATATTATTTCCCTCTCTTGTCCCTTGTCCCTTCCACAAGTTACTTGGTATTTAAAAACTAACTGAAGAACACAATTGCTAATACTCAGCATACTAACTCTTACATAGCTGGGACTATGCAGCACTTCTTTTTTTTTTAATTTGGCCTGTTTTGAGTTTTGCCAGAAATTTAAATCTAATTCCTAACTTTAAAAAAAAAAAAACAACAACAACAAAACACACAACAGAAAAAAGTAGAGCTAGAAGAACTAGAAAGAGTTAAAAATCCCAACTCATATGCTACACCTACCCTGAAAAAATATTGGTGTAGATCTGAATATGAGTGGCAAAGCAGATGGCTGGTTTGAAAAGGTTTCAAAGAGGAGACAGACTTATTTTTGTCCATGTTGAAATATAGCATAAGCCGATATAAGAGGCCTGAAGCCCTTCAGGGAAAAGAAACAGAAGCTGTTTTGTATGCAACAATTATTTATCTACTTATCCATCTCACATTGGTTGGTTTATAAAATGACTTGCCTTGAGACATCTGTTAAGTATAACAGGAAGACTATTGTGTTTTTGTGAAACATTTCATTCTATTTAGGTAAAACTTCCAACTTCTGAAATTCAGCCTCTACAGGGAGACTTTTGCTGCTTCTCAAAACAACAACATTCATTATACAATTCTACAACAACTGGAAAAATATTTTCCTAGTTATAAAAAAGAAAATTAGATAAAAAGCTTAATTAAATGGCACAAGAATTTGTCCAGCAACACAGCAGTATGAGTGAATATCACTGCACTGCAGGACTAAGCCCATCAAGATCTCCCTGCTTTAGATTAAGACTAAAAATTATTAGTGTTAGTTCATTATAAACAATATTCCTCCCATCCTACTACAAATAACTCCTTAATTATCATCTTCACAAAACCTCAGACTGGGAATGGTGGAGTGCAACAGAGGGAGACACAACCTCATCCTCACTCTCCCTAGGATGTCCCAGGCTACTGCATCACCTTCTCTTGGTGCTTTTGATGCCTGATCCCTGCACTTTTAAAAGGGGCAGGAGTGGGTTGAGGGGGAGAAAAGATGGAATAGAATTTAACAAGTCCCTTCCCACCAACGTTTCTGCAATAAAAACAAAATAATTACCAGACACAAAAGAAACACTAAAGGTAAGTCAGAAAAGTCTAATTAGGTGTTAATAATTGTTTCTGTTTATCCTCAGTGGTCTGTTATTGAGTCAATAATTTTTAAAGAAAAATTGCAGTTATGAATGATAGAAACCCCTCAGCCCCATCAGTCTAAGACAGATCATTTTGGCTGAACAGTGTAAAATCTTGGTTCACATGAGATGACTGAAACAGATCCTCGATAAAGCTGCCCAGTTTCCAGTTGGATTATTGCTTTTGTCAGGACCAGCAACACCATCCTCAAGAACACACACACAGGGGGAAAAAAACCAAACCACAAAACAATAAACAACACAACCCACAAGTGATCACAGATAGCAAAACCCTTTCTACCCAAGGATCACTTGTGAGATAAGTGTTCTGAGCAAGACAAGTCATGAGGCAGCCAGTATTGCATAAAGTCTTGGAGAAGCAGGGAGATAGAGGAATACACAAATAACAGCAGCCTCCTTCGAAGCTGAATGCAGTGAATGTTTTCAAAAAGCAGCAATTACCGCTAACAATTGTGTTGTGGTAATGCCTGGGGCCTCACTCAGGTACCAGGAGAAGGTGCCAGGCACATGCTGGGAGACGGTCCTGCTCCAGAGAGCTTTCACACAGGCCTTAGAAAAATAGCTACAGAGATAGTCTGGAGAAGAAGAAATACTTGGGGGGAGAAGAAAACTTTGCAGGAAGAGCAAGCAATTTGCATTGTGTCCAGAGACTGCAACTTGTAGCAAAACTCAAAGGTTTAACCTTGTCCCTCTCATCCTGTGGGCATAGACCTGACTCCTTCAGATACATGTTGTCCACACCTTCCTCAAAGGCAGGTTTTAACCCTTTCACTTTATTTTTATTCCTAGTGCTAACGACAACAAACTGTATTTACAATGTTCTCAAATTGTCTGACTGATTTTTCTTCTGGGGAAAACTTGCTTTAAAATGTGGTTTTTATTTAAAGCCTTGTTTAACACATTTTAGCCCAAAGCATTATTCAGTGGCTACACTCTAAACCACTTCAAAAACCTGTTTTCTATAATAGAAATCTTAAAAGGTGACTACCCTAATGTCTGTTTGACCTTCCCACACACACATGCTGCTGCTGCACCACCCAACTCTTCTATTTCAATAGAAAAAGTCTGTAGGTACAAAAGATATGAACGGGGAAAATGTGTTTCAAGTGAGGTCATGTATCACATCAGCAATTGCACTGTCTCATTCCACTCAAATTTTGGAGCTGACCTACCTGGAATATTTGGAAAACCTATCAGAACAGTGACAAGAAATATACCTACACAGGATGTTTATGTTTTGTCTCTGCTAAGCAGCTACTTCATTTAAGCCCCCACAACTCCAGAAACAAAACCTTCCAGCAAAGAGGAAAAAAAGGCAAAGCTGCACTTTGACC
Organism: Acanthornis magna; assembly: GCA_036785705.1. Taxonomy (NCBI): domain Eukaryota; kingdom Metazoa; phylum Chordata; class Aves; order Passeriformes; family Acanthizidae; genus Acanthornis; species Acanthornis magna. The sequence continues at coordinate 1,981,979 of JAWUZG010000097.1, forward strand.
CTCTCACAGACAAACTGAAAGTTTGGGCCAGGGGGAAAGAGGGGAAATCCAGTTCTCTGGCTCCCAGTTCTCTGTCTCCCTACCTTCCCAACCTGGCAGCTTGAACAACCACCACCAGCTCCTGCCAACCTTCTGAATGTTGGCTCCACAAGGCAAAACTGCCCTGCACATCCTCTCTTTTCCTTCTTGCAGCCCAGTTTTTCATGTAATCAAATGAGCAGGGACTTCAGAGACACACAGAAATAACTCCTCTCAGCAGTAAAATGTGAAATTATTATACAGAGTCAAAGACACTTTTAACACATTGTTCAGTCACACCATTCACAGCATGCACTGGAAAAAGTCACACTGTCACAGCAGACAACTGCCAGGTGGGGAATGCTGCCCAGGACCTCAGCAGGGATGAGCCGGGGGAGAAATGTGCAATGGACTTTTGTCACCAGGGAGAGAACAGGGCTTGAACTCTTGCCTGAAGTGGTGTTGTTGAATCTAACCTGTCCTCCAGGATCTGTCTGGAGTTGGTAGATCATAAATGAACCCACTGACAGTGACAATTAAGAGCCATCTGACTGCACCCCCTCTTTCCTCTCATCACCCTGGCTGCGACACGGAGGAACTGGGATGCAGTTGGACTTCCAGTTCCTTCTAGTATTTTAGTTGTCCTCCTCAGGTAACTAATCCAATTCCTAACAACTCTATCAAGCTTCTTCATTATGCATTTGTGGGGCCAACACAACTATTGACAAAGTCACTCTTTTTTGTAATGTTACCAGGCTCTGGAACCATTTGAAATGTAACCACCTAATCCCAAGAGTTGTGGAATCATAACATCCTGCACAAATTCATGAGGTTCAGGCAATTTCAAGCAAAACTTCAACTCCCTTGTTACAGATGTTGAAAAGCTCTGCAACAGCAGTTAAGTGGGAAACTGTATTTAATGCTACAAGAATAAAAGCAGTTTTGCTTTCCATGAGCACACAGATTCTTCCAGGATCCTCTGGCCATTCTTTCTATTCATTCCTTCCTTCCTTCCCCCATACCATTTAAAAAAATATACAAACAGAGCTACACCCACACATCATCTCCTCCAGATATTTGGACCTATGTGAGTGTGACTGGTGTTTCCCAGCCACACGATTTGGCTTTCCAGCCTCAGCCTTCTGATGCCAACAAAAACATGATACATTGCTCACAGCAGTAATCGTATTGGATACATTTCTACAAAACACCACAGTGCAAAAACGAGCGAGGGCTCCTTTGAGAAACTGAAGGAAAAGTGGCATCTCCATGGTTTCCTTCAAATCACGTTTGCTGCCCCTCATGCATGCTCTAAGCCACCTCTTCTTCCTCCAGGTCAAAAAAAAGAAAAGCCTCAGAAGCTCATAAAAACCAAGAAACAAACCATTTAAGAGTCACTCCTTTGAACACATCCTTGTTTTTCTTAGCAAAACCCATCACTCCACCATAAATCACAAGTCACCCTAACTAAGAAGAAAATAAACTCTGTTGATAACATTGTCCCTTCTCCAAAGGGCAAAGTTCTGCTTCAGCTAATCCAAAGAGAAAGAAATCAACGTCTGTTCCTAAACCTTCTCCTTCTGCACAGCAACATAAAATGCTACCACAGTGGTATGTAAGGTCAGCAGCTTCAAAGCAGCTTCAACTACTGTACTTGCAGAAGCAAAAATGATGAAAGACACCATATGGCTTCTGTCATGGTAGATAAAGCTAATGGAGGCATATAATGAAAATTTCAATTTCTCCTCTCTTTGTTTAATCTTTGCCAGTGCAGCATTGACAATCCCCTGCAAGCCCTTCTTTTTCAGCTATAAAGAACTGCTTCCTCTTTGGATTGTGTTTTTTTCTCTGGCAAATAAAATGTTTTATTTAACAATGTCCCACAGTTCAGCAAATATGATTAAAATACAGAAAAAAATAATTAGATAAAAATCTGATACTATGATAAATCATATTACAGAAACTCAGCTTAGACATTCCCACAGACAGCTGAGTCAGAAGATAAAAGCCTATGGTCTCATAAGCACAGCACATCAAAAATGAAAGCATTAAGACTTACCAATTTCTTCTATTTCTTCCAAGAAATCATTATATTCATCTAGAGTGGGAAAGTCTTCCTCTCTTTTATTGTATCTTTAAGAGAAAAAACAGAAGTATTTACACAACACAGAAAGATGCAATTTCCATTCAACAAAGCTTTTGCTGCAAGCTGATTAAGTATTGATCTAGTTTTATGTGCTTTGTGACTCCCAAACTGACTCCCTCTTTAACAGGAGACAGAAGTGCCTGTTCCAAAGGAAAGGAGCCAGCCTGGAAGAAATCGGAGCTATCTTTGCCTATTGTTTGCCAATTCCTTTTCCAGGGTTACAGGTAAACATGAGCACAGAGGCCAAGATACAGTAACTCCCAGACAGCCTTGTAACAAAGGCAGAGACAGCAGTAACACACACAGAAAAAAAGTTTTTCTAGAAGTATCGGAAAAGGGAGTCTGGCTCTGTGCCAACAAAAGAAAGCATATGTCAGCAGCAAACTGAAAATGCTGCACAATTATCTCATTTTGTATCAATAGACCATTCCAGGACTCACATTCACCTCTTCAGAGCTGGAGAAAGTAAAACAATGAAGGGACAACTGGCTGAGAACGTGGACAGCCTTTGAAAACCAAGACATGAAGACTTTCTTCCCAAGAAAATATAAAGCTGAGATTCTGCCTGATCTGTGGAGCATGACACCCAGGAATATAAAAATCTAATCCCAAGAACTCAGGCTGAATTCCAATTTGGGGGCATTTTTTCTGCCTCCTAAAAACTTCCTCCTAATCTGGCAAACCCAACTAGGCCAAGCATTTTCCAATGTATTCTCTTCTAACTAAACTTTATTCCATGTTTAGTGAACTCAGTTGACTTATTCCAGTTTGACTTCTGTTAACTTTATTAGATTTTAAAATCAAACATCAAAATTATCAGCGCTTTCCACATCTGCATCTTGGTTTCAGTGCCACCATTTCCCCACATCTCAGCAACATTGTACCATTCATTTACTATTGTACCAAATCTTAGATAAAGGCTGCCAAGCTTATAATTTACCCGTACATTCATTGTTGCACACACAACTCTCTCTGGGTTTGTTACATTTATCAGATTTTCTACTATCAAAACACCAAATGGCTTGCTTATTTTCCTTATAAAATGCTGCTTCTTGGCCACATGCAGAGAGATGCAATTTTAGCCCTCATTTATCTTAATTCCAAAAGCTTTCAAATCTGCATGACAGACTGGTAACACCAGGCTTGTAAGGAACCATTTCCACTAACAATTGCTGTGTGAAGCAAAAAACAATGTGAACTCTCTTTTGCCCATTTTGATTTTGAAGGGAACTGGCCTTCAACTCTCAGAACTGGTCCCCAGGGAGCAAAACAATCAAGGTCCTGTTTCTTGTTCTACTGCCATGTTCACCCCCTCAATATCTAATCATCTCCACTTAGGAGTCAAGTCTTTGCTAAAGAAGGCCACATAGAAACACCCAATATTTTCTAATGCTAAGCAGGAATCCCTCAAGGCTAAATTGAGAATTCAGCTCTCAATTGTTGCACAAAATCATATTCTCTGAAATCTCTCCATGATAAATGGAGTCAAGTTTTATGGCTTGCCACTTAAAAAAAAAAAAGAAAAATCTCCTCTGTACTACGGAGTAAGTAAATCTTTTTAAATTGTGATCCATGAAATACATCCACTTTCTGCTCTTTTAAATGGCGACACTCACATTTTCAGCACTTTCTTCCGGATTTCCACTTCTTTGTCGACAGCAGGATCCTCAAAGAGCTGTACCCTGAAGTTACTCTTCCTCAGGGGGGTATCGCACTCGTGGCAGTTCCCAGCCCCTCTCACAAACAGCAGCTCCACACAGCTCTCACATCTGGGGGACAAAGGAAGGGGGGCAAAGGCACACAGATGTTAAACAGGAACTGAAACACAGGACTGTGCCCCTTCTTTGCTGTTTGCACAGCACATCTCCCCTGGATTTCACTATTTCTGCAGCACCCACCGGTGGCAGGAGGCCAGGGCTCCCCACCCTGGCTGAACAACAGCCTCAGCAGCACAGACACATGAATTCTCCCTGCCCAAACAACTCCAGCTCTTTGCTGAGACCAAAAGTTAACCCAAACAAAATGATGGGGTCTGTACCAAGGGGGAGTTCGTTAATTGACACCATCAAACCCATTTCACATGGACCAGACTGCAATATCCATATTCCTACTTTTAATACCACCTCACTGCACAAAAAACCCCATTTATTTTCTTGATGCTGCAGTGCAAGGCGAATTCAGTCCAAGCATGAATACAAATCTTGCCTGAAGACTTTCAAGCACCTGCCAGTCCTATCATGGAAGAACTGCTACAACAAACTTGAGCTAAACTCCAGCCCAGCAAAGCCAAAAGAATCAAAATACAATTTCAGTCAGCAATCAGCTCTGTGCAGCTCTGCTGTGCCTTCTGGTAATACTTTTTAAATTGCACATAAAATAAACTTTGTACAGAGGCTGCACAGAAATAAACCAAAAATACCTTTCTGCTTTTTTTTCTTTTGACCTAATGAAGATTTCAGATTTTAACAAGATACTTGCTGACCAGTAAGTTGGCATTTAATAAAGGAAGAACGCATAACAAGAAAGCTGATTTAAAAAAAAAAAAAGTACTTGGGTAGTAATAATGTGCAAATTTCTAGCAGAGGACAACACCTGCTGCAGTCATTTCCTACTGCTGGGGAGGCAAAGGGGTGCCTATTTATAGCTTTGCTATATTGAAGCCAAAACAGTTGTACATTAAGGGCTAAGCTGTGCTTTACCTTCACAAACCCAGCACAAAAGCTAAACAAGTTAAGAGAAACAACACTGACGTGGTTGAGAAAGGTCTTAAACAAAACTTTCGTACTGCTGACCTACCCCCAACTGAACTGGTTCCAGTCCTTACAGAGGCAGAGCTGAGGAGAGCCAACCAGTTTCACCCAGCTTCTGTTTTCAAGATTAGAAAGTGCAAAACAAACACAATTGTATCTCCCAATTTAAAAAAAAAAAAAAAAAAGCTTTTTTTTTTTTTTTTTATTGTGTTTAACACATGGAGAGCTACAGCTTCAGCCTGGGTCTTGCACAGCAGCTGCCAATGTTAAAGAGCAAAACCTTGAATTTACTTGGGCTTTCTCCTGCTCCAAAATTCCCTTAGTTAGAAAACAAAGTATATTTATAAATACGAATTATCTCTGAAGGGAAAGATAAAACTTTATTAGCACACTAAGCCTGAAATTCAGAAGTTGTTGCAACATGGACTCAACAAAATAATGAGAAATTAGTATAATGTACATAATGAAAGCAATTTAGGTCCCCACACCAGGAGAACCATTAGTAAATGCAAGAGAGTAGGCAAGGCAGGGAAAGGGTTTTCTCCTTCCTCCCTGAACCTGTCTGTGCATGCTGGAGCCTGCCATAAGGACAGCTTCACTGTCTCCTTCATTTTGGCAGCCTGGGCTGTTCCTGTGTCTCTTTCCACACAGCAGCCAAAGCACAGAAAAATCCCTGCCTCCTTTTCCTAAGTTATAGAATAGGGAGTGTAAAGCTACAGAATTCAGCAGGTGGATCCAAGTGCAGGTGGTTGTATTTTTTTTTTATCATGGTATTGCCTAAGGACCAACAGAACAGGGGCTCCATGTGCAGGATATTATTCACAGACATTAGCACCTGAAACTACTTCACTCCCCCCTTCCCTAAATCAAAGACACTTCAAGTTTGCACAGGACTTGACTATGGAAAAAACCCCTCCTTGGAAAAGCACTTCACACAAGTGCTTCAATGCCTTCCCAAACTGAAACCACTGTTTCTAAGGCTGCAAAATAGCTTTCCATACATAAAAAGATGAGTCAACACCTCACTATGGGAATCCCACATCAGGTGATCGCATTCTCACTCACTCATGCACATCCACCCTTATATTTATTTGGAGATAATTCCTTCTGAATTCAAAGGGGGCTTTATGGGACAAGTCAAGGGCAGACCTGGACTCTGTCCATATCCTGCCTCCTCTCCCATCTCCGGACAGATCTAATACACAGTTAGATCCCAAGCTTCCTTCCAAGCAGATTTGTTACCCCTTCCCCCACAAACAGCAGCCACTCTGCCACCAATGGCGATGCTTGGTCACACATTTTCATCTGATTCTCAAGGAAGGAAAAAAGCCATTTCCCAAATCCTGCTCAAAGGAGTTCCTTTTGGTTTTGCTGCAGATTAAGGTCAGAGCATATGTCATCACCAGGAAGGCAGGTTGCTATAGAGGTTGATTTAATGAACTCTTTCATGTCTTGAAATAAAGATTTCAAAATGTGACTTGAAAAAAATTACCTTGCACTGTAAAATTTAAAAATACATTTTCTTTTCATATGGATTCTTTAGTTACTTAGTTATTAAAGATACGTAGCAATTTCTGTGACTTCACCAAAGGTACCCAACCCATTCAACAGCACGGAGAGAAATCCCAACACCACAGCTGGCATTACGGAGCTCCTCATGGCACACAGACCACATCAACTCAGGAGATCCTTCCATTTCTTTCCAAGTCCAATTTCCCCATTGGTCTTAACTGTAAAGACAGTTGACAGTGGAAACAGGACATCATTCTGTACATCTTTCATTGACCAACACATCATACATGGCTTTCCCCAAATGAGTAAGGCACCAAAACACCTGCTTAACTCACCTTCAAATCAGGGCCAAAACAGATGGGCGTGTGTTTTCTTAACTTAGGAGCTTCAAATAGGTGATTTTTTTATTTGCATGTGTATTACATATGCAGATATGCCACATGTATAAACTAATGATGACAAATGTTCATACCTAAAAACCACATCCATACATTTATTTGCTCAATACTGAGTATGTCTGAAGACAACAGCTTCACACATGAGCTCTAAAGAAGCACTCCGTGTGATGTTGCTGATTCTCCTCTTCACACTGAGGTTGCACAGCCTTTGCAATCTGTATTCTACTTCACACACTAAAACATTTAATTACCTTTTGGTAAATTTGGATTTGAGTTTGTATCTCGAGAACAGGTAATCAGGATGAAGATATAAACAGAAAATGTCCAGGGACTTACTTATACAAGGACAGACAACAGGGACAACTATCACTAATGCCAACCAGGAACAAAAAAAATCTCCTGGCCTTCAACACCAATAAATACTATAATGCTCATTTTGATTTAGTGGTTGAATCTCTCTTGTTCCTCTCTTTCATCCCCATGAAATATTAAACAAAAGGCCCAGTCTCTGAGCAGTCTAGAACAACACCACATTTTTGAGAAAAGCAAAACAATAAAGCATCTACATGGTTTGGCACCATCAATGCACAAACAGCACTACAGGCCCTCACGTTCAAGGACTCCAGGATCATACTAAAAATGCTTTTGGTACACTGGAGAAAACAAGCAGAGGTTCCTCCCCAGAAAACTGTTAAGATATTTATCAACTAAATTACACTTACTGGGAACTAAGTGTTTGTTTTGGACAGAGTGTCTTCAAAGGGTACAAGATTTGTGCCCAATCCTGCATTCCCCACACATGCACACATTCACTTCACGCAGGGATGATGGCAGATAAGGAATCAGCCCTCTGGGATACGGAAAGGATGAAAAGGGCTCACAACATTAGCATAGCCTGATGGTGCTGCTCACTTTTTTTAGCTTGGCTGGCAAGGAAGCAAACAAAACAGACTAAAGGAACAGCTATTTTCACAAGCAGGAGCACAAGATATTCTCTCAAAATTTTAGATTCTGCTGAGCATTACAAAAATGAGGACTTTAGATATGCACCAATTAATCATTTCAGGAAAAAAAAAAACTTTACGGCTTTTGCTGTTGACTAGGAATATTACAGAATGAGTTACTACCCTTCTTTACACAGCCTATTTTTGGTAGAGATACTGTTTAAACAGGATCAAATACTTAAAATTTCTAAGCCACTCTTTCTCCAGCTTTTGTAACCAAGATGTTTCTGTTATTTAAAGTAACTCACAAAACAAGTGATTCTCTCTACTGTGGAAAAAACAGTTTTGATTAAAAAATAATAATACAGTCTTCAATACATAGCCAAGACCCAAACCACAAACAAGCGGAGTGGAAACAATCAGCAAAAGCGATGTGTTTTCACTTGTTCCTCAATTTTGATGTTAGAGGGAAATTTACTTACAGAAATGAAATTATTTGATTTATGGTGAGGGAGTATTAAAAAACAACAGAAAACACACACATGAGAAAGCTTACAGAATGACATCCAGATTTTTTAATCAAGGATGCTTCTAGAAACATTCCCAGGCTTCTTGCTTAGCTTGGGTTAGACAATTCGATTTTTTCAAGCAGCGATTCTTGAACTGAGACGAGAACAGCCCAATTTGGAGGCAGCAGCTGTCAAACCTGTTTATTTCACAACCTTCAGTACATTTAACAAGTCACAGTGGTTTCTGCTACATAGCCAAGAGCTCATCAACTATTTGCAGTAGGCCACCGCAGCTTTATTTTCTGGGCTGATGGACTAACAGACACAGCTTAGAAAGCAGGTTCTTCCTGGAGTCTGCAGTAACCATGACCTCTGTGATCCAAAAGAGTCAAAAGAACAGAGCTAAGGCCATTTTTCCCATGATACAGGATAGGGACCAAAAGCAGAGGAAAGAGAAGCATGACTCCGGTGACATCAAGTGCTTCTGAGAGCCTCAGAATAAAGGAGCTTAAGAGATCAGTAGGGAGTTAGGGATAAAAATCAGTCTTTTCACACCTCAGCTTCAGGAATCCATGAATCCTTATTCAAGTACTGGCAGTAGCTGCTGCCTGTGTTTTGGGCCATCTCTTCTCTGACTGCCAAATACAAGAGGGACCTGGGAGAAGGTGATACCAATTACTCTCTCTCTCTCATTCCTGTTCAGATTCTGTGAAGTTCTACCAACGGGGTTTTGCTGTTCTCACCTTGTAAGCAGACAACTTCAGAATGCTCTCAAAACCTTATTTGGCCAAAAAACCCACAATGGGTCTTGTCTTCAACTAGTAAATACACAGGTGTCACAGGCAGCCCACATGCCACGTAGAGAATACAGCTCATTATGGTACTAGGACACATCTCAGCATTCGACAGGAATCACAACTCTATCAGATTCAGATGAGAAGAGCTCAAATCAGATGAGAATTTTGGGGTTTTTAGCACTGCTGATAAACTATCTGCAGTTGTCTGCAGCTCCCTTCTCTTCAGCCTGGTCACACACACTGTGACACAAAATCTCAGAGATTGCTTCGCTAACATTTCTTTTTTTTTTTTTAAAGTATCAAGACTCCAGAGAGTTGATCTGAACCCCCTCCCTTAAGCAACAAAGCAAAAGCAAAAAGAGACTCCAGCGCTCTGCCTATATCTGTGTTATGTCAATTCTCAGCGTCATCTGCCAAGCTGCTGAGAACACAATCCTCCTTCTAGACTATTTATATCTTTTGGGAAAAAGATGCACGCACACCACTTCTGTTTCATTTTTGTTTTGTCAGACAAGTTCTGCTCTGTATTTCAGAAAGGAGGAGGTTAAATGAGCCCAGACATCTCAAAAATTTAAGAGACATTCAGCCACAGTTAACCCTATTTTCCAAACTCCCACATACAAACTCTGCTATACAGACCAGTTCATCTCAACTGCACCAGAAAGCAGCAGACCAGGTAGTGACTGAACAACAGCCTTGACTGACTGGCATTTCAAGTTTAAAAAAAATCTTAAAAAAAAAAAAAAAAAAAAAAGAAAAAAAAAAAAAACACCATACTGAGTCAATTAATAATAAACAAACATTTCCATCACCCATTGTGTTTCAACATCTCCACTACAAAACCATTTTAAGGGGCTTGGACCTGACAGAGTTTGCAGCAAGCTAAAACTCAACTCATTTTTATCCTGTACAGATGAGCCTTTCTCTTTTCCTAGGGAAAAATTAAAGGAGCTTTTATGTTATTGACACTGGATAGTATAGAGAAAATATTTCTATGAGTATTTAAATAAAAGTGGTTCTTTCTGACATACTGCTGCCTAGTCAATTAAGGACACAATCATAAAAACATGTCTTACAGCACCATTCTGCCAGTTTGGTCAAACAACAGGCCAGTACTTGACAGGCCAATTCTTGACACTTCAAGAGCAGCTGTGTGGCATTGAGAAATAAGTGCTTTCACAATGACTAGGCACACCAAAACCGACCCAGAATTTACTCAGTGTACCAGAACAACTACTCCAAATCCATTATGGTCTACTGGGCAAACACATGCACTAAAATAATAATTCAACTGTGTCAATAACCTTTTTTATCATGCTTTATTCTCTTTCAATGAGAACTTTGCAAGTTTTCAGAGTTCTCAGCAAATATCAAATTAAGTAGTTATCAGAATCAACAGCTGCCCACAGTACACCTGAACTTAAGTCACAATTACAAAATTTTCCATGTCTGTCTAAACTGCAGAAACCGCACTTTTTTAGACACAATCCAGCCCAACGTCACCCATTGTCTCACAAGACAAACATACTTATCGTGAACAAGTGTGAGATCTCTCACCAGACTCCATTCCAGACACGCTGCTCCCTTCTCCTTCTGTATCCCTTTGTTACCTCGTGAGAAAGTCCTACACCATGGAGAGGGCTGAACTGACCCCAGAGCTGACAGGTTTCACTCAGGTACTCTGAGCATTCACTTACTCCATCACACCAAACACCTACATGAGCCAGAAATCACATGGAAAAAAACCAAAACATAGACAACAAAAACACTTGGGGGACCTAAAATAGTCACAACAAATCTTTTACTTGATCCGAAACAAGATTTCTACCTTCTGTCCTGTATTTTCAATGCATTTTACAGTGCAACAACAGCATGTAGGAACAAGACAAGGAAATGTGGCTGTACGGTAAAAGGGGAAAAACATTAAAAGGTATTTGTGGCATGATGGGATATCCTGACCACATTACTGAGGGCTTGTCACGAGACACTCCCGTATTTCATGTCTAATCACAGAGCAAGAAGATAAAGTTGATAAGACACATCTGTCAGAGAGCCAGGCATACGACCAAGGTTTTCCAAAAAACAACAGTGGTTTGGGGTCTCAGTGGAAAACATGCAAGGCTTTAAAACTCTCTCAAAAATCAAAATCTCGACCCATCTTTTGCAAAGGTACTGTTGAGTGATCTACGAATGTTGGCTCATCTCTCCCAGCTATTGGGAGGAACCAAGCCAAATTCCTGCCAAGAGCACAGACTTGTGTTTGACTCGAAGCATGAAAAGTACACAGTCCAGTTTCCTTAAGCTATTCAAATACAGACACAGTGTGGGTGTATGCACACACGATTAAAAACAACTGAAAGAAACAGCCTGGTGGAGAAAGAACTGCATCATCCATGTCCTGGATAGCTCTAAAACTCCTATCAGTGCTCAAAAAGGCAAAGTGTAACAAAGTGATGTCCTCCCCACCACTGAACTTGACTGGTTTGAAAAGACTGAAAGAAAAAGTTGCCATGACCAAGTGGGAGCTCCTGCATAAATCTTGGTTTATGATACAATAAAATCAACTGTTTCTTTTTATATAATTACAATTGAATGGCCAAACTCAAAGGTTAAGACATCATCTGCCATTCTGATAAGCAGCAAAAGTCCCAACAACCATGAGTTTATATATTAAGCTTGGGAACATCAGAAGTTATCCCCACATGTAAAGTCAGCACCAGTGCCAGAGAAGCTGCAGTAACCTGCACTGCTGTACACTGTCCTTCCCCTGCTGTCCTCTCCCACGGGCCAGAATAACATTTGTGCAGCCACACAGTTATTTTTTTGGGTTATTATTCAGCCAGATAAACTCTCTCACTGGGTGCATCACATAGACAGGTTGAAGTTTGAACAAGATCCCTGAACAAGATCCCTGAACTAAGATCCCAGGGATAGCCACTGGGTGGGAGGGCATGAAAAGCTGTTCTTTTCACAGTCTCTGAATCAACAGCACCCAATGCTGTTTATTAAAATTTCTCCTTCCCTTCCCTCCTCCAAAGCTTTTGTGTCATACCCAACTAGCTCATCTTGATTCAAAAGTGCAAGGAGAGAAAAAAGACCCAAAAAGTGCCCATGATTATTTCAGTGTACCCTACAAGTTGCTTGATCAACACACCTCTAAAAAGCTGAGTCAATGAGCAGTTAAAACACAAGCAATGCAATAACGTGTGGGGGAGCAGACAGAGGGTAAATACTATTTTTGGAATTGCTAAAAACAAGAAAGCCAAAAGAGCATGACAAATTATTTCAGAATATTTTATACAAAGCACACAAGATTACTTTACAGCCAAGTCCTTCCACAACAGAAACAGAAGGCAACACAACCGGAAAAAAAATGAATTCATACATTTGAAACAAGTCACAGAATCTCTGGGAGTTCATCATTTAAAGAGAATCAAGTAGAGAAGGTGACAGCCCTACACCAATTAAATAGTAGCTCGTGGTCTCCCCTGCCATGTGGTGCAGGCAGGAAAAGGCACATGGAACCCAAGGCAGCAGCAGAAAAGCTGCTGATGTTTGAAAGAGTTACCAGCAGGATGCGGTCACCTGAAGTGACCAGTGTGGTTCTGGTCAATCAGGCTCAAAACAGATGAGCTCATCCTACGAATGCACAAAAAGGCAAATAGATGACCACAAGATTAGGAAAATTGGCTTTTCAGGAAAGGCAGCAGAAAAAGCTACTGAAACTAAAACAAGTCCAACCAATAGAGTGAAATTTTATACTGGAAATTGTACTTCTCACCAGTCACAATAGTGAGGGTCTGGAATCAGAATCAACAGGAGTCACAAGACAAAAAAAACAACTTAAAAATTAACATTACTTAGTTTTTAAAAGTTTTGTAAGTTTACACAGAGGATTTGATGACCCGATTGCCTTCAAAAGGTAACCAGATTTGGTAAAGAAGATGTTTTCAGTCTTATGGATGGTCCTGGTTATGTGCTGTAACAACTGAAATCCTGAAACAACAATAGCTTAGGAAGGAAAATAAAAAAGGAGAGAAAAAAGCTAATATTATGTGCATCTTTGAATAATGAAAAAAAAAAAAGCTTAAAGTAGGACAAGCATGGCCCAGATGTTCTATCATCTGCTCCTTCCGCTCATAACAGGAATCACTCTTAGCCATCAGTCTAAAGCAGTCTTCACAAATTAAACACAGATTACTACTCTTCTATCAAAAAGCAATTAATTTATCTTATCTGGCATAAACCATAACACATATCTGTCTGAGACCCAAACTTGATTCACTTGGATCAATTTTTTTACATTGTGGAAAAAGAGAGAAGGAAAGTTCACACCATTCTGCTTGCCTTTAATAGCTGATACACAGAAGAGAACTAGAGTAAGAATCCTCTAGAATCCAGCTTGTTTCAGAGAGAAAACACAATTTAATATGGAGATATATTCTACTAGCATGAAAAAAATCTTTTCTGCAGCAAAGGGTGGTGGTCATGACTCAACAAATTATCATTCCCTCTTTTCCAGTGCAATACAGCCTCAAGGAACAAAGTGCTTTTCAAGTCTGCTGCCTTTTCAGTGAGACAGACCAAAAGCACCAGTAGCCTTTGAATAATAATGACTTGGTGGTATTTCTGCTGTTGAGAGCATGTGGGTTTTCTAGACGAAAGTAGGTAGTTTTACATCATATTAAATTCCCACTGAAATTTCAATTGATTGGGACATTATTTATTCCCTGCCCTAAAGCACCATTTAGAATGACTTGCTAAATTTCTGTTGGCTTTACTATTGCAATTTGAATAGCTGGACATCAGAGAAGGAAGAATGATCTCTATGAACTGCTTCAAAACCTTACAGAGCAGAGCCTAAATTATTCTGAACATTAGGTTGCAGAAAATCTCATCAGAAAAAAAAACAAAAAAAACCGTAATTCAGTAACACTTTATTGCCATCTTTCATCCAAATTCAGACTTAATCCTTCAAGAAATAAGCCTAGGCAAGTATGCTTTAAAAAGAAATGTTTTGGCAAATCTACCTTCTTTTTTAACCTAAAAAAGTTGAAGGAGATGTATAGAATGACCCCAAAACCAAGTAAAGCATCTCCTGTTGCAATGGGTCGCTTATTTAGGAGTTGCTGTGCTACCTTGTGCCTGAAGCTCATTTACACATTATCAGTTCCCAGCACTTTGATCCATTAATGATCTTTAGCATCACAGGCACCTTCTCGGGCTCTGTGCCTGGACTCCCTGAAACCACAGCACTGACAAAGGCAGGCTGCTCGAGTTACAGGTTTAGCTTTCATTTCTGTAACCCAACAGATTTTTATTGCGCACTCTTTAAAAGCTTCTTTCTCTCCCCATTCTTAATTGTCCCTATTAGAAGTGCAAAGAAGATATTAATGAGAAAAGCCCAACAGTAGCAATTCAGTTTCCCCACCTCCCTGGTCTCATTTGGGAATCTCCCACTTCCGACCAATTTTTAAGGGTCATTCCTCACTTCATTTTCACATAATCCCCAAACAACCATTATCACATCTTTGCTCAGCATGAGATAAAATATAGACTGTGCTTCATAAACAGTGGAGACCTTAAGATTACATTCTTGGTGGGACACAGCATGATAAATATCTCAGGGATGTCTTGAAATACCCTACAATATACAATGCGTAGCCAGTGAAACAAATCTCAAAAAACAAATATATTTTTACTTATCTAAAAGAAAAAAAAAAAAAAAAGAAAGAAAAAGAGGAAAAAAAAGAAAGGAAAAACACACTAAAACCTCCTTTCCCATCCCACCCTGCTCATTGAGCAGGTCAGATTTCAACTTCCTTTTTAAGGGTGGCAGAAATCCTGACCTACTTAAAGCCCAATAGGGAACTTTTTTTTTGCATTTTAAATTTAATCATTCCAAAAAATGCTTTTTCCTCAAGCTCAAAAATAAATGGCAACTGCTATTCTAGTGCAATAAACCATTTGGTGAATGTCATGCAAGTGGCTTGAAGTTAAATTGTAAGGTCATATTCAATGCAACTACTTTTAGGAATTAAAAATAAGGACGACATGTCAGCCCTTCATTAGCTATGCTGGCATCTCAACCATTTCCTACAGATTGCGGGAAATAAAAATCCAGCCCTACTCCAGTGAAGTTGGAGGGAACTTCACAGGTTATCAAACACAAAGGACAAAGTAAGCAAACACATTACTCACAATTCCGAAGACGTAACACAAGCTGTTCTATCCAAGTTGCAGCACATTTCAAAGAATTTTATCACGATGAAAATTTGTGAGGCGTATTCAACCTTTTAGTATGTGTTAGCAGGAAAAGCAATGAGGAGAATCAGTTGCACAGAGGGAGCAAGAAGTGAGACAACTTGTACCAATGGAGGATCAAAAAGACGAAAGCAAAAAAGTTTTAACAAAATACTTTCTGCTTTTGTTAGTATTTATCTCAGCACCCATTCTGCCACAAACCCCACAAAGCAGAACACCCCAATGAAGTTATTCAGCAGCAGATGCAGACACTGGGACAAGAGGGAGGAGGACACACAGCTGCCTCCCCACACTGGTGAGATGATCGTGGTCCAGTTGCTGTCAAGTGATTCGAAGTCAGATAAATATCCACAAATCTGTTCTTCGTTATGTGAAGTTCCTCCCATGTACAGCAAATTCAGAGTACAGATTGTTGGGAATTTGTGTGTGGCTCATTTTTATGTGTAGAAATAGTATTTTTCAATGTTTTAGAATAAACCCTACCTGCCCCCCCTCTGTGGGACTGGTCTTGGTCATTTTGCAGAATATTTTTGTCCATTCCTATCTCTGTGTAGCAAAGGAAGAATTCTCCATTTCCAGTCACTCCTTCAGCCATAAATATCACACAGACAACCAAACCCCACCATCATCCACAGCTACATCCATATGCTGGGTGGCACCACAGCCCACCACTCCCACTGATTAAGTAAAGAGCCATTGAAAACAAGAAAGGAAAAGGAAATCTGGCCCAAGATTCAGATGATCAGTTCCAGACAACATTTGAGCTGATTTGTTTTATCCAAATATCAGCTGAGGAGCATTCCACAATGTTGCAGGATTTCTCACAATAAACACCACACTGCTCCATAATTATATGGGATCTGTGCACGTATTCAAAAGCAGCATTTATTTAGGCTCACAACTGTATTAAAGGCCATGTGCAAAGAACATTGTTCCTGGCCTGAGAAACAGTGAATAGTATTTTCCCTATCCATATAAATCACACACAATAAATGCTTGATATTATCTAGTGCCACTAAAGCAGTCAAATAAAAACAAATCAGGAGAGAACACCCTCGAGCACACAACTCTAGGAAGTTTGGAACACATAATTTTATGTTTTTTATATGCTCCTAGTCTCATTCAAATTGTAAGCTTGTACACAATAATAAAAAGAATTTTTTCACAACCACCCACTCATAAAATAAAAATTAAAAATCAACACATCTATTTTACACATGACTTTTTGATTTTGCAGACCTTGCCAGAAAGCAATAGCCACTAGCAAGTTTCATGATGACCAAAGATTGGGAGATTTAGTGAAGAAACACAAAAAAGCAAAGGATCAGTTTTTCAGAAAGCAATGACCCCTCCAATTCCTGACGTTTTTGGGGTGCCCACATAACGCTGACCACCTTTAGCCTTCTTGACCAAAGCAAGCTGCACATGCGCAAAATATTTCATTCTCTCTACCCAAAAATGAATCTCTAAGGAGATACCAGACTGAATTATCTACTCTCATCATTTTATGACGCTATTTTATATTCCTGCTATTTATAACACATATTTGTTAATTTCTCTAAAGCTCTCAGATTCCCGTGAACTTCAGCTACTTCCTTAACTTTCAGCTTTTAAAGGGTAATCCATGCTGCTTCCATCCCCTAAAACCACATGCAATATTTTGGAGAGATGGGTAAGGTGTTCTACTGTTTACCAGCATTTTCGCCAAGAAACGCTAGGATGTTACAGAAAAGTGTTCACCTTCCCTACTCCCAGAAAGGACACAAGCCAAGTTTACTAGAAAAAATAAAACAAAAGGGATCCAAAGATAAGGACAAGATGAGTTGTTTGTAGATACTGAAGATTGCACCCTGGCTATTGCACCCAACAATTAAAGCCTGAAAAGAATCCAGTTAGGGATACAGGCTGTGGTTCACGAGTCACAGTGCCATTGTGCAACTCAGGCATCTGAAAAGCAACTACAGCTCAGCTGAAAATGCCATTTACAGCCCACCTGCCTACCCAGGGCAGAAACCACCAGAGTGGGTGTTTCCCTTGGAAAACCCTGTAAAACGAGTTTGGTGACACCCACTGCAGCATGACCTGAATTCAATTCACGAAGTTAACCAGTTTTACAAAATTCCCCAGTGAAAAAACATGCTACAGTTGGTCATGGAAATCAGAAAGATCAGGCCACATTCCCAAGATGACTGAACCCAACAGAGCAAGAACTGCCCTGTCTGTAGAGGTGAAGCACAACCATTACCTGCTGACCTGCCACCACCACCTGCCCTCAGCTAACTGGGGCAGGAGGATGTCAGCCCCAAAACTGGAACCATCACTCTACCTTGATTAGCTGGTAAATAAGAGTTGCCCAGATCATTAGAAATAAATAAATGTGTAAATTATTTCAGTGATCCTAGGGATGTACATAAGACCCTTTTCCCTCCTTTCATGAGGCTCTTTATGCTTAGTGCCGTATCTCAACCATTCCAATATGCTGAGCCTTCAAAACCTTTTTGTATTAAAAAATAGAATACATGACTCAGAGGGTTTTAAGACACAGATGCTTACTCAAAAAAAAAAAAAAAAATCCACCCCAAAATATCACCTTAATAGCAATATATATTAAGGCTTCCAGAACTGACAAGTACTTGTCTGCAAAACTTTCAAGCAATAGAACTGAGATGCCTGTGAAATACTGGGGTTTCTGCAAAAATCAGATTATTAAACACTGGAAGGAAACTTCCTTGATGGCCACCCCTTATGTAATTATAAGGCAACTGCATGCCAAGTTGATCAATTTTCACCTTTTATCTGAAAGTGCTCTCATGGAACAAAGACTCTCCCCCACAAAGGAGTATTTCCTGCTGGTCATTCCCTCTTATCTGGTTGCTCAAGACCTGACAATACTGATTGGAGCACTCTCACTTCTCAGGGCAGCTGCACTTAAACCACACAGATACAATCACACTCCACTGCTGCCCAGGCTGTACAGGTGGAATTAAATCTCAGTCAAATTCTCAAAGGCTTTATATGATAAACTGTTAAAACTGTGGGAACGTGCACAGCGGAGGCAGCTTAAACATAATACGGTTTAATTGCATAAAGATGTGAATGTACTAATAAGATAATGTATGTTTAGGTTCTGCTAGAGAGGCAGCAATTGTCACTCTGGGCACAAAGTCTGACAGCTCAGACTGTCACCAGCACCTGTCTCGTACCTCCACCTACACAGCAGTGAACAGTGAAAGACAAACACGTGTGAATTCTGCTCAGCAGCTTTTATCAAAACCAGATTCAAGTGACACTAAACGGTCCATGAAGTAGCCAGGCCAAAAGAGGTTCTTTGGTTTTGACAATACACAATTAAGTCGCTTTTCACGTGCCCAAAATATCAATTTAACAGGCGTGTTAACACCCAAGACTTCATCGCTGATAAGCTAAAAATGTGTGGCTGAACAATAGCTCACAGCTTGTACATTCTCAGACATAACATGTCGAAATGTGAATATGTTCAGGTCTTTTTTTCCTAGTCTTTTTTTACTAGGAAAAAAAGACCTGGCCTAATCCTTCAGTCAGTTACTACTGGGGAAGGTGAACTGGCTTCAGGGCCCTCTGGAAATTGAGGTCTCAAGGAAGAAGGGGAAACAAAAGCTCAATATTTGGTGGGCTTCAAGGAGGTCCTGGATTCAGCTCCATATACTTATTTGAACAGTCTCACAGGTATCACCAGTAAACAAAAAGCCTGTTCATTACTGTTTGCAATACCAGTCCCCTCAAGACAATGGCCTACTGAATGCAAACAAAAAACCCACTACACAGAAAGGAGAAAAGAAAAAAAACCAGATGCAGACACTTGAGAAAACACTTATTACATGTGCTGGATAAATCCATATAACTGGAGTTTTTGCTTTCCCCAGCAACACTGAGTGGGTCCAGGACTGCCCAACATTCCCCTCTGCAAGCAGCCCCAGCAGTGAGGCCATACTTACACCAAATATTGTGGAAAACTCACTAGGAACTACCTTTCACTTGTTCTTTGCTACAAATACTCTCCAGTCATTGTTCAAAAACAAAGACTACGAAAACTAATTATTAGTTTTTAGACTAATATTAGACTACTTAGACTTAGATTATTAAAAGGAAACCTGAATACTCTCCCAGAAAAGCGAGAGCCTAAACTTGACATAAAACTCAGCACAACAGACCACAACCTGCTCTGTTCCACTCCCAATACCAGCAATAATCTTTCCAGTGTTTGAAACAAAAATTATCTCTTCCTGCTATGCAGGAATGACTTGTCAACCATCAAATTCACATACAGCAGAAAAGCAAGGACAAGAAATGCATTGCCCAAAGGACTGGTCCAAGACATGGAGCCTTTCACTCCCTGTTCTGGAGTCAAAAATGTACATATTTGGGCACTGGACCAAAAGTGCAGACACTCATTCCTGGTTGTCCTCCCTGAAGATCACCTTGCTGCAAAGGTCACAGAGCAGAAATGCTTCCTCTGTGTTTCACAGGCTGCTGATGCCACCTGGGGAAAATGCGTCAAGCCAGTCACTCCCAGAGCATTAAGGAAAACCGGTTACAAGACAAAAGCCTTCCTCAGCTCTGAGGAGTGTTTACAAATGTGATGAATGCCAGTGTGTCCTAGCATGCCAGCTTCAAAATAAGTCAAGCACCTGGCCCTTAGCACAAAAGGCTGACTCACCTGTACAGCATCTATTGGTTTGAAAAGACCCCAAGTTTAGCACTCCCCGGGACACAAAGTACTTTCAGGAGGCTGATGGGAGTGTGACTTTTCCTGTCTTACTCTCCCTCTGCACACACCACTGCAGACAGAAGTTGTGGGATGGCTTCCCAAGCCAGGGGACAACAAAGATGGGGACAAAGAACACTTGGATACATGTGATCTCTCTGACACTGCACAAACACCCCCTGACAGCAGATCACCTCCTCTGCCCCAAGGGGAAAAAGAAAAACACTAAAGAGATTAAGAGCCACAAATACTTAAATCTATGCTCCATTGAGTTCTAAATCCAGTGTGATTACCCATCCCATCCAGGAGCTCCACTGGAAACCAGTGCATGAAACTGAGCAAGCACTTCAGCATGAGACACTGTATCAACTAACTCTGGAGGAAATTGTTTTTTGTTCCTACTATATCTTCACCTTCCCTGCTTAAATCTTTTTAGGCTGCTTACTTTTTAGGCTACAACTCATTCAAGGAAGTTTTCTTGCCCTGCAGAGAACTCTAAATTGGGACTCATGAAAGGTCTTCTGGCTACTACCAATGTAAACAATGTTAAAAAAAAAAAAAAAAAAAGAAGAAGAAGAATAAAAGAGAGAGAGAGAGAAGAGAAAAAGCAGCTTGGTGACAACAGTCATGATGCATCAAATATCAAACTTGCTTCACTGCTATACCTATTACCTTCCAAATAGATTTTGCTTTTAATTACCTTCACTTTCATTTATGTAGAGAAGAAAAATAAGCCAAACAAAACCCACCACTCTTACGAAGGACCATATTGTGCACCCTCCTGAGTAATCTCTTGTACCAGCTTTTCATTCACACTGGTGACAATGTCAGAAGTCCACTGTGAACCAAATCCCGTGCCCAAGCTTTGAAAGGACCATGAAAAGATCTGAATGAGAAGAGATCTGAAAACTCTTCCCCCACCTCAAGAAGAAAGTTGTCTCCTCCCCATCATAGCTCCTTTCAAATTGCAACACTTTCAATAATCCACAGGTGATCCTTTTATTTTCAGGAACAAACTCTACATAACATGAAGAGGCAGTTCCTTGCAATTTGTTTAAGCTAAATCCAAATCCAAGCTACACTGTGTTTGAGCAAAAGACAAATGGAGCCTCTGTAAGCTCAGGTTGTCAAATAAAACAAACGTCTTAATTCCCACATTATGTACTGGAGAATTTGCGTGGGATCATTTGAGATCAAAGTTTTTCCTGCATGGCTGACACACACCTACACGGCCACTTTAGGCTGCAGGAATGTTACCAGGACAGCGCTCTCCTGGCACAGCACTGAAGTTATTAACAAAGACACATGCAGTCACCTCATACAGATTTATATATTTATTTTTACTGGCATCAAATATGGCTGCTACAAGTGCAAGGTCAAGTCTAGTCCTACAGGAGTTTATCCTACTTTTAGGTCTGTCCTGCAGCCCCTACAACAGCACACATGCCCAGGAGTACTATAAGGAGCTAATTCAGCTGTTAACTAGTCTAAAACCCTAAAAGGAATCACCTTCCTGAACTGATACACCATTCAGTGCCAAAAAAATGATTGGAACACAAGGATGGGACAGGTATGTTACACAGGGAACACCTGGATTTTAATTAGCTGGAGCAACCAGGGAGGCTCAAGTGGAAGTCAACACACACCTGCAGCCAGTAATTCTTACTTTTAACCACACCACTTCTCTTCCTGTTGTCTTTATACATGAAAGGCATCACCAGTGATGTCTGATCATGTACAAAGCATAAAAATATTTTACGCCACCGAGGCCAGTCACAAAGCTCATTTTTGCTGGAAGAGGAGTGTGGGGAGTGCCATAACATTTCAGGCACAAGCAATAACAATACCACTGAAAGGGCACAACCACAGATGCTTGGCAAAGGTAAATGTTGTAACACAAAATTTAACATCTTGAGCAACCTGGTCGAGTGAGTGGTATCCCTGCACATGGCAGGGGGGTTGGTACTACATGAGCTTTAAGGTCCATTCTAACCCCTTAACATTTTATGATAACGTAAAATTTCTAAAAAGTACAGAATTATACTGCAGAGAAAAGCTACAGTATAGTTACCTTAACTAATGCAAATATCCTTTTCTGGAATGCCCAACAGCTACTCACAGCATTGGTACAGTGTAAGTTTAACACTTTACATTATGAGGCTCTCGGAAGGCTGGGTTTGTTTGCTGGGGAAGCAGGCTGTGTATCTGAAGATGAAGGGTAGATGAAAAAGGACTTCTACATTCCCTTTTTAGCACACATAAAAATGTAGAGACCCTCTAAACCCATTATGACTTTTCTCATCAGTAAGATGAGGCAGCACGGCTTTAATATCATAGGAGAAATACATAGGCAGAAAAGGTTTTCTATCCAGAATGCTATTGAAAAAGAAACCAAAGATCCTCTTACACATTGCATATGCTTGTTATGTCCAAAAACCAATTGATTAAAATATTCTGATTATAGCCTAAAACGGGACCTGCAAGATGAAAAATACCATTCTATGTCAGTAACAGTACCCTACCATATATACAGAGGAACCATGTTAAGCCTGAGTCTTTATTTTGCCATTTTCTAACTTCTGAGTGCTAAACTCTAAAACAAAGCTTGGGATGTAGCTTTTATAGCAATCTATACATTCCTCAACAGACTCCAGGTAACAATACTCAAATTATCCTTAAAGAATCTGGAAGAAAAATCTGCAGATATTAGGAAAGAAAAACAAACAGAGTTTTATTAATGTAGTTGCCCCAAACTTACACAAAAAAAAAAAAAAAATGCTCTCTCATCCTGAAATGAAGTTGGACTGGTGTATTTATTACAATCCCTAGTCAAAAGTTGACCTAGACAAACTAAAGACCGGCAAGTAAAAGGTCTGGTATCACTCAGAAGAAGATGAGGGACAGCCATTTAAGACTTTTGAACTGATCATATTAAAAGGGGGAGATGACACAAACCTACACCTCTCCCTCATCTCATTCACCTTCAGCTTCTACTGTAAATAGTCTAAGCCAAATACAAAAAGTGTCTGCGTTAGGACAAACTCCAAGTCTGGTGCTATCAACTTATCTAAAATAAACTGTTTGTCTGTGTTAAGTAAACTATTTAACAGAAAAACAACTGTCAGAAAAACTGATGTACATTTTTAAGAAGTGAAAATGAATAGTAGGGGTTTGATCCTGAAAGTAATCATCACATGCAGATTTTCACTATTTCTCTGGGCTCCTGGTACTCAGGCACTCAGCCAGTTTTTTGGAACAACAGCCTTATTAACACAGTTCCTTCATCCATCTGTACAACATCCTCTGCTGTACTGCTCTGCATTCCAAACATCTAGGAAACAAGAATTCTAATTAGAAAATTCATTTCTTTAGTCACCATAAATTCTGTAAATATGGAAATCAGTGGAAGTGTCTGTCACCAATACAGAGCTGACACTGCCCAGGGTGAAGTCCCCAGAACAGCAAACATGTACTTTCCTACTTCAGGACCAATCAAATCAGATTTGATTGCCCGCAACAGATCTGATACTGTAAGGAAGGAGTTTCTGAAAGCCTTGAAAATCAGGTAGGAAAGCATTCAAATGGTAAAAAAGCAGTGTTCTTGCAGGGCCATGCACTAGGGAACAATCCAGAGCAGGGACTCTGACCCAGCGTGCCGCAGGGACCGCAGGCTGCGCTGCGTTTCCCACAGCTTCCTTCCCCTGGGCAAGGGCTCCCGAGGCAGCAGGGCAGGGCTGACTGCGGGCAGGAATGGCACCATCCCTGCCCCACCAAGGCTGGCTGTGCTCTCAGTGGCTGCCCACCAGCCCCTGCTGATGCCAAGGGCACTGCTCCAGAGCTGCACCCCCCAGGAGATGCCAGCCCAACACCTTCTCTTGGTCTGCTCCGAGAAGAGACCACCAAGGTCAACTGCAAAGTCTCACTAATGGAGTCTCACAATTGAATAAAACTGGGGCACTGCTTCACAAACCTGAAGATTAAGGATGTCCATATATGCTCAACATACTGTTTGCATTTACAAAGCTGCTAAAATGTGTTTTAAAAGCGGGATTAAAAAATATATGGAAAAACATCGTACTGGCGTGATGCTCCAAGGAAATCAGTGCAAGAAAATAAGAATTGTCAAAAGAGACCAGTATACAAACATATGCCATGCAAGTGCAGCTTCTTCCTGGTACTATACTGAGACTTCTTTTCAAGAAAGTTAATAGATGAAACAAAAAATTACACATTGCCAAGAACAGTATTTATTCCATCCCCTTTCTCTAGATTACCCTTTGTATTATTACAAAGGCAATACTATGTGTAGTAGAGAATGCTTCTGGTTATTAAATTTTATGCTTCTCTGTTCAATGGCATCATATTATATGTGGCCTTTCTCTGCAATTAACATCCAAAACACAAATTAAATATTTATGGATAAATGTCAATTACGATTATGAGAAAGAATAAAAGGACCATAAATTAAATAATGCAGATAGAACAATAAAGTATTTTCACATGATCAAAACAATGTTTCAGTATTAATGCTTTCTTATTCTAATTGAAAATGTAATTATATACTCATAGGTGTCGTTACTACATAAAATTTGGTAAACAATACCATCTTTTCAGCATTATGATTCACTCCCAGTAAGAAAAAGCCAAACAAGCCTGGTTGCTTCTTCCAGCAGTGCAACATTATTGGATGTTTCATAGGTATCTCCAGTTTGAGACTGTCCAGAATGCAGTAGGATATTTTCACAGCTATTGCTAGACTATTTCCATCTTCTGTAATTAATTATCCACAATTCTATATTTTGTTCAGTATTATCAGCTCCCCCACATACCCAAAATATTTTCCCACTCTTGTAGTTTTTAACTAAGGAACTAACTCCAGGCTTGCTAAGAAATTAAAAAAAAAATTTGAAAAAAAAACGGGCAAATACTCCAATACGACACTGGAACAACCACCTTGTTGTTTTAAGGTCATTACTTCTGTTTACCAGGCTGATTTTTATTTTAAAAAGGTCTGAAACAAAACGTTTTTACCAAACTACCAAAAGCAGCCAAAAGTCATCAGTGACGACTTAAGGAATTGTAAATTACGTGGGACATGCTGTTCACAAACAAATCAGATTTATGGTTATATTCAGTTATTCCTGTTACCTGAAATTAGAATTAGAAGCTCATTAAATATGAATACATTTCAGAGAATGCAGAGGCACAGCATTATATTGATGAGAGCTTCATTAAATTTTCAATGATAGAGCTGCTTCTATATTTGCGGAGGAAGGACACAGAGTAGAAAGAAGTTGGGGCAATTCTCCTTCAAGCAACTTTGCATCTTTCTGCTCTCCCTAGAAAACAAATGGATTTTAAAATATAATGTTGGACTAATTAGGTGTAAGAGGAAGTGACTGTGGTCCATTATATTCAAGGAATTATTACTCTCAGGTCAGCGTTTGTCTTGTATACATTTGCCACTTATACAACTGTAGTTCCAGAAGAAAAAAATTGGGAGAGAGAGAGAAATCAGGTCTGAATGTTCAAGCTCATATAAAATACAGGCTCTGTATGGGCTCTGAACTCAATGGCACAGTCGCTTTTTAAAATATTCACTTAAAAAAACAGCGTATTAGAAATGAAGCCTTACCTAGCAAACAGTAAGAGATTAACTTCTTGTTCAAGTAGAAATGTAAATCTATTTATCATAGTCATGCAGTAATGCAGCTTTGTTTTTACTGTGGAGACTGAAGCCAAGAAACAGACCTGGGACAGAAAGCAAACTAGGCACAAGCCCACTACTCAACCACATTTCTAATATTATCATTGGCAAGTCAGACAATTAAAATCTCCATACATAGAACGAGCTACATGAAAGAACACAGAATCAAAAACGCAAAAGTGAAAATTCAAGCGGTCTGATCCCTCTTGTGGTCATGCACCACAATATAAATTTATTATATCTCCACATTGTGCTAGCCAGTTTCCTTTGGAAAAAAGGCTTATGCAATCAGGCTGCTACTCAGCTCCTCCCCTCACTATCCATTACCTTATGTCAACTAAGCCAGGCAGCAGGGCAGAGGCCTCAATGTCATGTTATTCCTCTAACAACCTGCACGATATATGGCCCGGGCACTACATGTTTTCCTTACAGCTAATGTGCATGGCCTGCCAGGAAGCAGGATGAGGGACCGCTCTTTCCAGCTTGTTAGGACTCCCACCTCTTGCAGCACTCTGGATAGGCAATGCTCAGCTAACACACACAGGCAATGCTGGTTTATCCTCAGACCTTGTTTATTCTGCCCTGCTCAAATCCTGCTTCGACACGTTTACTGTTTTTCTCCCCCTCTCCAGTTTTCTTTGGCGTGCACAGTCAGCATTAAATAACTGACCTTCTCAAAACCACCATGAGGTAGCATTATCCCCACATTACCAGATAAGGAAATTAAGCCACTATAATTAATGCTCGAAGCATGCCCAAATTTCACATTCCTGATTTGAGAGTGATTAGCATTAGCACTCTAGAGGATTTCCTCTGCTCAAAGCCTGGCTCCCAGGGAGCACAGGAGCGTTGCACACAGCCTGCACTTCCAGAGGGGCATCCCATGGGCACAGCGGAGCCCCTGCAAAACACTGCGCTTCAGGAACTTGGCCAACTCCACCCTAGGACTCTGTAAAAAAACTCAAACACCTGGGTACTGCTCCAGCCCAGTGAGGGAACACAAGATCTGAGTGCTCGTCTGCACCCTTCCTTCTTCTTCTGGCCAAGACTTTTGGATCCAGGCTTGGCTAATTTCCATTTAGACACCTACAGCCCTTCACCACAATGTCCAAGCACACACTCACTCACTACTCTCACTTCTGACCTTCCCACAGCCACCATCTCCCCATGCCTTCATTCTCCAAGAACCTCACATCTTCCTACACAGTTCTTTAGCTCCAGTTTTTCCTCAGTCTTCTGAGAGCGTCCTAAATCTTTCCCTAGCCCAGTCATCACTCCTTCTCTCAACTTCTCATGTAGTCATGTCCCTTCCTCCAAGCAAGTCTCCCACATGACCTTTGCAGCTTCTTTTACTGCCCTACAGCAAGTCAGCCTTCCCTTTCAACCACTACAGCATTTCAGTTTCCCCAAAACCACAAGGTGTTTCCCAGTCATACATTCTTTGCAGAAGAGAAGGCCCCCTTTCAAAATCTGTCAGCTGGCAGCAAAGGCTCCCACACAGACCCCAAGTATTTTGAATTCCCTAACTTCATCCCAAGAAACAAACCTCCAAGGGGCTGTTTCACTCATACATCGTTGAGATCCTTCTTGCCCATGTGAAGGCAGCTAATTCTGGATACACCTCCCGCATTATCTTTGCCCAAAACCAGGCAGACAAAATAGAAATCAAGGTGTGTTTTGCAAAATTTTGTTGCACGAGTAGAAACAAAAAAACTGAAAGAAATACAGCAATTCTAGACTAAGTATCTCCAGCTCCTGCATTCCTCCAAGCCTGCTCAGCTAACCATGTTCAGCAACATAACATCACCCTGGCATTGCCCCAGTCCTGTTAACCTCCCTCTCTCCCTTTACAGAACACAACCATATCCCAAAACTAAAGATAATTTTCCATTTTTTTTCCTAGAACAAGGGATCTTGGGGATTTAAAGGCAGCCTCCCGTCTCCAGTTCACAGCACATCAGTCACAAGCTTATCAAACTACACAATTGCCACTGACAGTCTTTCCTGACGCCGTCCAGGGCGTGTAAGGACTATTTTTTCAGCCTTTTAAAGCCTACAGACACTACTCCCAGAACAATCTGGACTCTTCTGTTTACACAGGGCTAGTCATATACTCACAGTGAAGATTATCTAGTCGCTAGTTGCACCTACACATTGTTCAGCTCCTAATCCCCACAAAGATATCATTTTTTTTACAGATAAACACATGACACCCTGCAAGTAAGGATGACAAAGAGGTTAAACATTTGTCTGCCTGTACTTGTCTGGGAACAGAGATCTTCCTCCTTCACCGGGGCTCTGACAGCAGCTCTTGCAATACCTCTAATCCCAGTGCCAGACTTTCCTGCCCAGTTAGACCAACACTTCCCATTCCAGCTCAGCAGTCTGAAGGTGTCAACAGTGGCCAAACCACTCCCTTGCCTTTTGCTGTCTAGGAACATCAACCCTTCTTTGCCACCCGGGCAGAGAGACTGCCAGTCTGGCCACTCTTCTTGGAACTAATAAAAAACTGAAAAGTACAACATTCTTGGGACTTTCACCTAAACACTCCTTCTTAAAAGAAAACCAACAAAATACCTTTTCCCTTACTCTTTTCCATCCCACTATTTCCTAACTCTCAGCAGAGCCACTTGTCTTCTCTGTAACATTAAAGAAGTTGCCATGCTCCCCTTGAGCCCGAGATTCTGCAAATGCTTAGGCACAATCTAACCTTAGCGCCATTCATTGAAGCAGGATTGTGTGGATGCAGCAAAAATCACCACCTCGTTTCTCAATTTGAAGTCAGAATATTTATCACACCAGATGACTTCCTCATTGTTCCTTTGTGGCAGAGCCATCTTGTTCTCACTGATCTGAACTTAACCACATTCCACACAAAAAAAAACCCTGCAAGAATTTCCTAATACATTCTCCCCCCCACCACATGTTATATTCAAAACAACAACTTAATATCATTTTCAGAGCATCGAAAAAAAATTTTTAGCTATGAGAAAGTTTAATTTTGTCACATACAGCAGCAGTCCACACTAAGTTCTTTTCTCAGATCTGGTCTTGTCAAAATTAATTCCTGCAAAGTATTTTTTAGAAAAGAGAAACCAGGTAAATGTCATTACAAAATTCAGTTCACTGTTAGGACTACTACTTGTGACTTTTATTACAGCCAAAGTGGTCTTTCAGTGAGGAAACATCCACTCTTTCCTGCACATCATCAAACCAAAGAGGGAATCAACAACGTGAAACTTAAGTGCCCCCAATGCTAGCTCAGCACAGTGCCTGTCTCATGGTCTGTTACCGTCAGGGAATTTTTTCCCTTATTTCTTAACCAGATGTGAACAGAGTACTCAATTCAATTTCCAAAATGTTGACCTGGCTTTTCTTCAAACTTGACTTTCAGTTGCCCAGGAGGGAGGAACAACCAACCAAAGCCCCAAACAAAGAGTATGCACACAAATGCAACTTCTGAGTACTCCAAGAGGGCATTTTTGGATCTGCCCTGCTGTGAATTTACAGTTACCAAGACATACATGCTTTCTAAAATGACTCAGGAATCTATTTTCTTAATTTCATAAATATTAAACCTATGTATATGGCTTATTAACATCTGACAGATAATGCAACCACACGGAAGCAAGTCTATTGTCCTTTTTCCTCACAAACCCGCAGAATTACTGGCTTCAATTAAAATTAAGTAGATGCAATTAAAGGAGAAGAGAAAAACCTGCCTAATATGAAATTGTTTAAACAGCTCTTGTGTCTGCCTTCTTTCTGAGAAGCACTTGTTTTCACTACAGAGATTTACCACACCTTGTGAGGCCATTACCATATTCAACCCTAACAGGATAAGCATTTGCCCAACCCAAAAGAGGCCAAGCATGTTGGAAGCCTCCTCAAGCTGGGCACCCAAACCCATTTCCAGAACCACAGAATGGTTTGGGTTGGAAGGGACCTTAAAGATCATCTCATTCCAATCCCCTGCTGCAGGCAAAGACACCTTCCACTGGAACAGATTGGTCAGAGCTCCATTCAGCCTGGCCTTGAACACTCCCAAGGATGGGGCAGCCACAGCTTCTCTGGGCTGTGCCAGAGCCTAACCATCCCACAGTAAAGAACTTTTTCTAATAACTAATCTAAACCTGCTCTCTTTCAGTGTGAAGCCATTCCCCCCTGCCCTGTCACTACACGCTCGTGTAAAGTCTCCAATCCAGACTGCAGATTTAAGCAGACTGAATTTTCAGAACCAAGGAAAAAGAATTTACTTTTCCATTTACTGACTGGAGAGATGGGATATAAACAACAGCTTTCCTTTCACCAAGGTCACAAGGAGCAGAATCATAACTTAAATTTCAAAAAAATACTTACATGGAACGAAGAGTAGAGCTCTGTAAGCTTTGCTAAGCAGACAAGAAGTATTACCAAACAGACATGGCAATTGATAGCTCAACGAAGAAAAGAGAAGATTTTCTAAATATGCCAGTTTTAAAACAAAAGAATTAAACTGAGGCATTAACACTACTTCATCAGAAGTATTAAGACCATGACTCAGAGCCAAATGTAAAAGCAAATATTCACTGTCAAAACGGGATGGCAGAAGGAAATAACCTCTTGGGTATTTCAGCAATGATTTAATCACCTCCCATGACTAACTTGTAGAGACTTTGGAAGACTAATGGGATGGAACAAGATCCAAAGAGCATCTAATCCCAATTAATAAAACCAGGAATAACTCCAAAAAGACAAAGAAGAAAGATGACCTAGATTTTTATTCCCAAAGAAGTCAGGAAAAAGCTTTCATTCTGAGGGAATACATCCCACTTAACAACAACAAAAAAAAAAAAAATTTGCTACTTCCCTTGAGGAAGCAGACAGGCTTTGATTGTGCAACCATTTCAATCAAGCACCAGTTAGCTTCACATAGTAGATCTGACAAAATGAGTAAAAACCTCCCTGATGTGTCTCTCAAGTCACACAGAAGAAACCAAGAGAATTCTCTATAAAGGTGAAAATTGTTGGGAATGAAATACATTACATAGCTTTCATTATTTATCTCCCCAAAGCAAAGTAGGCATTTTCAGGACCACACCAAGTTCCTGTTCTGGTTGAGATTTTCAACTGTGTGTAGTCCTAATCTTCTTTAATCCACCAACATCATTCACACTTCTAATACAAGTAAGGATCTACCATCTAGGAATATAATTTGAGGTGTGATATGGTAATAACAGCAAAAAAAACCCAAGCCTGCGACAAAACAGAGCACTTGCTCTCCCAGATAAGCCAACTTTTAAAGCATGCAGCTTCACAAAATGAAGAAAAAAGCTAAATTAACACTGTGTCATTGGAAGGTCCTTCCTACCACCCTATTCCTCCCTTATTTGTAGATGCACATTCCTACAGACGACCTTGCCCCACCTCTGATGTTTGACCAACTATTCACAAGCCACTTCAACTTGCTAGTTCTGTACAAACAGCATTAACCAACCAAAAAAAGCTCATTTTCTTCCAGGGTACCAAACTAGATCAGCTCCTGCAAGGATCCATTAAGTACCAGAGTCTGGTGCCTCTTTTCCTTGTGCCTGCTGCTGCCTGTTCACAAATCCTGAATCTACACTTCCATGGCTGAACCAGCACACTTCTACTGTTTGCACTCCAAAGCCCACACACCACTTTTTTTGGCCTAAAAAATCACATATATCACAGCCAACCTTTATGTTTACAAATGACAGCTCTGAATCATTGTCCTTGCATTCAAGGTATTTTCTTTAGAAAAAAAAGCTTGCCAAATAAAATTCAAATGCATATTTAAGCCCCCCCCCCCCAATTCCCACATGCTCAAGTTAAAAGTCACAGGTCTGACACATCTTCACTGCCTACCTCCAGTTTAGACTTCTTCACTCAAACTCAATTGGCTGAAAGACAGTTTTATGTTATTTTCCACAGTCTCCAGGGTTTCCCCCCCATCCTAGAAGAAAGGCATTTTCTTGAACCACACTGCAGAGAAGAATGCAGCAGGAAGCCAAGCCACCCTTTCACTTGGAAGGGGTTTAAACAAGAAGATTCCAAACTTTTTTCCAACAACTCCAGCCCCACGCACTGGCATGAGACCCCATTCCCCTGAATTCACCAGGGATGATCCTACTTCTACCTCCCAGGGAATTTGACAGCCACAAAACTCCAAAAGCTTCTGACATTAAAATAAATACGCAAATAAGGTTTCTTCATCTTCGCAGCCGTTAACATCGCAATTAGAACTCTCCAAGGATGCACTTCCCCCCTAATGAATCCCTGGAACAGCCCTAACAGGGTGCAAGGCAGATTAGAGAATCCCCACAACACAACTTGGTGAATTGATGTCTCCCCTGAGCAACACAAAGCTGGGCCTGGAGACAGTAAGCTTTTTTACATTGTCTTCGTTTTGAAGCCTTATTAACAAATTAAATGAGAAATAAATACTTCTCCCTCTGGGAACAAGAGACAAAAAAATACATTTTAATAAGGAGTCCAGACACCTTTCTGTACATCTCTTGCAGACAGGAAAGAGCCCAGAAAAGCTTCATAATAGAGCAAGTTCACTAACTATCATCTAGGATTGTGGCAGTACACAAACAAACCCAAAAACACCACACTGGCAGCAGCTGAAATTGAGCTTCCCAGTTTTCTCTGGAGGCTGTTCTGGCCCCTGGGCTCTTCTCTCCCAGAGATGTCAAGCTTGGAAAAGACACTTTGCTAAGACAGCACAACAGCTGGCATGACGAAGGGGAAGAAAAAGGGTTTCTTTGCTTTTGCTGATCTGCAGACACCCACGTTTCCTCTCTCTGCAAGCCAGGATGGGTCACAGGTAGCTGGAGCACCAGAACCAACTCCTAAAGAAGAGCTTTACATATCAGTTTTCTTCCAGCTCTCTGTAAAAGGCAGTGGGATAACAAAGGTGAACCAGCAGTGCCAATTAACCACCTTTTTCACTTTGCATTTTTGTGTCTCCTTGTTGGAGACCATATGGTCGAAGTTTACAGCCAAGAATAAATCTCTTTACCCACTCCTGTTTGCAGTAACAACCTTAACGTTCTTTTAATGCAGGTTTGGGTGGATGCATTTCCTTTCCTCTTTATGTAAGTAAATCAGTGGGATAGGCTTAACCTGCCTCCTAAAACTCAACACAGGCCATGAAATCCAAGCAGGCAGAGTAAAAGATAATTCACGGTCTCAAGTGAAGCCAGGTGGATTACAACTCCATTGGCAAGCACGCACCCAGCATCTGTATGCTTAGAAAAGACTCTAGGAATCATCTGAATAACCAAAAATTGTTATGCGTGCACAACGGATTGTGAATAGAATTCTTGAGTGAACTTCTAAAAGAAAGCAAAGTCATCAGTGCACCTTAGAAACTAATGCATTACAGGACTTTAATCAAGCATTGCTCCATAATTAGACACACTTTTCCCTGCACAAGAGTTTCTTTAAAGCCAAATATCTGATGCCTAAAACCTCTGTTATACTTAAGAAAATAAACTTAAAAGACATTCATTATTCTTGAACTAAGCATTTTCTTACTAAGTCCCATCCTAAAACAACTTTTAACTGCTAATTTATCATCCTCCCTCCCAGTGACAGGAAAGATTTATAGTGGAAAAGGCTTATTTAACATTACTCTGATGCCAAAAACACATGGTATTACACTTTTGGCGATACTGGTCAAGAAGCAATAACCAAAGAAAACAAACTACTAAGAAATAACCCCCCAAAAAAACATTCCCACAATTGTAAGGCTTGGCAAGGTTCTATCGGAATAAACTGCAACAGAGTCCCAACTTGAAGGTTGTTTACAAAAGACCAAATGTCCATTTTCACCCTCTTGCAGCCACCTGCCTATCCCTTATCTGCACTGCAGCACTGCTGTGCTTATCAGCACTCTGATCCCACTCTGCCACGAGCACATTCCAGAGCCCCACTGACCCTGGGAGGACTGACCATGCCAAACACGCAGCATTAGGAGAAAGCCACTGTGAGTTTTCTACCATAGGGTCAAGCCCATGACACAGGAAGAGATGCAAAGGATGAGGGAGGAGAAATGCTACCTGCATGTTTCTGCCAAAACCCAGAACCAATCTGATGGCAGCGTCAAGATCATGGTAAGAAAGAGATGGGAGGCCAGCACAAGCACTCTCACACATAGCATCTGCCTCAGATGAGATTTGAATTAGTGAAGCGAGGAGGAGGAGAAGAATGAACAGCCAAACCTCCAAAACATAGGATTTCATACTAAGAGAAGCCTTCACTGAATCCACCCATCAAAAAAGAAAGAAAAAACAGGACACCTGTTGTCCAACAAGTTCTCAAATAATCTGAGATTTTTTTTTAATATAAGAGGTGAAAAGGAAAAAAAAAAAAAAAAGAGGGGAAACATAAACCATGATAAAAGTTCTTCTAATTTCATTCTAATCAGAGGGGAAGGAACTGCCTAAGAACATGCAAATGGAAACAACCTGGCTGACAGAAGGCATAAGAAGACAACTCTCACAGTTCTTCAGAAGGGAAAACAGAGAGTCACAAAATAAAGGAAATGAACTCATGGTAAAACCACAAGCTTTCTGAAACCCAGATGAAAGAAAGTTCTGAAGCTTACTGACAAATTAACTCAGCTAAATACAATATTTCAAAATTCAAGGTATTTTGCACAAGCGCAAATCACATCACTGGAGATCACTTAATTAAGTGAACAGCACAGTTGACAGAATAGGAAAGGGTCAAAGCTTTAGGAAAGAAACTACCAGGAGGCAACACTGAAGGTAACATGAAAATATTCCTTCAGAATGCCTGCAATGCCAGAAAGCACAGTTGAAGCAGGAGCGCATTAACCTACTATTCAATGAGAGGGAAAATCTCTAACAGATGATGCCAAAGCACTTGGGGCATTTTCTGCCTCAATCTCCACTCAGTAAGATGGATTAGCTGGCTAATGTAACTCATAGCACAGCAGAAGGAGCAGGAGCCCAAGCTAGAACTGGGAAACGCATTACAGCAACTGCTCCAAACCTCCCGAGCCAGCAAAGCCAAGGCTCTGAATTTTCCATGCAGATTTATCGGCACACTTCAAACAAAAAGCACGATAAAGGCAATGTGCTTCTGCAGACAGCTTAATGAGCTTCCATAAACCGATGGACGTGTAGTCCATAAACCTGTGGACTATATCCAGGGGTTACAGCATCAGGAGTACTTCAAGGTTTTCAAATCTGGTAGATGTAATATTTACCCTTTGGAAACTGATAAAAGCGGTTTTATCAAGGATCGTCTCTGCTCTCTGCATTAAGTTCCAACAACCGAAAGAAGGACTAAAGCACCTGCCTCTAAAGAGCAGGAAACAAATACACAGGGAAACACAGACCAGAGTCAGGCTTAGCATCAGATCCTGGGAAGATGCCAAAATAATCTAAGAAACAACCTATCTCCCGCATATTTCAGATAACAGAACAGATGGGATTCAGCAGAGGATGTCTTAGGAACAAATTGTATCAAAGGAATATAATTCCCTCCAATGACACAGTAACAATGTAGGTAGCGAAACAGCAACTATAGGCAATATAGTTTTGGTTTAACTGGATTTTGACACTCAAATTGACAGTCATATAATCTAAACTAAAGCTGAACATACTGAAGTAGTTAGAGATAAGCTATCATGATTTCAGTCAGAGAGAAAATTGGTCTCAAGCCCATTCACATGGCTCTAATCTTTTTGCACTCTCCACTGTTACACAAAGTAACCAGGGGAAGAGGGTTATTTAGCAATGAACTCACTGCAGGTAACTCCATATTTTGCTCTGCCTCAGTTTGATTTCTTATGGTCACAAGAAACAATTTCCAGCATCTCCCAGACAACATTTTGTCCACAAAGCACACACTGGAAAATATCAGGATGTTAACAGAGAATAACCTGGGACAGTTTCAAACACTTGGAGGGAGGGACTCAGAATCCAAAGTCAGTGCAAAAGCCACCTGAAGTAACATGTCACTTAACAGAGCAAAAAGGTAATAATAATCAGCTGCAGAACACAACACGGAAGGCAAGATTAAATTCTGTTCTGCCCATGGATACGTTGAGTGGTAAAGTGCTAAAGAATTTGGGGTTTATGCTCAACATAAATCAAAGATATCACTGCAAAAAATAAACACATGAAGACTCATCATCCTCCCCGTATGAAATGTAGGTATGAAAAGAACATGAAAGATTTTTGACTCTGGCTGTTGTACTAAGGACTCAGATGGAACAGCACGTCCAGCTCCAATAAAATGCAAACCAAATGGAAAAGGCCTGAAGAAAAACAGTGAGAATACCCCCAAATGTAATAATAAATAAATAAAAATCACTGACAAGAGGAGACTGAAGCAATGGGATTTCTTCAGAGTGCAAAACACCAAAGAGAAAGCTCTCAAAACATTCAACACATTACAGAACTGAAGTAATAAAGAGCTCACAAGTGTATAAAATTCACAGTAGAGTTCTTAAATGCTTCAATTATAGCAAATAAATTTAGATTGGAAATTAGGAGTAGCATTTTCAATGGTAAGAACTGCAAAACAGCAGAATAGATTGCCCAAGGATAAATCTCCATCAGAAACTTATGTTAGCTCATTTGCTTTGGGAGCTAATTAAACATTCCTTCCTTGTGTTTGAAACATGGTGAGTTTATGAGAGAACAAGTGTCAATTGCCTCCCTTTATTCAGGTGTGTCATGTGAGCTTCCAGCTTCTAGATGAGTTATTATGAGAATTTATTAACCATTACTAAGAAACAACTTCCACATGAAGGCTTTGTAACGCTGTATGGAAACAATAATAAATACATAACCCTGAAAGAGCTCTTGGAAGGAAAATACAGAGGAAAAGTGACACTCTTGAATGGCATCGAGATGGAGAGTCCTTAATTACAATAAAAATTAGGAAACACAGAGATTGTACTCTGCAACAGAGATGCAAACACTAAGAGGTGGCGGAAGCAGAGGCAGTCCCTGTTTAGACACAAGAACCAAGACAAGAACATCAACCCCAAACACGGTGTCAGCAACTGCACCCAGTAAAGCAGAAAACACCATTAATTTTCTCAGGCAAAGCTCAGCTACAAAAAAAGCCCCAAAACAACTGAGAACCAAAGCAGGAGAGCAAACTGAGACATGCTGTCCTCTGCTGGAAGTGGCTCTGGAGGAGCCTGAAAGCACATCAGGACCACTTTGATCAAGTCCTTTGATCTTTGCAGAATACAAGATCGAGGCATCATTTCAAACCTGCACAGCTTTGCCTAAATGGGGCTGTTGCCTTTTGAACTCCAGCTGATGCTGCCCTTGTACAGACAGCAGTGCTGTCATCAAAGGGACACTCCTGATGCCACCTCTCCTACACCACCACACCTTCATGGCGACAGAAGTGCATGGCCACAGAGAACAGGAGCAGGGAGCAGAATGAAAAGTAACACTTTTTTCCTAAGACAATAAGATAAATCCTTTCTTGTAATTCACTTCCTTCGTTCTGTTCACTTACAACACTGTACCAAGGCAAGCAAAAGCTCTTAGGCTGCATCTTTTGAACGTAATTCACTTGTAGTTTAAATACATACACATTACAGGAAAGACGAAATGGCACAAAAACCCCAAACAAACAAAATTTTTTTAAAAATATAGAAAAAGCTGCTCTTGGAGTACGGTACTTCTATGGTGTACATCCAGAACGAATTTAAAGTACAGTGTTTTAAACTTCCAGACTAACCAAGTATGATATCCAGATCTGAAAGTGAATGAGTTCAGACTATTTGTGACTTAAACCAGCAAGAGCCAGTGCTGGGAATTATCTAAGGATTGAGTTTTGGGGGAGAAGAAAAAAAAAGTCATGACTGTTCTTGGGAAAAAAAAATCCAAATGAGTTAAGACTATCATCAGCACAGGTTTGCAAGAGGATTTTCCAACATTTAAACCAGCATCAAACCTTCAGCAAAGCATTCTTCATTCGGCAGAATTAACATGTTAAAAGGATACAACGAAGCACCTTTTTTCTTTCTTTACTACTTGAGCACAGTATTAAATACAAAAAAGAAACTGTTAACTCCATGGGAAATATATTTTTCCCGGCGTTCCCTGCTTCGCACCCCGCAGCCTCGCAGCCCGGCGGGACATGAGCCTGTCCCGAACTCACGCCGTGTCCCGTGGATTCCTCCTCGCTTCCCCACGGGGATTTCATTGCAAAGAAGCCACCGAGGGCAGCGCGTCAAACCCACAGCGACTCAGCCGGGCTGACACGGACCCTCCGGGGGAGGAAACGGCGGCACAAGCGGCCCGGAGCCGCCTCGCAAACGCCGCTCGCGTCTGGCGGAGCCAGGGTCGCCCCCGTCCCCGGACCGGCCGGGGGAGCGACCCCTTCCCCCAGGCCCCGCCACCCGGTGCCCCGCAGCGGAGCCGGGACTTCACACTGCGCCCTCTCCCCCCGGGGCCCGGCGCCACTCACAGCGTGTGCCCGCAGACGTTCACCATCAGCTTCAGGGAGGGGTTGCGGTACTTGGTGGTCTTGCACCGCGGGCAGCCCAGGTCGTCCATGGCCGCCTCCCGCTCCCCTCCCTCCTCCCGCCGCGCCTTCCGCCTTCCGGTGCCGCCGCCAAACGGCCCCGCCGCCGCCCAGCGCCGCCCCGCGCGTTCCGCGCCCGTCCCGGCCCCGACACCGCCCGGCACCGCCGGCCCGAGCGGCAGCGAGCGGGGCGGCAGCGCCTGGCCGGCGGTGCGGCTGGGGGCTGTCCGGCCCTAGAGCTCCGGTGGTCATAGGGCGTGAGGGGAGACACTTGCCCATGGCTAAACAACGGGAGCCACAGAGTCAATTACTTTGGAAAAGACCACCTTGTCAACCAGACCATGGCACTGAGTGCCACGTCCAGTCTTTCTTTAAACACCTCCAGGGATGGTAACTCCACCGCCTCCCTGGACAGCCCATTCCAGCGTTTAAGCCTCTTCTGTGAAGAAATTCCTCCTGATGTCCGACCTAAACCTTCACTGGCGCAGCTTAAGACTGTGAGCTCTCATCCTGTCTCTGGCAGCCCGGCAGCAGAGCCCGACCCCCACCTGGCTACAGCCTCCTTTCATGGAGTTGCAGAGAGTGATAAAGTCGCCCCGGAGTCTCCTTTACTCCAGGTGAAACGCCCCCAGCTCCCTCAGCCCCTGTGCTCCAGACCCTTCCCCAGCTCCGCTACCCTTCCCTGGACACGCTCCAGCACTTCAATGACTCTCTTGAAGCGAGGGGCCCAGAACTGGACGAACCAGAGCTCCCTCATCCCACAGCCATTCCGGCCAGGGTGCCTCATCCCGGTAACGACAGCACCGGGAGCGTTTTAACCCTTCCCCTCCCAGGGAAAGCCGCAGGTGACGGGAGCCGCCGCTTCCCGGGGGCTCCAGGTGGAGATGGGAGGGGGGGAGCGGAGAGAGCAGCGCGGCCGCTTGATTGACGGTTACCATGGAGACGCTGTAGCCCCGCCCCTCTCGGCGCGGCGCAGCCAATGGGCGGGCGCGGCCGGGGCAGCGGTGGGCGGGGCCACATAGTCTTGCGGCGGGTGCGGGAGTCGCGGCGGGGGGAGCGGCGGAGCGCGGCCGGGATACAGCAGCGATCCCGGATGGTCACTGCGGGGCCGGGGGAAACCTGATCGGCTAGAGCAGGAGGAGGAGAGAGATAGGAAGGGGGGAGAGGAGGAGAAGGGAACGCGGGGGGGGTGGGGGGGGGAAGGAAGAAAAAAAGAACACCAAAAAAAAGAAAAAAAAAAAAAAGGAAAACAAACCGAAACATGTCTTCTGCCTCCCCCGCCACGGACGACATCGTGATCGCGGTAGAGATCAAGGAGGAAAATGTGATGGAAATGCTCTCCGAAGCCCCCGACGGGCCCGCGCCGCCGCCCCCTCCCGCCGCTGCCCCGTTCCCCATGGAGCACGCAGGCTCTGCCGCCGCCGGCGAGGAGGGAGCCGCGGAACAGGTACTGCTCCATACGGAACTCCTGGCCAGGAATCACCACGCTGCCTCCTCTCCCTCCTCTTCATCTTCTTCTTCCTCCTCCTCGCAGACCCCCCTGGCTTTCTCCCCGGACCACGTCGCCTGCGTGTGCGAGGCGCTGCAGCAAGGTGGGAACCTGGACCGCCTGGCCAGGTTCCTGTGGTCTTTGCCCCCGAGCGATCTGCTACGTGGCAACGAGAGCCTGATGAAAGCCCGGGCGCTGGTGGCTTTCCACCAGGGCATCTACGCTGAGCTCTACAGCATCCTGGAGAGCCACAACTTCGACTCCTCCAACCACCCGCTGCTGCAGGAGCTCTGGTACAAGGCTCGCTACACCGAGGCGGAGCGAGCCCGGGGCAGACCCTTGGGGGCGGTGGACAAGTACAGGTTGCGGAGGAAATACCCCCTGCCCAGGACCATCTGGGACGGCGAGGAGACGGTCTACTGCTTCAAGGAGAAGTCCCGCAACGCGCTGAAGGAGCTCTACAAGCAGAACCGATACCCCTCGCCCGCCGAGAAGCGCAACCTGGCCAAGATCACCGGGCTGTCCCTCACCCAGGTCAGCAACTGGTTCAAGAACCGCAGGCAGCGGGACCGCAACCCTTCCGAGACCCAGTCCAAAAGGTGAGGGAAAACTTTTCCTCCCCGCCCCCTCTCCCGCCTGCCTTTCCCTCTCCCGGCTCTTTCTTCCCTTGCAAACATGGCGCTTACCTTCGGTGCGCCTCGTCCTCCCCTCCTTCCTCCTCCCCGCTCCCTCGCTCCCAACACACCCACCCGGCCCGGGCGTGCGAAGCGGCATGGGGAAACTTCCCGGACCCGCCGCCCCGCGCTCCCGGGGGAGCTCCCGGCACGGGGAGCCGCCGGGCGGACTCCCGGGAGGGGACGGGACGGGGGTGTTTGTTCCCCCCCGCTCCTTGTTTTTATTCAATTGTCGCGCCTGACAGAGTTAATCATTGACGACCGGAGGACGCGCGGGGTCCCGGCGCTCCCTCTGTTTTGAAACCTGACTCGGGAGCGGGCCGGGCTCGGGTTTCAGCGGGGGAGCGGGGCCGGTTCCCGGGGCTCCCGGCCGCGCCGCGGGGCGGGAGAGCGGCCCCGGCCCCGCTCCGCCCGCGGCTCGGGCTCGGCTCCCCCCGCCCCGCGGCGGGGGCGCGGGCAGGTGGAGGTGACCTCCCCGCTCCCGCCCCCCGCCTTCCTCCGGGAAGGGACGGGAAGGGGGGAGAAAGCGCGGGGAGGAGGGGGAGGAAGGGAGCGGGGAGAGAAGGAGGGAAAGCGGCCGGCGGAGGGGGCCCCAAGGCATTTCTCAACCAAGGGCGCGATTGTGCCGCCGCGGCCCCTCTCCGCGGGACACATCAAAGGGCGAGGGGGGAGGGAGGGGAGAGCGACCGAAAAATGCAGCCGAGGGCGGACCAGTCAGCGAAAAAACCCGGCGCAGCCCCGGGCGGAGGCACAAAGGCCGCCCCCCATCCCTCCGTCCCTCCCCCCGGCCGCCGGGCACGGCCGGAGGTGCCTCCGCCGGCACCGGGGGCAGCGCGGGCCCGGGTCTCCGCCTTCCCCCGGGCCGGGGGCGGCAGGCAGAGCCCGGAGCGTCCCGCGGCGCTTCCCGGCCTTGCCTCACCTCCCAGCGCTTTGCCAAATGGCCGCGGCCGGTCTCACACGTGTGGGCACCCCGGGCCGGCGGAGGGGGGCCCAGGCAGCCCCCTTCGGTCGCCGGGGTGGAGGAATTTATTTACAACTCCATAACCCGGTCTGTAAAGTTTCTCGTT
Source organism: Acanthornis magna (assembly GCA_036785705.1). Classification (NCBI taxonomy): domain Eukaryota; kingdom Metazoa; phylum Chordata; class Aves; order Passeriformes; family Acanthizidae; genus Acanthornis; species Acanthornis magna. The sequence goes on from JAWUZG010000097.1 coordinate 2,023,535, forward strand.
GGCGAGTGTTTGGTTTGATGTGATCTTTTCTAAGAAACCTCGTCCCTTGGCTTGAATATTCGTTTAAAGTGCCTTGTAAAGGCAAAGCACAAAAAAAAAAATTATTCGTGGAAACTCTCACATACTTGTGTTAAAGCAAGAAGTCCCCGTTGATGTAGAGATCCTGTCACACGTTGGTAATGCAATGTCATCTCCATCTTTTCCCATAGCGAGTCAGATGGCAACCCTAGCACAGAAGATGAATCCAGTAAGGGGAGGGAGGATTTATCTCCCCATCCACTCTCCAGCTCATCCGACAGCGTTACCAGCCTCAGCCTTCCCAGCCACATGGAGCCTGTCTACATGCAGCAGCTTGGAAACACTAAAATAGCCCTGAGCTCGTCTGGTGTCTTGTTGAATGGGAACCTCATGCCTGCCAGTACCTCTCCTGTCTTCCTCAATGGTAGCTCGTTTCTTCAGGGACCCAACGGTGTCATACTCAATGGACTCAGCGTGGGCACTTCGCAGACTGTTACCTTAAATTCGCCCAAAACCGTGTCGAGTGTTGTGAGCAATGGGGTGTCCATCACTGACATACTGTCATCGTCATCGTCAGAAGATGTTAAAGACTTCAAACTCCTTCAGGCTTCAGTCCCCAATGCCACAGCAGCCTTCAGCCCTAGCAACATCCCGGTCACTTTTCCAGGATTGATACCGAGCTCGGAGGTGAAAAGGGAAGGCGTAGAAACTGCTGCTTCCCAGGATGGAGGCTCCGTAGTTACTTTTACTGCTCCTGTCCAAATAAACCAGTATGGCATTGTCCAGATCCCCAATTCAGGAACAAATGGCCAGCTGCTGAACGGAAGCATTGGTTTTTCTTCTCTGCAGCTGCCTCCTGTTTCTGTGGCAGCTTCACAAGGTAAAAAGCTTTGCCTCTTGCAGTAAGAGGTATGAGAAAAAGTTGGAATCAGGCACACTTAGCATTTTAGAAGCTGTGGTCCTTTTCTTCCAAAGTATCAACATTGTATCTCAGCCATGGCCACCCACAGAACAGCAAATAATGCCTTTTGCCTCCCTTTCTAGTGGGTTATGCTCGTGGGCAGATTGTTAGATGAGGCTGAGCTCCTCTGTTAAGAGCAGGGAAGGAGGCCTGGTAATTTACACCCCTTTCATCTCATGCTGTTCACAGAAGTCTGTGATACTGCTCTTCACTAATATCTGTAAATTTTATATGTTTCAGTATTTCAAAATATTCCCCATTTGCCATTGAATTCTTTTAATGAGAAGGTTCATAAAAATGAAAATTGTGGCAGCTGGAAACTGTTACCGTTGTTGTTCTTGTGGTGGTTGTTTTGGTTTTTTGTTTTCTTAATGAAGGCATTTCACAAAAATACATTTTGAATTACTGTAGACACAACAAGACCAAGCAGTTGCTTGTACATTTTCTGTTCCATAATTAAGAAAGATTAAACTTGAGGGGAACAATAGAAGTAAGCACGAGCTCGTAGATAGAAAATGTGAGGCTATTTGGATAAAACTGCCCTCAGTCCAAGGGAAATATGTCATCACAGGTTCATGTGCCAAGTGTGCAGGCTCCTCCCCAAGTTTGCTTTAGAGTTGGTCTTAACATACCATAGTCTGAATCTTGCAGCTGGCCAGGAAGAATCCCAGGGAGCACAAACCTAGTTCTGGATCCCTTTTTTGAAGCAGGTCAGTTAAAAAGCACTATTGAACATCTTTGTTACTCATTGGCCACTGCATCTTTAATTATGAAAATGATTAAATTGGAATGATTCTCTCCAGTTTCAGGAGCTGTGAATACTATAATGAAAATCAAATTGTGCTTCTTTGAATTAAACTTGTTTAGGGTTGGAATTATTCTTGCTGAAGCACAGGGAGGAACACTGAAGCTGTACAACCACATTTCAAATGCGTGCACAATTATAAGGTCCAAAAATGTGACACTCACAGGCACTGGAAGTTATTGGTACATAGTTTAACCAAGATTAAAGAGAGAAGACATTTAGTCTGAATGCCACCTGTGATTACTAAAGCCACTTAATCCACATGCTCCAAGGCATAAACTAACAGCCAGCAAAGGTGAAAAAGAAAGTTCTGTCCTTCAAGCATTGTAGGACAATTGTATTTAAAAGTTCTAAGATTCATAATAAGCTCCTCTCTGACCATTTTCCCCATTGTTAAAAATACTGATTCCCCCCTGGAGTGTGATCCCACCATATTTCTGGTGCAGAGAAAAGTTCTGGTTTTCCTGGATGGATAGCTGGCTGCCTATTCCAAGTGAAGCATGCTGCAGGCTATTTTGAGTAAGCCACAGTAAATATTATTGACAGGTAACTTTAAGCTGCCTGGCTTTTTTCTTCTGGTTTAGCCATATACATAGCATCTTCCAAAAAAAATCATCATTGATTAACTGAAATTAGTAGGAAGCTAAAGTATTCCTCATTTGAGAAATTCATCTTCGGTGCTGTTGTAAAAAATTCAGCTGTGTCCAACTTAAAATTGTAATTAAACTGCTTTTGAGAATGAGAGGTGTTCCAAGTGGGACTCGGTCGCAAGAGCCAGTATTTCTTATTTTAGGAATTGCCATAATGACAAACGACATGGCATGTCCAGTGAAAAGAACTTCAGGTCATCTCTGGCCGCCTCTTCTTGCTTTGGCTCACTACAACATCACACAAGCAGTGCCACAGCTTTCAGCAAGAGCAGACAGCGCTGGTGACTTTTCACAGGGTGGTGGATGTGGTAGGGTTAGCATTTTAGAAAAACATGATAAAGCAAGGTGAAAGGGAATGGATCTGAGTGCTTGAGGACTGCCTGGTTAAACCCATAGAAATTACCGGTTTTTCGTGTTTTCTGTGCGGGTTGGCTCGGGCAGGTTCTGCCCAGCAGTAGTGGATTTCATGTGACGTGTCTCCAGTTCCCACACACAAGCTGTAGTCTGTCACTGAACTATCTTTAATAGCTTTTCATGCTTCTATTCTTAGATAGAAATTGAGTGGTGGCAACTAGTGAAGGCCAAAGCACATTCATTTTAGTCACATGGCTGGGAACTGTTTGCCCCTTAATGAGAGTCTGAAAGATACCTAATCTAATATACCAGAAACTTTTTTTTTAACTTTCTAGAAGCAATTTCTATTCACAGTACTGATTTCTTTATACCAAGTTTTCTCTCACCTGTTACAAAATTTGCTGTTCAGTGTTGCATGAAATATTAGCATATGTGAATACTGCAAACATATAAAAGACCAGGACTGCACAACTCTCTGCCAGCTGTAATCTCTGTTTTCCTTTCTTTTGCTTCCCTTTCCCTAGGTAATGTTTCAGTAAACCCCAGCACATCTGATGGAGGAACTTTTACGACTGAATCCTCAACAGTGCAGCAAGGAAAGGTTTTCTTCAGCCCCCTCGCTCCGAGTGCAGTGGTTTATACAGTCCCCAATTCGGGCCAGGCAGTAGGATCTGTCAAGCAAGAAGGACTGGAAAGAAGCCTGGTGTTTTCTCAGTTGATGCCAGTCAGTCAGAACACGCAACTGAACGTCAACATGTCTTCTGAAAATATATCCAGCGCAGGACTCCAGTCCCTGGCCTCCTCCTTAGTGAATGTAACGCCCTCACATAATTTTTCCCTCACACCAACTCTTTTAAATGCTGCAGAACTGAGCTCTGGTATCTCGGAGAGCCAGTCCATGTCATCGCCCGTGACCAGTACCTCTACGGTGATATCTATCAGCAACACTAACTATGCAACCCTTCAGAACTGTCCCCTCATCACCAGTCAGGATCTGTTGTCCATTTCCACAGCACAGCCCGTGCTTGGAGAAATAGTTTCTACAAGTGGAGACCGTGTCAGCCACCCCCCTGCACAGGTGCACCAGGATTTTGGCAGAGAGCACAGGTTAGTTCTGCAAGCCGTACCCGATGTCAAAGAGAATTTCTTACCTAATTCTGAGAGTAAGTCAACTGGCAATTTAATGATGCTGGATTCCAAATCTAAGTATGTTATGAGTAACATGGTTGACACGGTATGTGAAGAACTGGAAACGGACAAAAAAGAACTTGCCAAACTGCAGACAGTTCAGATGGATGAAGTTATGCAAGACTTGTAACTTTTTTTTCTTGCTTTCTGTTTTAATAGATAAGTCTCCTGTTGAGGCCCTAACAAACACCGAATGGGGTGTTTGGGGTTGTTTTTTTTTTTGTTTGGTGGATTTTTTTTCATTTTAAGAAACCAGAAGAACATTTAAATGGTCTGAATCGATGTACAGAGGAATCTCCGGCAATGGAATTAGGTTGCCACACTTGGTTTGCATGCAGTATTCTCTTTTAAGCTGATTAAAGGAGAAAGGAAATGGCCAGGGCAAGTATTGAGGAATAGGTACAGGTTTGGCTACCAGATACTACCCTGAAAATTTAACTAGACTCTCCATAGTACAACATACTCTTAACAGTAAGTACACACTCCTAACTTCAGATAGAAAACAAAAATCTCACTCCAAAATGGTAAAAACAATGCAGTCATTTTTTTTCTGTTTACTTCCAGTCCATGGGCATTGAGAAATTCCTAAGGAACTATAGACGATACCTCTTCAGCTACTTTTATGTTGTTTGAGGTTAAGAAACAAAACAAAACCATAATATTGTTACTGGTATGTTTGCTTTTTTCCCAGCAGACTTGCATTCAAACCAAAAATCTCACATCAATCATGTACAGGTTTCTAAATGCTACAGCTAGCATTTTGTCAGCGCACCAGAAAAAGCATCATTTGAAACTCTAATTATGCAATTCAGAAGCTTTCTATCCAGCATGAATGTAAATACTGTTTCAGTTCTTATAAAGGAGACTTTTTTTTTAATTAGTACAATGGATTTTATTTATGGTTTATGTTCCCTTTCACTTTAGACACAATGCATTGAAAAGGAAAACGTTTTCTGGCTGTTTAATTTATTTTTATTGTTTGAGCAGGAAGTAAGCGTAGTTATTTCTGACAAGGTTTTACTTTTTTGTAGTTTTTTTTTCAAGCAATAGACTGTAAAAGTAAAATGTTAATCACACTGAAACTAGAAAATTAATTCCCAGTCTCACAAACCCAGGAGGTCACTGTTTTTACCCCCTCTGTCTTTGTGTTCAGGGGTTTTTTTGTTTGTTTTGTTAGTAATTTGCGAATTAGTTGAACCTTTTTGTGTATTTTTTACAGAATTCCACGTGCCTTTCTTCCTAGTGGCCTTATCTTTGTTACTAAAGCACAGTGGCAGGAGGAATAAAAACACTGATTTGCAAATATCCGTCCTCAGGGCCAAATCCTGATGCCTTACTTCTGCAAGTAGACCCCGCTGACTTGGGTGCCCCTGCTTGCACGAGTAAGATGAGTTTCAAGTCTTTTGGACATCGTGGGTGACATTTTCTGGCAGTGCAGAGAGCCAGGGACAGGTCCTTCTGCACCACATCAGCAGGAGAGGAGGAATGCGCAGAGGGACCGTGGGCAGCGCTGAGGGAAAGCTCTCGGCTCGGGCAGAGGAGCAGGAAGGGTTGGATGGGCAGGCCAGGGAAGGGAACCCCATATTTACACGGGCCCATTGGCCAAACCGCCCATGTGGGAGGGCTTCAGCTGCTGGTCAAGCAAGGCCCCCATCCAGGAGTGCAGTTGAGGGTGTATTTATATATATCCTCCCAGGATAAGCAGCCTGGGGGCTGATGGTGGGAAGTGCAGCTGCCCAAAGGGCTCATGAGAGCAGCCGTGGTCCCTGCCTGGCTGGGGATGGGTCTCCACACCTTTCTCCCTGGGGACTGCAGAAGCAGGTGGGCTCTGGGCAGGTGGAACAGATCTTAACCTTTCCTCCAGAGGGGTTTTTGTAGCATGGAAAAGCACATCCTTTAAGCTTTAAAATAATAATAAGAATTCAGATGTACAAAAATGACATGCTGTTAATCCTTGTGGTTTGGTTTTGTTGTATTTTATCCTAATGTGAATATATACAGTAACTAAAGCATGTGTTCATCCCCATCAGGGGCCTGGTCCGAAGCCTCTGGAAGGCAATGAGAAATGTTTTCGTAAGCTTCTGTGGGCTCTGAATCAGGCTCAGGACAGAACAAGATCACTTGTAAAGGACAAAAAAAGTGGAAAGATAATTAAGGTGGCATATCCCAGTGTGTTTGTCTTGGTTTTAACCGGTTCCATGGAAAGCTTTTGGGGAATGAAGGTTTTTCCGTGCATCATGAGCACGGCATCGGCATTCTCGTTGTAGTTTTGCACTATATTGCGTATTTTGCGAGGTTTTCTGTGGAACCTTGAAGCTGAGCTCTGTCGGTGAGCGCTGGAGCCCACGCTGCGAGCCAGAGTCTCCAGGGCTGCAGGGAAAAGTGCAGGGAAAGGGAAGAAGGAGTGTGCAAGGAGCGCACTTGCAGCTGTATGGAGTCGCTGGTGCTCTGCAGGCAGGAGCAGCCCATCAGCACTTGGCTGTCCCCGTGTGCTCCCAGGCAAACAGGGTGTTCGAGGCAAGCGCTTTAAAGCAGAGATTATCACAAGCAGGACACGGAGCTGTATGTTCCCCTGGCACAACTTTCCCTGACGTTCCCAGGAGCTCCGCGTGAGCAGGGAATCGGATAGTGCAGAGCTCTCCTCTCCGCTCTGCTTGTTTATCTGTTTGCTGGGCCCCAGCATGAGCAATCTGTTTCCCACCTCTTCTTCACCCATGTAACTAAGATGGTGATGACAGTAGCTGTATATGCTTTGCATGAAATCATTCAGCCATTTGGAAAATTAGAAATACCCTGTATCGCTGTCGTTTTAATGGAGAATGTGTACTTGGCTCTGAAGGAGTCGATGGTGGATTAACATTTGGTCTGTGAAGCTCAGACTATATTTGGAGGCAAGCTAGGGAGTCTTTCAGAGCAGTTGTTGGTGTGATCATGTCTCATAACTGAAAAGACTGTGGTGTTACAACAGTACCTGTTACTTTATTTTTAATTTTTCCTTCTTTGCGTTCGTTGTTACTGAGGCTCTGAATGCCATGGCTTTGCAGCACAGTTGATGTGAAAACTGTGTGTGTTGTTACAGTGGCACGTTTCTTGGAGTGTCTGGTACTTCTAATAGGAGACTTCCCACTCTTCAGTGGAAGTGGAGGATGTACATAAAAGCAGTGTTTTGGGACAAAGTAAGATTAATCTATTCTAGTCTTCCAGATATCAAGTAACTTCTTATTACCTTTTACTCTTTCTTTCTCCCATTGAAAATAAGTGTCATTCCCTCCAGATAACGTAGTTATAACCTCATGTTTTCTGCAGGTACATATGCACAATATAAAGACTCATTGCACGGTACAGTGTGTTTAAAATAGAAATTTAAATAAGTAGTTTTACTCCTTACAAGGGTAAGTTTTTATTTTGTGGCCCTCAGGCAGGCAGGCTCACTGCTCTGAACAGACAGTACTCAAGGCCCCAAAAAGTGTCCAGGGCCAGATCTTTGGCTGCTGTAAATAAGGCATTGCTCCACTGATTCCCAAACCAAGGATTTTTACATGGTGTTTGGGGGATTTGGATGCTGGTCTCCCACACGTGGGAAGGCAGTGAGTGTCCAAGCCCCACAGACAGCCCTTATTATCACGTTCTGTTGTTTAAATGGAAGGAAGGTATGTCTACCTGGCATACACATTCCTTCCCTTCCCTCTCTCTCTGTTACAGATGAGAATAAAGGATCATTTCAACTTCACATATGTTTGTAACTTCTAAGTCCACTGGAAATCTTACAGAAAACATTGCCAAATTCTGCTACTTTTCTGGTCCCAGACTCGGCTTTGAAAAATATGCCTGAAGTTTAAGCAAATTCTTACAAAGCACGATGTTAAAAACCCCTCTCCTTTACTACTTTTGATTAAAGCTGCCTCTGTTTCACCCAGAGTTTTGCAGAAAACCAGAAACACATTAAATTGTATACTCTGTGTGGACTATTTGCAGCGTTATCCCTGTGGTCTTACCTGCAAGGACATTTCAGCAACGTAAATCACAGACATCTATTGGCCAGGTCCTCAGCTGGGCTAAACTAGCACGTTTCCTTTGACTTTAATGTCCTTTCATGCCAGCTGGGAATATGGTCCATTCATTTCACTGCTGTTAGGTCAGGGACGGATTTGGCCCAGTGCACAGTGGCAGCACAAACCAGAGCACAAGGCTGACACTTGGGTAGAACCAAACAGTCACAGTCTATCAAAGCATATACCTCTTCCCATTTACTGCTTTCCCCTACCTGTGGATTCAGGAAGACTCATTTGGAAAGAGACTTTTCCCAGAAATGAGGCTGCAACTGTGGTTATTGCTCTCAGTCAGAGATTGATGGCAATAATGGACAGGTTCTGACTTCAAATCCTGCAAAATCACCTCAGTAACAGTTTTTCATTAAGTAAATCAAGGTGGAATTTGGCCCTGTGTGCACAGGAGCTTTTCATGTAGGTAGATTTCCAGTGTCTGTGCACTTTTCTTAGCAAGGGCAGATGAACAAGAGGGTGCATCCCTCCAGTATCATGTGAAATATGTGTGCAGGACTCTGGGGGCATGAAGTGCCCAGTGCTTGTGGTCGAGAAGAATGTCAAATCATGAAAAAGAATAGTAATTTTATAATTCTGAAAACAAAAATAATGGTATTTTTTAAAGCAAGGATACCCGAAGTCTTCCTGTATCTCCTAGTAGTGATTATCTTGAAGGATATTTTATACCTTAGTTGTATGTTTCATATAATTTAAAACTTGCTTCTTAAATTTCTGAACTCAAGGAGGGGGTGAATCTTCTGGCTTTCAGGATTCACATTCAGAGGATGTTTGTTCTTTTGCTGCATGTACTGTTTGTCCAGAACTAACCAGTTATTTCTCCAATATGGGTTTTATTGTGCCTTACAACAAATATGAAATTTAAGCGGAATGTACGCATTAGAGGAGGGAATAATCAAGAAGACTTTACTGCACTGTTAGGTGATGCTGTCCCAGAGTGTATCATCAAACATATCTGTGCTTAATTACCCAACCAAAGAGATCTAAAGTATGTATGTTTGTTGTACTGTAATAGGGGTTTGTGCCTGGACAATTAAGTGTTTTATTTGTATTCTGAGATGATGTGAACTTATTTTTCTAAACACTATACTGAATAAACTTTATATTTATACACATCTTGTGTAAATATTTCTGTTTGGATGTCATGTGAGGGCTTTGAATTTTGAGTTAGAAAAGCCATCTGAAGTAGAAACTTGGCTTCTAATGACTCATCACGGAGGTGATGGCAACTAGGAACGCCTGTGCTTGCCAGGGATTTGATCTAAACCCTATTTAAGCAAGAATGAGACTTTCTGTTGACTTGAGGGGGTTTTGTCAGAACTCTAAAATTCTAAATTAAAAAACGTAAATCTTGTACCTCATATTGAACTTATTTGTGTCTCAAACCGAATTTATACCGTAATTAGTTAGATACTATTAAAATCTATTTCCACCTGCTAGTTAGGACTAGTCAGTATTTACTTGTGGCTCCCATGACATTGGCATGCTTTGTGTGTCAGGGGCTTTTTTTTGGGTAGGTAAATTCCTATTTGCTAAATTCATGTTTGTTGAAATTTTTCTTTAAAATGTTTCACATAGTGTCAGACTTGGTTTTGGCAGCCTTTTGAAAACAGCTTGAAATGTTATGTTCCCCTGATATTAAAGGATTTAAACACATTACCATATTACTTCAGATCTGTGTTCCAAGTACCAGGATTGCCTGGTTACGGTTTTGATGCCAAAAATGAACGACAGTAAATCCAAATAGACTAATCTGTGCAGGTGAAACAGTTTCCCTCACTGAAGCTATATATACATTAGAGATAATTAACAGCCTGCACAAGCCAGCACGAGAACATCCTTCCACCCCTTAAATTGTGTTTAGGCCGTAGGAAGCAAGGTGAAGTTTGAGATTTTTTTATTTTTTTTAATAGATACAGTTAAAAACATAAAATCCATTATGTTCTTACTACAGCATTACCTTTCCTGGGTGTTATTCACCATTCCTCCACCTTTCCCATTCATCACAGCCATGTCCTGCTCTCTCCACGCAGCTCTGCTGGCAAAGCACAGGAGTCACCTCCCAACCTGGGGAGCATCTCCCTTCTCTTCCTGAGGCTGATCCGACTCTGCAGCTGCCAAAGTAAATCCACTTACCCGGGAGCAGCCCTAAGGTAGAGCCAGCTCCCTCGGTGCCCAATTCCTGTTTCCTTCCCCGAAGCAGCGCGCTTGACTCAGTCCTGTTCATGCGCTTCCCTGTGCCGTGCTTCGGTTCTGCCTGAGCAGCAGCTCTGTGATGGTGTTTTCCTGCCTTGCAGATACCAAATTCCTAATTGATCCCCAGGCAGCAGCAGTCCCAACTGAGGATCTAAAGCCATCCTTCACCCTGGCTGTGAGCAGCTTCTCTCATTTCTGCCTCGCAGCACAGCCAGGGGAAGCAGCCCCAGGACCACCACTGCTGGGCCAGCTCCAGCCACTCCCCTGGGAAGGGATTTCTGCCTGTGCAGACCCCACAGCCCAGACAAAGTGCAGGGGGTTGAGAGCCCCGAGAAGCGGAAAGTCTCAGCAGCGTATGCAAATGTCCAAATTCTCCCTGAGCAGCCACCCATGCAGTATGCAGGATGAATCATGTCCTAACGGAGCGCATTCCTGCTACTTTGGAGGGCTTTGCAGATGTGTTCCAGGTCACCCTGGGTGAGAAAACCACACACAGCCATGGTTCCCTCTTCTTGACAGCCTGTGCACAGATGGAGAAAAGGGGGACAGCACCTTTGGAAGGGTGGGCAGCTGGCTCCCCGAGGTCCTGCCTTTCACACGGGGCCTGGGGATGCTGCAGGGAGGGTGGGGGGCTGCCAAGGCAGTAGCTGGGATGGAGCTCATAGTAGGAATCTCAGGGAGATGGGTGGCTTCTCTTCATCTAGCAGGGAGACAAACTGGGAAGGAAGACAGTGTTGGAAGGCACCACTTACTATCCTCTATATTTGTCTTGATTTTTCCCCGGTGCCAGATCAGAAGGGGATTTTGCTGCTCCAAGGGGCAGAGGTTGGGTCAGTAAAACAAGGTTTTAATGTGAATACTCACGGCTTGGAAAGCAGAGGTCTCCTTCCAGGCTGCATCCCCTGTTGTGGTGATCTCTGGCTGCGGAAATCTCTGGGCTGGGATCTTAGGTCAGTATATGGATACAGATCACATTTTTAATATAAAAATACATTTTAGAAGGAAAATGATTCCCAGAAATAGGAATTCATCTGCCAAGCAACGTGCATATAACTGACTTCACACTTAGAGGTGCCAGAAAGTTCAGGAATGAGACCAACAATAAAAAACCAACACGTGTGAAAAATCTACAGCCTTAAAGCCAGTTTCAATAAAAATAGCACCTAGTTTATATGCTACAGAAGCTGGCACACGCCTGCAAAAGCTGAAGGAAAGAGATAAAATGTTCAGAAGTTGCACGCAGTCCAGAGGAATGGAGCAGCCCTGGAGCAGTGCTGATGGTTACTCAATAACTCATGTACGATATTCTCCTGTGTAAGTGCTTTAATTCTTCATTCTGCTACTTCTCGGGCAGAAAGACGCAGTTCGGAATACTCGGGGCTGATCAATAAGCTTTGTTGTGGCAGCCAAAGTGCTTTGTGATAGCCCTTACTTTGTGAAAGGACTCCCAGAATGCTACACCGCATCATTTCATTTCCCGGTCTGCAGCGGTGTCGGTGTTGGTGCTATCCCTTACACCCCTGCAGCTGTAAACGCAGCTCCTCCCCTGAGGCTCTTACAGAGCACAGAAATAAAAGCAAGCTGGGAGGAGAGGGAAGAGGAGGGAAGTGATGTGATGTGCCCGGGGCGATGCAGGCAGTGGGTGGCACAGGCAGGTTGCAAAGCCAGGTCTCTGCCTCCCCCTGTTGCTTTGCCCACTGGCTCACGCCACCTCCTCGGGAGCCACATCCCTTGAGAGCAGCAGGAGGACTTGCTGCTGACCCCAAAGCTGAGCTTGCTTCTCTCATTTATTTGCCGTGTTTACAGCCACCTTCCGATGCCGACCAGCAGCCCGGTGGATAGCTAGACTGGCCCTGGACCAGCAGCCCTGAGCCTCCAAGCACTCAGCCTCCAAAAAACTGCTCCTGCCTGGATCATCGCAACAAGGTGATGCACATGAGGCCCTGGAGTATATTCCAAAGCCCCCCACTTCCAGATCAAGGCAATCTGAGAGAGGTTTGACACATCTCCCACCAAGTCCGAGGAGCCAAGGGCGAGAAATGCTCAGGGGAAGGAGGAAAGGTTAGTCCAGAGCCTGAGCTATGCATGCTCTTGCATGTCCTAAGTCAGTGGTTTCTTAAAAAAATAAATTGAGAACAAATGGCGATTTAGATCATACTCATGTCCTAGGGAGATGCTGGGGATTTTGCTATTTACTGCTGCAAATTCTAGGGAAGTGATACCAACTGCATGTGGAGGGATTTAGGCACATCACGTATATGGGCAGTCACATCAGCTTCTGAAGGCTGCTGTAGCCCTTCTCCTCCTCTTCCCTATAAATGTGTTCTCCCCAGAGTTTCAGAATTGTCCATGCTCAGCTGAGGTGTTTTTACTCCTTACACCACTCTCAGGGCTTGGAGTCCCCCAGATTTGCCAAGAAAGCAATGAATTCCAGGCCAGAAAAGTATGATGCACTTTTCCACATCCACCCACGAGGACAAGGACTGGCTGCAAGACCAGAGCACGCCCAACCTCCAGGTCAGTGAGCACTAAAGTGTTTCAGCTGAGCCCCCATGGCATCCTCCCCCTTGGTTTGGTGTTTGTTTTTTTTTTGCCAGGACCCTCCAGATAAATTCCAAGAGGGGCTGCTCTCATTTGCCATCTCCCCCTCAGCCGTGCAGACCTCTGTGATACAAGGGGGGAGGGACCCAGGACTTCCAAAAACAGCAGTACCTGGCAGCAGGCTGTTGATAGCAGCCTATTTCAAGGTCTGGCTTCATCAGGGAGAGCCTGGAAGCGCTCCCAGGAGCACAGGGCATGCTGCACATTCCAGGCACAGTCGTCCTGCACTGACCAGCAGTGCTGCAGGATGCCTGGTGCCAGGACAGAGATCAGACAGCACCAGCCAGCCCTCCCCAGCTCCAGGACTATTCACTGGCCCAGCACAGAGGTGCCAGGAGGACATTTGGCACCTCCTGCTACACTCAGCAGCTCTCAGTAAACCCCTCCGGCCTCGGTTTGTTGTAGCTGTTGTGGGTTTTTTTCTTGTGCAAACCAAAGGCAGAGTGAACCTGAGCCTCAAGCTAGGAGTGCTTCATCCCATTCCTTTGGAAAAGTCAGTCCCAACAAATGAGAGAACTTGGTTGTGGTTCATGTTTTTTACCCAGTAATGGTAACAAGTATTGCTCACCCATATATGGTGAGAAGTGCTCCTCCTCCTCCCAGATTTCTTCACCAAGATCTGAATATTTTTCACTTACATTTTGAATCCCTTTGGGTTACAAAAGCAAGACTTGTTTCAGGTGAATGATGCTCATGACAAAGAAAGAATAGTCATTTGCTGGTGGACTGGAGGACCGGCCCCTCAGATAAAAGTACAGGATATTTCTGTTCATCTCTTAACTATTCTCAATTACTAGGATATTCTTAGAAGCCATAATAAATTAATGTGAAATAAGCATCTGTTTTTAACATATTCATAATACTGGAAGGCAGCAGGAGAGCTATACCTAAGCCCAAAACTAAACACTCCTGCTTAGGTTTTACCAGAGCCAAGTCCAGGGGAAGAAGTGCCTTCTGCCCTGCCAGCTCTATTTCCATTACAGCACCACAGGATCCTGTGTTTCCAGGTCTCCACCCTGTGAAACTTGTCCAGAATCATTGGCTTACCTGTATTTCATAAGCACACCCTCTTCTAACCTCCAAGAGGTTCCTGAAAACACTGCCTAACACGGTGCTGAGTAGAAACTCTCGATCAAGAGATCACGGTATTTTGACCTGGAACCACAAGATAATGACTGTCTCAGAACAATTTCCCACCCATCCTAGGGAGACTTTGCCCAGATCGCATTTCCCCAGTTCATCGGGGCATGGAACAGCACCAAAAGGCTGGCGGATGCCAAGCTGTGTCACATCTGATGGCTCTTCCCTTTCCAAGCAGCGTATCATGTCATCAAAGGCAACGAGGCTGGCATGACATAATTTGAGAATCCCACTTTATAGCCAGTAGAAATCGAATCCCAACAAGTCTGTCAGTAATGATATATTCCAGGTAATGCAGGATTGAAATCTCCCGATTGAAGTCTCTGTCTCGTACTTAAGCAATGATCTGATTTGTCAACTTTCGCAATTTATGGGCTTTGCAATATTTAGTAGATGGTGAGAGAGGGGAAGTAGACAGGGGGGTTATGGCCACAGCTTCCTGCTCAACTTCATTCTTAAGTTCCTGGTTTTAAAATACAGAAAAAAAATTGGAGATACTGAAGGTCTCCGAGCCAGAATACATATGAATTTGGGTGTATCACATCCATCTATCTGTACATATGCATTTTATCTCTGATCTGGTGTTGCCTCATGCTCTCCAAGCCTTTGGGTCTGACAACACTATGTGCAAAAAGACACTTCAGGAAAATAAACAAGGGTACAAAAAAGGTGCCATTGTGGAAATAAAATTAATAAATGGTCTACAAATTCAAGAGAACATTTTTCAAAGCTGCCTCTGGATCCAAATTTCCTTAAACTTAAAATTAGGCTTCTGAATTTATTTTCTAGACTATTACCATGTAATTAGTAAAGGTAATAGCTGATTTCTTTTTAAAACTTCAGTACAACACTGAAACACTTTGCTGACCTAAAAACAACCCCCCAAAAATAGCTTACAAATGCATTTCTTAGAGTCAGCACTTGTAAAAGCAGTTCTGTTTTTAAGGAATCCAAGCAAATTCACTCTACATCCCTGTATAACACAGGCAGAATTTCCAGAGCATCCTGCTCCTGGCAGCTCTCAAGACTGACAGCACAGACCATTCCATGCCAGATTACTCAAGACCCCAACTCCACACCACACCTAAATACATGTCTGCATACAAATTGCGTTTTGGTGTATCCATAATTATCACAAGCAAATGGCTCCCAGTTGTAACAAATGGTTTTCAGCTGAGTTATCACCCATAGCAGGGACAAGACAAACCTTCAAGAGCTGTGGGAAAGGAGGCAGAAAACAGAGAAACCTTCCTGATGTGCCTTGTATTAGCTGCCACACTCAGCCCTGGCCCAGGAAAAATCCAAAGCATTTGTTCTCCCAGAAAAACCAAATCAATTCTGAGATTTTTAGTTGTTGTAACATAAAAACGTGTTGCAAGAAGAAAAATCACTGGGCTGCTCAGCTCACTCTAACTTTTACAGCTTTGGCCAAAACCAGAAATTTGAAAGGTTGATGGTGTTCTTCCTTCAGTCCTGTCTATAATGGGTGTCAAAATGCTCCAAATACTTGCATTTTTACAAAATAACAGGAAACACCAAAAAAAAGATGGGTTATACTTTATTTTTCAAGCCCTACTCAGAGACAGCTTGAAGTGTAAGTATCCCAAGATTAGCTGTTGTTAACCACTGCAAACCAAAACTCCAGTTCCTAAACATCTGGACATGCATCTCCCCATGAGTACAGCAGTAACAGCATTTCCCTCCTCCTTGGCAGGACATAGAGACAGGCTGGCATTCCCCCATCTGGAATGGCACAGCCATAACACTGAGGCCAGACCCTACAGACCAAACAGACAAAATATATTGAAAAATATGTATTTAAATACATAATATGTATTTAAATATATTATATGTTATGTTTTCATATATAATATATATTATGTATTTTATATTATATAGACATCATATATATGATGGATTGTTGGATACTATGAAACTTACCCTTTACACAGATGACTGCTCAGAATTGTCCAATCTCCCCCGAATTTGTGCCAGTGCCTCCCACCTCCCTGTTCCAGCCACCTCCTGCACACTGGCACCAGGAGGAGGGCGAGCAGGGCACAGCAATAGAACTCTGCCTTTCCCTTTGAGGAGGCCTTTACCTCCCCACTTCAGTTACATTTGACCATTTCTGCTCCTCTTCAGTCCATGTACAGAGAAGGGAAAGTTATTTTTCAGGGAAATGCAGGATGGTTTGGGTTGGAAGGGACCTTAAAACTCATCTCATCCCATGGGCAGGGACAACTTCCACTGGACCAGGTCGCTCCAAGCCCCGTCCAGCCTGGCCTGGAACAGTTCCAGAGATGAGGCAGCCACAGCTTCTCATTTTAGTCAGGCCAGGAGGACAGCTCTTCACCAGAGGTGATGCAGTGAAAAAGGGTAAAGCCTGGACACCGCTTTACCTCCTGGCAATGCATTTTAAGAGCCATTCCAAAAAAACCTGCTCCTTTCATTGTCTGTCTCCCAAATCCACCAGCACAGCTCTGCATCCTACAGCACTGTCCCTGCTCCTGGGCTCACAGTGGGTGTCACTGACCCACCCCATGGAGCTGCCACGACTTTTCTGAGCAGCCACTTCTACCAGCAAATAGATCACACTAGCAAATCACTGCCTGGAAAGTCTGTGTGGTATGTGGTTTAATTTTCTTTTCCATAATATGAAATCCAATCTGAAATGCACAGATTAGTTTACTAATCTGTGTAAATCCTATTAATAGCACTTACTCCGCTGTGCTCCCATTCACATTCTAACAAATCTGTTTGGACTGTCTCGGTTTCCCCTCATCTCCTGCAAGATCTTCACACCTGGCTGCAGTCACGTCTTCACAAAGTAGCTGGCCACAAATGGAAACTTGCGCTTTGCAGGCATCGCTCATATTTTAATTCGTGTCCCATGGTCCATCGTGTTCTGGATCAAAGCATTAGTGCTGTAAATCACCATGGTGCCATCGAAGCTAAAGGGATTATCCAAAGGATCACACAGCCCCCGTGGGGAAGGGCAGAGCTTGCACCCTCCTCTCCCCCAGCATCGCTACCTTCTGCGCCTGCTCCCGCTGCATCCTGCCCCTCGCAGCCCCACTGGCACCCCGGGGACTCCATCCTGCCCTGGCCATCTGGCCCAAAACTGAGCCCAAACACCTGCAAAGGACCTGCTTGCAGCAAGGAGGTAATGGACCAACCCTGGTGCCACTGGGTGTGTTCACACCAACCCCACACACATTCCCTTGTCACCTTGGGTTTAGGGTGGCACACCTGGGCTTGTCACTGCCAGGAAGAGCAGCCTCGCTGAGGGGGCTACGATCCCCCCGAGCTCAGTGCGGACTCTCAAAGAGAAGGCACCCTCTGTTCTGCTACAGAATAAACCATTCTCTGCTGGAAACAACAATATTTACTTTTCCCATAAGGGACTCCAGTGGCTCCCTGTGTCACAGTCAGAGTGAGAGGGGTCAGGACCAGGAGAGGAGGAGAGCAGAGCTGGCATGCCTGGCTCCAACTTCCTAATCAAGCTGTGCATGAATGAGCTAATCCACCTCGTCACTGCTGTCCCTTGTGCTTCATTTCACCACTGTCCTGCAGTCCTTGTAACCGAGCACCTTCCACAGCCTCAGCCCATCCCAGAGCTCCCCAGCTCCATGCAGAGCCAGGGCCACGCTGTTCCCTTGGTGTGAGGAGTCCTTGCCCTTGGGCCAGCTGGAATTTGCCAAAGCCAGCCCTTGGGAAGGGCTCTGAGCTGCTGTCCCTCCCGAGCTGTGCCCTTGCAGCCTTCCAGCACCTGCTAATGCATTCCACACTGTGCGCCAGGCAGGAGAGGGTGGATGCGGGAAAAGAAGACACCCTGCGAGAAGTAGCTCCACAGACTTATCAGATGGAAAGTTTTAATGGAGAGCAGACGTACATGGAAACTCTCAGGTGATGAAGGGGAAAAGATCTACTCTAGATCATCAAAAGGAAGGGTTTGGGTTAAAACTGCATTTACACAAGTCCACAGGAGGACAAACCCACTCCTGACCTCCCTGCCAAGGGATCCCTGCTCCTTGCATGAATCTGTTGGCTGCATGATCCCCACCATCCAGCTGTCCTCAACTCCCAGGCCAAGCAAGGCTCTGAAGCGCTCTCACTAACCTCAATAAAAAGGCCAGACCTACAGTGCCAGGATAGTTCCAGCACAACCCAGGATATATTTCCAATAGTTTTTCTACCCGAGTGTGAAACAAGTTATTGGCATAAAAGATTTGTGACTCTTCTCTTTCCCTACAGCTGAACTGCATCCATACCCCATCCAAAAGCACATGGATTTTCTCTCATTGCTGTAGAGACTTTTCGAGGTCAATACAGCTTCACTCTCTCCTAGTTTCCCCTAAAATGATTTTAAAGTTTTAATTACGTTAATAATTCCTGGTGCTTTACTTGAGTGTTAGCTCAGGAATTGCTTTTAATACCTTAGTTTTGTGGAAGAAATGTTTTAAAAGTGTTACCCACACTCAAGAAATTTTCCCTAAATTCTCTTTTACAAGAGGTTCTTACTTGTTACCTGTGTTAAAGCTTGCCTGTAAAACAGCTGTTTGTTTACAGATACTTAATTTCTTGGAAAAGGTACCAGTTGTGAGATATTAAAATGCCACAGAGAAAAAAAAAAATTAAAGGGAAAAAAAGGAGGAATTTTTAGAGTGAGAAAGACAGCCAGCCAAATACAATATGTGGCCAGACGGAATCAGAAGCGCTGGCTGCAGAACAAACCCAAGAGGCATCAGACAAACCGCCCCAGCCACAGCGGTAACGGTTCACCAGCAAAAGGAATGTGCCAAACAAAATGGGGGGAAGATCCCCCCCTTCCTCCCCTGCCTTACCCCCAAAACACCATCTGACAGGGCTGATGCCTCCGGTGCCTGCAAATGTGACACTTGGGAAGGGCAAAGAGGCACTCTGGACAGGAGTTTTGCCTTCAGTGTCCTCCCTGTCCCACGCTGAGCAGGCAGACCTTAGGAAAAGTGGTGTTTAAAATACTAAAGGGTGAGATAAGAGCAGGGGAACTGCCCATCTGAGCCCTTTGTAACTATCTACCGAGCTCCTTTGTGAAATGAGTGGGATTTCTACCTCCCTTGCTGCAGAGCATCCTGTGCCATGGCTGGATTTGCCCATGGCTAGAATTGCTATACAGTTTCCTCCACATCAGCCCTGCCCATAGCTGGAAACCTTTGTCCCAACGTCCAGCTCGTGTGGTCACAGACAACCTGTGCTCATTTTCCACTCTGAAATAGCTCTTTCCTCCTGGATGTGTTCTAGGGACAGCCACAGTCCCTCTCTCACCCTGCCTTTACTGCAGCCTGACCGAGCTCTGCCGGGGGTGGGCTTGCACAGGGTTCCTTGTCCTGGTGACAAAACCTCTGTCAGACCCATCATCAGCTGGGACACAGCACACCCTGGAAGAGCCCTCTGGTTTCCCACACCCACGGAGCTCATAATTCACCTTCTCCTCCCTCCTGCTCACAGTCCTTAAAGGAGCATGCGGGAGAGTTCAGCTCTGCCAGGAGGGTACACCCAAAAGGTGAACCTAACACATCTGCTCTTCAAACCCTGCCCAAGGACAGACTCATGAGCTCTGGTTGATTATTCTCAGGCACCATCAGGGTTTTCTGCCCCTGCCTGTCCCCGGGAGGGAGGTTTCTGCCTTTCTGTGGTCTTGGCATAAGCAGTGGTGTGTCCCCTCCATGGTCATTGCGGAGTTCAGCCTGCGGCACCAAGGCACTCTGCAGGAGCAGGTGGCTTCAGCCAGCGTGTCAGCTTGCAGATGTGGGACAAAGGCTTTGCCATGGGGGGACAAAGATCTTTTGGCAGGATGAGGTGGATAAGCAAGAGAAGTCACCTCTGAAACCTCATGAAGGCTAAAATCCTAGGTCAGCCTTTGCAGCCCGGCTCATCTCAGCTTTTGGCTTCAGAAATTCAGAGTTCTGTTTTTCTGCTACAAAGTGTGAGCTGATCTCTGGAGCTTGCTGCAGCATCTCCTGCTTCCACCCAGCCCTTGCCAGGATGCCAAGGGAATACTGGCATTGCCTGCTGTAATTCTGCTCTGGGGGCAGTGATAGAAGAATTGCTGTACAGTTTCCTCCACACCAGCCCTGCAAAACCTTTTTTCACCCACCTGGAATGTAAGTTTTCTATCACTCTCCTTTATCTCCAATGCTGAGTTGTACAGGACCCCATCTTTAGGGAAGCTTCTATGTGTCACAGTGATAAAACTTCCTTTCAAATAAATTTTGATAGAAGTCTTCATAATTAATATTGGCTGCTGTGCGAAGGATGACAAGTCCTGGCCCTTGGTGTCTCCCTGCCCTCCATGCACAAACACACATAAACTGCCAACACACTCCTCAAAGCTGCATCCTGTAGCCCAGTGGTCCCACTGAGGTCTGCATGATGGGGAACAAATTGTCGGGGTGCCAGCAGCAGCCATGATCACGCTGTCTTTAAAGCAGAGGAACGCTTTGGAAAGAGATTGCATACAAAAATAATTGTAAAAAACCCCAATTTTTTCATGCCGTCCTCATGCTCAGCCTAACAACTTCCCCAAGCACCCATCTATTACAACTGATAATAAAGATAAGTTTCTACTACCACGACCTTACCTCAAGAAGTGCAACCTCATGTGCGTTCACAGATGAGCTTTGGGAGTAAGAGGAATTGCTGGAAATCTCCCACAATTGAAGGAACTTCACATGAACATGAGAGAAAAAGGAATGTGAGAAAAACACAGTCAGTAGATTAGATGCTGTGGTCTGATCCACTCGAGGCACGAAGGACATTAAATAGAACTGAAACTCAAATTTAATGAAGCCAAGAGAGAGCAAACCTGGGTGTAATTAACCTACAAGATTCACAAAGTATCACAGAGGCCAAAAGCTTGTCCCCAAAACTGTGGAAATATATACATTTGTATATATATTTACACACGTGAGCATATATAAAGGTATGTGCATCACTGTGTTTTCTCAGGGCTGAAAAGGACTTGACAACACCATTCAGTCTTTCCCCCAGCTCCAAGACAAGATCAAATAGACGTCGGTATTTTCTGACAGATGTTTGTCTAGACCTGTTTTTAAACAGAGAATCTCCCACCTCCCCAGGCAATTTATTCCAGCACTTCCTTTTCTTCTCCAGCTTCATACACACACGCACAGGTACCTTTATCTCAGAGGGCGAGCAGCATCTGATGGCTTGCACATCAAAAGGCTTTGTGAAGTCATTTCTTATGACAAGACCTTTCTTGCGGATGACGTACGAGCCCAAAAAGATCCCATCGTGACCTGAGGTGACAGGCTGGGCTTGGGGGACCAGCAGATGGGGCAAGGGGGGCAAATGGGAAAGGAGAGGGAAACTCAGTCTTTTCCTTATTAACCTGTCAGATTTGTCTGCTGATAAGAGAGACCAACTTTGTACACTCCGTTTTTAGACTCAGACCTTAAGTTCCTGTCTTCTTTTGTAAAATAAATACACTTTGGCTTCTTCAGCAGCCACCTCAGAAGAGATGCTGTTCTGTCAAACTTCAGGAAGGAAAAGGAGGGGATGAGGAATGAGGCTGTGCAGCTGGAATATGTAAATGGCAGGAGGGAGAGTAGCACTTTTCCAGCCACGCTGGGTATCTATTACCTCCACTTTTGGACTGACAATGCACCAAATGTTTCATTGCCTGGGGCCTTACAAAGCTGACCAGCTTTTATAGCTGAAAGCACTAATGTAGAAAGGCAATTGGGAATTAATTATTTAATGTGGTTCTCATTGGTAGAAAGCTTCCACCCCTCCTGCATCTCAGCTACCATTATACATATGTTGCTTTTCTTCAGACTACAGTGATTAGACAGCAGAGGAAAATGATGGAAAGTCCTGCTCCCACTTGCAATGAACTCCATTTAAATCAGCAGATTTACATTCAATAACCAAGGGCACAGTTTAGCCCCATGATAGGAAAACATCGTTTGTGACAAAAACCATAAACAGATTGCAGCATCTGCATTTTTGAAAATAAGTCTTCTGCTCCCAAACTCCCTCTTTGACAGGCAGTAGAAGAATATTCCTACTTAAAAATCAAAATCTACTCAAGTAGCCCGATTTGTAGGAAATCAGTCTGAGCTCCCTTTAATTTGGCTGTTTGGACGCCTCACTGGAGCAGACAGAAAGGTGTATCCCAAATCCACACCGCATCTTGGTTCAGCTCCAGCTTCTCCCGGATTCTCAAGATAAGCATCTATTTCATTTAGAGCCTTTTTAGTTATGACCTGCGAAGAAGCAAATGTCCTTTTGAAGATCTCCGTGCAACAGCTGCATGCCAGAGACTCCCAGCCAAGTTTCTTGAAGAGCTTAAGGATCAGGCCCCCCATATTTAAAAAAAACAAAGTGCAAAATAAGATTCTGCAGCAGGGCTGAAAAGGGACACGAACTTACCTGTCAGTCATGATATGTGGGAAACTGGTAACTTCTTCTCTGCAGTCACCACCTCTGGAATCATCCTGGATGAAGCTCCAACAGGATCCTAGCAAAATTTAACAGAGTGAATTACACCAGGAATTAATTTATTGCAAAGTGCAATATTTTTCCAAACATGAAATATATTGAGTTTGCTTTTTTTTTTTTTTTTTGGCTCTTCAGATGAAAGAAATACGGCTGTACAGATGTGCTTTTCTAAGATCCAGTGGCGTGAAACCTGAAATGCCCCAGCAAGATTCAGGAGTGAGTTTTAATCACCATGGAAGCACGACACTTTTGAAGGTCTATGAAATTATACACCTAGGTCTAAGGAGGGTAAACTTATCCGTCTGGGCAGATCTGCTGATAAACAGAGACAACTCATTTTCTCCTGGAAAGCTGCATTATATGCTGTTTGAAAAAAATAATCAGTTGTTACAGACAGCTTTATGCTGGGAAGAAAAAGGAGAAAAAAGTAGCACTGGGAGGCTCATTCTGTAAGGGAAAAGGAAAGGCAGTGTGAAAGTATTCCCTTAAAATTCAGGAGCTGGAAGAGAAGACAGACTGAGCATCTCTCAGGGCCAGACAGAGCAAGGCTGGCGACGACAGAGGCATATGGAGACCCACCCAGGGCGCAGACAGAGCGGAGGACCCCCAGACCTCGGCTTACGCAAGGTGACCTTTCCCCTCTCTAAAATTTCAAAGCTGGCGTTGCCGGCGCTGAACAGACTGTGTGCCATATGTAACATGACCTCAGCTCTGCTCTGCCAAGCCACTGATGGCATCACTAATGAGAGGTGAAAGGTCCCCTCCTCGCAGCCAGCTCGGAAACCCACCAGGATGGCGGGTGTGGGATGTGCCCCCCAACACTGGACCCCACTGCCCCACAACTCCCTGTTCCCACAGGCGAACAACCACCGCTCCCCAACCCCATATATCCACATGTGGGTGCCCACCGACCCACCACAGGGACACACACCCATCCAAAAGGGTGATGGTGCCTCTTCCGTCAGCCCAGCCGAAACTGGCACAGTCCCCCCAGCAATGGAAATATTTGTTCAGTACCCGAATGCAAAGCACATAGGCAAACAGAGGCTGGGATGTAAATCCTGTCCCCAGTCCAGCTGCCACCCTCCCAGCCCCCGGGGAGCACCTTGCTCTGAGTGTGGATCCTGAGTGGGCATCGGCCGGGTGGGAAGATGGATTTGGGCTTGGGGATGGCACAGAAGGAGGGCAACCCCCAAAGTGCCTGCCTTGACCTAGAGAGGACCCAAAATGTAATTTACATTTTTATCCAAGCATTTTGCATGAAAATCATTACGATGATGTATTGCAGAAAAAAAAAAAAAAAAAAACAACCATCACCTTCACTTTTTTCCTTTTTTAAATAAGGGGGTTTGGGTTTTTGTTTTGTTTTGTTTTTTTTCAGTTTTCCCGGTGTCCAGTGTCCCCCCCCGTCCCAGCCATCACCTAAGGCAGGGACAGACATGACCCATCCTCTCAGCACTCTTGAATTCCCTCCCCCAGACACACGTGGGGACAGACCATGTGTGCGGGAGGGTGTCACAGAGGTGGGCGGGGGGTCCACGCGTGGGTGGGGTGTGGACACGGGGGTGGCTACGTGCGCACAGCGCCGTGGGACCGTTCACACGGCTCGGTGTGAGCGCACAGGGGGATCCGCCCGCACGTGGGTGGGTGTGTGCCCACGGGAGTGCGGCCAGGGGTGTCTGTGCCACACTGGGAGCTGTACGGGGGTGTGCGTTCGGGGGGAGTGTCGCACACACGGGTGGGGGTCGCGCACGGGTGGATTTTGGGGTGAGGGCACACGGAGGGGCACAAGTTGGCGGTGCGTGCCCATCGGTGGGGAGAGCACACGCGGCGTGTGTGGCGCTGCCCGCGGGGTGACACTCGTGTGGGTGTCACAGCGCGGGCACGGCGTGGCTGCAGGCGGGGGCTGCGTGCCCCCACCCCCGGTCCAGCCGCGGCACCCCCGGGGCATCGGCAGGGCTGGAGCCGCCGCCCCGAGCGGAGAAGGCGCCCGTGGTTTGTTTCGCTTCTGCGGTGACTCATTCCTGGCACATGTGGCACCGCTGAGGTGCAGCGAGGACCCACCCACGCACTCAGAACAAATACCCCACCCGCGACCTGCTGCTGCCTCCCCACGCAGGGCCAGACCCCGCGGGGAAGGGGCTGGATTTACCCCTCGTGGCTCTTGTGCCGGCGATTCACTTTTACATCGCATCCGGGGCTGAGAAATTCAAATATTCGTTTCAAATACTTATTCCGCCCCTCGCCCCCGGTACCCCCTCATCTCATAGGGGCGCAGACAAAGGTGCCCACGCGTGTTGTGCTGCGCTGGGACATATCCCGCTGCCTGCAGAGGGGCAGCTGGGGCTTGTTTTTCTCCCACGGAGGAGCCGCATCTCGAGGGAACATCCTGCCGGCTGCGGGGAAGCAGCGCTCGAACCCGCGGCACACCCGCGCCTGGTTTGGCCGCAGCCTAATTCCTGCTGCAGTATCTTACTTTAAAAACATTTAAACAATTTTAAAAGGGGCAGATGTTGCAGTTAACATTGTTTCGTGTTACGGCAAAAGCCATTATGCTGAGAAACGGGAGGAAAACAACGTCGCGAAAACGCGAATCGCCGCGCTAATACCGCGGGGCCGCTGCGCGCGTCCCTGCGCGCCCGCGGGGGAATTCCATCACCTTTCTCCCCTCGGCGTGGGCATCCCACCCTCCGTGGTGGGGCTGCAGATCCGCCCGGCATCCCTGAGGGGCTTTGGGGACGTGTGAGCAGCTGGGGATGGAGGGGTGGGGGTCTCCCCCTTGGCGTGGGGGGACTGCAACTGCTGGGGGGAGCTGCGCACCCCGGGCACCCGAGGGCCGTGTCACGGACACAGACACGCGGGGGACACCCAGCCCGGCCAGTCCCGGCTGGAAGGCGAGCCGGCAGGCTTCCGTGCAGAAAAGGAGTTAAACCCCGCCGTTGTCCTTTGATTTAGGAAATGGCTCATCCAATTCAGTTCCAGATTATTCAGGGGCAGGCTGCCTCGCTCGCTCCCTCTCTCCCCACACCAGCCCAAACATCTTGAAGTAATCAGCAGCTGAGAACGGAGACGTCCCCCTGGCATCTCAGGTTAAAGAAGGAGGTCCAGGAAAATGTGGTAGAGCCATTACAAGAAACCTGAGATGCATTCATCAGAGACTCCAATTGCCATCGCATTAGGATTGATTAGAGACCAGCAGTACCGTAATGACCCGGAAAGCGGGGCATACGGGGATTATTAATATCAGACTTCTCAAAGGGGAAAAAAAAAAAAAAAGGGAAAAAAAAAGAAAAAGAAAAAGAAAAAAAAGAGGGAGGAAAAAACGGAGGAAAAGAGGGAAGAAGCAGGAGGGAAAATTTAAAAAAACAAAAAGCATATCGCGGGGTTGCTGCACGGATGCAGACTTACCTGAGAGCGCAGGCAGCGGCGAGCAGCGTGGACGAGCATTTATCTAACTTTTGGGGGGGAAAAAAAGCAAACAAACATGGAAAAAAAATCACCTCTGGACCGACCCCCTGAAATCGCCCGCTCCCATGCGCGGCTCGCACAGAAACTCCCAGCGCTGCGGCCCCGGGGCCGGGCGGGCCGCAGTTCGGGGGTCCCAGCCGGGGGCTCCCCGACCCGGGCCAAAGGACGCCTGTCCCCGGGCTGGTGACAGCAAGGACAAGTTAAGGAGCCACCAAAGAGGAGCAAAGAAACCTCGGTGGCTCCTCTCCTTCTCAGTTCCCTGCGCCAAAACAAATCAGCCCCTCCTGGTCTCGGTTTAAATGTAGCTCACTGGATAATTAACTCCATCTTTCCAGCCCTGCTTTAACTGTTTATTTAGTGTCACCCCGTATTACCATCACTAGCACTTTCCTCTGAACAGGAGGAGCTGGAGGGTTTCACCTCCCTAAAGGAAATTCTTCGTAGCTTAAAAGAATCAGCATCCAGGAGGTACATTAACGAAAAGGAAAGGGGGGGACGGGATCTGGGGGTCCCATGGCAAACGCAGGAGGAAATAAGGGTGGAGGCGGGGGGACAGGGACAGAAAGACGTATCGGCCCTCGGAGAGGAAAAAACAACGCGTGATCACCTCTAATCCTTTGAAAAATGTCCCGGTAGGTGCGCGAAGAAAGAGCCCTTTGTGCCCTGGGGATCGGCCACATCGGGAAGGCCTTATCCTCATCCTTATCCTGCCCCACCATCCCGGCCCGGCCCTCCTCCGGCAGCCCCGGCCCGGCCTGACCCCGCTGGGTGCGGGGGGACCCCCTGGCCGGGCACCCCCGGGGGCCCGGGCAGGGACACGGCCCCCGCCCCGCGGACAGCGCCTTTGTTTTTACAGGTGTCGGGAGGGCAATTTACTAACAAGTAATTAAAGGTCGCACCGGTTTGCAGGCGAGCCGGGCCAGAGGCTCCTGCAAGAGAAGAGCGGTGCATATGGAGCGGGGTTTGTTCTTCCTCATTAAAAAATAGAATAATAAAGGAGGGGGGGAGAGAGGGGGGGAAAGAAAATACAAATCCTTTATTGTTGGGGAATAAGCCGGGAAGCTGGCTGTCTCCCTGCGCCTCGCATTCGGCAGGGAAGGCGGCGCGGATCCGGTATCACGTTGCAGATCCTCACTCGAGATAACGAAATGCGATCTATTTTTCAGAACAGCAAGTGGATGGGAAAGGAGCCTCTACAACACAAACCTCATTGACTTAATGGGTCGGTTTTGGATTTCGCCTTCGAAAGGTTCGGCGAGCGGCAGCGTTGTGTTTCTGCCCCGCCGGCTGCCAGCCTCCAGCCCCGGTTCTCATCCCGACGAGAAGCGGCTCCCAAAAAACCGCCGTTGGTTTTATTTTGTTGCGCTATTTGTTTTCTCCATACCCTCACATTTAAAGAAAAAAAATTAAATTTTACTTTTGCTTGGGAAAGTACTTTATTTCTAAGCTCGGGAGGAGATGGAGGATGTATTTGTGTTAATTTTTTTCTGCTTTGTTTTGATTTTCTGGCGAAATCGGGGAAAAACCCGCAACGTGTTGCTTGGGCTCTATCTTCATCCCTGCCCTGCGTTGTATAAATACATCGAATAAATAAGGGCATAAATGAATTTCCCGCACAAACAGAGCCGATGAGTGCCCGGGCAATGGGGGCGAGGAGCGGAGCCCCCATGGTTCGGCCGCCGCCTTTCCGCGGGCGCGGAGGGGCCAGGCCCCGGCGGCGGGGGGCAGCCCCGGGGAGCTCCGGCGGGCGGGGAGCGGGGTGATGCTGCCGGGGTGATGCTGCCGGGGTGATGCTGCCGGGCCGCTCCTGCTCCGTCGGCAAAGGAAGGACCGAGAGGGGCCGGCGGCAGCTCCGCGCCGTTGTGTTGTTCGGTAGCTTTTTGCTTATTTGCATCTGCCTTGTTTATATTTTTATTTTTTTGAGCAGCTCGAAACTTGTCTTTTTTGTTGTTGCTTTTGTGATTTTTCAAGGGCTAAATGAGACGGGGTGTTCTGGAAATACGTTTGTCTCTTTCCGTGGTTTAAAATGAAAGGTTCCCAAATTTTAGGAAAACCAGTCCCGGAACCTTAACGAACATTGATGCTCAGCGGTCCTCGCCTGCAGTAACTCCCAAGTAGACCCCGGCGGGTCTGTCCCCTCCTTATGTGAATTTTGATGAGACGGAAGAATAAAAGTCCCGCTCAGGAATCGCGAGGAAGCCTCGGCTCAGCCCTCGCCCGTGTCTGTCAGCTCTTCCGCCGGCCGCATCGGGATAATTTGCTTATTCCCAGCAAGAGCAGTGTTTGTTTTGGTCGGCCTTTTACGGGAGGGGGAAAAAAAAGAAAAAGAAAAAGAGAACAAAAAAAGGAGAAATGTGAGGGCAAGAGAAGCCCGCTCTCGCTCCGATGCCCAGGGGCTTCCCCAGTCCCGCGTTGGGTTTCTCTCCTCCTCATCCAAAAGTTACAAACCCTCAGGTCCGTGCTCTTCCCGAGCTGAGCCCCTCATTAGAAAGAATAAATAAAATTAAAAATGAATAACAATAGAAATGAGGGATGGGGGAACCCACCCCTAGGCTGGGCAGGGTGCTGCTCCTCCAGTTCGCGGCCGCGGGCGAGCCCATGCCTTATAATTCTGCGCACTTGCTCCAGACTTTAGGGTATTAGTTGATTTTAGAGCCGGGTTTAAGGCTTCGTTCCGGTCCCCACACAGCTGCCTTGTCAATAAGGATCTGTTCCAAGTAGACATTCCTTCTGGGAGGACATTGCAGCTCTTTAAGACTTCATCTGCAACATCATAAGTACTAAAATAAAATGGCAAGGGAAAATTACCAGACACATGGTCATGGGATATGGAAGCGCCCTGACTCCAGCGGACATAGTACAGTCGCTGTACAGACTGGGTGGCAGGGGCTTAATTTAAACAGCCCGGAGACGCGAAGTACGTGGGAAAAACAACAATCCGGATTTAGGAAAATATCGGCCTTTCCCACGTCGTGGCGCGGGCAGAGGCTGCGGGCAGGAGCGGGAGCGCCGCCGGCTCCGAGCCCTGCGGCTCCTCGGCCGGGAGCGGGCTCCGCTTCGCTTGGAGCAGTAAACTCAAACAAATCCGACTTGGTAGGTCAAATAAATCCCACTGTCTTAGTGAGGACAAACAGGTTTTAAAGAGCCCCGCGATGGCTCTTAGCACCCGCGGAACGTACTCATTCCTGAATCCAAAGCGTTCTGGAGTGTGCTTAAAATACGGGCTTCGACTTATCTAATCGAAGATAAATACAGCCGTAAAGACACCCCCTGCCCCCCGAGCCCTGCCCTTATCTCACCGCATTGTCCTCACCTCCCTGCTGACAATAGATTATCTTTGCTTAGGGAGCCTAATTGTTTTCTAATTTTTTTAATAATTGCTTTGGAGCGGGGGTGTGCAAATGAGGATTAGGCTAATTAAAGCGCCGCCGGTGGGTGCAGCGCTGCTGCCCGAGGTCTGCACGGGGCTGCCCCGACCCGCCGGGCCCTCCCCCGCGGCGAACGGGGCAGAGCGAGGGGCAGGAAGGGGCGCACGGGCCCCGCGCGTTATTCAGCTCTTCCCTAAATCATTATTTATTCATCCCCAGCTCTAAGGTAATTAAATACGGGCTGCCTTGGCAGGGGACGGCGAGCGGGCGGGGGGCAGGAGTTTTGGGGCGGAAAAAAGACGGAAGAAAGAAAGACAAGAGCCCGCCGGCAGCGGCTTCCCCGGAGATGCGCCCGGGGGCGCGGGCGGCGGAGCTCCCCCCGCAGCCGCCGGGGCCGCACCCGCGCAGAGGCGGCGGCGGGACGCGCAGCCGCGGCCGGGGCCGTGTCCGGGGCCGTGTCCCCGCCGCCAGGCCCCGCCCGCCCGTGCCGAGGCTCTGCCCGCCGGGCCGGGCTGGGCTGGGCTGGGCTGTCCGGGCTGGGCCGGGCCGGGCCGGGGGTGCCCAATCAGCGCGGCGCGGGGGCTCGGGCGCTTTAAGCGCGGCGGCGGCGGAGAGGGGACAAAGTCCCCCCGGCGCCGCGACGAGCATCCCCGCTCGCCCGACACACCGCCCCCGGCTGCCGCAGCGCCTCCCCGCTCTGGGGCCGGCACCGGGACCGGCACCGGGATCGGGATCAGCACCGGGCCCGGGCCCGGCGGGCGCCTACCCCGCGCCCCTCCGCCGCTGCGCTCCCGCGGGGTGCCCGTCGCCTCCTCCTCCTCGTCCTCCTCCTCCTCCTTCTCCTCGTCCTCCTGCGGCCGCCGCCGCGCTCGGCCATGTCGATGCTGCCGTCGTTTGGCTTCACGCAGGAGCAGGTCGCCTGCGTCTGCGAGGTGCTGCAGCAAGGGGGGAACCTGGAGAGGCTGGGCCGGTTCCTCTGGTCGCTGCCGGCCTGCGACCACCTGCACAAGAACGAGAGCGTCCTCAAGGCCAAGGCGGTGGTGGCCTTCCACCGCGGCAACTTCCGCGAGCTCTACAAGATCCTGGAGAGCCACCAGTTCTCCCCCCACAACCACCCCAAGCTGCAGCAGCTCTGGCTGAAGGCGCACTACGTGGAAGCCGAGAAGCTGCGGGGCAGACCCTTGGGCGCCGTCGGCAAATACCGCGTCCGCCGAAAATTCCCTTTGCCCCGCACCATCTGGGACGGCGAGGAAACAAGTTACTGCTTCAAGGAGAAATCCCGGGGCGTGCTGCGGGAATGGTACGCCCACAACCCCTACCCGTCCCCCCGGGAGAAGCGGGAGTTGGCGGAAGCCACCGGTCTCACCACCACCCAGGTCAGCAACTGGTTCAAGAACAGGAGGCAACGGGACCGAGCGGCGGAGGCGAAGGAAAGGTACGTGCCACCCCCCATCCCCTCCGTGCTCCGCTTTTCTCCCTTCTCCACCGCGCGGGGGGCGTTTGGGAACCCCGGGAGCTGCTCCGGGAGCGCGGCGAGTACCCGGAGCCGGATGGGATAGGAGAGACGAAAACACACGGTTCCCTCCAAATCTTTTTTTTTTTTTTTTTTTCCCCCATAAACCGCGTTGTGTTTTCCCCTTGCATGGAAACCCAAATGGGTTTTCCACCCGAGATCCACTCGACCTCACCTGCCCTGGGGGAACAACGAGCCCCTCACCGTCCTCTTCCAGGCCGCTCGGCCGCCTTTGTTTGCTGCCTGCCTCCCCGAGTGAACCGGGAGCGATGCGGACCCGGGGCCGCCGGGGAAGCAGTCGGGATGCCGGGCCGTGTGTGGCCGGGGATCGGGCAGGGTAGCTCTGAAACCCGGAGGAGAGAGATGCAGCTCCGGGATGGAGAGGTGGGGGGAACCAGAGGGAGACCGGGATGAGGACTCGCTGGCCGGGCAGGGCCACCGCCCCGTGCCGAGGCCACCCCGGCAGGCGACGGGGTGGCCTCAGTGCGCGGCGGCCGCTCGGCCCGGCGGGACAGAGAGCCACGGAGGGCATCTCCTTCAGCAACCTCCCCACCGAGCCTCCTAGAGAAAATCCTGCACCCTGCTCGTCCCCCGGCCGCACTTTCATTTTTAATTAAAAAGAAAGAA
The DNA here is from genome assembly GCA_036785705.1 of Acanthornis magna. NCBI lineage: Eukaryota > Metazoa > Chordata > Aves > Passeriformes > Acanthizidae > Acanthornis > Acanthornis magna. The sequence continues at coordinate 2,054,990 of JAWUZG010000097.1, forward strand.
AAATCGCAATTCAAAAAAAATCACTCTCTCCAATCTTTTCTCCTCGCCTAAATTACCGGGCTGTGCAGTGTACTTATTTATAGGAGGGGTAAAAGAATTAGAGACGATCCGTTATGAAATTATTAGGATTATTTTTCCCTCCTTGAGAAGCATCTTCCCCACGTTGGAACTAAACGCGAAGGATTTACGGTGGGCATTAGCACAATGCCCATCCCCGCCGCCTCATGCCCGCACTAACATCCCCGTTGTGGGATTTTTTTTTTTTTTTTTTTTTTTTTTTTGCCTTTCCGCAGAGAGAACACGGAAAACAACAACGCGGCCACCAACAAACCGAACCAACTCTCGCCTCTGGATGGGAGCAAACCCCTCATGTCCAGCTCCGAGGAAGAGTTTTCTCCTCCCCAAAGCCCGGATCAGAACTCGGTCCTGCTCTTGCAGGGGAACCTCAGCCACGCCAGGAGCTCCGGCTATTCCCTAAGTGGCTTAGCCGCATCCCAGACCCCTCACAGCCTCCAAGGCCACCAGCTCCAGGACTCGCTGCTGGGACCCCTCACGTCCAGCCTGGTGGATCTGGGATCCTAAAGGCCCTCGGCGGGCGGCCGGAGGATCGGGAGAGGAGGTTCTGCTCGGGGACAGAGGCTCTGGGTTGTACATAGAGGACAGCACCCGGTTTTACAGCTCACCCACTGATTCTTAACGGGACTCTCGGCTCTTTTCACAAAACCCCACATCGGCTCTTGCTCCAGTTCCCCCCCTCAGCGTCTCCCATTATCACCATGATTTTTTTATTATTTTTTTTTCCACGTAGCCAAACGCAAAGAGCGGCAATAACCCTCATCAGCCCTTCGAGTTCAAAGGAGTTGGTCCCAACGGGAATTACAAAAAAAGAAAAAAAAAAAAAAAAGGGGGGGGGGGGGGGAAGAAAGGAAAATAAAAAACCCAACCCAAGCTGGATCCGATTCCACCCAAACAAATCCCAGCGCCGCGGGCGCGGTGGGGCAGGGTCGGTCGGCGCATCCCTGCTGCTGCCTGGCCGGGTCCCCGAGGAGCTGGGACGGGGACAGAGGGAGAGAACCGCTGTACTGAGCCCTGTGTCGGAGTGGGAGGAGGGAGGGGAAGTTACGTTTACATTTTTCATATTTAGCCTTATCAGAAAGATTTCGATGTAGTTTAAACTGAAAGGAAAAAAAAAAAAAAAAAGAAAAAAGAGTGAAGAAAAAATATCCAAAGCTGCAGTATTAGAGTTTTACCAAGTGCCTGTGTCTGACCGCTGCCGTGCGAGGCAGATACTGAGTGGGCTCCCGTGGACCCGCGTCCCCCAGCTTTCTCCTCTTCGGTGGTGAAATGCATCAATGTGGCTAAAAATTAGGATAATAATAGTAATAATAAAAGTCGACGGCCATTTCCTCCTAAACTCCCCCGCCAGTTCCCCGTTGCCTTCTCCCCTCTGTGCCCGCTCGCCGCCTCCCTCCTCCGGCTTTCAGAGAGCCCGCGGATGACGCTGCCTGTCTCGAGTATTTGTTACCAAAAATCGCATGTGCTTTCGGGTTTATTTTCTATTGTACCTAAACAATCTAAATTAAACAACGCTGATGGCAGAACACCCAGGCTGCGCTTTTCTTTGCAGGGGCGAGCCCGTGCCCCTCTGCCTACCCTCACCCCCTCCCCACGGGCTACAGCGGAGGCTCGGGGCTGCGGGGAAGAGGGTGACTTCGTCACCGAGCAAGGACGGGGCGAGGGGACCCGCCGTGCCTGGGGTGTCCCCGAGGGAGCCGGGCCGAGGGAGCGCCCGGCCCCCGCCGCCCGCCCCGTCGGGGCCTCGCTGGTGCCGGTCCTCGCTGTTAGCGTTTTGCATCATTAAGTGCGTGTTTATTTAAGTCGCTGCCGTGTTTGTGCTCGGGGTCTTGGGCCATGGAGAAATGTCACCCTCTGCAGGAGGGTCTCGCCCGGCCGGAGCGCTGCGCGTCCCTCCCGCTCGCTCCCCAGCGGGCCCGCCGGCCCCGGCCCCGCTCCAGAGCCCCCCGCGGAACCCCCACCCGCGGCCGGATGGGGCAGCGGCTCCGTGCCCACCCCTCGCCCCCCTCGGCTCCGGCTGCAGGGAGCCGGGGCCCGGGATCCCGGGATGGTTTCCCTCCTCCCTCCGGACGGGCCCCACCGCCCCCTCGGGGGACCCGGCCCCGATCCCGCTGGGCTTCCTGCGCCCACGGCACTTCGGGAGGGCATGGCCGGGGCAGTGGGGGATCTGCCCCCCGGCCGGGACACCGCGTGGCTGCGTGGGAACAAGGGCGGAGGGCGCAAATCCCGCGCATAGACGCGCAAACCGCGCGGGGGACGCGCATTCTTGCGCTCGTCTGCGGCCGCGGAAGGAGCCGGGCATGACCCGATGTTGTGGGGGGAGCATGGACCCCCCTCTCTTGGTGTGCAGCGACCCCGACCTCGGCTGTCCGGTTGGGGAAGGGGACCGGAGGCGGGTCCCGCTTTGCGACCCGCAGGGACCTTACGGGACGGGTCGGGTCGAGTCGGGTCGGGTCGGGTCGGTCCGTGCCCCCCGGTCCAGGCTCGCCCTCCTTGCCCTTGCCCGGGACCTTCATCACCCCGCCCCGGGACCCTCATCACCCTTCCCGGGGTCTCATCCAGCTCCACCGTGTTCCGTCACAAAGCAGCGCAGCCGCTCCCATCCCTTCGGGCAGAAAAGGGGAACCCCCGGGGAAACGAAGGAGGTTTTTAGGGTCAGCAGCTGCGGGCTCAACGCCCCGAGGATGGATAAGCTCCAGCTCCGTTTTTTTCCCAAACCGCGGGCTCGGTGAAGAGGAAGGATAAATATTGCCCGAGGCTCCAGCCCTGCGCGGCGGGAAAGCCAAGCAAGGACTCGCAAACCAGGAGTTATTTGCAAAGCAAACAGCGCAGAGGCGCTTCCCGCGTGCAGACAGCAGCAGGGTTGACTGCTGAAGTGTTAGGGGAAGATGCCATGGGATGCCCCCTTACCCAAATCCCCCTTTCCAGCACACATCTGCAGAGCGGGGGTAGTCTCAGGCCCCCCGGCCTCGAAGCCCAACCCACCCCCCAGCCCTCCATTTCCCCAAAAGGGAGAAGGAGAGGGAGAGGCTAGCAACAGGCGGGTGGTGGAAAGGAGGGATGGAGGGTGCTGAGGGCCTCCCCCTGGAAATAATTCCCTGGCCAGCAGTCAGGTGGGAACAGGGAGGCCCTGGAGCTGAGCCAGGTGCAGGTTGCTGAGCTCTCCTCGATTAGGCTTGACCTCGCAGCAAGCTTTTCACAGCAGAGGCAGCCTGGGGAGGCAGTCTGGGGCTCTTTCTCACCTGGCTCTGCTTTGTATTTCCACCGGCAGGAAGGAGTTAATTCGCCCCCCCCACTCCCGTTCACCCCCCAGGACAGATCTCACACTGTGTCCAGGTCAGCCAAAAAAGGGGAGGAAATGGAGAACAGCAGAATGATTAATTCTACCTGCTTTTCCCATGAGTGATCACCTGCTTTCGGGGTCATGAATAGCAGGTAGCTCTCTCTGTCTCCAGCTCTGAGAGGCTCATTTGTTTGGTGACAGCTGAGTGACAAGACCTGAAATCCGAGCCCTCAACTTTGCCTGATGTGTGGATAAAACCCTGGATGTTCCCTCAAACATTTCAGGAAATGAAAGTTGTAACGCGATCCCTTGCGCGCCCACATCTCCCCCAGCAACACACAAAAGCTCAAAGGAACCTTCTCGGATTAAATTCAGCCTGGAGAGGATGGAAGGAAAATGGAGAGCAGGCTGAGAAAGCTGGAACTGGCAGGCTTTTCTTCAGCACTTATTGGAAATGTCTGTCCAAAGCAGGGATTTAGAAAGGTCACCTCTACCGTAAGCGCTTCTTCCTCCATCGGAGTCAGAGGGGCAGCCTGGTGCTCCCCAGCCCACCTCCACCTCTGGGACAGCCTGGAGAGGCCTGTGGGGTACACTTAGATTCCCCAAGCAGGAAACTCAGTGTATAAAAACAAACACCCAAGGAGAAACCCAACCCCATCCTCTCTCCTCATTTAATTTCCTGGGTCACGCTGCGCCAGCGCTGTCCTGCGCACAAGCCACACACTGCTCTGCCCCTGTCCTGCTGCCAGCTCCTGCCCACTCCCCTTCCCCAGGTAGAGTCCCACAATCCCGGGCCACGTGCTGGCAAATCCTACACAGAAGCTGGTGCTGAGGGGTGGATGCTTGCTCAGCCCATGGATTTAAGTCCAACATTTCCAGGCCTGGCTCCCTAAAGCTCACACATGCCCAGCTGCAATTCCAGGAGCCCAGAGCCAAGACGTGGCACATTTGTGCTCTGTGTCTTTGTGAACCAGGCCTGCACAACCAAAAAGTTGGAGTTTCATTTTATAGCACACAAGTTTGGGAACATCAGCAGCTGGAATGAGTCCAGGTGTGCAGAGCTGTCAGGATTGGGCCAAGCCATCCCGGCTCCCTCTCTTCTGGGTAGGTGGTTTTATGGAGCTGCCTGTCACCAGGCAGCCAGTGGCTGCTCGTGCTGTTATCCAGCCTGAAGATAAAGTACTATTTAACAATTGTTTAACTGTTCTTGAAGTGCTTCAGGATCTGCAGGCTCTGTAAAGAAAACAGCACATGCCCTGAGATAACTCTTCACCTCTGAGCTTCTCCTTTGCTCCTACTTTTCTCCAGAGCACAGCTCATGAAATCTCTCTGTCTGCCTCCTGATGTGCTTTGCTCGCAGCAGTTTTGCACCCGAGGGAGAGCTCGCTGAGGGGTGGCACTGCTGGAGATGGCTCTCTGTACAAATGCCTTCAGGGGCAGGGGGTGGAACATGCTCCACGGCATGAACAGCAGCAGAACACCGTGCCTGGACATCCTGGATTCACCAAGCCATCTCCAAGGATGGATTTTGCTGCTCCTGCTGGGGTAGAAGCTGCCAGGCTTTCTGAGGGTACCAGGTGCTGTGTGGGGAGAGCGGAGGTGGCAGAGGCCGGATCTGCAGGGGCTTGGGGGCAGTGCACAAAGTAACCTGAGACACTGCCATCTTTCCCAACTGGATGTGGACACAGTTTTAAATATGGAAACGAAGGAAAATTTGCTTCAATCTTCAGGCAGAGAGAGCAAATTACCAGGCTCCTCAGAGATATTTAGCACTCACCCAGCAGCAACCTCATGCTGCCCGGAAGGAGGGCACCAGGCTGAACCCCCATCCCATGCCACCCTGTCTTTCCTTCCAGCTGGACTTTTCACCAAGTGCAGGAACACTTCCTCTCTCCCCGTGGTTTATAACATTCACCCACATCTCCTCAGATTTTAAACAGAGGTTGAGCTTTCTCCGAAGCATATAATCCCAATCCTAATAATGAGGTTAAAGAGGCAGATTTAGTTCAATTACGGTTTCCTGTTTTCACTTGTCCAGTACTTTTGCAAAATGCCTCTGTGGGCAGAGCAACTCCTTCTCGTCCCTGTCTTAGCTTCTCATCCACAGCTCAGCTCTGCAGGGAGAGAGATGCTTTGGTACGGTGTCATAGTTGCTCAGACTCAAATGAATTTCAGCCGAGGTAAAAGAGGTATGGAAAATCCTCATGCCTCCATCTCAGGATGGAAAAAAGGGGAAAAATTCTTTTTTTTCTGACTTAAGGATGGAAAAGCTTTTAAGCTAACGGCTGGAGCGTGGATCAGCCGTGTTTTACAGGAGGGGAAACTGAGACCCGGGGAGATGATAGACCTGCTGAAGGTCAGAGCAAGGGCAGGTGACGAGGCAGGGAGGGTGACGGGTGCTCTGCACTCCCACACTGCCTCCCTTTATAGTCCCCAGAATAAGTCACCTCAGCTTATCATTATGTAACACAATATTCTTAATAATATGAGACAAAGCCAATTGACTAAAAAACAATGCCAAATGAGGCTTGTGGCTAACACTCCCTGAAGAAATTGTCTCTTTTCTAGAACTGAAAAAAAGAAAAGAACCCAAAACCAAACCGCAAGCAAATTAGAAACAATTGAAAAATGAAATTGCATCTGCAAACCATCAGGGTGCTTCTCCTGAGCCCCAAAGGGAGTCTGTGTCCCCCCACCCCTGCTCCCACTGCCCTGCATGGGGTGGTGGGTGCCACAGGGACCTGCAGCTCTGTCCATGAGGGCACAGAAGGGGTTTTGCAGCAGTGCCAGGGCTGCAGGCAGGCATAGCCTTGGTGTGTGCTTCACTCAGCAGGACAGCATCATCCTAGAGCAAATCAGAGAGGTATTTAGGGAATTAAGATCTTCGTATGCTTGATCTCCCTGAGCTGGCAGGGAAACATGAAAAAAAAAGAGTTCAAGAGGGAAGGAACACCAGTTTACAAACTGCTGTTCCCTTCCTGAGAGCCTTCCGGGGCTGGGCAGAGGCACTGGCACAAAGAAACAGCAGAACTTACCCAAGAATCCTGCCAGGGGCTGCTTGGCCAGCAGCTGCCCTTCTGCTGCATCCCTCCTCTGCAGGAGCAGCACCAAAGCGAGCAGGAGTCGGGAATGCTCTGCAGGCTCAGCAATGCTCATTGAGGGGACGCTTCTGACCCCTGCCGTGGTGGCTTCCAGCCCTATCAGCACACGGGACCATTGGTGGTGTACAGCACATGCCCTTCTCGGTGGATTTGCCATGGGGATGCCCTGGCCTCTCCCGACCTCCCCCCGGGTGTTTGGTGGGGTGAACAGTGGGGGAAGCATGTGATTTTACACTGCTGGGACAGCTCAGGCTGGGACACACATCACTGCTGCCCTGTGGCAGGGGGAGAGGCTGAAGCTTGAGCCTGGAGGAATCCCCCATCCCTGGAAGTGCTCAGGGCCAGGCTGGATGGGGCTCTGAGCAACCTGGTCTAGTGGAAGGTGTGCCTTCCCATGGGATGGCCTTTGAGGTCCTTTTCAAACCAAACCATTCTGTGATTCTGTAATTCTACGAATTTCCATGAATTTCTATTGTCAGAAGTGCCCCTCGAGGCAAAGTCTCCAAAAGCCAAGGAGGCACCTGACAGGGAGGTGGGATTATTTCATGGAGGGAACAGCACAGGGAAGGGACATGGGGATGATGGAGCTGTGCTGTCCCCAGGAGACACAGTGCCTAATGAAGTGGACAGACATACTCAGTGCACCAAGTTGGCCACGAGGCTGATGCCACCTGGGGCTGTACCAGCCCCATCTGTTACCTTTATGTGCAGGATCTGCTTCTGAGCCCCCCAGATCCCACGGGTGACTTGGACTGGCTTCCAAAATCCCTCAGAAGGGCAAAGGCAAAGCTGAGCTTGGGAATGGGGAGCTGCAGGCAGTTTGCTCAGGGACCCCCACCTCTGGCGTGCCTCTGAGCTCCCCAACAGGCAGGGCTGGGCTGGAGGAGACCTTCAGGAGAGGGGCTTTGGAGCTCTGCTGCTGGGCTCTGTGCCTCTCACCCCCCCATGGAAGCTTGGTCCTGGGGTGGTGGGGGACAGTGGTGGGGCCAAAGCCTGTGATGACCATAGTGAGGATGGTCAGCAGCTGGCCACTGCCACCACCCCAATCCAGCCTGCACCCACTCATGGCTGAATTCAGCCCCAGAAGGGAAGTTTCAGCAGGGAGGAGAATCAGCCCTCTACATGGTGACGACTTTTGGGGAGGTGTTTAGCAGGCTCGGTCCGGGCTCATGGCACACCAAATGTCCAACCAGCTCATCACAGTGGTCCCTGCTAGTTTATGGATGTGTCAAATCTGATAAGCTACCTTAGATAAGAAAAAGAGGTGATGTTGGATGATCTGAAAGCACCAGTACAAGGGGGATTTATTAAAATCCTCTAAACCAGAAGGGAAAGAGGCAAAAGGAGCCAAAACCATGAATAGGACTGAGCCATAACATTTTCCCCCAGCAAATGAGAGTTCGAGGTGCATACCACGATGACTCCCCAGCAGCTGCAGGGTTAACTTCAAACCTAGAACATTTAAAAGAATATCTAAAAGACAAACTCTGACTTGCACGGTGACTTTCCATGCCATGTCCCAGCAACATCCCAGAAACGCAGCATGGATATCCCATGGGTGCATTCAGCCTGAGCCTCTCCGTGCCCTTGGGCAGCACACGAGGGGACTGTCCTGGCAGCAGGGCATGGGATGGCACGGGGTGGCACTGCAGGATGTGCCATCCTTGGATGCCCAAGAATCTGAGCCTGCACCCCCCTGTGCTCCCTGGATGACGTTTTGGGGGCTTTTCTCTGCCCAGGATGCCTCTCTGTCCTCATCGCTCTCCTCTGCCAGGGTTACGTAGTCACAGCTATTTGCTGATGGCTCCACGGAAACCATATATCCTGCCGGTGCAATCGGAGACCAGGTGCCCACGCAGCTGCCAGATTTGAAAGAGGAGCTGGCAGCAGGGGAAGAAGCCAAAATGGGTGTGCCGAGGGAGGGGGGAATCACATCCATCCCAAACAGGAGCCCATCCCATCCTCTCACAGAGAAGGACCATATTGAGATGAGGGAAAAAAGCCCTATTTGCAAGAAATCTCTCAAGGCAACGTGCAAGCAACCGGGGGCTGAGGCCGGATTTAAACTGCACCTCCTGCCCAGTGACCCATGAGGAAGGCTCGGGTGCCCAAACAATGAGCGGGGAAAGAAAGCTGAAATGATGGTCACCAGGAGAACCTGAAACCCGCGGTGGGGAAAACAAATAAATACAGCGAGCGGAGCCTTCCCCATCCCAGCTGAGGCAATCTGTGCTTATGCAACCCTACCCGAGGGCTCCCTATCTCTGTGTACAATCTGGGCTGATAAGATTGTTCCCTGCTGAAAATCAAAACCACAGGGATTCCAGGCGGCTCAGCCGGAGTCAGATTGTCCACCTGAACACCGGGGCACTTTCATGTGGAAAAATAATCGCACGGTTATTTTGCTGAAATAAGGAGAGGGGGGAGAGAGAGGCTCTTGGCTGCTTTGGAGGTGGGTGCTGGATGTGTGCAGCGTGGCAGGGATGCCAGCACAGGCCACCATCCCCGGGGCGAGATGTCCCCATGGCATGACAATTGTTGCCTGAAGCAATCGTAGAAAAAGCAATAGGCTCTTGTCCAAACCTCGCTGGGTTTTAGTGAGAACAGCGCTATTTTTTTTAAGGGTCCAGGGACTTGCAATTGGCAGCTCTGGTGCAACAAACCCTCAAATAAGAGTCACATGAGTGACGGTGGAAGCAGTCATTGCCACTTTTAAGGTTTTTTGGGTGGAGCAGCACATGATTAATGTCTACACTGAGTGGGAGACAGAATACATAAACATCTATACATATACATGTACATAGAGAGATAAATGCACCTGATAGAGCCACTGTGTAGAACAACTCTCTCGATAAGCCATTCCCAGGAGCAAGATGTGCAGGATTAGATCCATGTTTGCAGTTATAAAGTAGATAATGGGTTTTTTTGCCTCTATTGTAGCTCTAAAGGCCATGTTTTGGGGCATGTGCCTCAGCACCCTGCTGATCAGATCCCATCCACTCTGAATATCAGTCCTTTTCTCCAGACAAAACTTGTTATTTGGGAAAAATGGCAGCAAGATGATGCTGGAGATGGAATCTCCCTTCACTCAGATGGGAGTGGGATGCTCTCATCCTGTACCTTGAAGCAGAAGCAGGACAATACCTGATCACCTGAAAGAGCATTTGAGTTTAGTTTATGCATTTAGCACCAAGTACTGACTGTTCATGAGTTTTAAATGCTCCTGAGTGAATACATGTCATGGAAATGTCCACTGGGGTGGTGGATGAGGCAGGCTGGGGAGTTGGGCTCCCAACCCCTTGTCAGATTCCTACACCAAGGACAAAGACAGATCCTCATGAAAATCAGTTCCAAGTGCTATGTGTGCTCCTACAACTCCTGCTCAGTTGCTGCAGCCTCGCAATTGGCATTTTCCTGGGGAATTTGTGGCTGGTTTTCTGTATCTCCCTGCTGCAGGAAAGACCACGTGAGCCAGAAGGGGATTAGCTCAAGTGGGGTCCAACAGCCGAGGTGGGCTGGGCTGCACATGTGGCATTATCACCTCAACAGACAGACTTGGCTAAAAATGAGCAAGAGCCAGGGCTCCTCCTGCTCTGACATCCCTCCTCATCCCTCAGGTCCCCCCAGTTACAGCAACCCTGCTATGAAAGAGAAACCTGTGCAAAACCGTGCTTGCAGATGGAATATATCCCTTTAATCTCGCAGAGGTGCTGTGTTCCCAGGGCCACTGCCAGCCCTGTGCACACACACAGACGCAAAATCACACACGCAGAGTCTTTTGGGTGACTGATGAGAAATGAAGACCTTTAGTCCTGCCCGTGGGTAGTGTGTCCTGCAGCGGCCACCCTTCTCCAGGGCTTGGTGTTCCTGGCAAAGCTTATGTGAAATGAAAATGCCTATAATTTTCTGAAATTCCTTAATCCTGCTTATTTTCTCTCTTTCCCCGAGAGATCGGAAGCCGCAGTGGTCTCCTCAAGCCCACCCACTAATTACAAGACATGAGCTCAACCCACTGCCGGCCAGAAACAACATCACAGGACGAAACACCAGGAACCAGCACTGAGCCCTCGCAGAAAACTGCCTCAGAGTCTGTCACCAAGAGCTTGGCAGCGATACATCAGCCAAATCAAAGCAAGAGAGAAGGAAAATATCCCATTTTCCTTCCTCCTCCAGTAATCCTGCCTTTCCTAGAGCCACTGACCGGCTACTCTGATGTCTGTGTCCCACTTGTCTTTCTCATCCCGATGCTCTTTTAGGTCTTGCTCTATTTGGCTGCCAATTTTTTTTCCAAATTTGACCCAATTATCTTTCCAATTTGCTTGAAAAGGTCAAGCCCTTCAGCAGCGCTGGGGAGAATGGGGGCTTCCAGCAGGAGGGTGGCATCTAGCAGAAAAAATCTTCTCTCCGGAGAAATTAGATCAGACAGAGCCCCGAGGAAACCGGGCTAAAAATAAAGCCTGAGCTCACAGAGGAGTTATAGGATGGGAACAGAGGCTATGGTGCATCCCTGGTTTTATTCTTAGCAGGCACAACTGGAGAGAGTGGTATAAATTTTCTGGCATAAATCAGTACAGTTCATGGAAGGATGTTAGGTTTTCTTCAATTTCTGTGTTCACATTCACGGATTTACAGCAACTTGGGTTCCTCCCTAAATCCCCCAGGTTTGGTTTGTGATTGCACTGTGTCCAGGCTACCTTGATTTCATGGACTGCTTCGCTCCTCCTGTTTTCCCTGATCAGGAGGCAGGTTCAGCCTCCTGCACCCCAAAAAGGCAGCGGCAAATCCCATTCCTGCAGGAGCACGGATGAGGCTTCTCTGCTCTCAGTTTTACCTTCACACCAAACCCTCACTGTGCATAGGATTTCCCTGCTCTGGCGTGGGTTAGGAATAGTATCCCAAACTCTACTGCTTGGTGGGGCGTGAAACCATGAAGGTTGTGGGGTCCCAGGCGGGGGATGCGCTGGGGAGCTCAGGGAGGCTCCTGCGCTTGAGTGCTGATCAGGAGTGCGGCAGGGGGAGAGGGAGGGCAGAAATGTGGATGTAGGAGTGTGAGAATGGAGTAGGGAAGCGGGAGTGTGTGTGTGGGAGTGCGAGTGTGGGAATGGCAGCGGGATTGGGATGCAGGAGCAGGAACGGGAGCGGGAGCGCATCCGTGCGGGGCGGGCGCTGCTCGTTCCTGGGGCTGCAGTGCCACCTGCTGTCACCGCAGCCTCCCCGGGCACGTCCCCGCGAGCGACACGCCGGGGACACGCCGCGCCTCCGCCTCCCTGCTGCTTGCAAAAATGAAGTTAAGCAAGAAAAAGGCAGCGCTGGGTCACAGGGGTGGAGAGAGATGAGCCCGCGGGACACAGGGACATCCCGGTGTCCCAGCACCCTGCAGGAGTCATCTCTTATCTCCTTCTGGAGAGCCAGATGGGATCTCTTGCTTCCTTAAGTGTGTCCTTTAGGAGATTTCCCCCAAATTATCACCACTCCTTGCTGGCTCTGTGAAAAACCTGGGTTTTCCTCCATATCCATGTGCTGAGGTGGCTCAGGGCAGCTGCTCAGTGCAACCTCTCCAATTCAAGCTCCTAGCCTAAAAATCTAGGTGTCCCTTCCTGAGTCACCCATCATCAAAAAGGGGGAGATTTAGATTGGATATCTGAAAGAAACTCTTTACTGTGAGGGTGGTGAGGCCCTGGCACAGGCTGCCCAGAGAATCTGTGGATGTCCCACTCCTGGAAATGTTCAAGGCCAGGCTGGATGGGGCTTGGAGCAACCTGGGATAGTGGAAGGTGTCCCTGCCCATGGCCAGGGGATGGAAATGGATGACCTCTAAGGTCTTCCAAACCAAACCCTTCTGTGATTCTATGATCATTACCATTAATGTCTCAGTGAGGAGGAGAGTTTGTCCCCTGCAGAAAAGACCAAAACGGCTGCCATTGCCTCCATTTATGTTAAAAAATAAGATGGAGACATAAAGAAAATAAATAAATTAAAAAAAAAAAAAAAAAAAAAAAAAAAAAAAGGTCAGGGAGATCCTAGCTGCTGAAAATTAAGCATTAGGGGGGAAAAAGAATGCTCATGAAAGCCAGATCCAGACCGGCCGGGCAGCTTTCAGAAACAACAACAATTAAGTTTGGAGGAAACCAGATACTCACCATGAAAATTTGCAATTCTTTGTTGAACAAATGTTTCCATGGAAAAGCTCTGTTTACCCGTCACTTGTCCTGTCAGCTCCTGAGCTGGGATGCTGTGCAGCTGGGCAGGCAATGCCCAGGGGACCCAGCGGATCAGGGAGAGAGCACCGAGCCCCTGTTTGCCTTTTAATCTTCTACCTGTGTGGGTTAGTGCATGAAAGGGATTAATTTCTCGTGGTCAACCTGGTTTTGGGAAGGAGGACTGCAAGGGCCTGATCCTGAGCAGCTGCAGCAGGGTATGGCCAGGGATTGGGATGTGCCGGGGCCAGTGGAGGAGCCTGCTGGGGTTTCTAGGAGAAACCTGCTGGGGTTTCTAGGAGAAGCCTGCTGGGGTTTCTAGGAGAAACCTGCTGGGGATCTAGGAGAAACCTGCTGGGGTTTCTAGGCGAAATCTGCTGGAAAAGCTCAGCAGGTCCAGCCTTGGTGTTGCCACATGTCCAGAAGAGTGTGGACAAAACCATGAGACATTTAGGAGGAAAAGCCTCATCTATGAAACACCAGACTCACACTCAAACGACCGAATTTCTTTTTTCCTCAGCAGACACAAAGTAGCAGTGCAAGATCAGACTCAAACTCGACCGAATTTCTTTTTTTCCCAGCAAAGACACAAAACAGCAGTGCATTTCCACCAGTCCTGTGCAATGCCGTCCCGGGATCCAGCCGGGAATCCGCCGGGCTCAGCTTCCAGAGCCAGGGAGGTGCCGAGCGCCTCGGACTCGGCGTTTTCTTACAGCCCCAGCGGGGGAGAGCCGCGACAGGGAGAGGCTGGATTCGAAACCCACCGCTTGGACCGGGACAAAATGAAACGGGGAAAGTGAAAACAAGGGGAAACTTGGCTGCGGCCGCTCCTTTGCAGGCTCCGGGGTCTTTAGAAGCCAGCCTGCGGAGAGGGGCTGCTGTGCTGTCTGCTGTGCCGTGTCCTGGGGAGCCGGGGAAGGCAGCCAGGGAGAGAGCGGATCCTGGAAAGCAGCCCGTGCCCTCTGCCAGCACATGCTGCCGGAGGTGGGAAGCAGGGAAAGTCATGCATGGGCTCCCCACCTCCTGTGCTGCTGGTGAGGGGTGGCCTGGGAGGAGCCTGGGCACTGCTGCCCTGCTGGGGGTGACCTGAACCCCCATTTCAGCACTCAGTGATAATTTGGGTGTCTTGGTCCTGCACAGAGAAAGGGGCTTGGGGCCTTCACTGCCCTTTGAACATCTGACTCGTGGGGTTGGTGCATCACATGCTGCTCTTGGCCACAGCCCTCTCTTCCTTGCCCCAATGCTGTGCTCTCCCCGACTTTCTGGGAGCCCTTTCCTGCTGCTCCACAGCCCAGTGCCCTCACAGCTCCTGCTGGGACTGTCCCTTGCTCTGTGCATCTCCAGCTCTGGTTTCAGTGGGAGCCTGTCCACAGCAGCTGCATTGTTGTCATTTACGAGGCTGTGCTGACAAACACCAGCCAAGTCCCCAGTGGGGACATGCCTCTATCCTCCCCCGCACCCATCCTAATGCTCAAGTGTGTGTTTGGGACTCATCTATCATTTAGGCTCTGTCTGGTCCTCATCCCTGTCCCCTTCCCTGCCTCTCCTTTCCCCCTGAAGATGGTAAGTGCCTCTTCAGCATGCCCAGCTCCGGCGTTTCGTCTCAACAGGCTGAGCATTCACTCCGTGCCAAACTGGCAGGCGGCTCACTTTCCTGGCACGTGGCCTCCTTGGCTTTCCATCCAGACTGATTTCTTTTAACGTTATGGTTTTATTTTTCCCCATCTTTAAAATCCGCTGTTGGTTTTGATTAGGTGGCCGTGGGCTTGCAGCCCCTGGGCTTCCAAGTACAGGAAAGGGGAGGTCTGATGTGGTGGCTCTGGTGGCAGCAGTGCCACAACCCAGCCTGGGGTGACCCAGCTCATCTTGCTTTTGAGAGAGGGGAACAGGGGCCAAGAGGTGGTGAAAGTGTTTTGTTTTATTCCAAGGTGCTCCCAAACTCCCTGCAGCACCTGGGTGCCACCGTGGAAATGTCACCTCGAGGAGCCAGTGCTGGTGCCACGGTGAGGGGGACATTGGCTGCAGAGAAAGGAGTGGGGAGCAAGTTCCCAGTCCTAAGAAACAGGAAAAACGGGGGCAACCACAAAGAAAAAATAAATGTCTGAAATGTGAAAGAAGGTTCTTATGCAGATGAGATTATGGCCTCATGGCCAGCTTGGAGAAAGTGAAGGGCAGTCCCTGCCCCGCTGTGTCTTCCCAGGGGGAGATTTAGACTCACCTCTGATGTCCCCCTGCCTATCTCCAAACTGCTGAGGGTTTGTGCATCCCGTGCTTCGTGGCCACCTGGGACAGCCATGTGCAGAGTCTGTCTTGTACAACCTTCCCTCTGTGAGCTAATTACTCAGGGGGAAAAAAAATAAAAAAATATTATTTTTCCCCCTACTGATTTCATATGACCAGGACCTGAGGGGCTTCAGGGGACGTGAACCAACAAATGGGTTTTTAGCAGTTTGATTTTCAGTGGTTTCACCTCTGGATATAAATTTTGGAGTAGGTGAATGGCTCTGGATTAACAGGATTTGCAAAGCCATATTGGGGCTGTTCCCAGGATAAGCAGGATTTGGTTCCTGCCAGGAAGGACATCACTGATTTGGGGTGTCCAGGAGATGCATGCCCCCAGTTCTGGGTGGAGCAGATGTGACCCCTGCCTCACAGAGACCCATGGGTCAGCATGGGGACAGGTTGGAGGGACGAACAACTGCTGGGAGCTGAGAAGGGTTTGGGATGGGGCATCTGCTCCTGGGAGAGCATCTGCAACCCCCAGGGGAGATGTGGCAGGGGTGAAGAGCAGCCTGCTCTCATCACTGCCACCCAAACAGCTCTTGGGAGTCCCAGCCTTCCCTCTCCATCCTCCCCCCATCAGGGAGAGAAGGCAATGAGAGGAGAACCTGGCTCTGTCCCAGGGCTGAGCCCCACAGCTGCAAAACCGAGCCCCACAAACCCTACAAGCTTTGCCAGACCCCAAAATATCCCTCCACCCTGCTGCTGTTCTTTCATTTTATTTTTAGATCCGTTGCTCCTGTTAGCTCTTTTCTATTTGTTTTTGGTTCTTATTATTCCTGGCTTCCCTCAGTGTTTTGGTTTCCCTCCTCAGCCCTCATCCGGATGTTTATTCTCACTGCTTGTTTTTCTACTTTCCCAAGGTGCCTCCTGGCTGTAGCTGGGCAGAGTTCTGTGCTTGGATGGGGCAAGGGCTCTCACGTAGCTGGGCTGGGACCTGACCATCATTTGGAGACACCAACCTGGTCCAGGAGAGGAGAAGCCCTGGGCGCTGTGTGTGCTCTGAGTAAAATCGTGGCTGGTGTAGGAATGTGGCAGCTCTGCAACAGAAGAGCTGGCAGCAGAGTGAAGGAAGCGGGGGAAAAAGGAGTTATTGCATCTCTAAGGAACTCCAGGGGACAATAGTGATGTACCCAAGGTCACCCAAAGGATCTCCAGCAGCCCTGGGAGCTCCTTACCCACATTTCCACGGGGCCTCGTTGCCAGTGCAGTTGTACATTGAAAATCAGGCTGGGCCAGTCAGTGCCTGTGCCAAATAAAGCTCAAGAAGTTTTCTTTTTGAGGGTAAATACACCCAAATCTGGCCACCCAATCATCACTCTCCCATACTTGGATTTTTCTGTGCATTTTCTCTCTGTTCATCCAGAAGTGATTTTCAAGTTTTTTGGGTCTCCAGCTTAGACACATCCCCATGGAGCAGGTGGGATGAGCTGCTGTTTCATGGGCCTACAGGCTAAGAACACAACAATGACTGAGGTCTATCATTGCCCCCCTTTTTGGGAGCATGGACTGGAGGGTGCTTTCTGCTTTTTCACTGCACATTCCTCGTGGAAATGAAGTTTTGCTCTCACCTAACTGCCAGCAGGGTTACAATAATCCCTCCACTTCCGGCCTTTACTTTATCTTCTGTCTAATTGGGAGGGAAAGTGATGCAGTGTGAAAAAGGTTCTGCAATATCTCACATCAAAGAGCCCTGGTGGCTCTGTGTGTTTTATTGTACACATCCCACATTCCCCACCACGGCTGCTGAGCTGCAGATAAACACAGTACATGCTGTGTTTGCTGCCAGAAATGTCCTGGCACCCCTTGTTAAATTATTTATTCCAATGAAAGGGCATGGATTTTTATGTATTTTTTACGTTTTTGGTGATCATCCATATTCTCTTTCCATCCTACAGCCTTTCTGATCACCATGGGACATGGCCATGGGACAAGGGATTCACATGGCCATGGGACAAGGGATATCCCATCAAGGAGATGCTCACACCTCATGGATGGGATGAGGACATTCTCTGATCCGTAGGTATTTATTTGAAGAATGACTCAGTCATGAGACCAACGCCATAATCTGGAGCAGCCTTCCACATTTTTGGTACAGTTGCAGTGAAATTTGCATCTGAGGCATTAAAGGGCTGGTCTGGAGCTCTGCACGTGGGCACAGGGACTTTTTATTGCTTGACTTCAAAGAGGTTCAATAATGGGAACGAGCGTTCAGGTAGGGAAAAGTTCTTTCTTTCCATGTGCAAAAGCATGCCAGAGGACACACAGGCATCCCTGCACACACAGAGTTACAGGGCTCTGGGGAGAGGTAAAGCAGAGCAGGCTGAGGATTTCGCATCAAAAATAGTATTATTTTTGGAAGGAGAAGTCAGCTGACACAATGGCCCAAGCTGTCAGGATCTTTTAGCTTTGTGGCAAGGGGGGTTGAGGGGGAGAAATCAAAATGAAAAGCACTCAGTTGGCTGAAAGGAACCAAAACACAGCAATTTTTGATCAGCTTGAGGCCAAAGCCTGCAGGGCTTCATGAGAGGTGGAGTCTGAGTGCTGCGAATATCAACTCCTTGCCTTTGGACTGTGCACAGGGATGGGATCCCCAGCCGGGGGCTGGCCAGGGCAGGGTCCTTCCCAGTGGGTCTGTCCCCAAGGGCTGGGGCTCCTGAGGGTCACATCCAGCCTGAATTTGACTCAGCAGAAAAAGTGTAAATGTTTCACTTCACAGGCACTGAGTCCCATTCCTCCTGCATCAAAACTTGGCAATAATTCTGAGCTTTCTGCACGCGTGGGGTTTTTTTCCTGGATTTTGGATTCTACAGGCAGAGCTGATTCTTTGCAGCTTGCTTGCTGCTTGGGGTGAAAGCATGTTGGAAAATCATGTGAAACATTTCATTCATGTTTTAATGTGGGGAAATTTGGGTCTTTTGCATTCAGAGAAATCCTCCTCCAGGAAATCACTCACAGCACAGGACATCTCCTGCAGTGTGCTCACAGATGTCCTTCCCTGCCCTTCCTCAGGACAAAAAGGTCTCATTTGTCTGATTCTCTGGTTTCCCTGCCATCCCTTTGGCTCCATGGCATATGAGCACACCTGCCCAGATGTACCTATCAGGGATGTGACTTTTCCCTTATCCCTGGGTGGGAAAGCATTGACTCCCATCCCTCGCAGCAGCTGAGGGCTGCAAAGATGTGGCCACATCTGCACAGGAGCATCCCTCAGAAGTCTTCTTGTGTTTTTCATTGTAACCTTTTCCTCCTCTGATTTCCAGGCTATCACTGTGGGGTTCAGCCCCTAAAAGGGCATCCCTGCATGCTGTCTCCATGGACACAGATCATTTTGCCCTAAACAGGTCCCTCCGTGGCTGCCTCCCATCCTTAAGCAAGACCCACACGTGTGTTCCATGGACTTTCCGTGTCCTGCCTGCTCCATCCTGCACAGGAGAGAGAGCCAGGGCAGGGCTGGGGGCAGAGCCAGCCATTCTCCTCTCAGGGTGTTTCGCTAAATGGAAATAAACCCAAGGAAGCAATTCCTGGAGCCCTGTGCCAGCCGTGTTTGCAGAGGCTGGGGAAGCAACAGTGAAGGGTCTGTCTCTTCCTGCAGGCACAGGAGGGCTCTGGTCTGGCAAGGAGCACGGAGGCAGTGCCAGAATCCTTGGAAAAAAATACAAATGAACTCTCTAAGAGGAGTGATGGTGCTAGAAATAGGCCTGGCAGCCCACCCTGTTTGTGGTACGGGTGAGATGGATGGTGTTACACCTGGGCTCAGCTCCACGTTTTACTTTTGACCCCTTTTAATTGTAAAGAGAAATAAAATTAGTCTGTATCAGCCTCTTTCATCTCACAGCTGATGCTTTCCTTGCCCCTTTCAACCTTCCCCCATTTCTTCTTCCATCATTAACCTTTTGTTGACATCCTGGGGTTGTTTATGCCCTGCAGGTCCGGTTTTACCTGGATAACCCTTTTTGGAAAGCCGGGACTGGAGCTGTTTCCTGCCAATTTTCTGTACCTCTCCAGCAAACCAGGGCCAAACCCCGGCTCGTCCTCTGCTCTGGATCCAAATCCGTGCCGACCCCGCTGCGACCGTGCCCGAGCTCAGCCCCAGCTCCAGCCCCGGTGAACTTTATCTTGGAAAGCCTTGCGGGGATGACACTTTCCCGGGAGGGGACGGAGACCAGCCCTTCCCCTGTGTCCCGAGGGAAGCGGGGTCACCCCTGCGGGTGCCCGGGCTGTTTTCCTGGTGTTTTGTGGGCAGCTCTGTCCCGGGAGCACAGCCCTGAGCTCTCACCTGCCCCTGGGGCATCTCTCTCTGCCGGCACTGGGAACTGCAGCAAAGCGTCCTGCGGGGAAAGGATTTTCATTGCCGGGGGTTTTGGCAATCCCGGGAGGGCCCTGCTGTGCTATCTCCGGGCTGGAGCATGTGCTTCGGGCATTTCCTTAGGCTGGGGCGTGTCCGGAGGGTTCCTGGGAGCTGTTCCCAGCGCAGGTGCAGATGTGCAGGGCAGGAGCTCGAAGCTGCCTGGGGTGGCAGTGCAGTGAGGATGGGACATCCCATGTCACAGCCTGGAGCATTCCCTCTGAGGCTCTCTGGCAGGACACCCCAAGGGCTGTGCCTCGGGGAGAGGAGTTCTGCTGCCAGCAGGAGGGAGGGCAGGGGCTGGTGGGGCTGGATGTGGCCAGGCTGGTGCCACAGTGCTGGCCAGGTGCCAGCGACCACACCGAGGAGATGTGGAGGTGACATCCAGAGCAGAGGGTTTTGCCCTCAGAGCAGCCTGACAGAGAGGCTTTTCAGCAGATGTTTCAAAGAGCTGTTCCTGTCCCTTTCTGTAGATACACACATTTTTGGAAGGCCTTTTTTCCCTGGCTGGGGTGATGATCCAGTTAAAGAGAGAGGAGTCTCAGAGATGGTCAGCACAGAGATGGCCACGGTCACACCTGATGGCACCTAAACCTTGGGGTGACAGCTTTGCCTTAGCACGTTTGCCAACACCCCACAGCAAACACAGCTCTGGCTGAAGTACAGACTTTCTCCCGTATTTTCTCCTTCCCATTGGCCTGCCAAGGCTCAGGGACAGACTGGTGCAGGCTGGTGTGGCATCACAACCTGCCACATGTGCCCTGTACAGGACACACAGGAGGGGGATCAGTCACACTTTAATTCCCCTGCAGGGGAATATTTACACCCTCAGGGCACAGCCACCACCTCCCAGCACCTATGGAGGGAACGGCTGGGCTGATTTTGCTGCTGTATAAATGACACAGGAGGGACAAAACACAATTCCCCGTATCTCTGACAAATCCTTCTCTGACAGATGAGCTCTGACCTACTTTGCAGTGGAGCCAGATGTTTAAATTGATGAATGCAGATGCATTTCCATCAGAGCTGAGGAGGGATGTTGTATTGCTGCCCATCTATGCGGCCTCTCGGGCAGAGGAGCTGGATTTCAGGGGAAAACACCATTTGTGGCTCAATCCTAAAGGTTTTTAAAGGAAAGGAAAACATGAGATCATGCCGTGCCTTTTCAAACGCAATCCCAATGGTACAAACCAAGGAATGTTCAAGTGATAACATTTCTATCAAGCTGAAAAGTGCTGCTAGGAAAGAATTCCTAACCTGGCTTTTCAGAGGGTCACATTTTCACAGCTTTTGGCTTGGCATTGCTTATGACTTTTTGCCTGGGATTTCACACTTGCTAGTATCCAAACAGCAGTTTCATGGTACAGGACACAATTTAGCAAAGATTTCCTCATTCTCTCAATAAATCCCTTTTCCAACCATGCACATGGCAGAGCAGCCTCCCCAGGACTCCCCTCCCAAAGCAGCGATGGTGCTGTGGGTTTTCCACTTCTGCATCTGGCAAACAAGCACTATCTTGCTGCTGACCTCCTATGCGAGTTTTACTCCTCCAAAGTACCCCAGGTGGTAATACAAGTTTGCAAGAGCATCTTGAAAGTTTTGATATCCTGAAATACAACTTGGGTGTAAATCAGCCAGGTCCCACTGATTGTATTTGATGTGGGTACCTGATTTATGGTCATTTAAATCGCAGCTTTTGCTGTAACTGAAGGTATTGTGATTTCTAAACTGAAGCCAGACCATGCCAACACAAGGGGAAGAAAAATTTAAATACAGAATAACACACTAAGACATATCATCTTCCTGTTTATTTTCAGATTTTAAAGATACTTGTTCATTGTCCACACTCTCCAAATTAAAAACAACATAAAGATGCTTGGATCAGGTATGAGAAGATACTGATGGGGCTGAAATCAGGGTACAGAGGCTTGAAGTAGGATATTCAGAAAGATTTAAGGCCCAGATTGTGCAAATTTTGTAATCTGTCAGATGACTGGTGCTGTGTGATGGCTGGGAAGAGCTCTGCCTGTCTTTCGCAGCAATGCCACTCAGGCACTAATTTATCTGTCAGATTAGCCAAAAGCTTTTCCTGCTGGAGACACTAAAACACGAGCCTGGTGAACCAAGAATAGAGGAAAATTCTTGACTTCGCTGTTGTCCAGATTCAACACAAGTGAGATGTTCCCTCTGCTACCCTCCAATAAATCCGCTGTCCTGCAGTTTGTAGCCTGCTGTCAAGGATGCTTTCCTGGGAGGGATGTGTTTGGAGTTCTTACAGCTGCAGGGGATGGGGTATGCACAGATCCTCTTTTTTGAGTGGTTTTTTAACGACCACAAAACACTTGTAATTGAATTTAATAAGGACCTTGGTCCTGTCCAGATATTAAAATGCCGAGGGCACACCTGGAGACATGAGCATTACCTGGTTACCTTTCTCCACGGGAGAGGACTTGGCCAGCTCAGGCTTGGACAAGCATGGAGGATTTTCTGTTCCAGGCAATGTGGGCAGGAATTTGGACCTTGCTGACTGCTGAGCTGGCACGAGTTTGCCCTGCAGTTTTGGATTTACACCTAAACCTTGTCCAAGGCTCGCTCCAGCCCTCCCCACCCTGCTGAGAGCAGCTGCTTTTCTCTCTGTGCCGCTTGCCACAGGAGGATGGAGCAGCACGAGGAGCACAAGCCAGAGCAGGCACTCGCCTGCCCAGCAGCTGATCTGTTTTTCCCTGTGTATAAATTGATGTGACACAAGGCTCATGATCCTCGTGTCGCCTCTTGCCACTGCTGTGGTGACAGCACAAGTGACACCGACCGCCAGGGGACTGACTGGGCTGCCCTCACACGGGGGGATCCTCATCCCTCCAGAGCAGCTTTTGTGGGCATACCTGCACCTCAATTTGATCAGCTGGACCCAACCTCACCCCAAAATATTCCCCAGCCACCTGCGCTCCAACCTGCCGCCCACAACGCTGTCCCTGCGGTGACAGTGGCGCTGGCGCCGGCAGGATAACGAGGTTTCCACAAGGTGGCATCCAAAGACCTGGGCTTGCTCTGCCACAGCTCAGATCCCACTGGGTTTAGGGTTTCCGAGGATGGCTTGAGACACCTCTGCGGAGAGGGAATAGGGGAGGCTGTGGGATTTGTCCTGGAGTGGTCAGCCGACTCTGAGACACAGCACTGCTGTCCTGGGGGCTGCAGGGGTGTTTGACCACCGAATTTCATCAGGGAAGGGCAGGCACAGACAGCAAACTCTTGTGGGAATCACTGAGGAAATCAGTGTGCTCCCCTCCCTGCAAAAAAACCGCAGCAAAGGGATGGGTGGAGAGGGAAAAGAGGCAGTGAGCAACGGGGAATGGCAGCAAGTACCAAAAACCCTGGGAAGGAATGACCTCGTAGCTTGAGCCAGGACTGGTGTATCCAGATGAGGCAGGTTTGTTTTTACAGGGCAGCAAAGTCAGAGAGAAACCCCAGGGAGTGGGGAACACCAAACTCTACCTGTGTGGCCCCAGATATCCTTCTTTTTACACAGCTCTGGCACAGCCCCATGGCATTATTCACCAGGCGGGAAGTTGAGGTTTGCCAGCCCTTATCCCACAAATACCATCCCTGAGGTGTGCCCGGGCTCCTGCAAAGTTTTTTGGGTGTGACACTCTGTTCCACACCTCTCTGGGGCAGCCCTGGGCGAGGCCTGGCCAGGCTTGGCATTGGGACGAGCAGTGCATCAGAAGGATGGGATCGGACTCTGAGTTAAGTGCATTTGAGTAAGCACAAAACACGGCTCTGCGGTTTGCTGTGTTTGGACGGTTTTGGCAAGAGGCGAACTCCAGTGGGACTATTAAACCATTGCAGCCCTTGGAGGGCTTACAAGTCAAACCAAAAAAAAAAGACAAATTGGTGACCTCGTCCTTTCGGCAGAAGCAGGGAAAGGGAATCAGTGGGAGGCTGTGTCCCACGGCAATGGGTCAGACATGGGGTAAAGCAAACAGCCGAGCCCACGCGGAATTACCGCAGGCTCTGAGGAGATGCAGCGCAGCAGGCTGCATGCACTTCGGGCAATATTTAACAACATCTTGTCCATTCCTGCCATAAGAAGTGCATCCTTCTATGGTAGCCCGGAAGAAGCTGCCCTGTGGATCAGCCGCGGGTGTTCTGGGTTTGATTTTTAATGTATTTTTAAACTGGGGGAAAAAAGAAAAGAATAAAAAATTTAAAAAATTTAAAAAAAAAAAAAAAGAAAGAAAAAAAAGAAAAAAAGAGATAATGAAACAGTAAATAACGGCCTAGCTGTGGCTGCGGGGAGCTGCCCGGGGATGGTGCTCGCAGGGCTGGCGGCTCTGCGCTCTCACACGGTGGAGCTCTTGCTCTGCCGCAGCACTGCCTGACAGCCCCGAGCCCCGGCCCGACCCCACCCGCACAGCCCAGAGTTTGCTTTCCCTCAGACACTTGGAATTTGGCTGTGGAGCACGGCAGAAAGCACGGGTGCATCCAAACCACCCCCCGAATTTGAAGTTTTTTGTTCCCAGGATCCCTAGGCTGAGCGAACGGGAGCGGCTTTAATCAGGTGGAGCAGGGTTGGAGTGGGAGCTGGAGGCCAGATCCTTACCCAGAGCTTTGTCTTGGGATGCTTGGACCTGTTGGAGTCCAGAGAGGCCAGGAAGATGCTCAGAGGGCTGGAGTAGCTCTGCTGTGGGGGCAGGCTGAGAGAGCTGGGGATGTTCAGCCTGGAGAAGGGGAGACCTCATTGCAGCCTTCTAATACCTAAAGGGGGCTTTCAATAAAGAGGGAGAATGACTTTTTACACAAGCAGATAGTGACAGGACAAGGGGGAGCAGTTTCAAATTAAAAGAGAATTAGAACTAAAAGATATTTAGATGGGGTATTAGGAAGGAAGTCTTCACTAAGAGGGTGGTGAGGTACTTTCACAGGTTGCCCAGAGATGTGGATGTCCCATCCCTAGAAGTGTTCAAGGCCAGGCTGGACAGGGCTTGGAGCAACCTGGGAGAGCAGAAGGTGTCCCTGCCCATGGCAGGGGGTGGAACTGAATGACTTTTAAGGTCCCTGCCAACCCAAACCCTTCTGTCATTCTATGGTAATTCTATTACTCTCTAGGGAAAAATGAAATTATTAAAATGCCAACAGTTCCATCCCCTCTTCCAGCTCTCCCCATGGCCACGGGCTCCCCTCCCTGAGCACAGGGACTCACTGCTCCTGCTGCCTGTCCCTGCTGCCACCTCAGCTGGCCCAGCCCTTGAGCATCTCAGGACAGGCACGGGCAGTGTTTGTGTGGCTGATCCATGCAGAGATGATTGCTGCTTGGGGGAGCCCTGCCTTGACACCGAGACAGCTCCGGAGCCTGACACTGCGTGTGGGGACAGTGACACAGCTCCGCTCATCCTTCATCACACCCATCTTCCATCCTCATCCTCACCTTCATATTGCCTGGATTGGGGGTGTCCTGGCCCTCTTTTGTCCCTGTCACCCTCTGCAGGTCTGAGGTCCACTCCTCTCCAGCCACAGATTCCTAGCTGCAGGGAGCAGGCTGGGGATCAATGGTGCCTTTAAATAGCCTGACCCAAAGCCTCTCTAAGCAGCTGGCTCTGCCAAGCAGCGATAAAAGTGCCTGGCTGTGAGCTTTTCTATCCAAACATTTAACAGACACATTACCAGATAAATTCTTCCCTTCCTTTCCAGACAATGGAGGAGGACAACACCTGTCCCATGAGGAAGACACCGCTGCCGTCCACCTGCACAACAGCTTTCATGTGAGAAAGTCATTAGATCCCTGGCATCACAGTCCCAAATCCTGCACACCATGGGCCAGCACTGAGCCTGGGTGCACCCTGAAGTATCCCAGGCATTTTTTGAGAGGCTTCTCTGTGAAGCCAATGGGGCAGAAGATTGTGCTTAAGTGCTTCCCTGGCTTGGGGCTTGTATTTACTAACAATCGTTGTTAATCTCTGCCTCATACAAGTCAGCCTGCACACACATCTTGTTTAAGCTTTTTAAGATATGCTTTTGTTTACTGCAACCACCTCTGAGCCATCATCTTCTCACAAATGGCCTATGCATAATCAGTTATGTGCTATTAATGTTGTATGGCAATGTTCAGTGACAGAAGAGAACGGAAATCTACTGGTCTTCAAAGGAAAACCTTGAATAACCTCGTGCAAATCCAAGTGTTTTCAGCTTGCTGCCAAGGCTATGAATATTGCAGATATTACATGTCTTTGTATGGTATTTGTTAAATAATTGAGATTGGGGAAGAGATTTTAGCCTAAATGGCTGCTTGAAGCTGCAGCATTAGAGACTTGCAAAATTATTGCTGGAACCCACAAACACAGGTTTGCTTTTGGATCCGCTCTCTTAATATATTGTGTAGGTTAGGCAGCTGTTTCCCAAAGATCAAGTACAGGTTACAGCTCATCCTACCTGGAGCTGTAAAGAGACAAAGGAAGAGATAATGAATGGACAGCAGAGTCCTGTTGGGCCAAGAAAATCCAGGTGTTCTTGGGCATCAGCCTCAATGAATTTTTGCATTGTGCCGAAGGTGGTTATAGACTGGGTTTTTTGAAATACCCTGAGAATTCCCTGACCTGGTACGGAGGAAAGTTCATTTTCATTGAATTATGGAATTGTTAAGGTTGGAAAAGACCCTTAAGACCCTTATCAAGTCCAACTGATAACCCAGCACTGGCATATTCATCACTAAACCTTGTCCTAAAGTGTCACACCTACACACACCTTTTGAACATTTCAGGGATGGTGACCCCACCACTGCCCTGAGCAGCCTGTTCCAATGCCTGACCACCTTTGCAGTGGAGAAATTTTTCCTAATATGAAATCTAAACCTACCCTGGCGCAAAACTTGAGACCATTCCCTCTTGTCCTGTCCCATTCCCTGGGAGCAGAGGCTGGCCCCAGCCTGGCTGCACACTCCTGTCAGGGAGTTGCAGAAAGTGAGAAGGTCCCCCCACCCTGAGACTCATTTTCTTGACTTATCCCCTTTGCCAAACTCCTTGCCCTGCTCTCCCACGCCCCTCGCTGCCTCTCTGGTCAGTGCAGTGCCCCAGTGTCTCCTGTGAAAGCCAGGCAGGAGCTGCTCAGCTCCATCTGTGCCCTGGAGAAGAGCTGCAGATGGTGCCAAGCCAAGACCGAGCCTGTGTTTGGCAGGTTTCACAGAATGACAGAATAGTCTGGGTTGGAAGTGATGTTTAAAGGTCCTCTAGCCAACCCCTGCAGTGATCAGGGATACCTCCAACTAGAGCAGGTTGCTCAGAGGCCTATCCAACTCTGCCTTGAATATTTCCAGGGATGGGGCATCCACCAGCTCTGGGCAGCCTGTGCCAGTGCCTCTCCACCCTCATCATAAACAATTTCTTCCTCATATCCAGACTGAAGCTACCCCCACTAGTTAAAAACCATCACCCCTCATCCTATTGCCTTTTTATAAGTTTGTTCCCATCAGTATTTGATGTGTTAAATTCAACAGTAGTATAATCCTCATCCTTTCACAGGTTATACAGAAAGATCTGGCTCAGGGGATCCAGGGAAGCCAGGCTAGCTGGTAGGGCACCTTCACAGCTCCACGTTGGGGTTTCAGGTGTGAGGGCTGCTGCCAACACCCAGGGGATTTTCACACATGCTCAGGAGCAGGCAGGAGAAATGAACTCTCTCTGGCAACTCCGTATGGCTTTGTCTTTCCCATCAGCCATCTCCAGGGAAATGGGCTCCATCCTCCCCCTCCTCCAGACTGCTGGGAGAGCAAAGGCAACTTTAGTCCCCCCAAATCCTGGTGCAAGGCCAAAACCCAGCTCAGGTCCACCCCTGCTTGTGCTGCAGCCCCCCTAAGCAGGGGAGAAGCCCCCTGAGGACAGCAGCACCCCCAGCCCACTGCGCTGCTGCCAGCCAGGCTCTGACTGTTTTTTTCCTGCAGTCACCTTTGGGCCCTGGCAGTAATCTCGAAGCATCTGCTCCAAATCATCCAGGATTACAGGAATTAAAAAAAACCCCAATTAGAGACCCAGGGTCCTGCAAGCACAAATCCGTTTAGCCCTAATCCAGGCTGCTGCCCCTTCCCAAAAGGCAAAGAGATGGTCCCTGGTGGGTGGTTTTTGTGTGCTCCAGCACCACCTTCCCCTCTCTTCAGCATGAATTTTCCCATTTTTGCCCCAGCAGTAACACCAGGGGACCTGCTCATGTCAGTGGAGAAATGGCACACTTGGCTCTGGGCTCTGAAATCAGCTGCACAGACATGGGGGTCAGTGCCAACCTCTTCCCCTGGGCACGCTCGGAGGGGCTCACAGAGGACTGTGGATGAAAAAGGGGGTGCAAATACATCTGAATGTGCTGTAGTGCCTGTCGGGGTCTGTACCTGGGCAGCGGCTCCTCCACGCCTTCTCACCATCGTGTCTGTTCCTCTGTGCCACCAAGGCCACCCTCAGGGCTCTGCTGTGCTCTGCACTCAGTACGGACTGGGACACCTGCAGTCCCATGCTCACTTTGCTGGAATTCAATGTGGAAATGCTCTTCTGAGATAAGACACAGAAATTGGAGTCTTTCAGTAGAGTGAGGGTAGAGACTGGGAATCCATTAGGAGAATGTCTCCTTTCCTTTGAAACCCTCTTTGTTTCTTTCAGTGCTATTGGGTTCTTCTCCAGGTAGCTAAACCTCTCACCTGCAGCCCTAAACACAGATTAAAATGCATTATCCATGGGATGTCTCACTGTGCCTATAAACTCTGTGAGTAACACATTTTAATCAACATTGGATCCCTCTCGTGGGTGGTGGCCTTTGCATTTGTTTGTAAATTTTACATCCAGAAGACATCCATATGGAAAAATGTCAATGTTTTCATTATTAATAATTGAATGAGAAAATTTTTGAATTAATGCTCAAGAGCTCATGGGGTTTATATGATTCTATGAGATGGGTGATTGTCACAGCAGGAGATAAGAAACATTTCATTTGCTTGCTTTTCTTCTTCCATGTGATGCAAAAAAAGGGTGTTCACAGCAGAGCTTCCAGACAGGTGATGCTGTGACAATCAGCACCGTGTTTAGGGGTGCTGAGACACAAGGTGCTGTGGGTGCTGAAAGCTTTCACAATTCAAAGGGAGTTTCATGGGTGGGAAATCCTTTTCTGTCTCAAAAAGTCCCTCACTGCTGGGATCCTCCCAGGACCACAGTGTTCTGCTCTTTTCTGGCATCTCCTCCTGCTGCCAGGTGTGGGGTTGGTATGACAAGGACAGGGGGGTGTGAAAAAGATGTGTAGGGTTAGCAGAGGGGTCCATGTGGCAGCAGCACGTTGGTGCTGGGTCTTTTTGTGAGCCTCCATGGGGGTTAGAAAAACTCCAGAGAGCTATGGGGTGAGGGGCTGTCCATGGGCCATGGGACAGGGCTGGAAAAGAGGGGGAGCAGAGAGGAGGGGACCACGAGAGTTGAAAAGATGCTGAAGCAAACAGCACGTGGACAAGGGAGGGTTTGTGATGAGCTAACAGACACTGCAGGGCAGAGGATCCACCACAAGAACCCCCAAGTGCTTCCTTCAAGTGCTTCAGACTTGCCCCGAATCCTGTTGGATTTGGGGTCTGGCACCTCTAATGCCTCGGTGCTGCAGGGATCCCAGTCCCTGGGGTGGGTGTGGGGGTGTGAGCTGGGGCTGTGGCAGGGCCACAGTTTTTCCATGAGCGTGGGCAATGTCACGGTGTGCTTTGTCCTTGTGGGACAGAGCCGTGATTAACCCATCATGTCAGCATAGCCCTCAGCTCACAAACTTCTGCATTTGCTGACTTTTACTAAAACCTTTGTTAATCTGGTGTATCCCTGACTTAAAGGTCCATCAACCTCCTTGGAACCTGGAGCTTTCATCCTGGGTTGGTAGGAGATGCCAGCTGGATATGATCAGTCCTGCCTTGTAAGAACAGCAACCATTGAAGGACTCTCCTCGTGAACATTTGCAAGACAAAAAATACAGGTAGTTCGTTTTTCTAAGATGAGTTTCTGAAAATTCTCTGAGGCAGAAATGAAAGACAGGAATAAGACCACACGACACCCAGAGCTGTGTACCTCTATCCCTCACAAAGATTTTGGCAGTTGGAAATATTTCTAGACTTCTGCATGATGGCTGATTGCCATTTGACTTGGTCTGAGAAATCTGAGTCAAGGCCTTTTCTTTTTGGCCCAGGTAAAGTCATAAAGAGACTGCAAGAGCTGGAGAGGGGCTTTTCATAAGGGTATAGATTGATAGGACAAGGGAGAATGACTTCAAACTGACAGAGGATAGGGTTAGATTGGATATTGGGAAGAAATTCTCGACTGTGAGAGTGGTGAGACAGTGGAACAGGCTGCCCAGAGAAACTGTGGATGCCCCATCCCTGGAAGTGTTCAAGGCCAGGTTGGACAGGATTTGGAGCAACCTGGGACAGTGGAAGGTGTCCCTGCCCATGGCAGGGGGTGGAGCTGGATGGGCTTTAAGGTCCCTTCCAACCCAAATCATTCTGTGAGTCTGTGATTTTATCCACTTTGCTACCCATCACGAGAGTTTCCTTCTGGCTCCAAAGGGAAGCTGTAGCCCATTTCCCCAAGGTCCCAGACAGTGAGAGGCACTCTCTGGATTTTCCTAAGGCCCAGCAGCACAGCCTCTTCTGGAGACGCAATGCAGAACTGGGAGGGTGGAAAGAGACTTCTCTTAGGTTCTTTTGTGCAGCTTGTTACAAAGTTTTTAATGTCCAGGTGATGGAAGCCCTGAGGGCTGCATTCTCATACTCTTGTAGCAGGGTCTGACCCAATGGCCACTGAATTCAACAAGAACCTGTCTTCTGGTCTTAAGATGTGCTTGGCTCTGGCTTGAATTGACAGCAACATGCAATGTAGATCTCAGCAATTAATCCTGAAGGAAATATTGTTTATTTATGCAAAAAATAATTAATACCATTCTATTAAAGAAACGAAAGAAGCACTTCATTGATTACACCATTACTTTGCAATGTGACAAAGGAATCACTCTGCTCCATCACTCTTAGTGTCTTTTGATACTTTTCTCATGCTTTCAGGCATTTCATGTCTTCTCTGAGCCTCGCCCTTATGGCTTAAATAAATAATCTAGAAGTGCCAACAAGATCAGCAATGCTAGTGTGGGCACTGTGCTCTCACGTGTGTGTACTTGGAAGGTGAAACTCAGAAACCTCACAGTGACTGGGTCAGTCCTGTGACACAAACAATCCTGAACAGACAAAATGTATCCCTACAACCACATGTATGTAGTGACACACAGAGGTGACACGTGAACAGCAAGCTGTAATGCCTGGAGGGCCGTGAGGGCCTTGGCAAGGTGACTTACTCGTAACAAAGCACAGGAAATTGTTAAAAGCAATAAAGATAGCAAGTGAAAATCATGCTGCAGCACTGCTAAGAACAGCCTTTCTTCTGTCAGCCTGTCCCCCACAATGTGGGTATGATCCTGCAGCCCCTCGATGCTTCCCGGCACCACAAATATCCCACTGACTCCAGAGGGACTGGGAAGAGGCTGGGGACTGCTGATCACGAAGGTGACTGTGCAGGATCAGGGCAGCACACAATGACAGATCAGTCCTGCCTCCGCAGTGCAGGAGAGCAGAAAAAAAGGGCATTTTTGATGAAATAGTCGAAGCAGTGGGGATTTACTGAACCAGTGTTACAGTGTCCATGCAGCTTGCTCAGTTTGCTGTTGCTAGCAATTCAGATATTGTCCAAGCTGTCCTGCTCATCAGTGCATGAACTCTGAAAACACTTAGCCACTACCAGCTCTGTGCATTATTTCAGCTGGAAGAGCCGTGGTAGGTAAAGCAGCGATGATGGATCTAAACGATAATAAAGTCTCCCTGTTGAAAATTTAAAGTGCTATACAACTATTTTTAGTGACCTCTCCAGCTGAGATAATGGAGAAAGCTAACTAGATGTGAACATCCATCTTAGGTGAATTGATTCTTGCAGTTTGCAAACCAAGGTGAACTCTAGAAGGTTAATGTTCATGCTCCAATACAAGAGATATCAGCTGAATGAAAAGTTGTATACTGCACATGTAAAGTAATAACCTATTCAATGTCTAATGTGGATGCAATGGTTTTTTTCTTCCTTGAGCATGTTTATTTCCATAATGGACATTTAGTTTAGACAGAACACTAAGAGCTCCCTCCATCATCTCCTCCTCCCTCTCCTCTGTGTGTGTGTGATGTGTGTGATGTGTGTGGGCATGAGAGAGGAAGAAGAATCTGGTTTTGATTCAGGAAAGTGAACACGTAAGCATTCACGCGTGGCCCAAGCCTAAGTTTTTGGGTCAGCATTTTCAAATTCAGGGTTTTAAAATGAAGCAACTTCATTTTGTGGCTTCCTACACAGAAGAGCTGAGCACCAGCAGCTCTCTCTCTGCAAGGAGATGGAGAGCACTGGGTGCCTTTGCAAATTGCAGCACATATTCCAGGGCTGCTGCAGCAAATTCTTTGCTTCTCAGAGCTCATTTATCTCAGAAGGGCTCCACATCCAGCAATGCAGCCTGCCCCCTGCCCCTCCAAACCCTCAGATGGCAATTAGCAACATCAATAAGTAATAAAACAAATACTTTGTCTCTAAAAAAACAAGCAACAGGCAGAGCAGCTCATTCACTTTACTCTGCGACCGCATTACAAAACTTAATTTTTTATATTTTGTCTGTTTAAAGCCCCAGTCCTACAAACACTTAATTTTGAGACAAGACACTTGAAAGCTGGTGTGTGATGAAGGATGGGGGAAAGGCAAGACCTGATGCTGGTAAAAAACCATATCCATTGAGTCTAGTGCACTCCAAGGATGTCACTGTGAGGAAGATTTTTAGCAGAGTTCCTGTGGCTCATCCCTTTAGCAAACAGACAGTGATTTTCCATCAGAAGCAAAGCCTAAAGAAAAGGGCAGAGACCAGCTAAAATATTTTAATAGGAATATTTAACATATTTATTACTGAATAGAAATACATTGAAATATTACCAGGGAAAATAGCTTAAAAAATGTTGAAAAATAATGAGAACCACCAAGAAGCCATGAGCTTTGTGCTCTAAAGTAGCAATGTGGCTCTAGGATTGCTTCAAGAGCCATTCCCTGCAGAAGCCATCCCACCACTGGAGCCATGAAGTCCTTCTGACCCACGAGTGACCTGCCGCACGAATCTGCCAGGAAACACTCCGGCAGTTTAAGCTTAACAGCCAAATTGGTTTGCATCAGTCCTTCAGCACTTGGGGCTCTCAGGGGATAAAAAGGATCACCGACTGAGTGGGAACAATACTCAGAGAAATCAACTCTGGCCTCAGGAATCTCCTCTCACTCTGCGGTCAATGGGCAGAGACGAGCCCCGGCAGACAGTGAACTTGATTAGAGAGCTGATCTTGGTTAAAACTGCCTAGATCTCCTTGCTGCTAAGGACAGAGGGGGAGGAGGGTGGGCCCGGCTCTCCGGGCAACAGAGCCAGATTGACGGGGCTGGATTACTGCGCCAGCGTAACCAGAGTGGGATTAGGTGCCCTGAGCCACCTACCTGAGCACTGCTCTCTGCACTGACCACACGGCAGCCGCTGGAGATCAGCCTCCTCCATGTGGGTTTTGGGGATATCTGTGCCAATGGTGGCTCCAGGCTGCATGGGAGCAGGCACTTGAGAAAGTGGTTGCAAGCCGAGGTAATTTTCAAAAACAATCTATGAAGTGTTCAAATCGGTTTGAGAAACGAGCTGGCCTGAAGAGCAGTTTGCAATATAAATGTCCTGATAGAGAAGTTTATGAGAAGGATTTTTCCCAGCCTACAGACATAGTGATTTGCTCCCTGAGGAGTGGTTGTGATCTTGTGTTTCTTTGAGGTGCCCGAAAGACACTGGAGCTGTGTGACCCAGTGTGTTCACTGTACATTTAATGGGGAATTACCCTCCCATACAAAGTTCCAGGAGAAGAGCTCTCATTCCACGCTCAGTTACCTTGGTGTTACAACTAAGTGTTATGAAAGCATTTCAAGAATTGCTTCTGAAGAAGCACATGCATTTCAGGGAGTGAAATTGGGAGGAATGGGATGGCTTTGTCCTGAATGGAACCACTAATGGCATCGAAAGAAGATTCAGCCTAGCAAAAGGCTTCCAGATGAAAAAAATCAAGTCCTGCTCTCCTATTGCAAAGCTCTTTTGAAATCAACAGATCTTGAAAAAAAGAAGGTAGTGCTGGGTTAAAACTTCCTCCTTGTCCTAGAGAAGCCCCAAATAGTGTTTCATTGAGGGTTACTATGGAGTTATTGAATAAAGGCTGAGAAGCTTGTTCTGCTGATCGATACCTGCATGTGCTTGCGGATCTCAGCAGTGCCTGTTTATCTCAGAGGCTCCACTCTGAAAGCTTTATCCAGCTTTTGTGGAGTTTTCAAAGGGGTTGAACTTCTGAGACAGGTGCAAATAAGATGTGGGTGCTCAGGACAAATGAATATTTCTGTTCCGCTCCTACCTCTAGATTATGATTACCTCTCTTCTCATGTCTTTGTTTTATATTAGGCTGCTAAAAAAAAAAAAAAAAAAAGAAAAAAAGAAAAAAAAGGGGGTATCAAGAGAACAGCTTTAAATGGAAATAAAGAGATGTGTCTAAATCCTTTAGGCTGTTTGGGATGTCTCAAGTGATTTAGTCTGTCTGTATCTGTACATTAAAGCATATGAGGGCACTGAGGTTCATCACTTATCCTATTAAAACGTTAGAAGAGTCCCTGGCTCGGGTTTGCCTCAGACCAGGCAGAGCTGTCTCACACGATCCCTAGGGAGCAGCTCAAGGGCTAGCAGGGCATGCAGAGGTGTTTCCCATGGACACAGCCACCTTACCGGGAGGGTGAGAGGGCTGAAAACACGAGGCAGTGCTCCCAGCAGTACCAGGACAGGTCATTTAATGGTGCAGACATGGCAGAGCATCTTCCTGCTCCATGGCAGGTCCCCACTGTGACAATAAAGAGATAAAATCTGCCAGGGGTTTTCCAGTCAGGAGTGGGTGCTGGATGAAGGCATGATAGGGAAAAGAGAGACCACGCCATAAGTCTGGTCTCCATATGGACACCCTCCTGGTAAGGCTGTCCTGGTGGTCTCAAAATGAGCTGCAAACCCAGGTTTTGGAGATTGGGAGCTCCAAGTCTTGCCTGACACCATTTGTTTGGCTGTGTGGTGGGGATGAAATCCTGGAGGTCCCACCAAGCCCCTCCTTGGGCACTGTTGGAAAAGAGATGCTTTTCCCTGAGTGGGGAGGGTGGGGATCCCATCCCACCCCTGGTGGGTGTGGGGGTCACCCACAGAAGTGAGTTTAGCTCAGCACTACGGGGCAATCCCAAGATATGGAACAAGTCCCCTGGGTTTTACTCCATACAGGGAGAGAAGAGCAGGAGAGCACTGGGTAACTGGCACCACTTTTAGGATTTCTGAGACAGAAATAGTGGAAACAGTGGTGGATGGCTGATGCTCTGGGTTGACTTCAGTGGGATAGAATGGCACCAGCTCTGCTAAGTGTAAGGAGAAAATTAATGAAGTGTGGAGGATTATGGGGCAACAGTGCCTCTCTCCCACCTCCGGGAAGAGGTAGAGGAGACAAATATGTGAACCCACTTTGCTTGTACATGGTTGAAGCTGGAAATTTCCTTCCAAAGTGTATTTCTTGCAGAGGAAGGTGTGTGCCAGAGAGGTTTGTGTTACAGATCAGAAGGCAGCAGGGTTAAAATCAACTTTCTAGGGAATTTCTGCAATTTGGGGGAGTTTAGACTGGATGCAGCAAGTGCTGAAGGAAGGGAAGTATTTTCGTGGCCTTTGACTGGGGGTCTTGCAGCTGGTCCTGAAACAGAAGAGAGTATAAAACCACGGGCTTTTTCTGTCACCCTGGTGCCAAGAATAAATGCTGATAGAGTGCAAAGTGCTGTAAGCCTCGGAGGATCCAACATGAAATGCTTCTTCCCTGGATTCCCAGCTAGGTCTCACCCTCTGGTTCCCCCTCATGGGGGCACACCAAGGTCAGCCCAGGGCTCAGGCTCCTTTGGGGTGCTGGGGCTGCAGGGTAGCCTTGGGGAAGGGACAAGGGAAAGGACAGGTCAAAGTCTGGCAGCTTCTGCACCCCGCAGTGCCCTTTCCCTTTGGACTCACACACCTCCATCTTCCCCTCCAGCAAACACGTTTGGATCTTCTCCTGGAGAAGAAAGAACAGAAACATGGAAAAGCTGGTGCTTGGCATTGCTGAAGGCGGGGGCAGACATGGCTGGGGAGTATTACGCTCTCTCTCATGGTATTACCCCAGCAGCAGCCAGGGGTAACTGGATCTGTGAGAGTCTGATCCTCCCAAGCCTTTAATTGGATGCATGAAACGTCCAAAATACAGCTCACTCCTGCTTCCCACAGCTATGACACACACACGCTCTTCTTGTCACACAGGGGTGCTTCCCCCCAGCCCAGCTCCCTCCCTACACCTCACAGCACCCAGCTCCAGGCCAGCAAGTCAAAGACGAGCCTTTGTACAGGAGCCCTCCCAGTCAAGAGGGGTGCTGGTGGTGGAGCAATATTTGATAGCTGTCAGACACCTCCCCTTTATCTGTTCTGCAAAGAAAACACCTTGGTTAGCCAAGGGGCGAAAGGCAGTGCCAGAACCAGGAGGGAACAGTCCCTTCTGCGGGGCTGGGCTGCGGGATGGGGATGGGATGAACGCTCTGCAAGGCTGTGCAAACTGGAGCGGGAGGATGGGCGTGCAGGGAGCACCCGCGTGGGCTGGGCAGCAGCTGGGGCAGTGCCCCCAGCCTGGAGAGGCCCGTGTGGCTTTTCCAAGGCTCTCGCATCCCCCAGCCCTCCCTCCACCCCAGGTTTCCACTGCAAGCAGCAGCAGTCCTCCTCTGCAGCGCGGGACTGGGACAATACTCCCTGGATAAGTGGGCCTTCTGTCCCCTGCTGCACCCGGGCCAGGCTCTCCCCAACCTGCAAGCCTTTTGCTTTTTCCTTTTTTTGTTGTTGCAGGTTTTTTTTTGTTTTCTGTTTTTATTTCTTTTTTTTTTTTTTTTTCCTCTTGCAAAATCAATTTACGGACAGCTCACTCATTTTTCCCCCTTGCAAACTTATTAGGTATTCAGCCCCAGCGAGCACTCGTAAGCATCCTTTGTCCCAGGGAGGGCTGGAGACCCCTTCATTAGCAGTGATTACTCTGAGCAGTTTGACAGCCTCCCAGCCCGCTTACAAGACTTTCCCATTCAGCCCTGCCCGGGGCTGCCCCGCTTCTCAAAAGAAACGGAAATATTCAAACATTTCTCCCCCCTTCCCAGCTGAAGAGAGGAAAAGCTGTTTCTCTTCTCCGCCTTCCCCATTCACTTCACTCTTGATACAATATTTTCCTTCTTTGTTAAACCGGAGAGAGAGGGGTCAAGGCAGACTTTTTAGTGACCCTTTTGGGAGCGTTTTGTTTAATGTAAATACAAGCTCCTTCACTCTTCCCCGTTTATAATTATTGTTATTTTTAAAACAACCAGAGGCTGGAGAAGGCGACGGGTTGGGATCTTTAGGGAGAAAAGAAAAGCTGAAAATGCCAGGGGAAGGGAATTCACTTTCAGTAAGGGAAGGGAAAGGACAGAAGGGGAAAAAAAAGGGGGAGGGGGGTCGGGGCGGAGAAGAAAACGGCGTTTTTAAAATTTTGGGTCTTATCGGTCGAAGCAAAGGCTCCCGCGCAGCCCCACGGCCCCGGCCCCGACGGAGCTCCGGCGGGGAAGAAGCGGAGCTCGGAGACGCTCGTTTCTCCCGTTCTCCCACAGCAGGAAGGCCGGGAAGCCGAGCTGCTCTTCCCACGGGGATCCGTGCTCCTTTCCCCGCCCCGGCCCCTCTCTCGAAAGGGGTTGGTTTGTGCTCTCGCCGCCAGCATCCGCGGGAGGGTCCCTGCACTGCCCACTCGGGAGATGCCGCATCCTTCATGACACTCAAACCCTTTGTCGAAAGAGACAATATTATCCCCGCTGTCTATTCTCCGAATTCCAGGTGTTTTTTAGTTGGAAAGAAATCCCACGTTACCGGACGCTGAGCGCATGTGCTCTCCGCTCTCTTTATGTCTTTCCGAAAGCTTTAATTCCCCACAATAAGCGCTGCTACTCTGCCCGCAGAAGCCGATGGAGAAATTGCAATCCGGTTCACCGATTCCCGGGGAAGAAAAAAAAAATAAGGAAAGAACACGGTGTGTTTCAGCGGATTCCGTTTTGAGGGCTAACACCGCTTTTGCTCCCAAAACAACCTCGTGGGTGGGAAGTGCTGCGCATCAGCGAACCCCCAAACCCAAGGTAAAACCTCAACCTCGTTTGACGCTTAAACAGCAAAGCCGGACCCTTCTTAAATCCAGTGGAGTTTTGGAGGCAACAAACCTCAGGATTTGGGGTGCGAAGTGCGCTCCGGACCCTCCCATAGGTGGGTACCCCAAAGGCAGGTGGCGACTCTGCCCCCCCTCCCCGCCCTGCGATCTGACACTGCTGCACTCCTAAAATGTAGATTATTTGCTCATTACACCCCGCCAGGGAAATAGCTGGTTCTAAACTCACTTGAAAAAACAGCTAAAAAATTCCTGCTACTTGCCCTATCCCTGGAACACTCTGTAAGGAAAACGAAGGCACATGCATTTGGGGATGGAACGCAGATTTAGGCATCGGCAGTGTAAACGCCTTGAATTAAGGTTTTAAATTCAAACTTAGACAGAGGGGGGAAAAGTCCCTGCCGAGACGGGAATATACCTCCCGATAAAAGGCAGCAGGACAGAATTAAACTCTCACGGAGCTGAAATGCCCCTGTGCCCCCCCGGCCGCTGCCCTTGCAGGCAGCCGGAGCCGAGCGGGAGCCGGGGCATCTCCCGCTCCCAGCGCTGCCCGGCTTCTCCCGGTGCCACGCTTCGGCTGCTAAATAAAACGAGCCGAGCAATCAGCTTACCGGGGAGGCATCTCTCTGAGGACAGGCAAGTAAACGCGATGAGACCGAGAAGACAAAAAAAGCACAGCTCAGGCGATTTAAAGATCAATGTCAAATTGTATAATATAAAATCCTTCTGCTGGGGAAAAAAGCTTAGCACGCTCCTTGGACCTGGCGTTTGGTCTCCTCCAGCAAAACCGCCGCAAAACAAAGCGAGGGAGGCGGATGGTGGGGACAGCCCCTGGCACATCGCAGGGGTCGCGATTTGGGGTTATTTAGCCCCCGCCATGGCCTTTCACTGGCATGGAGAGCTGTTAATTCCCCATCTTCTCCTTGCCTTTGCCAGGTGAGGGAGGAAGCTTAGTTTCCCCTGTTGGGCTGTGCCCCAACCATTTCTCTCCATAATATTTTTTTTGTTTGTTTGTTTATTTTTTTCCCTCGTCCCTGTCAGAAAATTCGCCTCCGATAATCCCCAAAGCTTCAGCCCCTGGGGGAGAAGAAGCTGCCGCGATGCCGCCTCCTTCCCTTCCTTGGGCACCCGCATCCCCCGCCAGCCCCGTTCCCGCTCCTCTCGCCTCCTCCCGGCTCCTCCCGGCTCCCTGCCTGGCAAACACATCACCCCCGGTCCCGGGGACCCGCTAGTTCGGTTCCTGCCGAGCTGCTGCTGAAATACCCGTGGCCTCGGAGATCTGCTCTGCGTACACTGGCGGGCTTGAGACCGACACCGTCATTTCAAAGCAGATGCGAGGGTCGTTCACCAAATATTTTATTATGGTTTTAGGCTGCTTCATACAGTTTCGTCCTGCACATGCTCTACAAGTCACCTGTGCACATAGAGAACAAGCCAAAAATAATAATAATTAATAATAATAATAGAAAAAATCTACCATAGCAATCCCTTAAATAAGTAAATAAACATTATATATATATATAAAAAAACCCTTTAAAGTAAAGCAAAACCCAACCAAAAGAACAGCGTCTTTTCAACATGAAACATCCCCGCGGGATAAGGGCAGGCGCTCAGACATTTTGCAACTTGGCATTCGGTTTTTTTTATGATTTTTTTTTTTTTTTTTTACGTTTTCTGGGCTTTCTTTAATTATTTCTTTTTAGGCATCAATTCCGCAAATCCTTCGAAATAAAGGCGACAACGATTTTTTAACGACGGTTTTTTAATGCAGTCTGCCGCGGGGCTGGGAGGGAGGCGCGGGCGGGCGGGCGGGGAGCGCCCCGTACCCCGCGTTGGGCACTGCCAGCCCCGCTGCTCCGGCCGTGTCGGCAGGCACCGGTGAGCCGGGCCTCCCGCTCCCCCCGGTTTGCCATGGCGGTGGTGTCAGATGTCACATTCACTGTCGCTGGATGTGATGGAGATGGCGGAGGTGGCCGCTTTGCTGGAGAGGCTGGCTGCGGGGCTGGAGGCGGCCCCCACCGCCTCCCCGCCGCTCTCCTCCTCCGCTTGCAGCGAGCGCACCGAGCCCTGCGTTAGGACCTGCTGCTGTAGCCTGCAAGGAAGCGGCACACACAGCATCACCGCCCGCCCTCCGCACCCCGGCACCCGCCGACAGCCCCCTGCGTCCCCCCAGGGGCTCCCCCGGCCTCTGCCCCCACGCCGCTGCCCCCGACCTCCAGCTCTCGCCAGTTGTACCAGCGACAGGAGAGAGGAGAATCTGGCTGGGCACCCAGCTCTGCCTGAGGAACTGGTGCCCACCCCAGGGTCAGCCCCGCTCCTCGGCTGGCACACCGGGGGAATGCTGTCCCCCTCCTCCGCAGCCTGTCCCCAAACCGGGCCCCATCGTAGGAGTCAGTAATTCCCTGCAGCAGCTCCCGGGCGGCTTCTCCCCTCCAGTAGGCCTTACATGTTCCTTCAGCCGATAAAAAGGCGCTCCGGGTGACAGTACCCAGGTCCCCGACTTGCGACTGCCCGGCTGAGGGGTGACAAGAGGAATTTCCCCTGCCCCGATATTCTGGAGAGGAGATAAGGGGGGAACTTTGCTCCCTCTCCTGCTTCCCGGGGTGTTTGCTTGTGTCACTAGCATTGGGATAACACTGCTAATTTAGAACCGTGATTTTGTACTCTAACATATTTCAAAAATTTTATATATATATATATATCTTTTATTTCTATTGTGTATATATACGTAATAGAAATAAGAACAATATCCCAAGAAATATTCCCAGATGGCTCAGGTGGAGTAACACGGCAAGGCGGCTCTGGCAGGGCCCGCAGAGGGCATGGCTGGCTCTGCTCAGGATGGACATATCTCAAATCGGTATTTATATGTTCCGGGCAGAACTTTGAAGGGGGTTTGTCTCCGCTCAGCCCCTGAACACGGTCCTTCTGCCGCCAGCTGCCAGTGGCTCCAGGCGGCCCTTCTCCTGCTCGCCCTGTCCCGCTCCCCCACAGGGCGGCCAAGACGGAGCCCAGGGCGGGGATCCTCCTCTATTAAAAGGAAGTGATTAGAAAGACTGAGTGTTTTTCCGCTGCTCCTATTTTATCTCTCTGCATTTCTCGGGGAGAAATCTCCCGGGCTCGTTCCCCCCATCCTCTGCCGGCAGTCTCGCACCGCCTCCCCGCAGCCTCCGGCCTCGGCGGGTGGGGGAAAAGCCTCCCTAAGGGGGAACCTGTGTCCCGACGGGACGGGCAGCACCTTACCTGTTCTTAGCGGCTGCTGCCCTGTCCCTTTGCCTGCGGTTTTTGAACCAGTTGCCCACTTGTGTGGGGGTAAGTCCCGTGGCCTGAGCCAGTTCCCGCTTTTTGCTGGGGTTGGGGTAAGGGTCCTGCAGGTACCACTCCCGCAGCAAATGCCTCGTCCGCTCCTTGAAGCAATGTGTCTTCTGCTCGCCGTCCCAGATGGTGCGGGGCAGCGGGAACTTCTTCCTCACGCGGTACTTGTCCACCGGCCCCAGGGGTCGGCCCCGCAGCTTCTCCGCCTCCTGGTAGTGCGCTTCCAGCCAGAGGGCTTGCAGTTTGGCGTGGGACTCCTTGGTGAACTTGTGGTTCTCCAGGATGTGGTAGAGCTCCCGGTAGTTCCCCGTGTGGAAGGCCACGATGGCCCGGGCTCTCAGCACCGACTCGTTCTTGTTGAGCGCCTCGCAGGCCGCGGGAGCCACGGGCAGGGACCAGAGGAAGCGCCCCAGGCGCTCGATGTCCCCGCTCTCCTCCAGGGTCTCGCATACCCCGGCCACCTGCTGCGGGCTGAAATTGAGGATGGGCAGCTGGAACATGGAGGCGGCGCCGGGCTCCTCTCCGCGCTCCGCGCACCCCCGGCGATGCCCGCCGCCACCGCGCACAGCCCCGCGGCGGGGAAGGGCCAGCGGCCCCGGGGCCGCCCCTCGCTCCGCTGCTGCCTCCGCCGGCGCCGGCGGAGCTGCCGAGGGAGGGACGGCGGAGGGCGGAGAGGCGATGGGGACCGCTCGGCAGCTCCGGCGACTGGGGGCGGTGGGCAGGGGCGAGGCGGAGGAGGATGGAGCGGGGAGGGAGGGCGGGCGGGCGAGGGGGGGAGGGAGGGAGGGAAGGGAAAAAAAAAGGAGGAAAAAAAAAGAAGAAGAGAAAAAGGAAACCAGAAAAGGCACAAACGCAGCTCCCCGCCGCCGCCGCGCTGCTGCGGGAGCGGCTGATTTGCTGCGGGCTCGGCAGATTGGCTCCCGGGTTTCCATGGCGGGGCTGCCACTCACTGTCAGCCGCTGCCAATCACGGCGGAAGGCCCTGCACCGCCCCGCTCCCCGCCCCGCTCCCCGCCCCGCTCCCCGCCCCGCTCCCCGCGGCGCCCCGGCCGCTCCCCGGGGACCGCGACCCCGCCGCCCTGCCCCGCCGACCCGAGCAGGGCAGAGCAGCCCTGCCGCCCCGGGGAAGGCAGGCTGCGGGGCGGGAAGGGGCCTCCCTCTGCAGGTTGCTCTCGGCAGGTTGGAGGGAGTGGTCCCAGCGAAAGGACGGCCGGGACCCCCACACCCTCCCCGGTAAAGCTGCTGGGTCCGGCCCGGTGATGCTCGCACAGAGCTCCGCGCACCCGCGGGCGGAGAGGGGGATAAGGCAGAGCTGAGAAATCAGATAAAAAACCTGGCTGCATAAGAGTGACAGTGATGCTGGGAGTGTCGCTGACAATGGATGCAGCGGGAGGACAGCAGGAACAGCCGAGATTTAGGGAAAAGCTCTCCCCTTTCCCCCTGTAGGTGACTACCCATCTCTGTTAAGACAAGGAATTATCTGCAAAGAACCCAGCGCCCTTCCCCGTTCAACCAATGCTTTATTTTTTTTTTTTTTTTTAAACATTTAAACCCTTATTGTTTTCGGCTGAATGGTCCTGAATAGACGCCGAGAATAGTCGCGAGGAGTGAGAAGTCATTTGTAGGTCAGGAAAGCGACTTAAAGCAGATTTCGGGGATCTTTTGAAATATTGATCACCTCGTAGTAATCATTCCCCGCGGGATTTTTCCCCCTCGGTGCCCCGAGAGAGCGACCGCGGGGCTGGGTGCGAGGTGGCCCCCGGCCGCGCCTTCGGAGGAGCGGGACCAGCTCCAGCCGTCTCGGGGTGGGATGAAATCACTTTCTGAGCTGCGAGGATGCGATTTATTTTCTGTAGAGAACGGGAGGATAATCCAGAAGCCACTCTTTATTCTACATATAGCTGCTCAGTGGCAATTTCTTCCCGGGAACATTAGGGACCATGCTCGGAAAGGCAGCATATATTTTGAATTAAGCTCAATATGTTCTCTCCTCTGTTCTTTGCAATGTATTTTTTTCTAGAATGCTTGTCAAAAAAATCCCGTCTTAATTTGATATCTTGTTATTGTCTCTTCCCCCTTATTCTTTTTTCCCTATTGTTTTTGTTTTCCGTTCTTCCCTTCTTTAAGAAAGCTTCTTTGCTACTTGCCTGTAGACCGAAATTAAACAGATTTACATTTTCTCCAATCATTTCTCCGCAGAAATGGAGCTGGACTGAGGCTCGCCGTCTTTTCTTTAGTATCAAGTACAATTTGTCTTTTGCTTGTGAAGATTTGGTAAATCAGAAGGCAGATAGATAGCGCAGATGGTCGGAGGTGTCGGGTCAGATTATGGTACGCCTCAGTACAGTGCTAAGCTCATTCTGACGGAAAACCCTGATATTATTTTCACAGATCTACACAGTTCACTTGAAAAAAACCCTTCCAGCCATTTACATCATTTATGTGAGGCTCACAGCTAGCGGGATGGAAAAGCTTTCAATACTGCTCATTTTCATAAAACCCGACAGAGCTGGGGAGACATAAAAGCGCACACAGAACTCACGAGTTCAGAGACACTCCATAGAAACTTAAAAAAATTAAAGGAGAGACTTTTCGTCTTCACCTTCACCCAGGTTTGATTTGCCGATCTGCTTAGGGGAAAAAAAAAAAAAAAAGGAAGGAAAAAAATTAGAGAGGAGTAGAATATAATCTGTAAATATTGCTGAGAGTCTTCTTCCAGCCTTCCATCCCACTCCTGTCCTCCCCGTTAGGGAAGAACAGTAATTTGACCAAGTCAACGAAAGATCCCAAGGAACCTTTTCGGGCAGGAATTTAAAAAGCCTCCAAACATCCTCGGTATGAGCATCGGGCTTCCCCAGCGCGAGGGTGAGAAGGCAGCGACCTCGGCAGCTCCGGGCGCGTCCCCGCGGGCAAGAGCTGCCCCGCCGCCCCCCAGCCCTCCCCGCCGAGCCCCCGGCAGCGTCCCGGGACGGGGCTGATGGAGAAAAACCTCGGCTGGGAGAGACGTGGAAGGGTAGAAAGCCTGTGTTAATGGGTAGCTGGTTTAGAAAGGCCA
Organism: Acanthornis magna; assembly: GCA_036785705.1. Lineage (NCBI taxonomy): Eukaryota > Metazoa > Chordata > Aves > Passeriformes > Acanthizidae > Acanthornis > Acanthornis magna. The sequence goes on from JAWUZG010000097.1 coordinate 2,098,965, forward strand.
GATGATGATGATGAAGATGATTACTAATATTACTGGAGGGGTCTTTTTTTTTTTTTTTTTTTTTTTTTTTTTTTTTTTCCCTATTTTTTTAAAGCATGCACATGATCTGGCGAGGGAGGTACTGGGCTGCAGCCTAATGACCATGAACAGAGCGAGACAGGCTCCATAATGAAAGCCAGGACTGTAGGCTAAAGAAATGAATCCTCATTAAGAGCAGCACGCAGGGGCGAGGGGCTGTCCCCCAGGTCCCCAGCCTTTGTTTCCCAGGAACCGGCCCGGACGGGGCGATGCTGGCAGCACTGCTGGGAGGCGAGAGGAAGAGGAAGAAAAAGCGATACCGAAATGGACCCAGGAACCTCGTGTTAACCATTTAAAGGGTGACCCAAGGCGGGAAACCAGCCCAGCCCCAGATGTTTTGCACCCTCTGCAGCTGGGAACGATGGGTTCTGTTTTTTGGAAGTGCCACAGTCCTATGTGACTGGATTGTCCCTGTCTGGGGAAAGTTCTTGGGGCTCCTTGCTTTGTGCCACCAGGACCGAGAAATCAGCTTCAAGGGGGCCCCTCCATCCCGTTCACAGCCCTCAGGGAATTTTATCCATGGCCCGGACCCCGGCAGCTTCCCCGTTGTTCCACCGCTCCACAAGAGCCGGACCGGGCCGGGCCGGGCATTGCCTCCGGAGGGCGACCCGCAGCGATCCCCAGGAGAGACCCCAGCCCCGTGGGACCCTGTGCCGCGTCCGGGAAAGCTGAGATTCCTGCGGTGCCCAAGCTCCTGGCTCAGCCCCCGTGTCTTACTAGAGCTGTCTGCGAGCCTGGGGGTGCACTTGGCCTTGCCCGCTTCGTGTCGGCCCTTTTCTCCCATTTTCTTCTTTCCCTCTCCCTTCCCCCACAGAAAATATAAACAACTACTCGTGACATTAATAGCCGGCAATGATAACTACTTTTATTTAGGTGACAGCTTTGACCCTTGCTACAAGTACCGTGAGGAGTTAACCGTGCAGAGATTCACCCACTGGATCACAAGAAATAAAATTGCACATGAAAAAAATCTTAATCAAAAATACGACCATACATCCGTAGCATCTCGATGGCCTGCATGGACACGGTGTGCTCGCCGGCCTCAGGGCAGGACATATCCCCCCCTCCCTCAGAGACTCAAAGCAAAAATATGCTGAGCAACATATCTATCCACCTTCTATCAGCATTTATCAGCTATCCTGGGTCCTAGAATCTCAGTCGCTGGGTATCATTTATTTAGACGGAGCTTCCAAACGCAGCAGAGGTGCGAATACATTTTTAAAGCACTTGATTGGCGTTAAGCAGTGTATTAAAAAATACCCTCGGGAAGGAGAAGCCCCACTTTAAAGTCTCGGTAGGATTGTCAGAGATGTTGGAGTTCCTTAAGGGATGCTGACCGGGAGAGCTGGAGCGCAGGCAGTCCCTCGGGCGGGTATCTGGGAAACCAGCCGGGATTTTCTGGCCTTGGATGGGTCTCGGCAGGACCCGGCCTGGTGCCGCGGAGCGCTGCGGGACGGGCGGGGCTGGAGAGAGCACCGCGAAGCGGAGCGGCTCCCTGTCCTCCCCCCGGCTGGCTCTTGCCCCGCTCCCTCGGAGCAGGTGGAGGATGCTCAGCCTGAGGACAGTGCCCGCTGTCGCGGATAGAAAAGGTTACTGGAAATGCCAGCCCGCCTCGGGGAGCGGGGACGGGGTTTTCGGGAGCGTTTCCCACCGAGCCATCCGGGAGCTTTGATGGAGGGAGGACCTCAAGCTCAGGATGCTGTGGTGGGAGATGCTCGGTAGGGAAACGCCCTGTGTTTCAATGTGTTTCACGTGCTTGCCTTATTATTTTTAAGAGTGCCTTAATTGTTGAAATAACAGCTATCAATCGTTCAGTTTCTTACTAAAAATAAAGTTACATGTAAAGCTGTAATCGCATTAATATTAGAGAGACTGGGCAGGTTGGAGCCTCTCTTAAGCTACAGATACCTGTTGAAAGCACTGAAGAGCCCCTAAAATGCTGTTGGACAGCGAGAGATGTTCACCCACTTTCTACTTTCACACCATATATTCATTAAATCTTTGCCCTTCCGTGTATTATTTAAGTTGTAAAACCAAGTATCAGGCCATGGCTGGTATATTTGATGTTACAAAAAAAGACGCACTGAAAACTCAAAAAAAAAAAAAAGAAATTATTTTGAGATTGGTAAGGAAAGGTGTTCCTTGTACAGGGCCCTGGCCAAGGCCATGGCTGCAGACAGAAATGATCTACTGCCCAAGATTTATCTTTCATTTTCTTTAGGGTGGAGCTATGAACCTGGTTTTAAAGCCTCAAATCCTTTGGGATTTGTTTGGCAGTTGCCTTTACCTGCAGGTACACACACACTGCCAAATCTCCTTCTACAATGAGATGTTCCTGTACAATCTTCCATCTGCTTCCATCACGATTTTCACTGGAAACTTCAACAAAAGCAACAGAGTCCCAAAGTATTCAAATAAATATAATTTTTTTTATTGATCATGTTTTTCTCCCTCATTAAGTCTCTCCTCTCCTCTCCTCTCCTCTCCTCTCCTCTCCTCTCCTCTCCTCTCCTCTCCTCTCCTCTCCTCTCCTCTCCTCTCCTCTCCTCTCCTCTCCTCTCCTCTCCTCTCCTCTCCTCTCCTCTCCTCTCCTCTCCTCTCCTCTCCTCTCCTCTCCTCTCCTCTCCTCTCCTCTCCTCTCCTCTCCTCTCCTCTCCTCTCCTCTCCTCTCCTCTCCTCTCCTCTCCTCTCTCCCTTTTCTTTTATGTTCAAGTCCTTTAAATATTACAACTTCTCCCAGGATGGGGACAAGGGTTGTCATGAAAACATGTAATCAGCGGAAAGCAGGAATGAGGACAACTTGCGTGCTGTGGGGAGGTGAAGAACCAGGGCCAGACACCCTGAGGTGTCTAAATGCTTCTGGGGCTGTGTCCGGGAGAAATCCTGTGTCCTGGCTGGTCTGGGAGCTGGCACTGAGCTGGACTCCAGCCCTTCCTGGAGGTGGCTCGCTGTGGTTGAAGGCTGCTTGGGACCTGGAGTCCGTCTTTTCTTGGGAGGGAGTTCCTCCACAGCTTTGGGTACCATGTGGGAGTCAGGTACCACCCGAGGCTTGGAAACAGGATGGGGCCATGGCTGAAGGTGAGCATCTGCCTGGGCTCCGGCATTACAGAGCTGCTCCAAGAAGCAAGTTTATCCCAGAACAGCTTCATAAGGACAGGAACCTTCCATCCCTTATCCCGATAAATTAGGCAGTGACACTTCCTTGTTTTCTTCTGGGGCTTTTTGGCCAGAAAAGAGTCTCCAGAGACCTCCCCAAACTCACTCACAGGTGCTGCTAGGGGCACTGGGTGCCCTGTCCTCTTGAGGGGAAGTGCCTGGGTTTTCTTGCCCTCTCCATCAGCTGGAGGAGCCAGCAATCAGGACTGAGGGGAGCCACCAGAAACAGAGGAGAGGGGCCTGGAACTGAATGAGAGGCAGCACTGGGGCCCTCCGTTAATAGGATGATGAGCCTGGGGGTCTGCCAGCAGCGCGGAGAGGGTTTGGGAGCCTTTTCCGAGCCCCGACTTCACTATGTCTCTTTTCACAGCAATGCAATCCATTCATCATTGATTGGAGATGATACTATGAAAGAGCCCTTCCTGCTTGTCATCAGTAATGAAAGTGGTTGTTTATTGTTTTGGGGTTAGTTGGGGATCTTTTAGAGGGATTTTGTTGGGAAGCAAGAGCAAACAAACAAGACAGAGCCAGCAGGACACAAAGTTCCCCTTTCCGCAGCTTCAGAAAGCGTTTTTTGGTGGGTGCAGTGATAACCTCGGGTTGGCAGTCCTTGTAACAAAGAGATGGGTAAAGGAGTTCCCGGGCCCTGCCAAGCCCCGATGGGGACAGGCCCTAGGGGGAATTAACCGGGAAGTCGCTGCCGGCTTTATCCAAAGCCTGTTGAACTGACTGACCACCTTCCGGGTGAACTGGGGTCCTTGGATCTGTGGGAATCTCAGTCTCCCTTGGCACCGCTACTTAAATTACTGGGACACAGGGAGGTGTTACTGAGCATCATTGAAGTTACCTGTTACTCTGCTGTTAAATTCCAGTTTCGGGAAGTTTAGAGGGTCTTTAAGGAATTGCTTAAGGCAGGACAAATCTTTGAAACCATTTCTCCTTGGGAAAACATTTAATGTTTTGGGAAGACGGAGTGGCAAGTTCAGAGCCCCAGGGGCATCTAGGAATTAGAGTGTCCCAAGGGAGAAGGGCAAGGACGTGGCTCTCACCCTCCGGGGCAAGCAGGGAGATAGAGCAGAGATATTCCTGGAGCAGAGGCCGCAGACATCTGGCTTCCAAAAGAACATGCCTCTTTTCATATCCCTCTCTTTTTTATTTCCCTTCCTCATCTCTGACCTGAAGCCAGGTAGGTCAACTATTTCTCTTTGAAGCTGCATTTCTTGTTGGTTGAATTGACTCTTCTGAAAGCAGCATCACATCTGACTGACACCTGGGCTGCAGTTGGCAGAGAGTTTTCTGTGTCTCTCTCTCTTCATTCTGTTTCTATTTCTCTGTCCTTTCTCCTTTTATCGGCTGATTTTTTCCCCTCCAGCTTGTACTCTATCCCCCAATTTATTTTCCTTTGCTTATTGATAGTCTTAAATCCATCCCCTGCCTCAGTAATCTCAATAGGGAGGACGAAACAACCCAGTGTGGAGGAAAGCATCATGCTCTAGTTTCTTGCACGCCCGGGCTGTGCATTTTTGCCTTGTAATGCTGCACTTCTATAAATAAATAAATGCACGGGATTTTGTGAGGGCAACTTGAGTTGAGGCAAGCGGCGGCATTCTGCAGCATCCTTAGTGTGAAGCACTGCTCCGGGATGAGAAGGGAGAGGCTTTAATGCCCTTTTAAACTATCTGAGGGCCGGGCCCGTGAGGGATTGAAGAAAGGAGAATTTAGGATGATTTTCCCCAGTTGGGTCAGCAACAGGCGTAGGACCTGGAGGGCGGATAAAGCACATTACCCTCTGCGCCTCCTTATTTTTGTGTCACATCCCGGAGTGCGTATGTGTGTAATTAAGCCCCGGGAGATTTCCAGGCCGTGTCCCGTTCCAGCGGCGCTGCCTCCTCTCCCCGCCCGGCGCCCGCCCGCCTGCGCGCTGCCCCCGGTAGATGGAGCATCCTCATCGCTTTTCGCCCGAAGCCCTCAGAAATGTTGGTCTTTCCCTCATAACTCCCACTGTCCAGGCAAACGGGTGGTTTTGCGCGGACATGCACCCCGCCGATGTGTCCCTGAGCGAGCGGAGCGCCGCGGCCGCTGGCGGCCCGGCCTGGCGCTGTGCTTGTTCCGCTGGGCGAGTGGGCTCAGCCCCTTCTCCCGGCCGCTGAAGCCCCTCCGGGCTTGCCCTACCACCCCGGCTCCCACCACCCCCGGCACGGCGAGCAGGTGGCACCTGCCGCCCTCTCCGCCCCCTTCGGCGGGGCTGAGCTGCCCCGGGACGCGGGGCTGCCCCGCGGGGCGCGGCTGGCGGTGAGGGGCAGCGGCCGGCGGTGCGCGGGGCTCCGGCCCCTTCGCTTGACGACCTCGGGTGAGGCTCTGGAGGGCTCCTCGCCCTTTCCCTTCTGGCAGCGCCCGACAGGATGCGGGGCCGCCGCGTTCTGGCCATTTCCCAGTGCTGATGGCCCCCAGAGGCAGAGGGTCCCCTGAGCGCCCCGGCCCGGCTCTCCGCCCTCAGGGACTCGCCCCCCGTTTCCCACGGCGCCATTTTGTTGCGCTCCTCCGCAACCCCTTTGGTGTCCCCACGGGATGGGGTTTTCCCCACAGTTTTTTCGCTTTTGATTAAAATAGTTTAAATTTTTTTATTCCAGGGCTTTAGGGCATGATCTGCAGCAACAGCCTTTTGTTTGGTATGTGCCGGGCTAAGTAAAATGTGGCAATCCAGCGGGTGTTTGGGTCAGGTCTCAGGGGGTTCAGGTGTCCTCACATGTTTCCTAAAACGGTGTGGTAAAAGAAGCGCAGAGGAACATAAACAACACGATGAGAGGCACATTTTTCTTTCTTTTTATCAACACGGATTAAGAGTTAGTCAGGAAATGTAAGCTCCTCTAAATTTCAAGAAGATTCAAACAATCAGTCCCTTTACAGTCATAAATAGTAATTACCAACACGGGAGAAGCATGGGTTTGCTCTCAAACGAACCTCGCTTAAATGAAATTACTCATATAAAGCCAACTGGAATTAAAACTGTTTCACAGCCTACAATTGGTAGAATTGAGATGTGGATTTTAAGGGAGATCTTTACCTCACAGGTTATGGGTATTTCCCACCTTTTAATGAAGAACCTGTCTGTTGCCAGATGGGTCACTGAGGAGTGGCATTATCAATGTTAGTGCTATAATGGCTTGAGACCACATCAGGCAGTTTCCTTGTGGGTTCTGCACCCAATACAATCTTATAATAGATGAAAATATATTGTCACTATTGAATTCCGTATAGTTACATTAATGCCGTGCAAAAATGCGGGATGCATAATACTACTTTTCTCCTGGCAGCATTCTGAATAGCCCCACTAGAAAGAATAGGTGCACTTTGAAGCTGGTTTACCCAGCCCCGCGTGTTACATATTTAACAAAAATATCAGCCTCATATGAGAATTTCCTCTGAATTTGTCATCCTGAGTTGGCTAATGGTTTGATGCTGCTTTTCTGCCGTGTGTGCAAGGATCAGTCTTTGCTACAGCCGTGTCCTGGGAGACATCAGTTGTCCAAAGTTTGTTGCAGGATGGTGTTACCTACCGTTTTTTAAATCTGCAAACCCTGTGTATGTTACCAGTGCCGTTGAATCTCTCAGCCCTTCCTACCAGTGGCACCTGTATCCTCTTAGTTCCCAGCACAGAATAACATTTGTCATTTGCAGTTATCCTTCGCATTTTAACAATATCAGAATAACGAGTATTTTACTTATGCATGCTTTCAGAAGCACTATTTTCTGCAACTTTACCTTTTTCATAAATTTTATTGTAAAATTACAGCAAAAAAAAAATCAAACACTTTAGTTCTCTAAAAAAGCATTATTACTCTCTAGTACTCTTCTACAAAAATATTCAATAGGTAAAATCAATAGCACTTGTATGTGGTAATATAATAGTCTCTATCTTAAATATACAGCGATACAATCTGCTCTATTGATGAACTTTGTGTTGCAGTTTATAAACCAATTAATAAAATTTCTTTGCTCAATATCTTGCAGTTTTTATGGGAAGTTTCAGAAAACCAGCTAAAAAACTCTGTTAAACTGTTTCTAGAGAACAGATTTTTAATACATGCCCCAAACTAATTTTTTAAAAATTATCTTATCTAAAGGAATTACTTTGGATTTTCTTTTACATGGTGTGAAAACAAAAATATTCTGCTTTCACCTGTGGCTTGAAGTATTATTTCTTAGGTTTTTTTAGTATTTTCAGAAGATTTTTTATTTGCTGTCTTAAGTGTTTCCAGGAACTAGGATTTCAATCTTTTAAATACATTTGGTAAAACTATTATCTCTTTCTCCGAGTTTTTTATCACAGCCTGTGCTAATCCAGTCCCTTGGATTAGGTGTTCTGATCCTCCCTTAACTATTAGACAAATTCATTTCTGTCAAACGCCCAGCGTTTTAAACGCTGCCTCTGCCCCCTCCTGCTCCCACAGCCCCAATGCTGCAGGATGCAGCCTTAATGCCACTTTAGTTAAATTCTGCAGTTGTTTTCTATTCCACTTTATCCTGGATTAGGATCTCATCCTCATCCCCAATTTGTCGTGGCTTTGCTTCTCTCAGGGTGATGGGGAAGCCACTATGGGATAGTTAAAGTCCAGACAACTTCGCTCACTGTTAATGCACCTGAGCTAACGAGCTGTGTCCAGAGCGCTCTGATGAACGGTGTTTGCATCCTTTCTGGAGAACTGCATCGTCCCCCATCCATTTAAAAACCCATAACTGAATTTCTTGCACTTAGCAGCACGATACAAACAGGAGGAAGGATTTGCAACAATCTGTTTTCCGTTGTGTGAGAGTTCTGTCTTTAATCACAATTTGCATTTATACACTTTTGATTTAAATGCACTTGGCCGTTCTACGGGAGGAGTGTGCAGGGTGCTTAGGAAGATTTTCCATCAGCAGCACTGCAGTCCATAGGTTTAGTAACCAGCTGGAGTACAGGCTACACATTTTGTACACAAGCATCTCTCTTTGCATTGTTCATGCCTTGTCAGAACATTAAGCCTCTCAAACAGAACTGCTCCAGGAGCAACGTTTTACCTAAATGATAAACCTTCTTTTTTCCTAACTGTGGTTTGGGGTCTTACAAGTGCCTTACCACCATTAGTGAGAAATTTGGTTCCACTGAAGTGGTTCAGGTAGTAATTCAAATGCAATTAAAACTACTTTTCTCCCTTTTATGTTAAAATGTGTGGTATTGTCTTGCAATTTTGACCCGTTTATTGTATCAACAAAGCTTTTGACTGTGTAAATCCTCAAATTGCTTTTTTCTTTTGTAGTGTAAACAATGAGTGACAAGATTTTGATCAGCTTGGACAAAACTTTGGTCCAGCTTGGTAGGTCATTATATCATACAGTTTTTATTAACAATTACTTATGCACTGCATACAGTGATATTTTCTGCTTTAAATAGTTATATTAACTTCAAATAAATGTATAATACTAAGGTTGTGATCTTTGCCTACATAATGTTTTATTAACTGTGAGGTTGTGGAGTGGGGTACTAACAGCTATTTAATAGTAAAATTGCTATTTAGATATTTTGTTAAAATAATTGTTAATCAGAGTTTGTGCAATTGATGCTGCACAGCATATATTTGTTTCACAGCTCCACACGTATATATGTATATAACAAAGGGTTAATTTTCCTCTTAAGGTTTCCAGGTAGAAAAAAATCACTGGGCTAAGGAACATGTGAATCATCAGATAAATTGTGAGTAGTGATAAATTACCGTTTTATTGGATGCTGAACACTGATTTTGTTTTATTAGTCCTGGGACATGTTCTGTGTCTCGGGGGCGGAAGCAGGATAAACAATGGAAGCTGTCCCGTGTCCTGCTCTCACCCTGCCTCATCTTTAGCCATCAATACTTGCTCATTCTCCCCGACAGACTTTGCTTTTGCTCGCGACTTTTAGCTGAGGCTGTTCAGCTGCCTCATGGACAGCCAGTTTCATGCTGCGCCATTTCCTGCCCTGACTCTGCAGCTCCTCACAGTCACTGGCAGCCCTTTGATTCAGCTGTGCTTGCTCAATGCATCTGCCACTTGCCTCCCTTTCTTTCTTCATGTTTTTTGTTCTTTCCAGATTTGGACCTCTGCCTCACTGCTTCTTCTCTCTTTCTGTTTTCTTAAAATAATGAAAGTTCTCTTAGTTGCTACTACGTACTCAAGCCTGGTTCTTCTTTTTTTGCAATCAAGCAGCTGGTTACTTTATTTGAAATTCAAAACAGTAAACCCAAAGAGAAAGTCTTGCTCTACATCAAATTTGATGCCCCCCCCAGGATTTACAGACAACACAATATTATGGACTTATGTCTGGACTGGTTTTTTTAACTGTGCTGCTATGCGGAATCACTCATGAGAATGGTTGTGGTAGAGAAACTGTTCTCCAGGCAATCTGAGGACATCTGTGCACCACTGGTACTTCATAGGTAGATATTGAAGCACATAACCTCCTGAAAAAAAAGAAAAAGAAAAAAAGAGAGTTCCTGTTGAATTGGTGCTCTTTTTTATTATAACATTTCTAATAACCTTCACTGATATGTCCAAGCAAGTTCTTGTTCATTAAGATTACCACTATTACATTGAAATGTCTTAAATATGAAAACTTCTGTAACACTAAATCTGGCACACCTAAAATTCTCATTTAGGTCTTCAGTCACACAACTGAACCTTAAAGATGAGGCTTTTCTTAACATTTATGCAGGCTTAGGGTAAACGAGCATGCTCTTTGGGAAAATCCAAAGGCTGTGTAGTAATATGGCATAGCTGCTTCTGTGTTCAGTTCAGACATACCTAAATATGTGTAAACACGCAGCCAACACTCAGACTTTTAGCAGTTTGGGTTAAGTCTTTCAGAAACTTAGCAAAAAATAGTAACACTGATGTAATTTTGTCTCTGTGTGAGTATTACTTGGCAGATGAACAGCTGTAGCATTCAGCCACGGACTTTTGGTGTGAGATTCATCAGGCTATTTGGCAACAGTCCCTTTATTACCAGTGGAGGGAAATAGGCACTTTTAGGGTGTGATTTATCTTATCCCGAAGAAACAGTATAAAGTAGGTTAGATAAACTAAGCTTTAAAATGTCAGCTGGGTGTAGCTGCAGCCATGGGCATCTTGCTCTGAAGCAGGTGCCTGTACTGTAAAACTGGGTGAGATGGAACTCACCCACCAGGTCCTTGTGAAAGCAAGGGGTGACTTGAACAGCCCACAGAAGTGCTCATTTGTAAAAAATGCCAAATGAGACATTAAGTATATATTTTTTAGGAGCGTTATGTTTTACCTTGGTAAATCTCAAAAAGTCATCTACAGGATTCTGCCGCATTCACCTGTTTATTTGCAGAAATGAAGCCTATGTCAGTTATCCAATATTTATTCTTTGTGCTAAGTAAAGGCAAGTTACTAACTTTAGATATTGAAAATATTAAGGGACTGAAGATAACCCAAGGACAAATCAGGATAAACCAATATTTTTAATTACATTGAGAATCTTTTGCTTTTCACTCTCTGGCATGACTGACATTTCTCTATGAGAAGTGGTTTATTTTCTGATATAAATGCAGATGCTGTTGAAAATGAATATATAACAAGTAGTGCAAAACCAGAGCCAAACTTCAGGGTGACTTCAAGTTCCAGAGCAGTAATTCCAACAACTCAAGACTTATCTTGCATAATTAAATGCTCTTCCCAGCTGAGTAGATGAGAAGGGCAGGATGTGACTGACTTCTGTGTAGGGCCACCTACTCTGGCATTTAGTGCTTCAGGACAGCAGTGATAGCAAGGGATGATTTAGCACTGACAAATCTGAAATCTTGCATTAAAAAAAAAGAACTAAAAAATGCAGAGAAAAAAAGTGCACCAAGTCTTGCTTATTCCATTGCAAGGTGAGCATGCATGATAGCTCTCACAGCTTTTACTTGTGAAGGGAACACTGGTCATGTTCAACAACATGGATTCTCCTCTAACCACTCATTCACAAAATTTTATCAGCTATCTGCTTCAGAAAAGGGAGAGTAAAGACTTTGCCTTAAGAATCTCCACAAATATAATAATCCTTGAAAATTTGTCATTATTATGCATTTTTTATTAATTAACCTGTGTCCCATATTAATTTATCATCCACTACACATTTCTGCCTTGAGTAAAATTCCTTTTCATTTTGATTTCTCTGTTTCTGTTTTCCACTAATGGCTTACATTCCTTTAGTGATATTTTTATTTTTCCTTTATTGTAGTCAGCTTTCCCACTCAAAACATTGGGGTTTCTGAGCTTCTGTAAGAGAATAAAAATGTTTGAAACAGTGTCCTGGTTCCAGCTGGAGAATGAGTGAGCAGTGCATGGTTTGGAGTTTTTCCAGTGAGAACACTAAACTGGGGAATACCAGTTACTTAAGTAAGAGTAATTGGAATATTGATATTAACTGTAATAATATTTATTACAGTTACTTAAGTAATATTAACTGGAATACCAGTTAATAGTTACTTCAGTTCTATACAGACTGGGATTCAGAAACAGCAAAAATAATGTCTATCTCACAATATTAGATGATAATTAAGGTACTCACCACGCAGCTGAAAGTCCCTATGTTTTGACTTACTTTGTTACTCTGTTTAATTGCAGGCTGTCCACTCACCTGGCATTATGGAGATTAAGTTTTTTTGGAAGGACTTCTAATTAATTCAGAATGTAGACTTTTTATTTCATGGATTTGTTGAAAATGCATGGATATACTTTTAAATTTATTTTTTAAATTTCAGTGTATATTGCAAAAATCACAGAAAAAAAGAATCAAATTGCTAGGTTGGAGGAAAATATAAATAACAGCAATGAGGCAATTGCTGATTTGCAAAACCAGAAGGAGAGCAGCAAGAAGAACTGTAAGGCGTAAGTATAAAATAGGCTGAAGTTTGAGTTGTGGCTGGCATTAAGGAAGTCAGTGAGGACGTAAGGGAAAAATACATGTGGGTGTGTTCTGACAACAGTGATGTTAATAAAAACTTTAGTATTCTCCTATTTTTTTTTAAACTGGTAATCTTCAGGTATAAAAATTACAGTATTACCTATCCCTTGAGGAAGCAATTTATAGTAAAGCAGACTACATTTAATTCTGGGTTGTTTTTTTATTACAATCCCCAATTTTCAGAAAATCACAGCTACTATCTTTGCAGCATGCTAAAGTATTCATGTAGTAAGGTAATAGAAGCATAATTTTTCTACTTGGATGCATCTGAGTTTTGTCAAATTTGACCAATATTAAGAATACTGTTTAAAATAAAGGGCCTTCCTGAAACTGAACATTTTTCTATTCTTTGTTCACATGTGTCGTGTTACTTTTTGTTCTATACATATTTTCACACTAGGTGTTCCATAACTGCCTCTACACACACAACTGTGTGTGACTGTGTGTGCTTCTGCTGGCAGATTCTAGTATCAGTTTTCTTCAGAGTGCAAAATTTGTCTTCTGGGCACAGTATTTTGATGAATGCAATGGGCTGTCATTCACAGTTTTCCTTACAAAAATGTTTATGTCAGGTAATTAGTTAAGGTTTTAAATGCTGATCACTTTTGGATCTCAGTAATTAGAAGCTTTTCAAGAGAAAGTTTGGCTACAAGGAGCTGTTTCTTCCTGACATGTAATTAAAAAAAAATAAAATGTCAGGTGTTTGCAAGGGTAGCTAAAAAGGTAGATCTGTGTTTGACAATACAGAGAGTTTGTCCCAGGTGATAAAATCCATCACAGTGCTCATTTCTCCACAACCTGAATAGTTCCTTGGAAGCTGAAGTGATGATTTGTTGGCAAATTCTGTTTTGTTTTCTTGCAATTCTATATATAAAGGTAAGTACGTCAATAAAAATATCTGTTACGTATATTTTAAATTTTTTTTTTTACTGTGAATGGAGAGTGCGGGTGTTTCTAAGAATAAAGAGGGAAGTAAAGACAGCATCAGGGTCCTTTCTAGGTTTATTTTGAGCTCTCAGAAAGAAAAAAAAAGAATGGAATCATTAATGAAAAAAGTGGGTGTAGTGGCTGGCTTATTTCAATGAATTGCCATTCAATACTGATTTGTATCTTTACCATAAAAAGGGTTAGGAAAAGATTTGACCTTGGTAAAAAAATTCTATTTTTCCATTACATTAAATTCTTGCCTCCAATGAAGGCAATTCGTATAAAACGAACACTTATGCAAGTTTATAAAACTATCCACACTGCTTCCTTTGATATCTTTTTGAAGCTGCAAATTCGTTTGTAAATGACAAACTGTTAAGTAATGCAAATGAAGAAGTAAAAAATTAAGGGTAGAACTAAGGATCTGATCTAAATTTTAATCATTGAATTCAATGGGTTTTGGCTCAAGTCCTACAAAGAATAATTAATGGCATTAGTGTAAAGAGACTGAAAATGAGAAGTGACTCATTAATGAATACATGTATTCATAGAAGGACAATGCTTGCAGAAGAGTAGAGACTTTGTGTCTTAAATTATTGGAAATGTCATTTAACGACAGACTGAAAACTGCAATAAACAAGCCCTGGCTATAAGATCAGACAATTAGAGCACTTACACAGTAGAATCACCCCAAACTTCTAAAATTTATTCTAGTTGACACTCCATCTATACTGGACATGATTCTAATGTTGGTTTTGTAAATTCAAATATTGTTTTGGAGTCACAATCACCCTCACAGCTGACTAATTGCCAGTGATAGAGCTCAGTAGAGCTCTCAAAGAAACAATGTTTTGTCTGGGTTAGGAGACATCAAGGCTATATAGACTATATTGAAGCAGATTTGAAGAGTTTGAACAAAATACAAGGTTCTTATATTCAACAAGTGTAGAGAAAATGTGATATATGGGACAGATGTATTGGTGTTAATACAGTGTTTTCTAAAGAAAACACAGTAATGCTGTGTTTTCTAAAGAAATCCATATTGGTCTATGTAAAAAAGAACTGAAGACAGGACATGACCCAAATGAAACATAGATATTTCAGACAAGTGATGATATTTTGCTGATATTTAGTTTCTTAAATGATTCAAACTAGAAATGCTGATCCCAAAGCAGCAAGAAGTAGTGAAATGCTGCTGATGGAACCTATTCCAGTGTTCTTGTTTCTCTTTAAATTTGAATGCAAGGATGGTGAGATTTCATGGAAACAGAAAGAAGATAATTAAAAAGAAAATAATTAAAAATATGAACTCAGTGTGTTGCTCGTTAGGAAAAGAAATGGTTGTTTGTCCCACTAGCCAAAATGCAGGATAATTTTATAGCTTTCAGATTTCTGTGGATAAAGATCTTTTTTATACCCTGTTTGATGAAAGGAAGGACAAATAAAAATGTGATGGCTACCAAGGACATCCATGAAACACAGTGAAGCATTTAGCAAACTAATAAATGAGCTACTTGAATCCTGCATACCTGGTTTGTTCACACTCCAGTGTTCTTGTACTACATGTTTTTTCCATGTCCACAGAATAGATGTGAACAAAAAATGTAACTCACAACATGGCTTATACTCTGATTAATAAAATCTCTATGAATTTTACATCCTGGGGGTTTTTTTCCTGCAAAGGAAGGCATGGAGTTTTCTGAGTAAAAGAACATCACAGTGTCTGATGCAAGCACATTTTTATATAAGTGTGTTAGTTTCTGCTTTTTAAAAAATCTGACCCTTTTGAAATTCAACGTTCTGCTGAATTTGCAGTAGATATGGTGCAGTAACATTTTGTAGTTCCACCATTAATCACCAGTGGTGTCAAACAATTTATGCCAGGAGTGCTGGATGGTTCATGCTTCTTACACATTTTTTTTTCCACACAGGGTGCTATCTTTTCAAAAAATTCTTTATATACCTCTCCTAAAGTTCACATCTGAATTTCACTTGAATCAGGAAGTATATCTACCTGTTTTTCTAGTATTCTCACATCCAAGGAAGAGGTGTCCCTCCAGGTATTTCTACTGCCTGGATATTGAGAAAGTCCTGCTATTTCAATAGTCATAGGTATTCTGTGAAGTTGCTGTGCTCTCAGTACCATCTACAGCATCCTGCTGTAGGAAAATCACTTTGTTGCTTTCTCAGCAGGACTTGCTTAGCAAATGGAGGAAAATTTGAGTTTGTGGCTGCTGCTTGCACTTAGGTATGAGATGGGTGCTGGTGATACTGGTGAGAATGAAGTTGTGGGTGTCTCCAACACGAAGATTCAACATATCTAAAGGATTTACTGATGGAGATATTTTGAGGACCTAGTGTGTGGATTTAGATGCCTCATTGCTTAGCATTAGCTCCAAAAATTCATGCAGTTCATTCCATTAATTCCTTAGAAAGTGCTTTGTAGTCTTTCTTAACTCTAAATGTATTTTTTTCCTTGAATTTGCAGGTTTTAAATATTAACAAAATAAATATATGCCTGCAAAAGATTTCTGTACTAAACCCATTCATGTTTAACTTCCATAAAATTAATAAATCTTTGGTCTAGTAAGCTAGCTAAAGTAACTTGGTGTCTTCATTTCTGAATGCTGAATGATTTTTTACTAACACAGACCCCTAATACGCTTTTTTTTGTTTGTTTGTTTACTTTCTCCACAGGTGGAAGCCCACCTATGCAGTTCTTAAAAAGCATGAAGAATATTTGAAAAATGAAATTGAAGCTTTAGAGGAAGCTACAGACAGTGAGAGGTATCTGTGATCACATGAGATGAGGTTTCCAGCAGTAGTACTGACTAAACTGACTAAACAGATCAGCAAAAATAGTGCTCTCTGCATTAAGAAATTGTTTCAAAGTTTTCAGGATAATATAAGTTAAGGAATAATTAGAAGATTTTTTGTTTACATTAGTATGAGCTCATATGTTATTTTGTAGTTGACAATGAAATATCATAAAATATGAATTCTTGAAATTCAGTTGCTTCCCAAATGCCTATTACAACTTCTCAGAACATTGTTCAATTGCCTACTGTTTCAAGAAAAGCCCAGTAAATAAAAACAAGTCATGTTTTCAGGTAACAATTAGAAGCATTCGGATAATTTTATGTTTTTCCTTATTTTTAATATGAATTGCATAGGGTTATCAGAATATACAAATCAAAGTTTTGTATACTGTTGTATATTCTTCAAAATAACCACAAAGCATGCAAATTCAGTCTTAGATCCTGGAAGATGAGTGAGTGGCACAGAAAAGCCTGGTCTAAAACCATTTTAAGGCTAGTTGTGGGCAAGCTTCTGGTCAGTATTAATTGCAAATTCAATTCTGTTCAGTGACATCTCAGGTGTTTCATCTTCATTAATTAGACTTGGCATTTAAAATAAATTATTCATTGTGCAATGTAGCTTCCCACAGTCAGTGAAATAAAGAACAGACCCTGAAGATTTTCACTGAAACGTTCCAAATGTGCTGTGCTAAGGCAACCCTCCAAAGTTCTATTTAACAAAGTAAAACTGATCTCCATTTTAGAGAGGCTGTTCACCTGCACTGCTCTGCTTGTGAGGGGGTGGAGGCTGCTTGGCCCCGTGGTGCAAAAGTCATGGCAGACCCCTCCAGATACCTAAATACCAGTCTAGAGTAGTACATTTAGGTAATTTAAAATGTTGGTTTTGAGTCTTTCGTAATCATTCTTTTTCCCAGTTGTCCAAGACAGCAGAAACAGCATGCCTGAGA
The DNA here is from genome assembly GCA_036785705.1 of Acanthornis magna. Classification (NCBI taxonomy): domain Eukaryota; kingdom Metazoa; phylum Chordata; class Aves; order Passeriformes; family Acanthizidae; genus Acanthornis; species Acanthornis magna. The sequence goes on from JAWUZG010000097.1 coordinate 2,115,872, forward strand.
GCCTTTAATTAACTCCGTTAGTAGCTTATCTTTCTTCTTCCTGTTCAGAGCTCTAAATTTGGTGAAAAATAAGGCTAAATTGGCTTTCTATGAGTATATGATTAAGCCATTTTGGCTTTCACTAATTTGAGCTGACAAGCCAAAGAAGCATTACTTTTAAATTGCTTCTTTAGATAACTAGTTTCAATTCCAACATGAAAGTGTTTGATCTGTTTTCCTGAGCTTAATTATAAGACATCATGACTACAAATCATAAAATAAATTTAATTCATACATTTTTCAAAACCGTACCTCAAATATAGTCCCTCTGCACCGAAGCGTTTGATGATATGTTCGAGTCAGCAAGATGTGCATTCAGCAAATTCTAAATATTTAAATCAGGAAGAAAAATAAGTATCTTTAGAACTTTATGGGCTGATTGTGCTTTTTAGGCTGGCATTTGAGGGCACTGAGGACATGCTGCTTTAGATGGAAAGATGTTTTTAAAAGATGGGCAGATCAGTTTGTGTTTAATTAGGCACTTATAATGGAGGTTTATAAAATGTTCCACATTTTTTCGTTCTTATTGGTTTCAAGAACATATAAGAATGCTTATATGAACTGGAAGTTAGTCCTGAAAATAAGTGATATGAAGAAGGAAAAAGTAATAAATTGCTATCCACATAATGTTCAGGGGTGTTGTGAGTGCTGCCCTTTTCCTACGGTAATGAGATTAAAACTTTTTCTAATTATTTTAATGTGAAGAATTCTGAATTCTAGATAGTCTGTATTATCTGCATGAACTGGAGGATATAAATTACTTGGGGAAAATATTAAAAATAGTGACAATTTCTTAAGACTACTATACTATATATGGCCATAAATATTTTCTATGAAAAATAGATTTTGGGAAAAGAATATAAAGTTTTAGGGTTATATTCAGAAGTTTGAAACATATCTTCTGCAAAAAAAACCCCCCAAACTTTGCTTATTTATATTGTTTAAATATATTTGTAATGCATTTTAAGTTGTATATTAGCAAATTTCTTTTTCACTCAGATATTGTTGTAACATCTATTTAATTGAATAGAACTGAATATTTTCATCTTTCATACCTGGAAAATTTTGTACAATATACAGAAATATTAAGTAAATAAAAAAAGTTAGAAGACTGACACCCCTGTGAAGAAAAATAAATAGATTGGTGTAATTTTCTATGTAAAGTTTGGGAAATATCAATTCCTAGGTTTCACAGTGTTGACCTACAACTTCTTTCCCCTAAAGTGGATTTAACTTCAGTCAGTTTAACAGGAGCTCATGCCTGGAATGTAGTTTTATTTGAAAATTATAATCTTACTGTATTTTGCCCTGGGAATTTGTTTTCGTTTTGTAAGAGCAGAACTTTCTAGTATTGAATTTGGACACAACTTTTTCTCTCTGCCATTTCCTGGGACAGCCATTGGGCAGCCAGGACTGTCAAATGCAGCCTTTCATTGTGCTGCAATTAAATGATTAATAGCAGTCTAGGAACAAATGTGTTCCTCAAGGAAGAATCCTCTGTTCTTTGCAAGCAGTGAGAGCTGGTCCTTAATGCAGGGGCAGGGTAAGAGGTTGGGCTCTGGCTTTAGTTCCTGTTATGCACCATAATTTTTCCCATGATGGAATTGCTTGATAATCTGTAGGTGTACTAATAACTTAATATTTTTAAATTTGCCTCTCCATTGTTCACATAAGCTTTTCCTACATTAATTGATGTTACCTACCTAAGGAATTCATAGCTATGTGCTCACATGATGTCAGTGAAATGACATTTAGTGTAACATTAATTTACAGGGCAGCCCCACAAGAAGCTGAGCATTCTGGCTCTTTACCATTTAAACATTGAAGTGTTTGCTTAACCTTAAGTATGAATAGTCCTATTGTTTCAGTATGGCTGATGTGTGTGTCTAAGGATTCCCTGAGTCAGACAGATTACTCAGCATCTCCTTGGAGGCAGCTCTTAGCCCAGTGGTGCACCAGGCTGTTCTAAATATGGGATGCTTGGCCAAATTCTCTTCTACTGTAACTTTGATACAGCTCCACCGAAATGGATGGAATTGTGCCAATGTGCACCAGCAGAGACTTTGGCCTGCAGTGAGTTTCATCATAATTACACAGGGGAAAACACATTTGTCACCTGCCAGGCTGCCTTTGAATATGGTATGGTCTACATTCCTTTCAGAACAGGGAGGTTTGGCTGGTTTTTACATCATGACTATTCTTTGTTACATACAGCATAGTTAGTCTTCCTTGAAAATAGGTGGAAGATAAATACCAAAACCAAATATCAGCATAAATACAATCTGACTTTTTCTTTCCCGTGATAGCAGCAAGTTCATTGAGCTGATGCCATAAGTTTATAGTTTTTTCCTTATAAACAATGGCTTCCTGTGAAAACAATTAAATTACATGTATTTTTATAGGAAAATGTATCAGGATTACATAACCCAGTGTACAGAGACTTTGCAGGAACATCGCAAAAAATATACAGAAACTGCTCTTGCCCAGGAGTATTACAAAAAAAAGGAAGAAGTTGAAGAAATCCAAAACAGAGTTTTGAAACACTGTGAAAAATACAAATGGAAAGAAGATGCTTGCTTGGATATTCTGGGTACTGCTGGGATATTCTGGTATTCTGGGTACAATAAAGCCTTTTGGCAGTGCACTGCACATTGAAGTGCCATTCAGAAAACCTCTAATTTTCCACAGTTTCCTTTAAGCTAATAGAATATATTCTCTTTGTTACACCATTTTCAGAAAAAAAATCTGTAGCAAATAAGAATTTAGATTATATATTCTAATATTTTTTCTTCCAACCCATAAACCTAATGGGGAGAGGTTTGTCACTGAACTTCTTGGGGTAGAAAAGTTCTCAGATTCCTTTAGACTGATCCTCTCAAAATTTTAAATTTAATTTGCATATCTTTTTAGTGCTGTTTTTAATGCCATTACTGTTACATTGTATATGTTATATGTATTTTTGTTATCTGTACTAAACAAAGATAAATGTTCCTGATCTATTAATTTATCTTTTATTTGTTAAGAAAATTAATTTGTTAATTAATGAGCTGAAATTAATTTTTTTATTTGCAGAGGCCATTCCTTTTAAATCTGTGAATGATTGGGCTGTACACATGTATCCTTGATTTCTAGTGTTTACTCAGTTGGCGGGGAAGAAATTTTGTATTTACCTTTCAGAATTTGCTATTAGAAAAGAAAGTAATTATTTATTTATTTATGTTTAGAGTGGCAGCATTAACATTTCTCTGTGAGGTCAAATTCAGCTCTTCAGTTTAAATTTATGGGAGCATTTTGAGGAAAGAAAATAAAATTTCACTGAATTACATATCCATCAAAACACTTCATTTAGGAGAAGCTTAATTGAAGTTACAATTGAAGATTTACCAAGGAAATGTAGGTTTGTCAGAGCTTCCTGCACCTCTAGCATTTGTGTTATAGCATAGAGGGCTAAGGGATCTGATGGTATCCCTTGCTTGGAAAAAAAAAAATTGTTGTAAAATATATTCCATGACATGGAAGTGCCTCTATGAAGCAAAAAACACAGGAAATATTACAGCTTGCTGAAGGTGCTGTGCAGGAATCCACTGAACTGCAAAAAGAAGCAGATGAATTAGAAACGAAAATTGACTACTTAAAAAAGGTAACTGTATCTTAATCTTATGTGGTCATACATAGCACCATTACATTTTTGAAACATCAAAAAAGTAGTGCATTTTCAAGCACACAGACCAACAGGATGATTCCAGCCTTATAATTAGGTTTCTATAGCATCATATATGTTTTCTTACAGAAGAGGAGTCCATGGATGTTAAGATTCTTAAAGCTTGCTTTCTATTTACCTCCGTTTGTGCCACAGTTTTTTTTTAAAGCACTGTGTCATGATGACTTTGGTGTCTGCTCAGGGGGATGCACTTGAAAATAGAACAGAGCCATTCCTCTGTGAGCCCCAGGGTTTGAGTGTGCAGCTTTCACAGGTCCTACTGGGTTTTAAGGGTTTGTGTTTAACTAAATACGCTTTACAATAAGAATAAAGAAAATTCCTTCTTTCCTTCTGATTTTTTCCCCAAAATGCATGTGTGGGTAAATAATACTCAGCAGTAAAACTGGCTAATTTTAGACAGGAGGTCGATACAGTTCCACTGACTAGGAGAAGCACTGATTCCAAATCAGCGGATCAGAGAATCTACAAAAAATGAAAGGGATTTTAGCAGTATAGGATTTGGACCCACTCCTCTGTAAATGTCTCTTCTAAGCCTGAGTAGCCCAATCTTGTAAAGGTTTAGTAACTTTTTATAGCATTGCATCTGGGTGCTTTTACCTGTCTGGAGCAGATGATCAAGGACTCCATTTGCTGCCTTGTGCTGATATCAGCATGTTTTGCACAGGTGGTTTTTTCTGTTTATATTCTGTGATCCTGTTTGACACTCATGGTTACAGACTAAAGTTCCTAATGTGGGATGTGCTGTGTAAACACACAGGAAAAAGGGACGTGGTGAATTTGTTTATAGCTATGAAGGAGACCATGTAAGGAGCTCCAGGTTCTGGGCAGACGTTTAGAGCCCATTCTCCAAAACTTCTGTGTTTATTCCAGTTGTTACAGTTGAGCCAACAAAAAATTTTGCCTCTTTTTCACCTTGTTCTTCTTATTTCTTCAGAACCTCTTGGCTACAAAAACTACTACTGAGCGCTGATTGATCAGGTTTAGACTACTTTTGCAGTATGTAGCTAAAATATTTCAAGTTTTGTCAATTTTTATGCCATTTGTTCTTTATCTTTTAAGACATTTGAAGAGGCTAAAGAAGATCAAAATAATTCTGAGAAGATTGAAGGAAAAAATCAGAAAAATCTTGAGAAACCAGAAGAGTTTAAAGAAAGGTACACTTCAGAATTATTTTGCCCTTGCTTTTATCCAGAATACTATCTTAGAATTTACACAAAAACTGCTACAAAACACAAACTGTTGTTAAATAAGCACTGATGAGCTTCTCTAATCCTGGTCATGTGATTTAATTATGTAATTTTAAAAGTTTTATATTTCTGGGAGTTATGATGGTGACAAATTTTGATTCTTGAAGCTCAGTGTATCTGAAAAAATTCTCTAAAAATATTTTGTAGAAACATTTGCTCCTCAGCTGCCACTGAGAGATCTGTGTGAGTAATTTTGAATGCAACTACAATGACTGAGCAGTCAGAGATAAAATAACATTAACTCCACTAAATGTATATTTGGGAAAGGAGTCAGGGTTCCACATGTCAGTTGTCTTCACCTCTGAACTACTTAAGAAATTTAACTCTTAATTTAGTTCTTAAAAACAAGCATGAGTGAAAGTTTCATAGACAGGATTAATGGCTTAGTAAATTAGTCAGCGATCATTTACAGCTGGGACTCACTTTAATTTGAGCTCAATTACAATGACTGAAAATCACCGTGAGGACTATCTTGCACTTATCCGGAGTCCTTCTGAATGTTGAAACATCTCCTGTCGAGCTGACACTTTTAGACTAAAATCCATATTAAAGTGAAAATACGTCCAAAAGACTTTTTCTAAGTGATTTTATATTATGGTGTGCTTGAAAAAGAATCTTTTTTAGGGCTTTACATAGGCATTTAGTGGAATGTATCTCTAAAAAAATGTCATTTTAGGAATTCCTAAGATCCTTTTCACAGGGACATTTTAGGTCTGTAATATCTTCTTACAGACCTATGAATCATTCACAAATGGGTGTATTATGAAGTTGTGGGAAAAAAAAACAACTCTGGGAAAAAAACCCAGAGAAAATGAGCCATACAAAATAAACCTTTGCAGACTCAAAGCAATGTACAAAAATATAACAGCAGAATATGGGTACCAAAGGCTGGAGATTTTTTGGGCTGTCCTGCAGTCACTACAAAGTTACTACTGAGCAAAGAGATCTTTGTGAAGAAAGAGGAGATATCTTCATCTTCTGCCACAAAGAAGAAGAAATAAAAAGGAATTGTACTGTGAATCTCCGTAAACTGATCCAGACCAGCATGAAACCAGCAGCATCAAGGGAAAGAACTAAAGAGAGCCACGAAAGCACTGGGCAGAACAAAGTACAAATTAATACCCATGAAAAGCTTTAGAGGGCTACAGGACAAGAAACCAACTTGCAAGTCAATTAATAGATGCTGATATATATGTTCTGCTCTGGGCAGCAGGATGGCAGTGGGAATTGCTCTTTTCAAAAGCCTGAACAGTGTTGTTTGAATCACTTGGTGCTGGCCAGCTGTTGGTTAGGAGTGCAAACCACAGATTCCTCTGCTCTTACCAGCTCTTCTCTCTGATTCACAGCTCACCAGTTACACAGACAAGTTTCATTTCCAAAGCAAGAGTTCTCATCAATCACCAAACAGGACTCAACTCTTTTGAAGCTATGGTCTTGATTTCTCAGTTAGACAGTCTATTTATTACATGGAAAGGCTGATATCTTGAACTGTGCTCTGGCGTATAACATATTCATTCTCTCTGCTTTTGTAAAATGGTTGGGAGAGCTTTAATTCCATGATTCTCTAATTCTTTCTCTATTTTTTTTCCAATTTGGTCGTGCATTGGTTCCATCTCTTACATTTCAAGTGAGAGATTTTTGCTAAAACTTCACATAAAGGACATTCCATGATGGATTATTGCAGTTCTTTCAGCATCTTTGCATCAGAATTGATTAACTTTTATTGGTCAAAGAAAAAACTTGATAATATAATTCTTAGAAGAGTACTTATGAAGTTGTTTCTGGACTTCTAATGTAAACAGATATGAAGAGCCAACCGTGAGCTCACCGCAGCTCACAGACATTTATTTGTAGTTATTCCAAGTCCTGCTTCCCAAAAGAATGCTCCTGATGAGAATACTGAGTGTGGCTTCAGTAGCTGTAAATACCACAGAAGCAGGTGTGATTCTTCATATGTATAATCAGATACACTTGATTCCTCTAGTGAAAATTGATATTAATCCTTGAGTTTCTTTAAGCTAGGACGAGAAAATACTACTAAGGAAATGGCATTTTATTTTGACTTAATCTCTCTTTTTTTCCTTGCACTTTAAAAAGCCCCTGCAGTATGGATCAAGATAAAGATTTTTTTATCTACTCAGATGTCTACTAACAATGAAGTAGAGAAAGTGACAAAGGATTATTCTTGTTCCTGCAGTTTGGATTGTTTTGAGCTATAGCATGCAGTTTTATTTTTCTTCCAGTGGTTATGTCAGAAAAGATGTGCATGGTTTATATTTCAATAGTGTTTTTGTGGAGGGAAAGGGGCAGGGGTATTGCATTTGCATAGAGTTTAACTGCAGGCTCTTTTGGAAGATTTTGGTGCTTAAAGAATGCATATCTTATGAATTTCTGAGTTTGGTTTGTAACTCTGCCTTTGAGACATTCTTCTGTATAGATATGCATTGTAAGGAACTTTTTATTTAATGGAGAGTAAATCTTTAGAAATATAGAGTTGTCTACTAGGCTTTACAGAAGCACATAGAAACTGGCTGCAGGAAGTGTTAAAAACACAATTTGACATCCTAAGTTCTAAAAAAACCCCAAACCATCCAGAAAACCCCCAACCCAACAACAAAATCCCTCCTGTTTATGGCAGTCTAACTGATGGCTGCAGTAGCCTTGTTCAATTGATCTTTGAATGATGATTGTGGCAAAATGAGCCATTTGGAACCAAGTGAAGTAGTTTGAGCCAGAGTTTTGTGCTTAGCTCTCTTTTTATTTCTCTCTGCTATTACCTTCCCTATGTCTGAATTTAAAGATACACCAGCCACACACATCTTGTTTTCTGTAGTATTCATTCTTGGCACAAGTTTATCTATAATTAACGTAACTGAAAGACTTTGGTTTTCAATTTCTTAGGTGGTATATGTTTTGTACAGTTTGTTCAGTCTCAGTCCAGCACAGCACCAGGTGTAAATGTAACTACAAGTCAAAATAGTCCTTTTCATCAGAGATATTTGGCTGAGGTGCTTTTGTGGTTTTATGTGAGCACAGTTGTGTATGTATATGAGTTCAATGTGTTGTTAGGTCCTTGTATCTTAACCAGTGCTTCTAGTTGGTATTTTTTAATTAGGGTTGCTAATTTTACTCCACACTATGTTATAAATTGTATCCTACATTTTATTTTATTTTTCTTGATGGAGAATTTCAAGAAGAATAAAAAGACTGACTCAGTTCTTCATTTGTCCTGAACAGCATTGTTTAGTCAGCTACAAACCAGATGTTGTAGCTAGAAGCAAAGAGGCACTAAGCAGGAATGCCAGAGAGAAAATAAAATAGAACTCATTATTCTAAAAAATGGTAAATGTTCCTGTGCCGAATAGCCACTTTACTCTTCATTGTTCTGCTAACCTTTGTCTTTCTGCACTGTAAAGGGCTATTTACCCTACACAGATAATTACCCCACAAGTGAAAACACTTGCTGCAGTTTTTTCTTTTGTGTATGTGTAGCGTGAGTATTCTAGACAATCTCAGAGAGAGAGAGAAAAAAAGTGTTTTTTAAATGTGAAAATGTGATTTTAGAACTACAATAATGATGCGCTTTAATCAAAGTGTAAAACTCCAAACTACTATTACATTTCTTTGATACTGACAAAATTTAAGCCTTCGGTGTTCTTATAATTGGCTTATTACTCCTCTATGGCTTCTTTTTCAGAGATATTCTCTGCCTGATATTATTTAAAGAAAACCTTGTTTTTATCAACTACAGGTGCTGAAAGTGGTAGAACCTCCTTGACAACATACAATGCCCTTGAAAACACCACTTATTTGAAGCAGTTATGTTTTATGATTTCTTTTCTTTTGCAATGATTAAACTTTCTTTTTTTTTTAAATTTAAATTTGTTTAGGGTGTTTGAAGAACGTGAACATCCATCTTTGCCGAATGAGAAACATCGGATGTATAAAGCATTACGTGTCCCATGCATTCCTCGGAAATTTGTCCCGTCTGTACCAAGTTTTAGATTCTCAAAGCAACGACCAGAAACAGGTGTACTGTGTTTAATGATTTCCCAGTGAGCATTTTGGGTTATTTTTGTGCAAAAGAATGGGCAATTGATGACAGAAAATCTAGTGAACTGCTCAACTACTTGTAGTTGAAGCCAGGCTTTCAATGGCATTTGGGTGCTTACCTTTTTTATGCTCTGCAAGTCTTCTGTGTCTGATTTCTCTTTTATCTGTGCAATGAGTAAAGTAGTATACAGATCAGATACAACTGATTCATGATGTCAGAAGCATCTGAAAATAATTTAATTTCAAATCTAAAATAGCTTTAGCACTGTTTATATTAGTACAGTAAATATTAAACAACTATTATTTGTTTGATACTTTCATATTTTGTGATAAGTTTCTTTTTGCTCTCTATTAAAAGGGAAATTTATAAGGTTTGTTCCCAAGTTCAGTGTAACAATGCCATACTTTGGATACTTAATCCTATTGACAATATTGTGTAATATTTGTAAATTTAGGGAGAGAAGAAAAAGAGAAACCAGTGGAACTTTCAGTGGCCACCAGCAGATCCTCCAACCTTGCAGAAAATTCATCACAGGTGTGTTGCTCTCCCACTTGTAAAAACATGAGGTTATTTAATCTGGTTTATGTGGTTGTTTAAATTTAAAGCACTTCAAATATACCTCATGCTGTTATGTCTTACATAAAACCTGTTAGCACTGTAAACTGCTAATCATGGTAATCTGCAATTACTTGGTAATCACAGCAAAAATCTTTCTTTGGTGCCTTTTCATTCTGAAAATATCCATGTTCTTACAAAGTGCATTCTAACGCCAGACTCAAGATGGACCATCTTACCAACTCATCTTGTATAATAGTTTTTAACATTTCAAATAACCTCTGTAGATTCTGTGTGTAGCAAATACTTGGAACTCTAAAGGAGGAACAGAATCTTCTGTTACTGGTGAATCATCAGCCATCTACTCCATAATGAAGGATTTCAGAAAGGACTAAGTGTACAGGACAGCCCACAGTTAACAGCTCCATTCTGAGGTTTAATCAGAAACAGAAATCTGGGCTAAGAGGAATAAAAACACGAACAACACTCCCTGGTGCACTGCAGGAGACCACAAATCCATTTTCTATCTCTCACCCATAAGAACACCATTACTTTGACACTTTTTTGAAATCCTGGAGTGAATTGCAGCTTTATTCAAATACAATATTTTTTATTCAAATACAATAAACTAATCCAGAAGAAAGCTGGAGGTGCAACTTGCAAAGTTGTGAAAACCACCAATAATCTAACGGAGTGCAAGACCATTGATAGGAGCAATAGATTGTTAAATATTAAAGGAGGAATCAGAGAAGGTAAAGCCGTAAGGGATAAAAGAGTTTGTAACTGTGTTTGCTATGCAGGAGCTTGGGCAAGTTTCTATATCTAAACCCTCTTTCTAAGGGACATCACACTGGATCTATTTAAACCCAAAATTTAATGAACAACAAAAATCAGATAAAAAAGTTAACATACCCAGTTGTGATTTTCTTAAGAATTTCAAGGGAACTGAAGAATGAAGTGAGTGAATCACTAAATGGCTTAGAGTGGAGCCTGTGTGAGAAGACAAAGCCTTCATAACATGAGAAAAAATGAAGGGCAGTGACAGGACTGAGTGGGACAAGACCAGAAGAAATTTCAAGCAGTTCTGATTTGTGACTGGCTGAGGGAGTTGGACATGATGAGGATGACAGAAGGGCTGTTGCCAGGGTAATCTAGAGATGAGGCTGGGGATCTGGGACCTAGAATTGCACTTAGACAATAGTGGGAAGCAGTAAGTCAAGGTTAAGAGAACTTTAAGAAAGGGTGATGGCAACAAGGAAAAGAAGATGGAGTCTGAGGAAAAAATAAAAAGATTGGAAGAAAGAAGGCTGCTATGCTTCAGAAAAGGTGTGCTGTACAGTACAGGAGTTGAGTGGCAGACAGATTCTGCAGAACCAACCCTTTTGTCCCCTACCCTGAATAAAATTCAGTTTGATACATTTTGTTAATTAAAAATAAACAAGAAGTAGACACTCTCTGTAAAATAATGTGTTATCTGATGCTGAGGCATGGCTTCCTCACCCTTCCCTTAAGGCACAAATAAATACATGATACATAGAAGAGTTATGGCTTCTGCTCTGATGAAAATCTGTGAGGTGGGAGTATTTCCATGTTTTCTGCAGTTTTTCAATCCACACATGAGGCCTGTGCTGACTGAGACTGATGGGGATGCTCAGTTGGCCTTCAGAGGCAGAATCAGGCATGGCCCCAGCCCTGTCTGTGTTGATAAGCAGGAGCAACCAGGCTGCAGCATGAATTTTGTAAATGACACAGCATTATTTGTGTTGCAGAAAAGTTAATTATTCACATCTAGTTAGTAGTGCTGTGTCTGCAACTTTATTAAAAAATTACGGAAGTGGTTTTGGGTATTATGCTGTCAAAATGTAGCTAAGACAAAGATAGGCAAAAAGTTTTTACATTGCCTGATCCTTAATTCCCAGTTAAAAGAAGGGATTTCCACAATCTAAGGAGAAATCAGAGTGATATTATTGAAATGATAATTTAATTTGCTGCCTCACTTGAATTTTTTGCTGTCTCTTAGATGGTTATTGATACTGCAGGGACTAAGAAGCCACAAGTTGCCCAAGTTCCATCAATAGTAAGCAGACAAAACCAACTGAAATTCAGGTAACTTTAATGAAGTAGTTTTCATGCTTGAGACTGGGGTTTATGGAAATAATTCACATTTAGACAAACATTAAATTTTGTCTTTTAGACTGTCAGATCCTCCAAAGCAGTTATCTTCCAATCAACAGTTTGAGAGTGAAAATGCACTAATGGGTAAAGTACTACTGTAATTTTTTTTATTAGGTTGGACCATATAATTATAAACCAGAAAATTCTAAGGGTCAAATTTTCATTCTGGTACTGAGAGCCCACCATTTATATTTGTTTTCCACCTTGATTATTTAGCTCAAAATTTGAGTATAGCAGACAGGCAGAGTCTTAATTTAAATAGAGACTAAACTGCTCACTGATGTGGGATTTAGTCTGCATTGACCATTGTGAATGAAAGGATCTGTCCAACATCTCTTGTAAATTCATGCTTAAATCTCAAATTATCTGGGTTAAATGAAATGCAATCTTAACATCTACTCAGAAGGCATGAGAAAATGCAAAGAAAAGTGATATAATAAACCCAGTCATTTTGGTATCTTGAAGAATCAGATTAAGATTATTAAAGATGAAAATTAACTGGAGAAAAAACACACAGAGTGTTTACACAAACAAAACAGGGCAGTTACAAATACACCTGTGGTTTTTGAAATCACAAGGATCTGAGCTTCAGTTTAAATGTTTCTTTTTCTAATTGTTCTGCCAATTTAGATGCATGTAAAAGATTATAGTGTAGATTTTTTTACAAATAGAATACTAATTCCATGTCCTGAAATATTGGCACTTAACATACAGTGCCTGAGATGTAGCAGAGCCTGAAGCTTAAAGCAGAAACTCTGATAGCAGAAAATCTGATAATGTTCCTTCTCATTTCTCGTCCTGCCTCTTGCCCAGTTCTTTAAACTACACTTCATCACTGTCACATGGATGTGCTTTTCATATTGTTCCCACCTGGTTTCTATTGACTGGTATTAGCACTCTCAGAGGGCAATAGCAGGAGTAGACAAACACAGCACTCTCAGGGAACAATAGGAAGGTTTGAAGAACACACCAAACCACAAGAAGCAGCCTGAGTAACGCTTTAACAATAGCGAGTAAGTGGCAGAACAAGAGGTAATCATTATGGACGCAGCCACAAAGTGGGCTGTTAAGAAAACCACAGACAGAACACTTCCTTACCAACAGCAATGCCAAGTTAGTAAACCTTTCTCAAGGATTCTTTCCCACTATGCAATTTTTATGTATCTGTTTAAAATGCTGTTATAATAAAGGCAGTGCTGTCTTTTTTGCACAGCAAGCCAAGAGGCTAAACGTGCTGATAAAGAAGCAGATGAGCTCGAGGAACCTTCGTATGTAGCTCAAGTAAGCAAAGCATTACTTATGTAATAAGTAAGTAGTTTATTTAGAATAGTCGAAGTATTTTGGCATATTTGATTCGGTTGGCAAGAGCAGCTCTCAGAAATGGGTAAAGCAACTCATTATAAGACACAGGACAGTGAGGAGCCAATCAATGCCTTCTGATTGGTAATGGAGTGATCATTGCTCTTGATCACCTCAGTGTTCTGAGGGGTTTTACGCTGCCTTGACAATAAGCTATTTACGACGACTATCCTATGCACACCATACTCTGTTTTTCAATTGGTACATAACATTTTCAGTAATGGGAGCTGATGAAACATTTTGAGAAAAGTCTGCATTTAAAACTCATTTCTTGCACAGAACTATAATAAACAGGCTGAGAATGTATTCATAGGTAAAGGGACTAATGATATTTTGGGAAATTTTATATGTTATAAACGTCATTGTGTATTTCTTTAATAGGATGTGCGCACAGGTTTTAAGCCAAATGAAGACAATCCTGTCATAGTGGAAGAAAGTGCAGAACCTTTCTTAAGAGCACCTAAAACACCTGACTTGAAGGGGAAAAAACCACTGTTCTCAAAAACACCTCCATTTGACTTGTATGATTTCAATTTTTATTTTCACTCTGAGCAAAAAACTCTATTCATGTTTTTTGTGCAAGGATTTCTGCTCTTTTTGAAAGATACTAGAGAAAGAATTTTCCAGAAAGCTCTTCTGAAAATATTCAGATTTTTTCCTGAGTTATGCTTGACATTTATTAAGTTTCCTTCTTAAAATATGATTCCCAGTTGAAGCTGTTTTGAAAGATCAGTACTTTGCTTAGAAATATGAGACACATTGTCTTTTCCAGCAGTAATATTTGTTACTCTTAATTCTATTTTAAAACAGGGTTTTTTTTGTTTTGTTTTGTGTTTTGTGTTTTGTGTTTTGTGTTTTGTTTTTGTTTTGTTTGTTTGTTTGTTTGTTTTTGGTTAAAAGGGTGGGGAGTTCGTAAGAACACCACATCATTTTATTTTAAAGAATTGTGTTATCTGTTCTGTTATGCAAAAAAAATTATTGATAGAAATAATAATTTTATTTCTCAATGGGGATGTAAAAGAAATGAAAAAAGGAGAAAAAGGAAAAAATGGGAGGAAAAAATCCTCTACATTACTTAAAAAACTATTAATATAGTTTCTTCCTTTCTATATTTACAGCATTCAAAATTTAGGTTGTGAAGAAGGAACATCAAAATCTCCTGCTTTCTTTTCTCTCATGAAGAACTTCTCCCAGAAGTCACCTGCCTTTAATTTATCTGATTCTTCTCTCTTTGGAGCACATAATTCATCTGATGAGGTAAAAATGATTAATGGTGAACATTGAACTTCCACAAAGCAAGATATGTGAATGAAACAGCATTGACAGCAAACGAGATTTTTCAGACTGGTTATCTTTGTAACAAACAATTTTTTTAATATATTGGTCAATTTTCAATTGATGTCCTTTGAAAATATTTAATTCCTTTCCTGGCAATCCCCCTATGATGTCTTCTAACCAATTATGAATCTTTCTCATATGGATCACGTGGATACACTGACTCAACTCACCAAAATTCTTCTGGTTCAATGTTACAGTCCAAAATTTACATTCCCTAGTAGAATTCACAACTCACGTGCTTCTTCTGCATAGTTTTGTCTTGATCAAGCACAGATCAGTGAGAAAGGAAGAAAGGACAATCTATTAGGGGTACTGAACAGCAAATATGGATTAGCTATACTCAAATGGAGGAGCTAGGTAGGCTACTAATTGGAACAGGGAATGGAATCCAGGTCTTCCTTTTTCTTCACAGGTTCCCTCACTCCAGAACTCTAGAGTAATTTTTCCTCTCCTGGGCTCTTAGGTAGATAATTGGGGATCCAGGACAGATGAGTGCATCAGACAAGGCTTAGGTATCACTTGGCAGTGTAGATCCAAGCCCCATTATGCAAATAAGGGATTTGAGCCCAGGTAGCTCCTGTTTCAGTGGCTGTGCTCACTCTTATGGTCACTGGCTGGAAGCTGAAGGAGGGATGAGGGAAAGCACCATTTTGTCCTGGTTTTGGCAAGATACATGTGGTTGGTGTCTCATAGCGTGAGCTGCGTGTAGGAGAGAACACACGGGTGAGTGATTTGTGAATTGTTTAGGAATGAGGTGGGGTTTAAGTCACCCGGTGCTGTAAGAACTCTTTTCAAGATTGACAAGTGCCTAATCTTTCTGGCAATATCAGGTCCTATTCAGTAAGAAGTATTTTTGTTGTTGCTTGGAGTTTTTATAAAATGTCACAGAATTCAATGATTTTGAATCTCTTATGTTTAAAAAACCAGCAGTAAGTCAGGTCAGCTTTTGGACTGTTATCAGTCTGTTTTTCTCCTAGAAGAATGGAAGGAGGATGTTTGCAACTACATGCAAGTATCATAAACCCCATCTGATCAAGCAGCTTACCTTGCAACTTTTGGGACTGATAAATATCTTTAAATATAGATTTTGTAAAGGCTGCTAACATTCACTGAGACAGTGTCCTTCTCACCAAAAGCAAAAGAAAGTATTACATATCAGCATTAGAGTTTACTTTTTGCCTTTCTCATTTGTTAAATTGAAAATTTGTTTGCGTTTCAGACAGAGGAAAATTATCCTGTGGGAAACCTGAACTCACTGCCCCCACAGAGAGATATTGGTAAGTCTGAAACTCAGACGTACTTGTGTATACCAGCTCTCCTCTGCTTGTGTTTATATGACTGGCAAGCTCTTGATCCAGCCTAACAGAGCACCGTTGGTTGTCTGAAAGGCTATTCAGCTGTGATAATGTAGCTCAGTGGTTTATTGTGCTCATTTGTGTTTTAACCAGCTTAAATCTTCCTTTCCATGTTTGGCACCAAATGTCTTATATATCACGGAAAAGAAGAGGTATGAGAAAGAAATAGGGATAGTGGTAGGTGTGTTTGAAGCAAAACGAGAGGACCTGCAAGGCAGAAAAAAAAGTCCAAGTATTTTAATGATTGATCACATTGTTCTCTAAAGAAACATTCTGCAGATTCTGTCTACAAATACCTCTGTTGCAAAACATATCATGCAGAAATGTTTCATTGTTCTAAATCATTCAAGTACTTCACACTTCCTTCAATGTAGATTTTAACAACAACACCCTGAAAATACCATCTCTGGTACAGAAATAAACACACTACTGAAAGTTGATGGTCATGGGGATATTTGGCACAATATATTAATGAAGAAACATATGTTGAATGCAGTATTCTCTGAGTAATATTTAATAATAAATATAATATGTATTCCATATAGGAAGCTTCTTTGGGAAACCAGAAAGTGAGGATGCATTTGCCTTTCCCTTCTCCTCGGATTCACCTTCATTTGGAGATGGAAAAGATGGCTTTAGTTTTTCACTTGCATTTGGACAGGATCAGGGATCATCACAGTCTCCGTCTATGAAAGGTTTTCATTCTTCCTTACAAAATACAAAGCCATTTGCATTCTTTTGAATAGCTTTGAATTCCTTTTAAATTCTTGTCCTACTTAGCCTTGACAAATGTTTTCAGTTTCTTAAGTTAAAGTACAAGGCATTTCATCTTCTCCTTCCATTTCTTGTAAGAATACATTATTGCAACTGCTGCAATGTGTGTTCATCAACCACATGTTCTGAGATGCAGACTTTACTTTTCTTATTTATCTTTAAAATGTATTTTTTCATAAAATGTTATGATGTTTTTGCTAAATTGCCACTCACAAGCAGCAGAAATATAATTTTATAGTGGTGTGTTAATTCAATGTCTATGTGAGAGCATTTAAACATCTAGATGAGAACTTTCAGTTTCTCATATAAACTAAATTATTTGTGTTACTAAAAAATACTGTTGTAGCAGTAAAAGCTGAATTTGAATTAAAGACAATGTTTTTGAGTATTCTGTGTATAACAGCTGATTTATAAAATTTTTGAAATAAACATTTTTGTTAATTTTATATATAGTTCTGTAGGTATTTCTTAATATCTGAATTGAAACAACGTTGCAATTAATACTTAATATTTCAATTTCTTTCTTGCTACTCAAAATCCCCAAATCAAGTTTCTTCTTCTTTTCCTAATGTCTTTCAAAAATGCCAGAGACAGCTCTCAAAGCCTAGCTGTGGTCAGTACAATTATATCCCTCAGTTCTCCACAAATGCCTTTCCTTATGGAAAGAATGGCTGTTAAGACAATCCAGGGTTACTCCGCAAGGAATGCTGACTGTTGTGAGCCACCAGAGCACTGTGCCCCAGGAATGCCTCAGAACCACCTTCCCTAGAGCCACAACTTTCACATCTGTGGCCTTTGAAGGAACTACCAGATCACTTTGGAGTTGTTTTTTTTTTTCTTTTTCTGCTACATATGAAACATAGGTTTCATACAAATTTTTGAAACTCCTTATGAATTTATAATGAAATTGGGTTTCCCAGACACTTACTAGGAATTAAACTCTCTGCCTGACAGCAGGCAAGCAAAATAAAGACCAGAGGACATCGTTCAGCAGATGTCACGGAATTCATTGCAAATGCACAAATGGATCAGTACACACACACTGAGAGGAACAAGTGGACAAAAAGCATCCTACCTGTAGAGTCTGCCCAGTCTGCCAAAAAAATGTCAGCAAAGTCCAAAGAGGACTTCCCTCTTCCCTCTAACCCTAACCTCTGGTGACCTGCAAAGCTCTCAATGACCAAAAGCTTGGTCATCTATGCCACTGTTTCTTTTCTGCCAAACTCCTAAATGCCTCAGGCCTAATGTTGTGTGGTCCAGCTTTACTTAAGTACTAGTGCCTAGAGATTTGTGATAGTTAGATTTTTTTTTTAATTGAAGGTTGATCAGGAAGTTTTAGTGAAATCCTGCTGAGGTCCAGCTACTAAGAAGTGAGACACAGCTTTTGTAATCTACTACATACCTGTCAATCTGAAAAACCTAAGGCAGAGGCAAGTTTAAGTCTCTATCTGTTATTTGGGACAGTGTTTTATGGTACGCTGCTGACTGATATTCTGAGATCATTTAGAAAGCCAGAAAATAGAATTTTGTCTGCTCAGTTATTCCATGGCTGAAGCTCTTTCCTGATGAATTCTGTTTTCCATGCCTCTGATGTTGCAGTCAGGAAGTCAAGGCTGCAGGTTGGAGAAACCACAGTCCTAGGTCTTGCTGGATGTTTACTGACACAAATTGGATAGGCTGATTAACAACAAAGCACAGAAAGCTGCTTCAGATGAGGAAACCACTCAGCATTTGGGATAGTTTTCTGAGGTCTAAGAGCATGAACTGCTTATAAACACACACTGAGATTTTTTTCATTGCTGTCAAATTCCACCTAAAATGATCCCTGGGTTTGCCTATAAAAACAATAGCAGTTGTGTTGCTGGGTTGCTGACGCTGGTATGTATCTCACTGACCAATGCCATTTTGGTTTGCACTCCACAGACACACCTGCTGCACCCAGCTCTAGCCTGAAAGCTGAGTAGAGAGATTCTCTTGTCAGCGTAGCAAGGGCTGCTTGAGAGCAAAAACCAGGTACTGCAGGTATTGCACACTGACTGCAGCTGAACTGGGGCCCAGCAACCTCCAGAAGCAATGGCAGCTGGGAGCTGTAATCCCTTAAAAGCAGTGCAGCTGTCAGCAGAGTGGCAATATGGTGACACTGTGCACTTGTGCTGTGAATCCTTGGAGGTGGGCAGTGCCTTTTTGTTCTCTCCTTGGACTGCACCAAGTAAAAGGGCTCAGGCTCACAACCAAGCCCAAAGGTACTAACAGCAAAAAAAAAAAAAAAATCTCAAAAAGCAGGGCAGAGATTCCACTTTGAATTTTATAAGATCCTAACCAGAAGGCAAATATTTATTTAGATCCCTGATATCTTTACTATTCCACTGAAGTTTTTTATGAACTTTTTGAGAGAAAGCCATTTCATTTGAAAAATTGCTTGTAAAAGCTAATAAAAACACCCTCCAGTAGCTTAAATAAATACTAATAATGAATATTTTGTGTCACCAAACTTGTAGGAAATACAATGATATCTGAATAAATCAGTTTTTGAATTTGTTGAGTAAAATGTTTGAAGAAGTTTACTAATCAAATTTATACTCTTGCTTGCTGCTGTGATGAGGAAGACCTGATGTCTCGATTTTCTTTCTCCCACAGAAATAATAGCTATATGGAAATGTAATTTTTCTCATCAGAAATAACAGAGTATTTCTCCACATTTGCCTTGTTCTGCAAAGTGGTCTTTCAGTAAAAAAAAAAAAAAAAATTTGTAAAGTAACATAACGTGACTGGAGCACCATCTACTATTTTACTGATAATTTTACTGATGCATAAATGTTTATGTGCATAAATGCATGTTTATAAATACTTGCAGATATTTGGCTAACAAATAAGCAACTACTGCATAAGTTTCACACAAAAAATTAATTTAGAAACTTTGAGGTAAAGGCTAATGTAATGACTTCCAACAGTTGTGGAATATAAGGTTTATTTTCATGTTCTGCTGTTTTATACCTTCAGACACCACTTTTGACAGGAAATTAGACATTCAACAAACTGTTCCCACTCAAAAATGAAGTTTTGTGTTCAGAACAATTTTTGAATTTTCTGTAACTTCAGTCCAGGTCTATTTATCTAAAGTGCACGTGCCCAGCATAGCACTCTGCAGGACAAATTTCGTTGTGCTGTTATGTATAATACTTAAGGTGATAAAATCACAAGAGTTATTTATATTTTATATCAGAAAACCTATATGAATAGGGCATCTGAGAGTGCTAAAATTGTCTCTTAACCATACTAAATTGCCAGTGGCAACATTGTGTGAATACTTTGAGGAAAACAAAAAAGTTTATGCCGTGACACTGCAGACTCATTGGATTGCTCACTGATTTTATATCTAATAGGGCAAGAGCAACCAGAATTCTGGGTTGGAAAAACTGCAGTGGTACAAGTGGTACAAAACTGGAGTTACAACCCACAGAGCAGGTCAGAGAACATTGTATGGAAGTAGTGGCTTTATTTCTAGCTACATCTTAAATTACAGCACTGAACCCCATGGAAATTCTGTACATTGTTGCCTCCCCAGTCTGGGGCCCGATGGAAAGAAAAAAACTTTTTAATTTTTCATTTCAAGACCATGAACATAATTAAAACTTTGTGTTGGAAGTAATAAGGCATCCCTGCGTGAGCTAATGCAGGCTTTGGGGGCAGGGGCAGGAGAATCACTGCATCCTAAGAAAACAATCTTACACTATAGCATTAATACGTTTAAGCATTTCAAGGAAATAAGCTTTAAGTGCTACATATTGTAACAGATTGGAATGTGTAGACTTACAGTATTAGATGGTCGTAATCCCCCCAGTGCAAGGCTGATTGCAGGGGTAGCAAGAGTTGGCTAATCCTTTTCGGCCAATGGCATAAAACAAGGATTAGTTTTTCATTTACTGCAACTGAGTGGGTCATTAGGATCCAAAGACACTAATGAGCCTGAACAGGCAATTGGATTCTGGTTTCAAAGTTGTGGACTAGTTTGAAAGGGGATTGATTGTGTCTTTTAATGATTTAAAACATGATGTTTTGGTGACCCTTTGCCTGAGAAAAATGAATGAAGGATATAACCGTGGAACACAAACCTGGAATGTTGACTTTTTTCCTCCTGAAACTTGAGTTGTTGCCAGATTCATTGCCTCAGAGGCTGAATGGCTCATTTAGAAATATCTCTGTTGCCTTGCTTTTATGTTCTGCTCTTGATGTCTCCAGAGTTGACACAAGTCACATGCAATCAAGTCTGTGCTCCTGGTGGACAGGCACTGTCCTAATATTCTCTGACTCACACCCAGGTTGTTTGCAGCTCAGCAGTTCTGCTTCCAGACACATCACTTTGTGTTCTGATGCTAACATCTTGCTGAGAAATTGCCTCTTGGCACGTTGTTTCCTGAATCCTGTACCTTGCTTGATTGGATGTGAAGATGATGCTCTTTTTAGCACTTGCAACACGTTACCTTTGGAAAGGTAAATCTTTCCCCACACCTTGCTACATCCCAGATTTTCTTCTTTTCAGGAATCACTTGAATTCAGCAATAATAGGTAGCTAGTATTTGGTTTCATGCAAATCAAGCAATGCTGCTGAAAGGGTATGAGAGAAATATCAAAAGATGTACATTGCCTTGTTAGTAGAATGTTTAGACATATGCAAAAGGAAACAACTTTCACTGTTATGACTCCGTAGGAGAAATAGTGGCAAAAATTTTAATAACATGAACTTAATTTTCTGTATCACGCCACAGCCCACAAAGCATCCACAAAATTATTTCTTACAGCACAGGACTTGCTCCATAATCCTTTGAGACTTGGGTTGGGGAAAATCAGGGAAAGGAGTAGAAGACTAAGTAAGAAAAGTTCTTGCTAGTGGGGAACCAGCTGCTCTGACTGGTGGGAAGCTTGGGAACTGACAGTCCATACTGAACTCCGTTTGGAACTTGCAGTTCTTATCTGCTCCCTTCTGCCAGAGCAGGACTGCCTTGAGCTAAGCGTGGTCTCTTGCTGCTCTTTTCTTTTTCTTGAGGCACATGTGTGGCAAGTTTTAACTGTTTCCACAAAATTGATGATGCTGTGATGGATGATGTTGTTTGCCACAGCTGCAAAGGGCTCCTGTCCAGAAGTTATGGGTAAAAAGTGGTAAAAAAATGTTTTTTTAACAATTACAAACCCCCTGGAAGCACTGTTTCCATTGCATTCCAGGGAGAAGCCAAGCCTCTGAAGCACTCTGGCCATTAGCAAGCTGTACCATACCACACAATTTCAAATCGTGCCACATGGGCTAAAAAAATGTCACTAGACACAATACATCCTTCAAGGTGATTTTTTTCCTTGGGAATGAGCACCCCCAGTCAAGTATCTCACTGCTACATGCATTGAAGGAGTTATCATAGGCAGCTGCTTATTTTTTTTCTCCCTCACAGCTGGGAGGGGCTCTTGGAAAACATGCCAGTTGTTACCAACATGATCTTGGTGGTGAGATGTTGAACCAAGGCCCTGAGCACCTCTGCTCAGTGCAGACCCAGTGTTGCCACTGCTGCTGTTTTGTTGAAGGATGCACAGCCATGGCTTCTTAGATTTTTAAAAAATTTTTCGTCTTGACCTAATACTTGTAACTCAACATCAGAGACTAAAGAGCACTGCAGTTCTGATTAAAAAAGATGTAAATCACAGCTTACATGGAAATCTCCATGTGATTTCAGAGGTGCTTTTAAACCTAGGTTGGCTATCCAGCCAGAGCACTTAAAAGAAGCTGGTTCTTTGAAGTAGGTCATGATTTCATGTAAACTTTGCCTTGATTTGTGCTCTTCCAGGCTTCCAAAAAAATAGACTTTTCTACCACAGGAGAAGCATTCTGATCACAGAACCAGGGCTATCATTGTTGGGTAGAATTTTCTGCTTTATCACTTGTAGACAGAGTGATATCAAAATTACTAATTATGGTGACAAGTTTTTGAAGAATTGTTAAAAAAGATGATAATCAAATGGGCAGAAGAGATTAATTCTCCAGATCTTTCTTTTAAATAGTTCTGAGATATTTGAGTTGCTTATCAATGTGATACTTGGATTACTGTCTTGTGTTGCACTGGAAGGATAGAAAGTCCCCAGGTGAGTGTTGCTGCCTTATCACAGTCATTGAGCATCTCACAATCCTCAGTAGTATAACAACGACCAGAGTTGTTCTAAAGCAGAAAAATTTCTGTGTTGCCAAAATTTCCTTGGCATTACCTTGGGAGTCTCTGTGATCCACAGCAGGAGCAGAGGGTCAGAGGGTTGAGGCACAAGTCTTTTTTGGTGTGTAAATGCCGCACTCCCAGGGGCGTAGGGCTGGCAGCAGCATACGCTGCCCTGCATGTTTATCACAGCTAGCTCGCATATTGCAGTGTCAATATTTTATCAGAGAACACTTTACAACACAAAAAAGGGGAAAAAAAAAAGAAGGATGCTCCAGTGAATACTGTATATGTTTCAAATTCCTCTGTTGAGTTTTATATGAGTTGACACTAGTGGAATAAAGTAGATTGTCAAAGGCTGGGCAGAGTGCTTTTATCATTCGCAAGTATTGGCATAAAGTAAAATAATGATTCAAATTTCTGTTTTCTGTCTTTTGTGGATTACTCTGTCAGTTATGGTGATGCTTTTGACAAGGGAGTGCTGCTGGGTTAGTGATTTCTTCCAGAGCTTCAGAAATAGTGAAGTTATCTGTTATCATCATCATATCAAGACTGACAGTTGATGGTCAGTGCTTATATATTGTCTTTGTAAATTATAAAATGAAGTTAGGAGCAGCAAATGCATCTCTCCACTTTTAAAAGGTTAATTCCATGCGATTATTTGCCATCTACTTATATCCAGACTTGGTAAAATTTTTGGTACTAGTTAAGCTGTGCAGAACAACTTCAGATAAGATTTTGTTTGGATTTGATGGGTGGCTTTTTGTTTGTTCTGGTTTTTATTGTTTTAGTTTTTTAGGTAGGGAAGATAAAAGTTCTGTGCTGAACATATCTCCTGAAATCTTGTAGTGCTATGGAAATATTTAGATCTCTACAAGTTCCTGAGTGTAAGTTGTTAGTAAAGCAGGTGTGTGCTTCTAGTATCTGTTTCTGCCACGTAGAAGAATACAGTGACTCTGTCACCAATGGAGCTTTATAACCTAATGATCTACACAGGTAACGTTTAACTATACATGAAATTTCCCTAGCTGAAGGCCTTATATAGTTTAAGTTAGATATTAGGAAGAAATTCTTTACCCAAAGGCTGGTGAAGCACTGGCACAGGTTGCCTGGAGCAGTTGTGGACTCATCATCCCTGGAGATGTTCCAGGCCAGGTTGGATAAGACTTGGAGCAACCTGGTCTAGTGGAAAATGTCCCTGCCCATGGCAGGGAGGTGGAATTAGATGGTCTTTAAGACTCCTTCCAAGCCAAATCATTCCACAATTCTATGATTCTATATTGAAAAACAATAGAGAGAGAGACCAGAAAATTTTAAATATTGCAGTCAAAATTAGCTCTTCACTCACATGATGAAATTATAACTAAATATTATAATGTATTGTGCTGTATTTACAATGTAGACCTGTGGAGCTACAAAGTATAACCAATGTGACTGAGGTCTTGGCAAAAGAAAAAAATAGTCACTGCGGAATCATTTTGATAAATGTGGCTGAGATTGCAGGAACAATGTAATAAATAAACTGAAAATGATAAACAAAATAAAACTTAGTGTTATGCAATCAGCTGCTCCTAAATAAAAAATCAGCTGAATTTTTTAATCACTGTAGGTGAGAACTGTACACATTTTGTGTACATACACCTAATTAGAAAAACATTGCTGCTGTTAAGACCTGACAGCTTGTTTTGGGAGCAATGCTTCCCATTCCCCATCAGTGAAAGCAAGGATGTGTCTGAATTACTGTGTAGTTATAGCTGGGAGACCCACGTAGCAATTACCATTTATATTAGAGTGCCTACAGGGTACAGCTTCCTTTAGGGCCTCATTGTGTTACACACAATGAAATAGTCTAGACCTTAAACATTTTGCAGTTTAAAAAGACTGGCAGACAATGAAGGGCTGGATGATAAAACGCTGAATGCTTCCCAAAAGTTTTAAGCAACTTGACTGGAAATCAAATGTGATCAGTGCCTCTCAGCACCAGTCACTTTGAGCTATGTAGAATGTATTAAAAAGTATAAAAAAAAAAAGTAAAGGATAAACAATCCCCACTAATTTCATAGCATTTGCAAAAGGGAAAAAGCTTAAAAATAAGTTCTAAGCCTTTGGAAAATGTGCCAGTTGGAAATAAAATGTAATTCCTCTCATTGGCCAGATTTTGCTAGAATATCTCAGGAAGGCATTGTGCACCAAATTCAAACCAGGCTATTTTCACTAGATCAATGTTCCTGACGAGCTGTGCTCTAAGCAGAGTTGTCATCAGGAACTTAAGCTGGGAGAAATTTATAAAATCTGAAAAACAGCAGCTTTCAAAGTGTTGAATGTCCTTTCAAGTGCTTGTCAGTCTGGGAAGATGATGAAAGAACAAATCTGATGAGGGAAAGAGAGGCAAATGGCAAGAAGGAAAAAGTCATGGGGGAAGAAAAGACAGATTGACAATGCCTGAGACATAACACATTTGCTCCTGCTTACCCCAGGACTGTAGTAAGACCATAGGCAGGATGGGTCAATGTTTCAGTGCTTTCAGAGGTGGATTCAAGCAGAAAAAGGTGGGTCTGTGGCACAGGTACACATCCCCAGCCCTTGGCATGTTCCCTTATATCAGGGTTGCTCCACACTCTCCTGTGCGGGACAGTGTCAGCATGAAGGGCTCCAGCAGCAGCAAGATGCCAGGTCAGTGCCCTGGGAAACCAGCCTTGTTTTTCTTATAATAAATACTGCCTCTGTTGGAGCTATTTTAATTGTCATTACTCCAGTCAGCACTGCAGCTTCTGGCAGCTGCTGTGGGAGGCAGAAAGGAGGCCGCCCATATGGCGAGCGCATCGTACGGAAGGTGCCTCGGCGTTCAGGAAGATCCCTGCAAATGTCAGTGGTGGGTCACTTAAGGCCTGATTTTATTTCAGCAAAGTCAATGGGGATTTTGGCGTTTATTAGTAGGAGCAGAAACAAAACCTTAATCCCTGGTAATTCTGTTTGTATTACATTATACGCAGTGTCACAGATGTGCACAGGATACTGTGAAAAACACGGGGTCATATGCTGCTGTCACCTGCTCTCCCAAAACAATGGGACTGAAGCCAGAGTGGACCTGCAGGAAGGCAGGCTTGGACTGCTGTTTTAGGCCACCAATTTCATTTATTTTCCATCCTCTGGGAGAGAAAATAAATTTTGGGGAAGTAGATGTGTGCCACTGAACTTACCGATGCCACCTTCAGTCTCACTGCTGGTGAGCTCTTGAGATGCTGAAAATATCACTTGGCCAAATGCAACCTTGGTTCCTGCATGTGTTGTAAGATCTGGAGCAGAATGACAGACACGAAGTGAAGGCAGGGGCATTGAGACAGAGGTTCAAGCAGGGGAGAACAAGTGGGAAAACAGAAAATAAGCAAGAAAGCAGGATATGGGAAAAAGAACAGGATCATGAAGCGTGAAGAAGGAACACTGGGTGGGAAAATAGATCCCCAAATGGGTCCTGTTAATTCCAGCTGAGTCACTGTTCTTTGACCCAAATGCTTTATCTCCTCAGTGTCTCCTCCCTGCTGTGTGCTGGCTCCAGCAAGCGCTGGGCACCACTCTGAGGACGTGGCCAAATCCTGCTAGTCAGGGACCTCTGCTTTCCTACTGCTTTTACAGCTTATTGGGGGGACCCCAATGGCTGATTACATCAACTTAGACGGGCAGGGATCTGAGGAGACACTGAAGTAAAGACACAGCAAGTAAACCATTGCTGAGATGGACAGTAGCAAAGAAATGTGGAAATCCTGGTGCAGAAATGCCCGAAGGTCTGTGTGCTCCCACTTATGTAACTTCCCCGTTGTGCAAAGCGCCAGCCCTGGCACTCAGCGCTGCCACACTGGCCTGGCCTGACCAAGGCATAAAGTATCTTTTCATTTGGTGCTGGCTTACAACGTGCCCCGTTGTTCTGCAGTGCTGACCTGAACACGCCAAGGCGGCCGCTCTTTGTTTGTGAAGTGGGCTGCACTTAATCCAGGCACTGCTCCAGCCCCGCAGGCTCCGCAGAAATGGATGGCTGCAGCCGAGCTGCTTGTGTGCTGCTAGAACAGGGCTTGGGGCTGGCCAGCTTCTTGGATATCCTCTTGGGAATGAGAGGACACTTGGAGCATCACGAATGGAGGATGGTCCTGTCACTGAGGTGGGATTCTTGTAATGGATGGAGCCAAACCCCTGAACTCGGAGCTCGCTTCCTTCATTTCCCTCTCCATCTCCTTGTGACAGCCAGACATACCTGCTGAGTTGTCCACAAGTGGCAATATTTATTGTGTAGTAAATTTGTTTCCTATGAAGAGTTTGTTTAATGAGAAGTCAAGTATTAACTGAGTCTGGTTACATTCCTGATACTCCTGAGCCAGGGAAAGCAGAGCAAGGGCAAAGCTTTTCAGCTTCGTTCCTCTTGCTGGTACTTACAGCCTGGAATAAGCACCATTCACACACTCCTGTGTCTGGCAGATCTGATTGTTTTTATGATCTGTGTCTTTATGATCACAAGAACTTTATTTTCATAAGCTGAATATGTGCAAGCAGAGGCAGCACATATACAGACCCATGGACAGCAGCACAACCCCTGTTCCACACCCGCTTCAGTTGTCAGCCTCCTGCTTCCCAAAGCACATGGGGGCATAGAAAGGTGCTTATTTATATATATATATATTTATTTGGAATCAGTGCAGAGTCCAAATAAACTGCTGATGAATTTGAGCTACTAACAGAAGCCCAGAATGGCTTGGGTTGGAAGGCACCTTAAAGATGACCTAAAGATGATTCTAACACCTCTGCCAAGGGAAGGGACACCTTTCACTTGAGCAGGTTGTTGAAAGCCTCATCCAGCTTGGCCTGGAATACTTCAAGGGATGGGGCATTGACATCCTTGTGCGCTAGTGCCATTAAATTAACTTCTAATTAGAACAGCTATAAACACCATGTCACCATTTCTGGGGCCAGTCTTATTTTATTTAGGTCAATGGTGAACCTCTAAATATATTTGTTTTATGTAACTGCTAGGGAGCTAGGCCTGTCTCTGGACAGTCTCCCAGTACCTCTGTTTTCAAAGGCTGTAAAAATTAACATGTTAATAATGGCTCTGTCACCATCATTGTTACTTTTATGTTCTGCAAGGTCCACACATTTTTTGAACACTTCCAGGGTTGGTGATTCCACCACTACCCTGGGCAGCCTGTTCCAATACTTTTATTAGACTGAACAAGTGGGAGGAAAAGCAAAGTTGGTTTATTTGATGTAATTTCAGTTGTGATGGTGCATATTTTGGTTGTTTGAGCTGTAAATTGAACAGGGCACAATTAATTTTTTCCTGGAAGCAAGCTGAGTGTCTCTTACATGAAGGCTTATCCTCTGAGCGTGACATAATGATTATGATAAAGCTGAATTATAATCTTAATAATGCACAAACATGACTCACTCTAGGAATCCTAGTGAAAACAGACCCACATGCCACTGAAATATCACATTCATAGGACATTTTTTGGGAATAAATGCTGTGAAGCTGTGATGAGCTTTTTCCTCCAGGAGTTTCAGGTGAAAACCTGGTGCAAGCAATTCTAAGCTTTGGTTGAGAAAATATTTTGGGTTTGGTTTTTTTGGTTTTTTGGTTTTGTGGTTTGTTTTTTTTTTTTTTATTCACCAGGAGTACAGTCTTTCTGTCCAGGTCTTTCTAAAGCTGTTGGCAGGAAACACCAACACTGTTGCCTTGGGTGTTTAATCCAAGGTGTGTGCTCGTTCTGGAGCTCTTACTTTTCTGAGCACTCGGAGCTGCTGTGGGCATGAGTGTGGTCGCGTCAGCCTTTTGTTACAGCACCAGACTGACAGAAAGAGGCTCCCTCTGCCCAGAAAATAAACTCTGATCAATAGAACACTCTAAAGATGATACTGCACTGCTAGACCATACCCCTGTGTCTTTATTCCCTTTATTTGATCAGGGAAGTTATTTTGCTAATGCTGGGCTTGTGTTTGAGCCGCTCACCTTCCCATGCTGTAATGGAACGATTGGATCACCCAGCATTCAAACCTTAGCTAGGGAAGCAGAAAAAACCCCAATTCCCAGGATTTTCACCAACTGAGATTCAAAATTTATTGACTATTTCCTCCTGTATCTCAACAATCATCCTTTCTGCCAGAACATCTCTGAACTGATCTTTTCTTAGCCCCACAGATGCTGTTTCCAGGACCAGCTCACCTCATACATGTGCAAAACAAACCAGATTCTGCTCTACTTTCATTGTGTTTTGTGTGTGTGCTTGTGACATCATTTAAATAAGCTTATCCTGCTCAGAAAGAAAAAAACATTCCTACCACAGTTTAGGTAAACCAAGCAATTATTCTGTTACTAAGTGTAATTAATGCCTAATGATTTGCTTTGATTAATAGGACAATCAGCATCTGCTCCTAGAAATAGGGATTAGTAACCCAAGCCATCCCTAGTATTAGAAGGTAGGGGGTCCTTTTGTACTAAACCCTATTTTTCCACATTCATCTCAAAGCAGAAAAGCCTCCTGATACATTCTAAAATCAGAATAAAGTTAAGGTAGTATATTTCTGAAAGAATATAGAGAAAACTTTATAATGTCCTCATGCATTTTGGTTTTGAGTGAAATCAGAGCATCTCCATTCTTTAAGAAAGAAATTATTAACCTAATCTTCTGATAATTTTTACAAGCAAAGTTACAGCCAAAATATTTAAGGTTTTGCATCTTCTAGGCTGGAACAGGAAGTTGAACTAAGCAAGAACTTACGTTTGATATTTCTGTGTGACTGATTCCTGCTGAATATCTCCAGTATAGAAAGTAATAAAATGGTATTTTTTAGAGATGATAATAATTTTTCTAAATCCCCTGATCAGTTTATTTTTTTTCCCTGTGTGACTGAAGAATCACAACATACAATGCAGCTGCAAGGCTAATCATTCTTTAGCATCTTCTATTGATCCTGGAGATAGAGCTGGAGCGGGGTTAGATCCAAACACTAATCCAATCGTATAACAGACATCCCCATATGGTTAGCCCCCAGCTTTGCCTTAAGCCAATCAATAATCACTTTGACAAAGAAAAATAAATTTGGATTTTTTTTTTATTAGATTTTTTTTTTTTTTTTTTTTTTTTTTTGTGGAAAGCTTGGGCTCTGAATGCTGCATCTACCAAAGTGTTATGGACTTCTCAGTCACTTCAGTTCCACCCTGAAACAGAGCCTGCAATGGGTGGTAGATAACCAAGGAAATGGTCTCATTACTGGGATTAGTACAGAGCCAAGGGCAGAATTAACTTGAGCCACACGTCTTACTTCTAAAAGCCTTTAAAGGAGACTGAACACCTTGCAAATGAGTTGGGCTTTCATTTTTATGTAAAAATGTCCTTGAAGAAACGATGCCAGACAGAGCTGTTGGATGTGAGAGGTGTGTGAGGCTCACCTGGAGGCTTTTCCTCACAACTCGGGTGTGGACAGTACAAGAATGGAGAAAGGGTCCATAGCAGGCACCTGTGAGCACTCGGTTTATTCCATTTATTGATGTTTTCGCAGGAATATTCATCTGCTGTGGCACGTGCAGTGCTGAATGCAGTGAAGAGACACCATAAATGCCAACTTTTCACATGGCTCTGCTTCATTTCCCCTCTGAGCTGTCTGAGGGCTGACTCCTGTGTTTAGTCTCAGGCCACACACATCACATCTGCAGCAGATCCTCTGTGTCCAGAAACTGCATTTCCAATCCTCTTGCCCAGGAATCCATGCTGCTGTTGCAGAAGGACTCTGGCAGGTCAGGACTGGTGGCCAAGGATGATGGCTGAAGATCAAACATTCCCTGAAGGCTCAGGTTAACCCAGTGAATAATTCTCTGATACCAAAACTTCAGTATTCAGAATGAGCTGCCTTTGGTCAGAGGGGAGCTGAAGGAAAATGATAACACATGGAAGTTTAAAGGTATTTTCCCCCAGCAGGTCTTTAAATCAGAGAATATAAACATCAGCATTCAAGATATCAGACAGTTCTTTGTAAGGCAGAATTCTGCAAAGTAGGAGGCCAGCAAAAATCACCTGCCTGAAAGATGATCAAATCCAACTTCTGGGCAAGGTGTTTCCCAACATGTATTCTCCAGCTGGAGGATAAGGACTATTTAAGGATATATTCTCCAATGTTTCCCTTCATTCCTCATTGCACTGTGGTGCATCTTTTTACCTTTGCTTGTAATTAGAGCTGCTTTGGGCTTGGTCTTGACAGTAGTTTGAAGTGGGGTTTTTGTTCAGGAATGTCACAGGAAGTGCAGTAGAGGAGAGATAGGCAGTACAAGCTATAAAGTCCCACGTTACAATGGAGAGATATTCTCCTGTATATTCCCGTGCAATCTTTGAAATATAAAAGCAGAGACAAAACATCCCTGGTGTTCCTTTCCTCCCTTGAATTCCATCTTTCACCACCCTATTCTCTATGCATAAATATATGCATAATAGTGAAAACCACTGCATAATACGCTGCATTGAAAAAGAATCCTTCCAGGCTTCTAGGTCAAGGGAAGGAATATCTTTTTCTTTCCTAGTTAGCTTATCTTCCTGTTTGTCTCCTTTTACTTTATGAAAGAGCTGATGGGGAAGGTCTCCAGTTGATGGAGCTATTCAGAAAAAGACCTGACATTTTGAAGCAAAATTCAGGCTGCCTCCAAACATTATGTCTCTGGTGCTGTTAAACAACAATAAAAGATAACAAAATTCACATTTACTCTGGAAACAGAAGGCAAGCAGGTATTTGATTTCAGAAAACGCAGATAATTGACTTAGAAATTATATCTGTGACAGATGGGTGCAAAATGGATGATTTAGGTGTAACATGGAAAAAAGTAATGCTTAAACCTTTGGGAAGAAGAGACAAGAGCGAGCAGTAGGCAGAGGCACAGATGTTTGCACTGTTATTCTATAGAGAAATGCATAGAAACACAGTGAGAAAGGCATAGAAGCATGGTGAGAAAGGCATGGGAAGGGATCCCCACTTCACCAAAGTCCACACCTGGCATCACAAACAGTTTGGTGACAGATTCAGGCTCAGAGGGACTCCCAGCACAGCGCATGTGCCAGTCCCCACATGCCATCGTGGCATGTCCCTGCCTGCCTCTCTGACACTGGTACAATTATAACACCTCCAGTGTGTTAAATTTGCACCTTCAGTGTGTTTAAAACCTTTATTGTTGTCAGCGAGGACTTGGGTGACGTTGAGGAGAGCATTTTACCCTGCTCTGTGGGTAGAAGCTAAAAGTCGTGGCCCTAAACCAGTGTCTGTCTGATTTATGCACAAATTCCTTCTTGGCCCCAAGTCTGTCATCAGTTCAACCCTGACTTCGTGATAAATTGCCCACTGCTTGAGAGGTTTCTGGAGGTCAGCAGAGGCAACAACTCAACTTGCATGAAAATCCACCCACATGTGAATGTTTCAGGAGAAGCTGGAGAAAAGCAGCACCAAACTCCAAAACTGTCAATAATGGTGGAAAAAAGTCTTCTTAGAGTCTTGTAAATGATGTTTTGGACCTGCAGATTAAGTGGTTTTTTCTTACTTGCTGGTTTCACCACCTCCTTCAGACCTCCCATAGTCCTGACATGGACTCTGCTGCCATGGAAATTGTCACAGACCAATATCTGTCCTACTCCCCTGACCCTGTGGATGGAGAATCTGCGTAGTGTCTCCTTCTGGGTGACTCCTCTGTCCCTGGTCCTCGGGGCTGCTCTTTGTGAGACGATTTCTGAGCTGAGAATTGATCCTGTTGCACAGCCAGGTAGGAATTTCTGGTGTGTGCTCAAAATTCTCAGGCCACCGTGCCAGGATGTGGCTTTGCTTCTGCTGTCAGTCCCTCTGACACAGAGAATGCCAGACCACAAAGCCAAGCAGGTGAAGGTCTTTGTGTGCGCAGCTTGTCACCCTTCCATGTGTCACTAACGAGATGGCCACACTGCTGTCACCAGGAGCTGGAAAGAGCTGGAGCACCACGAGAACTGGGAGAGAAGCATTCAGGTGAAGATCCATGGTCTGCAAAACCTGTACATGTCCCACACAATGTGACAGTTTGCCACGGGCAGTACATCTCCACAGACAGTATAATGCATCTCCAGGCAGAGCCATTCTGCAGTGATGGCCACTACCAGGGCTAGGGCACCTTGGAGATGCTTCCTGGCCTCCCACCTAACAGCATCCCTGAGACCAGAGCTCTGCAGCAGGGTTAGTTAAAAGGGAATTGTTGCCATGCACATGAGAGCTCCAGCCTGGTGCTGAGCCAGGCAGGTCCCAAAGCAGTGGCAGTTCGGGTCCTGCTGGCTGCTGCTCCACAGTGAGAATCTGTTGCATTTCTCCTGTTGAGATCCTCCTGTAAAAGCTTTGCTGACTCCCCCCACCCCAGGGCTCTGCTCTGCTCTCAGGGGTGTGTACTCAGCTCCCACCAACACCACTCAGGTGAACCCACCTGCCTGACAGGATATCCCAAGGCAGTAGAGCACCGCAGAAGGGTTCGTGTCCTTCAGAGGCTGGGTAAGAAATGTCACTGAGCTAAAGAAAACATCAGCATTGCTACAGCCACCCACCGTGCTTCACGAGAGAAATGACTCCATCAGCTCCTGCCCCTGCCCTGCCTTCTCTGCCTCCCAGCTGCAGGTTTAAAAAGCCTCCAGCAACACACTTCTCTCCAAAGCCTCCAGGGGCTAAACTCCTCTGCAGCCTTCGTCGCACCTCTGAGGCTCATATTCACAAGCACAGAATTCAAAGTACAATCAACACCCACTCGGCACAAAGATCATTCTTGACATCAGAGGAAAAGTTAATGTATGAAGGAATAAAAGAATATGTAATTGAGATTTCCCCAGAGCAGGAAGGAGTGGAGGAATCTGCCACTGCGCATCATGTGTCTCACTAACAGATCCATATTCATTCTGCTTAAATGTATTCTGGTAGTTCTTATGTATTCCTTGTAGCTCCTAACAATTATATCTGATCTCTTTGTTAGGGACAGAAAATGTAGGCTTAATAGGATGTCAACAGACAAGGAGTATAAAGTAATTGCCCATTACGCTATAAATGTGTTATAATCATTTGCCAGAGGGAGGAAAAGTCTAATTGAATGAAAACTCTTGATGGTTTCATTATGCTTCTATTAAAAGGCAGTCAGCCCTCCTGATCCCAATACAAGCCTTGACTCTTCTTTCATTTACATCTCTAAAAAACTGGGGGCAACCACAATGTTACTGATGGATTTACAGCGACACAGAGCTGGAGTAAGAGAGCTCAGAGTGAGTCCTGGGCATTTCTGAGCCAGGATGATATGAAAACATTTACCACCCATGTGGTAGAGGAAGAAAAATTCAATACAAATGACAGGAAAGCTGAATAAAATGCCAGAGTTGTTCCCAGCAATGGCAGGAATCAAAGTCTGTGTGTGTAGAGAAAGCAAATGAAGGGGCTAAATTCTGCCTTTCAAATTGCACTGCTAAAAGTCCAGGCTAATTATTTGCCTATTAGTTATAAAATAAAACTTCATTTTCTCCATCCTCCCTGACACCCAGTCAGAACAGAGCTGTTGAAATCCTCTTCTGTCTTTGCCAAGATCAGCCCAGCCTTTTACAACACTCACTAACTCCTCCTTTCTCTGCTGCATCTCATTCAAGCTCCTTGTCCTTGCCTCTGTGCCCTGCATAACTCCAGCTCTCCCCCACTTTGCCTGCTCCCCCCTGCATTTTCCATGCCCTAAGCACTAACTCCTCTGCACTTTCCCCTCCTGCCACTACTCTCAGCCCTCCCCAGGTGCTTCACAAAGTCATCCCCTCGCTGACTTCCAACAGGTTTTGAGGACCCTTTCCTTCCATGACCTTAAATAAACGCAACCCTTGGTGCCTTCGTCCACTTACCGCACGACAACAAGGACTGCTGCTCCTCGTCTGCATCAGCCTCTCCAAACCTGGATCTTTGGTGCTGCTGTGTCTGTCCCTGCTTCCCCAGCCCAGGGTCTGTCCCTGTCCCCCAGCACTTCCCTCAGTGCCTGCTGTGGAGTCGGTTTTGAGCTCTGTGGGATGGGAATGGTGAATTGCAGAAGGGTCCCACCTGTGCTGTGAGGATCAACACGAGGATTTGGGTGTCTCTGAACCCTCTGTGGCTCCTGCAGCAGGGTGTGGTGGGTGAGAGGTGGTCAGGAAAGGGTGAGGGGTAGCCCTGATTTAGGATTTAGAAAGAAGTTCTTCCCTGTGAGGGTGTGAGGCGCTTGGACAAGTTGTGGATGTCCCATCCCTGGGAATATCCAAAGCCAGATTGAACGAGGCCCTGAGCAGCGTGGTCTAGTGGAAGGTATCCCTGCCCACGGAAAAGGAGGGGAATTAGATGGTGTTTGAGGTCTCTTCCAACCCATACCACTCGGATTCCACGATTCTCTGGTTTTGGGTCAGCCTGGGATAATTGCTGGTCCCCCGTCCTCAGCGGGAAGTCCTTGATGTCTCATCGGCTGCCCACAGACCTGCATGGGGCAGGATTTATGCTTGGGGAGTCCTGGACACTGCAGAATTTTGGGCTGTGGTTCTCAAAGTTGGACAGAACAGACACTCCTAATCTAGGCTGTCTCAGCAAAACCACTTTCAGCTTGTTTTGATTGATAAATGTCTTTTTCCAGCGGGAGCAAGCACCGATATATCCTGCTTTTTAAAGGCTGACTTTTCTTAACTGCCCTTGGTGAGTCTCTGAAGCATCACACACAACTCCCTGAGGATCTGCAGGCCACCCATGGGAAAGTGTTTACCACTCACTCCTTGGCTTCACCTGACCAGGCAAATTATTGAAGCTACCTGAGCAGAGGTGTTTGTGTGAGCTGAGGATGTGCTCTGGAGGTAGCAAGGAGCAGAGATCTCCTCTGCACGGGGATTTTAAAGTGGTTTTAAAGCCAGAGAGCTGCTCCTCATGCTCCCTTGCACACATGCAAGATACTTGTGTAAGTTATAAGACAACAAAAAAACCCCACTGGCCATTATCTAGGTTGCACAGATGATGCTCTAACTAGGATCATCACCCAAACCAGAGAGAAAGTAAATATCTGTATATTTAGCAGCACATCTCTCTGGCCCCCAGCCCTCAGGCTCCCCTGGCTTTCTATCTGAGTGCCTGCCTACCCAGACAGTTTGGTGCACATCAAGTCTTTTGCAGACTGGGAATGTAGCAAAATTTGCTTTCCCATCTCCCAGCTCCCAGTCTGGATCTCTTTTAGAAGATCTGGTGTGAATTTGTATCATTACCAACATCAGCTCATGTTCAGGGCTCAGCACAATAAACACCTGAGTTGTTTATATAAAGAAAGACTCAGCAGTGAAACTGGTGTTTGGGCATGGCTGACCCTCCACTGTCATGTTTTTTAAAGAAAATATCCCTCCTTTTCGTTGGATTTGTTTTGGAGGGAACCACAGTGTGCTTGGCCCAGCCTCTGGACCTCACTGGCTGTTTTGAATCACATCTGACATTTGGTTTCTCTGCAGTTCTCCTGAGAAGGAGCAGACGAGAGAGGAGGGTTAGTCCCTGGCTGAAGGATACAGCTGTTCCCTGTCCAGATGTGAGCATTTGGCCAAGCAGCATCTGGGCTGAGCACAGGTGAGGCTTTCCTCTGGAGAGGGGGAGGCAGCCAGGCCCAGAAATTTGGGGGACAGAGGGGTCACACCCACTGCAACTGAGGCATCAGCACTTCATGTTACTGTGCTGCTTCATTGTCCTGTGCTGCATTTTTATCTGCATTTAATTGCTTGTGCATTTGCATGGACAAACCATTGCATAATTCTCAGATTGTGAATCACAGGATGGTTTAGGTTGGAAAAGAAAGCCCTTTAAGATCACAGAGTCCAACCATTACCCCAGAACTGCCAAGGCACCACTAACCCATGTCCCCAAGCGCCACATTCACACATCTTTTAAACCCCTCCAGGGATGGGGACTCCATCACTTCCCTGGGAGCCTGTTCCAATGTTTGACAACCTCTCCAGTGAAGAAATTTTCCCTAATATCCAATCTAAACCATTCCTGGCACAACTTGAGGCTGCTTCCTCTTGTCCTGTCACTTGTTGCTCACAAGAAGAGATGTCCTTTCTGGGAGCTGCAGAGAGCAATAGAGTGGACATTGCAGTTACAGATCCCTGAACACAGCAGAGCGATTGTTATCCCTTTCTCTGCTGTGTTTTATAAATATAAATACTCTCTGTTCAGGAAGACCCAGCGGAGGAAATGTGGCTAAAATGCTGCACAGTGAGCAGCCCCGTGTGCTGCTTTATTTTTACACCATTTGGAGTAAAAATTAAATAGAATGAGATGATAAGCAAAACGTGGTATAAAAGATAAACACGGATCACTAAACCCATAACCCATGTTGCTTAAAGATTAAATATCAGTGTTGCCTTTAACATTACAAAATCAAGTCCATTCTAAAATACCAGAACTCTTTTATCACTTTTGGCCTGTGTCTAAAACTCAGTAGTTTGAACATTTTCTTTTGGATTAATACAGCCAAACAAAGGGTATAAAGGCATTAGCAGAAATTAGAAGTAATTCTGCTGAAATCTTTAGACAAAATTTTCAGTTCGGACATGGAGAAACAGGATTGATATATTTTTCTTTGGAAAATCAGTTTTATTGAGAATTGAACCATTGTCTTTCCTGGTCTTGCAAATCCCTTCAAACATAGTTCTGTTCTGACTTCAAAAGTATCCTGTGTTTCAAATATGTTTCACCCAATGCCTTGGAATTGCAGTTCTGAGAGGAAAAAATACAACTCTATTTTGGAAAGTTAGCAAAGTGTAGATTTAGGAGAATAATTTTAGGCACCCAGCCTTGAAGTTTTGACCAATGGGATTACATTGGTAGAAACAGCAGCAAAGCCCCAAATCTGGGGAAAATAACAAAGCAGAAAGATCTTCTGAAGGAAGGACAATCCAGCTCCTACAAAAGCTGCCAAGGATTACTGTAAAGCAATAATTAATGACCATTGCTGCTGGGTCTCTAACTGATGCAGGGGGAATATTGATATAATCCTATTAGTGTATTGCTCTCATTAATGTACTTATGTCAATTAGCTGAGCATTTTAGCAGAAAGGTGAATTTATGATTTTTTTTTCTTCATCCAACATAGATTTCCATTGCAAAAATCAATTTTGAACAACCACCAAAGATCAAGGTCCATTAATGAATCTTATCTGACACTAATGTTGTCTAATTACATTAAAATGTCACAACTAATTTAATGGCGGCAGAGCTCCCTGCTCCATAAACAAACACAAGTTTGGTTACATTTCTAAAGAATTTAATGTTTGATCAGGAAAGTAATGAATGGAAATCCCAGTTTTGATAATTTTCTGGATTTCTGTCATTCTCGAGTGTTTTGAAATATAGGTCAAGAAAAACCCAAGCTCGACAGAACATTCC
The DNA here is from genome assembly GCA_036785705.1 of Acanthornis magna. Lineage (NCBI taxonomy): Eukaryota > Metazoa > Chordata > Aves > Passeriformes > Acanthizidae > Acanthornis > Acanthornis magna. The sequence continues at coordinate 2,154,112 of JAWUZG010000097.1, forward strand.
AGGCTCTGAGGAGACCTTAGAGTCCTTTCCATTGCCTAAAAGGGCTCCAAGAGAGCAGGAGAGGGACTTTCAACGAGGGTGTGGAGTGACAGGACAAGGGGGAATGGCTTTAAACTGACAAATGGCAGGTTTAGATTAAATATTAGGAGTTTTTTTTTTTCCCTGTGAGGCTGCTGAGGCCCTGGCAAAGGCTGCCCAGAGAAGCTGTGGCTGCCCCATCCCTGGATGGGTCTTTGAGCCACCTGGCTGCTCAAAAAGAGGGACCAGAGACTGCAGGGAAGACACAGCGAGGGTTTCCATCACCCCCACACATCTGAGCCTTGAAAATGAGTTAAAATAAGACACTGAACCAACAACTCTTCACACGAATGAGAACTGGGGCAAGGAGGGGAGATCTTAACCTAATTCCCACTGGGTTTTTTTCTTCAACAAAGCAAAACAGCAGACTCTTTCACAGTTGCCAGAGCTGGAGCCTCAGTGAGAGATTATGAGGGATGCAGCCAGTGACTAAGTTCGGATACAAAAGCATTTCTGATTGGTTTCCCGCAAGATGAAATTCTGTTATAAAACCTGCTGCTCATTTTCCATTGAAAGAGTAATTTGGGAAACTGTCTCTCTTTGTGCTCTAACTAGGCAGCAGATGGCTCCAGATATGTTTTACTTGGTCCTATTGATTTCACTGCAGGATTTAATTTTATTTCTCAGCAGAGCAGATTAAAATATGTGAGATGCTTTATAGGCTCCTGAAATGACAGAAACCTGCCCCGAAAAAGCTACAGCATCGGTCCGTCACCAAGAGCACCTCTTTTGCTTCTGTCAGCTCAGAGACATTCCCCTTCCTCCCCACAGTCTCCAGAAGTGTTTTTTGGGTCCAGGGAATGGTGGGAATTTTGCAAGTCCAGTGCAAAACACAGAAAACAAACAAAGGAGAAACAAGAGACCCTGAGGAAAAGAGGTGCAATGTGGTGTTTTGTTTTTTTTTTTTTTTTTAAAGCCCATCCCCAACGTGTGCTTAATAAAAAATTAATTGCTGCTATTTCCAAGCTCAGATCCATTTTCACACAAATGCACTTTTAACTCCAGTGATAAAAAAAAAAAAAAAAGAAAAAAGGGATGCTTTTTTGTTGATTCTTCTTCAGTTCAGCCTTGAAGCAATAAACCAAATTGACTGCTAAATTTAGACAAGAATACAGTCTGGCCGAGTCATCTCAGAGTCCATACATTTATTAATAAGTGAGATCAAGACAAGTCAGGAAACAATCCCTGAGATGCAGAGCTGCTTCTCCTTTTACTGGGTCAAGGATAGTTTGGGCTATGAAACACATACCACACTCTCCAATTTACATGTCTAAGTCTGGATTTTTTCTCTTAATTGTGAAAAAAGTGCATAGAGGAAGAACAGCTGGTTGGGCAGCCCTGAGCAGGACTGCCCCTGCTGAGGGACTGCTTGTTCCAGACCTGTGACTCCAAACTTCTCCCTCTGCCCTTAGGATTCCTGCCTTTTCCAGCAGAGAGTGGGCATAAGTAGCATTTCTATATTTTTATCTTTATATTTTACATTTTATCAATAGTATTTCCTTGGCAAAGGAGTTCCTGGGAGTGCATTTGGATCCCACACTGGCACCTGCATTTTTGTGCAAAGCCAATGGCCGATGCTCAGTCGCATTCCTCACACAATTCCTAACCTTTTATCTCAGATAGGGGATAGAGGTATCTCACACATTTTTCCAGGTTAGAAAACAAATCTACAGCAAGAACAAGTGAAAGGACAAAGAAGGGTGCAGCCAAGTAGAAGACCCATTGTGTGGAAAGGTGGGAAAAGAAAGATGTGGGATATGAATAGGGAATTCATTCCCCTCGCTGGAGAAAGGAAGGGGGGAATCCTCTCCTCTCATCTTCCTGGGGGGACAGCAGGCAAGCAGGTGTCACCTCAGAACAGTTAACATAATCATCTGTCCTCCTGCTCTTCATGATGTCCTTGTGCTTCACAGGCAGGGTGTGACAGGAACCTTCCTGAAGAAGCCTGGAAGATTCTCCAGGTGCTGGACACGAGACCTGGCCTTGAGAGAGCTGTGTCCCATTTCCCTCCTGATCTCTTGCCCATGCAAAGCACTTCTGCAATGGCAGCACAGGGTACAGCCAGCAGGGTCACAGATTTTATCCCAGCTCTATGTGTAATTTGCTCTGTGCTTAGACTATGAGTCTGAGGTGGTGCCATCAGCCTGACCTTGTCGCTTTATGACATTTAATTGCCAGGTTTTCAATATTGGTCTATGATTGCAAATATTTCAACTCAGAAACTGCCACAATTCTGGGTGAAAGTCACTCCACTCACATTACCAGGCTACAAACTTGCAGTCCAATCTCATTGATTCATGGGATCGTAGAATGGTTTGGTTGGAAGTGCCCTAAAGACCATTCAGGTCCAACAGGAGGGTTAGAAACAGATGATGCAGATGGATCACCTAGGTGGATGGCTGGATCTAGATGATCTCTGTCATATTGTCCCTGTTACCTTCCACTGTCCCAGGCTGCTCCAAGGCCCATCCAGCCTGGCCTTGGACACTTCCAGGGATCCAGGGGCAGCCACAGCTTCTCTGGGCACCTGTGCCAGGGCCTCAGCACCCTCACAGTCAAGAATTTCTTCCTAATATCCAATCTAACCCTGCCCTCTGTCAATTTAAAGCTATTTCCCTTGTCCTATCACTCCCTGCCCTTGTAAAAATGTCTTCCTCATGGACATTAATCAGGTAGTTGTCATTAAGCCACCCTGTCTTGGTGACCAAGGATGCCCTCAGGGGACCCTTTCCAGAGAAGCTGCTGAAGAAAAATACAATTTACAGATCCTGGTGTCAGTAAAACCTCTTGCACTGGTGAGGAAAGAGTTCCTGCTTAGAAGTAGCTACTTAACAGTCTTTGGGATTTTTTTTCCCCTTTCCTTTAAATTGCTCAAGTTGAGCACTCCACTGAGAAAAGAAGGGACAGTCCCCCAGAAGCATCAACCTATTTTCACCAGCAGCACTTCTCCCATCTGCTTGGCTATTCTTCTGAAATTGCTGTCTAATTTTCAGCATAAAGAGTGTCTAAGGTACACACTTCCCATGATCACAGCTTTATTACAAACCTGAAAGAGGAAAAAAAGAGCTTTTGTTGGTTTAATTCCTTGGAACTTCTGAATTCAGCTTCCCCAAAACACATCCATGGAAAATGAAGAATAAAGAGTGCCAGGAATAAGCAGTGGAGCACATTTGCTTTTTTTTAAAAATAAAAAACCCAAGCAAATAATCACATATCTGCAATTAGAATATCATCAGATACCCTGTATTTCGAATTAGCTGTTGGAAGGAAAACTAAAATTAAAATAAATGTATTTCTAGAGTGACTGATGAGTGCAAACTGGGGTGTAGTTCTCAAACACAGATCCATCCTCGGAACAGCACGGACCTTCACAAATATACTAATGCCTGATCAGCGGGTGAAAAATAAGAGCAAAAATAAGAGCAAAAATAAGCAGGGTAAACACTTGCTGTTTGGTTGACTTCTGCCACTACAAATCTAGGCCAGATGCAGCCCTGGGTTTCCAGTCATTGAAGAAAGAGCCTCGTATTAAGAAAATCTATTTTGCAAAATACACAAGTGAAAGAGCTTGGAAGGTCACCAAACCTAAACAGTTAAAAGCAATCACGTTTCAATTAAGATGAATTGAAACAAACAGGCTTTAGAGAGGATGGTAAACACAGCAATGTTTCACTGAGCATTAAGATGAACAAAGAGCATACATCTCCTGAAATGCCTTTTAAGAGCCATCTCATCCCAGCCCTGCCACGAGACTTTGCGCCGCCCAAACCGCCCAACTTCTCCCCGCCAAGCGAAGCACAAAAATTAAATAGTTTTTATCCTCCCCGTTCGAGATTAAATAACGTCGAGAGAACCATGTGAAGCAAAAGGGAGAGAAATGGCTGCACGGTATTAAGAGAGTTAATTATAGATGCAGATTAAAAGGCAAGACTGAGTGGTGGAAGAAAAGGGAAGAGTAACCTCCGGCACAGAGATAGTGACATGCAGCAGTTGTCAGTCACCTAGCAACAAGTTTCCTATCCCTGCTGTGCTCTTTAATTCAGCAAATCTGCTCAGGATGTTGGGCTGTTCTCCTGACAAAACGCATTATGTAGTAGACTAAAGGATACAAAAATCCACTGTACACAACACTCTGCTCCCTATTGACCACTGATCCTTTCTCTCAACCCACAAAAGAGCCTTGCATAATGCTCTGAAAAGAGAAAAGTCTCAACAGAGAAAACATTTGCTTGTAATTGAGATTGACTACATAACGAAAATGATGTTCTTTTTTAAATTCAGCTTGTTGAGGCCATGCTTTTTGTCTCCTGGCTCTCAAAACCCATCCCTGCTGGGAAAAGGGGCAAACATTGTACAAACTCGAACCTGTGGGTTTTTTCCCTTCTTTTCACTGGAAGCACACACGCGCACGCATGCACGCACACGCATTTTGTGGCTAAATGGGCAAGACGGGCTCCTGAAGACTTAAACAAGTTGGAGAAAAAAGAGAAGACAAATAAGAAAATTGTGGAGTGTTTCTGTGCTGAAGGGAAGCTGCCTTACTTCTGAATGGAAGCTGAGGTGCAGAGGGCAGAATATATTTTATAATTGTTTTGGCTAACTAAGGAGCACCACTGTCTGAGAAAATGGGTTGTTTTCTTCCCAAATCCATGCAGTAAGTTATAAACAAATTCAAGTATCATGGAATCACAGAATGGTCTGCTTGTAAGGAACTTTAAAGATTGTCTCTTTCCAAAACACTTCCAAGGGCAGGGATGTCACCCGGAAGATTGGGTTGCTCCACACCCCATCCTAGCTGGCCTGGAGCTATCCCAGGGATGGGACATCCACAGCTTCTGTGGGCAACCTGTGCCAGGGCCTCAGCACCCTCACAGGGAAGAATTCCTTCCCAAAATCCTGTCTAAACCTACTCTGACCCCCAGAGTGCATCCCCAGGCACATACATCCCTACCTCTGCACCAAGTCAGGACCATGCTCTGAGATAATCATTATCTAAATTCGAACAATAAGCAGGGGAGTGAATTTAAAAGACCTGAATTTTGACACAGTGAACTCTACTGTGGTCCATATCAGAAATGTGGGTGAGTGCTCCTCACGAGTGGCTGCTCCACCAGGAGAGCTGAGGACCAGCAGTGTCTTCCTAAGGTGAGGTCTCATCTTGAGTCCAGAAGGAAGCAGAAGGAGAGAAGGCAATGTTAGAGAAGCTGCAGCCCAATCCAGGCCACACAGAAGCCCACAGCAAACCCAGCAGAAGAAAACAAGCCCCTGAAGAGGGGTCTGAGTCCCATGGGCACACTCAGCTCTTTGGGGTGGAAGTGGGACATTTGTCCAGTTTGTAGAGCACCTTAACACAGCCAAGGATCAGCGTCCCTGAGCTCCACAGCAGCAGGGAACGGCAACAACTCATGTCAGCTTTTCTGCTGGCATCGACCAGCTCAGTCTGCAACCATGCAGCTCCAGATGAAGCAGTGGTGAGCCCCAAAATTATCTGAAGTTCTTCCACCTTCCACCAGACCAGAGCCTCATCCGACCTGGCCTGGAGCACTTGCAGGGATGGGGCATCCATAGCTTCTCTGGGCAGCCTGTGCTGGGGTTTTGCCACCCTCATTGTAAAAGCTTCTTCCTTATATTCAATCTCAGATGACCCTTTTTTAGTTTAAAACAACCACTGCTAAAAAGTTTGTCCCCATCTAATGCCCCAAAAAAAAAGAGATGTGCCTGTGCACAAGGAAATGCAGCAGTGCAATTTCTCCTCCAAAAAGCTACACAAAAGACTGAAAAAAACACCTTGGTGCCCCAGCGGAGAGAAAATGGAAAGGTGATTGTATGATTTATAGTATGAAGCTCACAGAACAGCATCACATGGAGGTTGCGGCAGGCCAGGGTGAGGCTGGTGGGTACAAAACTTCATCCCAGAAAAACAAACCCACTTGGATTTTGCTCCAGCTCAACTGCTTCCACCCTGCGCTCTCCTAGACAGCTGGAAAGCTGTGGGAAAAAGTTGCCAATGGACATATCTTGGTAGAAAACTGACACCCAGATTTTGGGATTTTTTGTGCCTGGCATGGCAGTGCCAGGGGCAACTGGTGTGGGCTTTCCTTTGGGATCGTCTCACAGAATAATGATAACAGTGGAATAAAGCTTTGCTAATAAGAGCTGAATAATGCTGTGTTTATTCTCATGTTTAACATGTTTAATAATTTCTCTTCCATATTAATGTTTTTTCCAGTTTTTTGCATTGTTTTGTGTATCAAGTAACGAGTTCTGTGCTTTGTTTCCTCTTTTTATGAATAATAAGAGCTATGGCTCTGAAGATCAGGAGGATTAATGTAAGCCATAAAATAACACAGAATATAACACATCCAGTTCAAATTAAAAGATTGGGAAGGGCTGACGTGAATGTGTTGTTCAGACACAATCAGGAAAACACAGATTTTATTTTCAAAGTTCTCTCTTCGAATACAATCAAATTGTTTTCAATTCTTTTCCTCCCATTTTTAACCAAACAAAAAATTATTTTCAATCAGCAAATATAAATGATTCAAGAATTGATTTCAGCTGATAAATATGACCTTAAGGGAGAGCTTCAGGGGCTGGGAATGATTGGAAGGTAATGTGCAGCAGTAGGAAACGGGGTTATGTGAACCCCTTAAAAAGATGCTAAAAATAAAAACCTGAAATAGTAGAAGGCTTAGAGGAATACAATGGGGAAAAAAAAGATATGAATAATTGTGGTGCAGGGGAAATACATCGTTTTCTCTGTAAACAACGTAACACTGGTTACTGTAGAATTTAAGAATGACTCTCTCATTCAGAGAGCGCTTCTGACAGATTTCATAGAGGTGGAAAAGAAAATTCTCTGTGAGGGAGTTGGATCAATCATAGAATATGCAAGAGTCCAAACTACAGAAAAAAAGCAAAAAGCAAAAAAGCAAAAAAGCAAAAAAGCAAACAAAAGAAAAAAAAGAGAAAAAAAAAAGCAAAAAAAAGCTAAGCAGTAACTCCTAGTAATAAACAGTTAAAAGAACACTAAAAAAAACCTTATTTCTGCCCAATTTCTGGAGCTTTGTAAGGATGGTCTGCAGGAATATTTGTTAAAATCCACCTCCAATAGCAAGCAGTGTAAATTCTGCCCTGGCTTAGCCCAGGCTAGCCAGAGCACACAAGCTGCAAAGGTTCCCCTAAAAGCAGAATTTCTGCCAAGCAGGATATTAATTTTCAGGTATAGATTTTAGAGAAGTTTTCTCTCAGAAAAGCTAAAATTAAAGTGGACACCGGGGTCAACCCAGAATAGTTGGATCACATCCTACCAAAAATAGGAATCGCGAGGGATTCTCCTGTTGATATTTTAAACTTTTGTTCATGCAAGTTTTAATCAATTAAAATGCATTATCTACCCTCTTAACTTTCTCAGAGAGGATTATCTGACATTTACTATTCACCAGTTTTGCTGAAAAGGTTAATAGTTCACAGGCTGAAGTTAGGGGTAAACAGAATTGATCATTCCTAATGCCTTGGCTGCAACGGAGGGGCTTTGTGTTGACAGGCTGGGAGATGTAATGAGCCTCTAGTACATTCTTAAGGCTTGTTTCATTTGCTCTGTGAATGGGGAAAGTAAAATTATAGTCTATAGGTGTTTTCCATGGTTCTTTCATAAGCAGGCCTCCTGACACCAATTAAAGAGATTATGTCATCAACTGAAAAGAAAGCTATAACCTTGTATGTTAATGCCGTGATTACTTAAGACAGGGTCACTAGACCCAATAGAACAGGGAATGACCTTGGTGAAATTAACTTCGGAGCTCAATTCCTAATTAACTGTTTTCAATGAAAGAATGTGTGATTTCAGGCTATTGGTTAAAATATTCACTTTTTTCTGTACAAGGACTTTGCCACCAGAAGTTAGTCTCCAGCAGCATTTAAAAAAAACAAAGCCAGGAATAAGATTAGGAGATGGCAAACAGCATGTTCAGAGCTTTATGAAAGCAGATATTGTCCCCTGGATATTTTGCCTGAAAAACCTTATTCTTTTGAGGCTTCTTTGCCCACAGTGCAAAAATTACACTCCTCGGGAGGAAATGACACATTTGAACACACATCCAGGGCAGAAGAAATTGGAAGAAAAAAAAGTATTGAAAACACAACGCTACTAAAAAGTAGCTATGTGTAAAATATAAGCCTGTATTTGTAAGTATTGTAAATTTACATTTTTTTTTTAAAATGGAATTGCAGCATATATAAAAAAATTGGCCAGGGAATCTGTATTTTGTAGCATTGAAGGAATGTGAAAAGAAGGCAGGGAAGTGTTTTTAAGCAGCTGCCTCTCAGGTAAGGGTAGTAGTGATGTCCTTGACTTTGAGCTGTATTGGAGATTCTCACCCAGAGATGCTCTCTACCTCCTAGTGAAGGCACTGGAAAGGGTTGTGCAGTCCCCCTTGAAGTCTTTTTTTGGCACTGAACCTACCTTGGGTCTCTGACCAGCTCTGCTAAAGTCACACTCATACCTGATTCATTTTCTCAGGAAGAAATACACACCTGAAAACATTTTCAGCACAGATATCCAGCTGATCTGGTGGTAAAAGAAATCAGTTTGACCTGCCAGCCTTTTTCTACTCTCTTAAATAACTTTTTTAGATGTGGTCCAAGTCGTATTGAGACTGGGAGTGCAAGTCCTGAGGGTGTTGCTGATCCAACGCTCCAGCAAACAACAAATTCCCTTTCAAAATGGTTGCAAAGTTAATGACAATTTCCTTTGGGTGTAGAAAAACTTCAGACCTGTGCTACAGCTGTGAACAGGTCCCACTTCCATAAGGTTGGGTCTCATGGAATCCTTGAATCGTTTGGGTTGGAGGAGAATTTTAAAGGTCCAGCCCTGGTCCTCAGCTATGGTTTACAGGGCTAAATGCTATGTCTGAGCAAGGCAGAGGTTTCTTTCTCTGAAGGCTGTGAGCAAGGTGAGCACGGGAGCTCTCCAGGGTGTCACATTGTCCGGGTGTCACACTGTCTAGGGTGTCACACTGTCTAGGGTGTCACACTGTCCAGGGTGCCACACTGTCCAGGGTGTCACACTGTCCAGGGTGCCACACTGTCCAGGGTGTCACACTGTCCAGAGTGTCACACTGTCCAGGGTGTCACACTGTCTAGGGTGTCACACTGTCCAGAGTGTCACACTGTCCAGGGTGTCACACTGTCTAGGGTGTCACACTGTCCAGGGTGCCACACTGTCTAGGGTGTCACACTGTCCAGAGTGTCACACTGTCCAGGGTGTCACACTGTCTAGGGTGTCACACTGTCCAGGGTGCCACACTGTCCAGAGTGTCACACTGTCCAGGGTGTCACACCGTCCAGGGTGTCACGGTGTCACCAACCCAGGACAAGCTGTGGGGCTCTGGATCTCCTTCTGCTACAGAACTGGGAGATGGATCTCACTCCCCCGTGGCTGTTGTGGTGGGATGAACATTGAAGGAGATCAAGAAGGGGAAGCAGGAATCTCTCCCATCTGCCCACATCTTGTTCTAAAGAAGAAGTGATCAGATGAAATGTCCCAGAGAAGCCTGGGGTACCTGGTGCTCAGTGACAGCAGAGGAACCTCTGTGCCATGGGCAAAGCCCCAAAGGGAGCCTGCAGCAAAGCCAAGGATGAGCAGCTTCCTGAAAAACCCATCCCTGCTCACAATCCACATCTGTGCCAGCCACAGAGCATCGCTGGGTGACTGCTGGGCCAGCTGCTCCTCTCCTCACGTGGGGTGAAAATCCGCCTGGGCTTGGGCACAGACATTCACTGTTCGTGGGAACAGTGAAATATCAGAGTGCAAAAAAGCCTTTTCCCACGGTCCCCATGTCACCCAGCAGTGTGCTCCAGTGGGGATCCAGCTCTAGGGGACAGCTAAAGGGACTGGCACTGGGAATTAAACTGGTGTGATCGCTGATACCTGCCTGGAGATACGGCCTGTGGATGGGAAGGCGTCAATTAAATATAAAGGCCTGTGAACCTGTGACCTTGCATTACAGGCACAAAACACACAATTCCCTTCAAATCCAACCAAATGTGGGCAGCTGCTTTCTCTAAGAAGCGAGAAAACAAAACCTCATATGACTTCCTGGCTTTACTTTTATTCCAGGGCTAAAACAGCCCTCTTAGGGCACGGATGTAATCAAACAAACCCCAGAGCTGAATATCACCACCCTCCTAGAGCACCCTTTGGATAACCACCTTTCACACCCCAGCCCCTGGCAAATAAATGGCAAACGAGCAATTGGTAAATTTGCTGAAAGGTGCAATTAAAAGCAATAGGGACATTCTGCCTACTGAAGGCAGAGTATTCTTTACAGCTTGTTTGCGGATGAGGGAAAAGAAAAAGAAAGGAAAAGGTTTGTCCCCTCCCTGTGGACCACCCATGGAACTTTTTTGTCCCCTAATTCTGACATCATTAGAAAAGAGAGATACTTGTTGCTCTCAGCTCTGTGCACACTCCTCCCCATACAGTAAGGCTTTGGGAAGTTAATTGCATTAATGTGTTCCCTGAGTAAAAACAGGTGTTTTAACACCTGCATTTTCTAAAGCTGAATTTCACTAAGAATCTGCATTATCAGAGGGTTGGAGCACGTGGTTCATACAGAGGTGATACCTAAGGGGCTGGGATTGTCCCAAAATTGGGAAGGCTCATAGTTTGTGCTGTGAAATCCCACAAATTATTGATGACCAGAGCTAAGCCCGGACAATGCTGAGCTGTCTGCAGGAATTCAGCATGGGAGTGATTTTCATGGAGTGGCACTGGGGTCCCTGTGTGTGATTCCCCTTTTGGCCCATGCTTTAGCCTCTGCCTGGACCTGACAAGGATGTCCAGCACTTTTCAGGGTGCAGCTCCTTAGATGAGATCCCCGAGCCCACAGGACCAAAGCCAGCAATTGAAGAGCCAGGCCAGAGTGGATGGGATGAAGCAGCTTTTAGGGGAATAAATTTTATAGTTGTAAAGAACATGACAGCAACAACACTAAGGCTGGAAACCTCCTGGCACCGAGGATTTTCTAGAAACAGGGAGCAACTTACAGGCTACAAGGGCTGAAGTGGAAGATCTGCTTACTCACACGAGTAAGGGCTACTAGCAGTAGGAAGGACTGCAAGATTAAGCTCTTAAAGAATGAAGTGCTAATGGGTCTGACGGTGAAGTGGCTGTGCAGTTGCCTACACAGCTGAGGAGATGGCCTGTGACATAACACGCTCAGCCATGCAAGCTTCATGTGTACATGTCCATGTCACAACACCAGCAACCTGCTAAGTGCACATGATCCCTCCCACCAGAGACACGGGGGTTACCTCCTTGTAAAAAGCATGTTAAAATTCCCAGAATATCCACTGCCTTGTGCCAACACTCATCTGTACATTGAATCGTGTCAGGGGGATGCATTTGGGGTGAGATGCCCTTCCCTCAGCCCTCCCTGCCTCTTCTCTGTGTTTTTCTGTGCACTGAAGGGTCAGAGCTGCAGGTAAGAGTTTGGGAAGCTCTGCTGAATGCAGGAAGGAGATTCCTGCAGTGGAGACAGCAGGAAGTGGCAGAGCATCCACCTTCCAGGGATAAGTTCTGGTGCTGAGGGTGAGCAGAATAGAGACCATAAAGAGGTAAACCCCCAAATAGAGCTGAGGATAATTAAGACAACTTAGAGAGCTCATTCAAATACAAGTGGAATTGTGGCTTTTTTAATGGTTGAGAATATTCAGAAAGTATTTAAAATCTGTGTTGCCTCAAATGCAACTGTGTGTATGAGTCCAGCTATGTGTCCTTTTAAGTACCATGGCCATGTTTCATGCAGTGCTTCCAATTAATAATTAACACCTAATTCTATTCTGTATTGCATTGTTGAAGTTATTGTTATTGTTGTTATTATTATTATTATTGTTATCATCATCATCATCCCTGCTCACATCCAGCCTGATCATACTCCCATGGTCTGTAAATAAAGTCCTGTATGATATAATTCCAGCTCACTACAGACTTTAGCCCAACCAAACCTTTTGCAGGTAATTGTCAGCTTCCAGCAAACACAGAGGGAAATGTTTTTTTTTACCCACTGGGTGCTCTGAGTTGCCTGTCTGGAATGCAGCACTTCTATGGGATGTCTCTTGTCCTGGACACACGGGCTAGAAACCAGTCACAAAGGAAATAGTTTAAATGCTGGTATCAATCAAAACATTTAGTTCAAATGTTTTATAGCACAGAAAAGAACTGGAAGGCTCTAAATATCTCCTCCAGAAAGATTACCTTGTAATGATTGTGGAATAAAATTTTCCAAGGGGAAATGAGAGACGAACAGCAGAAATGACTGACATCCGTTTCCTTCCTTCTGTTGTGGGCTATTTTCAGAGATGCCTGACAATGTCTGTCCGTGCTTCCTCTGAAGTCCATTCTAGTAAATATAGAATCACAGGACTGCCTAATTGTTTTGGTTGGTAAAGACCTCTCAGACCATTGAGCCCAACCATTAACCCAGCACTGCCAAGGCCACCACAAAACCAGGTCCCCAAGTGCCACATCCACACAGGTTTTAAATCCCTCCAGGGATGGTGACACCACCACTGCCCTGGGCAGCTGTCCCAGTGCTTGACAAACCCTTCCATGAAAAAATTATTCCTAAAATCGGAAGTAAAACTAGCCTGGCACAACTTGAGGCTGTTTTCTCTTGTCCTGTCCCTTGTTCCCCGGGAGCAGAGCCCGACCCCCACCTGGCTGCACCCTCCTGTCAGGGGAGGTGCAGTGAGAAGGCTCCCCCTGATCCTCCTTTTCTCCAGGCTGAGCTCCCCCACATCCCTCAGCTTCCCCTGCTGCTCCAGAGCCTTCCTCATCTCCCTTCCCTTCTCTGCCACTCTCCCGCCCCTCAATGCCTTTGCTGTATTAAGGGTCCCAAAACTGAGCCCAGGATTTGAGGTGCAGTGCCCAGCACAGGGGGACGGTCACTGCTGCCACACCATTCCTGACACAGGCCAGGTGCCATTGGCCTTGCTGCCCACCTGGGCACACCGCGTTCAGCCGCTGCTGCCCAGCAGCCCGGTTTGGCAGAGGGGTTCTGTGTCTGGCTGGATCGCAGGGCTGTGGGATCACCAAAGCCGCGCAGGGCTGCGGGAGCCCCAAAGCCCCTCAGGGCTGTGGGATCACCAAAGCCCCGCAGGGCTGCGGGATCACCAAAGCCGCGCAGAGCTGCGGGAGCCCCAAAGCCTCACAGAGCTGCGGGATCACCAAAGCCCCGCAGGGCTCCGGGAGCCCCAAAGCCGCGCAGGGCTGTGGGATCACCAAAGCCGCACAGAGCTGTGGGATCACCAAAGCCCCGCAGGGCTGTGGGATCACCAAAGCCCCGCAGGGCTGTGGGAGCCCCAAAGCCCCGCAGGGCTGCGGGAGCCCCAAAGCTCCGCAGGGCTGTGGGATCACCAAAGCCCCGCAGAGCTGTGGGATCACCAAAGCCGCGCAGGGCTGTGGGATCACCAAAGCCCCGCAGGGCTGTGGGATCACCAAAGCCCCGCAGAGCTGTGGGAGCCCCAAAGCCGCGCAGGGCTGTGGGAGCCCCAAAGCCGCGCAGGGCTGTGGGATCACCAAAGCCCCGCAGAGCTGTGGGATCACCAAAGCCCCGCAGGGCTGTGGGATCACCAAAGCCCCGCAGGGCTGTGGGATCACCAAAGCCCCGCAGGGCTGCGGCAGCGCCCGCGGCTCGGTGCGGCTGTGCGGAGCGGGCACGGAGCCGGAGCTGCGCCCTTCTCCTGACCTCTCCGCTGCTCGGGCACGAAACCTGAGCCTTTCGCACACCGCACGCGTTCGTTCGGTCCTACGGAGGCTGTCACGCTGAGGTTATTCCAGGTGTTGCTGCTCCCATCCCCCGGGGAGCGCGGGATGCAGACAGCATCTCCTGCCAGCGGCTCCGCGCCGCTCTTTGTCCCCAGCGCTGCCCCGGCAGGGTCTGCTCCTCCAGCCTCGCCGGGCTCTTTCCACCAGCCCGGAGCCTTCTTTTCCTGGCGAAAGGAGCTGGAGCCCTCTTGTGTTGAGTCCTGCAGCTTGCAAGGATCCCTTCGGAAGTCCTTCAGCCGGAGCCACCCCAGCTTCACCGGGATGGAGCTGCAGGCGAGCTGCTATTAATAGGAGCCCATCTGCTTGTCTTCGCTTTTGTAGCAGCGTTGCACGTAATAATGGGAGGAAATGGATTTCATCTTCAAAACCCACATATTTAATTATGAAAGGATAAATAAAAATCTCGTTATTTAAACCCGTCCTACTCTGATCTCAGCTAGTGAAAAATGTGGCTTTTTCAAAGACTCAGAGAATCACAGAATGGTTTGGCTTGGAAGAAACCTTAGAGATCATCTCATTCCAACCCCCCTGCCATGGGGGAGGACATGGGACATCTTCTGCTATCCCAGGTTGCTCCAAGCCCTGTCCAACCTGGCCTTGAGCACTCGCAGGGATAGGGCAGCCACAGCTTCTCTGGGCAACCTGTGCCAGGGCCCGCCACACTCACAGGAAAGAATTTCTTCCTAAAATACAATCTAACTCTGCCCTCTGTCAGTTTGAAGCCATTTCCCCTTGTCCCGTCACTCCATCCCCTGTCCAAAGTCCCTCTCCAGCTCTCTTGAATACCCTTTAGGCTGTGGTAGAGGTCTAAGTTCTCCCTGGATCCTTCTCTTCTCCAGGCTGAGCATTCCCGGCTCTCCCAGCCTGGCTCCAGAGCAGGGGTGCTCCAGCTCTCTGTGCATCTTCATGGCCTCCTCTGGATTTGCCCCAACAGGTCCACTTTTTTAATCCCTCATGTTTAATTAACAGGATGCATTATGTGCCAACTAGATAGGAGGTATTTGTTAGAAAGATGACTATAGGATTTGCAGTTTCACTTGAATTTCAAAGCTGCACGGAATAATAAATCAATCTGCTCATACCTGCTACACACTGTGCAAAATGCCTGATTTCCACATATTTTCAGAGTAAGTTTGTCTAAACCTGATGTGGCACAGTTTGTGGCTGTGGTAGAACAGCACACACACTTTGGAAGAGGCCGCATCTTAATTTTCTGAATTTCTGAGATTATTTGAAACTGATGTAAATTCGGTGTTACTTTTCATTATTTTTATGCATAAATAATGCTTTTCTGCCTCATTAGTGATATCACCTGATATTGAAACCACTTCAAATACAAGCATCGGGATTTTATTTTGAGAAGCTATTATTTAAGCAACCACAATCACATCATTTGTACAAAGCTGGGGAAAACCTGAGAAGATATTTACTTTAGGTTTGTATATTTTGAGATATTTATATTTGTTGTAATACCCTCTTGATGAAAGATTCTCTGCAGAAGTTGGAGCTTTCTGAGCTGATAAGATAGCACAGGGATGTGGCTTTTTGTGACCCAAAATTCAGGCCTTTTAAGATGCTTCCAGTTGTTTTCTCATGAAAAAAGAAAAAGATAAAAGTGCCCCCAAACATTAATCACTAAAACAAAATCTGTCTGCGCTTGGCTGGCAGCATAGGTAAGTTCAGTACAGGTGAAGGTCATGTTTGATCTTTCTCCATTTTGCCTCCTGGTTCTCGCCCCATGTCAAAGCTCTCGATTATAATCTGCCACAAAAATGTCTTTGGCAAGTGATGCATTTCCTCTGCTTGTGGTTAAACACAACACCTACAGGCAAAATGACCTTTTTGTGGCTCAGGACTGCTGTGGCAACAGCTGGAAGAGATGACTGGTAGGTATTTCATCTTTTATGGTCGGGGTTGCAGAACCACCAGGGCCCAAGCTGCAGTGAGCAGTGGCTGAGTCCCACCCCAGCACAGCTGAAATGGAAATAATTGATGCTGATGGTACCTTTCACTGAGAGAGAGTTCTTAAAACCTCCTGCCAACAGCAGCTGAGTGTCTGAGCCAGAGCAAGGAGGGAAGGCTCTGACAGGAGACATTATGGTAATGTACTCTAATGGGACTTGCTGATTTGAATAAAGTAGCATGTTAAACACTCCACAGTCTCTTTGCTGTGTGCCATGACCCTATTTACAACTCTATATTTAAGATATTTGCGCTCAATACAATTTGAGACAAGCCAACACGCCCACATTACAGTATTTTCCCATTTATTTTATTCTTAAAAATTTTAAAAGGGTACACATAAACTTTTTCCCTTGGTGGAAACCTGACAGCTCAGAACAAGCTTTGCAGCAGTATCCCCATCGTTTACCTCTTGGATGCATCTTTTGAAGTGAAATGCTTGTCCCAAGCCCAAGTTCAGCACAAAGTCGCCTGTCACTTGTAGACAACAGTACTGAGACTTGGGTTTGTGGTTGTTGGAGCAATAAACATAATGAATTTCTTCATTCATAATGAAGGGGAAAAAAGCAAATATTAATAACTGTACATCCTCATAGCTGCAGAGCACCATAACCTGTGTCACACACAGGCCCTGGTGAGCGCTGCTTTTCCAGCTGAGTCAGAACAACAGCTGAGAGGATGTGAGGATAATGCACACATTAAATGATCACACTCTGCTGCTGCCCTGACCTCTGCAGCGCTTTGCTCCTCAAACACCGTTTGTCATCCAGCCTCTCCTTTCTCATCTGGATTAGAGCATCCATTCTTCCTTCTGCTGCTGCACAGCCCCAGACCACAAATATCTCCCCCCACCATCTCCACCTTCTTAAATCATGGTTGACTTTATCACCTGTGGGTCAGGTGCTCCCTGTGCTGGGATGTCTGTCCTGTGGGAAGCTGATGGAGCTACTCCTGCTCAGCCCCTGCACTTCTGGTCTTGGACCAGAGGAGAATTAGGGCCTGATCCTCTTCCCATCCCCTCCATCCACTGATATTGCAGCTTGCATTTATAAAACATCAGTGTTTCTTTAAGCTACAAATGTAATTTGTAGTTTTAATTAAATCTCGTGTTTAACTTGAAACAGAAGCCTTTGTTTTCCTCGAAGTCCCTTGATGCAATTTCCTTAAAAATTAAAGAAACTTAAAGTGAAAATTCTCACAGAAATCAAAATGTTTAATATTGCTAATGGCAAAATGGCTTTTACAAACAGCTTAATTGCATTAATATGATTCACAACTTTCTGAAGCAGTTGAACCAGGGATTATTTATTTATTTATTAGATATTTATCTTGGCCAAGACATTTTGAAGCTAAATATTTCTCCCTCTTTTACCGGGGGACCCTGCTGAGCTCTGGTGCTCAGAGCTGTGTGTCCTGCAATAGATAAAGTTGGAAAGGTTTGGGTTTGGGTTGGAAAGGACCTTAAAGATCACCTTGTTCCAATCTCTGCCATGGGCAGGGACACCTTCCACTAGGTTGCCCCATCCCTGTGAGTGTCCAAGGCCAGGCTGGATGGGATTTGGAGCAGCCTGGGATAGAGGAAGGTGTCCCTGCCCATGGCAGAGATTGGAACAAGGTGATCTTTAAAGTCCCATCCAACCCAAACCCTTTGAGTCTGTGATTCTAAGTGAAGGGTTGAGGGCTGTCTCTGGTGACGGCAAAAGGGTAACTCTTGTCTGGAGATCAGTGCTGCTGAAACCTGCTGATCATGGCAAAATAAGAGGAGCTCTGTGCAAAATTATTCTATCCCTCTTGAGAGGTGAAGACGATTGCAAACCCACACCGTCCATCCCAGGATGCCGTGCCGTGGGACATGAAGATGAAGATGAAGTTGAAGATGAATATGAAGACGAAGACGAAGATGAAGATGAAGATGAAGATGAAGACGAAGATGAAGACGAAGATGAAGATGAAGACGAATTCGAAGATGAAGATGAAGATGAAGATGAGGGTTTGGCACCCCTTGTGCTGCCAAGAGCTGGCCAGAGCCAGCCAAGGAGCTGTGATGTGGCAGTGCCCAGCTGCTCCCAGGCTCCTGCTGCTCCAGGAGAGGGAATGGTGGGATGGGAAGGCAGGCAGGGTCTGCCGTGGGGGCGGGGGCAGCCCTGCAGTCGGGGGGAGCTGTGACACTGCGCTGCAATGTCACAGGCTGCTGCTGCTGCTCGTGGGGCCCTGGAGAATTCATGAGAATTGACAGTGAGGTCAGGGAGATAATCTGAAGGAGCTAAAGCAGCTGGAAACCTGGAGAGAAAAATGACAAGTTCTTTTGCACTTTTTGAAGCTGAACCTTATTTACTTCTGGGGACAGGTCATCTGAAGGACTGATCCACACCAGGGGCTAAGGTAGAAATTCCAGGAGAGTAAGAGAGCATCCCTTTAGAAACACATGGGTAATGAGGAGTGGAGGAAAAAAAATCAAGGATAATTTTGGACTTGAGATCAATGCCACTGGATTTTTTCTTTTGATTTAAGAAGATTTGCAGAAGATATCTCATTGTTACAGAAACCCAGCAATGCACCCGGATGTATTCAAGCATGACTAGATCTGAAGTGTAATTCTCTCAATGACATGACTGTCACCCTGGATTTTTTTAGAATATTTGGGGCAGGAAGGAGACAGCAGTCAGGCAGTAGCTCCCCTGACAAGGCAAATCTTTCATCTTGCATAAACCTAAGGTAATTCCCTTCTTGCCACTGAATTCCTGGTTCATAGCCCTCTGTGAGTGGGTGTTTTAGGGCACAGCTCAACACAGACACAACTTGCTGAGTGTCCCAAGTTTAAGTGCATCACGTTTCAGGTTCTGTAAATGCAGGAATACAAACTGGCCGACAAACTTTTGTGAATTGGACCATGAGTCATGATTAATTTATCAAGCTATTCTAAATGCATCCACTAAAATAACGGAAATATAAACAAAAGTTATGTAATTCCTCCTTGCCTGTGCTTGGGCCTTGCTTGTGATGGTGGAAATATAAACTGAACTAGAGCGTATAAAAAGATTTCCAAGAAAAAGCCTTTGTTTAATATTTCCTATGCATCAGATATTCCACTTGCCTCCCAGATGCATATATTCCAAATCATGCTTTTGCTGTCCACAGAAAATTCCTCCATCTATTTATACTTTCAAATGTATGATCTTATACATTAATAAATAGTAATGAAGTCCTGAAGTAAATACCAATGTGACGGTTTCGCTGGAGATGTTGCTGACATTTATAAATATCTGCAGCTTTTATGGTTCAGGACACTGGCAGAGCTCACAGATTCCGTTAAACTTTATCGTATAATTGCACATATGGTGTCTCTTTTGAAAGTATAATGCAGGGGTTTGATGGAATATTTCTGTTAGGCAGCGCCGCGTGTGTTTGCCTGCTTTAGGAAAAGCCATGTTTCTGTGCAGGTGTATTTTAGCTAAACCCACCATTTTTCATCTCAGCTGACACCGAACAGCGCACACAGTCTGGACTTCCCCAAGCTATGGAAATATTGCTATCTTGTGCTTACTCACTGCTCTCAGTGAGTCATCCATTTATATGTCTGTGCATTTATACTCCAGGAGATAATCCAACAGGACTAAAAGCCATTGCAATCCCTGTGTGTGCCTTTGTCTGTCAGAGGGATTACAGGACTTGGGTCCCCATGGTGGAAAGTTTAGCTCAGGGACCCAAGAAATACTTTCCAATTGAATGCTGTCATTGCCCTGCTCCAAAGGGAAGACAGAGGAATTTCACAGGAGGGCCTGGAATTGAACCTGGCATGGGACAATCCTGGGCCAGGGATTTTGTTGCTGGGGTAAGGCCAAGGTGAAGAGCTGTAAAGCATCAGTAGCAATGAGTTTGGGTCCAGCTTCTTCAGGAGATGTTTAAGTGACCAAGGGCAAAGGACTTCAGGTGGAAATTAATTTCAGCCTCAGATTTGGGGTGCTACAGGGATCTCTGAGCCAGTTTCTTGCTGGAAACATTCAGTACTGCCTAACTGTGCAAAAAGACACATTTCTTGGTAGACAGAGTCCTACATACTCAGTATCTCACAATTATACCATGAGACGAGGAAGTGGGAGGGAATTCTCCGCTCCAGAGATCTGTCAAAGTAAGATTTTGGTCCTTGTCCAACAGGGAAGATCCTCACTGCCTTTGGTCTCCCAAAGGTCTTGCCATCCAAGCAGGAATCAGCTGCCATCCCTGATCTCTGCTAGAACCAGCAGGAAATTGATAACTCCCAGACAAAATGATGGCTAAAGCTCCCTTTTTACATGGTTCAATTCTCACTCTCCAAAGGAGTTCCATGCTCAGTTGTCTCCCACCTGACATTCAGTGGAGGCCTTGGGACAGCCACAATGAGGGGAACTGCTCAGGCAAAGCCTGTTTGTGTGCAGGAGACACACAGACACACCTGCTCCCAGTACCTCTGCCCTGGGGTGGTGACAGGAACTTTCACCACCTGCTGCATGGGTTCTGCCAGCACTTCTGAACCCCAACACTGCTTATATTTAAAGTCAGTTAAAAGTATTATGTGCTATTTCATTGGGAAACTTCTCACAGATGAACCTCTGGGAACAGCTGCTTTAATCTCCTGTCCGACCACTGGAGACACAAAACCTGTGATTGCCACTGCCGCTGAGGATGAGAGTGGCAGAGAGCAGCCGAGGCAAATGGGATGGGAGACGCCAGATCCCAGGACAGGTGAGATTTCTGCTTGCAGGCTGCAGGATGGCAGCTCTGAGCACACTAAAAACCTGCTTTTTCAGACAATGCACCTCTAGAGTCTCTTCTCTCCAGGATTCTGGAGATGTGTTTGTGCTGGCCTAAAATAAATGTAACACAGAGGAAGGGAGAAGGGCTTGCTGCATATGCCACAATACAGATCAAGTCAAGCGAAAAAGCCAGTGTTGGTGGCACATGAAAAATTAGCTCCCTGGAGCAAAGTAGGCAAGGACTTATTTATGCTGGCTGGAAAAACTGCTTGTTCTACACACTTGTTTTCCTCTTACCTACAGCTCTGCCCAGGTAAGGGTAACCAGCCTGGTAATTTTGCATATCAGATCTTTTTGTTGGTAATGCTTGTAGGTGCTGGATGTGTGAGTTAGCCAATGATTCACTGCCATGTGATTTAAGACATGTAAACCATCCCCAGTTATCACTCTGATAGGGGAAAAGCAGTGATGAAATAAGTGTGTGCCTAAAGAAAGGTTGTAAAGTCATATCCTGATCCATATCTCCTAGACTCATAGAATCAGAGTATCCTGAGCTGGAAAGGACCTACAAGGATCATCAAAGTCCAGCTCCTGCCTGTGCCTCTGCTTTGCCTCCTCTGTGGCTGAAGACTTTGTCCAACATTCAGACATTTGTGACCCCAAAAAATCCACTTGAGACCCAGGGGCTGTGCAGGGCAGGCACAATCCTTGCTGTGAAGATAAACTGGCTGGTGCAAAACCTGCAGAACAGAAGTGTAGGGTAACCTGGGGCAGGAGGAAAGGGTGAGGGCAGCTGGATGTGCCTCCTCTGTGTCCTACTAAGGGAAAGGTAACAAGTGACAGGAGGAGAGGAAGAGGCCTCAACTTGCACCAGAGGTGGTTTAGATTAGATAGTAGGAAAAATTTCATTGCTGTAAAAGAAGTCAGGCAATGGAAAAGGCTTCCCAGGGCAGTGGTGGAATCACCATCCCTGGAAGGGCTCAAAAAACCTGTGGGTGTGGCACTTGGGGGCATGGTTTTGTGGTGAACACAGTGGTGCTGTGTTAATAGTTGGGTGGTGGGACTCAATGATTTTAAAAGTGATTTCCAATTACTCTGTAGTTCTACCAATATTGCTAAAAATGGCCACTGCAGAAATGAAATTTACACACCCTTAGGTGAACTCACCAAACTAATGCACTGGTTGCCTTATTGGATGGATCATGCAATTTCTCGAGCTGTTCTCTTGCTAGCATGGGTAATTACTCCCAGCTCAGACAAGCCCAAAGGTACCGAAAAACATCCTTCCCACAATTTTTTTTTTCTTTAATTCCCCAAAGACGAGGTCTTTTAAAGGTCATATCTTGACAGAATTCCCCTTCTTACCCCCCTGTTGTGCTAAAATAGATCAGTATTATTGACCTTGACAACAATGCCTGAAAGGTTTAGTGACAATCCGTTCTGTATCAACGAGCACATAAAACTGCTGTTTATGGGCTGGGGCGTTCTCCGCGTGGGGAGATCGGCTGCTCCTGACAAGGCACGGAGTAAAAAGATTTAATGTATCTATCTGAATGTGAATTGGATCGTACCCTCCTGCCATGAGATCCCCAGCCCCAGGGAGAGCCCTGCTCGGCGCTGTGGTGCCGCATTAGTCGCTCGTAATGGCCACGCGAAGAAACAGAGCATGACAAGAGCTAAATAACATCGGCAGCGGGGAAATGGCCAGGCTGCCCCCAGCCCCTCTGCTCCCCCAGACTTTTTAAAACACGGGAAGCGATGAGATGCGTTTAAAGGGGGCTTGTTTTGCCTTTCAAACCACTCTTTTTTTTTTCTTTTTTTTTTTGAAATAAGGTTTGTGGAGGTGGACGTGTCACGAGGAATAAAAGCATCCGCGGGTGGCTCATGTTTAGCTGCTCTCCCATGTTTAACTCCAGTTCTCAGCCTGTGAATGCTCTCCCACCTACTCTGGGGCAAGAGGTGCCTGTTAATTGAATTCTTCTTTTCCTCTTTTCTTCCCTGCTGCCCGCTCCAAAATGATCAACAAAAGTAAGAGTCGAAACTCTGGCCTCAGCAAGGGCAAATCGAATGTGCCCGTGGTGTCAGTGGGGGCAGGATTTCACTTGTTTAGTCAGAAACAGGTTTTGCCAGAATCCTGACTCTTTCCCCTCGAGTTATGGTGATTACTGGGGGAGAGGGGAAGGGGGAAGGGGGAGGGAAGAACTATGATAGATAAAGAGATGAATAATAATAATAAAAAAAATGCTGTGGTAAAATGTACAGTGACTATTGTTATTCTGGTGGTTTATGATAAAATTTGGAAAATGAAGCACATGAAGAAAAAAGACAAGATAAAATTTAAGGATTTTGTTTCAGAGTTTACCTTTCTCTCGTTCAAGGGGTTATAAATAATCCCTCCTAAAGGGCTGAGTTACCACCCATCATTAGTCTTATCTCCACAATGCCTGTTCCATCATGCTCATTTCAGGGTCAAAAAATTCACCTTGAAAAGCAGCAACACACAGCAGATTTCCCCGAGATCCGAGCAGGGAGAATTGTTTACCAGCCCTTCCACTATTCCAGCACTGGGAAGCCAACCCAGACTTCGTGCATTTGGCCTCAGGGTGCCTTTCCCTGTGTCATTGTGTCTGGAAGTAGCATGGAAGCCTCCCGACAACTCTTCATGATCTCTTCTGGAGAAGCAGGATTGTTGTCCACGGATCAAGAGCTTCTATGTCAGTACATAGATTATTGTATTGCTATGATTGAAAACAACATTTGGGAAGAAGAGGGGGAGCTCACTGCAGCACAGCTCCCAGGGCTGGAGGGCAGTGAGTACAGGGACATCACGGTCCAGGGAGGCCACGGAGGTGATCCAAGGGCTGAGCCCCTCTGCTGTGGAACCAGGCTGGGGGAGCTGGGGCTGCTCAGCTGGAGAAGAAAAGGTTCCAGAGAGACCTTAAAACCCCTTCCAGTGCCTGAAAGGGCTCCAGGACAGCTGGAGAGGAACTGTTTATAAAGGCATGGAGGGACAGGACAAGGGGGAATGGTTTAAACTGAGAGAGGCCAGGGTTAGATGAGATGTTAGGCAAAAATTCTTCCCTTTGAGGGTGGTGAGGCCCTGGTACAGGTTGCCCAGAGAAGTTGTGGATGATTCTATCATTTTGTTCCAACTCCTCTGCCATGGACAGGGACACCTTCCACTAGACCAGACCCTGTTCAGCCTGGCCTGGAACTCTTCCAGGGATGGGACATCCACAGCTTTTCTGGGCAACCTGTGCCAGGGCCTCCTTTAGGTCCTTTCCAATACAAACCATTCCATGATTCCATGATTCTTCCCACCTGTGTGGGGACGAGAGGTGGAACTGGGACAAACATTTGTCTGCACACACATTCCCAAGCCCCAGTGTTCGTGCAGAGACCTCTAGAAATCCCACCCTGCTTTCCTTCGCAAAGGGAAGAGCACCGTGTTACTCTCCCAGTAAAAGATGTTTCTCCATTCCATATTTCACCCGCATGAGCTTGTTCGGTTCCTGCAGTGGCAGAAAGCACAAAGAACTGCCAAAAGAGAGCTTTGATCACGGTAAGCTCAGCAGCATTGCACATCTCTGGTAAGCAGAGTATCACTGCCATCACTTACAATATTACTTTAGTGCCACGGAATTGCTGCAGGTCCAAGAAATCCAGCTTGGGTGGCTGGTGAAGCAAATTCCTCTTTCAGTCATATAAAAGGAAGTTTGCAGATCAAAGGGATCTTGGAAAAAATTAAGGTGCGGGTTATTTGAAATACAATCTCAGTTGGAATAAGCCACCCTGGGGTTCCTTTCCTGAGGCAGCTCTTACCCCCAGGTGTTGCTGTGGAAATGTGAACAAAAGGGGGAGGTGGCAGAGGATGAACAAACTCCCCGAAAGTCAAGGAAAGAACGAGGAGGAAAAAAGATTAATCATTCCAGCAGAATCCTGAGTGGTGCATTTGTTCTTCCCGCAGGAAAAATCCTTCCTTTGCCATCCCCAACCATCGCCGTGCCTCTCGCTCACCTCCAGCCCTTTCCCCCATCCCAAGCCCGTAATTACTGATACCAGGTGCGTCTCTCCGGCCCATCCCTGGTGCCGTCGCCATTCACAGGTGAAGGATCGCAATTTGCTGTGTCCCCCGGAGCGCTTTGTCCCTGACCGCGTTACACGGACAGGGGCACGGCACAAACGGGAGCGAAATGGAATTCACCGGGGGAACAAAGCCCTTCGTGCTCCCCACCTCCAGCCCAGGTGACCTGCAGAGCTCTGGGGGCTCTCTGGGGTCACAGCAGGCTTGGGCCATGTGAAAGGCCGGGCAGGGCAGCAGGGCTGGGGCACAGCCACACCTGCACCAGCCACACCCTTTGTGCCACTACTGCGGGCAAGCACTGCCAGTCTATCTAAAGTTTAAATCACTGAAATGTTTAAACTCGGTGGGATACTCGGTGCTATGGAGGGTGTTTAACTCCTTTCCCAGCCCCTGACAGAAGGGTGTCCCAGCGCTGGATGCTCCACACGGTGTGGTGTGGCCCTTCGGGCACAGAGTGTCCCCAGGCTTTGCTGATGGCTGCATTTGGGGTCAGGTGCAGAACAGAAATGCTGGGAGAACACAGGGCTCGTGGCACCTGTGACGCTGCCCCTTTGTTTCGCTGAAGCTCCCGGAATTTGCCTGTCACACCCACACGGGGCAGGACCTGTCCCTTTGTCTGTGGCATGAGCTCTCCCCAGCCAGGGCTGAGCAGGGACTGCTGCCCCTGGGCTCTGCTGTAAAACAAACAGTGACAGTGACAATGGCAGCAAAGTGAGAACTGAGATGATTTAGGCTTGCAGCTCTGTCCTTTGATTTGGTTTGATGCAGCAAGTGTAGGCAAGGATGAACAGGGGGTGAAGAGGTGAAGTGTTCCCTTCTTAGCCCTGGCTTTGTAGCACACATGGACTCGTAAATGGTTTATGTTGGAAAGGACCTTAAAGATCATCTCCAGCCCCTTGCCACGGGCAGGGACATCTCCCACCACACCAGGATGCCCAGGGCCCCATCCAGCCTGGCCATTCTGCTGCATGTGAGGTTGCTTGCAAGCACAATTCCCTTGCACCTACCTGAATCAAAGGTGTGTCCTGTCTTCCCTCCCAGAAAATCCCAACAAAAATACCAATGGCCTTAAGCTGAAAGAGAGTAGGTTTAGATGGGATGTTAGGAAGGAATTCTGGCCTCTGAGGCTGCTGAGGCCCTGGCCCACGCTGCCCACAGAAGCTGTGGCTGCCCCATGGCTGGCAGTGTTCCAGGCCAGGTTGGACAGGGCTTGGAGCAACCTGGGATAGTGGAAGGTGTCCCTGCCCATGGCAGGAATTTGGGACCAAGATGGTCTTTAGGGTCCCTTCCAACAGAACCCATTTGATAATTCCACGGTTCTGTGATCCAGGGGAGGGCAGCAGCGCTGAAGTCGCCTCCTGTGAACATCCCTAGAGCAGCAGCTCACAGCAGATGAGGAGAGCAGCATGGCAACAGCTCTGCCGAGCTCAGCACAGCCTTCACCTGCAGCCCCTGCTGCTGCCTGACCCTCCCCTGGCAGAGCTCTGCTCTCCCTGGCTGCAATGTGCCCACGGCTTGCTCTGGAACACTCAGCTCTGGCACCTTCCTGCTCTTCCTGCAGATGCCTGCAACTCATGCTGATCTCCCAAAGATTAGGGAATCCAGCTTTTGAAGTGCTCTGAAACATGTGCTATAAAAGAAAATAAATTAATTGAAACAACCTTGGTCCGAGCCCTATCAAGGCACAAATCAGACAGAGGCAGGAGGAATGTCCTTTTTTCCATGGCTCCCTCTGACCCATGGGCTGGAGGAGGAAGCGGGCAGATATTTTTAATGGAGACATTACATCACCTTTTTTTTTGTATTCCCCATCTGTATGAACTGTAAGACAAAGTGGAGCCAAGAGTAATTATTCCTGAAGAAATTAAGGCATGAGCACATGCACAGCATCAAAGAGGAGATTCCAATATGGGAATCTTCCCAATTTGGCTTCTGTCTGGGCCAAATGAAGATCTGTCCCTCCTCCCTATAAACCTGCAGCTACCTGTAAAGCTCCCAGGACACCTGGCTGTGCCCAGGGCCATCTGTGCCCTCACTGAGACTGGTGTGACTTAAAACCAGGAGCAGAGGGAAATAAATCTCTTGAGGGACACTCTTTTTCTTGGGCATTTGAAACAGCAGTCTCAGCCTTACCATTTGATGCAGTCGATATTTCTCCTGAGAACAAGTTACTCTAAACTGGAAAGGAACGGCACAAAAAAGTAATCAAACCTACCTATCTCCAAATTGGGCTTGATCCCAAGCACTGTAGGAAATGGGATCACCAGAGGGATAAGGATCCCATTCCATATGAAGCCCTCACCAGGCTTTTGCCTGTTTCTCCATGGTTTGCCCAGGTCACCCCACAATTACCCTCAGAGGTTTTTCCTCAGCTGCTGAAAAGAGGAGCACAGAAATGGGTGAGAGGCTGCAGTGCAGCATTCTTGGAGTTTTCAGGTTCGCCTGGATCCCAGACACGACAACAGCCTGTCTGCTGGTCCCACCCCACCGCCCGACTCTCCCAGAAGAGAATCTTCACAGCCCAGGAGCAGAATTGAAGACATCGTTCCCATGGAAAGGCTTTGACATTTCTACATGAAGGAATTTGCTCAGCAAGAAGCATTGCAGATCGCAGGTGTGGGTTTGCCATATTGCAACACCCTGATTTTTGGAGCACATTGAAAATGCAAATGTTTTGTTTTTTTTTTTTTTAATCAGAGGCTACAGATTTCACCTGTATATAAATAAGAGACCACCAGCTTTGGATTGCCTATTAATTTTCTATTTATTACATTTTTTCCATTAACTTTCTATTAATTCTCTTTGTTTTTCTACTATCTTTCTACGAGTTTTTCTATTTTCATTTTCTCTTTCATTTCCTCTGCTATTTTTTCATCATTCTGCATTATAATCAGTTGTGATGAACAGACAGTTCTGGCCTCTTCCCCTTCCTTACACAGGATTGTTTTGCTTTTCATTAACTTGTTTCTCTCTTTTTGTTCTGGAAACCATACCCTGTCTGCAAAGAGAAAGAGAAGGCAAGTACAGCATTTTGACCCTCAAATTTCTGTCCAGTTTTCCAGTGCTGAGATGTCTGGACCTCATCTTCACACCGGCTGCTTTTTCTGCTGCTCAGCTCTGCAGCAGCCAGACTTTGTGGCAACATCCCAGATCCAGCATTCCCCACCAAGCAGGAGAACGAGGCCATCCCATTCTGAGAACAGGCAGACAATTATTTGAAGCACGGGGGAAAAGGGGTGAGAAAACTTCAGTAGTGACAGCCTGTTCCACAAGCATTTACAAGTCTTGTTTTTAAACAGGAGATTACTGCAGGAAAGTTCAGCGTTCACAGCTGGCTGGAAAAATCCC
Source organism: Acanthornis magna (assembly GCA_036785705.1). Lineage (NCBI taxonomy): Eukaryota > Metazoa > Chordata > Aves > Passeriformes > Acanthizidae > Acanthornis > Acanthornis magna. The sequence goes on from JAWUZG010000097.1 coordinate 2,182,148, forward strand.
TCAAATATAGTTTCCTTTGACTTTCCCTTCTGCAACAGTTGGGACTCAGTCTGAAATTCAAATTAACTTTCATACCCAGCCTACAATTCCATTTTGTGCCCCAAAGCAAAATTTCCTGCATAATTGTGTGTATTTAGGTCACTTCTCCATTGTTCACTTCTGCAAAGAAAATTGCTGATTTGCCAGTGGAGAAAATTCCTAATACAGTTTTCAAAAGCACTTTTGCAATTAGAGATGGTGCTCCTAAATGAGACTGGAACGTAGGCATGGATTTGCTTGGGTAATGTCTTGAGACTTTTTATGTCTGTTTTTGACAGCAGTGACTCCATTCAAACACAGACTGTATTTGACATTTATACAGGGCTGAGCTTGTTTGCCAAACTTTATTAAAAGAAGTATTTATCCTACTTTCATACTTTGATCAAATATTAGCAAAGTATACAATACATACAAATATTAATCTAACTAATTAACATTTAATCTAGAGAAATAACATCATATTTTGCTGTTCTAAGGTTCTTTTCACTCAAATTTTTCCCTACACTTAACACTGAATGAAGTTCTTTTGTTTCTAAATTTCTGCCATGAGAAGTACTGGGTTAGTATCTCCTGTTTATGTCTGACTGTACAACACCAGCCACATGTATGGGCAGATCCATACAAACATTTTAACTCATCCAGGTATCAAATTAAAATATTCTGAGATGACTGCAGTGAAAAAGAAAACTCTCCTGGAGGCTCAGTTAATTAGCTGAGACCAAGGATCTACACAAAGCGATGCTGTATCTCTGTATCTTGCAATGAACTAAGTAGCATGACTCAAAATTTATATTTTCTCTACATCTTAGAAACCCATGGCTTGTGGCTTCATAATTTTTTTTTTTGTGAATGTGTTCCAGAACAGGTCCAAACATCAAGCAAAGAGCCCCACCAGGGCTGCACTTCAGGGCAATGACACCAAAGGCTGGGCGGTGGAAAGCCAAAAGCTGAGGCTACATGTACATTTCTAGGCATTAATTAAAAAATCAAATCAAATCACTGCCACCCCACCCCCTCCAGACACGTGCTAGGGACAACAAAGCATGGCAGATCTACCTCAGGACGCTGGGAGAGAGGGGAAAAAGAATCAGGTCAAAGCACACAATATACAAATCCTTGGGATGCCGTAGGGCACAGCATGCAACGACCTCAGACTGTTTTGAAAATCGATTACAGAAGGCCTTCAGCTGAATGGAGTCAATGACCCTCTCCCTGCACGGCAACAGAAAACAGCCACATCTTCTCTGAGCTCATAGGCACAAGGGCTCCCAGCCCAAGATCCTCATGGTGGCAAGGAAAAGGGGACAACGATGGGAACAGCCCCTCCCAGCTACTCTTCCTCAGACCAGGAGAGGATAACATGGGCTTTCTCTCCACAAAGATTTGATTTCCACGAGATCAAAATAGACGAACCCCAGTTTTCCTCCTCCCCTTCGGAAAAACATCACCAGCTGTGCTGGGGGTCAGGATGTAATAGACAAAGAACGTGTGTAATTCAGGAACTACAACTGCCTAATGAAATATATGTCAAAAGAGACAGCTGGCCTGGAGGCTTGGGCTGCCCTGTGCCTTTGTCTTAAGGTTTTCTGTGGCTGCAAGTACAGGAGAATTGGGACTGGTGAAGTGGGGTGAGTTTTAGCTGGTATGTCCAATTGTCAGTGTCTGCTTTTTAGCACTCACAGGATTGGTAACTCCTGCCCAGGCACAGCTGCTCTGCTCGGACACTGAAAGCTGTGAGCAGCACAGGAGTGATGAAGTTTGGTCCCGGGGAGCAAAACATATGTGAAGGGATATATAATCCAACTTTATCACCTCATAAAAGACATAATATTTACTAATTAAAAAGGACTGTGTGCATTAAATATGCATATACGGATCTAAAATGTGGACTATCTGATGCACGGTGGCTCCAAGAATTTAAGATTCATTCAGACTGAATCTGGCAGCTGGGTCCTACTCAGCCTCAACACATTCACAGGAGACAACTGGGGGGCTTCCTGCTCTTCCGTGAAAAACAAACAAATATGTGACAGTGAGTAAAATCAGCTGATGTTCCACATCTAGAAACACCTTAAGCAATGCAGGAGAGAACCACTGGGGAGAACAGAATGGTGATTTGGGTAGCAAAGTGGCAACTCCAAGACTCTTGATGCTCCCAACAGACATTGAAAAATGAGTTTGATTGAGTTACTGGTGGGCAGAGACTCTGCTTTTGATAATTGTTTCCATCACCCTCATTAGAGCAGGAGAACTGGTGAAGTTTTTGGTTCAGTGATGTGCATTGAGTCTGCTCCCTCCATCAGTGCTGCGCCTCAAATCCTGGGGTCAGTTTTGGGCCCCTCATGACAAGAAGGACATTGAGGGGCTGGAGTTTGTCCAGGGAAGGGCAACAGAGCTGGGGAAGGGTCTGGAGAACAAGTCTGCTGAGGAGCAGCTGAGGGAGCGGGAGGGGCTGAGATTGGGGTAGAGGAGGTTCAGGGCGGACTTTCTTGCTCTCTACAACTCCTCACAGGAGGGAGCAGCCAAGTGGGGCTCAGGCTCTGCTCCCAGGGAACAAGGGACAGGACAAGAGGAAATGGCCTCAAGTTGTGCCAGGACTGGTTTAGATTGGGTATTAGTGAAAAATGTCTCCACTGAAAGGGTTTTCAAGCACTGGCACTGGCTGCCCAGGGAAGAGGTGGAGTCACCAGCACCAGGGGTGTTTAAAAGCCGTGGGGATGTGGCATTTGGGGACATGGGTTAGTGGTGGCCTTGGCAGTGCTGGGCTAACAGTTGAACTTGATGATCTTAGAGGTTTTTTCCAGCATAAACAATTCTATGATCCAATGAATTGGGAATCAGGTTGGAGTGCATTACTCCCACAAAGCTTGTAAACTGGAGCACAGGGATTACATTACTTAAAACCAGACACTCTTCAAACACTGAGAACACGATACAGCAGCACCAGTTCACCAGACTAAGCACATTTTCCAGGAAATGGTGCAAAAAACTTTTGAAGTCATGCAGTACTGAAATTTTTTAAAAAATCAAAAAGGGTCAGAAGCAGCTCCATTAATTTTCTTTGACTTAGCTAAGGCAGACTGTGCAAGTGTGTCTTCTGCTGTTTCTCTTTCTCCTCTCAGAAAAATCCCCACAGCAGCAGCAGCAGAGGAAATGAACTGTGAGTTCCGTGCCACGAAAACATATGAAGGGGCTTACTCCGGAGCACGCAAGGAGCTGCCTGGCTTCAGCTGGCAGTGGATGTTCTGCACATGCTGTGGGCTCTGCCAACGCGGGATCCACCCCGTGGGAATGGACACGAAATCTACACTCAGATGGGCCGAGACAAGGTGCTCACACCACAGCGTGACTTACCTGCTTGTGGGAAGGGTTTGGCTTTTCAGCGGTGCCTCAAACCCTTCTAGAAGGTTCAGCCTGGAGCAAAGGAGGCTCAGGGGGGACTTTATCACTCTCCATAGCTGCCCGATGGAGGGTGCAGCCAGGTGGGGTCGTGTAGAATGAAACATACTATTTCTAGTGTGAGAAAACCTAAAAAAACCTAAAAAACCCTAAAAAACCTGCAAGAAGGAACACAATTCCCAACATTGAGAGGATTTTCCGACTTTTTCAAAATAGTCTGGCGGCTTCAGGCTAAAAAGAGATGGACAAGGGAGAAAAATCAAAGGATCAGGTGCATGGGAGAGGTGGCAGAAGGAATGTGCTTCACTGCACGCAGAGCAAGAGGCAACCACAGGACAAGACCCAAGTGATCCCTGGGTATAGGGAATATAAAAATCAGGCTAAAGGCTACAGTCTGTCTAGGAACCAGGTGATAAGGACAGCCCCTTATCAATGCTAATATGAAAGCTCTGTATCAGCTGTTAGACAATAAAAGCTGGGCTGTGGCCTGGGGCAGGTTTGCTCTGGCACTGAACTCATGCCCATGCTGAGGTTTTTGGATGCAGGCAAACCGAGACCCTCAGCTTAACTTCTGAAACAGGGTGAGGTTCAGCCCATCAGGCTGGCACCTATCAGTGTTTCCTAACAGAACAATAAAGTTTTCATACTGAAATTCCTGTGAGCTTTTAGAGTGTAAAAGCATTAAGTTAATATATTTCTATAATTAAATATTTACATTATTTTAATTCACTCTGCACATTTAATTGGTATTATTTTCACCAAAAGCCTTCTAAATCAGCCTTCTGCTTTTTTTTTTTTTTTCCCCCCTCCCTGAAACTGATCCTTGACATCCCACCAGCCTCCAGTTCTTTCCTGGGAGTTAACATCAACCAGCTGCAGGGATGACCTCACTTTCCTATTCCAATTGTATATATATAGTCTTCTAAGACAGCTGTAGGTGAGAATTAAAATCCTCCAAATAAAGAAAACATTGCAGCAACAGCAAATACAAAGATCCAGCACCACTCTGAAGTGCACACTTCAAGATACTTACAACATGAAGTAAAATATTCTCAGGATTAAGACGGATTTAAGTTGATTGTGTCACTTCCTATTTTTCAGGTAATAGACTCCTACTGTACCCATGAGATGGGTGAGCACCAGAAGAATAAATTACTCATCTAAAAGAATACTTCAAAAGGCTTCTGGCATTTTGGAAAAGGCAATTTGGATAAGCAGAAAATGCAGGGGAAAAAAAAAAGAGCACAGCTCAAAAGACTTGGAGGACAGGCTTGTCCAAACATCCTATTCCTCATGTCTGGATCTTGGCCTAGAGAGTCCACAGGTTATTTAAAAAACAGACCAGAAAATGTTTTGTTTCCTTAAAGCCTTTAAAAAAATGTTTTATTGCATGCTTGTAACATACCCCGAATTATTTTGTTACCTTCTTGTAGTGCATGGGACAGGATTCAAGTTTCAGAGGAAGGTGAGTGTTCTCACTGAGTTACACTTGGTGTTCATGAGGCAGCACAAACTCTGATGCTCTGTCCAGAGAAAGAGGGAAGAGCCAGAATGCAGCTCCAGCACAATGATGCTCCCTAAAGAGAATCAGCAGGGCACTGGACAGTGTCACAAACAATTCTCCTGCTAAGGAGCAGAGGTAAAGACAAGAAAACACAGAGCTCATTGTATTTTGTTCATATGTGCTCTACTGTACAAACAAACTCCCCATTTCAAATGTCTGTTCAGCAAACTCGTAATTCCAGACAAGTCTAAATTGTAGGTCACAAACTTTTCAGTCCTGTTTAATAGGATTAAAAACTTCTAGCAAGCATTTTCTTCAAGTAGAGCATGTACCCCAGAAAAAGCTGCTAATTGGGAAAAGAGAATAAATCTCTCCCACAGCTGTGCCTAAGTAGGACCTTTGAAAGGCTGCAGATAATTTTAAGCTCTCCCACTTTCAGTAAAAACACTGCAAAGTTTGCACTAAAATTAGTACATACAAATTAACTTCATCAAAGTAGGAATTCTTATTATATTGATGAACTTCCAGCCCTGCAAACTCACAAATGAGAGACAAGCACCATGTTCATCCAAGTCCCAGAGCCTCTCCTGTGTATGTGTATTTGCAGGGATAGTTGTCTTAGTTATTTCCATCACAGACTCATGAAAATTGGAAAAGACCTCTGAGATCATCGAGTCAAACCTTCAGTAAATGTAAATTCTTCTTTCTATTCTTCGCCAAATTCACCTCTGTTCCTTCAGAACTTTATATTAGAACAATCTCCTATATTCTTAAAAAATGCTGAAAACTAGAATTGAAATAAGTGATTTAACCAGGCTTCCGAGTTCTCCCTCTTTTAAATTACCTCATGTAAACGCAGCCTCATGAAATTCAGCTGCAATGAATATCTGCAGTTGGCTTAATATTTCTATCTAAACAGCTCAGATGGCATTCAAATTTATTATTACATGTCAGGATTTTAAAAAAAACCACATTTAAATGAAGCAACAACGCTATTCAGAGGCATATTATTCTTTGGCTTTAAGGGAAATAAACCAAAATGCAAATTTCCAGTTAGATGGGATAAAACTGTCTGAGCTGGAAAACAAAGGGATATACTTTGGCTCCCATGTCTGCTCCATTAATGTGAACCAAGGCTAATAGTCAATCTTATCATAGCAATTCCATTTTTCTTAATCCACTGAAAATGTTCTTTTATTTTGCTAGACAATTCGGTGGTTCTGAGTTTTAATCCTTAAAGGGATTGGACTGAATCTTTAAGACCTTTTAAAAGACAAGTCTGCTCCAGGACTCTGGTGACAGCAGAATTCCCTCCTGCCCCCTCCCCAGGTTTAATTTATTTAGTCCATGTCAGAATCCTTCCAGCTCTGTCTATAAAGATTTCCATGGATGATAAATGCGAGCTGGTTACAGACAGGCTCATTTTTGCTTCAAATCATAAAGGCTAAAACCATATTTTATCTTAGCCTTTAGCATCCTTAAATTTTTAGAAATTACATTACAAAGGTCTAGCTTTTATTTTACAGTACTGAATCTGAGTCAGGGCAAAACACACAAATGTATTTTGCTCCTGTGTGATGTGGTGTTCCAGAAGTTGTGCATCCTAATCCATCCCTTGTCCTCTTGAAAGCCCCAGACCAGGCAGCCTCTGGGGAATGTTGGGGCTGGAGCCAAGCACACGCAGCTTTATCTTGGAATTTCAATATGAAAGGGAAAAAACAGCAAAAAGGGGGGAGTTTGATAATTGTAACTAAAAGTGATCACGATAAGCCCTCAGTATTTCATTTTAATCCAACTCCCTTGAGCCAGAAAACTGAAGGGGGCCTGGAAAGTTTGTAAATCAGGGACAGTAAAAGAGATGTGAGGATGGTTTGTGTAGCATTGCACTCAAATACACACACACAATGTAATTGCCTGTTTTATTTAGTGGAATCACTTTTGTAGATTAGAAATATTTCCAATTCCCGTTTACTCCAATGCAAGCCTCCACCATCAACAGGCGTAACGCAGTTTGTTCAACTGATTCCAAACCAAAAAAAAAAAAAAAAAAAAAAAGAAGAAAAAAGAAAAAGAAAAGTACAATCTCAAAAGTTAAGTTAGAAACTAAGTTCACACATTTTCTTTGGGACCAGGAATCTGTACATAGTACAAAATATACATTTATTGAACTTTCTGTAAACACACAGTTTGAATTGTGTAAAACTGTAAATAGCGGGTGAACTACGTGGAGAATAATTTATTATATATTGTTATACATTCTACTTAAGGAAAATAGTTATGCTCTTGTATATTACTCTGTTAAATTTATAAATTCCATAATGAAGCTGTGTAATCTGCAAACATGCTTTTCAAGCTTAAATCTCTCCATTCGTAACACACATTTATACACGTCATCAATGAAAAAAGTTACACTTTCCACAAAATAGATATAAAGAGGTCATGAATTTTCTAAAAAGACAGGCACAGCATGTCACTACAAATGAGACTCTTATGATACGGTGTGGAGTCAATTCTGTGAGAAGACAGGTGAACACTCTCTAATTCAGCATGTTTGTACGTGGTCTTAGTAACAAGACAGATGCTAAACCCCAAAATCTCTGCTTATAAAGATTTATAAAATAGTCAGTCCTGGAAGTCAAACCTCACACTTTTCAGATATCCAGCGCTCCCTGGATGGGAGAACCTCAGCTTTTGTTTCATATCAACTCTTGGTCATGAGTAATTGAGTTTTCCGAGCAGTGTAACACCTGGCACAGTTTGCCAAGAACATTTGCATAATGCTGCACTTACTCCAAAGAATGGAGTCTTGACACCAAAGAGTTAGATCCGGGTAATAAATACAATTTAACTCTTGGTGCCCAAGGTCATCAGCAAGAACAGGCTGGGAAACCTCAACTCCCAACTCCCAACTCCCACGGGCTGCAGGGCATTAACCCGCGGAACGTGGGGTAACAGCATCCCAACCCTGGGGACTCTGGTGTGCAACGCCCAGTTTCCAATTTAAGAGGCTGGAAATTCCAAATTGCAGCAGACTTCTCAGTCTGGTGTCATTCAGCGAGAATATAAAGTTCCCCTATAAACACCATCAAAGATCTTTTCATAGGATGGTTCATAGAACGGTCTGGGTTGGAAGAGCTTTAAAGACCATCTCGTTCCAACCTTTCAGGGGTCCATCACTGGACATGGATATAATTCTGTGTAAATTCAGCACATTTATTCCAACATTTTAAGGGTCTCATTGTTTTTCCATCCTGGATTTCATTTATTTACAGCTAAAAGCACTGCATCAAAGATCAAACCTCTTAAACTGCATTCTTCTGAGGTTTTAAAAGCAAAAAAATTCTTAGCCATTTAAAGAATTATCTCAGATTAATCCAACATTTTGCTTTAACATTACCACCTTCTTCCCTTTGGCTTTGAAATGCTTTTTCAAAACCTAAACTGAATACAGATTGCATTTGTTTTTCAGTCCAAGAGAAGTGGGACAGTTAAGGCTCCAACAACACATGTGCAAAATTTGTATGTTGTGAGCAAAAGCTCCATCAATGTCAGCAGGACATAAAGTTTATGTCTGATTTTCCCAAGCCTGTCTTACTCTAGTTTTCCCCTGTAGTGTGAACAAAAATATTCTGCTCCAATCTGAAATCCCAACAGTGAAAATGAAATCAGCTACCCAGTACTTGCACTGCTCAGACTGGCTGGAATTCAGTAACACAGCTGAAATGAAACTCTGGACCTTAGTCTACAGGCATTGATAGAAAAAAAGTATTGAATGTTTTATGACCTTCCAGTCTGTTTTCTCATTTTTCTTAAGGATATTTCTCAAAGTAAGTAACAGTGGCAGCTCCTTCAACTCCAGAGGCCTTCTCACAATAAACATGGAGTCCTGTCCACCTGTAAAAACCCCACGCTCCCACCAAGCTCTTCAGAGCCAACACTTCAAGGAAGCAAAAAGGAATTTCAGCTTTGCCTCAGCGTTATTGAGCAAGCTGAGAAGTACAGATGTGGTGCTCCTAAAGGAAAATGGTACTGCCTGACACAGCACCCAGCCTGCAGATAAATGGCTGGTTCAACAGTAGTAAGGACCATTGGTTTCATTCTTCCCATTTTGGGGGAAAAAAAAAAAAAAAAAAAAAAAGAAGAAGAGAGCAGGTGCCTTGTGATATTTTGAAAAGCATTCAGGCAGGAATCAGTACAAGTTATGTGTAAAAATCTGGCTATGCATAAACCGCTCTAGAAATCTGACCTGTCTTCCCACTTCTACTGAAGTTTTGACACTTTCAGATTTTCTTAGTTCTATAAAAGGCATTTTTAAAGTTAAGCCCACTTTCCCAACTTTTGTGGTGCAAAAGTTAGGGAGTTTTGTGGTCGTTGCATTTAAAGCAAGACTCTCCCAAAATGCTTTCCTAAGACATCATTATCACTCCTGTTCCCTTAGCCTGGGAAAAAAGACTTTAGAAGAATGCGAGAGATGGGGAAAAGTAAGATCTGTTTTACTGCTACTCAAAAGGAACGTCAAAGAAAACCACAGATAAAATGAGGAATATGCACAAAGCCTAACTACAGGTCAACAACTCTGACACAATCAGGAGATTAAAGCTCCAGACATTTTTTTCACTTATTAAGTAAATAGTAGAAGTATCTGTCATTTTTCTGGAAACAAATTGTCAGTGGGAGACAATGTAAACTCAACTTTTAACATGTTCATTTCTTTTAAACTTGAATGCATTTAGTGGTCCATGACACTAAAGAGAAGCTTCAAGTTTTCCTACAGCTTCCTGACCTCCTGTGAACATGTGCCACAGCCCAGGTGGCTCCTACCTCATTTACAAAGCAACATTATTAGGCAAAATAAGGCCACAGAGTGCTTCAGATGTGCACACCTGGGTCTGCAGAGACCTGCAGACTGTGCAAGCACTCCACAGAAAAAGCTCACAAAAGATTGGATTCTCTGATCAGTATTTCAGACAGGTCAATCAGAATTATTTAGCCACAGAGCAGTACTTTTAAATTCTGCTCCTTTTTTACAGCTTACAGCAGGAATCACATTCATTTTATGTGCTACAGCATCCTGGAAATTCACATCTGGAGCATCTTTTCACCACTTAAAGAGTTAAAAAACATCTCCAGGCAGATGGAGAGTTTACACCCTGAACTGGTCTATAAAGGCTCAGGTATGATCACCTCAGACACAGGTAGTGGTAGAACAAGGAGCCCCACCCGTTATCTAGGAGACATTATTTTCACATCTGGTGAAGCTTGGCACAGAGTAACAATTGATTTTCTACACAAGAACATCAGGTACAGCCCTGTAGCTCTACATTTTTGCTGTTTCTGAACCTATGCAAGGTACATCAGGTTTGTATCCAATACTGCATTTGCCAAAGGATGAGGAAAAGGGCACTGCTTTCCTAAAGGTTAGCCCCTTTCAGACATGGCCAAGTTTAAATATCAAGGAGTTGAAATACACCAAGTCATTTGTGCATAAAAGCAGTTCAAGGTGGTGCAGGTAGAGATGAAGGTGAGTATCTTGGCATGATGAAATCCTGATGTACATTGACCTAAGGTAAACTGCAACAACCATATCATTAACCTAATTGTGGCAGCCATGCTGTCTCTCCCACAGGACAGAGCTACAAACCTCTAGAGAATGCCACACAGAGGAAATTTGTCAGCACGGAACATACACAAGGTAAGACCAAAGTTTGATGATTCCAGTTTAAAGAAAAAGAACATTTACCAAAGCAAAATGTTTAAGTACACAGTGGGGAATGATCTGCAAAGGCTTCAATACTCCCTACACAGGCTATCATTTATCTGGGTGTGGTTTCCCAAACTGCGGCAGGAGGGGTGGGGCAACCATTCCTTTGCTCTCAATCCTGTCTCCCCACTCTCCATCTTTCCCTAGCACCAGCACCCCACAGCTGGATTATCAGCTTGCCCGGCTGAAGAGGACAGGTTTTTTCTTTCTCCTCACTGCACACCCACGTAAGGACAAGCACTGGCACAAAAAAAGGCAGTAGGGGCAAACTTGGAGGAATGGTTTAGTCTTGGCCTAAGTTGATCATGAAACCATATCCTTAGCTCATAAACTACTAAGAAAGGAATGCAATAGGAAGTCTATCCTATCCCAGTGTATAAAATTAGGGTGGGATTCTTATCAGGGAATCAACTGAAGTGAAAACTGACCCCTAATTTTGTTAAATCACCTTAAGCTTCCAACTCCTGAACTGAGCAAAATGGCTCAGACATTAACCTATATAGTGACAGCACCAGCTCTGCAATAAACAATGTAATGGACATTGAAGTCAGTTCACTGCAAGTGAATGCTGAAAAGATGAGCTTTGGCACCTGCATGAACTCTCAAGGTAAGTGCTACCGTGACTCAGTGCTGCTCAGTATTCACCAGGCACCTCGCTGACACAGCCTACGACTGCGGCACTTCAGAGCAGCTCAACGACAAGCAGATCAAATTCCTCTCTCCAATTCTGACTCCAGCTCAAAGTCTAAATGAATGATGGCCATGCTTCAAGGTCGTGATGCTGCTGCTCCTGGGCCAGGTGAGAGCAAGCCCTGCTGGATGGCTCTGGCTCTGTTTCTGCCCCAGTGTGAGTACCGGGGACTCTACGGATACAAAGGATTTACAAAGCCTTGCAAACCTAGGATCCTACTTAATGTCACTGCATTTAGTTCATCCAACATTGGTTTAAAGCACATTTTAGAAGCCTCTGTCTTGAACATATTTCAATGCTGAATTAGCGAGAAGTATTTGGAACAGTTGTCTATAAAGCAGTTACAGGTATTCTCCCAGAACGATCAGCGAAACATTTAATCTGACTATAACAAAACTCACAGAAACTGTAGCCAGTGAAGCTGTCAAATGTAGAAGGAAAACAAAGTTGCATGGCATATGAAGCAAAGTAGCTTTACAAATGTCATTTCCTTTTAAAAACAAGCAAATCGGGACCATCCTATTTGAACATGTATTTAAAAATACATCTTTTAACATCACACAATTTTCATTTTTGTCACACAGGAATCTTTTTCCAAGAGGGAAATAAATAGCACACAATACTTCAAAATAAAAATTGCTGCCTTGCCCCTGAGGTGCTAATGTTTTTAGCATTTAAAAAAAAAAGTTTCTGGTGCAAGAAGGAGATGCACAAAGGTGCAAAAGTGCCTTTTTCTTTTCAGAGCAGTGAAATAAGTACAGCTTGCCTCTTTTCTAGGATGCTTTATACACTTAACTCGTTTATTCTGTAATCAAAATCTGTATCTAAAATGGCAGTGTTTATGCATACATCATAAAATTCAGTGCTCTGAGCTCATCGAAACGCTGAACGTAGGCGGGAGAGAGAAAGGCCTGAAACGGACTTTCTGCCACTACCCTCAAACCTACTCACATCGCCTGTAGCAATAGCAGAATTATTTTCTTTCTAATCTTCAGGAGACCTCATCAGCAGAGGCTTCAAAAATCTCCTTTGTCACTGAGACAGTTTAAGTGATTATGGTTTGAAGTATGGCTTTTCACACCACAGTTTTGCTTCCGATTTTTAAGGTTTAAAACTCAAAGGTTCCACAGTCCAGTTCAAGGTTTTGCAGTTTCCAAAACTAAACTTTAGTCTCTAAGAAAAAAAGGACAGAACTTTATCTGCCCAGTCCTAAATTAAGTTTAGCTTTTCGCACTAATACGCCATGTATTATTAAATATGCTCGTTAATTAGGTGCCTGTGAAGCTATAACTTAACATCATTATAGTTTTGCACTCTACAACAAAATTAGACATTTTAAGCATTTATTCATAGGTAGGTAAGGAACTGGTTCTTTAAGCAAAAATTGCTATAAATTTATAAATACAAATAGTGCTTATGTTTTCTTCATTCATGCTTGAACAGATTACAAACTGAATACAATGAAGTTACGTTTAAGCACCCCACATAGACAAGAGGGATAAAAGAAAAGTTTGCTGGTATATACTATACTTAGTTCCAAGACACTATAAGTTACTTTTTCACTGTTCAGTGTTCCCTAACTCTGCATTAGTTTTAAGGCTATATATACAAATATGTATATGTCAAAGTTAGGGAAAGACAAATATAGCAAAATGCATTGTACTACATTTTCCTATCAAAAAGTAATTATACACCAAGTTCTGATTCTGTTTAACTGCAGTAAATGTTACAATCTACTTGTTTTACTGATTTTCCTTTTGGGGAATCTGCCTACTAAATGAGCAAACTACATATTAAATACAATATTCTCAACCAAAAAGACAATACAAGGTGCACAAAACAGCAGTTTTGCAAACACGACTGACTTGAAAACTTAATTTTCGTATGCTCAATGGGAGAAAGCTAAGCTTAAATCAAATTAGTTTATTATCTTATAAAATTTTAAATTAGAATTTTAAACAACGAACAGTTAAATATTGTCAACATGCTATACCTCAAATCACAAGTACTGTTTAACCACTAGTCTCTCATTCTAAGTAAGTGGGTCAATTAAAAACACACACCATAAAATGTTAAAGATTGTCAGGCTTTGACAAATGTATTTTTATCAAACAGTAGGCAAATTCAAACCAATGCACATCTTCAGTAGGGAGGGGAAAAAAAAAAACCAACACCAAAAAGCCTGAAAAAACCCACACTTGTAAAAAATAGGGTAACAGATTAATCCCACATCATCCTCTAGCATATGGCTATGTCTTGGGCAATAATCAAAATCCTTCCCATTTTAAAAATGGGCTAGCAATTAATAAAAATATTCTTCCACAAGTAAAATATCATTTACAATGGCACTGACATTTTAAAAGGCAGGACAAAAGGAATTACACATTTATGGGTAAATGTCTTGTTTGTTAAATCAAGCTTTATTGATAAAATGGAATTCAGAGTATTTTTCTTGGAACAGCAGCAGACCCAGCCAATCAGGATTGTAAAAATGCTGCAGACTCCTACTTTATTATGTAGAAAGTTGCCTTTGTGCTCAGTGATTAGTAGTTTCAGGAAAAGGTTAATGAAAAAAGAGGTGCAAGGAACCAAGGCATTCTAATCCCAAGGTTGGTACATGTATGAACAGGATACTATTAATAGGGCATGATTTAACTCCCACTGAACTCAAAATCACAAATCCCTTCAACTCAATGTGAGAGCAGGAGTGCATCCAAGAAAATGATATACGTTTGTTGAAGAATGTGCACTACTCCTAAGTTATTTTTCCACTGCCAAGCAAAATTCACACACTGTAATTTCTGGGAACTTGCCCACGAGTTCAGCTTTCATATAAACCAAAAAGTTATCTTTAACAGTTTTGTGCACCTCTTGAGCACCTAGCTGGCTAGGCTGCTGCTCCTTGCAATCCAAAACCACAACATGATTTTAAAAGGGATATATATTGTTGCATCACACAAGCCAAAACATTTCTTCTAACCTTTATAGTGATTTAAAGCGGTTCATAATTAAATATGAGCATTTTGTACAAAGACAATTGCACTTTACAAAAACAAAATCATACAACATAAATTGCTGGAGTCTGATTTACAACATGAATTTATGGTTTGAAATCACGTTTACAGAAGTCTGTTTTACAAAAAAAGATCAGTTCCTGGGCTAGATGTCGTACTGCTGTAGTCACTCTCACCAACACATCATATTCCCTTCCTTAATTAAGGTTGAGGATGGATGTTAAGAAGGGTCACTGAGGTTGGGCTGCACTTTCATTTGCAGGATGAAACGTGAACTCCACAGCTAGATGAGCAGTTTTACCACATATCATCAGTTGAGGCAGAATCCTTAAAGAAAAAAGAAGGAACCCTTTAAAGTCTGGAGTGCCCATCCTTGCAGCAGTTTCTGGATAATCCAGACTGAAAAGGGTAAAGACTTAAATCATTTCGGGAGTCTGTTTTCTTTCCCCTTTTAGAAACAGCTTATAGGAAGTATCTACACCCCACATATTCTTAATTAATGAAATATTAGCACCAAGAAATTTCAAAATATGACCAAGTGTTTTATCTGAGAAACGTTACTCAAAAGCATTTCCAGAGCCTTTTTAGCCATTTCCTGAGTAGTTAGAAGCAATACAAAATGGATACACTCAGCTCACAGGTGCGAGAAAAGAGCAGGATGTGCCTCATGCCATGTGTTATCACCATTATCATCTTTTGTGTTCTCAGCCCTCCCTCGCTGCATGGGAAGATACAGACATCAAGTGACACCCTGTTATAACTCAGAGCTATTTTAACACTTTTAATTTAAGGTTACAAAAGTGTAGTTTAGGCAACTGAAGGAAATCGTCCTTTTGGATGGTAATAAAACCACAAAAGGAAGAAAATAAATGTATATAATAAAAAAATATATTGAGAGACATGCCGTGCTCCAAATCATAATTGTATGGACACACTACTTGGCATTACACCCTATCCAATATCTGAGTGTCATTAAAATTTGGTCCATTTAGGCCCACAGGCAACAGCGAATTTTGTATAACTACCACAAGCCTGAAAAATGTTTAACCACTTCCTGATTTAACCAGCATTTAATTTTACCAAGTGTTTTTTAATCCATTTGCCTTCGTGTCGAGCCTGTCTCCTTTTCCCTTGCTCAGACTGCTCTGTGTTCAGCTTCCTCCACCAGCCCCATCAGGCAGGCACACAGGTTAACCACGAGCAAAAGCGGAGCCACAGCTCTGCAGCTGCAGCAACAGCTAAATCAGCAGCACAGGAATCAGGGCAAATTGCTCCTGTGCAGCCATTTTTGGTTATTTCAGCATTACCTGCTCCCTTTCCCTAAGCAATTAAGGGCCACAATGGGCTTTTACAACAGCACATCCTGGTGCTTCCACAACTACACCTCCCCATCATTACCGAGACTGCGGGAGGCAGAAATATTACTCCTCTTCAAAAGCACTGCTTTAGTGACTCCTTCGAGAGGAAAGAGGCTAATTAAGTCTCTAGCAATGCCACACATGGTAATTTCTCAGCACTGAAGTTCTGCACCCTTCATTCAAACTTGCACACAGAATCCATAACAAACCAGAGAGGAACAGTTGGCACGGAGGTGTAGTAAAAAAACACAAACTGAAATTGCCCTTTGCAAAAGTACCACCTCCAGCTTTTCCTCCAAGACCAGAAGTAGCAAAGCAGAGCAATTATATGAAAGAGCAAAATGGTTGTTTCGAGAATGAAGAATAAAAGCAGCATGACTAAAAATGCAGGAGCTGCTTGCCAACTATTCCATATGCAAATTTCTGTATCCCAGTTGCCAACATGATCACAAAGTTTGTGTACTGTACATTTGTAGAACAGCAACACACTACAGAATGTATTCTGAAGGTAAAGAATCCTCTTTCAGACACTATTTAGGAATTTTACGCTAGAAATAGAACAAGGACTGCCAAATAAACTAGTGCACAGTTGTAAAGCCAACGCACAATCTTTATGTCTGGCTGCATTTCACTTATGTCACATCCAAGCATGTAAGTAATTTCTGCTGGTAGTTAAAGGATTAGTTTAACTGCTTTATGACAAACAGCACTTTTGGTGACAGAATGTTGTTTCTGGTGATCAAACTGCAACTGGAATCACGCTCATGTTCACTGTTTGGTTGTTTTTCCTCCCATACTGATGGTGGATTTATGTCACTCTCATCACTCACATGTAAGAACCCAAAGTGCTTGATAGAAGATGCTCTGTGCTTAAGAATAAAAGTGTTTACATAGTCCATTTGAGTCCATTTGGTAAACTAATATATTCTTAACACATCTGTTTAACCTTTAGATATAGCATTTTTCTTCTTGATATTTGGAGAAAAATGTCTCCTATAAAGAAGGGGAAAAACCCACCCCACACGAGTCTTTCCACCATTTGGCAGCACTTGGAAACCCAAGCAGGACTGAAATAATGAAATTCCAGAGGACAAATGAATCAACCCTACTGGAGTTTTGAGATTACAATCAGCAGAAAGCAGCAGAAAACAATTACAGAACACAGTCCAAAGCACACAACGGTGTTATTCCTTTCTTGGGGGAAGGGGTTTTTAACAGGAATTAACAATATCATTCTTGACAAAACAGCTAAATCAATTGGGGTGGGGGGAAAGATAATGTAAGAGAAAGGATACTTACAGCATCATCATTCCTGTAGGGGTTCAGTCTGTTATACACGGCTTCAATCACACTCCGTCTAGAGCAAAAAAGAAAAAAAACCACAAGATTTTAAGGCTGTGTCCTCCTTTTTTTTCCCCAAGTCAAATTCCTAATTTTAATTTAAAATGCAAACTTTAGAAGATTCCAAATTCACAGAACTGTATTTACTGCAAGTTAGCACTAAGTGTCCTTAAACATTCCACGTCCTTTAAACCCTTTAGGCTCAAGACAAACGAGGCTGAATATCCCTCAGAGTTCAGCAGGAGAGGAGCACACCCTGACAGTCAGGTGAGGCTGAGGTGCTGCAGCTCTTGACTTTGAAAAAGGGCAGAAGAAAATTCTGTGGGCATTGAATGTCCTGGTCATTTGTGTGCCCAAAAAACACTGCAGTAGTGCCTCAGGCATTATGGCACTTCCATAGGGGAATAGTGTTATTTTCTGGACACAAAAATTACACTCTGAAGCATATTTTTGTTCCTGTTACACCCTGAAATGTACTTTCCACATGCAAACACGAAAAAATTAGTTCTAGAACAGTAATATTCTAAAATGACATGCTCAACACTCTCCTACAGTTTTTCTCAAAAAAAAAAAAAAAAAAAAGGATTAAAATGGAAATTGCAGTTTTGTGTATTGTACCATCAGATTGAGACAAATTCTGTCTGGTTAAAAAAAAAAAATCAAGAAATTAAATCAAGCATCTTGACAGTTATCTCCCTTTAAAAAAAGTATGCTTAGCACATTTAAGATCGCTTGAAATTAGCTTTAACCTCTGGGATTGACTTTTCTAATACAGACAGAAAACTGATAAGAAATAGATTGACAAAATATTAATATAAAATTTGCAATCAACATGGAAATGAGCAACATGATTTTATTTATTTTAACACAGGGTGAAAAACTGAGTCAAAAAAACCTTGAAAACTGATTAAAAAAAACCCCAATGTGAGGCTGAAGGAAGAAGCCGCCTTTGCCTTTCCCAGCACATAAGGAAATAACTTTGGAGGGAGAGCAGGAAGGAAAGAGGGGAGTGAAAAACAGGAATTACATATTGGACTTTAAACGCAACTTTCTTCCAGATCCCCTTCTGCAGAACCAAGTATGATGAAGTAGCAGACTGTGACACAAAACAAACTTCAAAGAACAACCTTTAAACTGCTGATGAATGCATGCAGAGCAATCACAAAGGAGTGCAAGAGAAGAAAAAAAGCAGATGACAGGCTTTGTAATCATCCTGCAACACTGAAAAGTCAGGAACTACCATGTATAAACATTGTAGTGAATCTAGTGAATGATTATAGGGCATGAAAGAAGAGGCTGGATTTAAAGCAATAAAATCAAGCAATTACACACAAAGTACACTGTATATATGGATTGGAAAGTTTCCCATATCTTTCAAGAAATAGGTATTTTTGATTCTAAATACAAGTAGGTTTCTTGGAAAGCATTATTTTCCTTCCAAATTGGCAACAGTGTTTTAAGCTACATTAACATCCAATTAAATCAATATTTTTATGAGTCCCTATTCAAACTAGCATCACTAAAACACAAAATCCCATCGAAGTCGGTCACTTCAGCATTTCTTCACAACCATGACACTACTGCTAGCCAAAGGAGATTAAGAAAAATCAATTTGTATGTTGCATTTCATGAGTAACTGATTCACTCATACTTCAACACTACAGCAACCCATCCTAAATAGATGCTACTATACATAAAATTGCCATCTCTCTTTTCCTAGTCAAACAGTTCCTATAGGAACAATATTGTTACATGGAAGCCATCTTTACAGTTATCACTTTATAATTTATTCAATATATTAATTTATTATTTATTCAATTACATGCCTGAAGTCCTGATGTTTTGGTGCAACAATACAAAAATCATACTCTGAAAGGTTAAAAATACTCTGTATTGTATGTGTCCAATCCATTTTAACACAGCACAGGCTCATGAAGAATCCTTTGAACCAAAAAGCACTTGGGGTGCAAACAAGCTAAGCACATTGCTTCCTTAAAGACTGAACATTTGAGAAGCCACAAAGCATCACTCCTGCACTTTTCAAGGACAAAGCCAGGTATATAAAGCCACAAATTTAACTTTCCACTTTTCTTTTTTGATAGACTTCTATCTCATTTTCAGATTTGTCACAAGCAGAGAGAAACAAAAGCAAATTTTTAAGCAATTACAACATGGCTACAGACAAGAAAAGAAAGCTGCCAAGCAAAACATCTTATGTATATCACTTCTTGTTGAAGTGTATAACATAACCAAGTAATTAACGTCAGTGTATTATTTTCACATGTTCAAATGTAACATCCCCCCCAAAACCCCAGTTAATTACAAAAAACATTCAGGCCACCCTTAAAAACCCCTCATTCCTTCCCCAAAACTACAGTTTGACATTTAATTTTCCCAGTGATTCATAGTTTAATTCCATTCTTAGGCTTGTCCTTTTCATCCAGAACAACTGAGTAAGAAAAACTGGAGAACAGATCATCACCTTTTGTCCTGTGCCCTTCCTCCCCTCCCTGCCCCCCACTTTTAAGAGTGGCCTTGCAGTTAAGATCAGATTTAAATCAAACCCCACATGTACACTGATGTGAACTCACTTGCTTGCCAACTCCCCCCCCGGCGGGAGGTTTGGGATGCTCTCAGTTGCTAACGTACGCATCACGTGGACTAAGTCTGGCACTCCTTCACCCTGCTTCTTTATGATCTCTGGGAATCAGAAGTACTTTTTTTGTAAGTGCAGTCCAAATTTAACTTAAAAAGATTGAAACACTCAGTTTTATAAAAAGGCAGCTTAATATTAAAAAAAAAAAATTAAAGTGACAAACCGTACTCAACATGGTAATTGTTTACTTTGGTTCCATAAGGAAAAACCTGTAACAGATTTGACACAGATTTACTGCTAAATAACATGCTCACTTAGTTTTAGAAATACACAGCTACCTAATAACAGTGGGAAAAAAATCTTTAATGGCTTTCCTGCTTTACATTAGACAGAAAATGTAATATCTTCCCACAATACGCCCAAGGCACGGGGCAGATATTAACACAAGCTTTACTGCTGCAACACAAGATAAAAATTATTGCCATCACAGAAAACACAATATTTTCAAGAAATAAAAGGTTAGACATGTCAAAAGTAATTCCCATGGCCATATGTGTATAAACCAATACCTGTTCCTCACTGCATTACAGCAACATGCAAATTTTAAGAACTACTACACATAAATTAAAAGCCAGGGACATCACATCTAATTGACAGTTTCATCCTCAACTCAGGAGATATTTAAATACAGGGCAGAAACTTAAAGCTGATCCCCTCCAGCTTCTGGATGAAGAGAATCTGTATTGTAGCCACAGCCATGTTTGTCACAACATTCATTCTTTAACTTTATTGTTAGGCCTGGTTGGCTTGGTATTTTGTTTTTGGTTTTTTTTGTTTTGGTTTGGTTTTTTTTGGTTTTTTGGGGTGTTTTGTGTTTGCTTTTTTCACTTTTCTCCTCAAGTAAAAAGCACACAATTTTACTTGAACTCAGGACATTTCAGACCATACCACCCCTGAAGAGTTGCTCTTTAAATAGGGATTTTATGAAGCTTAAAGAACAAGAACATTTTAAAAATGCATTGATTTCTCTGTAAACATGAGCTCTCAGAAATTGCAAAACACATGAATTATTAAGACCTGGTGCTGTTCATCTTCAAGTGAATACTGGAACATGCATACAATAATGTGTACATATGTGCACATCTAGACATGCATGTATATACATGCACACTATTCTTCATGTAATAAAGCATTTACACAGTTTGAAAGTAGTTGGAATTCATCAGTACCACTTTGGAAAAATATTCAAGCATTCAGATTTTGCCCTAAATTCCAGAAGAACACATACCAAGTTTCCATTTTCTAATTTGTGAGATAAGGCACATTGAAAGCTTTTAAAACCAACACGTATCCAGTCCGTCTTAGTTTAAAAAAAAAACAACTAAAAAGCAACAATTGTGAATTTTTTTTGGTGTATGTAATGTTTTTTCAGGGCTGTGTGTGTTTACAAAAACCATCAGCTCTGTTTTGCAGTCAGGCTGTGTAAATTATTTGCAAGGTATAGTGGAAACACTGCCTAGTCCTCAACCAGCATCGAACTCTGCAGCACAAAGCTTTAAGCTGTTTACTTCAAAACCTAAATTCCAAATACATGACACCGCACACCAGAGACACCTCAAAAACTTGCCATTTCCTCAAAATCTATAGCCAAAGTTCATTTTACCATCTAACATTTAGCAAATAAATAATCTATGAATCTTAAATCTGAATAAGAAGCCAAGATCTCAGATTTGGTTTGCCAAGTTCCTTTATTGTGCAATTTTGAACATCTAGTATATGCTACATTGTGCTAGTGCTAAAGTTCTGCTGTACAAAAATAAGGAATTTATAGTTGACCTATACTACACAGTTTCACAACCTGTAACTGCAGTACATTTAACATACAGTCTCCACTAAATGAATACATTTATGTTTTGATAAAACTATAGATACAGACTGAATGAACACTGAAGACACAACAAATGGAGTCGGTCTGCTAGCTGTGTTTAATTTATTGGAATTATCTCGTTTCAATACAACTTCAACCCTCCCCCCAATCTTTAATTTACTTTTAAACCTTCTACACATTTTCATGGCATCAAGTACTGGAAAAATGTACTTACAACCCTAAAATAAAGGATTCAAAAATGGGAATTCCATACAAAGTTTAAGAAAAAGCCAGAACTTTGTTTTTGTGAAAATTAGGGAAGGAACATATAACAGCTAACTTAAAATTATTTATCTCTACATAGGTATAAATATTGCAGGGATTATCTATCACGGAATGGTTTTATGTAAAAAAAAAAAAAAAAGAACAGAAAAATAAAAAAAGCTTAGACAAGTTTCTTTTTAGAGTCAACACATCAATAACACATATTAGTGCAAATAATAGCAACACATTTTGGAATGACTGATTATTTCTACCATGAAGTTCACATGATACTTTAGGAGTAACATTGATTTATTGCAAGTAATGGCACAAGGATGCTTCTCCACACTTGCTGCTTTTTCCATTATTTGTTGCAGCTACGAATCTGGACCACAAACCCATTAGGAGAGTCCTAAGTGACACAGTAAGTAGAAAATTTTCTACACTTTTAAAAATCTGAATCATCTCTCCTTTTTCAAGATGACCATCAGTATTAAATCCTGTTCAGTCTTAAAATTTGTGCTACTTTTTAACAGTATAAAGATTTATTCTGGGCCGAGGGGATAAAAATACAATCAGAAAAAAAAAATGTACATTAGTCAGCATTGACTCTCATTACTTGTTGGACTTCACTGAGTACTGAAGTGCATAAAAATACATAATATGCATTTTGACCAAGTTTCCATTTTAATGAATTTAAAATTTAAATTGATATTACAGATTAGTAAGATCATTCTAAAAGTACTCCTTATACTTTTTTTTAGTTCCTTCAGCCAAAAATCAGGTTTTTAAAGTTAAGCACTGCCACTCTTATAGTATCCTAAGATAAGAGTAAGATTATTCACTGTAGTGTATAAAGTTTCAGATGCTGCAGCAGTCCTTACTAGTCAATAAGGCATTATCCATTTACTTCAGAAACAATGCAATGGCACAGGAATTAAGTTAAATGTAACAGTTATCAACTCCTGTTCTTGAAATTCTGCTTTAGTTCAGGCCTGTCAACTTTCCTCATGCATAAATCCTAAAAGGCCAAATTCTGCAAACAGCTGATACAAATCACTGCTGGGTTGATTAGTGTTCACTACATATTCATTAATATAAATAATATTTTTGTGCAACAATAGACAAAAGATTGAGGATAACTCTAAAAATTAAGCAAACACCCTTGAGGGGAAGTACAATATATTTCCTCAAGTTGTTCAGGCATCATCCCATTAAATTAGTATTAAAGTGCTTTATAACTACAAACAGAATCCTTCTGCCTCTATGCAATTATCACACTTTGCTCATTCCTGCAATTTCCTATTTGTATAAATGCAAAGTACCAGCAGCCAAATTCCTTGTCTGTACCACAATCACATGCAGGTCCAGTGTTTAGGCTCTTCCTTTATAAAATGAAGCAACTGTACAAAAATGCCAGCTTTCCTCACCGTAATGTTCCTGGGGTACAATGAGGCCAGCTGAAGATGCAGCCTTGGCTCCATCATATTTTCATATTCTAGGTCATGGGCTTGTCTGAACTCAGATAAAATATCTAAGATAAGAAGGCAGTACTTGCCCAGATAAGGAGAGTTCCCACACTGTGAATCAATGTGTGAACGCACAGCACACTTGTTCTTCACCAAATCTGTGGGTGGGCACACACAGCAAGCTCCTCACACGCCTGGTGCAAACCTGCTCCCTGCTCTGCAAGGAGAGAGCCATCTGACACTTCCCTCCTGCAGTGTGACTGCTCTGGGATATTCCTGCTACGCTGTCAGGGAGATTCACACCAGCGCTGACTGTGCACCAACCTCTCCTCTCAGGCAAGTGTTAAGATTAAAACACAAGAATGTCTGCCTGGACATTTGTTCAGGGGCACAACAGATGCAGTTTGCCAAGACCTTATGAGCGAGGCCTTTGAAAAATGTGGTACTTTCTGAAGGAGCACCTACACAGGTTGTAAGAGCTTTAAAAATTGCACATGAATTTGTCTGAGTCCACAATTCCCATGCAGGCAAATCCTCTGTGAAATTTCTGGAGCTGCACTGTGTTACTTTCACGCAAGTTAAGGAGGAAAAAAGTGCATAATGTACTCCTCTAACTTACTAATCACGGCTACCATAGCTGTGGAGAACTCTGCCTATCGTGTCCTGTGTGCTATTAAGGATTCTTGGGAGAATACACACACACATAACTAGACTTGAAACATATAGAGGAGTCTACTTCAAAAATAGACTTAACCTATGCAAATAATGCATACAGCATGTCTTATATTTCAGAAACAAACTCCAAGCTGTAGTTGGTTTTAAATATCAAAAGGCACTATAAAAGCGGTTTTAATCAGAAATTATTTAAATCAGATTGATTTCAAATATCATTTTTACATGATCCAAAAAGCCCCAGACTTGCAGTTTCAATTTAAAGTTTAAGAACTCCTGAAATACAAATTTAAAGAAATATTTTGAAGTTACTATCAGAGTAAGATGAGTTCCCAGCTTTTGTTTGTCATGAATGCTTAAAGATTAGCTTTGACAAATTTCTGACGTACTTTCAATAAGTATGTAAGCAGGTGCTTAAAGATTACAGTAATCAAGTTGTAACCCTACTATAACTGGATAATAAAATATTACAGCTAACTTATTTGTACTTAAGTATATGGAAAAATGGCACTTGAATTACTATCTTCACGGACACTTTGCAAGATATTCTGATTATTTCATTCAACTCCATGTAACAGGAACCAGGATTCACTGGTCTGGAGTTAGTGTGGCCAACAGACTCAGGGAGAACACTGAGCACAAATGAATTCTCTGCCATCCTGAATAGTTTTCAGGGCTACAGGCTGCTGCACTTTCATAGCAGAACTTTTTCAGGACATATATGAGTGCCTTTTTCAGAGGTACACAGGATAGCCAATGGCACTTGAAGGTCTATTAAAAAGCCTGTATGTGTTAAGGGTTTAGTTGTTGGAAGGGGAAGGGGGCCAGGGGTCTGTTTAGAAACAAAGTTACTTATTTTTTTTTAAATGATCCACCTTCTACTCTGCTTTCCAGGTACTTGTCCAACTCTGCCTCTCTTTTCACCGCCTCTGGCGATACCTTTGGTGCATTCGGAAAACAGATCAATATCACACTCATGTTGTCTCGACTTCCCTGGTGGAAAAGAAAAAATGATTTGAGAAATGTATACACACCATGCTAAACACACATCAAAGCATTTTAAATACAGAAATTCACAAATCATATGGTATCAGAATCCAACTTTCACTGTTATGGATTAATATTATCATTAGAATTAATCTCCCTGCACCCCTTAGAGAATTCCAGGCCCATTGATTCGGTACAACTCTTAAGTCACTGTTTTTTCCTATTTTATGGTCTTAAGACTACATGGAGCCAGTTACAGACAGTCCATTGTCTTCTAAAAACTGACATTAGTAATGAGTGATGTGTAATTACAAAGTTGTGTTCCATCTTGTTTTAAGTACCATCCAATAATTTTGGGAAAATAGCTGAATGAATGAACAAAACGAGAACGAAGGTGCTGGATTCAGACAATGCTTTCACCTAAAATCACAGCTATTAGGTTTTTTTCTTTTCCTTTTTGTTTAAAACAAGGAAAGTTACAAGTGAGAGGATTTGTTAGAAGACCAGATGGAAGATACCCAGGCCTTTGCAAAAAATCTTAACATTTAAAACTCCAACTAAAGAGAACCCCAATACCTGGATATGTTAAAATACAAACACATTCTGCTTATGCAAAGTAAGTGTTTGGTTTATTTTCAATACCCCTGTGCTTTGGCCTACAAACATGCATCCATAGGCTTAGCTTTGAACACTAATTAAATCCACTGATGTCAGCAAGATCAAGAACAAGTCAGAGTGCAGAACAAGAGTATATGGGTATGGGGAGGTGCTGACAGTTGGCTCCTGCAAAGATTACAGCATCCATAAGCCACTGTTCCTTTCCTGGTATTTGTTTTTAGGATCACCAAACAAAAATAGTAAACAAAAATATAACCATTATCAATCTGCCCAGGTGTTGGAAAGCAATTACAATTTTCCAGATGGGAAACAATGATCCTGTTAGTCATGTGGGAAGAGCAGAGATGTTGTCTTGCTTCTTTAGGAAAAAGTTGGCTTTTTTACACTATGACTTCTAGTTTACCTTTGCAAAATAAGTATCAAGCTATGAAACTCAGTAACTGTATCACACTGAAACTTATTAATACAAAGTAGAAGTTAATGCAGACAAAGGTACACAGTTTTGTTAAACCAAATAGTCTCATCTTCTACTTGAGCTGGTTTCAGAGCTGTATCACACAATAGTGAATAAGAAATACAGGAGTTAAACAAAAAAAACCTAACTTAGGAAGCTAGGTCTTCAAAATATGAAGTCAAGATTCATTGATTCTGCATTTATCTTGGTGTAAATATGACTGTAATGTTACTACTATGTGCCCAAGAAAGCAGGGGAAGATTAGGAAGGGGAAAAATACTCTCTAGCCTGCTTAAGTCTTACAAGTTAAGGTTCTGTAAAGTATATTATGAAACAGAAAAGGGCAGTTATTGTCTTTGATGTGACCATAAATTCCCATCAGTTTCTAGTTTTCCATTGATCACATTGTATCTGTACATGGTTATAAAGTCTTAATTAACCAAAACCACTCAGAAAAACATAATTTCTGTTGTGTGTTCATTCCCCCTCTATCACCATTTTTATGGGAAGCATGGTCATCTCTGTCAAAGTCACATCAACATAAACCATTGGATACTTAGAGACTGGCATCAAACTTAAATCAAACTTGTTCATAAACTTCTAATAGTGAAAACACAGTAAACTCCTTCTCTTGAGTCTGGCTACCTTGTACAAGCAGGTGTCAACTATCTCATTGCAAACTTTCTCAAGGTCATCAGTGACTTCAAGTCTGGATCTTACAAAGTCACACAGCTCTTCATTTCCCATAACATCCCAGATACCGTCGCAAGCCAGGATGATGAACTGATCATCTTCTTCTGATCTCTCAATTTCATACACTTCAGGCTCGGGGGAGACCAGCTGTTCTGTAGGACCTTTCCCATGGACACATTTGTAATCAAAGTCCCCAAGTGCCCTTGAAACAGCAAGGGAGCCATTCACACGCTGAATCATTACGGAGCCACCTGCATTCTGTATACGCTCCTTCTCCAGCGGGTTACTTGGTTTGTGATCCTGTGTGAAGAAGTGAACCTTCCTGTTTCGACAGAGCAAACCTCTTGAGTCTCCACAGTTGATGAAGTACGTGTGTTGGGGAGAAATCATGACACCCACAGCTGTTGACCCACTTCTGTCTGCGCCATGCTTCTTCTCGGAGATGACTCTCATGTGTTCATCAATTTGCAGAAAACCTGTTCTGATGCCGCTCTTTACACTTTCCACAGATGGTGGCCCATCTGGCCCTTTAAAATCCTGGTTGCTCGTGATGTGATCTAATAAATGCTCACAGCAGTACTTGGCAACCTGTGATCCAGCGTGCCCATCATAGACAGCAAAAAACGACCATCCATCAAGTCCATTTGGCAAACCAATCACAGCCGTATGTGCATCCTCCATTTCCACGCGCCAGCCTTGCATGCTGCTCAGACCGTAACGCAGCCCATTGCCCTGCCCCTGGGCATTATGCTTCTCCATCTTTGGCTTGTCTAAAAATGCTCCCATGATGACCTTCCTTCAGTTCTACAAAGGAAAAAAAAAGGATTATTAAGATATTTCTTATACGTCTCATTTAAAAATCCTATTGGAAGCTATGGAATAATAGCACAAATACTGTTAAGGTGACCAAAATACACAACTATAAAGCTGATTTTTCTGTGTCTCCAGTCAAATTTGCATTGCTTTCATCCAATCTAAACAAGGACACTACTACTAGCTGAACTGCACTTTTCATATTTTTGTATTTTCAGCTGTTTTACTTGAAAAATTTATATTCACTGTCATTCAAGGTTCTGACAAAAGCCTCTAATAGAACTATGTATGAATCAGTTTCAATGAGGTCTTGTTAACTGGCACACATCTGAATGGTGCTCCCTGCAACCACTGAGCCATGAAAGAGTTCAGTGTTTCCAGGACAGTGGCATTCCCTAGATCCATACCTGCTGGCCACAAATTCCTGCTAACACTGCTTTTCTGGTAGTGATGGGGAAATGAAAGCCAATTGATTAGATTTTCTTTTGGGAAGGGGGTTCCAGGGTGTTTTGGTTTTTATTTGCTTTTTTTAAAAACAGATGAATTATCTGAATGACCAAGAGGATGCCAGAGTCTGCATAAAGGAAAAGCAACACTGGATAAACTAGGAGCAGGACTGGGAAGGAACAGAGCAGCTGTCCCTTTAGGCAGCAGCAAGCCATTAGTTTGGCTCAGCCATCTTGTGAAAGCTCATCCTTAGATTTTCGGTTAAATTACGCAGCAGCTTCTCAGATGTCTGTGCTGCAGATTTACTTAAAACCCTCATGTATTCATGCTTCACTGAAAGACAACTGCCCCTGACAAGTCTGAGTAAATCTATTTGGAAATAAAATCGCATGTATTGTAAATTCCTGTGTGAATCAAGACTCAAGCCAGACCCATACACTGCATGGCCTCTTCTCCTTGGGATGTGATGCAGCAAATATTCATGCTTGAGAGAATAAGAGTTATATTTGCAGACAGTGTAAACTGACTGGTTTATCTTCATGGCTTTCACACCCTAACCATCCAACCCACCCTTCTAATCCACATGGGTTTATTTGTGCATTCATTATTAAAAAATCATACAAAATAGGTCACACATTTTACATACTTGCAAATTATGCCTTGGGAAGCATCAAAGAGTCTGCAAATCACTGTTATACAATACAAGGTAATGGAACAAAACTATGAGCTTTTCTATTTGAAGATTGTGGCCAAAAACTAGCTGTGAAAAGAACCTCAGAAACAGATTTTACCCGAGGCCTCAAATAAGCAGCTGCACTGGCAGAAAAATCAGTACACCAGGGGTTTTAGAAATGTTTAACTTGACCATGGAATATATTTGACCAGTCTTCTAAGTGACAACATCACGTTTTGATAACACACTTTTTTTGCAATATAGCACCAGCCATTAGTGACACCATATATCCAACAAAGCTCTTCACACTATCTCTTCCAGCCACTATCAACCTTTCTAAAACATCTGTGTTAGAGTAAACAGTCAAGAAATGTTTATATTTGATCTCACCACAACAGTGATTCAAATGTGAGGCACGGGGACTGGTTATGCACTCTTTGGCTCACATGCTTTGTTAAGAAAAACAAAACACATACTTCAGCTGTATGCGGATGGCAGCAGCAATTCACCTCTGCTTCCTCTCACCCCAAACCCTGCTCTGGAGTTCTGTCTCTTCTCAAGTGAACACAAAATATTGATGCCCAGGCAAGCTGTAACTAACCAACAGAACAGTGTGCATGGTGTGTGTCTTGTGTCCAAAGCACATGCAGGAGGTTCACATTACTGCAGTTGCTAGGAAAAAAATACGACTTAAGACTTTTTTATCTTCACATGCAACTCTAGTGAAGTCAGAGTGATCAAAATAATTACAGAATGCTGCTATAAATCACATGGGGAATTATTTTGCTGAATAATACTTTTTATTCATTCTACGATAACAGCCGAGTTTAACACTGAATATTTTCTTGTTGAGGAGATCATTAAACATAATACAGATATTCCACTTTTCCACCTTAATTTAGAGCTCAAAAAGCAGAAACTGCCGCAGCAAATATATTTTTGTGAGGTATTTGACATTATTGCTTTAAGACGAAACAGAAAAACATTAAGAACAGGATATAGTTACACTGATCACAAACACTGTCAAAATCCGGACTAAAAAGGGCCATTTTTCTTCTAATCTCTCACCTTACTATGTACACAACATTCAGAGTTGTGCTTTGTAAACTGTTCGTCCCGCTCAGCAGTTTATCATGTAAACCCCAATTAAAAATACATACATACACACAGCCTGTGTGAAGTTCCAACAACAACTACAGAAGTTAACAAACGACTCTCCATTGAAATACCAAATTGCCTTATACCTCCCCAGAAGGCAACCCGAAAGCTGGTGCTCTTTTAAGCTAAGCTTTGTAGGTGAAATGTTGACCCAGGATTCTTCAGGGGAGAGAGTTGCCCACCACAAATATGAATACAGCCAGGCAGAAGGAAAACCACAACGTGGGCATGGAACAACTCCTTCAGAAATTATCCACAGCCCATAGTATGAAGTGATCACCTTCTGAAAACTGCAACAGACTGCAGCTGTCTTCCCTGCCACACTTGAGCAAACCAGACTTCCACCACAACAGCAGCCTAAACCTGCAGGAGAATAGGCCAGGTTTTCAAAATCCTCACTCCATCTGCAGAAAAAGCACCGTTTACTGGTGGATAGGATGAACATACCAGAACTTTAGTTTTTTTCCAGAATTTCAATTCTCATTCAGAAAAAAAAAATCAGTTAAATATGACCAATTTGTGAATTTTGATGAATTGGAGGCTACCTGCCACTTCTCTGCCCATACCATACGTTAATGTGCAGTTAAAATTGGAAGAATTTCAAGAGTCTTAGCTATGAAAAAAAGAACCTTAGTTTTAAAAGAAGGGACAGACACACATGGAGAAAGGCTGACATAAGAAAGCCATGCCTCCTTTCTACTAAAAATACCTTTTAGACTTGTTTTTGAGTCCAAATCTATGGAAACATCTTTCACACGCTGGTGTCTACCTAAATTATGAGCACATTTGTCATTCTTTGATGAGGTGCTTTGTGCACTACAGTGATTGAGGTGGAATGACACCTTTGGTTAAGCATATAACTCTGTATGCAAACCTGATTAACCTATAGCAGTGCAAGTGCCCAAGTTACAGCATGACTTTGTTATGTAAAAATACAGACGCAGAACAGACTGCATGCAATGCCTGCAATATACAAAACAGATGCTGAATATGGCTTAACTCTGCCTCTCTTTATGTCTTTAGTCATCTTTCTTAAGAGGAGTCCTCATTTTATGACCTTTATTCTCCAAATAATTTTACTACCCTTCCCCTTCTTAACCCAGTCACACATTTCTACAATCTGTGAGAAAACTGCAGTCTCATGGCAAGGGACAGAATCAGTCCTCTACTCTGGAAGCCTCAACTTTTGGGATGTTTGAATGTATTAAAGGAGACAGACATTCTTCCTTTTAAAGGCAAAGTAAGTGAAAAGGCACTTTAATCATGAAGTTTAGGGGCAAACATATACCACCCACTGGGTTTTCTTTCTTAGAGAAGGACCATTCGGAACAGTACTGTAAGGGTGGTGCCTTGTAAAAAGGTACCAACATTTTCTTTGTAATGGTGACCCTAACACATCATCTGGTGCTGCAATTGCACAGTGATCAGCCAAGCAAACTTCAATATTAATCTACAATGGTACTTGGATCACCATTTCTGTACCAGTGACTTCCATTAGTTTTAGGTCCTAAAAGAGAAGAGCTTTCTGCAGTCGAAGTTTCTGGATTTTGGTTCTGAAGAACAGGGAGGCATCTGAACAAAACTAGATGTGAAAATGGACCCCTGTGGACAGAAATAAATGTGAAGGGGATGCATCTATGTATCTGCAAGTGCATTTTAACCACGATTTCTGAAGTACTAATTTTGTGGAGGTCAAACTGAAGGACAGCCTCTCCAGCAAGCGCACGGAAAACTCAAGTTGAGAGTTTGCAGACGGAAAAGTGGAAATACTGTACAGAGCCTAGAAAAATCAACACAAATAAGATCTTGGATAAAACACAAGAGTGCCAAAATCCAAAGGACTGTAGCACTAGAAACAAAACTGAAATAATGAATGGAGCATGCCAAAGAGTCAGTAGCTAAACTCCTTGAAAGTAGATGCAACTGGAGAACAGAGTGGCAAAGAAAAGGAGGGTAATTAGTATACCAGGCCATGGACAACCATGGACAACCACAGATACATCGCTGGAATGCATGAAATCTCTTTGCCCCTTCATTTGTTCCTCAAATTGTGCTATCCAGGCAGCACAACTGTACTGCTTTCTGCTACACAGGAAAATAAATTTTACTGTTTTGCTATTTGCTTGTTCATTTGCCCAAAGTTTCAAATGAAGATAAACCCTAAAACTGCTCACAAAAGACAGTTCATGCAACTCCACATACCCCTACAGAAATACAAATTTATTTTTCCAAGGAATTTGGACAAAGATTTGATCGTTTTGTCCAAGAAAACTAACCACCCCCATCTGAAACTTTCACTTGAACAATATGCAAATTAATAATCCTTTTTAAACAATGTTCAAGTTGTACTCCTTCCACTAGGATAAGCCGCTTATATGAACCACACTGAAGTCACAGGCACTTGTTCTAACTAAGCTGAGAAATATCCCCACACTCCAATTTCCTGGAACAATTCTCTCAGTGACATTATACCCTGTGTGTTGTAATGAGGACCAGAGAGAAAGATTACAACCTTTACTTGAACTACAGGACACAGAGCAAGTCACCAAATTATACAGACTGCTGCTGACTAGAAAAAGGGCATTTGTTCACTTCAACTCCAGCCTGATCCACAGTACTTTTCCCTGTGCCTTCAGGAGGCTGGATGCAGTAGCCAGACAGCATGTAATTGTGCAAACGTGGAAACATTTTCAGAAGTTACAGCCTGTTGAATGAAAAACTGACAGTACATACTGGATGCCCCAAATCAATTAATTTTAACAAACAACATGTCAGAGAACATCCCAGGGATCGGAAGAATGACTAAAATAAAACAGAACACACAGATGAGAAGACATAATTACACCACAGTCATGGGCTGAATGAAGTCATGAAAAAGCTTCTTGCCAATGAAACTATTTAAAAACTATTGGAGGCTATATGACTGAGTTCTGGCACTCATGGTTCGAAACATCAATAAAACACTAAAAAATTACAGTTGATGTTTCTGAACGTATACTTTCAGACATAGAAATACATGCCCAGCTAGGAGGCATGAACTGTTTATGAAAAAGAGGTAACAGAAATAAAATACAGAAGTGGGGCTATTTTAATAAACACAGACTAACACATCATTTCCCCACCAGAACATTTGCTTCTTGGGGACGCAACTGTAGTCTGTGTTACATTTCAGTAAGAAAACTGCAAAGGGAAGAACATAAGAAACCATCAATATGGATAAGAAAATTTCTAATTACATTACTCACTTTTGGGTTAGGACAGATGTAGGAGGTATGGCCTGTGGCAGACAAAAAAACCCGAGAGGAAGCAAGTTAATAACTCTGTGTGCATGAAGGAAAGCATGAACTGTTCCAAACTTTTCCAACTTACCCTCCCTCTCTCCCAGTAATTAATATGCAACAGTGATGGCTATTACAACTTCACAGCACAGCAGAAAATACTAAATCACCGCAGCTCTGATACAAACACCTACGAGCTCAGACCTCTTAATAGCTGGTCCACAGGCACTGCCATTTCACTGAGCTAAGTTGTTTGGAGAGTTGTTTTTTTTAAACATAACTTCTGCTTAAAATCCCTTCTCCTTGCTTGGAGCTGACAGCCTTTCCAAATGCTTCCCTGTACTAAGCAGCAAAATATTTTATCCCACGTGGTGTGTATGGCAGGGCAGGTAGGATTTAGGAGAGGATTATTAAAGCCTTCTGGAACACAGAAGGTAACCATTTCTAAGTTAACACCCTCCCTCCAACAACATGTTTCAGCTTCTTCTTAAAACATTATTTTCTGCTCCTACCTACCTTTCCTGCAGAAAACTAAACCTGTTCCAAGGTTAAATGAGAAGCTTCTCAATATGAGTGTATTTTGGCTGAGGTTCAAACTCTCTCCAGCAGAGACATATGTAATCTAATTTTTCCAAAAGGAAGCCCTGGACATTGAAAAAGATAATTCACCTCTAACAAATTGTTCCTTCAGAAGTTTGAAAGATGGTGATGTAGTTTCAAGAATTCTTTATGGAGTTCATTTCGCAATATGGTCAGTTATGGAAGGAACTAAGATCTTTCCAGAATCACCAAGACCACTGCTGGGAATGAAAAATCACTACACTGATTCTGAGAAAAGATACAACTTGCATCCACAAGTGCCAATCACTCATCAGGATGCTAACATGACTGGCACCCTCAGAACATGATTAAGTATTTCTTGGCTCAGACAGAATTCTTGCTTCTTTCTAAATATCTGTACTACAAATTAGAAGTGGGAAGGCATAAGAGAAAAAAAACACAGCAGCATGAAAGTATGAGCAGCCCAATCACTATGAAAAACTATGTAGACAACCAAAAGGGCACCAACAAGAACTATGAAAATCAATGAGGTAGCTCTGCATATATTCATGTGCCACTGTCTGAACAGCATGAGAATGAAAACACCAAGGTCCTCGCTTGAAAGCATTAATAAGCAGAAAACATGTCCATGCTGGTGCTGAGTTCAGCACCTTTCTGGTTATACTTCATTTTCCAAAGATTTCTTACTTAGAAGTGTTGGAAGATAAACAAGACACCCATTTTAGACACAAAGCCTAGACAACTGCTTTGTTAACAGAGCAGAAATTCCTGCAGGCTCCAGCCAAAATTTATAGCCCCACTGAAGCAGCAGCAAAAAAGAACTGGAAGATCCAAAGAAGCTGCAGTCTGTGCAGACAAAATTTAGGAGAAAGAAAGGCCTTGCTTCATTTTATATATCAATGAGATGCAATAAGATTCAAATTTTTTGAAAGAGCAAGGCAAACAAGTGAATTTAAGGATTCCAACCAAGCTGCTCATGACAGAAGGAGTACACAGTGCTATGCAGCCATTCCAACACACAGAAACAATTTCATCACAAAGAAAACATGGGTGAAAAGGAAACAGAAAGAGACAACCCAGAAGAATGGAGCTATAGTAAGTCATAAAAGTTGAATTACCATTTTTTTCCAGTATTTGTAATACCACGAGTGCTCTGCCACTGTCATTTTTCATCATAACAGATCATTACCCCACTCCTAGACATTCTGGGCCTAACTGAAAATCTACTTGAGTACAAGCCACTTACAGGCCAAGAATTTAACAAATCAGAATGTATCAAATACTTCAAATAATAGCTAAAACCCCCCTTTTATCTATTTTTTTTTTATGTCTCTTTTACTGAAGCCTCAATATCTTTGTTCACTGTCAGTTTTACCAATCAAACAATACCTGCCACCAAGAAAAAGTTAGAGAATCACAGTGGAATGTTTTCTTTAGAGAAAGGCTCACATCATTCCACTGCCATTTCTTTGTCAAAGGGAAAAAACAAACCTAACCAAACAAAAAGCATTTACTTTTTTAATCAAGTTCAGCTAAACCTAGTCAGAAAAATCAAGACAGAATTGGAGTCCTAGCCTATCCTGCCCCTACCCAAAAGAGTAGGGTATTGGGTAAAGAGCCTCTAGACCAGAATGGCCTTTGTCCAGGACTGTTGTGGTTGTTCAAATGCAACTGGAGTTAAGTCAATCAACTGCCAATTTGCCTTTGTCAGTATTTTAGCTAAGTGTTAAAATAAACCAGGAAAAAGATGCTCCATGGAAAAAGGTCCTGTGGGATTATTTGCTGAGACTCCAAAAACAAAAGGAGGCTTGAATAACAATAATTTTTAAAGAAACAACAAAACAGCAAATGGATTAACTGAACTATTCCTGAAATATGGGGGAAAAAATTACAGTCACTCTCAGTTCAGGAAACTGCACTTTTTTAACAGCTGATATTGTTTGTTGCCTGTGGTAATGTGTATTAATTCTTACAGAACCCCACCATCCCTCTGTTATACTGTTTCACTGATAACCTCATGACAAACATTTTAACAATTAAGTTAATACAGTCCTATATATTTCAAAAAAACTGAACACATAGAATCATCCTCTACCTGCTCTTTAATTTCTCCTCTTTGTGTTTCCAGTTGGTTGCCAATGTCACTGCTCCTTAAAAAAACTAATTATTTAAAGCTTTCAAACTTCAGATCTTCCTAACTTCTCCAAGAAGCATCAGCCAGCTGTTTATGGTTTGTCTTATGAGCAATTTATTTCATCAATGTGGAAGAATGAAACCCAAGTGAAAAAAAAGTTGATACAGATAGAGCTTGGGAGTAAAATAAAAACAAACAATTTAGAGAAAACATAACATGCAAGTATGCATGTGCCCAATAATTAGAAGATGATGTTTGCATGAAGGTCCCAAAACTTGCTGTTTAGTCAAGCATTCAATATTATGAAATAACACACAAGCAATTTCCCAGACCCTTCACTTTACATTAAAACATTTGTGGGGTTCTAATCTTGGCAACATTAACACTATTCTGGTGAGGATATAGGAAAAGCAGTGTACAGGAGAGACTTAAAATCTGATGACTACACATGGGAATAAAATGGCAATAAAATAGGAAATGTTCCGAAGTTACAGCTGTAACCTGGCTTTGCTTGCAAGGAAATGACATCAAAAATATGCCAGAAGCACATTAAGACCTGGAAGTCAAATCCTCAAAGCTTAGGAAAAGCTGGAGTTTGTTCATTTGTACACACACAGAGCTTTTATTTACAAAGCTATTTTGCCCTAATGTCCCCAGCATTCCTATCTCATTAAAAGAACAAGTAGAGAAGATGACTGCTGCAATAGATTTTTC
Source organism: Acanthornis magna (assembly GCA_036785705.1). Taxonomy (NCBI): domain Eukaryota; kingdom Metazoa; phylum Chordata; class Aves; order Passeriformes; family Acanthizidae; genus Acanthornis; species Acanthornis magna. Next base: position 2,218,650 of record JAWUZG010000097.1, read on the forward strand.
ACCCAAGACTACATAAAAATATATTTTGAAAAAAATGAAAAAACCAACCCTATTGTTTTTAGCCATTTATTCAGACAGAAGCTTTCAGGACAGAAGGCTTTCCTCTGAGGGGCACACTGATTGTCAGGTTCACTTCTATCACTACCAGCAGAGAGGTGATTTGCTCAAGACAAACAAGGCAGTAAAGGTGCTCCCCTCAGTCCAAACCAGACCTCATCACAGCTCTAAACATTCTGGTCACTTAATGAGGACATTGTTGAATTCACCTGTTCTGCAAAATCAAAGCAGTGCTAATGCCAGCATTTCCCAAGCTTACAGGGCCTTGCTCTGCAGCCTCAGAACAGCTCTTTACAGAGAGCAGCAGCACTTGATTTCTAACAAGGGTCTGTCCAAATAATTACTGCAATTGACTGAGGGAACCAGAAAATTATTTACTGACAGCAACTGATTCTTTCTTCATTAAATTTTCCTACAATTTAATGCTAGCTGCTTAACCGCCCACATTTTTCCACATTCTGCACTCCTTTTCCAAAGACTGGGTTTTACTTAACAGCTGGAGAATTCCTTAAACTCATCTCCAAACACAAAGAGCTCAGGCACAGTTTACACAGCTCTCGCTGCTACTGCATTTTAGGGCATTTCTAAGTAAAAAATACCACAGAACTGAATGGACAAATAGCTATGATATTTGGTCAAGAAGAATACAGGCTACCATTAGAACTTCAGATAACAAGGACAGTTGGCAGTAAAAATGAACTGCACACGCAGATACAGAAAATCCTTCAAGTTACAGCTGAGACCCAAACATGAGAGCACATTTCATCCTCTAGGTCACAATCCAGCAAGGCATTTAAGCATGAGAGCAACATCACACATCTGAGTAGTCCCACATAATTCAGTTGCACGTGGCGTATCACCATAAGCACATTGAAGTGCTTTGCTTTATTTAAACTGCAGCTATCAAAATACAAGTCATGCTACACTTGAGTGTGTTGGGTTTGTAAATTATTATCTTAGAAGACTTCAGAGAAATTTTAATCTACTAAAATACTCTTACTTAAAGTGAGAACTAACCTGATAGCAATAAAGAGGCTAATGTACTTTTTCCTCTCTCTGTAAACTGCATTTCTTTACATTTCAATATTGAAACATGGTAAGCCAGTTTTGCTTTTTCCTTTGTAGCACTCTTAGGTGCTCTTTTGATACACATAGATATATGCTGCTATGAAGTTTACCCTCCAAAGAGTAGACAAGTACTACACTGGAAGTATCTGCTGGTGAAAGAAGTTTTTATTCTGTTGTTTTAGTCACATATAAACACCTTTCAAGAAGAGCTGTTAAAAAAATCTGAGCAACTGTTTCATGTATTTATAAACACACTCTGTTCTGTAGACTTCAATAAGCAGCTGAAATATCCATTAGTGAATTGTACCGGTATTTGTGTTTAAACACAAAATAAATACGAAAAAAGACAGCAACTTGACAGAAATCTGTAACTCAGTATGTGGTTTAACACAGAGCAGAGTTTAGCAGACAAACAGAGAGAAGGAGACCTTGCAGCAGTGGTTTAACATCAATAACACCCCAGTGGTTACTGCCCCTACCCAAGAACAAAAATCAGCCTTTTCACTCCCCTGGTATCACACTTGCTTTCTCCTCTTGCCCTGATTGCAATTCCCTTGGTCTAAACATTCTTCCCAGTCTTAAGAGTCAAGTGATTTACTCTGGGAATATTAAATCTTAATAAATGCTAAATTGTTCCTTCACAGGCAGAGAGCAACATAAAGCTACAAGTAGAAAATGTTGTCTCCACTGTGATCTGCACCACATCATGGCTCAAATACACGAATCCTCTTCAAACAATACTTTTTAGCTTTGGTGAATGGAATGTACATAAAATGCCATAAAATGTATTTATGCACATTCCCTGGATCTTCTAAATATCCTAAGAACACTGTCATTTTTTCAGGGATTATATATTGTATACACAGACTTGATACTTTGCATTTGCCATTCATTCAGTGAAGAGGATTGTAGTTAAGCATGTGTAAATGTTACAGAAGTTTATTTCTTATCCTAATATTTTAAACTGAAATTTGGATCATGTGATTAAAACTACAGAGTTTTAAGAGTTCAGCAAGCAAGTATTATCCGAAGAGAGATTAATTTCCAAAAGAACAAATGAGACTAAAAGTTGCGTCATTTAGAAAGAAACAGATGATACATTATTTGTTTAAAAAAAAAAGTAAAAGTCAAGTATGATTTATGAGAAAAGAGAAGCAAAAATTACAAAGGTCTGCATGCAATAGTAAGAATAAATGCTGTTTGGCACAGGTTTAGCTGTGATAAACGCTATTGTCTTGACTTCAAACATTAGTACTATTCAAGTCTTTAAAATGCCTCTGGTTTGCAGAGGCAAAATGAAAACAACTGTTTTACAGTACTTTCCGTTCAAAAACTTGTTTATTTATTAGCACAACCTGCATCATTCCACCACTTAATTGCAATGCCGTTCTGCTTAGCCAATTACATAAGTATTTTGTACATCAGAATAGACCTGGACACATAAAAATGAAGCCAATAGCAATATCAATATTTTAGTAAAAAATTTGCTATTCTTAAATTACTTATATTTAGGTCATCTTGTGAAAGCAGCTGCCTTATACTCCCTTGTTCCACTAAAAAGGAAAAGTGCAATAAGATCTCTTATTGACAGCTGCATTCAAAAACATACCAGTTACATAAGTTTGCAAATTATACTGTGCCAGAGTTAAATATCTAAGCATTTTAACGACAGTTCTCAAAATGCTATCTCAGCAAGAATGACTCAACTTCACCGCATAAGCTGCACTCCAGATAAGAAGCAACCAGCTCGATTTTATAGAAAAAAAAAACCAAAACTTTTTAGTATTCTGCTTTAATTCAAATTGCTCTGAGTGAGTTCTGCTTGTTTGGACCTGCAAGCTTCGCCAGTCATTTGGCATTTCCATCTCTCTTTGGTTTCAACAAAAGTATCTTGAGCTTACCTACAGACAGTTAGGGAAATACTTGGAAAACAGGTATAGTTTTCTACTGTACCTCAGAGGGAGAGATTTACCTGACAACTAGCAAGCAGAGGACTAAACCTCTAAACCAGAGCTAGGCTTTGCCTGTATATGAAAAAAACATGGCTATGCCAGAAGAGCGTGAGAGGAAAGACAAACTCTCTCCACATTTATCTAAGGATTTTATCAGAGATCTCTGTGAGGACAACATTAATAAGGGGCATGATGCACCAGCAAGTCTTTTAGCCCAGCCTCACATACAACAGGGAGACCCAGAAAGGCCTGGGAGTGAAAACTTTAGGAGCAGCTAATGCTGGTGCACCAATCCAAGTTGCTGTCCTTTAACACCTTCCCTTTGAATGCTGCTGTGATTGGACAGGTAAAGTGTAAAACTTCCCTGACCCACGTTTTCTCTGATGTTATTCTTAGAATAAACTATGAATAGTAACAGAAGGGAAGCTATCAGAGAAGAAATGTGGGTAGAAATTGCACAATTCTTGGTCATTTGGCAATTCACTCAAGGTGCTGAGTAACAGTAGCCATCCAGCCTTAATTCCTCCAGTACTTCACAAAACCTGCTTCAGCCACCTAACCACTGAAACAGCTCGGGAAAGTGCTGCAAGGGCTCATATTTGGAAATTAATTTCCTAGAATCACAAGAGTTACAACTTCTATGTTATAAATTGATTCTACTTACTCTGTTGCTAAATATTACAATCTAAGGAAAACATATCACCTACCTTCTTTCCAGTTACTGCTCTTGGGATCTAAAACTGTCTTCTGCTTTTAAAAATTTTTTTTAAAAATTCCTTTGGATGACATACCTTAAGGACGTTAAACCTTAAGGTTACCACAGAGGCCACCCCAACAAACGGCACTTTCCCACTTGACAGAAGGTACAGCTCAAAAAAATTTAGTTCTTCCCAAGTGCTACTGTAAACTTAAACATTAGTTCCGTAACCACAAAATTTTGCCAGCCACACGGCAACACTAAGAAATATTTTAATCGTGCTAAACAAATACAAATACATATCGAACAAATGTCTGCAAATTCAGTTCTTCTGAAACTGTTAACCTCCAGCCAGTCTTAACGTTGTATCACAGCTAAAAGAACACAACCTAATGTAACAAAAAGGTTAGACGTATGCTCTGAACCTCTGGCATTTCACACGCAAGCTCAATTACCCAGCACATCACCGCACAACTTTCTCACCGAGGACAGCATTTTCTTCCACGGACTTTTACACGCACGCTGTGACAGATCACAGATTGTCAGCGCAACCTTTGCTCACGACATTGTTTTCAAAGGCACCGAAATCTCTCACAAACTTTAATCGTCCGAAAGGCGTTGGCGAGGGAAAGCCGCCCGCTGCATCACAATGTCACTATTTGGGGAGCGCTTGATGCTCCGACCCTCGCCAGGGTGGGGTGCTTTATAAATAGATGCGTTTTTTTTTTTTTTTTTTTTTCTTTCCCAGTGAGTGCCGTGCCGTGCCCCGAGCGTTGGGGTGGCGATGGGAGAGGAGGCTGTTTATAGCCTTTATTAAATGAACTCCGGGCGAGGAAAGGAGGGGGCAGGGAGAAAGGGAAAGCTGCTGCTCCTACCTGAGCCAGGCCCAGACCCCGCTGCTCACCCCCCTCCCGCCGTGCCCGGGGGGCTGCGGGGACACCCCCACCCTCAGCAGGCGCCTGCAATGCAGGGGCTGCGCAGGGGGCTCCCGGCAGCGGCATCCCGGCGGGATCGCACCCCCCTTCCCCATCCATCTCCCTCCCTGCGGCCGCCCGACCCGCTCCCAGCTGCGCCGCCGGGGATGGCGCCGCGCTCCCGCGCTCTCCGCGCTCCGCCGCCCCCGGTTGTTTACAGGCCCCGGGGCCCCGCAGCGCCCCAGCCCCGCCGCCCCCTCACCCCGCCCCGGCCCCGCACTGCGCAGCGCCACTTACCCCCCCGGCCGCGGAGTCGGCGCCGGCTGTGCGGGCAGGGCCGCGCTCCCGGCGGTGCGCGGGGGAGAAGGGGAAGGAGGGGGGGACAAGGAGGAGGAGAAGGAGGGGGGCACCCGGCTGGCGGCCTCGCCTCAGCTCATTCACAGGGCGGCTCTGTGCCCAGGGGGAGCCCAGCGCTCATCTCGCCCCCGCCGCCGCTGGCCCCCCCCGTCCCCGTCCCCCGCCCGAGCTGCTCCGCGCCCACCCGCGCAGCGCCGCGCGGAGCGCCGGCCGCGGACGGACGGACGGGCGGACACACGGACACACTCGCACTGCGCTGCCGCCGCCGCCCCTCTGCGCAGGCGCGCACGCCGCAGGGGAGGGGAGGCGGGAGCGCGCGCGCGCGCCCCCGCGCCCTTTCCCTCCTCGCCGTCTCCCTCCCCCGTTTAAAAAAAAAAAAAAAATTTTTTAATTAAAACACCAAAAAAAGCGACGAATGGAGATTTTCAGGGGGGAAAGAATAAAATTTAAAAAATAAAATAACGAAAAAAAAAAAAAAGCAGCAGCACCCCGGCGGGATACCCGGATGTCGGACGGAGCGGGGCCGTTACGGTATTACATCACCCTCCGCCCCGGGTCTCGCGCCGCGTCGCGCGTGCGCTGGGCGCGCGGGAGCGGCGCGCGGGGCGGTGACGTCATCGGCCCCGCCCCTGCCCCTGAGGGGAGGTGCTGGCGCGAGAGCTGGGGCCGGGCGTTCTTCATCGCGATGCCTGTCCCGATCCCAACCTCCATCCAAATCCCGATCCCAGTCTCCATCCAGATCCCGATCCCGGTCCTGTTCCGAGTCCAGTCTGGATCCTGGTCCCGGTCCCGGTGCGGTGGCGGCAGCTGCTCAGCCCACCTGTGGGCGATGGAGCGGGCAGTGGGTCCGGAGGCACTGGCGGCATCAGCCTCGTCTCCCTGAATGACAGAATCATTTAGGCTGGAAAAGATCTCTGGGATCATCGAATCCAACCTATGACCCAACACTACCGTGTCAACCAGACCATGGCACTGAGTGCCACGTCCAGTCATTCCCTAAACACCTCCAGGGACGGTGACTCCATCACCTCCCTGGGCAGCCCATAAATCACTCTTCCTGTGAAGAATTCCTCCTGATGTCCAACCTGAACGTCCCCTGGCACAGCTTATGGCTATGTTCTCCAGTCCTGAGGGACTCTCGCTCTCCTGTATCAGAGCCCCACAGGATTTCCCCTTGGCAGCACAACCGCTGGCAAAATCAGCAGCGGATTACCAGTAATGAACGCATAATGGGTTTAATAATCCCATGGGTTTCAGCCCCCTTTGATGAAGCCTGGCCTGTGGACAAAAGGCATGGGAGTGTGTTCATGGATCGACTCCCCCACCACTCAGCGGGGAACAAATTGAGGGGAAAAGCCTTTGGACAAACCTCTCTTTTGTCTCGAGGAGGGGAGGATCCTCGAGGAGGCTGCGATAGGAGAGGGGTGATTCTGGGAGGAATGGCTAATTCCAGCAAGGCAGGGTTAAACCTCGTGGCTGGGGATTTCTGAGGCAGAGTGTGTGCCAGGAGTGCTTCAAGGGGAGGATTAGGAATGCACGGTACATCAGAGGATGTGAAGAAGGAACTGAATACAGAGGGAGAGATGCTGAGGAGGACTGGGAGAGGTGATGTGGGTGCTTAGCAAGGTTGTCTAGGTAGTTTCTGGCTTTAACAACAATCACAGCAAACAGCCATATGTCAATGGCTTTAAACTGAGAGTAGTTTTACATTAGAAATTATGAAGAAATTCTTTGCTGTGAGGGTGGTGAGGCCCTGGCACAGGGTGCCCACAGAAGCTGTGGCTGCCGCATCGCTGGAATTGTTCCAGTCGAGGCTGGATGTGGCTTGGAGCAACCTGGGATAGTGGAAGGTGTCTCTGTCTATGGTGGGAGGCTGGAATAAGATGGTTTTTAAGGTCCTTTCCAACCCAAACCATTCCCTAAACGGAATGTTCGGAGAGCCCTCCAATTGCTGGTTATGTTCTCACTGTCAGTGCAGTTCATCAGCGACTGAGGGCAGTTTGTTGAGGGCTCTTGGGCAGATCAGACCTACAACAACAGCAAAATCCTGCCCGGAGGGAGCTAAAAGAGCTGTGAAAAATACAACGAAACTTCATCACAGTTTATCTATCACTGGCTTTCTTGTGATAGATAAACTGACCTTGTTTCAGTCAGATTGCAAAATCTCCGTTTCCCACTGCTGTGGCTGGATGGAATGTTTGGACCCGATCTCCCTGTATTCACCTTAATTCTGATTATTATAACGATACTGAGCACTGCTCAGTCGTGCTCAATGTTCTGTTAACTGTTACAGGCCTTTATTTTAGAAATTTCAGGCCTTTGTAGTTAAATGCAGTAAACTTTTTTAGTGGAAACTGACCTCTAGAGAGATTTAAATGCAAAATATACTGAAACTATGCAGCGTATTCCACAATGAAAGGGAGATTTTGGAAGGTCATGGAATAATTACCTTAATCTTCATCAATGCAATTTTGAATTTCCTTTTGTTATCCAAAGATAATAGATTATATTTTAATGCAGTTCATATTTTTAAAACTGCATTTCTCCTTCCCTTCCCTTCCCTTCCCTTCCCTTCCCTTCCCTTCCCTTCCCTTCCCTTCCCTTCCCTTCCCTTCCCTTCCCTTCCCTTCCCTTCCCTTCCCTTCCCTTCCCTCCAAGATTACACAGGGCTGTTCCTGCAGGCATGAACCATGTTTCTTTAATTTCTAAACCTAAAAATAAATTTAATTTTTCACATTCATTTTCCACTTTAATAAATATCTCTTTAATTATATACAATCATGGATTTCATTTAGATTCCACATTACCTACATCTGTGTTTTGAGTTTTGTTTGTTTTTTTGGTTTTTTTTTAAATAAAAGCAAATGAAAACATGGCTCTGCATCTTTTTGGTGATGCCTTCATTTTAAGCTGCAAGAATGTAATGACAGCAGAGAATTTGATGCTCTCATTTGCTATTTATACATATTTCAGGGGAAATTGGACTAAGTCAAATTGCCACAATATTTTCTTAAAGCATAATTTTTATTTAGTTCCCTAGATTTCCTTTACCTGCTGCATTGACAATGGTAATAAATATTTACAAGAAATTCAAGCATTGCTTTTAATTAGGATAAAACAGTTGTGTATAACATCCCTTTACTAAACGTATTTGTAGCTGATGAGACTACATCTCCCAGCGTACAATTCCTTATTTTCTCTTAGTTGTACTTCAAGTTGTGATACAGATGGTTGGGACCTGTAGTCCCCACACTCATTAGCACCACAGTAACAAGAACCATTGTGGAAATCAACACTGTATCATAAATCATTAATGAGTTATTGAGAAGGATCATATTTCACTGTTTGGAATGAGAAAATTCTTTTAGCATTATAGTCATATTTAAAATTATGTGCTTCTCCCCAGCCTATTTTTAGAGAATATTATTTCTGGACAATTTTAATTCTGTTTCCTGTTACAGCTTTAAAAAGGTCTTTAGATGGATGGTAATTGCCAAGAGTATTTCTAAAAAAAAAACAAACAAAACTATGTATCTAAATAAACAGCTTTTTGCCACCTATGCACACTCAGTTGTATTACAGGCAGGAGAATGACTTCGTCCAGTCTATTCATTAAAACTCAATTTAGAAAATTCCACACTTAGCCTGATGAAGCTGTTCCCAATGACATCATTTCCCATAAAAAGAGAAAATGGGACTGCAGTTGCTACTGGGATCACATGGCAATTTAACTGCACTTTGGAATCAGCTTCCATCGTAATGGCCACACTCTGTAGGAGCCTGCTGTAATCTCTGCACGCTGAATTGCCCAACACTCCTTTTAACTCTTTCTGGTTTAATATGAGTGCTTAAACTTCTTTTATTATAAGGTATATCATGAAGTATCGGAGTTTTGTCTGTGTGCTCCTCAGACAGGGGACTTTTAGTACCAATATCACAGGATCACGGGATCACAGAATAGCCAGGTTGGAAAGAACCTCTGGAGATCACCCAGTCCAACCCCGTGCCAAGGCAGGGTCACCTGGAGCAGGTGGCACAGGAATGTGTCCAGGTGTGTTGGGAATGTCTCCAGAGAGAGAGGCTCCGTGACCTCCCTGGGCAGCTGTTCCAGAGCCCTGCCACCCTCAATGTAAGAAGTTCTTCCTCACATTGAGGTGAACCTTTGTTTGTTTTAGTTCATGGCCTCTTCTCCTCGTCCTGTCATGGGGCACCACCAAAAAAGTCTGGAACGTTTCACTTTGCATCCACCTTTGAGATATTTATATGCATTGATGAGATCCCCTCTGTCTTCCCTTCTCCTGGCTAAGCAGGCCCAGCTCCCTCATCTCTCCTCATAAGAGGGATACTCCAGACTCCTGATCATCTTTGTGGCCTCTGCTGGACCCTCTCCAGCAGCTCTTTGCCCTTCTCGAACTGTGGAGACCAGAATTGAACACAGGGCTCCAGATGTGGCCTCACTAGGGCAGAGCAGAGGTGGAGGATCACTGTTGTAACTTTGAACTGTTGTATTACACATTTAGATTTCTTGACTTCTAAGAGAAAAAACCCTGAGCTTCTCTCACCTAAAATCTTGGTTTCAGCTTCCCTTACTTACTGTCCCTGTTTCTCCTCTCTTATATGGTCTGCCATGATTCTCTGATGTAGGTGGGAAATAATATATTTAAAGTTATTCTGCAGCCTAAAAATCTGAGAGACTGTGGAGTTTTGTTTTGTTTTGTTTTGAAGAGGATTTGTATAACCTGGTAATACTCATCTGAATATTAGATGTATAATCAAGCTGTTGTCTGGGCAGCCTTGGTTTGGTGGAAGGAGACAGGTGATCATTTACTCCCATGTTTTCACTGGTGTCTGGAGCAGGTTGGGTGAGTTCTTTGAAGGTGACTTTTTTCTCTTCTGCAGTTCTGTGAGTTCAGAAGAAGCTGGGATGACTACTTAGACTAGATCCTTAATTTTTAGATAGCTGAAATTAATTAATTACCTTACACATTAAAGATGCTTAGAGGCAATCTAATAGAAATCACATTAATGATATGTGTGACCTGTAATAGTGTGATCTTACCATAATGTTATATTTGGCTTGGAAAGTACTGATGCCCTGCCCCATCCCTTCTCCAAGGGGTTGCACCTATTTTTGGAATCTCAAAGGCAGATGGATGATTATGCTGCAGGCTTTATGTCTTCCTGGTGCTATTCCTGCACCACCCTGCTGTGATGACACCTGTAGGCATCTGCTCAGGCAGCTGTGCCATTGGGAACTCCATAAAATGCTGGTACTGTAGCGATGATTAATAATCACATGATGTTTAAATCATCAAAAGCACACACCTAGGGTGTATCCTGCATCCAAACTGAACTGATCTGTAGGATGTCACAAAGATTTCGGTCTTTTGAAGAATGTCACATGCAAATGTCCAGCATTCTTGAAATGCAGCAGTTTTGATATAATCCCCGTTCCGCTGGACTCTTGAAAAGTGCTTCCCAAACTGCCATACTTTGTTGCCTCTGAGACCAGATCCATGCTCTCCTGAACCCTCTAAAAAACAACTGTTATGATCTCATTTAAAAACCAAGTGCTGGTAATTTTCAAACTACAAAATTAGGTACAAAATCATTAGGGCATTACAATGTGGTTTTCTTATTTTAGCTGTAAGAGAAAGCAAGTGATGCTCAGTCATGAGTTTTATTTTTCCAGGGAGAATTTGCTGATGGAAGTAACCTATAATTCAAGAAAATCAGCAAAAGCAAAGCACAGTAAAGACCAAAATATCAATAGAAGCAAAATCCTTTCATGCTGAAAATTAATATAAAGCATATTAAAAATAGAAACATAATAAAAATACAAAGCATGTAAAAATAAGCTCAATAAAAATACAAAGCATAATAAATATAAGCATAATACAAAATAAAGCATGTAAAATGCAAGCATATAAAATATATTAATATAAATTGATAAAAGATAAAACAGAGAATAAAGGTAATATATTTACCATTAATATAAAATAATATATATAAATATTCTTAATATTCTAGAATATTGGGGAGGGGTTGTCTCTCCATTTTTCTCTTTTTTTATGTGAAATGTGGAAAAAGCACAGCATCTCTCAATTTCTTCAAAAGCCCAAAATAAGATGACAAAAATGCAGGCAGCTCAGGAACAGAAATGCAGTTTGTTGGGGTTTTCAGAGCTCATCTGCAAAGCTCCTGCCCTTCACACGGTTCCTTCTATCTGTAGCAAAATGTCACCGAAGACCCAGTGGCCAGGAAAATTTGCTTTTCATGCAAAATGGGGAAATTAAAAAAGAATGTCAATATTGTCTACAAGCATTTTAAAGAAAATGAAATATGAGGGGAAAAAAGAAAAACATTTAAACAGTGATTCCCCCCCCCCTCCCTTCCATTCAGAATCTCTGCTGCCTAGGTAGTTGACATGGAAAAGTCTTGCTAGAAGGCCTTGTGTGTCCTGAACTTGTTAAGGGAAAAGGGACGAAATAACCATGTCTGATGTCTGAAGAAGCACTGGCATGGCTTTCCTGGCTATGCCAATTCATTTTGCCCCCTGTCCCTGAGCTCTCCACCAGTTCTACGGCAGTACAATGCATATGGTCTCTTTGGGACCATCTGTGCTTCTCTGCAGCACAGAAACCATCAATCAGCTTAAAGCCACATTAGGAGACAACATAAGTTGATTTGAAGTGTTCTAAAGGCTGGCTCAGATTAATACACAACAGGATTCCAACAGGGATACCTTCCACGGTTCTTTCCCATGTGGAGGGATACTTTTCATTTAATCTTCATCACTGCCTTCGATGCCTTATCAGCTGGTAAAAATATGAAGCAGACACAGCAGTAAAGGGAAAAGGGAATTTACCTCACTTTAATAGGATCCTAGGTGCTCAGCTCGTCAAAGGTGGAAACACCCCGAGAAGCATGAGAGCAAGAGGCCCATACAATGCGTACTGAATTTTTGTGGACCTCACAAAATTAGCATATCTACTTAAAATCCCCCAATAAGAAACTTAATAAATGAAGTAATTGTCCCCTTATTCTAATTACTCCCCCCAGATGAGATTACAACCTAGTTTACAAAAACATGTTCCAGAGAGAAGGCTCCGTCCAAGGCTGGAGCCTCTGGTTCTTAGATAGTAAAAATGTTTGGTCATCCTCACTTTGTAAGACCCCAAACAAAGCTAAATATCAGACTACAAGGGTTATAAGCATGTGGGGCTAAAGTACAAGGAGTGTTTGTGAAGGGTACAAGCAGTGTGTATAGAGGGTACTGGGGAAGGGAAAGGGTATAAAATGTATAAAAAAGGGTATAAAAAGAAAAGACAAAAATCAGCAGCATCACCTTTGTCTATGGTATTCAATTTCTCAAAGCCTGATTTTCTTGACAAGATCTTTTGCTACAAGACAAGCTGTGAAGTAAAGAACAGCCAGAATATTTTATCAGCCAGGCTTTCACCTGTTTTGTTCATTAGATGTTCTTCTCTTTTCAAAATGTGAGGGCAGGTGGAAGTTGCTGTTTTTGTTTGCTCCTAGTCCGTGCAGGAAGGCCTCGCTGTGTCCTCACTGGAGTCAATGACAAAGCTGCCACTGACCTCAGTGTCTCAGGATCAATCCCTCAGTCATTGGCATTCACGTTGGAAAAACCGCTCTTACCCAGCCAATTGTAATGGGCCTGCCCACAATTGTTGGTTGTTTAACCTAAAAATTAGCTTAGCAATCACAGCTGACATTACATGTCAGACTGTCGATGCGTAAGAATACTTCATCCTGAGTCATCGAGAGTCTTATGATGTTCTTAAGGGGTTTGTAAATATTAACATCCAGGCAAGAAATTCTGAAATTTGATAAAGACTGGAATTTCCAGATGTGAGGGAGATTAGTTCTGATAAGAGGATAAGATTTATATTCTGTAAACTCCCTTTTTTTTTCTTTTGTCTTAACCAGTCCTTCTTTCAATAGTCCCATCTAGTCATCTTCTTTGTACAACCAAGCACAACTTATGTTTTGCTACATTCATTCACAAAAATCGGTTTAATCAGTTGTCTCTTTTAACAAGCTGTTAGCTGGGACAGAGCTGAGGAGATGATTTTTTTTTTGTGTCAATTAAACAGTAAAATTAAGCTAAAAGCAACATGTCAGAATCAAATAGCCAAGGCATGGAGATATTTGAAATCTAAACATTACTCACTATTTTGCAAAATAGGTTTTCCACAGTACCAAGGATTCTGGAGAGTCCCAGATTTAAAGGATAATCCTGGTCTGGAGCTGGATTTTGCCACCTATGTCTTTTTTTATTTGACAGTATAATCAAAGTTTAAATTTCATTTCATTACATAGGTGCTGATGGGATATGACTAAGAAGTAAAGACATTGTTTTATGTTTGCTGGCTTAAGGGACATAGTAAAAATGGATGTGAGCTCACAAGTTCCATGTGTTGGCTTTCTTAGGAAAGAGAAACAAGCAGTAATTTGGATTTTCAGCATTTTTATGACAACCCTCACCCTGCAATGATGGTGTCCTGTTTCTCTGGGGATGGTGCAGAACCAAATTTTAACAAAGCAACAGGGACTATTATGAAAAGAAATTGCTTGTTGTGCAGTTCAAGCCCAGTGTTTCAGGAGAAGGAACCTATCAGGAAAGGAAAATCTCATATTGTAGGTCACATTAGCATATGTTCTTTTGGAGAACATTTAAGTGCAAGTAACGTGGTGCAGCTTCATATCAGAGGATTACTCAAAACATGGATGCTACTTGGAGATAATCCAAGTCTCCACCCTAACCAGAACAGTATCCTTCCTTCTCAGGAAATTTCAGTTAATCCAATGGATTAGGAGGACAGCTATTTCTTGACGGATTGTGAATGTGATTTCTTTTAAGGATTTGAAACATGTTTTTTTCCTTGCTTGTTTTCTTTCTTTGTAGTATATAATGTATTTATTAAGATAAATCTGTTTCCATTCTCTTTATGTGTGTAAAGGCATTCACTATATTTTTACAAAGTCATGGGTTTTTTCCATTTTTAACCTTCATAGGAATAATCAAAATAATTGGCTAGTACTTGACATTTATTGTGTTGTAATTACTCCCTTGTGTTGTTTTACTCTGTTTCATGTTCAAGATAAATAATAGGATCGCTTGTAAGAGACAAGATAAGGAAGAGGGAAAACGCTTCTCTTACAAAGAAAAATGAGGGGAAAAAGGGAAAACAGTGGCCATGTTAATTCACAGCAGTCGTGCTGAAAACAGGATTGGAACCATTAACTCACTCTACAGTTGTCACAAGATTGCCATTCTCTGACATAATTTCAATTATTATCGACAGTGTTCTCAACACGAAAGCAGCAGTTGACTTGAGCTGAACCCACGTTAGACAAGAGGCTCATTACCAACAACACTTGGCAAATGGGAATTTTCCTGCAAGTGCAAACTGAAAAGTGGAGTTACACCTGCCCAGAGCACTGAGCAGACCCCTGCTCTGCTGGTGACTCTCTGGGCAGGATTTCTGAATACTCAAAAGAGAGCAGTTTTCATCTAACTGCAGAGACAACCTACTGAGAAACTCACAGTAAAAAAAATGCAATTTTTAGTGTCGCCTACAAGAATAAAGTTTAATTTCTTTTCTGAACATGAATCCTAAAAACATTGAAGCTGATCCAGTGCCTTTCAAGTTAAGCTCAAGATTTCCACTGACTTCAGTGAGTCTGGATTGGGTTTAAATTTCTTACTTGTTCAGGGAAGCATTAGAACTGTCAAAGTAACTTCCATCAGGTTAAGCTGGATTAATGATACAGTAGTCACTTACCATAAAATCATGGAATAATTTTGGTTGGAAGGGACTTCTGGAGGTCACCTAGTTCAACTCCTGGCTCAAAGCAGGTCCAAGGAGGAGTTGCTTAGGTTTTTGTCCAGCTGAGCCATAGGACCATGGAGTGTCCTGAGGATAGGATCATTGAGTCCAGCTCCTGCTCCTGCACAGAACAACCCCACGAATTCCACCATGTGCCCAAGAGCATTCCCAAACACTCCCTGAGCTCTGTCAGCCTTCAACCTCTGGGTGAAGAGCCTTTTCCTAACATCCAACCTAAATATCTTTGAGAATGGAAATCCCAACTGACTGGGCACTTGTTTTTGTGTTTCCCATCAGAATTTTCTGTCTTACAATTTCGTGTTGTCTGTTATCACTAAGCATCTTTGCAAAGAGTCTGTGATTGAAGACAGCAATAAAATCTTCCCTCATCATTCTCTCCTTACAGCTGAACAAAGACAGTTCTCTACGTCTCTCTCCACCTTGGTTGGCCTCCACTGCACTTTCTCCAGTACATTCAAGAATTTTCTTACCCTGGGCAGGTAACAGGAGGCTGCTTACAGAGCTTTGATTTAAATGCCTGTGGCCAGGATCTTGTTGCTGACATGTGAAATGCTTTTAAACACCATTAAAAATCCCATCTATGGAAAATATACCATTATTGTCTTTTGTGACTCTCCTGAACCTCTCTGGGTTGACACCTGTGCTACCGTAACTTTCTGCCTGATCCTGGGCAGTGCAGGAAATATTTTTAGGTGTTGGTATTCAAGCCATCTTAGAGTTTCTTCTTCTTGGTTTTGGATACCAGAAAGGAACTGCTGGAACACCAGGTTCACCAAAGTTCCCTTCTCCCAATATCAGCGTGTCCTGTCCTCCACCTGATTAAGAAAGGACTGCGCTTTAATTCACTTCTCTGACACCCAGGGACTTTCCCAGATAATTAAATCACCTCTTTGCTTTACAGTGTTGCTGGAATTGGTGCTAATATTTAGCCACTGTAGCTCCTTACCTGTTAATCTCCTTCGAATATGTGCTGTCTGAGCAGAACTATTGCCTCTGGCTTTTGTTAGCTGAGATACACAGAAAAACCCCATCCCCAGCAGCCTATGCTTCTAGACCTCCTTACATAATATCTTCATTAAAATGCCAATCACAGGGTGCTGCTAAGAGCCAGATCAGACTGGGATCAGCTTTTTAGGCTATGTTCACTTTTGGACTTTTTGCCTGAGAAATTCCACAGGTTCACATGCTTGATTATGCAATTATTTTCTTGAATTCATTTTAAAAACTTCCCCTGTGCTGAGTTCACAGCCCCAACGCTGATCTTCCTTATGGTTTATATTCTGACAGTAAAAGGTTAAGAAAGAGAAATCTGGATTTTTGTCTTAAAAAGTTTCGTTCTTAATGAAAAATCTCTGGTATTTTGTGTTTTGCTTTGGGAAGACCAGCAGAGGGGGCCTAAGCCAGAGAGCAAACCCCATCCCAGATTTGTGCTGGAATTGTGAACAATATCAGTGAAAAAACCCAAACCAGACCCACTTTATTTTAGTTCTCTATTAAAACCAAAGAGGAATACACTGATGAAAAGGAAGAAAATGTAGCTGTCTTAGGAAAACTGCACTATTAGAGACTGTCCAGAAAGTAGTACTAATTATTACAGGTAAAAAAAAAAGGCAATTAGGAAAGAAATTTTAATTATATGACTCTGTCATTGGCTAACAGCTGCCAAAGGACTGCATCCCTGAAGTATCTTTTCATGGGTTTTGGAAGACATTCCCTCCACAAGCTACTCCTTAAGTTACCTCTGTGTCAGGAGATGGAGGAGGAAAAATTCTTTCAGTGCAGGATACAGAACAGGCTCCTAATTTATGTTCCCTGTCCACCCCCACGGTGGAGTTTGTTTCTGCTGACTATGGCAGGTGCTCAGGGAGGCAAAACTCTGCAGAATCAGCCTTTTGGAAATACTCCTTTTCCTCCTCCTGCCCCTCACAATATGCAGTGTTGCAAGAGAGAGTTTTCCCTTTGCCCTGTGAGTAGTCCTCTCAGTTCTCAGTGCATTGAGAGAGCCCACACAGAAACACTTCTAGATTCATCACAGCAGATTTAAATGGAATAAATATTGTATATGTATACATATATAAAGAGAAAATATACATAATTATATAAAATTCTAGATGTAGAAAGGGAACACAAATCTTTCCATTGAATTCAGTGACTTTGGAAACCACCCCAAGATGATAGACACAAAACAGGGATCTAAGAATCAGAATGTAAAAAACAATAATGTCTGCCTCTTCACCGTGAGAAGATGGTTTGTTCTGTAGCAAGAAAGCAAGAAAGCTGTTCCTATAAAGGAAAACAGAATCAAAAATTTCCATCTTGACTTCTTCTAATGTTTCATTCGAATAATCATAAAGAATTACGTAGAAGTAATGTCACACAAACAAAATGCCATTATCATCAAATAGGATTTTCTTCAATTCACCTGATCATGTTCTGTATTTCTGTTACTTAAATAAACACAGGTGATTTAGTCACACCCCTAATGTAAACTAAAAAAAAGTATGTTATGAAAAGGAAATGGATAATACGACTCAAGGACTCTGGGTTCCATCACTGTCCCATCATAATAAACAAATCTTATCTTTATATAGATGGCCCATCTTCTGCAGAAAAGGTTGGAATTTTTCTGGATTTCTTTTTTAATTTTTTCTCTGAGTAAAAGTGCTTTTAATGTCAATAAACAGGAAGAGAAGTCAAATTAGAGTGGTCTGGAGGAATGTGCAGATCTCAGGCAGACCTGACTACAGTTCACCCTTATGTGAAGGACACATCTGGATCACTTAAGCCACAATAAAATATCTGTTTAGGTCAGTGAGGGAGACTTGATGTGCAGGAGTTCTTTGTCTGGAGGCAAATATTGTCCTTTAAAAGTAATGTGCCTCTTTTAAACAAATACAGTTAATGCAGGTGTCACTGAATGCCCACAGAGCACTTTGCAAACAAAACCCAAAGCCAAGCAGTTTATAATCAAATTGAAAATCATGGATGTGAAATTGGGAAGAAGGGCACAGCCAAGCGCAGCTGCAGGTGGCTGGGATCACTGCAGAGTTTCACTGCTTCAAACACAAGTGTCAGACCAGGTACAGGATGGAAAATGGCTCTTGCTGCTTACATTGAGGAAATCCTGCTCCGGTGATGCCACAAAAAGTCACTGACCAACAATCAGGAGCCACCTACTTCTGTGTCTGAAGATGCTCCTATTTTTGGCCTGGCTGTCTGAATAAACATTGCCTTACCCCTGTGTATTTTACATTGCTATTTTGTATTTTTCTGTGATGCTCTGTTGTTATGTTTTTCTATATATTTTTCTATTTTTTTTTCTGAGGGAGCAAATAGTGAGGTGTAGGGAGGGGAGAGGAGCAGAGAATGATGTACTCACACTTTCCTTAACCAAACAGTTGCAAAGACTTGTGTAATCCTCTGCTCCATCTTTGCTAGCAAGCAAAGCAATCTTCGAGCTTTCTAGCACTGAGACCAGTGAGACTGACCCAGCTTGTGTGTGTAGCTGATGTCCCTCAGACATACCCCACATTCCTTGGGACACTGTTTGTGTGCAAAGCCATGCCAGGAACCTCAGTAACAGACTGAAAGTATGGATGATCAGATGCCAGTGTACGACTCCACGCCCTGGCCCTGTTTGACTGACTGGTACAGATGCAGCTTACTCTGGCAAAAAAAGTGCAATTTCTCTAGTTTACCTTCTATTGCTTGGGAACAGGTTGTAATAAACTATAAAACAGTGGCTGGCAGCTGAATTTACTGTTTTACAAATGAATACAAGACACAGCATTTCAACTTGTCCCAGTTGTTCAGCCTGGAGAAGGAAAGGCTTCAGGGAGTCCTTAGGGCACCTTCCAGTGCCTAAAGGGGCTCCAAGAGAGCTGGAGAGGGACTTCAGACAAGGACCCAGAGTGAGGATAAGGAGTAATGGCTTTAAACTGACAGAGGTTAGATTAGATTTTAGGAAGAAATTCTTCCTTGTGAGGGTAGTGAGATGCTGGCACAGGTTACCCAGAGAAGCTGTGGCTGCCCCATCCCTGGAAGTGATCCAGGCCAGACTGGACGGGGCTCTGAGAAACTTGGTCTAACAGAAGGTGTCCCTGCCCATGGCAGAGCGGTTGGAAAGAGTGGATCTTTAAGGTCCCTTCCAACCCAAACCATTCTATGAGTCTATGATAATTAGAACTAGAAGTTTCAAATTGATGGGAGCTCACACACAAAAGTTTAGTTAAACTAAGTGAAATGAAATGGATACAAGTCATAAGCAAAATGAAGGAATGATCTGAAGGAAGAAAAGATGGGATTTATTTTCTTCAAGTCTCTAAATTGCCTGAGAAAGGCAGTGGGCAGAAGGGGCTATATGTGAAAAGACATGAAGGTGGAACAACTTCCTAAAAGCTGAAATGAGAGGCAATTAGGGAAGCTATGAATGCAGAAGCTAAAGTGCTGAAAACCTCAGAGACTTGAACTCAAGAAGGTAACTTTAATGCTGAGGAGCTCATGCTGTTTGTAAGCAACAGGAAAAATTTCATTGACATAATGTCAGCAGAAGTGTACCTCAAATCAGCAGCAGATCACAATGATTGCCGTATTTAAAAGGCTCAAATGGAGGTTTCTTACCTAGGATACAGTCTTAGGTTTTCAGTAAATGCTATTACAAAAGAGATGACACTTTCTGAAATAGTACTTTGCAGTTAATGGAGGTATAAAATAAAATCAATAGAAGGAAGGTATATATCCATTGTCTGATTAGATAGAAGAATGTAAGAAGTATTTTTGGCACTCTGTTATATTTACATGGGACCATCTTTGCCTGGACGTGTGTTTGTTTGTCTCCTCTTCAGGCAACACTAAACCATACGGCACAGGCTACATCCTGAAGCAGACAGAATGGAGGCATGGCCTTACTTCACTTGCATTCATTTTATGACATATTCTCCCCGAAGTTTTGTTTTCCTAAACAAAGCAAAGAGCTTTTCTCCTTATAAAGTAGTCTGTTTTGCTCATGGTGAAAGAGAAAATACAGGAAAAGGGTGCTCCACTTACTGCTGTTCATTTTAGTGTTATTGTACTCTCATAAATAATTTAGTGAAGTAAGAGCATTTTTCAAATCTATGTTTTACACAGACACTGAAATAATCTCAGATAATTGCACTGGAGCTTTATTCACTCTAATGTGGATCAAAGAAATTGCATCACAGCACTGTGGAAAACACTCACACCCATGCGCTCACAGTATTATTAGCAGGGCTGGCAGCAAGTCATGTGAGGGCCACCTTGTGAACATTCCAAGAGGAAGCACTTCACTCATAAATCCGTGAAAATTTACACATTTTACAGAATCACAGAATGGTTTGGGTTGGAAGGAACTTGAGAAGCCATCCAGTTCCACCCTCTGCCATGGGCAGGGACTCCTTCCACTATCCCATGTTCCTTCAAGCCTCATCTAACCTGGCCTGGAACCCTTCCAAGGCTGGGGCAGCCCGAGCTTCTCTGGGCAACCTCACCATCCTCACAAGGAAGAATTTCTTCTTCATGTCCAATCTAACCCTGCCTTTTTTCAGTTTAAAACTGTTGTCCCTTGTCCTTGTCACTACACGCCTTGTAACTTGTCTGCCTTTGTGTTTCTTCTAAGTTTCCTTTATAAGTTAAAAGACCACAATAAGGTCTCTGTGGAGCCTTCTCTCCTCTGGGCTGAACAACTGCAACTCTCTCAGCCTTTTGCCATAGGAGAGGTGCCCCAGCCCTCTCCTCTGGCCTTTTTCATGGCTTGCCTCTGAACTGCTCCAACAGGTCCACACCTTTTTTGTCCCAGAAATCCATAGCTGGACACAGTCCTTCAGTTGAGGTCTCACCAGTGCAGAACAGAGGGCAAAAATGTGGGCTGCAAGCTCACATTGCTGGCTCATGTCCAATTTTTCATCCATTATTATCCCCAAGTTTTTCTCCACACTACAGCTCTCTGTCCTTCCATCCCCCAGTTCCTCTTCTGCACAAGGTGTTCTCAATGCTGCACAGATGAATAAAAATAAAAATATATATAAAAAACAATCCAATCAAATTTCTGCCATATTGCTTTAGAGACAGAAGGCAGCTTATCTTGCTTTCATTTACACTAAGTGTGTCAATATAATCTGTGTAACTCCTGAGAATAAGGCTCGTTATTATATTATGTGCTGAGTTTAATCGACCTGTTATCTGCTGCCACTGAGACAGCAGTGAGGTTCATGGAGGGTGTGGAGCAGGTCTGTGGTCTCCCACATTAGCACCTCTTTGTGAGTTTGTTTTCAGAGCCTTGTACTCCAGCTCTACATTGGCTCTTGCACTTCTCAGCTGCAGTTAAGCACTTCGTGCAGATATCAGAATATGTTTGCTGAACTCCAAAGTGCTGTCTGCATCAGCCACGGGGCAAAGTGCAGCAGAGCTGTCATTCATGCTGCTGATGTTCAGGTTGACTTTGGTTGACTTTTAAAAGCTGTTAGCAGTGACGGCCTCTTCAGAAAGTGAAAATTAGCTTCTCATGCGGAAACTAAGTTCAGGCATTATAAGGACAATTTTTTTTTTTGGTCTTAACTGGAAACTAAGATGTTGGTCAAATCCAAGGGCTCTGTTATGATGTGATCCTTTCAGAAATAGAATCATTAAGGTTGGAAAAGGCCTCCAAGATCATCGAGTCCAACCTTTGACCAAACACCACCTCGCCAACTAAACCATGGTGCTGAGTGCCACATCCAGTTGTTTCTAGAACACCTCCAGGGATGGTGACTCCACCACTGCCCTGGGCAATCTGTTCCAATCCTTACCCATGGTTTTAGTGAAGAAATTTTCCTGATGCCTGACCTGAACCTCATTCTGAGGCACAACTTGAGGCTGTTTCCTCTTGTTCCTGTTCATTATTTCCTTGGATAAGAGCCTGATCCCCACATGGCTCCATCCTCCTGTCAGGGAGCTGTAGAAAGCAAGAAGTCCCCCTGAGCCTCCTTTCCTCCAGGCTGAACAAGCTCAGCTCCCCCAGCTGCTCCTCACAGGACTCAAGCTCCAGACCCTACCCCAGCTCTGTTGTCCTTCTCTGCCTTTCTTGTGCTGAGGGCCCAAAAGCAGACACAGGAGTCAAGGTGTGGCCTCGCCAGTGCTG
The DNA here is from genome assembly GCA_036785705.1 of Acanthornis magna. Classification (NCBI taxonomy): domain Eukaryota; kingdom Metazoa; phylum Chordata; class Aves; order Passeriformes; family Acanthizidae; genus Acanthornis; species Acanthornis magna. The sequence goes on from JAWUZG010000097.1 coordinate 2,240,705, forward strand.
AGTACAGAGGAACAATCACTTGACTATTCCTGGCCACACTATTTTTGATACAGGCCAAGATATCATTGGCCTTCTTGGCCAGATGTTTCATCTCACTTTGGTACTCTGTCAGACAGCTCTTCCCTAAGTACTTGCTGGCTCTGAGGCAGCTCTGTTTCTCTCAGCTCTCAAAATTGCACTTCCAGCAAGGAATGTCAGAGTTTCATGACAGTCTGGGCTGGGCACAAAGGTTAGACTGGAAATGGCCCATCAGTCCCCATCAATGTCCTGCAAACTTCTTTGGGGTTAAGAAGAAATCTCAGTCTGGCATGGTTTGGATGTTTAGCCAAGCCACGTGTAAAAGCTGCAGCCTGTGGTAGCTTCACTGCTGGAGGGGATCTCAAAAGAAATCTTTGGAATAGACTTGAAAAGAAAATTCCTAAAGTATACTTACCTATCATTAAGATAACACTAATGAGATGAGTGTGTTTACTTTTTATAAGTTGTAAAACAGCAAGAATGGACATTAGCTTGTAAAGGGCATTGTAAGTTTTTCCAGTGCTCCCCTTTCCAAGCTCAGGTTGGCACCAAGCAGGAACTTCATGCCTGTCTCAGGGACAGGCCATAAAATCCCCACCGAGAGCAGCAATGCAAGTGTACAAATGCACAAAACCTCTATAACTTTACCTTTTTTTTATAATGGGAGCAGTCTGTTTTACTCAGTTTTGTTGTAAAAGAAGTGTTGTAGCACAGAGTTAACAGGATAAATTATCACCACTAGCCAGTCACAAGATGCTGGAACCTTGTGAGCTTCTCCTACTCATGTTTTCTGTGCTCAGCCTGAGCTGCTGCATTCCTGTGTCTTTGGGGATAGCTGGGAAAACCCCCACTGGGAATATACTGTGCAGCTGCCGTGTACATCCTTTTCCAACTTTATACTGCCAGTTTGGGTGTGCTGTGGCGCAAAGCTCCATGACTGCATGTGTACCACCTGCATTTAGCACAGGGAGGAAATAAGACCCAGAAAACACTTCAAATTACTTGCTATTTATTGATATAATTTATGTTTTCTATGGCATTAAGGTTCCATTACACTGTGCATTGTACTAACACAAGATAAAGAGTTCTCAAGTAAAACAGGAGAAAACAGAGGAATATAAAGAATAGCTGCTACCTACAATTGTGCAATTGTGGACAGTCAACTTCTTTCCTAACCTCCAAACGTCTGTTTTTATTCTAAGCCACCACAATAATATCATTTACAATTATTGGTTTGGACATGGTTGATGATTGGGTCTATTTACAGAAACCAAGTATGTTGGTGGTGTATTTTTATTTTCTGTCACCTTTCCCGTGTCGTAGGGATTAGGTTTGGATTGATTTGCTGAAAAATCAGTAAGAACCTAAAGACTCAACGGTAGACCATGGCTGTGTTTTGCATCAAAAAGCTGTAATGCAAATTTTATGGTAATTCAGGAGGTGATTCATGCCTTCTTCACTCATTGGTGGAGCTGTAACAGACCGAGCAGCTGCGTGTGGTAAAGAGCCATCCTGTGCTACATCTTCTGACAGATCAGGGGGCTTAGCCTGTGAGATTTTGGGAACAGGATGTATGTCCTGTCCTACATAAGCTCTGCCTGCATTTGTGTTATGCCTGGTGAGGAGCCAGGAATTACTGTGGATTACCCTTTTCACAGAACCATAGAATGGTTTAGGTTGGAAGGGACCTTAAAGACCATCTTGTTCCAGCCCTGCTGCCATGGGCAGGGACACCTTCCATTAGATCAGGTCACTCCAAGCCCCATCCAACCTGGCCTGGAACATTGCCAGCGATGGGGCAGCCACAGCTTCTGTGGGCAACCTGCGCCAGGGCCTCACCACCCTCATGGGGAAGAATTTCTTCCCAATACCCAATCTAAACCTACCCTCCTTTAGCTTAATGCCATTCCCTCTTGTCCTATCGCTTCACGTCCTTGTAAAAAGTCCCTCTCCAGCCTCCTTTTGACATCTGTACCTCCTCTTGGGAAAGGCTTTTGTACACCAACACAGTAAGAACAGTTTTTCACCTCTGCACATAAGCACTAATAAATCTGTGGTGAAGAGCTGTAGGTGAGTGATGTGATGACCACAAATGCTGTGGTCCCTGGTGTTTTTAGCACTTGTGGGTATCCACCACCACGAATTTTGGAGCCCAAGGTCCGAAACATTGGCAGGAGAGGGTGCATGTGAGAACTGGGTTCACATTCCCAGGTGGCGAAACAGGAGGCATGTCCAAGGGCAGCATTCCCACAGGAACCTGGCCGGGAAAGGATGTGACCTGTCACACGGGCCGGGGGTGGCTGCAGCTGGGCTGGAAGCCCCCGGAGAGCTCTAGAGCGGCAAAGAATCACCGGTGTCTCCAAGGGACAGCCACGAGGCTCTGCAGGAGAACGGGCACTGCTTTTTGTTCCCCGGGCAGTGTTTGATCTCCGCAGAGCGAAGCCAAGCCCTGGACGCGCTCCCGCTGCCCGGGACGTGCGGTGGGCAGCGCTCTTTGCAGCGGGCAAAGGCCGGGCAGCGCTGGGGGAAACAAAGGGCCCCGCTCCCAGAAACAGACCTTCACCCCCGGCCGCACGCTCGGCCTCTGCCCCACAGACCCCGCGCTTATCGCCGCAGCCTTGGCCGCGGCTGCCGCGGGGCCGGGCGGGGAGAGGCTGCGGCTGCGGGGGGAGCCGAGCGAGGGGAGCGGCCGGGGGAGGGAGGGAGGGAGGGAGGGCAGGGGGTGGAAGGCAGGCGGGAGGCGGGGAGGAGGCCGGCGCTGGCCCGGGCAGCGGGGGCGGCTCCCGATAAAGGGGCGCCGTGCGGGTGGGCGGCGGTGCTGCGGCGGCGATGGCGTGGGGGTGCGCGCTGTGCCTGGCGCTGGCGGGAGGGGCCCTCCTGGCGCTGCTGGTGCAGCTGCTGCGCTGGCTGAGGGCCGACGGGGACCTCACGCTGCTCTGGGCCGAGAGGTGGGGGAAGAAGCCAGGTAATGCCTCCCGCCGGCTGCCCCGGGGGGACAGCGCGGTGGCGCCGGGCGTGGGGCGCTCCGCACAGGGGGTGGCGGCGTGCCGGGAGCTCAGGGGTCCTGCTGGCACCGGCTGTCCCGTGGGCTTATCCCTAGAAGTGCTCCCAAAGTGTGATTCACCTGCCCTGTACCTGCAGAAGGGGCGTGGTGCGCCTCGTGCCGGCAAAGCAGCTCCCCAAAAAAATAACTTCGCGGCACTCGCGAGCTGCCGCGGGTCCGTGCCGAGCGCTGGCTCGTTTGGCCCAAAACTGTTTGTTTTGCACAGTTTGTTTCTGGGCACGTTCCCGGTCCTGGCAGGGGCCCGAGGAGCAGCTGAGGCTGCGGTGAGCGCTGGGCACAGGCACAGTGTGGGAGGAAGGCTCGCGAAGGGACGAGGGTTCCTGGCCCGTGTGGCCAGGACGAGTGGCTTTGTAGCCTATTTAGCTTCTGCTCCAGCCAGTTCTGACATCTTCAAGCAGATCTTGCCTTCGCAGGGGTGTCGAAAGTGTTTGCCATGAAGTAATCATGAATGCTAATGTTGAGGGTTTCCTGTTCCGTGAATTCCAGGACCAGCCCTGGCACGCAGTGCTATCAGGGGCTGTGCACTGCATCTCTGTAAGGTGCTGCCTTTGTCACCCGGGGGACAAAAGTACAGTAAAATACTGTCAGGCAGGCACTTTCAGTTCTTGCTCGTGTTGAACTTTCTATTCTGACTGCAATTCTCCCTATTTCTGGACAAAGATCTTTGGAAATCGTAGGTTTTGTTTGCTTAATAGAGGCTTTCGGTCAGCAGAAAAGGCACAAATTTGTGAATATCCCCCCTTAGCTTGGCCAGCCGTGGTGATTTGTGGCTGCTGTGAGCTGCTGGCTGTGGGTGCTTGAGGTGGAAGTAGAGAGTGGGAACAGAAGCTGATCAGAACGAAGTTGGGAGGAGAGACACTGTGAGATGTCCCATGTGGGAATTGAAATGGGATGTTGGCTTGAGATAGGATTGCATCGAATGAAGGTGGATCAGGAATGCTGGAATTCAGGTTTGAGCTTGGGACCATGATTCCACAGGGGATGGTGGCGCAGGTGAAATTTGGCGCTAGGAACGGCTCAAGAGAAGAGTAGGACAAACTTGAGACCTCCCTGTGTCTTGCTTTCAGTAGAAGCTTCCTGCAAGTGTAAATGCTTATCTCTTCTCCGTTAGATGGATTAGCACAAGTAATAAAGCTCTAAAGGCTATTAAATTTAAATCAGTGTGAACAATCTCCTGTAGCTCTTCGGGTATGCTGCCCAAAATTTTGTATGAACTCCATCAAAGTGTTCCCTTGCTGTAAAAAAACTGCAAAAAGTCTTTGTGTGTGGACTTTGTGAAAGTCATGGAGAGACTCAGGGCAGAGAAATGGGATAAATCTTAGCTGATACAAACAGAACTCAAGTGTCCTGAAGGATCCAGATGTAGGAGCTCTCTTGGGTAGACGCAGTGTTACTTGAATGTAGCCTTCAGAATTATTGAAGGCCTGGAAACCCTTTAAGTAGTCTCTAAAAATTCCCATATAAAGAGTAATGTGGTAATTTTGTGATGGATCTGTTTTAACATGTAATACAAGAAGAATCAGGCAGAAATTTGTCAGCACAAGAGGTGCGCTGTGTTTTGGCCACCTCTCCTTTGACCCCAGCCTCTGTGCTTGCAATTAAGTAAAACAGATGGATGGAATGGTACCCTTTAGCAAATCGGGTAGGAAAAAGGGAGTGATAAGCATTAGAAAAGACGTGTCGGATTGCTTCCCATATGTGTGTGGCCAGGAGAGAAGGGGTTTTGGGGACTGGATGCCTTTCCTTCTGTGTTGTGTTGCATTAGGTGGACAGAAGTCACCCTAAACTCTGTGCTTGTCACAGGCAGCTTAATATTATCAAGCTAAGGGGGAACCTTCCATGTATGAAAACCCTACTCTTAAATTTAGGAATAATGGTATGATTCTTTAGGGCTCTGGAGAGGATGTTCTGTTTTAAACTTCCCCACTTCAGGTATTTTTCCTGAAAGAAATGACATGGCAGCCTTGTGCTAGGAGAGCTATAAAATGTTAGAAAAAACTCTAAGTAGAGCTACAAAACAACTTTTTGGATTACTTGCAGTACTGCTCAGTTCAACCTCTCATTTGTTATGCCTTGTAGCACAGTAGTTAATGGTTACTAATAGTATAATCTGTTTTTATTTTTTAATTTGGCATGGTTAATTTTTAAACTTATTCCCAGTAACAACAGGACATTTATTCTGGAGCAAGCTGATGGTTTGGTAATTTCACTGCACCAGCATTTGAGGTTTCCCATTATGTTAACTCTCAGTAGCTCAGTGCTTGGTAACAATCAGCTCTGGGGAATTGCTGGGAAAACTTTCCTTATCTCAGTCAATTATTCTGTTCACAGACCAAGATCCTGAATAACTGCTGTGAAGCTGCCCAAGACAGGTTGGGAACAGGGAAACTAAGTGGTAGGAGGAAGCGGATTTGTTTTCAGTAGCCAGAGGAATGAGTGTGGTAAGCAGGGTTGAAAGTATGTCCATGTGTTGTTTTGTTCATGTAGTGTTTGTCTACTCGGGTTTCCTGCAGAAAAAAAAATGTAACAGGAGAGGCAAACTCCCATGTTTCTTATTAATTCAATAAATTGGGAATATATTGGAGTGAAACTGTAGGAAAAGGGTGTGAATAAGCTTTACAGACAGCAGCCATTTAGAATAAGGACAAACAGCAGATTCTACCTCCCTAGTTCATAATAGAATAATCTCTCCTTTGGAAAGTGACTCCTGTTGCTGTTGTTTGTGTTTCTAGAAACAAACAAAAAACTCCAAACAACCCCAAGCCACAAAAGCCTGCTTTTACGAGGGATTTTTTTTTGGCTGAAATACAGTCAGCTTAAAAAAAGACAAATATAACTCACTGCCAGCCCCACAAACTCCAACTGAGCTCTGACAGTCAGTGTTGAGTGCTCTCTGCTTCTTTCTGAAGGGCAAAGGGTTTTGGGGCTTGTCTGTTTGTGGGATTTGTGTCATTAAGACTCCAAAAGTAGAAATTTGAAACAAAATGTGGTGTAGAGAGAACCAGGAACTGATCACTGGAGAGAGCAGGAAGTAAAAACAGTCCCAGCCACAGTGAAAAAGAAGTACTTTTGCTAAATAAATGAGTGGTTATGTTTCAGTGAGCTGAAAAATGCTGTTCTGAGCCTATTCAGAACGGAACTGGCTAGTCTCAGGAATTGCCTTTAGCTTTGCTATTTGAATTATGCCATGAGATCTTTTGTAGCTGGCTAGATGTTGGAATGCACAAACTTGAGAAATAGAAGGAAGAGCTCCTGACAGCCGCGCTCAGAGTGAGTCAGATTTTCCCCAAGACTGATACTCGCTACGGCTGATCCTGAAGAGCACAGACACGTGTCAGGCAATGATTCCTTCTGGAAAGTGCTCTGATACTTGTGATCCTTCCTCCCTAAATCATGTTCTGGAACTGACTGAGTGATTTTCAGCCACCTGTGGTATATGGTAATTTTGGATATATGTCTGGAAAGCTAAAGCTTCTCCCAGTGCCCTGCTGTCCCGTGGGGTGGGAATGATTGTAGGCAAGTGGGAACAGGCAAATCAGCAGAGTAAGAGGAGCAAGATGCTCTTATTTTTACTTCAGGTTAAAAAAGCCTGTCAGGGCAGGAGCTGTGGCACACGGGGTATTCACACGCGAACTTACACCTTGGGAACTCTGTGTACCTGGCCAGTGTGGGAATCAACCTGCATCAGATACAAAACAAAGTGGATGAACACCCATTTGTGTTTTTGTGATTAGCTGTCTTTGTTCAGAGAATTTTACTTGTCAGCAATTACTTTGGAACATTTTTTGGGATGAAACATTATTTGGAAAGATTTGCTTAGGCTTTTGTTTGTATTTGCAATACCGTAACTGTTTCCTGTCAATTCCAAAAGTTCTCTTCTCCCTTTTCCCCTGAAGCTGTTTTTGATGAGGTTAGTGGAATTGTTTTGTGTGGATCGCTTGCAGAAATGCAATCAGATTTCTTCCATCAGGTAAATAATCTGTGTTTATTCAGATTAGCCTTGGAACAAAGTTCAAATGGTAACAGAACAACTATGAACAATTTCACAACTGCATGTGACTAAAAAATAAAGAAGTCAGGATTTTGTAATACCCCCCAAAATGAGCATATTTCTTAAAAACAGCATCAGATTATACCCCTGCAGTGAGTTAGATGCTTATCCTAGCATTGGCAATGTGTGAACTGCTGCCTTGATTCTTTTGATAGAACATGAACTGCGTGGCAAGGTTGTCTGGGTGACAGGAGCCTCAAGTGGAATTGGAGAAGAGCTGACTTACCAGCTGGCAAAGCTGGGAGCCTTTCTTGCCATCTCTGCCAGAAGGGAGGACGAGCTCCAGAGAGTGAAGAAGAGATGCCTTCGTAAGTACAACTTAGCACTTCATGCAAGCAGTTCCCCCCTTGCTGGGCTGGAATTGCCACAGAAACACTAACCCACGTATCGCAAGAATAAATTTACTCATGAAAGTCTGCTTTACACAAAGCTGGTATCTTCTTTTTGTGAGAGGGAAGCCTTTGTATAGAGGTGCATTTCGACTTCCTGCTCACACCACTGTTACCTAAAAATCTCATTATCTGTTGCAAGTGGTCTTGTAAGGTATTAGATTAAGAAATTGAGAAAATACTGTGGGGAATGGAGGAAACAATCTCAAGTGAATCATCCTTTAAAGAACCAAACTGTGTGGCTGCTTGCTACTAAGAAATCTTCTTTCTTCGGATTTGTGCACATTACAGGCACAGAGACAACTGACTTTGCTCTTTGGAAAATGGGCTAATAAAAATGTTCAAAAAATTGTTCTAATCGTGTGAAAGAAAGAGGATCTCCTGTAATCAAGAGGAACAAATGTAAAGCAAAATGTTTAACTATTCCAGTTATCTTTCATATGCCTCATGAGTCAGGAGTCTGGCTTCATTCCTCCTCTTTTCTCTCCTGTTTTCTGTCTTGGCGGCAGGAGGAATAGACAGTCAATTCACACTGATAAATAGAGGGTTTGAACATGATTAATGTTATGCATTTTTTTCAGACTATTTATCCTCTATAGCTCTGGATGGAGTATTTTATGAGGAATATATTATCACAGTGGCAGTTCAGTCTTAGTAATGTTGACAGAATGCCCACAGTCTACTTGGAATGTGTGCTAGGGAATAATCAATGTTTTTCTTGGATTAGCACCTAAACATTTCTAGAAAGCTGAATGTTGCAGCAGCCTACTCAGGAAATCTTTCAAGGAACTTTCAAAAATGCACAGCTCCTTAGTTTTATTTTCTGAAGGCTCCAAAAAGCAGTCACTTAAACAGTTTTATATTTGAAAAGAAGTGAGGGACACGTGATGACAGCATGGTTAAGTGGCAATCATGACAAAATCCCAGGGCTGTGTGACGCAATGGTCAGTGGTCAGTAGAAGTCTGCAACTCCATTTGCGTCCGTGGCTGTTTGTTGTGATTGCAAAACTGATAACACGAGATAGGCTGGCAGGAGCTGCAGTCCTGGATAGGCATTTTCAGGAAATACTTGTGTGATGTGCTAAGGAATATTCAGAAATATTATTTCAGTTGATGTGGACCAAGAGCATGGATTTAACTGAGATGATTTCTGCCTCTGCCAACATTCAGTGAGCCTGTGAATGTCTGAGCTGTGCCATACACAAGCTTGAAAGTCTTACGCAGCCCTGTCGCTTTGCAAATATTTGCAACTCAGCTTTAACCGAAGGTCTGATTAGCAAGAATATTGGAAACTCTTCTGTAACACAGAAACATAGCAAGGACATGAAGTGACAGAACAAAGGGTGAATGACTTTAAAGTGACAGAAATCAGGTTTAGATTTAGATTAGACATTTGGAAGAAATTCTTGCTTTTGAGGCTGGTGAGGCCCAGGTTGCCCAGAGAAGCTGTGGCTGCCCCATCCCTGAATGTCTTCCAGGTTGGATGGGCCTTGGAGCAACCTGGGATAGTGGAAGGTGTCCCTGCCCATGGCAGCAAGGTTGGAATGAGGTGATACTTAAGGTCTCTTCCAACATAAATCATTCTGTGATTCTGTGATAGTTACTTCATGTTTTCTCCAGCCAGCTTTTAAGTAGTGGAAGGTAATAATTGGACCCACTTCCACTCATATTCTTTGCTTCTCAAGGCTGTGTAAAAGCTTCCACCCTTTTCCTTGGCTGTTATCTGTGCCAACCCCCCTAACCAACTTTGTGACCCTATGCTGCACGTTCTCCAGTTTATCAGTATTTGTTTTGAGCTAGGGGGTCCAAAACTGGACACAGTGCCCTGGATGCAGCCTTAGAATGCTGGATAGAAGTTCTTAAAAATCACTTTCCCTCAATCTGCTTTTACTAGTGCAGCCCATTAGCATTTGTCATGGCCAGAGCCAATTGCTGGCTCACACTCAGCTTGCAGTTGTCCTTCCATCAGGACCCTGGGACTCCTTTGGGAGCTGATCCCCAACCCTTTGGGTGTTGCCCTGCAGTACTGCAGAGCATTATCCTGTCCCAGCTGTGAAAATCTGCATTTGACTTTATTGATATTAGTGAGGTTTGTCAGACCATTCCTGGAGCTTGTTAAGGTTCCTCTGTGTGGCAGTCCTGCCCTCTGAACTTGATGTTAAATCAAAATTTTCTGAAAACCTCTGGGTTTTTTCCCCATCATCTGGATCATTAATGAAGATATTAAAACAATGATCATAGAGGGATACCACAGTTGATCACAAAAAGCAATCAAGTTGGTCAGGCAGTATATGGCTGTGCTAAATCCATGCTGGCTTTTCCCACACATCTTCTTGTCCTTCACTTACTTGGAAATTGCCTTCAGGAGGAATTGCCATGTAATTTTCCCAAGGACTGAGGTTTTCTCCAGTCTCTGGGAAGCTCTTCCACTTACCTGCCAAAGAGGAGTGACATTGGTCAGCTCCTGCACATCACGAATGTATCTATTGCCCTGCTTGTAGGTGCAGTTGTCACTGATTTATCTGACTCTGGTAGTGTTTCTTTCCCCAGAGCATAGCCTCAGGAGTGTGGGAGACTCGAGAGGATGTCTTGCCAGAGAAGACTGAGGCAAAGAAGTCAATAAGTTCTCATGTTTTTCTGTGCCCTTCCTCCTCACCATCCCTGTCCAGCAGTGAGCTCACTCTGCCCTTGGTCTCCCTTTTGTTGCTGCTGTACCTGTGAAGCCTTTGCTGCCTTTCACATTCCTCAGCTCCGGTGGAAATTTCAGTTTCAGCTCCACCTGGGTGTTGATCTTCCTGATTCCGTGCTTGTCCAGGGGGTCCATGTGCTTCCTGAGTGGCCTGTCCCTGCTTCCACCCTCTGCTTTCTCTTTGCAGCTGAGTTCAGGACTGTCCTGTGAGGTTTGAGTAGCACGGGGCAGATGGAGTCTGAGCTGCAACATGTGACATCAATGTGAATTTGTCTGATTTATGGGGCATAATTGGCACTCATGGGCTGCAACATGCCTGATGTAGAGGTTCTGAATGGCAGCGACTGAGCTGGGTGTGAGAAATATATATCTTGTCCAAAGTTTAGTGACACCACCCAGTGGTACAGGTTCATGCATTCTGCGCTGCTTAAAAGCTGAGGGGGAGAGAGAGAGAGGACTGTAAGAGCTATGGTAATACCTGTTGAGTCATGCATATGCCAACCTAACACTTCACTGGGCAGGAGGGAGAGAAAACAACTTGTATAACTCACATGGCTCCTGCAAGAGCCTCCTCTATTTCCCCCAACCGCTCTTTCACCTTCATTCATCAGAAGTGTTGGAGGCTGTTTTCTCTCAAAAGCCTTAAAAAGAAAAGAAAGGGAGGGGATGTTTCTTGGTTTGGCAAAGGTCAAATAAGATTTAATTATGGATAGGCCAGATGAGTGACAGGCAATCTGTAAGTTTAAGAATTATACAGTAATTGAGGTTGAAATGGACCCCAGGAGGTCGTGCTGATCAGCCTCTGCTGAAAGTTCAACTTCTGTCAAAGGGCATTTGTACAGGGGAGAAATAAAAGACAGGAGAGGAAATGCTGAAGAGCTGGAAAATAATACTCTGAGCAATAGTGTTTATCATATTATGAGAAACTGATACCTTGGATTAACATGTATTGAAAAGAGTTGTTGATCTGAAACCTGAGCAACAAACTTTAAACGAAGGTCTCCTGCTTGGGACAAAGTGTTTTTTCTGGATATCATCATTGTTCCCTTGAAAACATCACATTGGTAGCAGGCAAAAGGGGCAGTGCAATATTAGGGTTTATTAGTGAAAGCAATGAGGAACACCATTCTGGGAGTGTATAAAGTGGGACATGTATTCTACACTGGGCACAATGCTCATCATCAGCCAGAAAAACAAGGGGATAGTGAATGGGAGAAGGAGTTTAGAAAAGGGTAACAGGAATGCTTGATTTTTGTAAAAGCTGTCTGTGAGGAGTGCCTAAAGTAAGGATTCCTCACCCTAGAAAAGAGCTGAGGAAGCTGTTAGCTGTGTATAGTTTGAATGCTTTGTGGGGTGAAAATCAAACAGGGCAACAGACTGCTCCAGAGTAAGGTTTCTGGTGTGAAATTTCCTGATGCCAGAAGTTTCTTACATCTTATAAAAGAGCACTTCCTTCCTCTGCACTTGTCTTTTTCCCCTGTGCAGCTTTAGTGGCTGGACTGACCGTGTGGTCTTGTTAATCCATGGCAGAAACATCCACACCCCAACAGGTTTCAACAGTGCAAATCTGCTTCGGGCAGCATGAGGTAGAGGTTTTAGGGCAGCTTGAACTACATTTTACTGCTGTATTTCTGGAAGAAATGGAGGAGAAAATACACATGGAGGGGTTGGAGGGAGCAATAAATGGAAATACTACTAGCATTAAACCAGCCAGATGGGTTTATTTTAACCAATGGCTTAAGTACTAGTGACCTTTGAACAGAGGCAACTCATGGTTTAAGTAACATCTTTATTTCTACATCACTGTTAAAACAAAGTTCAACTCTCCCTGTATATGCAGGAAGTAGTAATTAAAAAATTAAAGCCTGAGGCTCTCTAGAGAGGGCAGCTGTTTAAAGGGGAGCAGGTACACTTAGATGTGGCTAGGAATTGATTTAGGAAAAAATAAAGCACTATCAAACTAATAGAAATAACATAAAAATTCTTGTTAGAAGTAGTTAAAAAAAGATTGGAATGATGAAGATTTTGTTTTTGTGAGTCATCTGCCCCAAAACCCCAGGGTAACAAATCACTGCTCAAGGAATGCCTTCTATGGAAAAGGTCAGTTGTTCTGAAGAGACAGTGGGAGTAATATGCAACAAAAAGGCTGGAACTTGATGGCAGCTGACTTTTATTTCAGGGGATGGATATTTTAAAAGCTATCAGTTAAACAAAAGCCTTTTACCTCCTCCCAGAAAGCCCCCAATAATTCAACTTCTATAGACTTTGCCTTGTAGCTGCTCAGGTATGTATGTTGTGTTTTGGGTGTGAATTGTACAAGTCCTGTTGTCAGGAATAAACATGCTTGACCTGCTGACATCCAGCAAAGTGTCAGGGCTCCCAGTGTGCTGTGCTTTCACCTTCTGTGAAAAGTTTCAGTTGTATTTTACTCCCAACTGTTGCAATTTATTTGGAGAATTGAAATTTCTGTATTATGCCACAAAGCCTGTTTAATAAAGTCAAGCTTGTCACATACAAAAAGATAATGATGAGAAAAGAGACTCGGTAGGAAGAGATTAAAAATGGATTCTGTGTGGGGATCAAAATGGAAGCAAAGCAAACATTTTATTTCCGGCTTGATGTTATGGGTTCCTGGTGTCTTCCTTGTGAAAATGTGGTGTTTAAAAGCATGTTACATTTCCCACAGTTGTGGCATCAGGCATCTTATCAGCTGCCATTCCCTTTATGGTTGTTTTTCAGTGATTAGCAGCCTGACTGAAAAAGATATCCTTGTTCTGCGTCTCGACTTGACTGACAGATCCTCTCACGAAGCTGCAACCAACAGTGTGCTCAAGCATTTTGGCAAGGTAAGATGAGCTTCTGGGGTTAAACTTTTTCATTCTCTATCTCCTAAACCTGAATTTATGTTGACATTTCACTTTTATTGTATGATAAATTCACCAGTGTCTACATCTTTCTTAAGCTTCAGTATTAAAGTTGCCAAAAAGTACCTGAATTTTTATCCCTTCTCTTGCTTGCTTCTGGTTTTCAGCAACAAACAAATAACCACTGGTCACTACCAAGGACTAAACACTTGATGACACTGAGGAAGCACAAATATTAAGGGAAATCTGTTATATTAATTTATCTTTGTATCTTTCCCGAGATCGATGTTTTGGTCAACAATGGTGGGCGCTCCCAGCGCTCCTTGTTCGTGGATACAAACCTCGATGTCTACAACGCCATCATTGAGCTCAACTACCTGGGGACCATCTCGCTGACCAAGTATGTCCTGAACCACATGATCCAGAGGAAGAAGGGGAAGATTGTCACTGTGAGCAGCGTGATGGGCATCATGGGAGCTCCCCTTGCCACCGGGTACTGTGCCAGCAAGCACGCTCTGCAGGTGGGTTACATTCTGCAGGTTCATTAAGTTAATTAAGTGGAGCAGCACCAGTGCTGTAGCAGAGGGCTTTGTTCTGTGCAGGAAACACAAGTCTCACCTGAAATTTCACACAGCGTATGTGACATCCTCAGGTACTGAAAGTCCTTCAGAGTTAGTTTGCTCTGAAATGTGCAATAGCTCCCACTGTAGATTTATTTTCCTGACTGGAATTCAAGTGCCAGCTTAGTCAGTTCTAACTGCATGGTTAAATTCCAGTGTGAAACACAAAACCTCGGCCTCTGGCCTTCAGATGAGGGAATACCTATAGGAGAGGATTATTCTGTTGCATATAAAGCTCTAATGTCCTTAACTCATTTCGGGAGAAAGAGTCACTGGTGAGAGTTTTAAGACTACAGGAATGCTTTAGGGCAGTGGAGTGAGAACAGTGAGTGGTAAAGCAGAGTACTCAGAGAAATGAGAATTCCTGATCTGTCTGGGAACAGCTGAATGACACTTCCCAACAGTTCTGTGTCTTTCTGTGGTGTGAAGAACTGGCAGCTCACAGTGCCACAGGAAGTTATCTTCTGCCTAGCACTTAGCATTCAATATTGCTTGGAAAAAGTTTTTGAAAGTAGTGTCACTTGAGTAGAAAAAGGTAAAAGAAGAGCTCAGAAAAGTTTCTGCCTGTATCATTGAAGAATCACTTGTTTAACTAGTAAATTTGTTCAGACATATTTATCTTTCACCACTCTTTGGCCTCCTGCTAATGTACATTTTGATCTCAGTAAAACAAACTTCAGCTGTGCTCAGTGATGGTTTAAAAACTGGCACCTTCTTACTCCCTGCTGCATTTCAGCGCACGAACAAAGCAAACAACTGCTTAAGCCAAGGGATCAATTCCTTTTTGACAATTTGACCAGCAACAGCAAAAACATAACCAGTGGCTGACACTGCAAAGCCTCTTGGAAGAATGAAGATCTAGAAGATGTTGGGAGGTCTCTGCTAACAAAATTTTTCAGTGATTGGGAGAGATCTGCTTCTCTTCATTGGAGTGGCATTGCTGGAAACTTCCATTACAGGCCAGCTTTTGGTAGACGTAAATTTGAAGAATGCAATGAGCAGAAGCCTGACTTCCCTTCATGCTCCTTTATTTATTAAATGTTCTTTCGGTTGAATTATCTTTGGGTGTGGTGCAGTTGGGCTAAGCATGGCTAATTAATTGCAGAGCACAAGGAATTCACATGTTGCTTTAAAAATTCTCAGAATTCTGAATGTCATGTTAAGATTGAGAGCATAGACAAAGATTTAAAGGGATAGTTTACTAAAGTTAATTAAAACAACCTGACTGAACTGCTTCTATCTTTATTAGCTTCTACCTCTGCTCAAAAATCAGGCCAGACTCCAAACCTCCTTTCTGGTTTCTTTCACAGTAATTCTACAAACACTAATTGCAGGTGTTGAAACATGACTTGCAATACAGATTTTGGAAATGCTCTGCCTGAGAATCTTTTATCAGGCTGGAATTATGGCTAATGTGGGCATGAAACCCCCCAAAACTAGGAAAAGCCTTTTTGAAATAACAAACTTCACCAGTGCAGTTCAGATAAGGGAATTCTGTAGGAATGGCAGCCCTCCTCAGATAGTCTGTAGTCCATTTCTTGTAGTGACCAAGAAGAAATGGAAACTGGAAGAGGGGAGGGGAAAATAAGACAAAGCATGAAGTAATATTTTCCCAGTTTTCCCAGCATGTATCCATCTGTTTTCTAAGATCTTCTTGAAGGTTGTGTTTTAGCCACCAGTTATTGAATATGTGAGGCCATCTGATATGGGTTTATCTGTTGTGGGGTTTGGCTTGTTTTGGTTTTTTTTTTTTTGGTTTTTTTTTTTTTTTTTTTTTTTTTGTTCATGCCTTGGAGTTTATCACAGCTGACACACTTAATGCTGCGATCGTAATTACACCTTTTTTGAAAGAGTCATTCCTTTTGCTTGTGGTTTTGGTTTGTTTTTTAAATTCCTTGAAATGGCAGTTGTAGGAGGAAGGAAGGAATTCTGCTTAGAATTAGAATCTGTTCTTGAAACAATCATGCTTTGATTCATGCCAACTGGAATTCTTCATAACAATGTTCTACTGATGAAATTACCCTTTATTTCAGTGCTGGGAGTGCTGTAAGAACATGAGTCAAGTCCACAGGAGTCTGCATCTGACTGGTGCAGTTTCTGTCCTGGAGAGATGATGCTCGTGGGGATCATGTGCCATTTGTCCAGTTGTAGTTCATCTGATTGGTGGTGTGGATCAGAAATGGTGGCCTCCAAAATGTTCCTTCATCAGGAACTTGTCTAATAAGCACATGGACTGCACTGAGCAGCAAGAGCTCCTCTCCTCGTTCAGTGTTTGGTCATTGGTGAATTTCTAAATGCATCTGTTGTTTCATCCTTGCCCTCTTCAGCATCTTCTAGGATTTGGTCACTAAGCTGGAAAGGCCCTGAGATGGCTGAAAAGCAGTTCCTGTCCCACACACTCAGTGTCTGAATGCCAGAGCTGACTTCAGTCTGGGCTTGGTGGAAACACTTGGGTTCTTCCTCTTGCACTGGAGCTCCTTTACTGCTCCCAAATCTGGGTCTGTCCCTGCCTGAATTTCAAGAAAGGAGAGCACTTCTTTTTCTTTCTTAGGAATTTAAAGATTCTCTTCTGGGAGGAAGTAGAGGAATTTCATACCAGCTATCTTTGAATATCAAGGATAAATGCTGGAATTAGAAAACATGTGCACACTGTACACAGAGCCTCCAGAGGGGACTGAGTATATGTAAGATTCAGATTTTCAAGAGGCTCTTGTCAGTGTGGATCAGCCAGGATTTCAGCTGAGTGAGCATCCTGGCCCTCCTGGGGTGCTGGTGAAGACTCTGCCTCTTCTCTGGTGTAAAACCTTGGAGCTGCAGCAGAGGGAAAGGTGTGGGACAGCAGAATGGCTGCAGAGCTGGAACAGGAGCTCGCTGTCATCTCTGGCTGCTTGCATTTTGTGTTTACAGGCTGTGCATCCTTTAATGAAATCACCCTGACTTTGACAGTGCCCACAGAGCTGGCTGCTGCTCTGTGCCTTTGTGTGGCTGCTCAGGTGCCCATTTTGGGTACAACTCAGATCCCAGGACCCTCCCAGCATCTGAGCAGGTGTAGGTGCTTGGTCAAAAGTGACTGAGCCGTGGTCCGGCTTCCCTTCTATCACAGTGTTCCCAGACACACTCCCTTCCTCCTCAACTCTTGGAAGTGCATTTTGAGTGTGTTCCCTTCAGGCAAAACAGGAGTCAGCTCTGTTCCTCACCATCCCAAATGGACAGGGAGTGGTGGAGGAGTGTGTGTCTAATACCTTTTGATGTGTGACTTTATCCTCAGCTGGACTGACAGCACTTTGTGACAGGACAGCACAACTTGAGGCTTTGGGGCTTTTCTGAAAGAAGTGGGCTCCAGGCCCCTCCGGGGAGGAAGGGGATGAGGAAAGTGCAGGTTGGGATGTGGCATTAGCCTGGAGGGGTGGATAAAACACAACCTTGTTGGTGCACATGGGGGTGGAGGAGGCTTCTCTCGGGGCAGGTGGTGGCCCAGGGGGGGCCTGGCTTTTTAATCCAAAACAGCTGGGTGGTCAGCAGCTCCCCATCTGTCCAGGAGCAGATTCCTGGGCACGTAAGTGTCTTAAGGTCAGAATTTAGTCCTCTCCAGGCTTTGCTCACAAGCTGGGAAGATCCAGCCCCAAATCTGGGGCCTGCAGGGATCACGACATAAATTTACGGTCAGTGTTTTTAGGGAACTACTGCAAAGCCTGTATGCAATCCATAAATTGGAATCAGCTACCAGCAACTGGGAAATTGGAGCCTCTGTTCGCCCACATCTGACTGTCTCTAGCCTGTGTTGCAGCTCAGGGAAGAGCTCTGGGTCAGCCAGCCCTCCTCCCAAGCTGGATGGGAGTCAAGTGATAACGCTTTACTACAGTGGGAGAAGTTTATCAGCCTGTGCTCACTCTTTGTCTCTGTTGTGACACAAAATCACATGTTGGGATAGACGCAGGGAGCTGTTGGTAACCAGGCCAAAGATAAGACAGGCTGGGGTTTTGGCTAAATCATCCTCCATGGTGCTTGACTGGCAGCTTTGGTGGGATGCACCCTTCTGAATTGGCCACATTTCCCATAGTAGTTGCTGTCTAAATGTGAATTGCTACAGAGATTCAGAGAACTTTGTATCCTATTAATTTAAAGAAAAGAAGTACTTGCAATTTTTGTAGTTTTAGTTGAGCTTGGATACACTGGTAGCATATTCCTGAGCTGAAATAAGATTTATATCTATGTGGATGCCAATTTCAAACTCTGCAGTAAATTCAGTGCTGCAAATTAACCCCTTGAAGTGTCAGGGTGCATTTTTGACTTTGCTATGCTGTAAATTTTCCTCTTTTCTTAAATAAACCAGTGCCACTTACTTCATAGAAACTGTGTACTCATTATTCTCACCCCAAACAGCAATTCACCTGCAAAAGGGTAATTTCCATGATATTCCAATTCTTAGGATTGGTGGCATTTCCACTGCCAAACAGCAAGGCTTGTTCTCAGTACAGGGACAGCAGAATTTGTCTGTAGTTTAGAGCAATTATTGTGTGTTTGGGAAGACAAGAATAGATTCCTCACCGGTTGATATATCAGTATCTATAAGTGCAGATAAAATATTAAATTAGTCCTTGATCATGAAAAGTTGAAGAAAGTAGTAGGAATTGCTGTTAGTGGAATACTGTACAGCGTAAATTAGTACTAAAAGATATCATTAGATAAATCTTGCAAAAACATAGGAAAGGAAGATTTCACTATATTCTTGTCTTCCAGGGATTTTTTAATTCTCTGCGGACTGAGCTGACTGACTACCCTGAGATAAGCGTTATTCAAATCTGCCCAGGGCCTGTACAGTCCCAGATCATCCAAAACGTCTTTACTGAGAATCTTGCAAAGGTAAGGACTCAGTTTTGTTGTGTAATCATCTAATTCTTTGTGGTATCAAGTCTGCATCAAATGAAAATTCAGTTTGATAGTTGTTATGCCTGCTCTCTTCCAACACATACAACCCAGGTCTAGTAAAATGCACTGTACAGCCACCGTGCTGCAATCTGGGGGGGAAAGCCAGGATTTTCTGGATACAGCTCTGCCTGGGGAGTGCTGTCCTTGCTGCACAGGTAGGGTTTTGTTTGTCCTGGTCACGCTGTGCCCTGGTGGGTGACGCTGCTGCTGGCACAGCCCCGGCTCAGCTGACGCCGAGCTGTGCATTCCTTTCCTGTTAGGGATTGTTCCAGGAGGAAAAGCAAAACCTTCCAACTGCACAATGGCTTTTAGTAAAGGCTGTCTGACAAAGCAGCTGGCAAAAATTGCTACTGTGATACATCAAACTGTAATCTGCCCTAAATTCAATCAGTTTGAAGCTTGGGATAGCCCACCAGTGAGGGGGAGGGGATCTCTTGTTGCTGAATCGTGTTCTAGAATGATTTTTGTGTTGCAAAACTTCCAACTTGCGTGAAAGAAAAGATGTACCTTTTGAACAATGGTGAAAGCTTGCAAAACACATTCCTCAGATTTCAGTGTGGCAGAAGACCAGGGAGGAGGAGCAAATCTAGGCCAGAACGGCTTTTGCCCTGTGAAACAGAAGGACAGATTGAGCAGCCTGTTATTGCTGGAGTGAAATGTGTGCAAGTTCACAGGGCTCTGGTTTACGTTCACTAAGTGATACATGGGGACAGGACCTCAGGTTGATGTCCCTGCTCTGACGTAGCCAGCTGCTTTTCTCTTAGTTGAGATGGAGATAACGGGCAGGAATATTTAAATCAATGGGGAAAGAATGTGGCCTCATCTACTCCCTTGGGTGCTTGAGTAACGTGTAGTGTAGAATGGGGCAGGCGCAGCTGGGAGCTGGGGAGTGAGTTCCCATTCCTCAGAGCTGTACATGGGGGAGCTTGTTCAATAATCACCATCAAATGGAAGCCCTGCTGAAGCAGGACAGAGCTTGGAGATCAACAGAGGCATTAATTAAAAGGGTGCTTTATTTGAGCCAAAGGAAGGTGGGAAGTGTTCCCCACACTGAAAATCAGAGGACAGTGAGGGAGGGGTTCCCCTGCCCCAGTCTCTGGAACTGGGGGGAACTGGGGGGAACTGGGAGGAGTGTGTGTCCCATGGAGCTTGGCCCTTTTCCTCCCTCTGTCCCTCCCAGGGATGCAGTTCTAACCCCTCCCCACTCTGTCTGCCCCCAGTCCATCGAGAACAGCGGGGACCAGTCCCACAAGATGCCGACGGATCGCTGTGCCCGGCTCACCCTGGTGAGCATGGCCAATGATGTGAAGGAGGCCTGGATCAGTGACCATCCCTACCTGGCCGTGTGCTACCTGTGGCAGTATGCGCCCACCTGGGCCTGGTGGCTCATGAACAGGATGGGCAAGAGGAGGATACAGAACTTCAAGAGTGGAATTGTGAGTGTGCAGTGTGTTCCTGTCTCCTCTGCTTGCTTGCTTCACTCTCCTCACACCTTGGGCATGTTGGGATTGCATTGCTCCTCGCTCACACTTAGATCCCTGATGTGCAGTGCGGTGTTCTGTTCCTGCAGTGCTGCTTGGTAAATGCTATTTATTCTGTGTTTTTGTTGAGTTTGGTATAAGAAACCCCCATGGTAAAGTAATGCAAGAGCAGGAAATACAAAATAAGGACAGCACATGCAGCTTAAAACTTTGTGCTTTCACACTGTAACAAGCTGTTCCAAAATAAAAACAACGCTGTGAGTGAAGGACTTAACACAGCAGAAAGCTGGGTAGGGAAATACTGATTTTATGTCCTCTCCCTCCAGGATGCTGATGCCTCTTATTCAAGGAAGAAGAAGTAAGGAGAAGTGTGTACAAAATCCTGCTGTTCTTGTGCTAAGGCTGCGAAACTTTTCATATTGCGTGACTGCAAACACCAGCTTTTTTTTTGTTTTGTTATGTCTTTGTCATCCTGTAACTTGACAGATCTATGAAGCTGATGACATACTTGACTGAATAAAAAATCTCTTTCTAAACACACCTGTTTCATGTCAAGCTCCCACAGGCTGAATTTTTAGGATTACAAGAACAGAGACACAGGGGAGGCTGGGCTGCTATGGTGCTTGTTTGTCTGCTGCTCTGACATTAGCAAATACCTGGTGAGCAGCCTAAAATTATAGACCCCAGGATCCCATTTCCCTCATCTTCATTCCTAATTCACATTGAGAAAAAAATCCCCACAAGTAGAAGGTTGTGGTATAGAGGGTAAGGATGTCTAGTCTGTGTTTGTGATGTGCCCCTTGAGCAAAATGTGTGTTCAGGGCCAAATCCCTTCCTGACAACATCAGGACTCACCCTCGGCACCCTCTCCCAGCTCCACTGCCCTTACATTTTCCTGTGTGTGATTAACATCACAATCTAAAGCGAGGAGGTGCTGGGAAGAATTAAACAAAAAGCTCTGTACACACCTGGTTAGAAAACAGTGCATTTCTGGGGTCACGTGGGATAATGGTGGGGTGGCCTGTCCCAAGCTCAGTCCTGGTGCTGAGTGCAATTCCAGGCTGCCATCAGTAATCCAAACAGCAGCCTGTAAACACAGACAAGGCCAGGGCTGAAGGTGCTCCCATTCCTGAATTCCAGATAAATAAAAGAAATGCTCCAACTCAAACAGGACACAGTTCAAGAGCACACAAACAAACCAACAACTGAACAGGGGCACTTGGCTGCACAGATTTGTGGGACAGAACAAGAAGCTTTGACTCCTGTTTTTGCCAAAACCAGAATCCAGAGATGTTTAAGGATACCACGAATCAGGGTCTCAGGGCTGTGAAGATCCTGGGCTGTGCCAAGGGGCTCTGTTAGCAGTGAGTGGGGGTGTGGGACATGCTGCCTGTGACAGCAGGGCACAGGATGTGGCAGGGCAGCACAGCCCAGCTCCACATTCCTGAGCTCAAACAGGAACTTTGCCCATCGCTAATTGTGCTCCTCCATCTGGTCCCAATCAGGATCTCTGCTGGAACACTGGGCCCAGTTATCAGCAGCTCTCCTCAAGGCCGGGGACCAGATGGAAGGAACCTGGAAAAAGGATCACAGCTCTCTTTTCAGTTTTTTCTCAACTTGTTTATTCCGTTTACAAAAGACAAAGGATGAGGGCAGAAATTACAGCCATCTTTGAACAAGGACTGCTGCCAAAAAGAGATAATTAAGTTTTCTGTGACCATACGGAAGACAAGTAGTAAGAGGTTTACAAAGAGGCAAGGGAGGGTTAATTAGATTTAGGAAATAACTCCCAATGTTCCAGCTGCTGCCAAGAGCAGCAAAGAACTGGAGTGAACTGCTCGAGGAGTTCATGACACTCCTGGTATTGGAAGGTTTAGATCAGAGTAAACATCTGCCAGGGTAGTTCCTTCTGAGAGGGAGCAGAAATAGTTGCTCTCTATAAACCCCTTCCATATCCCTTTCAAGGCTCTGTAGCTCCAGGTGCAGCTCAGGGCCCAGCATGGCACCAGCCTGCTTTGGAATTCCACTAAACCACTTGCATAGTTTTTAAAAATCATTTCTGGCCACTAGCAAAAGGAACAGCAGCAGCCAAGTACATGATTCTGTGACAAATTTCATCTGAGACAAAAGGTCTTAAAGGTGAGGAACAAAAGTAATAAACATGCTCTGAAACAGACAAGGCTGGGTGTTCTAAGCCAGTACTACTTCAGTTATGGAGCAGATCTGATTCAAATTGATTCTATAGGTTTGGGAAATACAATTACCTACTCCCTGCTCAGAATTTTCCAGCAGAGCCTACACTGTAAACACTGACCTACAAACACATTTATGTGCTAAGACTGGTGGTAGTGAACAGGATAAATGAGCCACTGGAAACTGGACTCGGACCTGCTTTCAAGGTGACCTGTAACATTACAAACCAGCTGGCCAAGTCTGTTCCAACCTGTAGTGAGGTTAAAAAATAGAAATTACTTCTGGCACAGACAGCTGGATTTCCACCACCCCCCATCATCAAGCTCTCACTGTATTTGTGGAAGACTGGTTAGCGAGGTGGAGAGGCTGCAAGTAACAACATATATATATAAAATACATATCATATATATGGATACTGGAAGAAGGAGATGAAATCATGCCGTTTGCTCTTAAAATTTCTTCTGTCCCCTAACTATACATGCTTACTTCCTTCATCAGTAAAGTCACCCAGGTTGTCAGTGTGTCAGAGCACACACTGGTTTATATAAATTCTTTTTACCAAAACAAGTACTTTGGTAAAAATTGTCCCTTAGAATTTCCTTTAGTTAAAGCATGGCTGATAACTTACACCAAGTAAGGAAGATCAGTGAAAGTCATATAACAAATGCTAGAACTGAACTCAGTCCAATACAAAATGGCCAGAATAAAAAAATTCATATAAATAGTCCTATGTACACTTTGGTTGCCAACTCTGGGGTTGACAATACTACAAGGAGTTGTAACTTGACTGGCAGTGCAAGTCACCTGTCCAAGAAAAAAAAAAAGTAAAAATAAATCAAAATGCACCAAAAATAGTTAATGATCAGAGTTATGTTAGTGATCAGAATTATGGTAGCGATCAGAATTATGTTCCTCTTCTCTAAACTGCAGAAGAGCATCTGGCTCATCAGCCACACAGGCAATGGTGTCTCGAATTCCAGCAGCAAGAAACCAGTTCCCAACTTGCTGCCTGCTGAAGGTCCTGGCCAGCACCATCTCAGTGCCAAGGACATGCTCCAGCCTGGCACTGCCACCCTGA
Organism: Acanthornis magna; assembly: GCA_036785705.1. Taxonomy (NCBI): domain Eukaryota; kingdom Metazoa; phylum Chordata; class Aves; order Passeriformes; family Acanthizidae; genus Acanthornis; species Acanthornis magna. The sequence goes on from JAWUZG010000097.1 coordinate 2,264,081, forward strand.
GAGTAACATCTGATCCGTAGTGCACGAATGGAGCACGGACATTTGATTCCCAACATGCAGATGAAAAAGACAAAACAGTAAGAGACAATTCCAAGAAGGGCAGTCTAGAAGAGAGGCAGCTGCAGGAGCTGTGAGGAGTACACGGGGTAGCCCAGGGGAGGGTCGGCCGCCTGCACGGTCAGGTTGCGCAGCAGGGCCGGGTGTGCCTGGATGCTGTAGCGCTCCTCGTCATCGTTGGTGGCATAGAGCAGCTCCCAGGACAGGTTGGCCCACTGGCCTCGGACGGCTTCGGCATTGAGCTTTCCCACTTGGACTAACAACTCCTGCAGAGTGAGGACCCGCCCAGTGTAAATTCCCTACAAGAACAAACAGATCATGACGTCCAGAACATTGTCTGAGAAGAGACAAGAGCATTTTGGTTGCAAAGCACTGAATGAAGCTTTCGGGCTGTGCTCTATGAACACTTTAAACACAGTGAAGTGTATAAACCAGTCTCAGTTCAATACTTCCACTGGAATATAATCAGGAAATACTGCTGCATCTGAAGAACAGCAAAGTGGGATTTTCAACAACAGTGGTGCCAGTTCCTCTTTAGTACAAACCAACCTTGCACAGCCTTCATGTTTTAGAACACAATTACAAAGGCAGAATAAAGAACAGTGAAAAAGAAATCCAAACTTTGACCTAGTAATTTTTCTCCTTACCATGCTCGGGTCATGCCCCAGGGAGAACAAGTAAGGCTTTTCCTGCAGAACTGCTTGCTGCCACTCCAGGTCTGACACCAGCCCGATGTACCAATCGCTTTCGTATTCTTCCAGGCAACTCACCAGCTCTCTGAAGTTCTCTACTGGGCCCAGGCTGGCTTTGTCCACCATAAGTTTAAAGGTGTATCTGAAAGGTGCAGAACATCACACAGTTGTGCAGCAAAGACAGCAGGGAGAAAGGCTCTTCAGATCATAGAGGGTGGAGAGGCTCCACCAAACTCTGTCAGTCAGCGTCTTTCAGCTGAGTCCCTGCCAGTCGGTCTGGCTGTGCTTTTAGCTCACCCACATGTAAAACACATCAGCTTAAGCATCTCTCATTCATGTCCAACACTTCCCACTGCCTGATAATGGATAGTGCCAAACATCTTAAGCCCAACACAATTGTCTAGATCTGGGGACAGTGAAAACAGGTTGTTTTTCCCCCACTTAACACAGCAGATTGGAGGCAGCTGCTGTAGGGAAGAGAAGGAAGAAGGAAACTCCATACCATAGGCTTCACAAGCAATATTTAAGTAGAAAAACCTACAAATATATTTAAACTATATGGGTTTAACAAAACATTATTGAAGTGACAATTACTTCTCTATATAATTTTTCTAATCTCAGGAAATGTTTTTCTTTTACCTGAATGCTTTTAATGCCAGCTGGAAGAGCTCTGGTTTGCCTGTTAGCCAGTCCAAGCCAGCAGACCAGGGAATGCCACCAGTGTACGCCCTGAACACGTGGCTCGGGGCAGGCACGGCGTTATCCAGGCCAAACAGACCAAAACAACACGACAGCACCCCGTGGATGTACAGGTCTTTCAAAGCTTTATCTCTCATAAGGTCTGTGTGTAAACTGGAAGGCTTCTCTTTCAGATGAAAGAAGTCCAGTTGGCTCAAAACAAAGTGGTACCATTCCTCTGGAAACCTCTGCCTCATTTCACTGACTTTGGAAGAAGGCACTGGTGCTGTTCTCCATTCTTCAGGGATGCTCAGTAGCTCTGAGTAAGAGCAGCTAAATTCTACACGAGGTAAAACTTCTGTCTGTTTTCCCTTGTCCACAGCGGGCAGCCCAAGCACCACAGCCCTGTTTAATTTATCTTCTGATGACATTTCTTGTAGGAAGTCTTGGCTCTGTGTTTCTACAGACCCTGGAATAGACAGGTGCACTTTTTGTGTCAGTCCCAACCACCCAGGTTCTCTTCTGTCTTTTGTTCTGCTGCTGGGCTCAAAATCAAAAATGTCACTATCATCAGTCCAGTCCTCCACTGTATCAACACTAAAGCTGTCTTCTTCCCTCAGAGCCCTGGATCCTTTCACTGCACCACTGTGATGATTTTCGGGAAATGATCCTTGTTGGTTCTTGTCGGCACTGCCTGGGCTTTCCCATGTCTTTGATTTTTTATAACAATACTGGACGAGCATCCATACAAGCACTTTAACAAAATCATCTTTCAGGTGCTTTAAATTCTCATGGGAATCAATTATTCCTGATAACACATTCCTGGCATCGGAATACAGCCGCACAGGAACAACAGTACAGGGAGTCAGGATGTGTCCAAAATGGGGATTGGGGGAGAGAATCCTTGTGTGCTCCTGATGTTCAAAGGCCATTTCAAAAATTTCATCCACTCTGTGAGCTTCAGCAGCATGGCAGGATGTTTCCTGCAGTTCTAGTCCCTAAAGCACACAAGAAAACAGCTTCCTGTTAGTCTTCACCAGGACAGATCTTTAAATGCTAGCAAAGTGTTTGCTTGCAACAGAATTATTCTGACCAAAATTATACATTCCATGGTCAGTATTTCCACAACTGAACCTACAAATCTAACTAGAGGTAACAGCAATAACAAAGTACTCACTGCAATATTAGACACAGATCAATGTCTTCAGTAAATCTTAGCCTGATGCAAATCTTATTAGCCAGCTTACTACGGATATTGTGTCATAAGCTAAAGGATAAAAAATTTCACATCTGCTATGTGTGACAACTGCAAGACTAATTAACACTCATCTTAGAAAATTAACTGTAACATCAGGTAAATCAGTTACACTGTTGAAATGTTACACAGCAAAACTTTTGCATGATTTTCAAACATCAGCATCTCAGTGCTCAGCATGCTAACCTTAATGTTAACACCACAGTATGTGAAGCCTTTTTCCAGCACCAATATCCACATCAGCCTGTCCTGAAAGCGGCACAAGTAATGTGACCCAGGCAGAGAGAGACCTAGGCAAGAAAAAAAAAGAAACAAAAACTATCTGTTACCTTTTCTATGTGCCAACAAAAGGATTCAATTGCAAACATAATATATTTCTGCATCAACATCACAATCAGTTAACGCTGGCTAACCAACACCATAGAATCTTGAAGAAACTGACTGCAAAGCTGGATCTTGAAATTGCAGTGGTAGCTTTGAAGAACCTGTGGAAATTGGAAAACCTCACAAAACTGCAGGACTACAATATTCACACTCAACCAGGGTTAAACAACTCCACCCCCAATTCCCCTTGCAGAAATGATTTTCATGAGTAAAAGTCATTTTTGGCTGCATTTCCAACCACATTTCCACCTGATGTTCTCTGGAGACCTAAAATTCTTCTGACTGCAAATACATTAAAGAGTCATGATACAGCACAAGAGTTTCTTAATGGCCCAATTTGTTGTGGAGTTTATTTGTTATGAGAGAAATAGAAATGGAACTGAACTGGAATTTGAAAATCAGGTCCTGAACAAGATCAAATTAGTACTCAAAAAAAAAACCCAACAAAACGCACACTTTTTCTCTTTTTTACCTATTTCATAAAAAGAACAGTGCCAAATTTCCTAAGAACTGGTGGTTATACTGTATCTGAATTATAGCCTAATGTCAATCCTCCTAACACAATGGTTCTATTCTTAAGCATGATACTTTCTGCCAGTTTATGACCTGCTTCTGCTGTCACTCATGTCTGATGACCACTCACTTCCAGAGAATTTTAGTTTTAGAACGTTGTAAGATGAAATCAGTGAAACCAACCATTAAGCTGTAGTTAAAATTTAAGTAACCTTTTCTATCCCACTGAGCTAATGAAGTGCATTTTCTTGCTAACATTTTGCAAAGATTTTAATTCGTTTCTTGCTAGCTGTTAAAGCTACTAAAACTCCCTTACACAGAAAAAAATATGGGTTTAAATTAGTGACACACAAAGTGGTACCGTTTCCTTTTGAACTCATCAGTGAACACCACAGTTTTTCTTGCTTGAAGACATTCATTCACAGATTTTCTCATTAAAGAAGAGACTTTTTACCCCTCAAGACTAGTGTTCTAAATTATTTATTCTGAGGCATACATGCCACCACAGTTGTGATGGCAATGGGGGAAAAATCTGTTAAAATATGTATAGATATAAAATAGATAGATAAAAAAGATATATAAGAGATATATATATGACAGATAGATACATATTATGATAATAAATCTATTGTACATATAAAACACAGATGGACTAATGCAGTAGACAAACTGAAGTATCCTTCTTTAGAGAAGTAACACTTCCTAGTTTTATTTAGTATCTCCCTCTAAAAAGTGATGAAAATGCAGCAAATGTTTCCTAGTAAAGCACATGGACTTATTCTTCAGAAAAGCATGAATAAGGTTAACTTCCACTGCTTTAAAGTATCAGGCCACCTTTTCTAGCCACAAATAATTTTCTAAGAGGCTTACATAAATATTTGCCTCTTGTCTAAGGGCTAAAATATTTTGATTATTTAGGTTACACAAAGGCTGTTTCTCAAGGAAACAACCTTGCAATTTTAAAACAGTTATCCTGTCTCCAGCTGGGAAAAAGCCTAGGCATTTCTTCACCTCTGTCTCTGTAATTTTTTGAAATCCCCATCACAATGCCTTTCACAGGCTGTAAGCCCACAGGTGCTGCTACAATCCTACCCCAAATGCTTGCCTAAGATATGACATTAAGTTTTATCAACTGGTTCTGTTCTCAACTGTTTACTGCTAGTTAGGCTACATCATGTATTTCATAAACAACTAGTCATTGTTCACAAATAAAACTGACAAATTAGGGAAGCCACCTTCTGGATGCTGAGTAATGGGATTGATGCAGAGACAGACAGACCTACACAGCCACAGAGAGTGGTCAGACACACATCCTTCTCTATGCTCTCTGGCAAAAGAACTCAATTTACTGCTTCCAGTTGGATGGGATGAATGCATCCCCTCCTTTTTGTTCAGTATAGAAAGACTAGGATTGATACTGTTTCATCATTATTTAGTCTCTCCTTGAAGGTAACAAACCAGAATTAATTTCTACAGGATTGTAACAAGGAGAGATCATAGAACCATTAGGGTTGGAAAAGCCTTCCCAGATCATCAAGCCCAACCTTTGACTGAAAACCACTGTGTCCAGGAAATTACATCACAAACTTCTACATCTACCTGTTTCTTGAATACTCCCAGGCATGGTGACTCCCCCACTTCCCTGGGGAGCCTGTTCCAATGCTTAACGATTGGAGAATCGTTAGTGAAGAAATTTTTCCTAATATCCAACCTGAATTTCCCCAGCAGAATTTGTGGCCATTCCCCCTTGTCCTATTGTTGGTTGTCTACACAAGAAGGATAAAAGTAACCACTTTTTCCTCAACTGAGCAATCTCTGATTATCAGATTTAACCCACACTGTGCAGTTTTCTACCAGATGCCTCCTGTCCTCCAGCAAAACCATGTTTCCTGCAATATTTAGCTCCATAATTTCAGAGTGCCGCCTGTACCTACCCAGGCCTCCGGCCGCCAGCGCCGCCTGCAGCGCCCCGGCCAGGCTGGGGACGAGCTGTTGGTAGTACACGGTGTCGGAGCACACGCAGGCAGTGCTGCCCACGGGGCCTGGCCAGCTCCGCAGCGGCCTGGGGAAGCCCACCAGGAACACGGGCAGGGTGAAGAGCGGCAGCAGGGGTGAGGAGAGCAGCGCGGAGATGCCCACCAGGGCCAGCAGGACGGGGAAGAAGGCGACGTTGAGCGCGATCAGGGTGGCGGTCGATTTGCGGCGCTGCTTCTTCTCCGTCCACGATGTCAGGAGGATGGCGATGGCAAAATGCAGCTTGGAGATGAACTGGAACAGCCGATCCCGCAGGAGACCGACCTGCAGGAGATGGGCAGCAAGCAGCTTATTTGCAGCCTGTGGCATGTTCAGCACAGCTACAGTAACTTTTAGAAAATCAAGCATGACTATCACTGATTGGTGTTAGAATATCTATCTTAGTACACAGTTTTTAGCTTCTGTCTGCCAGGCCCTGGGCTCTGTAATTCTCCAATAGGAGAGGGCAAGGAAAGAGAGACTTCAGGTAACAACCAACTGTCTAATTTTACATTATGACCATTACCAGCAAGAGTTTGATTCCTGTATCAAGGCTCCTGTTCCACCAGAGGTCTGGACTGAACACCAACATTTGTGCTGCTGACACAACCACCATGTCTAGTAAGGCATTTTCTGTATTCTGCCAGACCTAAAATAGAGACATATTAGAAAACATTTACAGATGTATCTATTTATCTCTGCTTTCATGACCTGGAATATTTCTTCCAGGTTACCTTAATCCTTAATTCATGTAGAACAGCATTTCTGAGGTTAACATATTAAAAAATTCAAATTACCATCCTAAATATCCTTGTGAATCCAATGGAAACAGACATGGAAGGCGGGTTTTGTAGTGAATGGTCAAGTGACAGGAACGCTATCATAGCAAATGGAGACACTGCAATTGAAATAAAAGAATCATTGATCTCCTTACAAAAACATAACGAAAGTCAATAGAGGTAAGCAGTCTTATTGCAGGATGGAAATCTTAGTGTAAAAAGAGAACCCTTCCCTTCATCACAAATTCCTCTTTTTATTACACTCCCAGAATATTAAACCATTTATTTGCACTAATGGCCCAGGACAACAAACGTTTACATTGATGCTTAGTTCTTACTTGCTATTAGTTTTGTTGTCCTCTATTTGTTTCTCCAAGAGAACAGGAATACTCAAATAAGTAAAAATAAATGTGGAATAGCAGTCATCAATCTACTTTATCAAACTCACACTTCTTTATGAAATAATTTAAATCAATTTCTTATTCCCTCAAAGTAGATGCATTTGTCTCTAACCTACCAGAAAGGAGGCTGCTCCCTATCCTAGAAAGCTGTAAGAACCAAATATTTAGTCAGCTAGAAGACTCTCAACTAATTTTGCTTCCAAGTACCTTTAAAAAGGTCTACAAGAGCCATCTTTTCAAAAGTGGGTACTGCAGTTGTAACTAAAAGCCTTTAAAAGGCCCTGCTTTCTCAGCTGGGCTTTTAAAAGGCTCAGATACTTAGGTTTGCCCCTAAAAAAGAAATAAATAAAATCACCTTCAAATATAATCAGTTTAAAATATTCTGGACTAGTAACTTTGCCCTCAATGCACAATTTAACAAGACATCAACAAGTATTTCCAGCCACTTGGTTTCCCTCGGTTCATTCATAGAATCTTGCACATACAGTAATTCTAGAGTTGTTTCAATCTCCCTACAAGCATCATCTAACAAACAACAGACAGTGGTGTATTCCTACCTAGTGTTAGTAAAATCCTCCTGACAACACCAACTTTCATTAGCCTTCTTTGCTTCTCCATGAACACAGCCACAGTCCTGACATCCTTTGGGTAAAAGGGGTTTCGGAAGACTCCAAACAAGTACACTCTCTGAATCTCTCTAAGAATCCACATAATTACAAGTAATAGGATCAGAATGTAACTTGCTATGGCCTGGGGACTGGCTTGGGAAAATGATGAAGAGCCTGCAAATTGATGCAGCAGGCTCGCTTCTGTGAGAGCAAATGTCAACACAGTCACATAGAAAATAAATTCCCTCCACCCAAATTGTATTCTAAGACCTCTGTGCACATTTTTAGATTTGCTGGAGGCTAAATGGCTGATCATGGTGTGTTTGAAGGCAAAGCCAATCTCGCTTAGGTTAAGACTCAGTATGAACCCAAATCCAGTCATGAAGAGGATCACACCGAGGGGGCTGGGAATGAAATACGATGCTATTGCTGTTCCAGCAGAAATGAGAAACATTACTAACAACCTGTGAAGGAGAAAATAAAGAAGATTTGCTTGAAAAGAAAAAGGTTATAAACATATTGATATCTTTTACAATTATAGAAACATTTACTTTGTGTTACTTGACATAGGTGAACCTCCTAGTCCAAACTCCAACAGTTGTTCCATTCCCCAGAGAAAAAGTGCATCAAGAGGGGGCAGAATTCCCAATGCCCACAACAATGGCAGAAATAGAAACAGGATGTGCAAAATCTGGTTTGTCTGTTCTAGAATGGGTGCGTTGACAGCAAACCTGGATAAAAGAAGAAATGGATTTGACTTCTGTGAAGGGAAAAATAACTTATGTGTGGGAAGACTTTCTGTTTAATTATGACAGCAAATCCCAAAGTAAAAACATTACACATTCAATCTATAAAATCTAATGAGTATCTTTTAAAAGGAAAAATAAGGATATATATTTATGCTTGGGGCAGTAACACATTAATTAGAACACCAGAACACAGACTAACTTTTCATTTTAAAGATTTGAAGCCTTCAGCTGAATACAATAATGGAATTAGCCTGATTATTTTTGTTACTGTTGTGATAATACACTGAAGGAATATTTGTGCAAAAAAGGTTCATAGGCTCCAAGGCCTCAACTGTTTAACAAAACACTACAAAGTATTTTTTTCAGAAACACAAAAGCAAAATTTTATGCAAGTTCAAGGTCCAAGATCTAAGCCTTAACACTGGAAGAACTGGCATGTTGCCTACACACCTAAAGATCATATTTTATATTTCTAAAGAGTTTATTTTCTACATAACATTGTCAAAATCTTCCAGTAAAAATACAAAGATCAGTATTAGAAATCTGCATAAATTCTAATCCATATGTAGTTCACTAGCTAGTTAATTCAGTTAAAGGTAGACTGCCAAGATATTTTGTTTCTCTCTGTTTTTTAATAAATAAGCAAGCAAGCCTCAGAGGAATTTTATCAGGAATTCAGACAATGTCTGAATCTTCTCCTCAGGAAATTAAGTAGAACAATTTGGAGTCCAAGACTACATGTATAATTCTCGTATCTTACCTGAAGTGGCAATTAGGGTAAATCATTAACAAAGACATGTCCAAGTGCAAAATTAGTAAAATCAAATGTGCTTTTTTTTTAATGTATCTCAAGTACCCCAACCACAAAATATGTACATATGACAAAGTGATATAAATATCACCTGACAGGGAGAAAGAATGCATAGAATAAATCTAAAAGCATCTTGTTTTAAGAGCCTGATACTACAAATACTTTAGTTAAAGACACTCATCTGAAAAGCAGAAATATGAGTCTCATATTTGTAGATTGACATAGCTCTTTTGTATTGCAAAAGCATTTAAAAATCCAAGTTCAAAATCCATATAATGAAGCTACAGCAATATTCACATTTGCTTATCCATTCATTAAAACCAAATTCAAGGGGGTTTTTTTTGCCTGTTGTATAAAACCCTCTGCTATCACTTTACAGAGCTTAAATTAGAAAGTATTCCAGAATGAAACCTGGACATAAATCCAGTGATCCTGAAGCTTGCAATGTTTAGATCTATGATCCCAGGTCAAGAACACAGGTTTTCAAAATATATCCTTTAAAAGGATATAGATGCAAATGCTCTAATACAAAAATACTAAAAATTACACAGTAGAAGATATTTTTACCTCTTACTTACAAATTGCTCTAACTGCTCTTTCTAGTTAACATGGAATGCTACAAAAATTTAAGAACCTTTTATACACTGCACAGAACCTCAATTTTTATCATATATGCATCAATCTTCTTTCTTTGAAGTTCCTACAGTTGATTAAAATCTCAAAATAAAATTTCCTCAGAAGAATAATTTAACCTTTCTTATAAAAAATACCCAGAATAACCATCACTTCAATTAGCTAAATGCATTATTAGGTTTACCTGTGCGCAAGATCCACTGCAATAAAAACAAAAATGTAGAAAGGTCTCATCAGAGCAGTGATTTCATAAGTATCCAGTGCTTGGAACGTGGCTGTTTCAGTGGCTGTGTTTATGATTAACGAATACTCTCCTATACATATGGTCACCCATCCAAACACAAAGATCACAACAGTTCCTCCAATGTTGCTATATAACAAGGTTATTCTGTTTGGCAGCAAATACCAAGTTCCCAGCCCACACAATACCCCTGCCAGAAGGGAATGGAATACAGTGTTGATTATATACTTCTTGCCAGGAATAATAAATTTTACTGTCTCTGAACCTACACAGCTGGAAAATTCAAACTCATCTTCATCTGTCAGGGTATTCTGAATTTGCATTCTTTCTACTGTCACTGTTTTCTGCTTTGCATAGAGGTTTGTCATCTGAAGAGCAAGTGCAGTAACAAACATGAGTCCTCCCGACAGCGCTGCGGTGCAGTAGTCCTTCATCACTCCCAACTGGTACAAGAGTGTTCCCACTCCTCCCCAAACCCATGGTGTCAGGAAAAGGATGATCTGGTTCACATAGATGTAAGGAGGGGCACAGTAACCTAATTTGAACCGGGGACCTCCCAGCACAGTCTGAGGGAAGCGCTTCAAGAAGAACTCCTGTTTGTAATCATTGAGCAGGGGTACATCTGGCCCCATCCTTGTGGCTCAGGAATGCTGGCTGGGGATCATCTTTCCTGTGAGAGAACAGAAAGGAATATACAGACACATTACTGATTCTGGAACTCCAAACCCAGGGAATTCTTGTGTCTTATTTTTATTTACCAAGTTATAGTGGAATTCTGACATGTTACTGTTACAAGTTCCTAGAATACAACTACTAATCAAACTTGCATTTTAAAACGTGAACACATTCATTCATCTGAAGGTTTAGATGAAGAAACATACAATCTGTTCTTGGGAGATGATAAAACCAATTCATCTCTACACCTCAATACTTTCCTAAAACTGACATTTTCCCCACCTGATTTTTTTTCCAATCACATCTTGCTACAGACCTCCAATTCCAAATAATCCTGTTACAGATCTCCGTATACAAACGGAAGGGTCAGTGATTTCAGTGAAACACCACACAAGTGCAGAGACACAGGCACATAGAAGTCTCTGTAAAAAAATCAAAGCTTTATGGAATAAAGCTTTCCCTACATAAATATGTTTAAAAATGCAAGTAGAAGTGTTACAAATTGTTTTCCCTATCAGCATTGTTACTGTTCTCCCTACACAGCTCAGCTGCAGGACAGCATCTCACTGTAATTACCACTGCAATAGAATTGACAGTTCACTTTCTGCTTCCTAAAACATATAAAATAAAAGAAAATAAACACAATACTCGTGAGTTGTAGCAGTATCAGCATATATTCTGCTTTATGCCAATGGAGAAAGCTGAAGAAAAAAGAAAAAAAAGATGCCTGTAGACATTTACAATGACCCATCAAATACAAATAGGTGTGAATACTCATTTAGAGAGGATCAGGCGATGTAGAAACAATGAATGTAAGGTGGTAATTATGATATTCAAATACAATTCCGTGCTACTAATCATGAAAGCAAGAATTTATGAGTAACAGATATATTCAAGCTATGAAATAGGGTGAAAAATCCAGCAGAAAAGAAGCAGTGCCAAGCCACATAATTAATAATAATACTAAAAGAGAGATGGTGTGCATTAGGAGTACTGAAATTCTGGACTTCCTTCAACTGGACCTGTACAATCTGATGAACACCTATTGCCATTGCTGCTGAGACATTAAAAATTAAACACTCGGCTGCCACAGAGCCTCCAGACTACTGTGGTCCTTTTTTTCTACAATACCAAATGCTTCTGGGCCCTTCTGAGAACAACTCAGCACTTTTATTTAAACAGATATCAATCACTAGAGTGTAGGCAGATGCTGGTCATCAGGGAATGAAGTTAGAAACAGTGCAAATGAGATTTTATGCACTATCACAACTGAATATTTGCATTTTGGGTCCAGTAAGTCAATACACTCCACCATGGAAAGCAGGACCCCACAGGCTCTGTAACTACTCTTCATGTAGGCTGTGGATTTTTTTTTTTAAATAAAATATTCAAAACAAAGGTTTTTTGGTTCTACTATTTCAAACCACTGAAAGTTTCTTAAAAGTAAAGAGCAGGCAGCAGTCAGTCCTACTGGAACTAATGGAAAAGACACATGTTGACAATGGAGAGGGGAATTCATCCCAGTCAGCTCAGGAATTCGAAAATGTAACAGTGACACACCCAGCTAAAAACAAATTTCAAACGAAATTAGAAAAATACCACAATTCAGTCAATCTTCTTTAGAAAAATAAGCACTGTTTAGAGGGTACATGGGCATGGAATTTAAGTTGCTGGGATAGTTACAGTAGAAGATTTACAGGCATTTAAATGATAGAAGCTGAGTTTAAATAGAAAACATAGAACCAATAGGTGTAGAGTTTTCCTTGAAAAACAGTTTTTGGGCAGCTGTGTTTTTCTGCTCTGAGAAGGGCTATTTTTGTTTCAAGTTCCAGTCTGCATTTGTGTTTGTCAGTTTATATTGCTAACCAAATGTTAACAAAACATTCCTCTTACAGTTTCTGTGTAAACAATAGGCATCTTTGTGTGAGACACAAGAATCTACGCACATAAACAATATAGTTCCACTTGGCCCCGCTCCAAAATGAGCCATAAAAAGAGGTGAATTTATTTATAAATGAAAATCCCGAGGCTGAAGCTCGGGATTTTCTATGGAAACTCTTCCCTCTGCTATGCTCCTGGCTTCCAAATAGTTAGGTAGCACACAGGGACTTCAAAGAGGGACTCATACATGTCTTATTCCTGTGCATACCCCTAGCAACAAGGCTCCACACATTTGTGAGTGTTTACAGAACCTGGCTTCAATACACATTCCTGACATACAGGCTTGGCCCCACTTTGACAACTTGCCTGGATACCCAAACAACCCCCAGCACAACAGTCTGTCATCACCAGAGGGGATCCATGCCACTTGGATACTATCACAACAAGGATGGAAAAAGGGCTTTAACACCATAGTCACTTAACATCCTGCAATAACCTCTTTATGCCCTTATTACAAAGGGAAACAAAGCAAACCTTGCCACAAATTCAGGTAGAAATTCACAGGAGGGCCCGAATTTTTCTCTAAATGAACATCATCCTTCACGTGAGCTGATGTTGGATCAGGTCAGTTTGGTTTGCTTTTATTTTTAGCAGATTACAGAATATGTGTACAGCTGTCTGCCATCTAAGCAGCTGAAACATAAAAGGCTTAAAAATACCTATCTCGGTGGTCTTCCAGGTGTTTTCATGTGAGAGTAAGTAAGGGTTACAAACCACCTGCTAGCACAGGCTGGAGGAACAGGTGGGATGTGAACGGGAGGCTGTGGCGTCCCCTGTCCCACCAAATGCAGATGCACCCCGTGCCCACCTGCGTGCCTGGACACCTGGCTAAAGATTCCCTGGATGAACACCCATGGCTAAAAACCTCATGGTGCTGCAGGCCAGATTCCAGCCAGGGGCCAGGCAGAGCAGGCTGGCGGCCACTGCTCAAGCAGTGTTGATGCCATTCCCCAGCGAGAGCGGGGACGCAGCATTTCAGGACAACACTCCCCATCCCCTTCTGGGATGAGCATCCCGGGATCGCCTTTGGGAAGGGTCGCAGGCCACCTCCTCCCGAGGCACCTCCGCCCCCGACCACAGGGGCTCCCACAGGAGCCACCACGCTTCCCGCCCACCTCCCCTCACCTCTTCTGCAGGCACATAAATAAAAACACCCAACCAAGCGACTACAAAAAACACCTCTGCGGTGGCCGGAGGGGAAGGGCCGGGGGGCAAACCCGCGGCAAGGAGCCTCGGCGGGGAGGACACCTACCTGTGACCCGGGCTCGGAGCGGGGCAGGGGCCGGCGGGACACCGGGCCGAGCCGGCGGCGGGAGGAGGAGGAGGAGGAGGAGGAGGATGATGGAGGAGCGCTCCCGCTCTCTGCCCGCCCCTTTTTCCCGCCCCTCAGCCCCGCCGCCATTTTGCCCGCCTGAGGCAGGCGGAGGGGACGCGCTGCCTGCGGGAAATGGCTCCGGTGAGCCGTGGGGTCGCGGCTGCTCCGGCGGCTCCTCGGTGTGCCCGGGGCCGCAGCGCTGAGGGGCCATGGCGCTGCCGCTCCCTCACGGCCGCCCGGCAGCATCACAGAATCGGTTCGGGTGGAAAAGACCTCTGGGATTGAAAGGAACAGGAGGGAGATGTCCCTACAAACAAACCGTGGGGCCTGCTGGTAGATAAGGCCAGATACTGATAGGTGAAAGAAGCAATGGATGGAACCATAAATTCCATAGGAATGCCATTAATTGACGCAGACTGTTACTCACCCAAGGACATCCCTGGACTTAGAGAAAAAGAGCAGAGACACAAAACAAAAGGTGTGTGGGGGGAAATGTACATTAGAAGGAGGTCTGTATTAGGTGATTTGGAAAATCTGTACCTCTCGTGTACCTCAGCCAATGGGGAAAAGAGAGAGGGAAATGCGGCCGGGAAATTAGGATAAAAAGGAGGCTGCATCCTCTAACAGTCTGAGAGACCCCATAGGAAATGCCCATGACCTCTCCCTTTATTCGTGAATAAAGTTACAGGACTCCTCTGTCTCCTTTTTGGACATAAACCTCTGGCATTTGTGGATGAATTTTGCTGACAGGATCATCGAGTCCAACCCATGACCGAACGCCTCTGTGCCAGGCAGACCAGGGCACTGAGTGCCACGGCCACTTTCCTTAAACACCTCCAGGGATGGTGACTCCACATCCTCCAATGTCTAATCACCCTTCCTTGAAGAATTTCTTCTTAATGTCCAGCTTAACCTCTCCTGGCACATCTTAATACTCTGTCTGCTCATCCAGTCCTGTGTTCCCTGGAGGCAGAGCCCAACCCATACTTGGCTCCATGTTCCTGTGTCGGAGTTGTAGAGAGCAAGAAGGTCCCAGCGTTCTGACATGATACCAAAATACCCCTAAAAGTTCCCTTAATTGTCAATATTAATGGCCTTTCTGTATTAACAAATTCAAGACAAGAACACTGGTTTTAGCCTCAGGTAGTACCAAATGGATTCTGTCTTATAGGTTCAATAAAGCTGGGCATTTGAAATGAAATATAGATCCAAGTACTTGAAATATAAATCCAAATACTGCAATAGTACTTAGCACTTCAAATTACATCCATTAAACATTGAAAATATTTAATAGAGTCAGCACACATAATATAATTTATATCTAATAATACTAAAATGTATAATTCACTATTAACGCCATGGCACACATGTCTATCTTAATAGCCTGTTAAAACAATCACTATGTAAATTGTTAGAAACATTTATATCCATTTTAATTCTGAATCCCTAATTTAACGCACAAGCATGTGCTTGGAGTTTTAGGGAGCCAAAGGATTCACTGTAAGCAGTTCTTATCAGAAGCATCATAACATTTTCAAAGGTCTGTTAATCTTTATTTTTCAGAGGTAATAAAAAGGGAGTTAGATTGGGAAATCCAGTGTCAAACCTTGGAAACACCACCAAAGGAAAATGCTCATTTATGTTTACTGAATTTCTTTTAAATGTAGTTCAGAGGTACATATGATTCCAACCCCTTGGATAATAACTTTTATAAAATATGTTTTTTTCACTATCCTTGATCTAAATTTTTTTCACCCTGTCTTTCAAATGCGTTTGTTGCAATCCTATTAAAATGATTCATATGTCTCACAGGTATTCTAAGGTAAATAGCATCTCTGTGAAATTCTCTAAAGGTTTGTAGCAGGTATTTACTTTTTGATTGTCAAGTTTCATCCTGTCCCAGCTTCCCAATTCAGTTACAACTTTGTAAAGATGATAATTCTCTTCTGGACTATTTAAATCCTACATAACAATAGTGGGGTGGGGGAAGCAGACATTGGATTTATTTCTTTGCAAGCTCTGCCACTTGTGTTTCAAAACTCAGACAAAGCTTCTTCAAAACTGTGAGAAATCATTTCCGGTATTTTCACTCCTGCTCAAAAGAATAAATCAGAATTTCAGTCAGTGCAAACTCCAAGCTACTGGTGAAGGGAGCATAGTAGTTTATTTCTCTACAGAGTTTTAAGAATTTTCTTGGTCATATAAAATAAGATAAAACCTGCTTACAGAGTAAACTGTTCCAGGTAAATTCTGCCGACCTCCAGCTGCCATTTGCTGATTGTTACACAATATGTAGCTGGAAACATGAACTGTCCTCATTGAGGACTCCTCATTCTCTTAAAATTATGATACGCATAAACTATTTCCAGATTCAGGACTTGGTTTTTGAATTGCTTATTTTTAGTTTGTGAAAAGTCTATTACCCCCAACTCCCTGAATAATAATATGAATATTTCCATATTTTTAATGTTTATTTAGAATAATGCTGGTGCAAATGTTTTTCTTATTGACTTTACTTCTCTTTAAAGATAAACAAAAAAAGTGATTTCTGTTTCAAAGTGCATCTTTGTGTGCAGCTATAAGAGTAGGAGAAACAGATGCTTTCTTGCAGTTATTGATTATTAAGGAAGAGAGAGCTTGTAGGAAACTTTTTAAAAAAGAGATTTAGTGCTAGGGGGAAAAAAGTTTACTTTCAAATTAGACAATGGCATATATTGTCTTTTTCCTGATGCCCAAAGTTAATTATTGTTTTATTGCAATCCACAGGCTGGGATTCTCAAAGGGAAGATGGCAGAGTGAAATCTGACTCCTTGTTTTACTCAATCTATTTGTCCTGCATCCTACTGGGGATCAATCCTGTGTCTGCCTGTGTAGGTTTCTGGAAATCTGTGTGTGCTTGATGTGTGTTATCCATGACTACTTTCCCATGGCTCCTTTGGAAGTAATGCTTTTCGACAACATGACCTTAGGCTGGTGGAAAAATATGCAGAGGAGCTCACTTCTTTCTGGGTGACTTTATCCCTTTAAAATAAACTTAAGAAAAGGGACTCCATTCCTACATATGGGAGATACCCATGTTTTCCCAAAGGGAAAGGCTTTTGGTGACATTCCTGAGCAATCATTAAGAGTTCAGGGGTAACATCCATGTGATGAGTTTTAGCAGCTGAAATATATGGTCCCATTCAGGTGCTCTTCCTGTGGCAGCTAAACATGTGCTTCAAGTAATTTCAGTATTCCTACCTAGATGTTTTTTACGACATTATAAAATGTGTTTCTCATCAATTTAATTTTGTGTATAATGTGGTTTGGATTTTATGAGAACTGTATTCAGATGAAGGATAAAACATTGAGTTTGCAGATTTCCTTTAAGCTTGTGTAGGATATTCTTAAAATCAGGAGCTTTGAGCTGAATTCTTTTTGTTGTTTAACACAGTAAGGTTTTCCTTTTTTTCCCTCTTTGCATTTCATGCTGAAAACATCTTGATTATGGAAGCAATCTAGTTAAATATTTTATGTTTTGGGAAAGACTCACTTCTCTTGAAAGTCTCTTTCAATTGCTGTGTTTCGGGAATCTGTCACTGATCTGAGGAGAAAGGGACAGAGAGAGAATTACAAATTGCAAATTTGCATACTACTAGAATCATAAGTGACAACCCAGGATTGACTATGGGATATTCTGCATCTTTAGTTTGACAGGGTGCAACAGTCCTGTGGCCATGCAGCCTTCACAGTTGTCATTTATACCCCCGTCTGTGGCCACATGGATGTTGTGGATGTAAACGGAGACAGATCGTGTGTGAGACTCTCCTCTCCAGGAACACACAGCCTCTTACAGCTGGAGCTCCAGAAGACTTTGTAGCTTCCAGTGGAGTGGGAATGTTTGTATCACCTACAAGGCAGCATGTCCTGTGTCCTTGAGCACTTCACCTAATTAAAAATTATTTGTACACGTGTAATTCTTGTTAAAGGCTTGGTTCAGGTCACCGCTGTCCAGCACCCAACTTTGCAAAGACTTAAAAATAATGCTCTTGACCAAGAAAATTCTGAGATCTCCGTTCAACATGTGGGCTTTGTGCAATATTGGGAACGAAGCATGTGTCTCTGGAGGGAGATGGATGCTCTTTAAGGGCAGAGCTGCCACATTGGTCATTAGGAAATGTCTCTCAAGAAGCTGCTCTGAGCTGCTGGTTTGTGGTGGTGCAAAAAGTGCCTTGACCCACTCAGAGCCTCTGACCAGGCCAGTACCTGCTGAAGGAGGAATAAAAAGCGGTGGTCTGGTGTCAGGAACTGCCCTGTTGTGGGGGGCTACTGGCCCACCCCAAGAGGAAGGAGGCCAAGGACCTTCCTAGCTCACTGTGCCACTCCTAAAAAATGTCCTAACCATGAGGCTACGGACAAGGCTATGGAAGAGCCACTACCAGCTATTCCAGTCAAATCAGCCCAGAGAAGGAAGCCTGATCCCATCACTCAGGCACATTTCCCTTGTGTGCCTGTCTTAAAGTATTAATTAGTCCTTACTATTGTTTCTAATTGTGTCTTCAAGAAGGCAGGCCAGCGAGGGAAGGTCTCAATGTGAAGACTCTCTTGTGAAATTCCCACAATATTGAGGAGTTCAGCCATGATTCCTTGGTATACATCAGAATCATCTCTTGCCCCTACAGCATTACAGATTATTAAGTTCCACACGGAGAAGGAATTCACTGCCAACCCCCATACTCCCCAGGAGCAGAGCTGGAGTTTCACAGCTCTGTTGGGTAGCGATATTGAACTGTATGCTCAGACAGTGGAGCAACATTTTGGGTGAACTGGTTAAGAAGAACCATGAGCATGTCCCTATTTGAGCCTGTCCAGGCCTGTCCTAAGTAGTAAAACAATATATAAAGACAGAAATGGTAAAGTCCTGTGCTGTGTTGATGCTCAGCACTCTGCAATACTGTTAATTAACCTTCGTTAGTTTGATGTCCAGTTTCTCTGACATGGGTTTTGATCTAATCTTGCAGAATTCTAAAACTCTGCCTTTTTTCTTTTTATGTGCAAGTACATTTAGAAGAGATTTTCATAATTTCTTTGTGTCCAGCTTCTCTAATAAGGTTGGACAGATTCTCACAGTTTCTGTTGCTAATATGATTCCTGGCAAATAGAGCAGAAGGTTCAGGAGAACAAAAGAAGTGATCTAATTTTAGTAATGGCGCAGACTGAGTCTGTCATTTTTCTCTCTCTTTTATCCTGCTACCCTTTTTGAATGTCAGAACCTCTCCCAGCACTGCCTCTTTTCAGTTTGAATTGAATTCTTGTTCCTCGTCAAGGACTGGGCATGATGAGTTTTTAGATACTCCTCTGAACAGACGCTGAGTATTTGAGAGGCTGATCAGTGAGATTCTGACTTGTCACAGGTAATTTGCTGAGAACGAACCACTTTCAGTGAAGCTTTTTTGTAGATTAAAAACTCTCATATCTGAAATTTCACTTAATGTGTATGTCATCTTTCTATTCTCCATTTTAGATCTTAAATTGAAGTGTGAGTCTATTGCAGTGTAAAGACAATAAAGGAATTGAGTTTCTGAAAGACAAAGAAGGTTGAATTTAGTGCAGTAGATCTGCTCAGTTTGTGAGGCGCTCAGACCTTGGTCCAGTAAAGGTCTTGTGCATAATTCAAGTCTGAGAATTTCTATAGAAGCCTTAACATAAAACATATTATTTCAAAGGCAATGGAAATACAAACATGTTTTAAATTAAATATATGCTTACAAACTTCACTAGTTTCAGATCTTGGAGGATTGTTCTAGTGAACAGCAATTATACTTGTCTTACTTAGCCTTTATTCTTGTGCTCCTGTTTTGGATGTGAGAAATAAACAGGCTGTGTATGCAATTTGGAGGATGGCAATTATAGGCATCTGATGTGCAGAACTGGACAAGAAAGCAAAGAGTAAAGAATAACAGGGTTTGAAGTGAAAATTGCTTGAGCAGTAACAAAATGCAGAGGACGTCCTTTGTTGGATGTTTATTGAGTGTGCTGCAAAAACACCAGTGTGGTTGAGAATAAATTATAGTTCAACATTTAGAGACATAGTATATTACAAAATGAAAAATAAAGCCAGCCTAAAGATTAATTTTGTTCATGAGCAAGTCTACTTAATTAACCATGGCAAACATGATTAAAAATGTGCAATCATTTTTCAAAATAAATAATTCCGTAGCATCTAGCTTCAGTTTGTTTCATTTCATGTGATCTATATAGAAGGGGGCAGACAAGCATTGCAATTGAATCTATGAAACCTACAACCATATGATGATTGATGTAACAGACCACACTATTAGAAATTCTTTGGAATTCACTTGATGTACTTTAAAATAGTATTTTCATCTGTCTTTGCAGATGAAATAATTATGTAGACCTTCTCCTCTAGCTTACACGATGGACTTAAAAACTAGGCTGAACGATTTTGAGATATGAGGAGTGTTGCTTCTCAGTTTGTGTCTTTAGGAATTATATTTACATTGCTTTTTCTGAAATCACCAGGCCTGAAAAGAAATGAAAGCTTAAATGTATTCCAGGAATGGGAGCTTAAAAGAGCCCTCTGCCAAACAGGCAAAGCTGGCAATGAAATCTCCCTTATCATGGTCAAACAGCTCATCATGTAACCAGGAAATGGAAGGGAAGGACCATTCTTTCTCCATTCCTGTTTTCCATCCATGAAGAGGCTTGGATGGCTCCACCAAGAGGCTCAGCTGCCAGCCCACCCCTTCAGCAGTGTTCAGTCTTGTTTATTCCTTACCTCTTCTGGCTCTGGCCATTACCCCCACTCCACCTAGAGCCATGGAATAGGACAATATTTCTGCTGAGAAGAATGTTCATGAAATGCCTCTCCTCCAGGGGATGGCTGGAAGACTAGGAATGAACAGGAGGATCTGGGAGCTGCTGACAGTTTTCCCCAGAATATGAGAAGGCCAGCTCAGCCAGGCCTCTGTGTTGGGTGCTCTGGAATCATGTCCATAGTTCTTTCCTATACCTGGCACTTGTTTGCCATGGGGTGTCTTTCTGGCTGGGCTAAGGCACCCGTGCCCCTTTTGGTGCAGCAGATCCAGTGGCACAGGCTCAATCCCCAATTCAGCCAGCCCCTCCCACTGCTATCACATGCAGCTCTTCTCGGGGTGCTAGGACTGTGGCTAACGAAGTCGATGTTCTTGAGGCACATCGAGAAATCTGGCACCCAGCCCTCAGCTAGAGCTCAGATTCTGCAACAATAATGTTTACGTTGGCAGGCCATCGAACAGAAACTCGCGTCCTCTCCAGCTGACTGGTGTGATTCTAGCAATTAATTCAGCTTTTCCAGTCACAAAAGTTTGTTGACACAGCTTGTGGCTCTTCCTGTTTCCAAACACATCAGTAACTTGGAAAAAAAACTGGCTCAGCAGTCACAGAATCACAGAAGTGTTGAGGTTGGAAGGGACCTTTTGAGGTTGTCTGGTCAAGCCCTGCTCACAGCAGAGTCAACCTACAGCAGGTTTCTCAGGGCTATGTCCTGTCAGATTTTGAGTATCTCCAAGAATGGAGACTCCACTACAACTCTGGGCAACTTTTGCCAGTGTTTGACTTCCTTCCCAGTATAAACTTCTCATATTTAAATGGAGTTTTTTCTATTGCAGTGCATCTCCATTGCATTGCTTCTTGTCCTTTCTTTGGGTACCACAAAGAAGAATTTGTCTGTGGCTTCTTACACTTTCACCTCATGAGTTTATTTACATTGATAGGATTCTCTGTCCCTCTCCAGACTGAGCAGTCCCAGCTCCTTCAGTCTCTCCTTATTTAACAGATTCCTCTATCCCTTGATCAACATCTGTGCCCTTTTCTGGACTCATTCCAGTATGTCCATGTCTCTTTTTTACTGGAAAGCCCTGGACTAGATCCAGCACTGCAGATGTGACCCCCACTAGTGCCGAAGAGAGAAGAAGACTCACTTCCCTTCACCTGCTGGAGGTACTTTCCTCAGTGAGACCCTGGAGGCTGCTGGCCCTCTTTGCTGAGTGGTCACTTCACTGGTTTATGGTCAGCTTCCTGTCCACCAGGACCTCAGAGCCTTTCTTGCAAAGCTCCTTTCCAAGCAGTGGGCCTCATCCTGTACTTGGGGTTATTCACCTCCAGGGACAGGACAAGGAGCCACTGGAGAGGGTTCAGCAGAGGCCACAAAGCTGATGATGGGTCTGGAGCATCTCTTATGAGGAGAGATGAGGGAGCTGGGCCTGTTTAGCCTGGAGAAGAGAAGACTGAGAGGGGATCTCATCAATGCATACAAGTGTCTCCAAGAGTGCCAAGAGGATGGTACCAGATTCATTTCAGTGGTGCCCAGTGACAGGACGAGGAGCAGTGGCCATAAACTAAACAAACAAAGGTTCACCTCAATGTCAGGAAGAACTTACATTGAGAGTGGCAGAGCACTGGAACAGCTGCCCAGGGAGGTTGTGGAGTCTCCATCTCTGGAGACATTCCCAACACAGCTGGATGCATTTTTTTGTCATCCACTCCAGGTGACCCTGCCTTGGGTTGGATAATCTCCAGAAATCCCTTCCACCCTGAACTGTGGTTCTGTGACTTTGCAATTCTCTGAGCTGATCTTGATGGGATTACCGTTTGCCATTTGGAAGTATTTGTAAGGAACCCCTTGGGATAGAACTGGAGGGACGGAGATTGAAGTATCTGTGGTTTCCACGAAATCCACACATCATTTTTTACTTCGTGGTCCTCGCATCTGTAAGACCACATCAGCATCCTGAGCTCTAAAGGCTGTCAGAACTCTGAAAAGAGGACAAAACCAATCCATACAAGGATTACCTGTGTAGACCCATACAGAAACAAGAAACTGCAGTTATTTAATTCTCTGTGTTGTAATTTGAGTCCTAAAATGTGGTATTTGTAGCATTTCTGTTTAAATGACAGCAACACTGCCCCAAAATAAACATGTGTAAATGGAATCCTCTTGGTTAAGAATGAAGCACTTATTTTCTGTACATTTATATGACTGAAATTCACAGTTTGTATACCGGTTTTTTTTCTGCATGGTTGTTCTTTCTGACAAGACCTCACTATCTCTGCCCTCAGCTTACCAATGGTGAGAATGTAGAGTGTCCATCTGGGTTCCTGAGTACAGAGGATACAGCAAAATGCTGGTTGTGAAATGTCACTGACTGGAATTGCCATCAGATTGCCAAATGTCCTGAATATGTCTGATTTGTTCTGTGCCTTTATCATGTTGCGTGTTATTTTGGGGTAGAAGAACCTAAAGCCTGATAGAGCTGTTTGAGAATTCCTGGTTTTTAGCTTTGCTTTTGCCATTCACAAGTCGTAGTCATTGATTCCTGACATGGGTTTACACCCATCTGTGAAATTTGTTACTTTGTGCTTTACCTTGAATCCAGACTTTCCTGCCTATTTTGGATGGCTCAGACAATGCACTAAGGACACTGAGGGCACAATCCTGGTTTCTGGAAAGTCAGTAAGGAAGATGCCTTTGTGCTGGAGGCAGCCTGTATTTTCAAGCATTTGGAGATCAGGAAAATCCAGGTCTGTTCCTTCATCTACACTGAGAAATTTAAGCACATTCATAATCCTCTACCTGCCTTTCTTTACCCAAATTCACGGAGTAATTTTTAACACTGACATAGTTTACTT
The DNA here is from genome assembly GCA_036785705.1 of Acanthornis magna. Taxonomy (NCBI): domain Eukaryota; kingdom Metazoa; phylum Chordata; class Aves; order Passeriformes; family Acanthizidae; genus Acanthornis; species Acanthornis magna. Next base: position 2,287,495 of record JAWUZG010000097.1, read on the forward strand.
TTATATTTTACTTCTCTGATTTGAAATGCCTTTATTTTCTTTCAGGTTTTATGCTGGAGATTTATCAAGAGCACCAAAAATTAGATTTGTCAACTAGAATAACAACATTACAAAGGGAATATAGCAGAGAAAGGAAGTGGAAATGTTGCTAAAATTGATTTATGATGTTTACAATTAATCTGCTCACTCCTAACTTGACTGTTGGCGCAGGTCAGGGTAGAGGGTCTTCATGGCATTGTTGTATGAATCACTTTGGGTTCATGGAGAGCAGGGCAGCAGATTTTAAACCCTCAGCTCCTTTCTTGGCATGGCTGGATATAGCCAAGTGCATTGCCTGGGACTGCCTTGCTCTCTGCATTCCCTGCAAGTGCAGTTCTTCATGCCTTCCCTTCAGAATGCTTCCATTTGGAGGGTGGAAGAATGGCCTTGAGTTTAAGATACTGGACTGAGATGCATTCAGGCTAAAAAAGTAAAAGAAAAAATTCCTTTAAAGAAATGTGAATTCTTGCAACCTTCCGTAAATCTGCTAACTTCAGCTTTCCCCCTGCAAATCAGGTACCGTCCAGCTAAGTTGTTTGGATAGGGGGTGGCAGGAGGGAAAACACAATTATTTGTAAAAACCCCAAATCCTTCTTCATAGACAGAGCTCATCTCTCATAAGTAGGTCAAAGTCATTTCAGAATACATAGCCGCAGTCACACGGTGTTTAATAGGCCCTGTTAATGTTCAACACTTTCCCCCTTTTTAAAATTCCCTTTTGGAGTCAGATGAGTGGCGACAATATGTTTTTTTCCTTTTGCAGCTCACGCATTGTCCCGGCATCTTGGCAGCAGCGCTGGGAAGCCGCGCTAGTGAATCCGCGTCCCCCAGTCTCCGAAGGAAGCACCCCTGAATGGGTCCCTGGGATTAGGCAGGAAGCGGAGGTTTTAATGAAGCAGACTCCATTCTTCCAAGGGGTGAAGGGAGGTAAGGGAAGCTCCTGTTGCTTATGTGATTATTGCTAATTACTGTAATTGAACATCCTCATGACAGGAATATTTGGTGCCTGAGGTAAAGCTTGTTTGCTTCCATTCCTTTTTTCAGCTGTCTCGTGGTGCCCTCTCGAGGTAGCAGAGCAGCCCCTTTTATTCCCTTTTTTACAGCAGCTGCAATGCGAAGTGGAAACACAGACCCTGGTGAAGAAGCTGAGAAATTGCTGTTTGCTGTGAAAAAAAAATTAAAGGTGCTATAAATCCATGCAAAATCAGTGGGGTTTTTGTATTCCCATGAATAAAAGCACTCCAATCTCTTTGTTTCCATCTTTTCCATGTGACCAAGCACTTGAACAGACACAAAAAGCAAGGGGGGGATGATTCTTTGTGGTGCCCCGAGGCCACGAAGGTGCATTTCCCTGGAGCATGAACCAGCAGATCATACACGGGTAAAGGCTATTTCCATGAAGGAAAGGAACATATTTCCCACAATGTGCTCTTGTGCCCTTGAGGCAAAGCACAAAATGCATCAGGAAATGCTGACGTGTTTGGATATTAAAGTGGATTAGGAAACTTGACACATGAGGAAGGTTGACCTTAGGGCTCGAGTCAAACAGAGGGAATTGTGCTTGGGAGGGAGGTCTGCGAGTGAGGTGCTGGTCCCTCCTGGCTGGAGAAAGCCAAATGCCTTGGATTGTCATCACCACCTCACTGTGAAGGATGGCAAACTGTTGGTTCCTCTTTAAATGTGATTATTAAATGTGTGGCCTTGAAATATCTCTTTCCAGGTGACAGCAGATTGTCCTTCCAAAAATGCCTCATCTTGAATTCATCAAGGAGCAAGGACTGGCAATACTGTGGGTCCTCAAAAGGCAGTGAATTAATCAGTTTTGGTTTGATTTGGGATCAGGTTGATGCTGAATGTTTGGGGCAAGGACATCCAGTTTGAGAGATGAGTGCACTATGGGTGCTGATTTATTTAAAACACTCTTTTTCTAAACATCTCTGCTACTCAGGGATAACTTTTGATGGGGATAAATGTAAACAAATGCTGAACAACATGCTGGATCTGAAGGCATAAATCGCCTCCACAGAGCTGCAAATTGAAGACTCAAGGCTATGGTTGTGTTGAAAAGGGACTTTCAGGCCCAACAAGGGGTAAGATGTTAATAAAACCTTTGTTCACTATTACAATAGGGAACAGCTAAGTGTGGTTTGGGGTTTCTGCCAAGTTAACACTGACTTATTCCTGTTGCCACAAATACCACTAAGAAACCCCTTAGCATGCTATTAAAGAACAAAAAACAGTTAATACTCTTCATTTTAAATACTGTATTTAAAGCTAAAGCTTTCATTTTTAAAACATCATTTATTTTCTTTCCCTGTTGCTAGACTAGAGGCTTTGAAGAAAATTCAGATTTTATGTGGCATTTACTTTCTTTTTGTGGGGAAAAAAACCCTAGCTTAAATAGTCTAAAACTGGCACCATTTTTTATATTGATGGGGTTTTATTTTCTCTAAGATAAAAGTTCAGGTGTTCTGAGTCACCCCAAACACACACTAACCTGGCTTGTTCGATTATTTCCTTCCCTGTGGTCTGCTGGGCTCTGTCCATCCGTAGTTTGTCCCCTTATTGTTGTCAGCTCCTTGGGGTGGGAACTATGACCAGCACATGCAGACCCAGGACTGGGCAGAATTGCTGAGGCAATTGGAATAACAACAACTAAAAGCCATGGAAAAATAAGACAACATTAAATAATTATTTCCACTTCTTATTTCTCCAGCAAAGAAGGGCAAAAGGGATCTGCCTTCTCTCTGCAGTTCTGCCCTTCATTTGCAGCTGTGTTACGGAATCAGAGGCCAGTCAATACATGGTTTTGGAAACCCTCTGAGTGAGTATGAGGTGTTGGGGGGTGGTGGCTTGGGGGAATCTCCATGAGAAACTGATAGTGGTGTGATGACATTATAGTATTATCTTGAGAACAGGGAAGAAGTGAAGGAGAGAGGTGTCAGGTGTACCTGGGTACTCTCTGGTCGGGTCAGGATGTCTGCAGCATCAGGGTCACACAGGTCCCACGGTGTTTAAAATCAGCCTGGCAGAATATGTTGGGCTGACAATCACATTCCCTCTCAGCCTCATACACTGCTCTGCTCTCCTCTGTGCCACTCCCTCCTCTAAGGAAAGGTGGCATCTTTATTCTGGTAGAATTAACTAATCAAAGTACGCTGTTGGTGATTTCAATTATAAATGTTCCCTCCCATTCTTAAAATGTTTTCACTTGTTTTCTTGGCAGGACCTTGAGGATTTCTCCTGAGAGCTCCTTTCACATAGATATGCACAGAATGAATAGTTTATCTCCACCTCCTGCTGACTTTCATGAATAATTTGATGTAAAAAGCTAAGTTGGACTTCTGCTGTGTCGGATAACTTGGGAGTACCAGCTTCTAATATTCAAGCCACAGACAGAAACAGATTTTCTAGTTTTAGAGGACAAAGTGGCCTCTCTGGATTCCACTTATTTGAAATACCTAACCTTTCCCTCCTTCCCTCCTATAACCAGGCTCTTTTGGGCCCCCCAAAAAATGAGAGGCTCTAGGGGCTTCCAGCTGACAGCACATCCCTTGTGAATGAAAGCTCTTTGCTTAGACAGAGATTTAATGGGACATACGACCATGATTTTTACCGTTCCTTGTTCACCTCCCCAGGTATATGCCAGAAAATCCTGTGGTCACTCCTGAAGCTGAGCAGCTCATTTTGTGGAGTGTATTTTGCTGCCCAGTCTCACTGAAGGCAAGCAGAATTGCTTATCTGAGTAATGTCACACGTGTGTCTAAATGATTGCAAGAGACTGAAAGGAGTTGGGAGTAGAAATAATAGCACTACTTCATCTCTCACAGAGCAGCGCCAACAAAATAATGAAGCCATGTGAATAAAGAACCAACAAAATAATCAAGCTCGAACCATTTTTGGAAAATTAGCACTTCTTCCATAACAGTCACGGCTGCTAGGAAAATGGTACAAAATATTAACTGTCAGGTTAAGCACACCTTAATCAACATGTGCCAAGTCCCACTGATGTGTCCTCAAACCTGTTACTTAAGTACTTGTTATGGCCAATTAAATAAACAAAATTTTAAAGCCTAATAGCATAAACCACATAAATAACATAAAAGAGCTATAATGGTTGAATGGGTGGGTGTTTAGCCCTTCTTGATTTAAAACACTGAAGTGAAAAATGTTGGAGCCCTTGAAGGTGATTTCGAAGACGAGGAAGTGACTGTGCTACACAAACAGCAATCAGAGACAATTAAGAGAACTGGGACAAGTGCCTCATTCTCCCTGCAGACTGCATGGGAAATTGCACTTTACATTTCAATCTCATTGCATTTTCAAATAAGGCCCCCAGCTATGTCATTTTTCAAGTCCAACTCAAATCAAAAGATATTGCTTAAAATCTTCCTATTACTCCAGAAGTGAAAGGAATGATTGTCTATGCTGATGAGCCTGGAAGATTGTCTTGGAAAGAATTTGACAGTTTTGTCTCCCAGTCCCATTATAATGTTATTACTGCCCCTGAAGAAGGCTGACAGAGGCTGAATGCCAGTGTGAGTATGAGGGTAGTTGAAGATGTCTCTGTGCTGCTGCAGATTTCTTGTTGTTTTTCTGCAGAAACAGCAGAGAAACTGCTCTATGCTGTGCATGTGTTTTCTCTTAAAGCTTAGTCTGATGAAGAATCTCAGCCAGACCCTGTGTTAACAATAGAACAGAACATACAAGCAGGCTCAAAAAACCCCTCATAAAAATGGAAAGAATTAAAATAGGGAAATTGGAAAATAGTTATCCGTGTCTAGTTATAACCCTGTCACTATAGAGAAAGCACAACCCACCAGTGGTACTTTTTAAAGAACTTTCTGTTAAGCATGGGAAATGTTCCAGTACGTGATTCAGAAATTTCCTGAAGTGCTGAAGTGGTTCCATTTTTGCAGCCCTCTCCCCACAGATGGGAGTACAGTGAGCTTGCAGAGCTGCTGCTGCTGTTTTGGTTTGCCACAGTAAGTGATGGTGCCTGGCAATGAGCCCTGCCCTCGTCCCTGGCTCCTCTGGAGGAGCGAGCGCTGGCCCAGGCTGCTGCTGCTCCAGGCTGGAGTGCAGAGGGAAGCAGGAGGACCCTGCATCCATCTGAGTGTCCGTGTGGTGCCCAACAAACCTCCCCTCAACCAGCCCTGACGCCTCTGCTCACTGTCATGGAAGCTGTGAAATGGAGGAGCTCTGGTGCATCCATAGAATGATTCAAGCTTTGCCTTAAAGCAATTTTCCCATGGAAGTATCTGTGTCAATCTCATCTTACTGTTTTCTTTGCACAGGGCACTTTTTTCTTTTAAAGGTTTTTATTTGAACTCCAAATAAGCCGCTCACCTTCCCCTGTTCCCCTCTGATGAGAGAGGGACGAAGGTGGAGACTCTTGGTTGAGATAATTTGCTGACAACAGACAGCAGTGGGATGAGAAACGAACAGTAACAGCAACAATATTTTAAAAAAACAGTATACAAAATGGTGATTTACACACAAAGAGTGCTCCGTTACCTCGATGCAATTCCATGTGGCCTCTGAGACAAAGACAAAATGGCAGATGTTTCCACAGCCTGGATTTCCTTCAACACAGGGAGCTTTTTTCAGCCCTGTGCTCTGCAGACACATCATAGTAATCCATCAGTCTCATTGCAGGAATGCTAAACTGTCAAAGCTGCCAGATCTGTGCATAAAGATGCACCCCCACGTGACGGGGTGAACCAGATGGCAACTGAGCATTGCCTCAAAGTTCGCAAAATGTTTGACTTAATTGTTGTATTCAGCAGAACTCTTTGCTCTTTCACCCAGGGCTGAGCCGGCAGACTGAAGCTTTTGCTGGTTGGAGGACAAATTCAGTTCGATTTGGAGCTGTAGGCTCTGCCCCCTTCTCATCACCTGCCAAAAAAACTAGGACAGCTCTAAATGTAAGTGTTCATTTATAATGCTAATTAATAGAAAGTTAGTCTAGGATCTCTCCACTCAGATACAATCAACTCGGCATGAATGAGGTCATCATTGAAAAAAAGAATGTTAATCAATTATTTCCAGATTAAAGATTCGAACTTTTATGTTTCACTATATAAAAAAATTGTCTGAGAGATAAATTTCAGCTACAGTGACAATCTGGCTCTTGCTCTCCTCAATGCAGAACATAAACTATTCAGATCTCAGAAAAAAAAGGCTGTGCCTTATTGCCTTGTAATGGTTGCAGAACAAATACACCCACTGAAATTAAGAGGAATTTGTAAATGAAATTGCCTTCTTCTGAGCCGGGGATTTTAGATGCAATTATAAATTGTGATGGCCCCAAACTGAAGCTTTTTGCAGTGTGGGGTCAGAAAGCACCTGCAGCAAGATCATTCACATATGGAACTATGCAAAAGAAAGAAAAATACTGCAAAACCACATTCTCTGCACTCAGAACTTTATCCCAGTCCCCAGAACCACAATGGATAATGACCCTAGCAGAAAGGAATTTATTTTGGTGGGACTTCCTTGGAGCACAGTACTGCTCAAATGATGTTTGCAAATTTGGGTCCTAACCTGCTTATTTTAAACAAGCTGTAGCAAAATTACATTTAGGGCAAGTTCTTGTCACAGAAAGACGAAGGGAGGGGTTGTGATTGAGTTTTCATACTCTACAACAATTACATTTTCTTACACATTTATGTGTAACTCCTAAGTGCAAGAACACGTTTATGTGCATAAAAAATGATGTATATAAAAATTCAATATTCATTATTTTATGTTCACTAGTAGCTCTACGGCTCTACATCAATATCCCTCTGTCATTTTCTGAAACAGAGCCGAAAGGCCAACGGGAGTGAGATACCAACCTGAGATAGCAGTCTAGCAAGGAAGGCAATGCTGTCACTGCAGAGGGACTCGGAGCAGAAGAAGTGACACTTGCAGTTACTGAGGCTGTCAGTCCAAATCCGTGCTGCTTTGGTACCCTGGATAAAGATCGGGCCAACTTAAGAGCTGGCGACACGCCACGCAGACAGATGGACACAGCGCTGAGCAGCAGAGACTGTGCCGGAGCATCAAGTGGGGGTTCTGAAGGCAGCATTCCTCCAAACAGCTGGCCAGCCTGAATTTTTTAAAAACAATTCATGTTTTAGGAAATGCCGCAGTTTGTTTGGTTCTGGATGGTGTTACACGCTGAACAAAGCGGAGATAGGGAGAGGTATTGTTATTTAATGTTGGTGAATATGGCTTGAGCTGCACAAAGAGAAGGAAGTGAAGAAGGGGCATTCCCTTTGAGCCCTGGAGAGAGTGAGGATGAGAAATGAGAATAGAATTTCCCTGTGTTTTTCTGTGGCAGGGCAAAACAGATCCTGCACGTTTCTGTGCAGAGCAGCGGAGGGAGTGTCAAAGCTGTGTGTTGGAGATGGGGAGGAGAAATCTCACCCTGGATTCAGAAGCTGGAATTCATCATAAACTCACACTTCAGCCTTCCTCTCCCAAGAGAATCAGCGTTAGGGTAGAGACCCAATGGGACAACTCCTTTCCTGGGGCAAGGGTAGACACAGAATAACTTGGATTTTTATTACAAACTCAAACCCAAAGGTGAAAAGCTGATACCAGTGCATTTCCTATTTCTAAATAAAATAGTTTAAAGGAGTTAATCTGAATATCTAGTTTTAAGCAGCTTATGTCCTTGTGGAACAAACTTTAAACAGTTCAATTAGATGTTCAAGTGTAATTAAAAATTGGGCTGCTCTATTGGAATTTTAATGGATGGTTCTCACATGCATCAGCATCCCTTTGTCTTATAATATTTCATCCCTTCTGTTTGCAAAAGGGGAAGAGTTTTCTCAGGCAGATACTTCATCTGGACTGCACCATATTATGTCTTTGAATAATCAGTCTGAGCTGCATGTCGAACACCTCTTCTACTCCATTTTCAGTAACTGAGTCATTATTTCTTCCAAATTCCTGGATTGACTCATGACTTTTTGCCAGTCTGATGCATATTGGGCAATCAGGCCATTCCAGATTGTTTTTGTTTGTGTTACTCCTGTGAACTCAGTTTGTATTTAACCCTGGGAATAACAGACATAAAAGGCCAACACATTTAAAAAAAAAAAAAGACAAAAAAGGACAAAAAAAAAAGACAAAAAAAAAAAAAAAAGAAAAGAAAGAAGAGAATACAAAAGAAGAAAAAAAGAAAAAAAAAAGAGGATGGACCCAGTGCAGTCAATATCATGCCCAGTCACAGAGTTAGAAGAGGACAGGATGAATGAAGAGATTGACAAAGGGCAAAAGCTTCCAGTTTTTTGAATTGGTTTAGGTTTGCTCAATTAGAAAACAATTATGAAGTAAGAACACTGATTTATTGCTGGGTTCATCTCTTCGGGACAGCACGACTAAGTGCCATGTCAGGACATTCCTCCATATTCCCTGGCCACTCTAGCTCCCACATAACATGCACGAAGGCTGGGTGGTGGTCGTGTTGCGTTCAGGATTTTCGGATCACCAGAGGCCCAGGACCACAGCTATCAGCAGAGACATTATTTAACTGTTGGCCCTATCTTGGCTGCAAAGATCAAGCACAGACCATTGTGCACCACCAGCGGAGAGGACAAAGCCACCACCATGACCCCATGATGTTACAAAGGAGTGAATCAGGATTTAAGTCCACCTCCGTTTTTTTAAGGTCACTGATTCTCTTTAAAGAAACAAAACAACACACAGACTTGTGTGCACACAAACACACACTTAATAATTAAAAGAATTAACACGGGAATTAGTTTGTGTGGCAAACCAAGAGACTGTTGTTAAGTGGAAATTTGCCATATGCTCTCCAACACTAGACACAAAGAAGAACCATTTTACCACTTAAACCTCTGTTTTGCTGTAGAATTGGAATGCCCACTGCTGTCGATTGGCTTGTTTAAAGAGCATTAATGTTTGTTGTGGGGTCTGTGTATCAAGGATGCCAAGGTTACTTAGAAGAAGTTTTTGGGAACTCTTTCTCTCAGGCTGCTGAGCTTTTATTTTGAGGAGAAAGTAACACAAATAATAAAACACAGAGGTGCCAGCGGGCTTAGTGCAAAGAAGACTTGGAGGTTTATATTTCTTTCCCTTTTTTTTTTTTTTTTAAACAGTCCAATTATGTACCACATAGCAGCAACTGGGCTAACAGCAGCCATATGATGGAATAGCTTGTAATCCGGTTGTGGGTCTAACTCCATGAGACAGACTCCAAGTAGATGAGTTTTAAATCTCCTTAGAATTAAGAAGGGTTTGGCAACCAAATTAATTGTTTTGGAAAAATCCTGCTTTATGGATCATGAAGAGGATAAAAAGGGAAAAAACATGTCATCTGTAGTGGTTAGTCAGATGTTCTTTTGGAGTTACAACGATTTCCTCTCTAATTCCTCTTCTTGTTGACATTCCCGTTAAAAGAATAATGAGCACGATGTTCGTTGCCTTAGCGCTGCTCATCCCTGTGTACATTACGAAATCTTTGCATTAAGCCACCCAAATGGATTGAATCATACCGTGAGGCAGACACTGACAACAACTGCACTCAGCTGTGAGCACGCATAAAAGCCACGTATAAACTGATACAAGCGGCGATAATCGCCGGGACCCTGTACAGGAGTTTGTTTGAAAGCAGTGCTGGGGCCCAGGCAGCCTCGCTCTGCTTTAGCAGGGCTGAATTATTTTAGTCTTTGGCTTGTTAATATTGATGCAGTTACCCTTTTACCAGGGAGGTTGTGATGCTTTGGAAAAATGTGTTTTATGCATTATTAATGCCATGTTTAAATAATGAGAGACAATTAAACGATCGCTGGGTGATAGTTTCCCAGGTGTATTCCTGTTTTATATATTTTGTAGGTCTATACTGTATTCTCACAGAGGCTACATTACTTAATTACCCCGTGCTTTTACAGTATTTTGGTAAAAATAAGTGTGGAAATAAAGGTATTATTATTTCACAGGTGGCATAAAAGCAGCTTCATTAAGGAGCTTAGTACTAATAGTCCTTTAATACAGAAAGCCAGGAGATGATTCTTCACATGGTACATTAAACTGTGAAATATGCCAATTTTGACTTGATTTCTATGCTGCTAAACTACCCCACATTCATTTGCTTCAGCTTTAAGCCCTTCCATTCTCGTATTCTCTAGCCCTGGTTATAGAATTGCAGCTTGCTTTTCACCTATCTCCTAACAGTTTAACATGGATGTCTGGGTCCAGCCCATTGTTCCAATTGTATATAGTTTAAAAAGCTCTGCAGTATTTTACTCTTTCCATTATATCTTGGCTTCCCTGAGCACTCTGCTCGCTGCATTTTGCTTGTACTGGCTCTGTTTTCTAAACCCATTTATGGCTTTTTTTTCTGTACACACTTGTTCATTGGGGAGCTTAAATTGACTTCTCTCCATTCTGTTTCCTTAACTAAAAACGCACCATTAAGGTTGATTGAAGTCTTTTGAAAACACTTCATAAAAAATGAAAGGCCACAAGAAATTAGGCTACCAGTGTTTGCAAATACCTGTTTTCAGCCAAATTGGTGGGAAGGAATAAGAACTGAAATTTAAAAATGCTACTGATATGTATTTGGTTGCTGGTTATTTTTATAAGAATTTAAAAAGCGTGTGTAAGACATTTTGAGGAATAAAATACTGAGACTTTAACAAAATGTGCCATGCAGTAGCTTGTTGCAGAAACAGTTCTGAGGACAGAAAATGCCAGAATGAACAGAAGTATCTGAATCAGTTATTTTCATGATTTTTTGTTTTAAAAAATATTTTTTACTCTTAAGTATTTCTCTTCAAAGAGTACTGAAAACTCTTTGGGATCAACATTTGAACCATGGAATAACATATTTATCAAGAATAGGAAGAGTTTATTAATAAATTGCTTTACAAATGGGGTAAAAAGTTTAATTAAATCAGTGAAACTTTGAGTGCCTTTCAGAACAGAAACATCTGTGCAGAGGTTGAGGATATTAAGTATGTTTTACATTATGTACACGTATCCTTGATGAACAAAGCAGCCTCATTTCACAAATCCCCCACCAGGAATCAGGGAAGTCATTCTGAGCAGCGTGCTGAATTGTCAAGGAAACTTTTATGGACATATGGAAATGCATCTGCTTTAAAAAGAGAAATATCAAGAGGGATTTGCACAAAGTTAAAAGCAAAGCAAGTGCTTTAGAATCAAAAGTGATTACATTGAAAATGGCAGCTTGCTTGTCAGAGCAGCTGAGGCGGCTTCTCACCAAACAAAATACTAATCGTTCCAGCTGTTTCAGCCTCTCCTAATACTGCTGCTTATCATTAAAAAATATGTACTTTATAGAAATGTGGAAAGCTCTAAAAGAAAAATCATTTTATTTTCGTTCATTTTTAGATTTTTTTTTTCAGACAGCTGCCAAACATATTTTATTTACAAGATGTATTGCTTCTATGGCTTTTTCTCTTTTTCAGAAATACAGATATTCATTCTGACAGTCATCTCACTAAGTGAAGACATCTAAAATGCAGAAGATGTTCAGTATAAGATTTATGTTGCAGAATAGGAGCAAAAAATCTGCATAGGGGAAGATTTACTCTTTTAATAGACACATAAAAAAACCCCCCAAATCTTACTGTGGAGAAAACCCACACCTTCTGAGCCCCAAAATCAATCTCAGGTTTGCATTCAGGATCAAACAAAGTTGTAAATGACAGCTGTTCCCAGACTTTGCCTTTAATAATACGATGAATTTAAGACTTTTGTTCCTTTTTCTTCTATAAAGGCAATGGAATCAACCCACCAGGCCTCGGCTGCGGCGGTGTTTGAAGGTGCATGAGAGCACAAACTGCAGACTGTGTCCCGTGCTTTAAGAATTCTCCCCTTAATGCAGGAAGAGAGCAGTGAGATCAACAAGCAAAGTAGCTGAGTACAAGGAGGTCATGCAGCAGCGCTGAGTTGTGCTGCAGAGCTACAAGGAAACCCTGTCAGCTTCCATCCCATTAAACGAGCCAGGAGCTATGTGTTGGACTCGCTGGGATTACCAGCAAACCCCTCCCAAGCTGTCTGCTGGCTCTTGCTCACATCCTCTATCAATTATTCAGTTCCTTTTATGCAAATAATGTTTCATGGAAGCAATAGAGATTCATAATGGGGAGAAGAGTAACATCCATTTAGGAGAATTAAATGGTAGATGAAAAGCGTGACACTTTGCAGGCAAAAGCTATTGAAAGAGTGCAGTACCAGGACTGTGTAAATGTCTGTGTGCATGCACAGGCGGGGAGAGTCAAAGTTTTGTTTGCTTTTTTTTGACAATCAGCTCTGTACAAGATTAAATAAGGCGGGAATAGACACAGACTGCAGCATTCCCGGTTCTGCCCAGGGGACAGAGAAGCGAGGCCTCCGTAGCAGATCTGTGTGTGCTCTGCAGGCTCTAAGCTCTCATTTTGTGTCTTACAGGGGATCTGAGCAGCAAGCCTCGGTGCCAATGGATGTACTAAAGAGAAGCTTCACTGCTCTTCAGAGTCAGGAGTCACAAAAACCAAGGGCCACTCCTGCGTTCTTTTATCAGGCAAAACACTGGTTTCAATGCATGTATTGGACCAAAACTCTGCTGTTGCCCCATCACAGGTCACAGGGCCAAACTCAGTCCTGCTTCCTTCTGAGATTCTTCCCACAGAAGAGATTGATGAATAAATGCAGACAATCCTGGGTGCATCCAGCCAAAGAACTGATCGTGCCTCTGTTGCAAGCCTTTAAATCCTTGTCTGGGATTTTGCCTGAAGGTTTATCCCTTTTCTGGTCAGTCAGCTAATGGTGGTTTTCCTGCTGAACTGTCTGTGGGCTGTTTGGACACTTCTGTCTGGGTCTGCGCTGTCAAGTTTGAAAGCGGTGGTAAAGGTGGAGTTGCCTGTCCTGAGCACAAACAGATCAGTGGCGGTGAGAAGACATCCATCATCCTGTGTGCTCCAACATAAATTACAGAATCTTAAAATCATGTTGAATTTTATACCAGAAAACCAGTGTTTAGTGAGGCAGGAGCACAGAACCAGGACCACAGCCTCGAGGCTTCTGTCTGTGTCATGTTGCAGCCCCTTCGCCACGCTGCTCCTCTTTGTGTGCAGGGAGTGTGAATCTAAAGCAAACAAAGAGTTATTAAAACAGAATCATAGAACCATTTGGCTCAAAAATTCCTTTAAGATCACTGAACCCAACCATCAACCCAACACTGCCAAGTCCACCATGTCTTTTCTTTTAGTCTTTCACCTTTATGACACAACAGCCAAGTGCTAAGAAACTTCTCACATCTTGAATCTCTATTTCCTAGAACTCATATATGAGATCCGGTGTTGTAACTGTGTCTTCAAGACATAAAGACATCTGTTTTGAAAGCTTGTAATGCAAGTGCTCTGTGTATTTATGGTGCTTCAGCATTTAACTACCTTTACTGACACTGCTATTCGCAAAATAAATTTTTGGCTAAACCAGGAGGGACAGAAAGTGTGTTTGAATGGAGTGTGGTTAGCCTCTAAAATAGAAACAGTCTTCCATTATAAAATCCTGCACTTAAAGGAGCCCTGGCTATAGGGAGAGATGGAAAATTGAAAGAGTATTATGCACAATAGATAAATTCAAGAGAACTAAAGCATAGACAAATTCAGAGAATCAAAAAGAAGTCAAGCTATAGGGGGTACAGGCATATTTCTGATTTCATGTTTACCACATTGTGCTTTTGCAGCCCAAGGAGATGGAAGCTGTTCCCCAGAACAGGCAGTGCTCTCCCCCTCAGGAGGAGGCAGCAGGCCATAGAAACTCCAAGACCTTGGGAAACTTTGGCTGCTTTAAGGCACAGGATAGCTCTGCTCAGGATGATACACGAGCCTTTCTGTAGGGTTCAGAATTACACAGAGGGCACCAGGGCAAAACACTGCTCCAAGCAATCTCTGCAGAGACTTATCTGAGCTCACTCAGCCCTTCCTCTCCCCTATCCCACTTAAGGCCAATTGTTAAATCTTGCCTTTCAATCCATTTGTTACCTGTGTGGGGCTGGAACTGCCCTTGTACAGAGATCAATCACTAACACAAAGCCACAGGTACCAAATGCTGCATGAGCTGCTCTACTGTGCCTTGTCCTCCGCACTGTACCTTCACAATCAGTTCACTCTTGAGGGACTGTCTGCTGTTGTTTGATGCTGTTTCTCTGCTTACTTCAGCTACATTCGTGTTTCTCCCTCCTTCAACAAACTGTGTTCCCATCCTTCTGGCTCAGAAGAGACCTGAAAACTGCTCCCAGTGACAGCCAGGTGGTGACCAGTGTGATTCAAGTTGTCTGTACCCAAACCAACCCAAAATTTCAAGAATGGCACCTAAATCTTTGCTTTTTTCTGGTGCAAATCTGCCACAACCCAGCTGAGGTGAATCAGCCCTTGCTCCCCAGTGCGCTCCGAGCGTGTGTTGGTATCCGTGATGAGGAAATTCAGCGGTACAACAAAGACACCTCGTGGCTGCCCTGCAAACCACACACGGACAAAGAACTCGCCAGCCAGGAGGGGATGGCTGCTCTGGTGGCAGTCTTCTTTATATATTTATATATATACTTGTATTTATATATATATTTTTTATATATATAAGTATATATGTGTATATATATGCTTATATATATAACTTACTTAAAAGTTATTTATAAGTGGTATATATAAATATATAAATATATTATATATACTAATATATATAATATATATATTCGTAAATTATACATTTACTAAATCTTACTAATACTTACTAATATTTATATATACATATAAATATATTTATATATACTAAAATATTAAAAATGTAAATAAATATATATAAATATATAAAAATTATATATTAATTATAAGTAAATACATATAGAAATATATAAAGTATATATATTATATATACTTATAATATATATATATTTACACATATAAAAGTAAAATTAATTAAGCCCTCTTTCAAGTCACCTCAGAGAAACAAGAAATGATACCTATAAATCGAGTAGATTATATTAATTGTAAAGAATAAATAGTGTGCTTAATAGTAATGTGATGTTGGCTTCTGAATAAACAATAGGAACTCAAATTATTAGATTAAAAGCCCCTTAAAATTCTATTCAATAATTTAGTTTGATCCTATAAGTGAAGTGAATGCTGTGAAAAATTTATCAAATCTAGAAGTAAGCTCTTACATTATAGTCTTCTAAAATCTTCTAAGAACTTTTGTAGTAACATGGTAAGTTATCAACATTTGCTTTTAAACTACTTACAATTCTATTAGAAATCAGCAGATGCATGTTTATAATTTTGTATACCAGTATGTCTATTAAACTCCTATATAATCCTGTACACTGTACCCCAAACACTGTATTTTAAAAAACATAATATGAAAAGTGAAATGTATTTTTTAAAAATAGATGGAATAATAAAGTCCATAATTACATTCAGATGTAGTTTCATTGTTATCCCTAGCATCAGTTCACACACACAGATATGTGAGAAAGGCTCTATAGAAACAGTAAGCCCATTTTTTTTAACAAAGTGGCAATTTTTGTGATTAAACCATTTCTGAACAAAATCTTGCACGGTGAATGTACCAACATAAAACCTTGAGCTGATATGTACTAATGTTTTATTTCCTTCCTCACCTTTGCATGAAAATTCATTGTATTATAATCAGTTCAGTAAAAATGAAGGGCAATTAAAAAGATCGTGAAGCTCTGGGAAAATAGACCAACCCAGTATGTAGTGAAGCTGGAGAGATCAGATTCTGCCCTCCATTTCTTCTGGTGCAAATCTGAAGAAATCATATTAAATCAGACTTACTTCAAACTAGATTC
Organism: Acanthornis magna; assembly: GCA_036785705.1. Lineage (NCBI taxonomy): Eukaryota > Metazoa > Chordata > Aves > Passeriformes > Acanthizidae > Acanthornis > Acanthornis magna. The sequence goes on from JAWUZG010000097.1 coordinate 2,303,366, forward strand.
TGAGATTCTATCGCTGATTTCTACCAGGGTGAGTGAAAACAGAGCAAACCAAAGGCATCTCTGAGTCCCACAGGTACTCTGCATATGTGTAAATGGTTGCTTCACTGAATTAAATAATTTCTTTACATAACTGATGTTTCATATTCATTATACATTCACAATCACTGTATTAAAATGAAAGTACAAATGCCCAAATTCTCCCTTTGGTAACACCACTTAAGTGTGCAGAGCAATCCTCAGAATAAATTTTTTCCCAGAATTTCTCTCATTTTTGAAGTTCTTTTGACCCTTAGGTTTGATTTAGGTGGGGAGGCTAGAAACAATCCCAAAAAAAGAGGCTTTGTTTAAAAAAAAAAAAAATCTAGTAACTTAGATAAGCAATAATTCCAATAAGACATATTTAATACATTAGTAACATGACATTCGGTCCTATCGTGTACCCCCATGACAATAACTTTATTATGTTCCCTTCACGGATGAAAGCAGGAATTTGTTAATTAACTTGCAGTTCTAATACAGGCAAGCCAAGGGCTCCCCATCTACTTCAGTACATCCCTCTACAAGCATCTTTAGAACTTTATTTGTTTTAGAAAGAAGAGACTACTTACAAAGATGATGAAATACTGGATTTCCTTCCCTAAACCAGGTGATTCAGGGATAAAAAGCAGAGGAATGTGCCATTAGTGGCTCATGAGCATTCTGTTGCATCTTTTAGCTGTAACCTAACTTGTTGATTTCCCTGGTTAATAAGAAAGCTTTTAGCCCTGTTCTAGTTGTGATACCATGAAACCAGGGGCACAAAGGGACCTGAGGGGGTTCATTATCTTATGAACCCATAAAATAATAACACATTATCTCATTATCCCTCTCACCTACAGGCAGATCCTTACATCTGTAAGAAGTGACTCACTCCAAACCTTCTGCTTGGTGCCGTCAAAGGACAAAATCCCAACAGGTGTTTCCATTCAATACCAAATTATCCTTTTAAAAATCATCTCTTTTTGCTAGAATTTCCCCTCTACTGAAATATAATTTACAACTAAAATATTTAAAAACTAACAAAATTAAGCCTGGAAGTTCTTAATATTCAGAAATTCAGACAAATGTGATGCTCCCTTTTAAGCTGGGGACTGTAGTGGAGACTCCAGTGGTAAAACAAAGTTGTTTCGCTTATTAAGCAAAGAGCTAGACTCCTTTTTTTGTGCATTAAACAGTGCATGCCCATCTATATTAAAGAGCTCATTACCATCTCTCTAACAGAATGGGAAAATCCAAGCAAATCAATTTTTTACCTTTTGAAGTACAATGAGGTGAAACTCTGTCTTTTAAGAGCTTTCCTATGTGGGTTGTTTCTTTTGATCACAGCAAAGGAAAACACACAGACATTTTAAACTTTCAAGGGAAATCTATGCATTATACATAGAATGCACTTGCATAAATTAGCTTGCAGTAAATTTTAGTTAGTAATTAAAAATCATGCGCAAGTGTTATATGTAATTAGGCGACACACAAACTGAGGACAAAAATTCAATAAACTACACTAAAGAATAAGGGAGAAATGCATGGGTTCATAGGGTTTCTGGGGATGGAATGCAACTAAATTTAGCTCAAATGATTACTGTATCTTCCTGCTTTGATGCATCAGTGACTCTTCCGTGAAGTTCGAGAAAATAAACACTGATTGAAGACAGATACTGTAAGCAGAAACAATGAAAAGTGTTGCCTAAGGGCATTGTTGTTTCATTTTTATTCAAGGGTTGTGTGCAGGATTTCTCACTTTTAATAAAATAAATTCTAAATAGGAATTAATAAGTAAATATCAGCAACCACTGTAAAGCACTAAATGATGTTACAAATACGATGTCAGTTAATAAATTTAGGGAAGATAATACTTCACACAGATCTAACCCCACTAAAGTAAGATTTAAGCCGTCAAGACACCTGAATAGCTTTATCTTTGCCTGAAGAGATGCTGTGAGGGGAAAGATTAAAAAAAGGTCTCAATCGTCCTAAAACATCACTTCATCTGATCTGGGATGATGTGACTAGTGTTGCTTCATCAAAGGCAAATATTTCGGGTGCTTTTCTTTTTCTTTTTGACTGACTAGGTGCCTTCATGGTGTTCTACTAATTTTAGCACATTGGATTTAACAAAAAACACTGTTAAATTGGAAACACCCAGACACTGAGCATGGAGCTGCAAAGTTACAACAGGCTGAGAGATACAGGAAAAAACATCAAAGAGCGCATGTGGCCTGTGAGGAAACACAAACAGAACTACTGAGAGAGGATGCTTGCTACAGCAGCTCATCACGTGTCTGAAAAATACATGGTTTCCATGTTTTGTTTTGTTTTTTTAATGTGTGAGGATCAATTTACAACATAGGGAAAAATTCATACGCGCTACTTTAAGCGAGAAAAGCCCACGTTTTAAATACCTGACAGAAGTACCTGTGACAGGATCCTGTGCAGAGGTCGAATCCAGCCCTGGGAAGAGGCCAGCTGAGGTCAAGGCTGGGGGGAATTCAGCTCTGTGTAAATCAGTCATGCTGAGTAATGTCACTTCCTCTGACCACTGCTTTCTGATCTGCCACATCTGAGTCAGCACAGCCCTCCTTTGTTTAAATGAGGTTTATTTAAAGTGTTTCCCCTCCAGAGGTTTGGGGGTATCAGTCATGTTCCTGTGGAAACTGCTCCCATCACCACTGTGCTGTTGGAAATACCAGCTGAAGGTGGTTGTGGAGAAACATCCTTGGGAACAAGCCCTTAATTGTCACTTCTTCGTTGGCAAACATGATATACAATTTTTAAACGTTTTTCTAGCAAAGAAAAATCACAGCTTATACTGTGGTGAGTAAACATAATAATATATGAAATACACCTAAGGAAAATGTTTGTTTGAGACTAATCTTACATGAAAAGCGAGTATGCAGGCTGACTGTAGATGGAATCACCTCACTGGCTTACACATCCGATTTTGAGGAAATCTCTTTTGGTAATAAATATTAATAATCAAGATGGAAATGTAAAAGTCCAAGTTCCAGTTTTTTTCACATCCCTGTTGTGGAGAAACATGTGATTTGATGAGAAATGTTGGTGTAACATTCTGGTTCCAGCTGCTGGCAGTCAGTAATAGCAAGATACTGCTGTTTATATCACAATTACTATTCAGTATATTATTTATTATAATATTTATAATGTTAAAATGTTAACTCTAAATACTTAACCACAGTGACAGCTTTACCCTTGCATTTCAGCTCCCATATTTAATATTTTTAATTACTAAACAAAACTAGACTTCGTGCAACAGAAAACAAACAAACAAAAAAGCAAAGTCTTGAGTTAGGGATAGAAAAGGATTAAGCATGGATTTGGGAGGTACCAGCTTGTTTCAGTTGAACAGCTGGCTCCATTTTATAGTACAGTCATTGTTCTAATTGCAAAATTCCAAATTCTTGTCTAAATGCTTTCTTAGATGCATTGCAAGTTTTATCAGAAAAAAGAGAGTAAATACATTTTTGGTGGATCTGGAAACTGAGATAAAGAGAATAGAAAAAGAAAAGTAATGTTTGAAGAGAAATCTTTTTGCTGCATCCTCCCACACAAAAAAAACCCCAAATGTAAAGAAACCAGAGAGTCTGGGGCCTGTAGGAGCTTCACCTGCCCAAATTTTCTGTGTGGCCCTGGTGTAGTTGGCTGGTTCGAGTGGCAGCACTGTGATGCACCAAATGGTTTAGAAGATGAGTTGCTGCTCCTTTGGCTTGCCCAAGAGCTCTTTCCACATGGATTCTTCAAAGATTATTTCCTGTAATTCCCGGGTTCTTAGACTTATCTGTAACACAAAATGCACATGGATATTATCCCTGCATGGCCTCCCCAGCTGCCAGTCACCAAGTACTGCACTCATTCTTTTTTTCTTAATTTTCCTCACCAGAACAATGTTACATCATTTCTTTTCAGTTCCTAGCATAGTTAAAACTTTAACTTACTGTCTGAAATTTCTAATAAATTAAAAGAGGGAAAAAAACCCAACAAAACCCCAAAGATTTTGAAAGCACTGAAAGTCTAATTCTTCTATCAATGGTTCAGACTGGATCTAAAGATCCATCCAAGGGTAAAGAACTGAGAAAGATATATTTTTCTCCAGAAACACATTTTCCAGGTTGGGGAAGGTTGTGTAAAAGTTACAGATTTGCAAAATACCCAGGAAAGATAAAAAAGTCCTTGTTATAAATGCTCTATATAACCATGCAATATGTAGCATGAAGGAGTATAACTATGTTATGTATGCAGGAATATCACAGAATCCTAGAGTGGTTTGGGTTGGAAGGGAACTTAAGGATTGTCTTGTTCCTAACCCTGCCGTGGGCAGGGACACCTTCCACTATCCCAGGCTGCCCCAAGCCCTGTCCAGCCTGGCCTGGAACACTGCCAGGGATGGGAATGGGTAATGAAAAAGTATAACATGAAGGAGTGTAACTGTGTTAATTATTCAGGAATCAATAATCCTGTTTATTTATTCTTACTTTGACTTACTGAGAAGATGCTCTTGATATTCATCACCAAATATAAGATCAGAGCCAAATAAATGGTAAATATTTTTCATTCATTTTCCCATTTGTTCTTCTGGGAGGATTATGTCTTGTAAAGTTTTCTGGCATTCCAGGAAATCCAGAGTGCCCTGGTGAGTTTGCAACTGGAAAACACTTCATAAGAAAAGAAAAAAACCCCAAACAATAAAGATTCTGTATCATAGTCTTCATGATAGAAATGTCTTTTTGGTTTTGCAGTAACATAAACAGTAAAGATCAACTTCTTGTAAGTAAAGAACTGTAAAACAACTCAAATTCAGCAGTGACAACATTAAAAGAGATTTAATCAATAGCATGAAACAAGAAAGTATTACTATGTACAGAGTGTTCTGGTGTCTACCTAAACCAGTACTAAATAAAGTGCCAGCCTACTTTCTGCTGGGAAAATCTCTTTTGAAGCTTAAGATCAAAAGCACTTTTTAAGCTTAAGCAACACCATACGGTTTCAATTCTTGCTTTCGAACCAGCACTTTAAAAAGCACAACTAAAATGCAACTGACAAACTCGAAAAATCTTTTGTGTTGTTCCACTTGGATGATCTAATGAGAAAATGGCTCAGTTCTGTTGTAGCTAATGAGGTATAACATCTTCACTGAACCTGAATATAAACCAGATATTTCTCTGAAGATGTGGTCTGAACACGCTTCTATTGCTTTACTCATTCATTCTGCCATGTTTTTATTTAAGTGATGTCCAATGAATAAAAGCACGGGTCAGTTTTGAAATAGAACATTTACACGTGAAATGACTCATTTTTAAAGTGCTTTGAACTCCGTATACAAGCATTGTGGCTTCAAGTGGGAAAATGTGTTTCACCAACTTCGGAAGGCCCTGAGTCTGCAAACAGAGATATTAATGCAGCCAGACAGAGATCTGTGCTAGCACATTTTTGACAGATGAAGTTCTGAGACAGAACCTGAGTGTACATGGATTTTAACCTACCTGGTTTCAGCAGTGACCTGCTATCGGTGTGAAGACTGAGGTCTGGCAAAACAGTGAAATAGCATTTGTTCTGGCAGGACCTAGAAGGTTATATGCTTCTAAAAATATTTGTGGCAAGAAATTTATGAAAGGATACAATAAAGGCATAGGTGTGGGAAGCAAAGGAGTGAGATTTAGTGCATCGAGTGGCATTTGCAGCTCAGCAATGGTTTAATGTGCTCGAGCATGGTGACAGCACCCTGGCAGTAAAAAATTTAAGGAGACAATTGGAGTAGGATATCCTTCTGCTGTAGGTGTCTACTGGGAGAGCTTCTTGTCATAGAATCATGGAATCCAAGAATGGTTTGGGTTGGAAGGGACCGTAAAACCCCTGAAGTTCCAACGCCCTGCCATGGGCAGGGGCACCTTCCACTATCCCAGGCTGCTCCAAGCCCCATCCAACAGTGATGCTGGATGATTTTTGCATTTTTTCTTTTATATATTTGTAGCCTTCCCAATACTTTTCCCTACCCTTTTCCCCAGCTAGAAAGACCAAACACATTCCGGAGCTCCAAGGCTGGGGGTGTGCAAGGCCCTTAGCCTATCTTGGTTCTCCCTGAGAACTAAGGTCTTTGAGACACATTTTTATAAACAATTCAGCAAGTACCAAGGGGAGGGAGCTCCAGAGAAAGAGACTGACCTGTGGGGAATTACATCACCACTTGTCCTCCTAATTGTTGCTTTTTATCAACTATGTTAATTTCTTAAAACCTATAAAACTCTCTTCACTCCTGTGGGGGTTGGGCTTTTGTAGATATTCTTCCATAACTGCCCCTGGAGCTCCAATAAAAATCCACTTTTCCATTACCTCCTACAGTAAAATTATCTCGAGTTTCATTTCTAAGTTAAAAAAGGCAACAACCTGGCCTGGAACATAGCCAGGGATGGTGCAGCCACATACCCTGGCACAGGGTATCCAGGTATATTCCCTGGATACCCTGTGCCAGGGCCTCACCACCCTCACAGCCAAGAATTCCTTCCTCAAACCCGACCTAAACCTGCCCTCTTTTAGCTCGTATTTGTATCTATGGATACAAACATATCTTATAGGTACATCAGCTTCGTCAGTAAAGCAAAGAGGTGTGAGGAAAAGCTGAGCAGGTTGACGAGGATGGGAAAATAAAACTGATTGTACTGATGCTTCTTATCATCCTTAATGCTTGTGTTTCAGATGTGTAAAAGAACTGTTTCTGTGCTTCATATGCACAAAACTGAGACAAAAGGAGAGAACTGGCTGGCAGAACACAGAGTAGGAACAGACTCCAGATCTTGTTGCTCTGTGGATCATTCTGGGTAAACCAATCTTAAAATGGCTATTGCAGGCTTTTGAGCTGGAAGGAAAGAATTCTGTTCATCAAACAAATCTCCAGAGAAGTTTCATGCTGTGATACAAAAAAAAAATACAGGTCTGCTATGGGACAATAAACTCTTTCAGTGAGTGGGGTCTTAGTGATAAATGGGACTACAGAGACAATGACCCTTCTGTTCGTAGGAGACACGTGCTGGGCTGGCCTCCTCTCTGACTCCTTGCTGTTATTTTTGTATTTAGGAAACCTAGCAGTGAATCGTACCACAAATCTCTGTTCCAGTGCATTTATACTGTAAAATGAGATGAGGCACACCCGACGAATGCAGACAGACTGACAGATGGGTGAGCACAAGAAGATAATGAGCAATGAAGTTGGTCAGTGTGACAGACAGCAATCACAGCAGATGCCCAGCTGTTGTGGAGGTTTCTTTTGGGTTCACAGTCAGTGAGAATTTCAGGGAAAGGTCTGCAGGAGAACAACAAGGTCCAGGCAGTGCTTCTCACCAAAAGGAGAGGCAAAGGTAGAAATATGGCAAAAAGGGGTGTTGATGACCAGTAGCAGTGGTCAGCTTGTGGCACATCCCAAGGCATGAGGCAACTCACTCTCAACAAGAAGGATGGGGAAGGGCAGGGCTTTGGAGGCAGGTACTTTGATGAGGAGGAACAGCGAGAGCTGACACAAACCAACAGGCTTGTGTCAAAGCAATAAATGAAGGCTATTATCTGTGTTAAAGTATTTCCAGTGGATACAGATGGGACAAGATAGCATCTTTTAAGACAAGGCAATATATCCTTGCATTATCAAATTAAAATTGAAAATAATTATGTAGGTGACTATCATCAAGAAGATAAACTGGAGTCCCAGTTAATGAGAAAAGATGGATAGGGAATATTGAAGAGTGAGTATTGCACCTTGAAATTAGAGTTTCAAACACTGATACAGCATTGTTGTGAAACTGCTTTATGTAATAACATTATGAGGCAAGAGAGTTAGTTTTCTCTGAAACTTTTTTTAAAAAAAAATCAGATTCAGATACCCTGTGAAAGTATGGGTACTTCTGCTTCTTCTGTTCTCGTTCCATGTGGATATGTATTGGCCTCCTTGCCAATCCCCCCAGTTTACACACTGGACATGATGTTCTGTGGTTTGGAACATCCCTTTGGTCAGTTCAGGTCAGCTGTCCTGGCTGTGTCCACTCCTGGCTTCTGGTCCATCTCCACTCAGGCAGAGCAAGGGAGACTGGAAAGCTCTGGTCTCAGGGTAAGCAGCATTTAGCGACAACAAAAATTAGTCATTAAAGTTGGTGGTGAAGAAAGGGAGCACATACTGTGTCTATCTTTTATTTTTTTCTGACTTTACAAACCCTGAGGTTTGCTATAGAAAGTCTATTTAGAAGGGGGAAAAAATCTATTTTAATGCTATGATAACTGCATTAGGCAGTCATTATAGATTGCATGAATGTTGTCCTTGGTATCTGAATAACATTTATTTTACTTGTTCAAGGGGTTGGTAGGCAGCTCCCATCCTTTCTTCTGCATTTTCTGGCTGTCAAAACACAAGCAATTATCAGTAGTTCTACTTAAGCAAAAGCCACTCATAAGCTTTCTCAATTGCTTGTATGTTGTTCTGGACCACTTCAGTGACTGTGGAAGACAATGTGTTTGATTTCATCTATCTGCCATCTCTACTTAAAGCAAAATATCTTCCTAAATAAAATCTGGGCATCTTGAGAAACAAGACTTAGGTTAATCATTATGATTGGTATTGCTTATATATGTAATTATGAAGAGTACATATGGATGACTGCAGTTTGAATAATCACTGGAACCGATTTCTTAGGAATTATATGTGTCTATTATAAAAGAGATGTGTTGAAAAATTAAACAAATCTATTATTTGGAGGGGTAAATACTACACATATGCACTCCCACTCTTTGGAAGCTAGGTTAAATTTGCTGCATCCAGGCCATGAAAATTAAACAAATAAATAAATCTACTCCTCTGATCATGGAAGTCTGAGAACATGAAAAGAAAACTGCTGTAAACTTCTGCTTAAATTAGTAAAATACTTATAGGACCATAGAATAGTTTGGGCTGGTAGGGACCTATATGGTGACTTCTGTGTGTATTCTCACAACAGTTGAATGACAATAGGGCAAAATAAATCAGCATGCGCTGTTCCACTCATCTGCTCGTGAAAGTTTCCTTTCTGTTCAGTCTGACCTGTAATTAGGCAGCATGAGCTAATAGATTAATAAGGAAAAACAAGGGTTTTCATTCTACCTTTGCTGCTCCCTTATGACCCAGCTAATGAAACAGTGGGCTTGGTAACCCCAATTTCCACAAAACCACTAAAAATTGGTGATTGGTAGGGGTCATGAGATGATTACATTCCTACATCACAAGCAAAGCAATATCCAAACTGTACGTTAATAAGAAACACTAATTTGTGTTAAGATGTGTAAATATGTACTATGCATACTTTACTATACAGGCTTATCTCAACAAGGCTGAAAAAATTAAGGGCTAATTCAATTTATGGAGAAAGGATCTGGGGAGGGTTTAACACATTTTTGTTCCTAGATTTTCTCACAATTGAGAAAGAAGACAATAGTCATTAAGAGAAGAGTATCCACTTAGCAGGAAATCGAAAGCAGATAGAATAAGTGGAAAAACAAAGACATGGACAGTAAGAAGTCAAAATTTTTTAAAAAACTGATGGAAAGAGCAGATGCAGAAAAGGGGAGAGAGAGAAACAATTTAAATTTAAAATGTTAACAATTTAAATGTATATCTATAACAAAAATAATCTTGACAATATTAGTGTCCTATTACTAATTGAAGATGGTAGAAGCATCAATAAATCTGAAATGAAGTGCAGATGTTTACTAAATACTTTTGTGATGCCTTTCTGGGGAAGAAATGTCAATGTCATACATGTCATACAGTAATAATGACATAATTTCCATTTCAGTATTGACTCAAATGTTAAGTAGCAGCTACTGAGCTAAAAGCTGTTTTAATCAGTGACTCTGAGTAAGTCACATTTGGAGAATCTGGCTGAGAAACATAATGAAATATTTATGTCGACATACACTAAATTTGGGAACATCAGCCAAATTTCAGGGACAGTTAAGAAAGGTACATTTTCTCATTATTTAAGAAAGGAAAGAAGAGGAAGCTGGAAGGTATTAGAATGAAAAAAAATCCCTGCCATCAACAAGAGGGGCATTCCTACAGTTACTGAACAATTATTTCATGACCAGTCTGTAGGGAATGTTCATCTCCCATGAGGAAACAGATACACAAAATGAGCACAGAGATTTGTGATTTTGTGATGAATGCCCAGACAGCCCATATCTATGTGGGCTTCTGTCAATGCTCCTTTTCCCCAGAAAATCTGAAAACAAATTCATGTTTTTCCCACCTTCCAGATGCTGAGCATATAAAAGGAATGAAGGCAAGAAGAACTGGGTGAAGTCTTGAGAAGGATCCACACCACAACTGGGTTCTGCGGGGCTCTCTGATGCTCTCCCTCTCTTCCTCCTCTAAAACTTGACCAATGTATAGAGGGAAGTCAATGTATAGAGGGAATTCTGCATGGTGACTTTGCGGGACTTGTCTGAGTTGATGAAGCTGAATTTGACGATGGATGTTGCCTTACACATGCAGAAATGAGTAAATGAATCCTGACAGGTCCCAGAAGTTTCAGCCCTGAAAGAGTGCACAGATGAGAAATACAAACTGAAAGGTGATTTGAAAATGCTTTTTAGGACACAGGCAGATCCAACGTTGATGGCAAAAAGAAGATGAAGGGAGTACGGCCATCTCCTTCAGAGGATGACGGAAAGAATATCACTTACGGAATGAGCAGAGGGAAGGAGGTTTAATGGCAGGATGAAGGATTGCTCAGACTACACACAGTGCTGCAGAAGAACTTTGGACGCATATTAAAAAAAAGCCTTCTTATGCTCTTATGCTCATAAAAGGTGCAGTAATCTGAACTGACTGAACTCATTGATTCTAACAAGGGGCTGTGACTGCCATCAGAACATTATACAGTGTAAGACAGCTGAGTTTTCACAGGTCAGGCTCAAGGGACTGAAATACTATCTCGATATATTTCTCACCATCTGAATATATATTTCTAAAATTGTGTTGTGTGATGTGGTACAAATTTAGGAAGGAAAACAAAATATGAATGATTAATCTGATTGGAGATACATGGACACAATCTCACAGATCAAACCAGCAGAGAGAGGCAGGTGCTCCACTTGCTCAGAATGAAATCCTTTGTAAAAAGGTGAAAAAAATACAGTGTATGCCTGGTCCCCTATGCAAAGAAAGGTCCAAAATACAGATGATGTCAGCCTGGTATAGTTGGTTGGATGAAGAAGAGGCCTAACAAGATGTTCACAAAGAACTTAGCTAAGAAAAGACAACAAGATGATGCCCCAAGTGCCATATGTGTGGAAAACCAATAAACAAAACCACCAATGGGTTTCTTCAAGCTCAGAAGAGGCAAAAAAAGGGAGATCCAAAGCTGCTGTCACCGAAGGCACCTCCTGCCTCCTCCACAAGGCCACCTGTGAGTGCAGCTGCCCCTCTTTGCTACCTGATTTGGGAGCTTTTGTCCAGGCAGGATTGATTCAATCTGACTGTAGCTCAGCCATAATCCATGTAAAAAGGAAACACAGTCAATCAAACAGAATGTTCCTCTGCTAACACATTAGCAAAACTGCCAGTTACACTTTCCTGATTGAGGAATTTGATCTTTAGAGGGATGATTGGTCAGTTTAAGAAAGTTTGGTGCAATTCACTGATTTTGGATCAGATTACTGCAGCATTACTGTAAAATGGAAAGAGTGGCTGCAATCAGCTTGGTGCTTAGTGATTGCTGTTGTTACAAGACCCACAGACAACAGAGTATTAAAGGACATTAAAGACTATTTTCAATCAAAAAAAAATTAGTTTATCATTAGTATTATCACAAAAAAATAGAAAACTGTGTTACGTATCCCCCTAGGTATTAGGGAGGAAGATTAAACCACTGAAAGACATGAGGTTGTTGTTCTGTAAATTCACACTGCAGACATTTCTACACTGGTCTGCAAACACCATCTTCACAGCTCTGAATTAACAAAAAAAGGACAAGTGTGAGCAGAAACAAACAAATGTTGATCCCAAGCGTGTGTTTTGCTATCCTGGATCTGACTCTGGACACCTGGCAGCAAGGTGTCAAAGGAAAGGCAGTCAGGGATCCTGTCCACAATCAATTTGTATGACTGGGACTCCCCATTTCCCATACTACCATGGTATGTTAGCAGTCATTTTTCAACAGGGAAAAGATCACAGAGTCACAATCAAAAAATTCAGATTATATTGTCAGGGCCCAAATTATCCAGTATTGTGTCTAGGTTTGTCTGTAAGACAATCACTAAATAATCAGTACCGTTATGTTGGCTTTGGTGACAACTAAAGAACATTTTTTGGCTGTATTATTTTATTTTCCTGAGTATTTATCATACCCTGTATGAATCCCTTCTCTCTGATGTCACAAAACATACATGACATATGCTAAAGCATTAATTTTCCTGGCAATTTTTCTAAACATGAATTCCCTAATGCACACAGAAGTGAAATACTACAGTTATCAGCAGAAATGTGTTTTCCTCTAGCTATTCCATATTCTAATAACAAATTGAACTGACAGAGGAGCTTTTAACCTTTCATACTGGGCAGATTAACATGATTTCAGCTGATGGATCAGAACAGGTTAGGATGACCTTGGATCTTCCTCCACTGAGTCTTGTGGCTTTTTGCTAGGTCACTTTCCTGAGGAAACAAGCTAATGGGATTATGCTATCTGTATATCCATCTGCTGGCCTTACTCCTAATTTTTAAACCTATTGATGAGTTTTGGGCCAATTTGTCAGACCAGCATTCCTTGACTTCCTACATATTCTGTGAAAATGAGCAGCTGAATTAGAGTTATAAACTGATGATCCCAGTGAAGAAACAGCTGCAATATTGGCTCTGCTGCAATGCCTGGCACTGGAGGATCCAGGAGAGTCCTGTTGTGATTGATCTGAGGAACTCTGAGAATTCACACTTGATTAAGCACTGAAAAACCCAAAGAAAAGGCTCTCTCCTAAGGCAAACCAATTTCCCACAGTCCTGCTGCCCATCACTGACTACTTAATTAGTTTATCATTTTCGGTGGCCTTTGCAGGTGAGAGGTGATGCTCAAGGGATTATTCTCAGTGTTTGCTGGTTTGGAATTAGATGTGCTGGCTCTCTCCTTGCAATCTGCTTTTCATACTGGCATTCAGCAGAACTCTGAAATTTTAATCCTGCCTGATCACAAGAAATAGATTAGTGTGGAGGGTTCAATATGAACATGGCAAAGCTCATTTGGCTTTAGACATGAAATATGCCTAAGCCTCTAAATTTTAGGGGGGGTATACATGAAGGGTCAGTATTAGAAAACTGTGCTGCTGTATATGTGGTAGAGAATTTATGTTTATAGAATTTGCTAGGAGAATTAATGTTTCAACATATTTTAACACTGTACTTTTGTGACATCAGGAAAAAGTTGGGTTCAGAATTGGCAGAATAAATAAACTAAGCATAGCTACTGAATATTCTAACGAAGAATTCTCAGGGCCAATTTGTACAGATCAGGGGAAGAATGCAAAGGAGCTCCCTGCAATTTCCTGAGTCACTCTGGTTCTCTCATTGCCTTTGCCACCAACGTCCTTGCTCTTTAAAAAATTGCTCAATATTCTTGAGGCTTCTCTGATACTCTCCTTTGAAATACTTCCAGATCTTGTAGGATTCCTGGAATCCTTAAATGAAGCAGGAAGATTAAGCACTTGATCTTGGCTTTAAAAGAAAAAACAAGTGTATCTCAGAAGCATATACATTGTACAGCCTTGGTGTTCTAAAAAGAAAATTTTTCATGTGCTGAAAGCAGACACGAGCAAAATGAGTGATACAAAAACTTGATCTAGATAATGTGAAAGGCATTTAGGAGATATTTAGAGATAAAGAAAGTTAAACACTAAACCCTTTATCAATATACACATTTTAAAAAATCTTCACCCTCTTAAATTCACAGATTAAACCAAATATTCATGAGCCCTGCTGGGTCAGGCCACGGTCCTATTATTCTACAACAGGAGAAGTGAATGAAAAATAGGAAAAATTATAGCAGTGAGAATTAAAGAGTTTCTAGAAACGCAGATTGCATAAAATGGAAGCTAAAAATGTCCATGAAAATTTGACGGCTCATAGAGATCACAGTCAGGACCTAAGGAAATTCAAGCAATGCTATGGGCTTGATCCTTTCTAAGGATTTAAAAATAGTCAATCAAAACACAGAAGGGAAAGATAGCTCTAATGAACGTCTTTGTACACCTTTAGGAAGAACCATGATGAGATCCCCATCATTTACAGAGATTAAAAAAATACTTTGTATTTCATTTGCAACTAAAAAGAATCTAAACCTGGAACTACTCATGCTCGCATTTTTAAAGCAGATATTTTTCAAGCAGGGATAATAATGACTCAGCTGAAGAACTTTCAGTTCATTTTATAGAAATGGTAATAAGCTTGGGAAGTGCAAGAAGGTTGTGAAAAATATGAATGTATAATAATATTGAGGATAAATGTCTTTAAACTGAAAGATAGTAGGTTTAGTTAGAAATTAGTAAAAAAACTCTTGGCCGTGAGGCTGCTGAGGCCCTGGCCCACGCTGCCCACAGAAGCTGTGGCTGCCCCACGGCTGGCAGAGTTCCAGGCCAGGTGGAGCAGGGAGCTGAGGATAAAAAGGAGGCTGTGTCCTGCAACACTTGGAGAGACCCCATAGGAAATGCCCCATGGCCTCTCCCCTTTTTTCCAATCAAGGTACAGGACTGCTCTGTGTCTTTTCCAGACATAAATCTCTGGTGTCGTGATTGTTTTTCTGCACGAGGAGACACCCTCATCCTTGTGTGGCCATTCTCAAGCTCTTCTCTGCTTTCTAACACATCAGAAGCCCTGCGTCCTTGCTGCTGCTCGCATCTCCCGCGGGTGGCCGTCTGCCGGCCGCAGCCCAGAGCTCCCTGCTGCGGCTGGCAGGGCCTCAGCGCCCTGTGCCCTGTGCCCTCCCTGTGCCCCGACGGCCGCGCCAGGCCCTGCTTGCTGCCCCGATGGTGGCACTGCTGGCCCCCAGTGCTCTCCAAGGCCTTCTGCGGGGGCACCTTCCTGCGGTGGCCTTTCAGTGCCTGAAGGGAGCCCAAGAGACCTGCGCAGGGGCTGTTTGCAAGGGCCTGCAGGGACAGCACCAGGGCCAGTGGCTTCCCACGGACGCAGGGCGGGCTTAGGCCGCAGGTGTGGAAGGAATTCTGGCCTCTGAGGCTGCTGAGGCCCTGGCCCACGCTGCCCACAGAAGCTGTGGCTGCCCCATGGCTGGCAGCGCTCCAGGCCAGGCTGCATGCGCCTTGGAGCAACCTGGCCTAGTGGCAGGTGTCCCTGCCCATGGCAGCAGGCTTGCAACAAGAGCATTTGCAAGGAGCCTTCCGAGCCCAGGCGTTCTGTGATTCTGAGATCACAGCGGCCCCTGGCAGCTGGGCTTAATTTCTGATTAGAACCAGTTCAGCACTGCAAGTTTGGTTGAGTTCAACAAGCCTGTTCACCAGGCCAGATTCACAACTCCTGAGATTTACGCATAGGTCTGTTTGAGATCAATAAAGGCTGGCACGATCCAGATTCTGCAATGTTGCATTTTAATGAAGCGAGAGCAAAGCATTTTCAGGCTTGCTACTCAAAAATGCAGTAACTATAGAGCATTACTATGTGTCCCAAGAGATAGTTGGGGCATACTAGATATGGCTTTACTTGCATACGAAAATAATATTAAAGATGTAATATATGATATATGTGTTATCTGGGCAATAAATACATCTATTTAATTAAAAGCTTTCCAGACATAAATGCGCTAAGAGCCTTACTATGTGTCCCAACAGATAGTGACAACACTAAATATGTGCTATGTCATTATTCTTTAATCGTATTTACATCTTCCAATATTTATCATTATTATTTATCCTGATATACTAATTACATATTTCTTACTTTTGATATTATTAATTTAAGTATATGGTTTTGTTTTATTTTAATATTTTATATGATAAATAATGAACTATATAATATATAATATGTATACATTACCTTATTAATCTAGGAAATAAAAATCTATATACAAAATTTCAGGTCAGCTCCAACACAATTGGTACAATGCTGACATAAAGGTGTCCTTTTTGGGGACAAGGAGAGACACAGTCCACTGTCTGATTGTGGGCAAACAGAGCTAGTTTTTCCTCTCAGTCTGTTTTCCCCTGTTTTTCTGTCTTTTTCTGCCCCACATTCCCACTTCCTTCATCCTGTAGCTTTTGGCCATTCTCAAAGGGCTGGAACAATAGCATGGCACAGGATGGCTTTGGTGACTTTGGCCATGCGTGGAAGGCATGTGCTCTCTTCATTTGCATTCTTAGGAGTGGGAAAGTTCATATGCCAGGAGGGCTTCATGTGGATCTGGGTGACTTTTTTTGGAAAACAGAATGATACAAGGAGGTAGAATAAAACCTCCTGTGGCCCTCCAACTGCTGAGGCAGCAGGAGCGGCTGTGGGATCTTTGCCAGAGTCTTTGCACACATAAGGACTAGATTTATCCTATGACCTGGTTCTCTGCCGCCGGCTGCGAGCATCACAAGCACAGCCCGGTGCAGGTGAACCTCTTTCAATTGTCAGTGTCAAGGATTCTTCCCAGCCGCTCCCGCAGGATGTGGTAATCACTCATGGCTTGGGAGTGGGCAACCGGATCCGTCGCCAGGTGATGGAAGAGATTGGGTGTGTCAGCCATTCGGACATCCTGGGGCAAAGTGATCCACAGAGGAAGCCTCCGGTTGCCCAAAATAAAGTGGTTGAGGCGTTTTCTTTTCAGGCTAATGCGCAGGGCCCTGCTGATATCCAAAATTCGCTTCACAAAATCTCTCCTGCGCCACTGTGACACAGGTCGGATATTCAGCAGGTACATGACAATGGTCTTTATCATATAGGTGTAAAAGCCTAGGCCCAGCTGAAGTTGGGTGAAGAACTGCAGGCATTTGAGGTGCAAACTGTCAGGGGGAGCCTGCCTGGAGATGTGCCTGAAGAACTTCATCTCTGCCACGGTGTAGGACTCAAGCCAGCTTGTTGTTAGGGTGTAGGGCTCTCCAGACTGGCTGGTAACAAAGATGTCTGAGTTGCCTCGCTGCACCCCAAACAGCATCTCAATGCGGTAGGTATCTGTGCCGTCGGTCATCTTGAATTGGCAGGAGCGCGTGGAGGGCAGCGGCACTAAATACCAAGTGTGTGAGTGAGGCAAAGCTGGCCAGATGGCTCTCAGCAGTTGGTAGAACCAGCGGCCTGTTTTCTGCACATCCAGGTAGGAGTCGGTGCACAGGGTGCGAAGGAGGCTGGGATCTTGATTGCTCCTCAGCTCCTCCTCGGGGTGGTGGAGGAAGCACAGCATGTTCTCACCCTGCTGCTCCCTTGTGCAGGTGCACTCCAGCTCCACACGGACACGGAAATGCCTCAGGTGACTCTGCCTTGCATTGGCCACCTCCAGGTGGAAGGAGTGCCCTCGGGGAGGAGTCATGGGTACAAGAAATTGATATTCAACATCCTCCCCACGGGGACTCCAGCCTTCAAAGGCGCTGCCCACACCAATGGCTGGCTCCAGCACTGGGTAGAAACCATTTGACAAGACAATTCTAGAGTAATATACGAAATAGTCCATCAGGAGAGTTGTCCACCCACAGCCTATCTGCGGGTCCTGTACAGGCCACTGTATGCGCTCCGTTACAATCCTTCCGATGTTATCATCAACATCAGGGTCTTCTACTGCAACTTCATTTACGTCATCATTGTTTTCTGCATTTCCAGCCTCATTGATGACTTCCTCTTCATTTCCAACATTGGCTTCTTCATTTACATCCATATTTCTCCCTTCCTCTTCATTTGCACCATCGTTTTCTTCGTCATGCTCGTCTCTCCTCAGGCTCCTTTTCCTCCAGATAAAGCAGAGGGCCAAGAGAAGGAGCAGGAGCACAGAAAATGCCCAGAGCTGCCCGTGCTGCAAGGGAGACCAGAGCAGGTCTCCCCAGGCCCAGCCACTCTGCAGCTGTCTGAGCTGCTCCAGTGTCCGCTCCAGCCGAATCCTCTCCTCTTCCAGAAGCTTTACACGCATCTCCAGGTGCAGACGCCGTGTCTCCTCATCCAACTCATCCTCCGTGGGCTGCAGGTACTGAATGAGGAATCTCAAAGCAAGGACCAGGAACATCCAGCACTCCATGGTCTGCAGGAGGATGGAGAGAAGGCCTTGAGTGGGGCTGGCAGGGAGGCAGCTGGCAGTGGGGGCAGCAGGGGTGGGAATGACAGGGGTACAAGAGCAGGAAGGAAAGGGCCCCAGAGAGCTGGCAGGAAGCAAGGCCTGTCCCACTGCCCCAGCAGCAGCAGCAGCAGCAGCACTGTGCCCTGCCCAAGGCTCCCCCGGGAGGGGCTGTCCCTGCACGCACGGGGAGAACCCAGCCCCGGGTGCAGCGTTTCCACCCCGGCCCTTGTCCAGCCCAGCCTCCCCACCACGTGTGCACTCACCACTTGCCCGGCCTCTGCCGGGGCAGCGTTGACTGCTGGGGCCTTTTATAGCTGCCCCCATTGTGACACGTCCCCCGTGATGTCACAGGTGCCACAGCGCATCACAGCCAGGCCAGCCCCACCCCAGCTCTTTGTCCCCACCCCAGCTCAGCCGCTCCCAGTGGCCCTGCTGTACTGCTTAAGGCTGCCTTTGAGGGAATCTTCTTCAAAGAACTTCCTTTGGTCCTTCTTTTGTCTTTCTTACCAGCTGCCCTCCATTGCCAATCTCCTAGAGATCCATGCTGGAAGGCACCCTTGAGGATCATTGAGGTCAAGCCTTGACTCCACACTGGCTGAGCTACACTGAAATCTTGGAGTCAACAAGGTTGGAAAAGACCCTGAAGATCACACAGTCCAACCTCAAACCTACCATTGCCTTCTGCACCAATCAGCCAGGGCCCCGAATGCCAAATCCACATGACTTTTAAATCCTTCTGAGGCTGCTGACTCAGCCATTCCCCTGGGCACAGACTGTTGCTCAGCCATGGCCATGTTAAATTCCTGAACTTAGAGAAAAACAATAAAGGCTTGGCAGAATTATGAATAGTGTTTGGTTAGATATGTCAAAAAGAAAAAAAGAGTAAAAGGAGAGGGCACGTATTAGAAGGTGCAATAGAATGGCGATTTGGGAAATCTGCACCTTCCATGTACCTCAGCCAATGGGGGAAGGAAGAAAGCGATGCAGCGGGGAAATGAGGATAAAAAGGAGGCTGTGTCCTGCAACACTTGGAGAGACCCCATAGGAAATGCCCCATGGCCTCTCCCCTTTTTTCCAATCAAGGTGCAGGACTGCTCTGTGTCTTTTCCAGACATAAATCTCTGGTGTCATGATTGTTTTTCTGCACGGGGAGACACCCTCGTCCTTGTGTGGCCATTCTCAAGCTCTTCTCTGCTTTCTAACACATCAGAAGCCCTGCGTCCTTGCTGCTGCTCGCATCTCCCGCGGGTGGCCGTCTGCCGGCCGCAGCCCAGAGCTCCCTGCTGCGGCTGGCAGGGCCTCAGCGCCCTGTGCCCTGTGCCCTCCCTGTGCCCCGACGGCCGCGCCAGGCCCTGCTTGCTGCCCCGATGGTGGCACTGCTGGCCCCCAGTGCTCTCCAAGGCCTTCTGCGGGGGCACCTTCCTGCGGTGGCCTTTCAGTGCCTGAAGGGAGCCCAAGAGACCTGCGCAGGGGCTGTTTGCAAGGGCCTGCAGGGACAGCACCAGGGCCAGTGGCTTCCCACGGACGCAGGGCGGGCTTAGGCCGCAGGTGTGGAAGGAATTCTGGCCTCTGAGGCTGCTGAGGCCCTGGCCCACGCTGCCCACAGAAGCTGTGGCTGCCCCATGGCTGGCAGCGCTCCAGGCCAGGCTGCATGCGCCTTGGAGCAACCTGGCCTAGTGGCAGGTGTCCCTGCCCATGGCAGCAGGCTTGGAACCAGTTGATCTTTAGGGTTCCTTGCCACCCAAAATCTTCTTTTATTCTGTGGTTTTCCCCTTCATTGTTTGTATTTGTCAGACATAGTTGCTCTTGCATTGTGATTTCAGCAGAATTTGAGCATGACTGTTTCCACGATCCTGCTGGAATAAAATTATCATACCAGCTAAGATCTTTGTAGGATCAGTGTTTAATAATTAATTTCTGACCTACTGCCAGAGGCAAGGACGAAGCTGCTATACTCACAAAACTCAGAAAATGAAACTTCCTTTATAAAAACAGGTGCAGAACTATTCCTGAGGCTTTCCTTTTCAATGGCACCTCTTCTAAGTCGGAAGGGAGCTTAAATGTAGTTCCAATCCCCGGTCACTTATGAGCTTTAGTGATCTGTAGTACCCAAGAGCTGTTGACACATAGATCTGGTGGCAAAGAACACAGCAAAACCCAAAGTTTATTATCGTAAATACCTAAGGAATAACAACAAAGAACCAGAGACTGGAACTGGCAGCTCTTTTTATTTTATTTATATCTTAGCATGTATTGAAGAGATTCATTGGAGCTTAATTCACAAACCAAATAGACAAGGCAGCATCTTTTTGGGTGCTTCCTGGGAAGCATTCCAATGGAATTCTGTTTCCTCTGTTGGCTTGTCATTCAAATTATTTGAGAGTTCTTCTGTCCAAATAATACTCTGCTGGCCTGACTTTTACTAGTACAAAATACTAAATTTAGCATTAAATGATAATTTTTAAAAAAGCCCAGCTTTTAAAAAAACTCTTTCAATTCCTCGAATTTTTGATGTTTAAATCTATCAGTCCTGACTGAGCCCTTTAAATAATTCTAAATGATTCGAGGGGAATAAAGCAGAACTTTATTCTGATTTAGAGAAAGATTTGTTCTGGAAGCTGTTTGGGCACCAAGTATGAATGAGAGTCAGTAAAATGCTGAGCATTGGCTCTGTCACCGAGGCTCCTCCAGCACAGCTGTGCTGCTGCAGGCACATCCAGGCAGGAGCAGGGACTGGAATGTGCCCACACCTCCCCAGGGCTGGGAATGCCTCTGCTCCCACCCCTTCTTCAGGGCAGCTGAGACAGCAAAATTAATGCCAGGGCTTGGTTTTAGTATCTTGCACAGGCCGCCAATATGTATAAATCCTAAGGGAAGCAGAAGAAAAGAAAGGAATTGTGCCTCAGAGATGCCTCTGGGCAAAAATGCTGCGGTGTATTCTCTGGGTTAGTTTGGGACTACAAAAAGAAGTGAAGGCCCTGTGAGAACAAAATGTCATAACACAAGCACAAAGCCTCTTACATTGCAGGAGACAGAATTAATATGGTGGAGGACTGTTGTAGTCGGTCCTGCGAGGCCGAAGCCACCTGGCCTTTCCTGGCTGCCCTCACCTGGGCCACGAGCCCCGGCCCACCGCAGGCTACTGTGTGAATGTCTCACACCGAGGTGGGGCTGCGGTCAGCTGCAGGCGCCGATGGTAAAAGAGGCGAAGACGAGGCAAAGGGTGTGAGGGAGGGGTCTCCCCCGTGCTCTCCTTTATTGAGGGTTCAAGGTGCAGATGTTCAGGAGGGAGAGTGGAAGGAGAATCCCAAGATCTGTCTCCGTGCAGCCGCTTATAAGGGGGAAGAGGTAGCCAATCAAGGAAGAGACGAGGGGAGGGAACAAGGGTTCAGGGAGCAATCATAACAGAAGAGGGGAGGGTACAATAAAAAGCAACCAATGATACAAAGAACTTAACAGAAAGTACTGGAAGAGTGGGTGGGTCCCGAGGCCTGGGCACGCCTTTCCTTCCAGAACCAGGGGCTGGCCCAGCCGCTCAAACCCCAGAGTCCTCCCACGGCGAGGCTCCTCCCTCTAAGGAGGTGGAGCCGGCCTGGGAGGCTGCGGCAGCTGGGGGCGGACCCACCACAGAGGACCAGATTTTAAGCCTTTACAACTGTTGGAATGCTTTCCCAGGAATTCCTGCCTTGTGCCATGGGTTGTGTGTGTTGTTAAGACTGACTTTGCTGGGAGTGTGTTTTTGTAAAATGTTTATGTCTTCTCTGTGCTTTTGGACCTCGTTTCATCTCAGGTTGAAGTGCACTTTGTTTAAGTCTCTAATGCACTCAAAAGTGATCACATGGTTATGATTCACATGGAAATATTTGGTTAAAGTAATCAGACACATCCAGTCTTTAAATAGACTTAACTGCATCCAGAGCCTGGGACTCCCCTTGCTCAGAATGTGCTCCAGGAATGTTTCTTTATTTGTTAAAATGAAATCAAAACCATCATAAAGGTCAGATGGATGATAAAGCGATACCACAGTGATGCTGTGATTCAAATTGAAGGTAATATAAATAAACAGGCTCCACAGCTTTTGGCTGCTATTAATATCCCAATATTCATGATCCAAGCTCTGTTCCCTGTGTGCATCCTGGACCAGTGCTGTCCTGTGGGCTCACCTCACAGAGAGTACTTGTGCTTCTAAATATTTCTTATAAAAAGGAATTAGAGCTCAATTTCTCATGAGTTTATAAATATTATTTAAGGAAGTAATTTCATGATAGCTGATGATAAGCTTTAGAAGTGTTTTTAACTCTAGAGATGTCCTGCAGTGTGCTCAGGCAATTCCTACTCAAACTCAGAATCTAGGCCGAAAGTGGATCAAAAATTACAATTTTGCAAGACATGCAGCCAAATTCTCTAATTCTCCATGACAGCCTTTAAAATGAGAAAACTTCAACCAATGGAGTGCAAATACAAATATTGTCCTAGTGCTAAACCATAAAAAGACTGTGAAATGGGAATACACACTGAATGAAATGGTAAAAAGACAACAAAGGGTATGGTGACCCTTTTCCAGTTATTTGAGGACTATTTATTCTCTAACTTCTGCCTGGAATAAAAGTGGCCTGGGTGAGATGGGGAGTCAGAGAGAAGGGAACAGCTGCTGCTGGCACGAAGGAAGTGGCAACTCTTCCATTATGAAAGAGCAGCAGAGGAAGAGTGGAGCCGAGCAGATCCAGGCAAGAGATCCTTAGGAAAAGGGAAGGAGAGAGAATTGCTGTCATGTCACTGCAAACACAGAATCACTGGAAAGGTGGCACTGTGATAAAATGGGAAGAGCATTGTTATTCACCTCTTTCTCCTCTTCCTTAATGTTGTCTCTAAAATTTCTGGTTTTTTTTTTTCCCCAGGCTGCATTCTGGTGACGTCAGACTTCACAAAAAAGAAAATATTTTCCAGAACAACTGACATAATGACATGAAGTCATGTATTTCATAAAATTCAAAGGACAGGCCAACAGTTTAGGTTGTGTTCTATTCTCAGATACATTCCTTTTAAACTGTTTTTCTTTGAAATTTGATGTCCTTTACACAATAGGAAATGCAAGTAGGATTCAGCCCAATAATTATAATTCACATTGCATAATAACTGATAGGCAGAGAAAACACCAGTTCTAGTTATGTTAAGTAAATGTGAGCACCATCAAAATCAAGCCCAAATGTAAACATTAATTTTTAACTTTTGTGCTTGGTTTAGATCATGGACCAACCTGAATAACAAAGTAACAATTGCATAATGCATTCGTTGTACTGAAACTTTGACAAAAATATCTCACTTGTACCTGGCTAAATACTTGGCCTTAAACACTGTAAATATTGTGGGCTTTTTTCATTTCAGCAGTCTGTGGCCTGACCTTTACTGTCAGTTCCATGTTCAAAACATCATCACGTTACAAATCATGAGACAGAGTAAATCTTTCTGTGTTTCTCTTTTCTTCTTCTACAATTATATTGAACATAGAAAACAGATGCTGGTTTTCAAGCTATATAAAATAAAAGGCATTCAAAATCTGTGAACTTTCTGATTTTTAATTAAATTATAAATGTAATACTCAGTGTAAGGTGAGAGGAGTTCAATTAGGGAATGAATAGAAGTCAAGTCAGGAAATCATCTTTCTATAACACCGATCTTATGGAAACTGGGTTTAATTTCTCTTAATCAAAGTGTACCAAATACCAGTGTACGACACTAAAATCCAGCAATGTATTTTGACAGGTCCAGCTCTTGGTCACACACAAGCCTCTCACAATGCCAGTGGCTGCAGTCACCATTCCTATATCCCAAGGAAGCCCACATTTCCAAAGTGGATGAAACATGGTAAATATATTGCTGTTTTTAAATTAAGTTTGATAATTTCAGAATTTTGAGGCAAAGGTATCTTTTTCCATGCAGATCCATCTGTTTAATTCCTTTCCACCGTTAGAGTTCTTTGCCATACAGACTCCCAGGGGCTGATAAAGGAGTTTAACTTGGCTGTCTGGTACCCTGTGCAGAATAAACAGCTGTCAGATTCCAGCATGAAGATCTCAGCCTGTCAAAGTTTAGCTCAGACCCTGAGAGCTTGGACAGCTCTCCTGCAGTGCTTCCCTTCCTGCACTGCCCAAAACCACTCCTTATTGTGGTGTGACCACCTTCCAAATTAGCTTTCATTTCTTCCCTTCTGAGAAACCAGAAACAATCCCACTTCCTCTAGAAAAAGAGATGTTGCTCCCTGTTAGCATTCCAGAGCTTGGAGGGTGTGTCGGAGTGAAAAAGGTAAAATTATTACTGAAGTCCACTCTGTTCTCTTGCAAAAAATAGGGTAAAGCAGAATCTATCACCCAGAAGGTAGAGATGACACAGTGCTTTAATCTAGATACTTATAACTCTATTTCTATTTCTTATTTGCTCAAAGACTGTGGGCTTAAAGGATGAAGATTTTCTCTGTGACATTTGCATACACACAGAGCATGAAGAGTAGGTGAGAACCTGCTTTTAGTGTGGATTTGTGGCTAAATAGCAGCATGGCCCTGCTCTCATCCATTCTGTCAACGGAACAAACACAAACCTTTTAGAGAAGATTCAAGGAGAAATCTTATTTTCTTGGAAAAAATGCACTTCAGCTGAGCAGAGCCTGTGTTCTGAGGAATGAAACCTCTGACACAGCCCAGAGACAAAGATGAGTTTAGAATACAAATGTTAATTTAACCTTAACTTTATGGTAATGAGTGCCTGCAAATACCCAGCATTCCCAGAAGTAGATGCATCACTTTCTTGGCATTTCCATGGCCTGAATGATGAATCAGCTCCTGGGTAGTTGGTTTGATAGATGGGATTCATTGCACAAGCTGGAGGGCCGTGGCCAAGTGAAACTTCTGCAATTATCACTTTCCCTAAGCGAGGGAGAAAAGACACTTAATACTTCTGATTCTAGCTTGGGAGTGCAGACAGGATAACAGCAGTGATGTCAATGTAATATCAGACAGGCTGCATCTTGTTCTGGCAAATAAATATTCTAATGTATATTAGTATGTATTAATTAAAATAGGTAATTTATTTACATTATGGTTCTGGGTTTATTGTTTTATTAATAAATCAAATGTGCTTTGACAAAAAAGAAAAAGTGATTACATTGTGAAATCTGACATTTGTATCTGGCTAATATTTAAAACCTTTGAAATCCAAAATACAAGTGATTTCATAAAGAGTGGAACCTGTGAGGCCAAGTATCCTTTGGATTTGTGTCAGAAATACTTCACTACCTTTAAGACTTCCTCACTTTTTTCAAATTTGTTTGAAATCTGATCAATCCTAAGCCGCTGCACTGACAGAGCCACCCAACTAATTGCCATGAAAAGATCAGACACATCTAGTTAATTCTCATTCTTCAAACTCCTGTCTGGGAATTATTCTCAGTAGCCAAAGCCCTTTGTGGAGCTTCCTAATATGCCAAAATGCCCCTGGGAAAGAATTCAGCAGTATCTCAGAGCTTCTTTCAAGGCTGCATGTGCCATCTTATGGCCATCTACAGAAACTGTCTTTTCTGTGGCAGTGATCATTCCTGCCACATACCACATATTTTACAAGATCTCTCCAAACTCTGAATTACCATACCTGAATGACTTTATCAGGATCCCTACTGGTTTTGCCTCCTGCCTTAGCTGATTGTTTCAGAAACTCTGTCTTGGGGCACTCACATAAGCTTACACTGTTACAGAGAAAAAGACTTTTTTTTTTTTTTTCTGTCAGATTCATGCAAAGATTAAAGCAAGGGCCAGGTGTCTTTATTTGACTGAGACTATATCTTAAACATTTAAACAAATTTAAGAAGCATGAAAATCTGAGTTATGATAAGGGATGGCAGGCAGGGAAATCAAAGAATAATGAATAAGAAAATAGTTTATGGTGTCATTATTCCAACAGGAAGAGAGACAGGTACAAGAAGATCAGACCATTAGCTCTGAGGGACAGGATCTTTTCCCTGTATGTTCATTTAGCATTTAACACCTGTGTAGCACTGGTAGGAGGAACACAGCAACAGTAAAATGATGTTGTGATCAAACAAATACAAATGAAAATGATAAAATAAATGGCTCGTGAAATCCCTGAGCCAATCTGTTCCACAGGCAGTAAATACAGATGCTACAGCGGTTAATGTGGAGACTTCCAAACTAGTCCTGCACCAGTCCCCACAAACTCTAGTGGAGGGCACTGGTGAGAAGTGAGTGTGAAGAGACAATTTGCAACAAAAAGAGGAAGGCCAATGAAGGGAAAAGAAGATTATGAGGAGAAAAAGAAGAGAATAGACATTCTGACCATTTAAAGTTTACCTTTAGCACAGAATTTTAACTAAGGACAACAGGCTGTGATTAACACAAATTCCATAATACTGTTTTTCACTGTCATCATCAGATCACTTGTAAGACTTTTTTTTTTTCTCTTGCCTCTTTACAGTCAGCAAGAGGAGTTTCCATGTTTGGTATTACCAAAAAATATCCCCAAAACAAAACCCAACCAAGCTGTTTGCCACTGTAGCCACAGGTCTTGTCTTTCCTCAAGTTCCCTACGAGAAGGTAGCAACAGCATGAGAAAAAAGAGCACAGCACAGGAAGTGTTGACAACAGATCTCAAACCCCATACAATATCTGCAGAACTTTCCACTCTCCCAGGTTGCTCCAAGCCTCATCCAGCCTGGCCTTGAACTCTTCCAGGGATGGGGCAGCCACAGCTTCTGTGGACACCCTGTGCCAGGGCCTCACTACCCCAAATCCCCAGCCAAACAAAAGGAAAACCCTTTAAAGATCCTGCAACATAACAAAGTATTTCAGTTAATCAGAATGAATAATTCAGTTATCTCAGAATGGGAATGCCGTGAATCTCAGGGAATTTGTTTTGATCTTGGCAGCTGAAATGTTCTGAGCTCAGAACCTGCTGTCCCTCAGGGAGATACGATTTTGCTTTCAAGATTGAAAAGGTCTTTTTGCTCCCCTCAAGCTCTCAGCTTACATATAAAATAAACTTTCAGTTGCTTATTGTAAATGCACTTCAAAAAGGATGAAAAGCACTGTATTAACTGCACTAAAACTGGAGCAATGCAATCACAAATATCAAGTATGCAAAGAAAGGAATGGATTCACCAGTTCTGTCTCAGAGGTACAAGTGGCAATTGGGTGTCCTCAGAGCATTGGTGACACAGCTCTCTGAGCTGCTCAGGGCAGTGCTTGTGACAAAGGTCTTGGCTCCATCACAATCTCAGAGTGATTCTTGCAAGGCGGTGAAATAAATGAGTGCAATCACGAACATTTCAGAGTTGAGAATTACCCAGAAAATGTTGGGACTTCTCTACAAATCCACTTTGTGACTGTCCTGACATGTTCATGCTGTCCTGTGAGACAATGAAATACAATATCTGGGTGGGATTTGATTTATTGCTGAGGTCTGAGAGCCAAAACTTGTTTTTGGAGGTTTGGGGTTTTTTTCCTGTTTTCCTGTCTATTTGCATACCAGGTGAATTTATTTATTAATTAGGGAGCTTTAGGGAGCTTCATGCCACCTCTGTCTGGGTAAAGCTTCTTAATAATCTTAAATTACTTGCTGCTTTGCAAAATGTTTCTGGTTTTATAATCATGAAGTTAAGCAGGCCAATGCTACATTAAATATCTTTTAGAACTTAGGCACTTACTCTGCTACACTGAAAACTTCTTTTTACAGAAATCCCTTAAACTTGTCCTTAAATTTCAGCCTCAAAATTTCGTTGGGCACCCTAAATATGCATTTTATTTTCATTCCCATGATACTGTTTCCTCTGAAGTCCCAGGCAGAGAATTGTGATTCAATTATACAGCATGAACTCAACCCATGTGCAGAAATGCATACAGAGAAGTTAATAATATTTTTTCTTGTTTTGCACTGATTTTTTTTCATTTCTTTCTGCGTGATTTTCTTCTTTTTCCTATACAGAAGAAATAATCACAAGCAGTGCCTCTAGCCTGTTTAATTTCATTATAACTTTGCTCTCTCAAGTGAAGCCAGATAAATTTATTTTATTCAAGGGCCGCATTCCAAGTTAAGCACCAAATATCAATTTCTAATCACATATGAATCATTGCATTCCTTTTCTCTTTTTGCACTGTCATATTTTCAATCTGTTTAAATCCTTCTAAACCAATCTTGGTTTACAAGTACCTACAATAATTTCTACAGTCAAACTTCAGAAAAAAACTCCCATACTTCCATCTGGTACTATAAGATTCTTTACAGATTAGGTGGTAATCAGTCACCTTAAAAAGAGAACCATCCTGGAAATGCAGCAGGATCCACAGGTTTTCAATCAATGGAAAGTTTTCTTAAAAAAGAAGGAGCTATAAAAGCCAAAATCATTACTGCAACTATTAAAAATGTTCTTTCTTAAAAACGACTATGTGCTAAGATTACTCATCCAAAACCCTTTGGTTTGGCTTTCATCCCTACAAGACTGATTTATTAATTTCTCCTTGCCAGAACAAAAAGATCCTTGGCTCCAGAGAGTGGCATTAAAAGCAGGCAGAATTCTATTTATAAACAACCTCAAATGCAAGCTGTAAGTACAGGAGCACCTGCAGCTCCAACAAACATCCCTGAACAGGGAAAGAAGGCACACCTGAGGTGGACAAGCTTGGAGAATTCAAGCAGAAAACAGTCCTTGAAATACTGCCAGTCTAAATTTGAATCTCCCCTCAACCGAGCGTCAAGGTTGTTCATACCAAGGTTATGTAAGTGACTTCCAACGCTTCTCTACAAGAAAAGATGTATAGGAACTTAGAATAACCGAATTGCTGCTGTTGTGAAGCAGTCAGATAGCTTGCTTGTTCTTTTATCTTCCCTTTTTAAAATCAAGGCCTTCATATAGAGAAAGGAAAGAAAAAGGCAGCGAAAAATCAGTTGTTGTGGGCTCAAAGGTTCAGCTTCCACCGGGAGGAGGAGAGGAGAGGAGAGGAGAGGAGAGGAGAGGAGAGGAGAGGAGAGGAGAGGAGAGGAGAGGAGAGGAGAGGAGAGGAGAGGAGAGGAGAGGAGAGGAGAGGAGAGGAGAGGAGAGGAGAGGAGAGGAGAGGAGAGGAGAGGAGAGGAGAGGAGAGGAGAGGAGAGGAGAGGGAATGTTTCTTGTCAGCTGTCTCTAAATGGAGCCTGAGGAGCACTGATGCTTCAAAATATTCCAGATCCCCATAGTAAATTTGTCTTGTTAAAAGTTATTGACTTGGAATCACAAGAAGCAGCTTCAAGTTTGAAGTATCTGTAAAAGTTTACTGTGGATTATTTAATAAATCTTCTTCAAAGTGAGCATTTCCAACTGTTTCGAATTATGTCAGCAAGAATTGTGCTACCAAAATAAAGCTTTTCTTCATTTCCACTTTGAAATATTTTTAAATTCTGCCTGTAACAATTGAAAAAAGGGACAAATTGATGTAATTTTGGGGTTTTTGTAACAACGAATTTAGAGAAATGAATGATTACAGAAAGGCTTGCTTGTTGCCTGGATTTTTGTTGGTGTTGTTTTTCATTTTTTATAAGTCTGAAAGTGACAGATGATGCCACTCTAACTGTGGTTATAGTGATATTAAAATGTGGATATACTGAGCCTATACTATCCGTAACACTGAGTTTTATTTTGATGCATGAGCTTCTGAGCCAATCTGGCATCCAACCCTGGATCCGTGGCATCACTGACACCTTCCACATGCCCCATTAATGAAGGATGCTCTGTGTGTAAGACTTTGTGCTGGCCACTGATTTTCAATGGATTTGACTTGCAAAGTCCTAAGCCAGAATTGAGAATGACAAGAAAAAGAAGTCACTAAGGTCACATTGGAATTACAGGCAGTCCTCCCACTTCAAAAAACATTTAAAAAAAACCCCACAAACCCCAGCACTTTGCTGGATCTCCATTGTTTAAAGGCCCACTTTTCACTAAACATGCTATTTCAGTTTTCTGTTCTTCTAGTGCATTTATTTTTGTGGTAAGACTGCCTTTTCAACAATGCATCTTCTGTGTCTTCATTACCATGAACTGAATTTTCAGTTTACGGATTATTACTCCTTAGAGATTTATTATTTGATGTTTTATCCAACTTTTGCAGCTTGGCCAATTCATGTTCAGGCTGATAAAAAAACTCATTAGGATCCAGAAGCAAGAATTTACATTAAAATACAGAAAAAAAAGATCTTGTTTATGTTTCCCCAAAAGATAAACCCTCTATTTGTGTACTAGAAAGTATAAAAATACCATAAAATTCTTCCCAAGGCAAATTAGTGCACTCTGCCTATACTTCTCAACGGGGATATGATTTGAAATGTTCATATATGCAGTGTCTATAGGCCCTTCTGACAAAGAGAGGAGGTGACTGAAGCACATTTCTGCTTCCTAGGTATTACCTGATCCACATATGGCAGGAGCCTGCACCGACTGAGTCCTTGCTCTGTGCATCGTCACTCCAAAAAATCTATTTGCTTTTGATCTAAGCACTTTTAGGGGTCCTATTTGTATAATCATCAAGATTTTCCAATTATATTTTATAGATACATGTGCAGAGATTTCTGTTTTGAGGCAGTTCCTTTTAAGAGCCTTTTGGTCAAAGCTCCTACCTGAGGCTTGAGCCATTGGATTGAAATAAGTATGAACCTGGCAGAACTGAAAATGGAAATGGATCCCCAGAAACACATGAAGTGTTCTAGAAACTTGTTTGTTGATTATGCTGAAGAATGATGAATAATGACACCATAAATGCAATAATTATTTTTTTCTATTTCCACTCGAAATGCAGGGATAGCATTTGGAAGATTTTTTTTATTATTACAGATGAAGGTAAACCAAGGAAAATTATTAGATTGTCTAAAATCTGCTTGGAAATGCAGTCATTATTTATACTTCCATTTAGAACTGAACAGTCTTGATTTAAATTTAAATTAAATGCTCTTTATACTAAAGCAGTGAAAATTAAAAATAAGTATATGCACAAATCCCTCTGATACATATTTTCTGTCTACTTTGAAATTACTTTTTCAATGGAAAGGAGTTTGGAATGCACAAAGTTGAGCCCTAGGGAGTTTTGATACAGATTTTGGGATGTTCAGGGCTGTGTATGTTGGGTATGACTCTGAACCATGCAAATCGGCAGGAAATTTTTATTGGAATGAAACAAAAACGAAGATATTTGCATAAATCTTTGGTAGTAATGGGAATGATCATGCTAAAAATGCCAGGCTGGTATCACCTTCTTATTTTTCCCAAATTCCCAGTGAGGCTGACTTCTTGCAAATTCTGCAGAGGATGTAAGCCCTGTGAATGTTTTAAACAATATAGTTTTAATCTAATATAGCACTGCAAATGCTGAAGAGCCTGTAGGCTAGCAGGCAGATCATTCAAATGTAAAAACAAATTTGACTGGAGTCTAAACAATGTTGGCCTCTGCTGTGAACTAGAGCTTCCTTTTGACATGGAAAGAGAGAATGCATTTTGCCAAGAGGGGATTAGCTCGGAAAGCCTCTGTAAACGATACTGCGATGAAAATAAACAGTTTCACAGCTGTGCAGGAGGAACCTGGGAGATCATGCCTCGTGTCAGGAGCGCTCATTAGCTTTTGGCTGCAGCCCATGCCTGGGCCTGGGGGGAGCCACGAGCACCAAATCGCTGATGTCAATCATTTCTCTCCACGGTGACACCGCAGTTCTTCGTTTGTGGTGTCCTTGCTGATTAAGAGCCATTTCTGAAAGTGCTCTGCTGCCTTCACACTTGTGCTTTGTCACCTGTGATTTCTCAGTCTTCCATTTCCTTACCTCTCATCATGCTGAAATTTCTCCCTCCTCTTTTTTTTTTGGCTTTTTTTTGCTTGGTTTTTTTTGTTGTTGGTTTTTTTTTTTTGTTTTGTTTTTGTTTTTGTTTTTTTAACTTCGCAGTGATTGCTATAATTTTTCCTTTTTGTTGTTCGGTAATTCTAAAAGTTCCCTGCTTATTACACATATTTATATACAGTATTATTAAAATACAATGCATTAGACCAATTAGAAGAAAACAAATCATAAAATAAAAAGGACACCAAACTCACCTCTAAATTCTTCATCACTTAATTTTTCAACCAAAGGAGATTAAACTTTGTTAGGACTTCCAGATTTTCAGTCCTGCTAATTTCATTGCAATAAAAATAAATCTTTTGCAAATTTACACATTTTTGAAGCTCATCTATTTTTTATTTTCTCAGAAGTGTTACTTTGCAGCACCGAACAACAAAATGTCACTTTTTTTGTCAAAGTGTTAATAACTTGCACAGAAAATTGTTAGGCAGTTCCAAATAATTTGAGATCCCACCCTCTGTGCAGAATTCTGAGAAAGCTTTTCAATTCAGACAACAGAGAAAAAGTAGCAGCAGCTACAACAATTCAAAATAACTAAGTATGTGTTTTTAAATAAAGCATTATTTTCATTTAAAGGTCTTTTTTCTAACCAGTTTCCTGCAGAAGGTTTCAATGCAATTAATTTTTTAAAATATTGTTTCCAATGAGAGAGAAAAAAATCCAAAAAGAGGTTCAAAATTACAAAACCCTTTAGTAAGTAACATTTGATCTATATATAAAATGGGATTTTTTATACTTAAATGAAGACGTGCCAGATCCTGACTCCTTTGAACAGTTCCTCCCAGAACAGAAGAAAAGAGCATTTGTGAAAAAATATGATTATTGTTGTAAGGTGCTTGAAATTGTACAAAGTTGGCTGGAAAGGAAACTCATATTTAACTTCCCATTAAGCAGCATTCAGGAATCCACAGCTCCTTGAGCAACAGGTGGGTCTGAAACTTTTTGAATATTTTATCCAATGAAAATGAGAACAGTTACATTTGAGAAGTATTTCATGCCTACAAATTTGGGATAATCTGAGAAAACCAATTCTCTTTTTAGTCTCTCTTGATCAATGTCCTCATAAGACGATCCATTACATCTGTACTGAAAATGCAAATATTATTCTATTTATGTCCATGCTGTAAAAAAATACATTATGCGGTAGAATGTCTTAGTGCCATTACAGCCAATCAAAGGGAGCTGATTAACATCAGATGTGTCTTTTAAAAATTCCTCTGCAGTAAAATGTGCAGCGTTTGCAATTTTGACCATGTTTAGTATATAGCAATTAAGCAGCTCTTTTTCTGCTCCCAAAGCACATTTGCTAAGTATTACATGAGTATTTTATACCACTCCTCAAAATGCACCTCCCATTTAAAATAAAATATATTTCAATTATTTTGAAACATTTTTTCAAATAATAATTTTAATTTTAAAAAATAAAATTTCAATTATTGCTTTCCAGAATCTGTATTTCTAATGGAATTGCAATGAGGATTACCAAAAAAAGAAATTTGAAATTGCTTGGAATACTCCATTGCCTTTTTAATAAACTTTGTTTTTCTTTGCTAGATTTCAAGGGTTCCTAAAAGAAGACAGTACAAGCCCTTCTGACCACCTTTGTAAGAAAGGGTGAGGAATTAGACTCACTTATCCTAGGGGAATTGAACTCACTTATCCTTGGACTCAGTAGGTTGTATTTACACAAAGCAGAAAGATGCAGTAAAAACAAACCAGAAAGAGCTCATAATCCACCAAAAGCCTTAATAAAAGCCCCTGTGCATGTGTGAAAAAATCTACCAGAATATAATTGAGAGCATAAAAACCTCTGCCGGAATGTTTTGAAGTAATCACACTGCTGCTACAATTAATCTTTCGAATTAGCATTTACCAGCAATGAGTATGATTTTTGCAGCAGCTTTTTTTGCCTTTTGCTGGCACTTACACGGTGCATTAACATCACTACATGGAAACAACACCCTGAATAAACCTTCCCCTAGATCAGGCTGTTCCAACCCCATCCAAGCTTGCCTGGAACACTGCCAGGGATGGGGCAGCCACAGCTTCTCTGGACATCCTGTGCCAGGGCCTCAGAACCCTCACAGGGAATAATTTCTTCCTTAAATCTGATCTTACCTTGTCCTTTGTCAGTTTGAAGCCTTTCCCTCTTGTCCTGTTGCTCCAAGCCCTTGTCAAAAGTCCCTCTTCAGCTCTCTTGAGACACTGCAATGTTCTCTAAAATTCCCCCGGAGTTGAGTACGATGGTGGCTGGTGGCTGGGAGATTCTAAACATCCGGAAAGTTGGATAGTAATGGATTTATAAGGTATTCTGACCACCTCCACAAGGAAGGATGATGAATTGCACTCACTTTTCTGTCGATTGGACTCGGTTAATGACAGAGTAAATACTTCAGCGACGACAGGAATCAAAGCCGGTCTCACATATCTAGACAGGTCCTTTCTGTATCTTCATTATCCTAACTGAATTTTCAGTTTCCAGATTCTTCTTCCTCGTGTTTTACCCAACATTTGTAGATTGGCCAATTCATGTTGCTCTCCCTGGAGCCTTCTCTTCTCCAGGCTGAAGGACTCCATTTCTCTCAGCCTGTCTCCCCAGCATCAGTGCTCCAGCCCTGATGGGACCATGAAAATTGATTTTTTTTTTTTGTGCTCCCCATCCCTGCTTGGCTGACAGTTTGACAGCAACTCACTGGAGACCTTCCCCATCCCTTTGCTGGGGTGCGAACTTGAGCTGCAATGACATTTCCTCTTGCTCTCTTCATGTGTAGGATGGTGGAGTGGCACTGATAACCTGAGTTGTGAAGTGGCAAAAAAAAAGGATTAGGGAATTTTTCTCTGGCTTGTGCCATGGGAGGTGTCCTGTCTGTGGGGCAGTTTATCTTTGGGGGAAAATGGAGATTAACTGTGTCAAACAGCAGGATTTTACTGAAGCTGAAATTGATGAAAATTGTGAGCCTCACCCAAAATAGGCTGTTGCTAAAGCAAAAAAAAAAGTCCTCACTGAGCCATTGACACTGGATTAATTTTATCAGTTTAAAATAAATTATAGTTAAATCACTACGTTTTGTTGGGTTTTTCCCATTTTGTTTTCCCATTTAGTTTCAGTGAGTGAACATTTCCCAGGGTTAGAATTGCTCCACAGAAAATCGGATCCTCACCGAGACAAATGTCATCAGAGATGTTGGATTTGTGGAGGTTAAATTATTGAAATTTGGAAATATTTTTGTTGAAGTCTTCGCATTAATGGTTTTTAACATTTTTAGAGGAGGGGGAGAAAATTGCTCAAGCAGCTTCTGCTGTTCTGCCAAGGCAGATCCCTCTGTCTGCAGCTCTTTACTCGCAGTGCATCTTCACGTCACGAGATGTCCCTCCAAGCTCACAGAAAGCAGAACCTTCAGCTGCTTTCTGCCTTGCAAAAGATGTTTTGGCTTGGTCTTAGGCTTCCCCATCTTCAGGTGCCTCGATTCACTTACCCAAAGACAAGGATACATATTTCTATTTTTATTTTTATTTTTTTTATTTTTATTTTTATTTTTATTTTTATTTTTATTTTTATTTTTATTTTTATTTCTATTTCCATTTCCATTTCTATTTCGATTTCCACTTCTATTTCTATTTCTGTTCCTATTTATATTTGCTGCTTCTTTTAGCAAAAGTGTGTAACAGCTTAAGTCTATGAGTCCAAACATATTCTCCTGAATTAACATGTCATAATAAGTACATAATGGAACAATTTGAAATTAAAAAAAAAAATTAAAAAATTGTTAATCATCTGAAGATTGTGCACTTTTTCTAATTCAAGGAAAAAGCCACAAAACATTCTAATTCAAGGAAAAAGACCCAAAATAATGGTCTACTCTGAGCCTTCTTTAGAGATATTTTTATATAATTTTGCTTAATTGTTCTGTTCCCTTTACACCACATCCTGCAAGAACAAGGGTCTTGTCTAGCAAATTCTTTCCTTTCTCCTTGACAGCAAATTATTCCTTTTTTCTTTCCTTTCTCATTGACAAAGAACCTTAGCAACAACCTCCTCAGTAAATTAGTTTATGCAACAAGGCCAACTGATACCATTTTGTGATCGGTTTGATATTTTTTTTAACAGTAATTGAATGAACAAGCTTTAAAACTGAACATGGCATCCAAATTCAGAGATTCATTGGTACTATCAGTAGCAAATTGGAACTGCTTTTGTTTCTGAGTGTCTGAGGGGATGACTCAGTATTGGCAGTGAGGAAAGCCAAATGATCTAATTTGGGTATAGGGATTTCTGCTTGACTGGAAAGCGCTCCTGTCTTACCAGAAGGGAATTATTGTACAAATCAACACTTTGGCCCTTTCTAGGTAACTGAATCATCTCTGAGTGACCTGCTCTGGCAGCCTCAAATCTGTGTGTGTAATATTCCTAATCTCTTTAGCTGCAGTAAACATGCAGGGCAGCATTACGGTATTAATCATTAACTCAGCTCATTAAAAGCTTGCTAATGTTACTGCTAGATAATCTTGCGGTGGTTTATAAAGCCATTAAAATGTATATTTGCATGCACAGTATTTTAAAAAATGTCTGAGAGCAGTTGCTAGGTTTCTCTTTCAATGTAAAGGGTTTTCAAACCTATCTCAGACTGAATTAATCACTTTGAGTGTTATCTTTCACCTTCTGCTGTGGCACATTCCGTTCTAATTCTGCTAATGCCTTTTAGTATAATTTGAAATCATTTCATAGCAGTGAAAGCAACTCTTTAAGTGCTGATGGTGCTTTGGAATTGGAATTGTCCTTGTACTTTTGCTGACTGCCATGGAAACTTTTGAAACTGATGCTCTCCAGATTCTCATGGATCACTGTGTGTCAGAGATGTGTTTCTGTCTCTGCCTTCTACTGATATTTGATCGTGTCACTGGCATTGCTCAGCAGTCATCATTGCATTTGTTTGTAGAAGGGTCCCCATCCTTATAAAAAATACTGCTTGTAATCTGTGCAGCTCTTTGTCTCCTTCTGCATTGTATCACTGGGGTATTTCTGACCGTGTCATTTGTTAATCCGAGCGCTTCTGGAATCATCTCTGCAAACCAGGGTGTGTTTAGATGAGATGTCAGATGAAATGGCAAGAAGAAGTCATGATAGAGCTCCTGTAAATGTTTAAGAGAGATTATGCTTCTGAAACTGGGCTCTCTGTGCAGTAGCCTTAATAGAACTGTTATCATTTAGCTTTTACTATCAGATAAGATATATGGGGCAATTTTGGGGTTGGGTGGTTTTTTGTCTAATAATTTTCGCAGTAGAAATATTTTGTTGTGAAACGCAGCTGTGCCTTTTAAGTGTTTAAAATAATAGATTTACAGACACTACCTGGGTAATGTCACCCCTCCAGCTGTGATTGGAAGCAGTTAGGTGAGCAGGATAAACATGGGCAGTAGTTGGAAAAATTATTACCTACATTGATGTCACCAATTAATAAGGCAGAGTCCTTACTCCCACTGAGGTCAAGAAAAATATTACTGAAACAAGACTGGGGAAGGCTTTGAGGGTTTGAGGCAGGAGTGGTGATGCACTGAGTGTTCACAAGAATCCCATGAGCCATGGGCACGGATGATGTCAGGGGAGGAGAGCACTTGCTGGGTTTTGGCACTGCCAAAAATAGATATTTTTT
This sequence comes from Acanthornis magna, assembly GCA_036785705.1. Lineage (NCBI taxonomy): Eukaryota > Metazoa > Chordata > Aves > Passeriformes > Acanthizidae > Acanthornis > Acanthornis magna. Next base: position 2,341,227 of record JAWUZG010000097.1, read on the forward strand.
AGGGACAGCACTGTGGCAGTACCCCAACCTAGTTACAGCCTAATCTTCAGGATCCAATGGGATAAAAAAGTGGTTTGTGTCCAGTCTGTCACTTGCCCGTGTGGAATGGGGCTGCTTCTCATGGATCTGTCAAATGCACAGAGGAAAGCTGAGCTGTCTCAGATTACTTTGGGCATAATCTCTATAAGGAGATTAAAAAACACCATAAACAAACCAATAAAGCTTCACTAGCGCTTCTAAAAACAACAGGTAAGGCATCACTTATAGAATGTTTTATTGTTGCAGTCACTTCTTCAGCCAGCTCTGGGCTGGGTGTCGTGCTCACAGACAGAAACGAGCTCAGCATTGATCTATAAATTAGCAGTTGCCTAGTGACTCACGTCTTGGCAGACTCGCTTTATGCAAACAGAAAATATCACTATGCAGTAATGGAAGCATGCCAATTTTTTGTTAGGGTCACTGTCCCAGAGCTCGCAGCAATTTTTGACATGAATTTTGACAGGGAGAGTAGCTTGAAAATGGAAAATGTCGATTCAAGCAGGGAATTGTTCAGAAACCATCAGCTAGGTAACTACAGAGGAATGTTATTATAGACACACTGCAAGGGGAGAAAAATACAAACAAATTATGAACCCAAATATATGAAAATAAGCAGTGTAGAATAAAATAGAATTGGCAGGGCATATATTAATTTTATTAGAAATTGGCTTTAAAGGAGATCTCAAAATGGGAAAAAATAATTTTAATGATTATTGATCAATTTAATTAAGCTATCTAATCATCTTATTGACCATCCAAATGGGAGCATAGGTCCCTGCCAATTAAATCTGCAAATGGCACAGACTTGTTGCGTAGCAAGTAATGAGGTTACGCCCACAAAATTATTTGAGTTACCTAATTAAAAGCTGATGGTGCAGCAATATGCACCTCAATACGGCCAAAAGCTCTGACACATCAGGGGTATATGAGCCACAGCCACACAGTGGGTATTCCCTTCTTGGAATGCTTTGGCTCAGAAAAGGGATAAAGGGCCATCCACAGCAAACTGCTTCAGCCTGAGCTCCTACTGTAATGCTCTGCTTGAATTTAACGTGATCTGTGGGTTTATGAAGCAGATGGAGACAGAGAAAAGGCCAAAGAAGGGATCTTTCTTTGGTGTGCAGTGCTTGTAAAAACAGCTCCTGTGATGGGGTATTCATTTAATGTGCCTGAGATCCAGAAAAGAGTGTCACAAATATAGCCGTGAACTAGAACCTAAACCTCCTTATTTACTGCCAATAGACCCTCACTGATGGAGGCTGAGACTGAACTGAAGAAGAGGATAAATAAGGTTACAGAAAATTACAGCTGGTAACAGAGGGCTTTTGAGTATGGCAGGGAAAGGTGCAGCAATGTCCAGCCACTGCAGTTTTAAGTTGGCCAATGTACTGTAAAATGCACATGGAATATTGTCAGCATCAATGGCATTGTGCTGTGCTAGTGCTGAATCCTTCTGTGCCATTAAGCTCAGTGGATCAGCTTAGAAATCAGCACCTGTGAAACTTCATCCTGATATTTTCATGGGCAGTCTTGAAAAAGAAGTTGCAAGGTATTGCTTTTCACTAATTTCAACTTTATCTTTCCTTGTAAACTATCAACAATATCCAATATCCACTAAATCCTTTAAAGATTACAATCTATATTTTTCAAAGCTTATGAACAGTAAAGAAAATAAGTTCTTCAAGAGGGGGGATCAAAATTCTCAAAGCTTTCTAAAGAGGATCTGCATATATACGAATCTGAATGTCATCTTAGTGGTGAAGAATATTTCCAATTTTTATAAAAGAAAAAACTGTGCTTGAACCAGCAGAGAAAAACATTATTGTCTTCTGTCTCCATCCTTTTTGTCTTTCTTTTCATCAAAGGCCTGAACAAGCTTCATTGGAACAAAAGTAAATCTTCCATGAGACATGGTGTCATTAAGTGCTTGTGAATCATGGAATCATGGAATGGTTTGGGTTGGAAGTGACCTTAAAATCATCCAGTTCCACCCCCTGCCCTGGGCAGGGACACCTTCCACCATCCCAGGCTGCTCCAAGCTCCATCCAACCTGGCCTTGGACACTTCCAGGGATGGGGCAGCCACAATGAAGCCACAAGAGCTTTGATTTTGGCTGTCTCTGTGCACTCCTATAGCTCTACTGAATCCCATGGAATGATGCCAGTTTTGGCCCTGATGAAGGCCAGAACTGGTTTATGGTCTTATTTTTCCCTGGTTTTGGCTTTATGTACACACAGGACATGAAACCCAACTGTCGGAGTAGGTATGGAAGAATCATTTCAGTCTAATGAGGCATCCTTGTGAATAATCCTTTCCCAGAGCCTGGATACACTGGGATCAAGTTCCCCTGCCACAGAGTGCCAGGGAAAATAAAAGAAAATACTCAAGAGAGTTCCTGAGCAAATGCTGCAGTCACGCTGTAATGGCAGCTACCAGAGGTCTCTAGGAAATGTGAACCTCAAAAAAGTAGCTTTGAATATTTTGTCTACCATTTATGGCAAAAGAACAGCACTTGAGAACGACAAGGAAATGCAGTGAGGAATTCTCAGCTTTTCTCTCTCTTTTCTTTTCCTGCGTTCTTCCATGGTGAGCAGCACATCTCTGCGTCTCCGAGGCACAAAGGAAATTGAAAACCTGCAGGACTGGAACAAGTGCCCTCAGCTTTGCAGGATGAAATAATACCTTAATTGGTCTGTCTGTGTGGAAGAAAGCTGTCCAAGCCCAATCATCTCAGTCTGACCGATATGATGAGAAAAGCACCTGAGATCTGATATCAGCAGATCTTCCTTGAGCTATTTCTATCTTTTAATGAAGAGAACTGCTAATGCGATTTGCAGAACAAGACTATTTTAACTCATTGTTTTATGCATGTAATGGACTCCTACATAACCATCTTAAGGAAATCTTTAAAAGAATATTTTTATTTCTTTTATTTCTCTTGTATTTAATTTTTTTTTAAATTAACATTTTTGCCCTGTGTTGCAGAAACAAGACTAGCAAGCACCTTGGGAAGGTACCCCTTTGCTCCAAGCAGAATGGACTTTTTCCAAACCCTCCCTATGTCCTGTTTCTGTAACCCGTTTTTAAAAACCTCTGGTAGTGGAAATTCCAAAACCAAAGATGAATAGTAAATTTTAATCCCAATGAGCAGAGAAAGGTATTGAATACAAGAGAAAATAGTGTTATTGTCGATGACCCTTTGATATTACATCAACTTGTAGATTTTCTGTAGGAGGGCAAGAACTTGGAAGTTTCAAAGTCTCATCTCACTGTGTCAGGATCTTTCATCAACTCTCTGAATTAATTGTGCAAGTTTGTTTTCCTTTATGTTGCCCAAGGAATACATTTCTTGTTCAAAGTCATGAGCTGAAGATTGGTAGCAGGAAAAGGAATAAGAATGTTTTTTGACTAAGAATGGTGAAAAAGGAGAAAACCCCCAATTTAGAGTTTTGAACAGCTTAATATATCAAAACCCTTCAAAATATAAATATTGAAAACCTCCAAAACATAAGGCTATTTTTAAAATAATCTAACAGGAAATCATATTTAGCAGTTACTATGTTCCCACTGTAAAATAGTTATAACCTGGTCTAAAGAATTCAAAATTACTAGAAATAGAGAATTAGTAATCTAAGTTAATATTGTGAATGAATAAGTTAATGAAACATCCTGAAGGCTGCTAAACAATTATATACTTTGGGCAAAGGAAGACTGAGAGATGATCAGCTTGTATAACTATAAAACAATTCTATTTTTAAAGAAGAAATTAAGGCTCTCTCTTTGTGTTATATTTAATTTGGTGGGGGAAAAACGTGACAAATTCCAGCCCAGTTCTGAGGACCACGATTGATGTATTTCTTTTGAAAAGAAGAAGCATAAATGTGGCTTTGATTCCTCTTGCATGGCCATAAGTAAAAATGTTCTAGGACAAAAGGATTATGTATGAGTTTCTATTATGAAGTGACTGTGCTCTGACAGCTCGATATACTGATATTGCCAAGGCAAAGGAGAATTTTGAGAAGCCCAAGTGACTGAGGCCATCTGAAATGTGGAATGATTCCATCAAGAGAGGTGTCAGCCTGTGGAGCCCTGAGCATCAAGAGTCCTGACAATTGCCTTCAGTTGCTCTGCGAGAGGGATTATGATTTCAAAAGTGTGGCTGAAAGGCTGCACTCACATTTCTGGGAAATTATTTTAGCAATATAATACACCAATCTTTCTGAGCATAATATAGGAACTGGATACTAGGGCTCAGGACTCCGTTGTTTCATTTTTGGAATGGAGAAAATGTCTTTCTCTGATGCTTCTGTTGCTTGTGTGACATCTGATGTTGAAAAGTTCATGTACACACCTTTTCCAGACTTTCATCTTACCACTTCTGTCATCATTTGGAAGAGAACAGAGTAGAACAGAATGATAAAATAGAATTGTGAATGTTGGAAAACACCTCCAAGATCATCGAGTCCAACCTTGAACACCCTCTAAATAACATCATGACTACATACACTCACTTTGTGAACAATTACAGGGATGGAGAATCCTCCACTTCCAGGAGAACCTTTTCCAATGTTTAAGCATTTTTCAGTGAAGAATTTTTCCGTAATATTCAACCTGAACCTACCCTGTAGCAGCTTGAGGCCATTTCCCCTTGTCCCATCAATCACAGCTGGACCTGGACCTCTTGTGCTCTTTTAGATGCAACTGGAAAAAGAACAGAAACCAAACATCACCCTCAACCCTCCCCCCCCAAAAAAACCCCCAAAAATGCCTTGCAGAAAAAGCAAACCCCACACATAAGGTCCAAATGGCCTAATGCCAGTCACTATTCATTCCCAGACTGGGGTGAGTTTTGGGGGTGTGTCTCAGCAGGGAATTTCCAGCCAGTACGGCAAAGAGGAGAATTTCTCTGTTCGAAGGAGCACAAACTCTGACAGCATCAGGTGCTTGGCTTCCTGCAGAAAAGAGGAAATGTGGCTTCCCAGAATGCTGGTTGTAGTACAGCATCGTATTTTTGACCACATCTTGGGCCATCTGTGATTCAAATTGTTTATTTCACTAAACTAAACTCCTCATAAAACCCAGTGGAGCGACAGAAACAAGGCTGGTTTGCTATCGACAGCAGCACACACATGTGAGCAGAGAAAGTGCCTTCTGGGGTTACGAGGGAGAGCAGACTTAATGAATTCAGCTGATGAGACTTTTTTCTTGGTTGTGCTTCCCACGGACCAAATTAATTCCAACAGATGAGTAAAAGATGGAAAGACATGCTAATTAGCAGCTTTTTTTTATGAACCAATTCTCTACTTCAGAATCTAATTAGCTTTCTAGATAAGGCTTAGGCTGAAGTTTGTTTCTCCAGTGCAAGGGTTATGTTCCTGTTTTTCCAGCGTTTGAAGAGAAATGCTTCAGATTGATGGATATTTACTTGTATATTACTATACTTACATATTTACGAATTATATATAAACTTATATATACCCCCTAGATGATGAGGGCCCTCTCTCGTTACAGCTCTGGGGAATTACACAGCACAACAGATTCCTCCAAGACAGGGAACACAAAGGATTACAAACTGTGGATAAAACCATTTTAGCAGAGTGGTGGAGAACAGTTTTGGTTGTGAGACAACAAACTGAGGGAGAACAGAGCAGGAGGAGTCTGAGGGGAACCACAGCACGAAGAGAAAAGCCAAAAGAAATACCTGAGATCTGTTTGTTTTTCCTACAGTTTATATGTTGAAGGAAGAAACCAGAAAATATATAATGGAAAACAAGGATAGAAGCAAATGTGAAATCTAGAGAAAAAATATGAAAAAAGAACGTAGTTGGTTAGGTTCAACTGTCTATGAGGGTAAGATGATCTCCTGACAAAAGCTCTGCACATTTGGGGGGGGAAAAGATAAATATGGTAAATAGTTGTGCTGGAAGAAATAGAGACATAATGCTCTGCTGTTTGCTGCCCAGCACACTGGATTTACTACCACGAAACATGCAATTTTAAAAATTCAAAGCCATACTGGTGAGTAATTGCTTCTGAACTCCTAGGCTGCAATTTTTAATCAACATTTGCAAACAATAAGGAAAGCCATGAAAGAGGCTGACACGCTAGGCCAGGGCCAAACTTTAACCAAATTTTGCTTTAAGTCTGATTCCAGAAAAACTCGAGTACTTAAAAATAATGGGCTGCCAAAATATTCTCTGATTAATGACATCCAGGAATAAATCCACAGAGGAAGTGCATGGAACTGTGTTGCAATGGCGGTGGCTTGTAGTGAAGAAAGCCTTAAGGACTGTCTCAGCATGTTTGGAAGGCAAGTTCTGAGCCTCAAAACTACAAAAGTAGAGGTCTGAGGTGAATCAATTTGCTGCTTGGTGTTGGTACTGGTCAACCACAAAGGATGCTTTAAAAAGGCCACCCAACACCCCGGCAGCTTCTTGCAGTGTGACAGATCTAGGACTGTGCTGCCACAGAGGTAATAAAGACAGGCTCAGGAGGCAGCTTTTCCCTTCCAAAACTAGCTCACATTTCTAGGGACATGCTGAAAAAAAAAAAAATAGAGGAGAAAGAATGAGAAAGATGTTAAATTTGGCGATGATAATGAAACTCTGCATATTGAACTAGGATCAAGTTAGACTGGTTCTCTCTCGCCAGGAAAATTTGATTGCTTTTCTAATACAATTATAAAATGTAATGGAAAGAGGGAATCCAAAATCTCCCTTGTATTTGATGGAATGTGTATTTGAAACATCTCAAAACTTAATTCAAGGGGATTTAGAGGGTGGGGACTGTCACTGGCAGACTGGTAATACCTGTGTGAGATCCTATAAGGAAACCAGCCATGATCAAGGGAAGTCTTCAGCTTTCCAATAAAACAAAGACATCTCAGATATTTTTACAGATGTTACTGAAGGTATAGTGTGGTGCTGCCTCAATCAAATCAGTGACAGAGAGCACAGGAGTGTTCAGACAAATGCTGCTCCTGCTGCAGGGGAAGGAGGGGCCACGCTGATTTCCCTACCTGGATACATCAAACACAGCCCGCATTTTCCTGATCTCTTCCACTCAAAGTTATGGCCAAATTTATCTGCCTGCACAACATGTATCCCTGAGAATGATTTATGGGATTATGGCATGAGAGACAGATCAGAAACTGGGGATGTGTGGATGGGAAGCAGCAAACTGTGCAACACGCTTCTAAATTCTGGTTCAATGGTCAAAACACTCCCTTCTCACTGACTGCAGCGAGGTTTGGCATTGACAATACTCTTGGAAAACCAATTTCATCTTTCTGTGTGCTGCTAATGCCTCTAGACTCTCAGTCACCACAGGAGATCTCAGAGGTCCAAGCTGGGTGGAAGCCAGGCAGAAAGCAACCACTTCTTTTAGCATCAGTTTACACACCATCTTATTCTCTAAAGTTTTGGGGTTGCAGTTGGATTCAAAATATGGTTATGTGGGTTAGATTCTGGTGCTTGTGTTTTGGGGGTTTTTTTGCCTGGTGTTTCACCAGGGTTGGAGGAGATGGACCAAGCTCCTGTAATAAATCCAGGCAGCCTCCATGGGTCTCCAAAACCAGAGCACACAAGTGCTCAGTCACAGCAGAGAGCTGGAGCACAGATTCAGTGTGTGAGGAGAATCAGCAATCTGGGCATGAGGGAGGGAAGTGGGAGGAGGCTCAGTGAGCTGCGGGGCAAAAAAGTGGGAAATGATGGCTGAAAAGAAGAGGCAGAGTGTTCAAAGGATGGATCCTCCCAGTAATGATTGGGGTGACATGTGCTGGCTTTGTCCTGCTCAGCATACTCATAAATGGTGTGGAAAACAGAGAACAGTGATGTGACAGCGATTATGTGGAATTAGGTTAGTAAAAACTAAAGCTGTCTGCAGAGAGACCTCATAAAATCTGAGTAACTGGATCATGGAACAGTAGATATCAAACTCCACGCTGATAACTGGAGGAGGAACAGGCATGAGTAGATATGCACCAGTGAGCTCCAAATTAGCTATCACATCTCAAGAAAAATGGTCTGAGTCATTGTGGATAATTCAATGAAAATATCAGGTCCGTATTTGGGAGCAATGAAAAAAATACCCCAAACAAACAGACAACAAGTTAATAACCACTGAAGGGTGAGACAGAAAACCATCACACTGCAGCAGCAAATCCCCAGTGTACCCACACCTTACATCGTACAAGCAGTTTGATCTCTTCCCAGTTCCACATTGACAATTTTTTATTTTTTTTTAAATATAGCTAGAAAATGCTCAAGGAAGAGTACTGAACATGACCAGCAGTATGGTATGACTTCCATATGAGGAGAGGCTAAATAGAAGTTTTACCCTTGGAAAGCACGTGACTAAATCACAGAGGTATATAAAATATATAAAATATATAAAATATGCTCCACAAGTGGTGTGAAGATGTAAATGGGGAACTATAGCTATTATTTCATATTGTACAAGCACATTGTGAAATTGCCAGCAGGTCCAGAACAAACAGAAGGAAGTATTTTTTCAAGCAGTCTATAATTAAATTGTGGAACTCATTGCTACAGGATGCCATGGAAGCTGAAAGCATAAATGAATTAAAAATGTGATTAGACAAATTTATGGATTTGCCTCCATCAAAGGCTGTTAAACAGAAGGATGTGGTTTCAATATCTGACTCAGGAAATCTTTCAGCAAAGATTGCAGGAAATCTGCAAGGATATATTGAGCAAGGAGGGCAGAGGATTTTCACTCCTTGTCAAAGGGAGTATTTTCACTCCTGATTTTCCCCTGTGCACTTTCTCTAAACAGCTGAAACTGGATTGTCTCAGACAGAGGATCCTGAACAATCCTGTGGCTTGACCCATTTTGACTCTTTATTCTTAATTCTTACTTTATTTCATTTCTCTTTGCCCTTTATCTGCCTTCAGTTTCTATAACCAAGCCATTGGATGAACTAAGTCACTCAGCAGCACAGCTGCTGTCTGGCCAGACTTCACAACCCTTTTTGACTTCTGGGATTGTTGGACAGTTTACCCGTGCCTTGTCTTAATGCTCAGCACCTGGAAAAAGCAGGGAGGATTTTCAATTAACTCCTGGGTACATGAGCCATGGAATTAATTTTCTTTGATGCATGCTGGAAAGGTTTTTGAAGACTCTGCTAGGCAAGATTGGGCAGATGTCTGAGGCACACCATGGACTGCAGGCACAGTTCTGACAACTGGGGATGACTGCGAGCTGAGCTGGGCTGAAAAAATCTAATGAATTTCCATTATCTAAAAGAGCACTTAAAGGCACAATTTAAAAAAAATGTGTGAATGATCTGGCTCTGGAACAGGATGCAAACACCAACCGGGGAAAAAAAAAATAGAGCGACTAGGAAATGGAGTCTGCAAATTAGTTTAAAAAAAATTACCTCTCTCACGGGAGGCAGAAATGCAAGTAGGTACATAGAAAAGCAGAGGTTAAGTGAACAGGAGCAGGGAAGTGAAATGACAGTGATATATTGAAATGGAAATGGGGATGGTCGATTTGATCTGCATATACAGGGGCATGATGTCATGAAGCCTCTTGATTTAACCATGGTAAAAGCACATCTGTGGCACTGCAGTGAGTTTTGGGAAACTGTCAATAACAAAACCAGAACAAATTGCATAAAATTTAAAACCTGCAGCAAAATGAAAATAGGGAATGACTTCTGTGAAGCCATGAATACCTCAGCAAAGAAAACACCAGGAAGGGAGAAAAGTTGTTTATGCTGAAGTACACCCTTGGCACAAGAACAAATGGCTGTAAACTGGCCATGAATAAATTTAGGAAGAAGATTAGAAGAATTTGTCTAGCCCTGAGAGGAGTGAGTTTTTGGAACTGCTTTTTAGTAGAAGCAAGAGGCACACAACAGTCTACCTTATTTTAAAATGACAGCAAACAGCTTATATGATATTGTTGCCTTAAATAGAACAGGACTACGTCTAGCAAGCCAGGAAGTCCCTTATATCTTTATATTTTAAGCAATTCTGTATTATAAGATGAAAGTAGATTTGAGAACATAAACATTTGAAGGGCAGGAAGAGAATTACTTTCTTGAGAAACTTCTGAGGGTGGTTATGCAATATTTTCTCAAAGGGACTCATGGATGACTCACCATTTGGGTTGTCTAAAATAAGCCTGAATAAAGCAGCAATCCAGGTAATTTCAAGATGTGCCAGTGCAATGAACAAGTCAGTCTTAATTGTCACTCTTCATCAGGAGTCAAATCATGGGGCCTTGAAGATTCAAACCCTGGAGCTCAATGGCAAAGGTACACAACACAGGGAGGTAGATTCACTGAAAGCTGCTAAAGGAGGACACAGTGGCCAAAAGTCATGAATGTTGGGCTGGGGATTCCTGATTGCTCACCCCAATTGATGTTAGGTTTCCTTTTTGTTGGCATGAACAGGATCTGCATCCCGGAGAGGATTGTTGGAAAATATACCAGTTAAAATTTTTTTTTATAGCTTTTACCTTTTTATTTTTTCTCTCTAGTTAGGCTTGACTTGACTTTGCTTTGGGGAAGGGAATTTTCTTCAGTTTATTTAAGAGATATAGCATCACTCTAAGGAGATGGGCTTAGCATAGGGACAGACTGGGAGTAGCCCAAAGGTACCCAGAAAAATAAAGGCCATCAACAGAACATTAACAGAACATCAGTGGCCATCTACAAACATCACCCCAGAGCACCTCTGACAGAGTTGAAGACATCTTGCCCAGAAAAGACTGAAGAGAAAATTGAAAAATTAATATCTAATTTACATCAGAGACGAGGAGATCCAGATCCAATAGAAAACTGAATATTGAGGGTTGCTCAACTCTGGACCAATGAACTTTGAAGCAGTGCACCTCTATGGGTTTTGACTGTATACAATTTGAAGGAAAATGCTGTAAAACCTGTGTGTCATGGAATGATTCTCTCTGCACACCCAGGCTATGTGTGGATGAGATGTTTTCTGTGGTACATCCTGGCCAGAACAACATCCTGGCCAGATAATAAAGTAATGCCTTGACTCTCTAACATTAAAATGTTGTTGGAGGGTTTTTGTTTTTCCCACAGTTTTGGTGACAGGATCATTCAGGAAGAAACATTTCATGTGGAGGAGGCTCAGGGCCCTGGGCAGCCTGGTCTAGAGGAAGGTGGCAGTGCCCATGGCAGGAGAGGACTGGGACCAGCTGATCTTCAAGGTCCATTCCAATCCTAACCATTCTCTGATTCTGTGATTTCAAAAAGAGGTTCAGGACCACCAATTCCAGCTACACAGTTCAAAATATCATGGAAGAACCTCAGATTCTGAGACCAAGTGGTTTCAAAAAGTTCTCAAAACTAAGGCAATAGCCAGGAAAGTCAGTACCTAAAAGATCAGACCTCAGGTTTAAGGATTGGCCAATGCAGACTGCAAAATGATCTTCTAATTGTGGTTTTACATCCAAACATCTTACTACTCTCTGAAGATGACTTGTGTTCCTTTTTTCTAACATTAAGCTGCCATTTAACTTTTTGTTTCACCTTGAGAAAATGTGGTGTTGGGAATGCTCAGTGATCCTCTCTCCTCTTTCTCTTCTGTCATCTGAATGACAAACACAGCACAGCAGTTTCTCTTCAGAGCTGCTGGAGCTGGGCTTTCCAAACCAGTGATGAAAATGATGGCATGGAGACTTGAATATGTGGAAAATGGGGTGGAAGAGCAGGTCAAAATGTTTTTCTCTTACAAGAACAGTCACTGGTGCTTAGATTTAGTGCATTTTTGAGATAATAACCTGGATTCTTTGTAGCATATCGCTCTGGCACTAGGGACAAGGCACGTTTTAGGTAAATAGTCATAAGATAATGACTTCACAGAGGTGTTTTTAGTGAACTACAACAGATTTTTAACAGGACAAAGAAGCAAATTCTAACTTCATTGATTGTCTTTTAATGGAAAATAAGCCAAAGTTAAAGTAGACATGCTTGGGTGATTAAGCTCTCCCAATGAGTTTTCTGATCTTAATTAAAACCAAAATTTTGATTCTTTGCATTTTATGACTCATTTTCATGCATATCAGTACAAGGTCATTTCATTGTTCTCAGAGATAACTTTTAATCTACCCCCTTGAGACTTGCATTCCTTGATTAAATAAATATGCTCTGGGAGCATTTATAATCTGACCATGCCCACTTACACAACAGATGTCAAGCAGTTACCCTTTATTCCTAATATACAATCAAATCGATAAGAGCATGGAAATTCTGGGCTCTGTCCAACACCAAGAGATGAATAATTAAAGTAAAAAAGGACTTCAAGTTCTCACACTTTCTTTTTTACGATCTCACTTGACGTAACTTTCAATACTGAGAATACCAGAGCTGGACAAAACTCTGACAGCAATACTTTCACTAGCAAAAATATAGGTTCAGAATCATGAATTATTTCGTACTGATTCTGCTACACAGGTTCAGCAGGGAGGTGGAAATGCAAATCCAGAACCCAAACTACTGCTTTGAAATAGTGCCATTTCACAGAGGTGATCAAATTAACTGAAAATATTTCAAAACTTATTGTATATTAAATAGTGAATATTTAAAAAGGCAGGAAAAAAACCCATGTATCCACTATCAACGAGCACAAAGGTAACTAACTTAGTGCAAGCAGGAAATGCTAAGAAAGCTCTGAAAAATCTGATAAAAATGGAATGGCAAATGATTTCTCCCTGTTTCCACAAGTCAAGCCTCAAGCAGCCTCTTCACAGCGTTCAAGTTTTCAACTCTGTATTGAATGATGTAGTCACTTATTCTATGTTCATCTCATTTTGATTCATCACCCCTAGCTGGAGAGTCAGGCTTGCCAAGATTCTGCCCTTTTCCAGAAGCCTCTTTGGGAATGTCACAGGAATTCTGTGGTGTGACACGGAGGAAGGACCCAATTGTGGCTTCCAGGCTAATTTTGCCCAGAAAGAGCCTGTGAAACCTGTTCTACCAACAGCTGAGCACAGACACTGCCGACCTGAAATGTTTCCTTTTGGCATCACAACCCTCCTTCCATTTGGATTTAGCCCTTCTCTCCTGGAAGCCTGGAAGAATAGTTATCTCACTATTTTCCCCCCCAGAGCCCATCTCCATTTTTCTTCACTGATTGAGGTCCTGCACCTCACAAAGCTCCTGCTGCCTGGGGTAGGTGACAGGATTATGAGGACATGGGGTCTTTCCATTGCCTGAAGGCAGGGAAATCCTTGGAGAAGGTTGATAAGACTTCCAAGTACAAAGTGCAGAAAATACTCAACTTATTCCACTTGCTGGAATTTTTCTCACCAGCTCCCCAAGCTGTGTGAAGGCCAAACGCTCATTTCCTCTAACAGCATCTTTCACTGGCTCTGATCTGTCTCTGTTTTCTTATCTATTTCTCTACCATGTTCAGCTGTAATGAGTCGATAAGGATTCAGATAAGGAAATTACGATGAATGGGGTGTTGTTTTCTTTCTTCTTGGACACAAAAAGGACAGGTTCTTTATGCCTTACTCTGGGAAACCTTACCTGCAGCGTTGCTAGTGAGCTGCCACAGAGATGAGCTCCAATCTGCAGTTCTGTATTCATAGTGTTAAAGGCCAAAGGTTTTATGCTGATGCATATTCTGAACTTTCCAGGTCAGTGATTAATCTCAGCATTTTGAAGAAGATAAGAATTTCCTCACAATCCAGCAGAGGGCCCTGGATCTGATTTCACTTTTACTTTTTTTTTTTTTTTTTTTTTTTTTTTTTTGTCAGAAAATGACTTTACTTATACAATGGGGCTGTTCACAGCAAACCAGCTAAGCCTTGCTTTCAGTTCAGGTTTTGATTTCTTTTGGTAAAAGTTAAGTTACATTAAGAAAAGAACATGCAACAAGTTATAAAAACAAGTAATCAGACTTATTTACTTATCTACCCACTCCACTGCAAAACGCAGAGAATAAAAAATGATGATTTTAGAGGTTATTTATATCAGGGATTAATCCTGCCTGGTTTTGCTTTTTCAGCACTGACATCAGCTAGAATTTGGGGAATGTAGGCTTGGGTTCATTGCAGGCATTTAATTCACAAAATAAAGCCACAGATGAGTAGAGCTGGTGAGAATTTGCAGGTTGCTCTCCCCAATTTGAATAATGTGATATACAGAATGCACTACAAAGTGATTTTGAAATGTAAAACATTAATGTTCCCTTTGAAGGGCTGATATCAAGTGCCAAATGATATATCAATTAAATGGAAAACAAATCCCAACCCTGCAAATATTGTACAAAAACAACTTCTTTGAAGTCAATGGGACTAATTACAAGTGTAAAATAGAGACTGGTTGTACAGCATTTCTGTTAACTGGAGTTTTATTTACAAATTTAATAAAAAATGGATTAAAGTTCTCAGAACAACTCCAACTTGGCTTCACACTGTCAGAGAGCAATTCCTGCCCGGCTCAGCCATCCGTGGGTCTCTGGAATCCCAATCCTGCATCTGATACTGCACTGCAGAGTGTCTCAATTCCCATATCAGAGATGAGGTCTGTGGGCACTGACTGGCTAAGGGCTGTGTTCTGCATTCCCAACTCCTCACTGCTACCACACCCAACCTTCAGGCAGCCCCAAAGGACACCTCCACCATTTCCTCTTTGTTTTGAGATAGAGTTTTGTGCTCAGGGTGGACTGGGCAATAGGCATCAGCCTCTTGCTCACGTAGCTGCTTCCCATGAGCAATGTTTCAATTAAAAATGAGAAGTGGGGAGTTCTGGGCTGGATTTTGATTTGTGGATTGACCCCGGTGGTTGATGTAAAGCTGTTTTTGGTTCTCATTTGTATACAAAGCAAGAAAATTAGGCCTGTGCTATAAAAATGGAAGAAAAGACAGATATGTAGCTCATTGGGGGAATATGATTCCCAGCTATCAAGGTTACACCGAGGCAGCAATTGCAATGTTCAGTTTTATCCTATTCAGACCTGTCTGTCCTCAGACCATTCAAATTAAATTTAATCTCTCAGGTTACCTATTAGCAGTATATATTTAGAGGAACCAATGTCCTGCATGTCGATATCCTCATAGCAACTCTTGGAAGCACTGCTGATTACCCTCAGGTGACAATTGCTTAGAGGTATCTCTGGGCACAAAACATTGTTTCTGTCAAGCATATGTTCCCTTTTGCTGCAGTTTTGTCAATATTTTCATATTGCAGCAGTTCTGGGTCCTAGGAATGGTTGGTTGCCTCTCAGTTACACTAAAAGGAGCAATCTCTTGTGGGTTTTGGAAGTGATTGTAGGTTTTATCTCCACAGGCTGAGTCTCTGGTACCCTCTGTGCCATGACAATAATAAATGAAAACCATTTGAGTTTCCTCCAGCTCACAAGCTGTAATCTTTAGTATCCATGAGTTTCCTGAGATGTGCAAATGGTGCATAATCAACACTCAGAGCCTGATAAAGGCATGGATCAGCATAAATCAGGACTCAGAAGCCAACCCCTAATGGACTTGCTGAGGAGCTGTGTGAGTGTACAGAGCACTCTGTGCAAAAATATCTTCTGATGTAATGCAAGGGAATGAGAATTCATTAAAATGTCTGTTTTTGCATCTCTGGCTGTACCTTTCAAGTACCAGCCTAACTGTCCTATGATTGACACAATTCTGGCCAGACCTTTGTCTCACTTTCTTCAGCTTCTCCCTAAAGCAAATTTGTGGATATTTTTATTGTAATTATTATGTTTTTGTTTGCTTTCACTGTTTTACCAGTATCAAACCATTGCCCGTGTAAATTTCTGGCCACTGCATGATCTGCTCACATGGACTGTCTTGTCTCACACTTTCTTTTCAGCTGGATCATTAACAGGGAAAATAAATAGCTCCAGGCCCACTGGTGTCAGTCTGAACATTTTCCTCAGTGATGACTGAGGAAACTGCTCTGCCAGGACTCAAAAGAAGGAAGTCCTGCTCCATGCAGCTGGGAATCTCCACAGGACAAATTCTAATGCTTCTTCTTTTAATATCCCCAGGCTGGGCTCCCAGGATGAGCCTTGAAAAAAGAGAAGATTCCTGTTCTGCAGATGCTCCTGAGCAGCACTTGCAGTGGCATGCAGAGGTCCTGCTGCCACATGGAGGATGTACTGCAAATAATATCCTCAGATAAGACCATGGATTCGGATTCGGATTCAGTCTCCTAGGCCAGCATCCTCCAGGACAAGGAGTCATTTCAATAGATGTGTATTCCAGAGGGAAGTGCAGAGCCTTTCAGGCACTTGGGTGGCAAATGCAGCTGCCAAGCACTGCTGAAACTAGGCCACTGCTGGATGTCTCTTGTACGTCCCACCTACTCACCTGTCTGCTCTGCTCAGCTCTGTCTCTGCAGAGGTTGAAGCTGGGGAGAAGGGGGACCTGGCCATGTTCATCAGGGACTCACTGGGTTTTCTCCTCTCTGACACCTGACAGACACCCACCCCACGGCTGTGCCAGGTCACATGTTCCATAGTTTCGCTGTTTAAGCTCCTGTCACTGGATTTCCCTGTAGAACTCTCAGAGAAACAGAGGTAATCCTCAGTGCTCCTGGAGCGGCTGGTGATGCGCAGGGGATGAAGGACAGAGCAGTCAGTCAGGCTTACCCAGGGAAAGCACCACCTTTAATCACATTGCATTACAACTGGAGGGCTGGAGATGCTGAAAGCTCTCGCATGATGTGGGAATTAAAGGGCCAGGCAGGGACTTCGTGCACTGCTGTGGTGTGATACAACCAGCAAACCTCAGAGCAAGGAATTCTCTGCCGAAGACAGAGGCTGTGAGTTTTGAAAGTGAAGGGAGGTCAAACTCCACAACACGCAGTAAAAATGCTGCTATTTGAACTCTGGTATTTTTGAAATTGCCCTTACTAAAGATCCAAGTTGAACCAGTCTCTCCATTTTACAGCACGTCATAAGAGATGGGACTATCCAGGAGATCATTTTAGAGAGCTGCAGTTTTGGACTGAGCACCTGCCTCATCTCTGCAGCCCTTCATTGCAAAGGAGAGCTCTCCCTATGCAGCTGTGTTTCTGGGAAAGATGGAAAGGTGTGATCAACCTGCACCCAAACTTCTGTCTTTCCTGGGCTTAGCCCATTTTCCTTGCACTGAGATGCTTGTGCAAAGCTAGGTCTAAGACCTTCTGGCTGGTGCAGAAACATACTCCAGACTCCAAAGCAGTCTGGAATAGGAGCCTGTGGTGGTCCCAGGAGGGCTGCGGGGAAGGTGGGGAGGTGGATGGAAGCTCAGGAGGTTGGGGTTCCTATCTCCAGGCAGACCTGAAGCATTGGCTTTGGCAGTCGTTGCAGTGGGAGGAAAAGATGAAAAGGACCTTGGAGAGAGTGCCTGGCCCTGCCTCATTGCCAGAGCTTGTGGAGATGGAGAGGGAGAAGGTGTGAGGCCCAAAGACCCAAAAGGCTCCCTTGGAAGGATCACCGTGCACTGAAAGATGATGAAAGGCCTTTGCTGTGGGGAGAGCCACCAGCAGCACCACAGGTCACCTTTTCTCTCAGGCCTTCTGCCTCTCAGTGGTGACAGTTGTGAGTGGTTTTGCTGGCCAGGAGGAGTCATTATTCTCACCAGGTTTCCAGCCTTTCTTTGGTTGTTCCAATATCTCCCTGTGCCTTGTAGGGCAGGTGTGTGCGATTTACCCTGCAGCACTGAGGCTCCTGGGGTTCCCAGCTGGCTGTGGTCTGACTGCATGCCGAGGAAGAGAATTTGTGCATGCTGGGGAAGGGAATTTGTGCATGCTGGCCAGCCCACAGCTGTCACACAGTGCCAGAGGTTTGCCTGTGTGCAGGTGAGGATGTGAGACACATGGAAAGCAGGTGGGCTGCAGTGCCGATGTGGTGAACTGAAAATGAGACTGTAGCTGCTTCAGTGCTGAAGTCTTCTCTGTGGGGTAGGGGAGGTTATTTTACTTACCTTCATTTTCCTATTTATGTCAAAAGCCTCTTTTTTTTCCCCCTTTTCTTTTTCCTATTGCAATTCATTTATTCTAAAACCTTGAGAATAAATCCTCAAGGAAGAGGAGATGATTTTTTCCATTGCTGAATCCCCTTTGATATACCCTGCCAGGTCCTGTGCTCTTTGCTGGTAATGTTACATCTGAGACCACAAATCCCCTCGAGGTTCAAAGTCACTTTGGCCCAGCACTGTGCAGCATCCCCAGAACACAAAGGGCTGTAATGGAAAGAGAAGCAATTTGTGTGTCTGTGTTTTCAGACTTCATACATTCAGAGGTTTATAATGTCCAAAGGGTAGATTAAGATAATTAAATACCAATAAGCAGAGATAGATGAGCCCTGTGCAGGTCAGTTTGCTACACAATACAATACAAACTACCAGGAGCTTTTGTAAATGCATTGAAAATAGAAAGAATTCATTTCTGTTCCTTTGTGCCAAGGATTACTTAAACTCACACCTCTCTTAAACAGGTATTTGATTAAATCTTCATCCAGCCTGATCTTCCTGTGGGGAACTTAAAAACCTCCTGAAAATTAACTTCATACATGACAGTCCAGGTTGTGCCAAGTTCAAAGTTTTCTCTACACCATGAAAAATGGACCAGTCAAGCTTTTTGACTATTTGTCTTGTTGGCCTTGTTGATTTTTTTTCCCACTCATCCTGGCAAAGCAAAGCTTTGCTATCAGAAATGTATGTACCACATCTGTGATAGTCAGTAGGAGCTCAGGGTTTGCATCCAAGGTTTGAAATCAGACCTCTGGTTTTCCCTTGCAATATTACGTGGTGATGAGCAGAGCTGATTGTATTGGATGAGACTGTTCCAGGTCACCTGAGGACTGTACAGGAAATGGTGAAATGAAGTCCTGGGTTGCACTACAGGTGGGATCCCTGAAACAAAAACAAAAACAAAACCAAAAACCCACCTTTTCTTTGCTTTATTTATTTACATACAATCATAGAATCACTAAGGTTGGAAAAAACCTCCAAGATCTTCAAGTTCAACCTTTGTCCAATCAATGCCCCAACAACTAAACCATGGCACTGAGTGCCACATCCTCCAGACATTTCTTGAACATCTCCAGGGAGGGTGACTCCACCACCTCCCTGGGCAGCCCGTTCCAGTGCTTGACAACCCTTTCCTTAAAGAAATTGTTCCTGATGTCTGACCTGAACCTCCCGTGGTACAATTTGCAGCCACTTCCTCTTGTCCCGTCCCTTTTTCCCTGGGAGCAGAGGCTGACTCGTGCCAGCTCCACCCTCCTGTCAGGGAGTTGTAGAGAGTGAGAAGGTTCCTCTCTGCTCCTGGTCTTCTCCAATCTCAGCCTCTCCATCTCCCTCAGCTGCTCCTCATCAGAATTGTTCTCCAGGCTCTTCCCCAGCTCCCTTCCCTTCTCTGCACACTCTCCAGCCCCTCAATGTCTTTCTTGTCATGAGGGGCCCAGAACTGAGCACAGGATTTGAGACGCAGCCTCAACAGTACCCAGCACAGAGGGACAATTGTTTCCCTGCTTCTGCTGCCACACTATTTTTGTACAGGCCAGGATGCCATTGGCCTTCCTGGTCACCTGGGCACACTGCTGACTCCTGCTTGTCCCCATTTCTATTCAATAAGCAGAGCACAGAGTCCACACTCTTTCTTCTCACTCTTTTACTGTAAATAACACTGCCTGTGTTCACAGCAGCAGCCCTCAGACCATGATAACCTCTCTGGTCTGTGGAAATGAATCATTCCTAGCGGGTGTGTGCACACATTCTGATGATGCTGCGTTATCAGAAGACCTTTGTGATGGCACATTGCTCACACAGCAAAGCTGCCAGGGGTTCAGTGCTTTTACAGGCCTTCTCCTGAGTGCTTCAGTCCATTGCACACTCAAACAAAGGGACTCATGGGGCATCCCAGAGAGCGGTGGATGCAAAAGAAAAATGGGAAATCCAAACAAGAATGTGCATTAAGATCCGTGGGAAGACATATTTTTAAAAACGTACTATGTATTATTGACATCATTAATAGCAATGTTGAAGTCATCAGAACCTTGCTGGATTCATAATCAGGCATCATATATGTTGAAGGGGGAACCATGAATTTGGCAAATTAATCTCCTTTGCTCATGAGGTAAGCCCTCATGGTATGGTATGGGATTTGGCATTACAAACATGACGACTAAAATCATTGCTACTGATCTGCAGCAAATATGTCCCACCCTGAAATAAAAAAAGAAAGAAAGTCTGATGAACCTGGGCATATTCTGGGCTGTGAGGGTGGTGTGGTCTTAATACAGATTGCCCACAGAAGCTGTAGATATTCCAGCCCTGGCAGTGTTCCTGGCCGGGTTGGATGGGACTTGGAGCAACCTGGCCTAGTGGAAGGTGTCCCTACCCATGGCAGCAGGGTTGGAACAAGATGGTCTCTTCGGTTCCTTTCATCCCAAACCATTTTATGATTCTCAGGCAGCAGCAGGATGGAGTGAGGATAAGGGTGGCAATTCCCAGTGAAGATAACTCAAACAGAAATTCTCAAGGCTACTTTTGAGGCTTTTCATCTTCTATTACAGGCTTACCCCGGATTTCCTTCCCCCTTGCCTGTAAAAAAGTGGAAATTTGTTCAGTTTTCAAACCCAAGCACAAGCTTGCTGTAGCTGGAGAGGGTCTGCAGCCTGCCTGGGGTGCTGTGACATACAGATCACAGCTGGAGATCCGCTGCTGCAACAGACAAAGAGCCAGGTGGGAATGAAATCTTCTGGCTGGGGCAATTACTCTTCACTTTGTACAAGAGAGAGGCCCTTCTACAAGGCAGGGAATTTGTTTCCTTGACCTGTCAGTGCCAGAACTTTGTGCAACACAGTAATGATCCCATACCTTTTACCTGAGTCCCCTTCCTCATCTGTAAAAGGACAGCAAGGAAACTTGGTCCTAGTTCACCTCAGAAGTGGCAGAGATTCTGTGAAAGCACAGATCCTGCCCCGTGCTTTCACCTTTGCTGTATCTCATGCTGCTGCTGCTCTCACCGACGGCAAAAATCCCTGACATTTCTCATCGCCTCGGTACACACATGACTTTCGTGAGGCAGTAAGCAAACAAATATAATGGAACACACACACACACACAAAAAAAAAAAAAGAAAAAAAAAAAGGCACACAGACACCTGCTGTGAGTTTATTTTGACAAGTGTCATTTAGATGCAATAAGCTGCGATCATGTCTCCAGCGTGGCTGCAAACCGAGAGGAGCCAACTGGGTAAACAAACCCAGGGGCAGAGCGCAGCTTCTCTCGCTCGGTTAGGGGCTGGCGGACAGGGGGAGGAACGGGACGCTTTTCGGTGGGCTTGCTGAGAGCTCCGTGCCCTCTGGGCCGAGCCGGGCGGTGCGGGAGGAGCCGGCGGCTCTCCCGGCGGGCGCGGTGCCGTGCCGGGCTGCGGCGCCTGCGGGATGCTCGGGAGCGCAGGGATGCGGAGGAGGGGGGCTGCGGGAGGGGACGGGGAGGAGTGTGCCTGCCGGGAAAGGGGCATTTCTCCCCGTAGCCGCACAAGCCGATGCTTACCCTGCTGAAGCAGTTAAACGGGGGAGAGCAGCAGCCCGGCTGGCAGATTCCTGCCCTGTGATATGCCAGCCACAGGGTGACGCAAGGGCTGGAAGGCTCCAACTAACAAGCCATTTTCACCTGCGTAATAAGCGCTAGTGGAGATACAGCAGCGGCGGCGGCGGCGGCTCCCCGTGCCCGCAGCCGGCCAGACCCCAGCGCGGCCGCAGCACCAGCCAGCCCGGCGGCCACCGCAGCCCTTCCGGTGGCCCCCGCTGCATCCCGAGAGCCGGAGATCTGCGGCCGCCTTGCAGGCAGCATGTCAGCCCCGCCGGACCCCCAGGACCTGCTGCTGGCGGGCACCGGGGTGCACTGGGCTGCGGACGGGGCGGACCAGTACGCGACTGGGGCTCCGCTGCGGGATGGAGATGGGGCTCAGCAGCGGGAACAGCTGGGTTTCGGCTCCGCCAGGGAACACCCGCCCGTTACCATGGCGACTGCATCCCCAGGTAAAAGGCGAGGGGTACCCAGGGATGCTCAACAAAGGGGCCCTGGCAGCAGCATCTCCTGGTTGTCTCGGTCCTGACCCTTCCTCTGTTTGTCTCCCAGCCTGGCTGCTTGGAAACACTGCTAACGAGTTAGTGAGCGCATGTAGGGAAACAGAAAATAACGAGGAATTGCGGCCTTTGCAAATAGTTATTTTTTGCTGATGTGGGGGAGGGGGGACTCAGGAGCCAGCCAAGTTCCCTAAAGCTTTTTTGCAGTTTGTTAGGCACAAGACACCCAAATTTCAGGCAAATGTTGGAGGGCATTTGATTTCGCCTGACTTGATGTGGATCTGTCCTCATTTGTCATACACCTGTTCACATCTGGAGTGGCAGATCTCAACGGAGTTACTTCACCTATTCCCTGTACACCTGGAATTCCTGCAGGGCCCCTTATGTTATTTCAACATGCAGCTTTTAATGGAGTGCCTGTTCTGAAGTGTTTGTACATTTTGTGCATGTTTTTGGGACTTGTTCATTTATTTGTGGACTTTTTGCTTGCTGTGTTTTCCACCTTTTGCATTTTTGAGGTGTGTTCAACTTCAGGTGCATTTAATTTAGGGTCTGAAGGTTCATTGATTTTCACTTTATTTTTGGGATGTGTTCAATTGCCCTTGGTTTAGGGTTGCTTTCTTTAGTAGGTGTATTAAAGGTGTATATCTGTTAATGAACCCCAGAAGGCTTCAGCTTCCCGTAGCGCCTGGTAGAAATGTTTGGGGAAAAAGGACTCTCTTTCCTTCTTCATGACACTTCCCTACTTTCTTTCCCAATTACTGCCTGTCAGAGAACCCAAACAGCCCGAAACCCCAGCCCTGGGGGAGCGGATGCATCCCATCTAGACTCCTCTTCACTGGGAAGAAGATGTTTCCATTACACAGCCTGAAGCATTAAACTTGAGTAAGTTGAGGGTCAGGGCTCGGGACAGGAATCGATCTCTGTTATGCAATAGCTGCAGGAGCATTAGGAGCTGCGTTTTTGGGTTGAGTCCCTCCTAATCCCCTCCAGTCAATCAGCACAAAGAGTGGCTGGCCAGGAACAGCACAGACTGTGTGGCTACGTGTGCTCTTCTGCTCATACCCACACGCGTGTGGTTTTGCAGGGTCTGAGTGTGCGTCGGTGCCTGTGTGCATTCCCAACATGGATGTTTCCCTGGTGCCTTTCTGTCTGTTTGATGTGACCGAGTTCAGGAGTAAAATGGGATCTAACGCCCCTCGGCTGATGTGGGAAATGTTTTGCTGTTTTGTAGCTCTGGGCAGGCAGCTAATCTGCTGATGTGCTGCTCATTCGCTGAGCTGAGTGTTGGGCTGTGAAACGTGACTTTCTACTGGAGGCAGAGGCAGATGGCTGGGAATGTCAGGCTGCTTGAGTGTGTGCCAAGAGGGGCAGGGTTGGGGTCTCCAGGTAGGGTTGCCTCAACCATATAATGACACAAAGAAGGGGGGAAAAAATCTTGTGGGCTTTTTTTGTTCACTGATGGATGAAAATATGGCCATGCTGAATCTTAGCGTACAGAACAAAGAGGGGTGGTCCCTTAAACTGTGTAAATCACCATTAAATGGAATCACTGTGAAACTGCTTACATTTAATGAAGGCTCCTTCAGGCTTGACATCATCTGTAGATTTACACTTAGAGAATGCAGAATAGACAGACAGGCAGAAAGAAAAGAAAAAGAAAAAAGAGAAAAGGGAAGAAAGAAAAAGAGACAGAAAGAAAATTTTCAGCTTTTGGAATCCTCTGCAGAGGGGCTTTAGATGTGTTTGTTTGCTTGTGTCAAACTGTGGCAAGGTGGAGGCAAAGTGAGTGATACAGACCTTTTTTTGGTGTTTGCTGGCTGTGGACTGTCAGGCTGTCAAATCAGCAGTACCGTAAGAGCAGTAACGTGCTTTAAACATTTCCCATTTTGTTTTCCCTGTTCAATAAAGAACCGTTGTGTGGTTGTGTGCGTGTCTGGCCGACCATGGCAGACAGAGCAGCATCCCAAGCAGTGCAGCCCTGCGCACGCAGTCTCCCTCTGTTTGTGGCTGCAGCAGCTGTATTTCTGTTCCACACTACCTAGAGAGACACGACTCCCGCCCCCTTCACCGGGGGAAGTAAATAATTTCCTTGTTCTCTCTGTGTGACTAAGTATTCATAGGTTTCTGAATAAGAAGACTGTCATATTGTTGAATATCTCAAACTGTCAAGTTTTTCATAAAACTCTTTATTTTTCCTGCTCGGAGTGAGATCCCTGCGTGTTCCTAAGCCATAGGAATGGACCCAGCAGGAGATACACAGCTCCAGCTTTTTTTACAACACTGCCATAGTCTGCTGTAAACTCAAACACTCCTGACGCAATGGGCCATGTGGGGACACTTTAGACAAGGAGCAATCCATCCAAAGAGGAGTGAACTGGACGGAATAATTTTCAAGTAGCTTCCCAGCACATCCTGTATCTTCCTCCACACCTGTCAGACCAGTCTTTTTTTTTTTTTTTTTCTTTTGTGAAAACCATGGTTGTGCTCTCTAAGGCAGGAGCAGGGTTTGGAGTCTGGGAGATTCTCCCAGCATGAAAATAACTGAAAACAAATGGTGGGAACTTATCACAGATTGTGCAGGTATTTTCTTATACAACCTAAAAATTTGTAAACTTTCCCTGATCTTGGCTTTTGTTTTAAGTTTGAAAACCAGCCAGGGATTGTTGAAAGGTTCAGGAATATTTTCAAGCTGGCCGTGGGCCCGGCTTTGAGCCAAGCTGGCTTTGTGTCAAAACCTGGTGAGTGGTTTCTGAATGATGAAAAGCAATGGATTTCACCCCCCATTCTTTGGATCAACCAAAATCGGCAGTGATTGAGACTGCAGAAGAAAATTCCCACAAGGAGTTGAAAGCTCAGAGATTTCTCAAGCAAAGTCAGGGCAACAGGGAGCTGCAGATCCCACATCAGCTTCTCCTCCTGCGGGGCTCCAAAGAAGATAAACCCCAGTAGCTTCTGGACAGGGACAAGGCTGTTTCTCTTGCTTTTATCCTTGGCCCCTGGATTTTGCTGAAAATATCTCTCTTCCTCAAAGGCAGAGTTTTCCTCCTTCCCAAAAATGAATTTGGTTCAGGGCGAGAGGACCTTGCAGGCAGTTCTTGTGAGGACTGGTGAGTGAACTGGTCCTGAAGGGCTGGTGAGCAGTTACATGTTGGTGAAGAGAGCCCCATGTCACCCAACACACCATCTGGTCACAGATTCTGTTATTTTATTTTTATGCATCAACAGTGATTAAAATCCCTTGACAAGGAATTATTTCCAAAAATATTACACAGGCTACCAGGCATTCCCCAGGATAAATACATATGGTTTCCTCCAGAGAAATGGCAAAATGTAAGAATTTACTATACCTCCATGCTGGATGTGTTCTTTGGGGAAAAATACCAGGAAGGGGGCAGGAACTCATACAAATAGTGATTCCTGTGTAAGGATCTGGGAAATTTCATGCAACCTGGTGTATAGGTGGAAATCTGTAGGGTGATACAGTCAGCTGTCCAAAGGAGAGCAGGCCAGTGCCACAGGGGATGGCATTAATAACTGGGACATGTCTATGGGGACACAATGGGATGGTGAATATGGCCTGTGGGAACCCTTCTGGAGCCCCATCCAGGGGCTGGTTGGGATCCCCTGGGATGCCTCAGTGGTGTGAAAGTCCTGTTTTTATGGGAATAACAGCACCCATTTGGTGTGTGCCAGTGAGGGGAGAGGGGAAGGAGGGGACTCAGAGCTGCTTGGATGAGGCAGATGAGTTGAGGAACAGCCTTTGCCTGAGAGACCAAATCCCAGGAGTGTTTCATGCTCTGGTAGGTGTGGATGTAACACAGAAGACCATGAGGGGTGTTTGCTCCCACTGCTCCATGATGAGGACAGTCTCTAATGTCAGTGCTTTAAGTAAAGACATTTTTAAAGCCCTTTCTAATATACATGATTTGTAGATGTTGAGTTTGAAGATGTGTGCTGCATACAGCAGCAGTAGTTTTTCCTCTGCTGTCTGGATTAGCCTCCCAAAACTTGTGATCTGCTGGTGTGAGTGAGGCGGACAAGGATCATTTGGTGGAGGTTCTCCCCGTCCCCTGGTGTTTTGTTAGTGCAAGCAGATTTTGCAGAGAGGGACAGGAACAAAGCGGATCTTGGATCTTTCTGTTCTTGTAATCCTAATGAAGCTTGACAAAATAGCCTAAGCCCACAGTTAACCATAAAAAAAGAAAATCCTGTTGAAATACCATCCTTCATTCTCACTTGGGTAAAGTAGGAGCCGTGGCTCCTGTTGGGCTCCTCCAGCAATGCTCTGCATTTGGGGTGCTCTCAGAGATGCATTAACACCCCTGGTTTAAAATCTGTTCAGCAATGTAGTTCTCAACTCCATACAGACCAAAATGCAGCTGGTTTTGCCCTGTTCCTCACAGGGATGCAGGTAGTTCTGTCTCTGCTTTGACTGCCACACTGATGAATTTTCTTCAGCCTTCAGGGCTGCAACTGGGTTGAGGAAGAGGATGAGGCAGATGAAAGAGCAAAGTAGTACCAGGGAGGGTGACTCACCTGCCTTATTTTAATCTTCATCACTCAGTAATGAAATGTTTTATTTATAGGCAAGGAACTGAGGGGGAGAGGTTGGGGAGGAGGAGAATGGCGTGGAGGGGAGAGGCTTTGGATGTCCCAGTTACGGCAAAAGTTGGGTTTTGTGAGCTGCAGTATTTTCTGGGCTGTGAATCTCCCCTGGGCTGAGTGGTTCATTATCTCTCACTGGTGCAAGAGTCCCAGGAGGCACATTTGTCTCCTTTTTATTTCAGCTCTGGAAATGCCATTCAACGGCATGTTTTGTGCCTTATTTTTACCAAAAAAACCCCCTGTATTGTGCAGGTATCAGTCTGTCTGGGGACAGTGACCTCAGAAAATGCCTGCATGTTGCCTCTGTTTCAGTTCTCCTGGAAAAGTTTGGGCAGATCCCACAGGTCTGTTCATCATGTCCTCACAGACTGTCCCACAAAGGGTTCCTGGCCCAATACATGGCCTGGAGTGGCCCAGGATGCTCAGGACTAGAGTTACACTCTGCTTTTAGTCCTGAGACCTGATTTGGCCCCGAGACCTAATTATTTTGAGCACAAGTATCTTAGCTCAAAGTTCCTTAAACAACCAAGAAGTTGTGCTGCAGATCCACATCATCAACAGGGATCTTTTTATTCTATTTTTTAAATAGGTGACTTCCTAGGAGTTTCCCCCGCTCTCCCTCTTTAGTAGTTGGTTCATCTAAAATGGGCTAAGTATGCACTGAGCTTTTTTATTTTTAATGTGGCATTTTTGTCCTCATATCTATTCTTCATGTTCTATTCTCTTACTTCTAAATCAGGTCTGCTTACAAAATTCTGGGGGTTCTTGTTTTTCTTGGGTTGTTTGTTTTTTTCAAAAGAGAACTTGGCCTCCACATAGCAAACCATGTTTCAAGTAATGAAGCATTATTTGTAATTAGTTTTCTAATTTAGGAAATGGTGTAGACTTGGCATGATTCAGCACTCAGGAGCACACCTCACATTTAGTGTTCTTGTTTATTAAGACACTTCTGATTTATGGTCAGTTTATTCCTGCAAGAAGCCTCATACCTTCAACAGTGAATAAATTCTTGGCACTCACCTGCAAGACAAGACTTGAAATAGAGAGGACCTTAATCACCTATTTCAGTCCTCCTTCTTTCAGTGAAGTATTTAAGATTCTAATTTTATGAAACATAAGTGCATTCTTAACTGCTATTGAAATTAGGATGGTCTTAAGCATATGCATAAAGGTGAAGATGTTTTGTTTAATTTAGGGATCAATGAAGTAGAAGATATATCATGGATAAATTGTCTTTATTACCCATTAGAGCAGACTGCTTCAGGACACTTGTATGTAAAATGGAAGCACCAGCGTTTACCTATCTCATTACAGCACTGTGAAAATTAACCTTTAAAGAGATCAAAAACTTAGAATGAAAATCATAATAATGTTGCTGTTGTTTATTTTGATCTATCATGTGAGTCTAGGTGAGAATAAAAATTGTTAGAAATGCCTACATCCTTCATAAGCCTGTCTCTTTCAAATATTGAGGTGTTACCTCATAAGCATTGGCTTTGTACTTTAATTTTCCTTAAGAGCGGGCTTTCCCATCTTTATTTAAATAATAACTGATAAAAGAGTTATTTGCATATTTCTTTCACTGCTGTTATGAGTCGCCTGCCCTTGATACAGCCTCCAACTACCATGAGATGTTGTATGAGAACAGGTAGCTGGTTCTTCAGAGGTGATTTCAACACATTTGCATTAACATCCGCAGCATCCCCAACATCTCCTTCCCCCAGCAGTGCCTCCCATCCCGGACACAGTGCTGCAGTGGGGTGTTTGCCGGGGTGCAGGAGATGATGGAGCAGGGAAGATGCTTTCCTCACCAGGGTGACTCTGCAGACCTGCAGAGTTATGTCAGCTCGAGGCTTTTCTGTGCCGTTCAGGACATGAGTTATGTCTCATTTTTCAGCAGTGCCGAATTTATTAACTGCGGCTGATTTATTGCTGGTAGCTTTAAAGACATCGAAGGGACTTATTAACTGTGGCCAGTAAAAAGCAAATGCATGGGGCAGCCTTGTCAGGTTGGAAACTTTTCCTGCTCCCAGTCCCTCGGGATCTTGTGCTTCTCTTGTCTCTGAGGGTATTTCTTCTGTCCAAATTATCCGTCCATGTCTCAGGTGCACGTGCGGGTGCCCCTGGGTGAGCCCTGTGGCTGAGAAGGAGGAAACACCAAGTCTGGCCAGGGTTTGTGTCCCTAACACAGCCGTGGGTGCTGTCCCTCACCCCGTCAGAGCACCTATGGACATCGCAAAGCCACAAATGCAGAAGTTACGGATCTAAATGACATCCACAGCTTTCCTGGCGCTGCATTAGTCACTGGCTGCATGATCAAACAAAAATCCTCACCCCGGGCAGGCTGTGCAGCACAGCTGTGCACAGAGGGGCTGCAGACAGCCCGAGCCATCGGAGTTCACACTGATGTTCTGCCGAGCCTGGGCCCCTCCACACAGCTCCCGAAAACACTCGGGGACACCTGGGGAAGAGCTGCTGGACAGACAGGCTGCATTTAAGGGCTTTGAGCAGCACGGCAGGTCCGCCATCCACAGGCCTAACCTGTCCCCTCAGGAGGGGCCTGCACCACCGCAAACACCATTCTGCATGTGGGGACAGTGGGGACTCCCTCACCCCACGCAGGCCCGGGCGCACACGTAACCAGCAGAGCAGCTCTGCTCGGGAATTGTTTTAATCCCAAGCTCACGGGCAGGCCAAAGGGCTGGATCCTGAGCACAGCCCAAAGGTTGCTCTAAATCTGCCACCACTGCTCAAGCGCTCACCCATATCCAGGTCAGCCGCATCCCTCTCCCTGTGCGAGGCGCCGAGGCCACGGCCAGGGTGGGAGGTGAAAACCCAGAGCTGGCAGAGCTGGGGATCAGTGTCTCCTCTCTGTTTCACCATTCCGTGTGCTCTGTGGGAGGGGGAATGAGCTCCCACAGTCACCAGCCCTCCGCTGGCTGCTGGAGCACGGAGGGGTCTGAATTCCAATCAGTCTTAATTAGGTCTTTCCCTTGATGTCCTTAATGCGGAGGCAAAGGAGAAGCGCTCGCTGCTTGTGTGCATGGGAGATGTTTTGCATTTCGTGGTATTTTCATTCCTGTTGACTTCAGCACTGAAGCACGATGCAACACGCTGGAAATTAAATGTGCACTTCAGCTGAGCTGGAAGCTGAGCTGCTCCGTGCAGGTGTAGCTCTGTGATATGAGCAGCAATCATTTGTTATTTGCAGACCGATTTTAGTAAAATGGGAAACATCTTCTCCCGCTCCTTATAAAAGTTATGAAAATGTGCATTGCATTTTTTTCATCTTCTGTTTAGTGTTCATAGCTATCTAAGGATGTAGCATGTTTGTCATTTTGCTGGGTTGGGTTTTTTGGTATTTTTTTCCTTTCATTACAAAGGTTTGTAGCTTTGGTAAACATCATTGAGCAAATGCTCTGAACTGCAATATTGCTGTGCACTAAATTTTAATTGAGACAGTTGCCTTTGATGTAGGGCTAACCTAAAGCTGAGACTGATTCCTCTCTTTTGGAATCTTTGCAGTTCTTTAAAAAAAGACATAATGCAGCATTTATGTAGTTCCTGATTTCTCTGCTGCTCTAGCAAATTATTGTGGAGCTGAATGTAGAATTGATTCCTCAGAATTTCCTGGTTATCCTGAAAGTCTCTGTATATAATCTGTGTTTCTCAGAGCATAATTAGTTTGTAGGAAAGATGTTAGGCCCAAAGGTGACACCCCAAGATGATGTGTGAGAATTAAAATCCCAGAGGAGTCACCTCCTCTGAACACATTGTTTATGGGAAAAAATAAAATAAAATAAAATAAAATAAAATAAAATAAAATAAAATGGGTTTGGAACCTCTGGGCAGTAGCTCAGTTTATCACTTTAACTAAAAAAATCTTTATAGCAAATTGGCTGGTAAGTGGCACATCTTTGTTGCTGGCAAGAGAGGATTTTTGTAGATCCTCAGTGTTTTAGGTGGTATTTAATTCTATGAACAAAAAGTTCTGTGAGTGTTTCATGAGGGTATGTTGCATACAGGACTGAAAAGTCAAACAAGCAATTAATTGATTGCATGGACAAATGTGGAGTCATTAAGTAAAACCTGGATTACTTTTACATGGATGAAATAGGAACTCTGCCTTTGAAAATACTTACCTACCTCTGCTGCCAGGAGAAAGGACTGGATTCCTTGAAATGTAAATATTTTTAGAAATTAGTCATTTAAAAAAACCCTTTCCACAAGAGATATGTGGATTAAAATAATATTTTAAAAAATAGTGAAATCTTAGAAATTAAGTGTATATATTTTCAAATTATTCTCAGAGCAAATAATGTTTTACCTGATTTTGCTGGCAACAGTGTTTAGAAAAGTACCTTTGCTTTTATAGTAGGACATTTATTCCAAATATACATAAATTCCATTTTAAAAGCACTAATTCCAGCCTGAAAGTTCTTTATTCTATTTTAGAATTGCTATGTCATGTACATTTTTTCTGTTGTGTTTTTTTTTTTTTCCTCTCCTATCCTAAAAAATACCACTGGAGATTATGGAGGATTATCTGAGCAGTTATCATAGTAAAAGCCAGTTGCCATTTTGGGAATTTTTTTTTTCCCTCCAAGTCCTTTTGACATTAGCCTTTATAATTCGGTGCTGTGTAGTAGAAGTTCAGGTCAGAGCTAAGGAGACAGGCCTGGGGATTAATGCTGTGTGAAATATATGCAATCTCCTTCCACTTTGAACGTGCTAAGCAGACCATGTATAATCCCTGGAATATTTGGTAGATCTGCCAGGCCTTGAAGATGGCATTTGTAATATTTGTCTAGCTACATGTATTTCTACGTGCCTGTCCCTCCCAGTGCCATCCAAACTCTCTTCAAAAGTGAGGAGAGGAGGCTGAACAAAGACTGAGAAGTAAATGTACCATTCCCAGGAGGAGATTTTAGAGTTTGGGTTTATTTTTTCCTCCTCTCTTTGCTGTTGCTTTTTAATGAATCGTTCTTCTAACCTACTTTAAATTGAGCTTCTAGCATGCTGGATGTTTTGCAGATGAATCATACTGTGCAATGCACTTATGCATATCTGCTGTGCAAGTACATTGTCAGCTTGTATTTGATAACCTACCAGCAAGCAGGATCTTTTTTTTTTTTATGGAAGCTTGGGATACTAGTGTCGTTCTCCAAGTGAGAATAATGCAACCACTGTTAATAAATCAGCCTGGGTCCAAGGATGTCTCACCACTTCTACTGCATCCTTGATTAGCATTATCCTCAGAGGTATAAATTAAAGAGGAAAATATATAATCTGGGAAGCTTTCCAGCATCATATTTGAAAATGAGAGCTCAGTACTTTGCTGGGATTTCTTTGGTGGAAGAATGCTAATAGCAATGCTGAAGATGTGCCCTGATTGCACCCTAAAGAGTAGGAAGACGCACAGAATAGCTTATATTTTTTTTTCTTTGTCATCAAGATAATTTCTGATGTGATCTACACTGGGTGAACAGTTTCTACACGGTTCTGTGAATTGATCCCAGAAGTGCAGCTTCAGTCGCTTCTTTTTCTACTACTTGTTCCCTTTGTCTGACATCTGCATAAAATCTGGTGTGTGTTTTCCCACCTCAGCCTGCAGACAACTGCCTGCAGCTGTTAGAGAGTGGGCACGGTCCCTCTGAGACACTGGCCAAAGCCTGAGCTTCAGCAATAAAGATTTCAGGAATTTCTTCTGACTGTTCCTACAAGGTGTCACCACAGCCGGATGGTAACTCCTGACACCTCCCTCCCCGCCAAGGGAAGAAAAATGTGCTGCAGAATGTGCTGATTTGCAAAAAAAAAAAAAAAAAAAAAAAAAAAAAAAAAAAAAAAATTCACAGGGAGGGTTTGATTTTTGTAATGTTCCAGCTGTGCAAAATGAGCAGAAAAGGGATTTTTCAGCACATCAGCAACATCTTGGAAATGGAAATGCCACATCTTCCAGCACTTTCTTAGTAGTCAGTTTTCCCCTTCCCTGCCCATAATCCACTTGGGTCTTTGGCATTTACTGGAACAAGGAGTTTGGCATGACTTGTACTTGGAGTCTGTGTGTTGCTATTTGCTTTCCCCTTGGCCAGCTCTCTGCCAACATCTTCCTTTGCTTTCCAAGAGATGGTGAAATGCACAGAATGCAAGACAAAGCTTGTTGTTCCGCAGGTTGCCTTTTGGGTAGGCCTGAGATACCTTTGTTACTATTTTCCTGATGGATCATCTAACCCACAGGGGAATGAAGGGTCTTACAAACAGCCCCCAGAAGCTGTATTTGAACAAGATCTGGGACTGATGAGGCCCAGGCAGTGCCAGGCTTCTCCAAAGAGGTTTTGGCTTCATCATTAGGTCCTCAGTTTACAGGACCTCCCAGGCTGAGACTCCAAAAAGTCATTCTTCTCCCCTGAAAAAATGTAGGGCAGTTATTTTTACTTAGGTTCCTGAAGATAGTTAAATTTTTTTTTTGCATGTTATCACTTTTAAATTAATATTAAGGATCCTTAGTTATGTTTTACAAAGACATTCATCCTTCCAGCACAACAAAACAGAGGGAATACTATGTGTTATTTGCCCGCTCTACTGACATTGGTAGATTTGCTGCAGCAACGTGTTTCAACATTTCCAGACATTTTTCCTGTGGAGCTTTCTCTTCCATAGAATGGTTTTCTGTTTCCCCTTGATTTGAGATGAAAAGAAAATTGAAAATAATATGCAATTTTCCCACAGGACAGAATTTCTTTTGCAATAGCTCGGTTTCCAGGTAATGTCAGGAATAACACAAACCACGGCAATCAGCGTGCTTAATTTCAGCTCTGAGTTTATGACTTATTCCTTGACATTGCTGTCTGAAGAATAACGGCATAAACACACTTTACTGTTAGCTTGAAAATACCCATTAAAACTGAGAGCTACTGCACCAGCAAGTAGGGTTTGTGAGCACCTATTTAATGCACTCAGCAGAGTTGTGACCTTGGTTCTCTGTCACTGGAAATGAAATTGCCTCCTGGTCCAGCCCATCTCATTGCTGCCGAGCTGTAACACCAAGCAGGTTATTCTCTCTTTATGGCAGATGACTTTGCCACCACTGTGGTGAAGAAGGCATGAAGTGTTCCCCAAGCCAGCAGCTGCCCGGAGTCATTTGATTTAAATAATTGCCAGAGAATCATAAATCATTGAATGGTTTAGGTTGGAATGGGCCTTAAAGATCACCCAGTTCCACCGCCTGCCATGGGCAGGGGCACCTTCTGCTAGCCCAGGTTGCTCCAAGCCCCGTCCAGCCTGGCCTTGGACACTTCCAGGGATGGGACAGCCACGGCATCTCTGGGCAACCTGGGCCAGGGCCTCACCAGCCTCAGAGCCCAGAATTTCTTTATAATATTTAACCTAAACCCACTCTCCTTCAGTTTAAGGCCACTCCCCCTTGTCCTATCCCTGCATGTGCTTGTCCAAAGTCCCTCTCCAGCTCTCTTGGAGCCCCTTTAGACACTGGAAGGGGCCCTGAGATCTCCCTGGAGCCTTCTTTTCTCCAGTGTGAGCAGCCCCCACTCTCTCAGCCTGTCTTACAGAAGATGTATTCCAGACCTGTGATCCACTCAGTAGCTCTCTGCTGGACTCATTCCAACAGGTCAACATCATTATATAGTGCTCCTTCTTTACTCACTTGAAAATGTGACTTGCCTATTGATGCCAAGCAAACGAAGGAAAGTCAGTGAAGACAGCAAATCAGACTCTTTCTTCTTAGTCTCTATACAAGACTTTTATTTTTGAAAAGTCCCCCCCTTCTCCTGCTGTGTGAGCAGGAAAGCAACGCAGCTCCCCATGAGCGGGAAGTGAAGCCTTTAGGAGCCATCAGGTTCCCCTTCCCAACCCTGAACTTGGAGCTGCAATGACAACTGCACCCTCAGGTTTGCTGTGCTGCATGTTTTAGCCAGCTTTTCAGGAAAAAAAATGCTCTGTTCCAGAAGTTTTCAACCAATTTCAGACCCATTCATCTGGATGGCAGCAAGTGCCAGAGCAAGTAAAATCCAAAGCTTACCAGGAGTCTTCCGCTCCTGCCTGCTCCCAGCACCAGGTGTCCCAGGCTTCTGTAACTTTTAGAAATGAAAAGCCAGATGTGAGCACAGAACCATGCTGAGAAAAGAATCTGCAGAATTTCTCACTCAGATTTCTAGTTACAACTGCTCTGCTGTGCCAGGCTCAAGCCAGTTTCTGAGAAGATGAATTAGAGGAGCTGGTTTCTGACTTTGTCCAACATAAAGTTGAGAGGGAAAGGGGTGCTCCTTGTTCCTGGAGAAATGAGCTGTGCTAAAAATCGGTGTAGGCGGAAGGATAGAATTGTATAAATTACACAGGAGGGTGAGTCCAGGGAGGAGAGGCAGTCAGCATGGAGGGGAAGAAGAATAGCAAGAAAAAGAAATCCCAACTACTCTCAAAAGTTTGGGTTTCTCAAGTGATGGCCTTCTCATCAGTTTATGAAGGGAACTAGGTAATTTGATGCTTGCAGTAGTAGGGGGTTAAGCTTATAAACTCAGCAGGTGCCCCTCGGTCCACATCCCCTGTGCTCAGGAGCTCTGGAGGCAGACTGCCTGCAAAACCATCTCCCTCCAGCCTTTGTTCAGCTGGAGCTATTAACATAATTGCTTTTAGAAAAGGCTTCTGAATATATTTTTGTTTCTCAATTATTTCTTTTAGTCAACTGAAAGGGCGTGAAATCCGCATTCTTCAAGGCAGAGACAGATCTGTTGAACCTTTCACCATGTGAGAGGTACCTGGAGAGGTACTGTACCACAGCAGGGCTTGGGGTGCTGCCTTCACTCTCCAAACCCTCGGAGGCTGCCTGAGTCCTCCCAGCTCCTACACCCAGCACTGGGAAACTGCAAGGAATGCCATGAAAAAGCAGAATGACCCTGGCCACCTGTAAAAACATTCTGAATAAACAGGAGGAGGTTATAAGCAACAAACAGGGCGCCTCAGCGGGAAGAGCCTGATCCCTAAACACGTGATGGGGAACCCCATATGGATCCATCAGAGGAGGACTGAGGTGTTGAGGGTCACAAGACAAACCCAAGCCACCACAGGCTGCAAATCTTGTGCTGTTTCGCTGCTGCTAAACGTTTTCTGTGTTTCAGTGTCTTTGGATGGCAATTATTATTTTTTTTTAAATGAATTTTGTTTTGCAGGGAAAGCCCTGCTTTCCTTAGGGGGAGTGGGTGAATTGGCTCCTGCAGCCAAACCTCAACATAGCATTCAGTGGCTTAAGTTGGACAAACAGCAACCTTCAGCATAAAATAATAACAAGGATTTTTAATAAATGCAGGCTTGGCAGAGAGAAATTACAGAAGATAAAAGTGTGCAGTGATAGTTGGATAACATCAGCATAGTGCCTGCATCCAAGGAAGGAGGAAAAAGATTTGAAATGTTAAATACCTGACACTTGTTTCAAAGTTTTTTATTTGCTTTGAAATGGTCTTAATTCAATAAAAAGGAAAAAAGTCCAGTTTTATAGAAATTAATTTTTCCAGCCAATTCTTTTAAGCAAAATTTTCCATGCTTCTCAAAGGGTGAGGAAATAATCAGTGAACATTGTTTGGAGAAATGTAGCACCTCTTCCCAACTGTGCTAATATTGGTGAGAAAACAGCATTTCCTCAGACCAACTTGTGAGCCAAATTTGGAAATGATTCCCTTTATACTTGGGCTCTATGGACTGCTCATGAATATTAGAAGTGTGAGCTGTGCTGCCTAATTGTAACTTCTTGTATGAGTCACATGATTATTTAATGAGGATGCTTGATTGGAGGCATGAGCAAACACATCTCTTTTACACACTTGATTGTGCCGATTTCAGGGCCCATTTTCTCTTGATGCAGATACAGAACACGTTTGTCATTGGCCTTGGAAATATTTCTTTGCCAGAAAAAAATCATTTTTCAATTATCAACAAAAAATGATACATGGATTTAGCTAATATAAAATGTGTAATAGAACAATAGTCATAGAATCACAGAATCGTTTAGGTTGGAAAAGATCTTTAAGATCAGTGAGTCCAACTGTTCCCCCGGCACTGGCATGGCCACTATTAACTCATGTCCCCAAGTGCCACATCCACATTTCTTTTAAGTCCCTCCATGGGTGGTGACTTCATCACTTCTGTATCATCCCCTCTGTAACAAAATTAGGAGAATAACATTAAGGTTCACTTGTGAGATACACTTGGGTGGCAGCAGCAGCTGTAGGAATTTTATTAGGTGAAGTCAGAATCCTCGTCAGGAAAGACTGATCCATTTGCTTTCTTTGCTCTGCTGTAAGTTGGGATCTTGGGGTTTTTTACATTTCTGGTGTGTTTAGGTTTCTCCTGGGCATGAGGGTGGCTGTAATTCTCACCTCAGGACAAGAGGCTGTTGCAGCTCCAACAGAACTGCTCCAGTGCCACATCTTCTGCCATCTCTGGGTCTCATCCTGCCTCCAGCATTAATGGGGAATCGCAAGGCCCTCAAAAGATCCCCACAGAATCATAGAAAGGCTTGAGTTGGAAGGGACTTCAAAGGTCATCTAGTTCCAGCTAGAGGAGATGGGCAGTTTTACCATTTGTGGTACACTGCTTGTGCAACAATTTTCTCATAAAAGTGTCTTTATTAAGTTTGGGGAAAAAAACCTTCATCTTTCCTGAAGACCCTATTAAAGCACACAGCGACACCGGACTCCAGAAGAGCCTTCTCTGAAGTACCTTTTCATTGGATTGAAAGCTTTGTTTCATGAATATAAAACATGACATATGTGATCTTCCCTCTGCCTAGCAGCAAAGGCTGATGCTGATGTAAGACAATGTCAATGAATTGCCTGGACTGAAAAATAAATTTCATTTTTTGCACTGTAAGGGCCAACACAGCTGCACCAGTCCAGGATACCTGTTACAGATTTTTTTTCTTTTTAAATATGGTACAAAAATGACATTATCTGTTTGGAAAGGGACTCCACAGGTAAAATACACTGATTTTCTGTTTCAGCAGTGATTTCACTATTCCAAGCATGGATGATTATTTCCCAGTTCAAGTGAATGTTGTAAATTCATCTTGGTGGCATGGTTATTTCCAAAATTCCATGGTCTATTTGTTGGTTTAAATTATTAACAAACTGTCCTTTCAAACACAGCTGCCAAGCCAGCCACAACCCCTTGAGCCACAAACATAATAAAAAGCAAATTTTTTCCAAAACACAACGCTGTTTGTTGAATAGATTCCACTCACTGACCAAAGGAATGGCAGATTAAGTAAGAAAAAAGGGAAAAGAAATAACAGGCTTGGAAATCTGAAGCTGGGCATGGATAAACAAGAAGGGATCATGACAGTTCTTCGAGTATGCAGAAAACACACATTTAGGAAGGAAAAATGGAGAATGGTTAGGAAAACATCTGGAAGGAGTGGTGCCAGATGGTTGTTTCCCTTTTGATCGGACCAGTATTTTTCTCCTAAAATACAAAGACCCAATTTTCATGTTTTTCAATATTTACAGATCTCAGTCTGTATGTAAGGAGGAAAATAAGGTCTCAAATAGAACTCTGTGCATGCTTAAAATAATCTTGATAGTCTCTACTTTGCTGACTCAACCTAAATGGCCTGAGATTTTGAAGTGCTGGCAATGCCTAAATCTTTTATCAG
Organism: Acanthornis magna; assembly: GCA_036785705.1. NCBI lineage: Eukaryota > Metazoa > Chordata > Aves > Passeriformes > Acanthizidae > Acanthornis > Acanthornis magna. The sequence goes on from JAWUZG010000097.1 coordinate 2,379,570, forward strand.
TTGCTGGTCTGGGAGTTCTACACCCCTATTACAGAAAGGATTTTATTTAGAGAGGCAAACTCTGTGCACTTCATGATTAGAAGATTTTAGCTTATGTTCCCACCACAGCAAAATCTTGTTGAGCTGGCAGCAGGGTGGCATTGACTAGAATAATTCTTAATTTCTCCTTGTTGCTGGTGGTGCAAGTTTTTGCTTGAGAGATTTGGTAAGCTCAAAGATATTTTCAGCTGCAAACATACGCTTTCCCCCATCAGCCACCATGAAAAGCCAAGGACAAAATCCATTTTTTAAACAGATCCCTAGACTTATGTCATATGGCTTTGAGGTAACATTGTTTTCCCCACTTAGAAGGGAACATATGCATTTTATGTAACCTTGAGTAGCCGCAATAAGCAATTACTATGTTTTCTACAAAATGTTTGTGTTTTCTCTCACAGATCAATGATCTTAGACTTATAAAACATGATGTTAAAGTGGTGTTGAACTGTTGGTATTTTTTCATTTCACTGTGTGCAATACTCAACTTCCATACAGCCTGCAATTCAAATGCTGGGATTTGAGTGGAGCTGTAGTTAGCATCATCATCCCATGAGGGAAAAACATGATTTCTGAGGAATTCAGAGAAGTTCTTTTACCACATTCCACCTGGGGATTTCTTGAGGATACCTTGGGGATGCTCCCATCCAGCTGGACTCCACCTGTGCAATACAAGATGCTCCCACGTTTCGGGGACCCCGAGGTGCTACACCACCTGCTGAGAGCCTCATATTTTGGGGATCTGAGGAGAGAACACGCACAGTTGTGAGTGTCGTGAACACACCTGGGAGGGTTCCAGACTCTGTCCTGTTCCAGCCTGTCACATACCAGGTCCTCTGTGTCACGTCCTTGGTGCCATGTGGATCACTGAAAGAAAGTCAAAACTCTACATTACAGGGCACTGAAAGCAAATCACTTCCTACTCAGGCAGCAAATAGCATTAGAATTTTTTAGGGTCTTTCTTAGGCTTTAATTGGATTTCAGTAATTTTAAATTCATTAGAACTGTGCTAACATAATCTGAATAATGCATTTATTCACACAAACATACTTGGGTATGTTGCAAATGCATGGTGCCATTGCTTTGCCAGAACGATGTGCAGAGGTTCTGGTGGTCAGTAAGCTGAGCTGGAATGAGCAGTGTGGACTCAGCCAGGGATTCAAGAGAAGAGGTTATTCCCTCTATTCAGCCAAGAAGGAAAATCGAGCTACCTGAGCTAGCTTTGAAATGCCCCTGCTTTGAGCAGGGGTTGGGCTGGAGCCCTTCAGAGGTCCCTCCAGCCTGATTTTTCCTGTGATTCTGACTTTTAAGGCTGTTATATCACCTTTCTCTCTGCTGTTCTTCTATCTTCTATTCCTCACCACTTCCACCTGTTTTCCTATTATAAATATGAAGGTCATTAGGGCTATTTTAAAAGTTGGCTGCTGGGCCTTTGAAGCACTTCTGCACCACCAAAGGGCTTGGGTTGCTTCTCAAAGCCAGCTACATGTCTTATTGCTCTGCTGTGTAAGTCTCTTCACTTTCTGGTTCACAGACTGAATTAATGAAATAAAAATACATGTATTTCTGCCTGAGACTGGGAATTTTCACTTTCCTTGGGAAAACAAACAAACAAACAAACAAACAAGCCAAATAAAAAGTTGTTTTTATTAAATCCCAGGTGTTCAATTTTCTCCCTGCCATTTCCTTTCACTTCATTTTGGAAACTACTTATTACTTTTATGAAAAGTCAGCTTGGGAAAAGATACTGCACATAAATTGCAGTACAGTCTGCCACAACCACTGTGCAACAAAATCTTTTTTCTTAGCTAAAATTATTGGCTGGATTTGGCAGAAAATTCCAAATGTTGGGGTCCATCAAGTGTGAGTTTTTTACCCAATCACCTATCAAGACCCCAAATCTCACTCATCTTCAATTCTGGCAGTGAAGCAGGGAATTCCTGTATCCCTTATTTGTGTTACCAACTGTTTTTTTAACAGTGTAAAGCAGAGATTTGAACTGAGGAAGCTGCTGCTGGTTTCAAGGAGAAACAAGCTGGCAGTGAAGTGGTTTTTTTTGTTTGTTTTTTGTTTCATAGGAGTGAAAAGCTGGGCTGAAGCTAAGGAGAAAGGTGAAGGTGCAGGGATGAGTTTTCTGTGAGGTGATTTGACTGGGCAACTGGAATGGGGACAGCCACCTCTTCTGTGCACATCTCTTTTCCTGTCTTTCTCCCTCTTTTCCCCATCCTCAGAGATGAGGAATGGTTTCCTCTTGGAGCTGGCACTCTTTGCCAGCAGCGTTTTGTGCGGAGGGGTGGTGATAACAAGAATAAGGGCGAGAAAGTGATAAAGTGCTGATGTTTGCTCGTGTGCTGTGCTATCAGCTCATGGGTGGAAAACCTGATTAACACTTGAAGTCTTGATTTCTTCAGGGGAAAAAGTGTTTGGCCGTGAATCTGCTGCTCCAGTGGCACAGTGGTGGGACCCAGCTCACGCCAGCTGCTTTGGACCAAGGCAGAGAGAGGAGAGCAGAGGTGTCTGGCCACACCTCTCCTGTTGTGGGTTGGCTTGTTTATTTTCTGGCTTAATTTCCATGGGCAATGTGCACTTCTGCTATTCTGATCACTCTGAGGTTGTTACAACCCTTGAGCAAGGCAGGAGAGGAGAAAAGAAGTACCATTATCTATTTCAGCTGCTGGCAATTGAGGGCATGCTGGACTCAAATGTGTACTCTGCATTCCTCAGGCCTTGACTTTCTCAGGAGAAATCCCCTCTGTTGAATGCTGTGGTGTGAGCGCTGCCCTGGGGATGGAGTGTGTTCTTGGGCAGAGCAGATATGCCAAGGACCAGGTGGGCATTTGCCCCCACCCAGGCTGTAAAAGGTGAATGGGTTTGAGAGCAGTCAATCTCCAGCTTGTGGTGGTAACAGGTCTGCAGAAGGCTTGGGAAACCAGAGGACACCCATCAGGAGGTCCAGTTATGGAGGATTTCACAGAGATTGTAGGTCGGGTGGAGGATGGGAATGGCACACAGAGGTTTGTAGGACAGAGGGGTGAAGGTATCGACAGAAACCTCTGCTGTGCTTTGCTCTTGGTTCACAGAAGCTGTGAGGTGTGCAGCCCTGCTGAATAACATTTATTTCCTAAGTGTAGTTTTCCAGAAGTCAAACTGTGCTGCCGAGCCTTCATTCCTAAGTACTCTAATAGAGTCTGCCCCAAATATAATCTGCTGTGCCATTTATCAGCATAAAATAGAGTATTTTCTAACAGCAGAAACTCCAGCAACCTTTAACTGGGTGGAGTGGATGAAAACATGTATTTGAATCTTGAAAAAAATATGAAGCCTATTGTTAAGCCCTAAATGCGTTTTGAAGGGAGGTTTAAATAAAGAAGAAATATTTACCACAGATATTTACTACTTCTTTTTGCAGAATTCTGCCTCTATGTTGTTCCTTTAAAAAAACTCTGCTGTAATTCCTCCAGTAAAACCAACGACATCCACAACATCTGTGCCACCCCTGCACGGGCTGTGCCTTGCTGTCAGTGCCAAGGGTGACATGTGAGGTGGCAGACCCAGACCCTTGGTCACTCCAAGCCAGCAGGGCTCTCCTGGGGTCTTTTCTCAGGTTCCTTGAGATCAGGTGGACCATGGATTTGCAAAGGCCTCTTCCAAAACCCTTCTCTGCCCCAGGAATATCCTTGGGAGGGGTGAATCTAATCCCCCACAGTTTGCACTCTGTTGAGTTTTCCCTGCTACATTCCTGTCTTGATTTTTCCAAGGACATATTTGGCAATTTGGAGCAATTGCTTGGAGGGCTTTTGGACCCCCTTTTCTGTTTTCTTTGGACTGCAGGCATGGAAAACTGCATACACAATATGCTAAATACTTTCAATAATTTCACACAGTTTACGAGTTACTCTGTCTCCTGACCCCTCATAGCAGCCGATTAAGCCGGGGCTGACCTTTCTCTAATCTGCAAATTGAGACATTTGTCAGCTATATCCCTTAGTTACGAAACTGGGATTATTCCAGCGTGGATAAAATCTGAAGGCCATCAACTGCTCTAGTTGAGCTTCTCGCTTGCTGGGAGCAGGAATACGTTTCCCCCACTATAAAACTAGCTGGGTGCACTGTTGGGGAGTGCACACCATGTCTTTTAAATGCTACCCTTAAGCCAGGACATCCTTTGTTTATGTTCTGAGTAGGAAAACGAAGCCCTTGGCGCTGTGCTCTGTTACAGTAGGAGTTAATCTGTGGTCTGGTATCCAGGCCATTTCCAAGGAGATGTGATGTTTGCAGGTCATCCCGAGCATCCACTCTTGTCCTACTTGCAAGCAGCCAAGCAGTTCTGCTCCTGCTGGGGAATGTAGCCTCATCCAGCTCAGGTTTGCCTCCCTTTCTCTCCTGAGCATCATCCCTTTGTAACTCCCCACACAGGAACTGAGTCATAGCGTCCCTTTTGGTCCCTTTTGGTCCCTGTTGGTCGCTGTGGTCCCTGTGGTCCCTGCTGGCTGTCACAGCCCTGGTGTCAGACATGTCCCCTCTCCAGCAGCCCGTCACAGCCGGCCCCTGCTGACACCACGACAGCGTGTCTGAGATGCCTCCCGCTTCCCTCCTTCCCATCTGTCTCGTGGGGAAAGGCACAGAGTGCAGCCTTATCTGCTCTGACAGGCAGGGTTATGCAGAGGAGAGCTCCTCCTGGAAACCAGATGGGGCCAATTGAGAGTGGACAGGGAGATGTGCTAAATAAATCTGGACCAGCCAGCACTTTGGGCAGGTGGTGGGGAGAACACGTGTGCCGGGCATGGAAAGGTAACCACCACCCACAGGCTTGATTTTTGGCTGTTATTATCTACTAGAACTCCCATGCAGGAGCTCAGGGACGTTGTTGTATGCATAATATTTACTTCTGTCTCTACTGAATGATAAAAACCCTCCAGATCGTCCTCTACGATGGTGTTTCCCTCATGGGAGTGGCTCCAGCTGGATGCATGTGCTGCTGGGTGGGATGGGAGGATTTGCTCTGCAGCTGTGACCACAGTTTGTGTGGCCTCCCTGGCCCTTCCAGGCAGACACCTGGGGCTCAAGAAACAGTTAAATGGATCTTCAAGATAAACTAGGAAAAGTAAATGGCCCTCCAGGGCTATGAGCAAATTTCAGGAATATTTCTGCTGCTTTCTTTGATCTGTTCAAAAGGGGAATTAGCTGCTGTTTCTGTGTTTGGAAATAAACTGTGGAAAGGGGCACATCCTTCAGAAGATGCTGAACTGTGCAAGGGGGGCTCACGCTGGGATACTGAAATTGAGGGCGAAACCCCAACAGGTGAAATTCCCACAGGCAGACCCAAAGTCCTGGAGAAGGGTCATTTTTCATGACCTTCTCCCCTGTCCCTGCTCTTACATGAAACCAGGGAGAGTCCCAGGATGGTGCATGGCAGTGCTTTGTGACATGCACAGGGTCTCTGACCTGGCAATCTTTGCAGGCATCAAAAAACATCCCTGTGAATACAGCAAGGGAATGTTTTCCCTGTCCATAATAGGGAAAGCTCCTGGAGGTGCTTGAAGAATGTGGTGTATTTGCTATAACTTTGTTTTGACATCTTCCAGAACATTTTTCATATTGTTTGCAACCAGAAGCCAAAATCTCCAGGTAGCTGTTGCTACTAAAAAATTGAAATTCTTTGATCTAGGGCTGTTCAAAGCAACAGAGACACAGAGCAGGACAGGGAGAAGGAGAGGGGTTAGAAACCTCTGTCAGGAAGAGGGTCAGTCTCCCTGGAACAATTTCCATGTCATCAGATAGCAACATTTTCATGCTTGGAATGAAAAACAAAAGGCTTTGACACAAGAAAAACTCAAAGTCCAGCCTGGAATAGTTTTTTCTTTTCTCTGTTAGGTTCTTATTTCCATTCGTGTGTCCAGAGAAGGGCAATGGAGCAGGAGAAGAGTTTGGAGAGCAAGTCCTGTGAACAAGAAGCCTACAGGAACCCCTCAGCCTTCTGCTTGTGTCTCTTTATAAATAGCCAGGCATCTTAAGGCAGACAGGGAAACCCTGCTGGGATGCTGCTATTTTCCCAGTCCTCTGGATTTGAAGCGTTTGCTTTGCAGTTCACCTTTAAAAGGACAAAAATTCTGATGAGCCTGAGATCAGGCTGGCCCCTGGTTACCCTCAGGATCCCTGAGTGGTGTGGATAATGAAAATCTTGCAGGAAGGACTAACATAGTCCAGGGCTGCAGCTCTCTGGGAGAATGGATCTCTCTTGGAGCACAGACAGGGATGGGCATTGGTATTTGCCAGTGTGGATGACCCTGCAGTGTTGGCCACTGATATTTATTCCCTGTGCACTGCTCCTGTTAAGGTTAATGGAAACTTCTAAAGGAAACTTTTAAATACCTTTTAAAAAGGAGTCAATTTTAGATCAACTGTTTTTCATTGTCTTTTGGGCTCATTTCCTGACATTCAGTGTAAAGAGGTGTATGTAGGATGGGATTTGTCCCTGTAGGGTTCTAATCCTGCTGACCTTAAAACATGCCCATGGTGGGGTTTGCCAGGAACGGGGGAGTTATGTGAAGCAAAGTCTCCATGAAACACAAAATCAGAACAGCTGATCATGAAACACAGGGAGGAGGTTTTTTCCCACTCTTTTCAATAGGAAAGGTGCCTTTTCCAGCAGCTGTTCTGCCAGATCCTCTGCAACCTGCAAGGAGCTGAACAGAAGTAATAAAAAAGAGAACAGTGGGAGTACATCACATATGTTTGTGTGGTTTTGCCCTCATGGTGCCTTTGGACCACCACTCCTGTTGAGGTGGGAGTTCACTGCAGCTCAGGGACTGCCCAACAGGGCTGGGCTTTATGGTCCCAGTGCTGCTTCCCTCCTCCATCCTCACCACACGCTGTCTGTGCCAGAGGCAGGCCCTGACTGCTGACTTGGTGTGGGCTGGGGGTTCCCAGAGATGTCTGACATTCCTGACTGGCAGCTTTTCTTGGCAGCTGAGCGTGCCAGGCACTTTATTCACCTTCCTGGTGGCAAACACCCTCAACTGCTCTCCCGTGGGATGGGAAGAAAAGGCTTGGGGGTCAAATCCGACCCACCAGCACCATAGCACAGGTCTGAGGGGACAGGAAAATTGCTGAACTGTTCAGAGCTGGTGAGTGGGCAGTGGCAGGCATGAGCACAAAGGTTTTTTGGGCTGTGCCACACAGGGGACTTTCTGCTGTCAGGAGAGCATCCTCCATGGGCAGCGATGCAGGCAAGTGAAGTCTCCCTATACCCATCAGGAGAGATCAGCCCAGCAGGCTTGCCTGCCTCTGTGACACACAGGGATAGCCTCTGCATCTCCAGCTTGTGCAATATTTATGCAGGTGGTGTGGTAAATGGTGTGGGTTTTACTCTTTGTTAGATGGATGAGTGACCCCTCAGCTGCCCCAGACACCGTGGGCCCTCCAGAGAGCTCTGTGCTGCCTAAAGAGAGGTTGTGAAGCATCATTTCCACAGCCTTGTGCAAATGAATTAGGATGCAGAGAGCTCACACATGAGTAAGTGCAGTTTTGGGAACACACAGGTTGGCAATGTTGAGGCCTGATGAAACCTATGGGGGCAAAGACACAAGTGCTCACTGAAACTGTGCAGTGAGTTTGTTTAAGCACCAAGGAAGGAGGAATCCCTGATGAAAAGTGACAGACCTTCCCTAAAGTCTGGAAAATACCTGAGGAAAAAGGAAAGTATGGACTGGGGTGTCCCCTGGGAGCCCAGGCCACTGCAGCCCTGTGGGGAGAAGAGGATGAGGAGAAAGAGGAGAAGAAAGAGGAGGAGGAAGAAATCTCCTTGCAATGTAGTGGGAGGTGTGGGGAGACCCTTCTCCAGGGGATGTCCCCTGATTGCCAACAGGCCTCTGGCACTTCCCCTGTGCTGTGCCAGACTGACACCCCAGTTACACACCAGCGCTCAGTCCACGCTGCTCCAGCAGCAGCAGCAGCAGCAAATTAATCTTTGCCCTGTGCCAAATGAGCGTGTGGGAGAGCCCCTGCTAGGCAGGGACTGAACTGCTAATTAGGAGCCCAGGTTGAGGCTGTCAGGACCACCCCAAAGAGGGATTTGGAGACATGACCTGCAGTCATTCTGGTGCTCTAAGAACCAGTAAGTACCTGTGCCTAACATGAGATATCTGTCTGCATCCTAATCCTGGAGCTGGGTGTCTCAGGGCTGCCTCTCCCCCTCTCTAGAGATTTCCCTCTCTAGCATCTTGCAGGCTGCACCAAGCATCTTTAAATCCAGCTTTCATCCCTGGAGAAACTCTTGGGGTTATTTGGTGGTGAGAAAGTGACACACAGACACCATGTCCCTCTAAACATCACATTTAATGGTGGCTTCTTAAGGGGAAGGCAAGGAAGAGTGCTGGATTTTCACTTGTATTTATTACTGTGCACCCGTGGAACTACAGGCCATGAGTCAGGTTTGTGCATAGACATTTTCCCATTTTTTGCAGCCTGGTTTCACGTGACAGCTGTAGCACAGATAATGTTACTGCAATAACAATTTGTTGGGCTGTGTTGGACTCCGAACCTGTTTGGTAGTGATTTCTCTGTCAGAGGGAAGAGCCCCTTTTTAGCAGCACATGGAGAAATTATGTCGGAGAGTTTCTCTCCAGCAACTAGAGCCCTCTGAACCAGAACCCTTATGCAATTATGTGTGTTTTTTTGACTCCAGATCCTAAGAATGTCTCTCTTGAATAGCATGTTTCTTGCTAGTTCGTTCATCTGTGAATTTCCCTGGCAGGTAGCGTATAAATAGCTCTGAGACACAGGCGATCCACGAGTTCTTTTCAAAATACAGCATTGAGTCATTTTAAAGCCTCCTACTGTAGCTCTTTTAAAGATTAACTCATTCTTTTAAGTGTAAGATTTATGCCTGAGAAAGAAGGATAAAACCCTGGCTCAAGTTGTTCTTCCAGCAAAGTACCTTGTTTAAAAACCACTAAATAAAATGTCAAGGGAGCTGGCCTGTGAAGTGAGCAGGGGACATCTGCCCATCCCCACCAGGGGCTGGCTGCTCATCACCCAGAGGCTACACTGCTTTCTAGAGCCAGGAATAGAAACCAGCGTTCCTTATTCCCAGGAGCCCTTTGCCATGTAGGGCAGAGCAATCCAGCTGGTTCCCCCCAGCCTCTTCTCTCTGCCTGACCCCAGGCACCACTCAGCTTTCAGTAATTAGGGCAGAATTAGGGCAAGATCCCCGGGGATGGAGGCTGCTGGAGCAGGGCTTGCACAGAGGGCAGAGCTCTTCTATATATTGAGCTGAGCCTCCTTTACCACCTGGAAATGTTTTCCAAAGAGAATCAGGGGATTTGATGCACTTGTACAGGTCTGGCATCCCAGCAGGTTGTAGCAACAGCTCTGCCCCTGGGTATCCAGAAACACCAGCTGTGTCTGCGGTGCATATTCAGATAAACACCTGCTGGCCATCCAGAGCTTCCACTGGCACAGGCTGGAACACCAAAGTGAGCAGGAAAACCAAAAAGACATAATTTCTCTCATGCCATTGCTCGTGGTGTGCAGCATTAGCAGCCTGAGGAGCAATACAATGTGGCTGGTGCTGCCTGCACACATGAGATGAATAACATATTTCATTCAAACAGTAGGAGAGCTCTTAAACAGACCAAAATGTAGTGTCCTGCTATGGAAACAGCCTAAGACTCTTCTACTCATGTGCAAAATACCACTTTTTTTCTTTTTTCTTTTTTTTTTAATGGAGGGAGTTTTGGGAGGAGGGGACAGCTCTGGGACTGTCTATAAATCTGAAGTAGGATATGCAATCAGATTAAACCTGCGAAGGGAGTTTCAATAGGATACCTGGATGGAATTTTCCTTTCTTTTGTCATCAAAACATGCCTGACTGCCCTGCACAGAGCTGCTATCTCCTTTGCTAGATGCACAGTGCACATGTATGTTGGAATTAGTGCTGTGCCTTCAGTCCATTTTCCTGCAACATGGCATCAGAATTCTGCCCTCGGCGTGAAGTGCAGTAGTGACTTGTCCCTCCTGCAGGGTCAAAGGAACACAGGCAAATTCTGTAAACCATAAACATCTCTGACATCTCTGAAAGTTAAGTTCAAGGTGAAAATCAAAAATAGCCATTTGAAGCCTGAGACTTTTGGTGGATCTTTAGCTTGTGGTTCTGCTGGCAGGAGCTCTGAGTCACACAAGCCATCAGCACCCTGCTGTTTACCAGAGCACTTTGAGGGGTCCTTCCTGGGACACCCATGTCACTGATCTTTCACTGCCACATCTGCTGTCAGCCAGGGCCCACAGAGCAGCAAGATGCAAAAGTGATGCCCACAGGGACACAGTTTACCTGGGCTTGGACTGGCATTTTAAGTGGAAATAATCTGCTGAAGATCAGACACCCTGTGCTGATCTTCAGCACAGGTTTACAGTCTTAATGGCTGCTGATGTTATGATAAAGTAATATATCAAAGTGAAAATGTTCCTTCTTAAAAACCAAGTGAATAGATTTGAATCCATCTATTATTGAAAAGGCAATAAGCAATATGCTGTGCTGGCTCCCTAATGCATTAGTGCATTGCTCCTTGGCTTGGGAGGTTGCACAACTTGAAATTGTACTTACCTTCCTGGAGAGTTCAAGTATCCATGAGGGCTAAAAATACATTGGGAATTGTGGTGCATGAGCGTGGGCACTTGGGATACAGCAGAGTGGAGATGGAAGAGCAGGAGGAGGAGCACGTGGCCTTCTCCGTTCACTGGAACAGTTTAATGTGAAGAGAGAAAAAAAAAGAAGGCAAAGCTAAAGTTCAGTTACATTTCATGGATGGAGGGTTACTGGTGGTAAAGGAAATGGTCTTCCTTGGATTTAAATCAGAATTAAAAATTGCATCATTTAATCTGACATCCTCCAGAACTCATGCTGAAAGATTTCATCTTACAGTGCTATGGCAAGGTCAAACTCACTCAGTGAGTAATTACCATGGAAGTCAGAGTGTGTTTCTGTGCATGTCCATATTTGAAAGGGGTGGGAAATAGAAGAAACCTTTTCATTTATTCCTAGCTTTTGGTATATTTGAAATAAGTGACTCTCCTTGTTTCATGTGGTTCTTCAACACTTTTAATGGATTCTAATTCACACGTCCTGCCTCTTCCCATAACGGGTGTGGAAGTACCAAGGCCAGCTGAGTAAACAGATGGGGAAATTAAGTAGGGTGCCCAAAGGCACACACTTCTCCCCAAACCAGACGCAGCATGAGAGTTTACAGCCCTGTGTTGTGTGCAGGCTGCCTGACCCCATCTCTGTCTTCTGTAGCATCCACGAGTGTGAAAACACATGGAGACTTGTCTTTATCAAGTCCTCTTCTGCTCTTCCAGCTCAAAGCTGGAAATTATTTCACAGCACTTCTTTTAATCTTCTTTGACAACTTTTTTGTTTAAAAATGGAGTGGTTATGACAGTGGGATAAAGCAGCACTCACAAGTGTTTGCTCAAGTTCTGATCAAGTGCTAGGTGGCTCATCCAGCAGTGCTCCTCTTCATTTCTACAGGGCTGTTCCTTGATAATGTGGATATTTGTTATTCATAATCTGCTGCTGGTTGTTCTCATCATCAGCTGAAGGAGACAACATAATGTGAGTTAATTGTTTAGTTCCACAGTGGCTAATGAGTAGTGTATATATTCCAATATAACAATTTGCCACAGCTCCATGGGAGAGAGTATTAGGTGTTCAGTGACAATATGCAAATAATGAACGTATTTATAGAAAGCAGAACCGAGGGACAACAAAAGGGCCTAGGTTTATGGATAATTTATTTGGAACTAACAGTGTGATAGTAAAGGAGATGCAGATTAAAAACTTAGATATGCCATTTGGGAACTCAGATGGAATTCCTAGCTTTTTAAAAGTTCAAGCCTTTTACAGATCTTATTGAAAGCAGTGGGAGGACATCTGTGAAAGATGTGGCTGTTCAGCGTTTGGTTAAAAGCAATCCAGCCTTTTTGTCTGGCACTGGTGATACAGTTCCCTCCTAAGCAAATTTCTTGCCAACATGTTTTCAGCAAGGCAGTGCTTGAGTCTTAATTCCATCTCTCAGATAACCATGGATCTCAGGTGAGCACACTCAGAAAATATCTGTCGTATTATCACATCCATCTCATAACAGCAATCAAGGTCAAGGCACTATTGAGATTGGTACTCTACGGATATGTAATAAGAGAGGTCCTCCCTCAGAGGTGCACAGAACCAAAATAGTAAATGGTCCCAGTTCCACTAACATGACTTCTGTGTGTTCCCCATTTCTCCTTCACTTTCTGCCTCTGCCTTTTCAGGCTGAAGCCATTTGGGGCAAGACTATCTTCTTTTCTCAGCTTTCAGCACATAGGATTATAAATCACTGCTGAGGCTCCTATTTCAATTTAATGAAATTCAAATATTTGATGGTAGCATTAGGTGCACTACAGTAATGGATTGTGTGCTTGTGTGCAAGAGCACAGGTTTTTACAGACCTGAGGTACCACCGCATCAGATGTGCACCAGAGAGGCAGATGACATTTTGAAAAGCATTTCTCTTTGGAAACTATGGCTTGAAAGTCAGACTTGAACCTGTTTTGAACCTATTTTGAGCGTGCTGCATGTTCTTATGTATTCTAAGAACAGTGCCATGTGGAGACACTGTAGGAGACAATAAACCCACCTGCGATGCACAGTGACTGAGCACGAGTGGGGAGCAGTTGTATCTCCTCGTACAGATCAGCACCCGCAGTTGCTACTGCTCCACCTCTGCTTTTAGCAAGCACAGCACAGCCTTTGAAGAAATTCCCATGTTGCTTCTTAAGAGACAGGAAAAGACTCTCTTTTTAAAAAGGTATCTGATTGTAATTGTGTGTTAAATCTAGATTATTAGAGGTTTCATTGACCCCTCAACACAGTGATCAAAGGACGTTCGCCACACTTGATGGCAATGACTGCCACTGACTTCAGGTAGAAGGATAAATTAATTAGTTGGGTGATAGGTTTCTTTCTTTCTTTCAAACACCCAAGCCAGAAATCAATCCCTATAGTGACAAGGTTTAGTGTGCTAAATTCCCTTGGCATTACAAACCCTCTTTTTCTTTCCCTACCCTTAAAAAAAACCCACCCAGGCAGATATAGCTGATGCTGTGTCGCATCCCACGCGCTCGTGTTGCTCCTGCAGTCTGTTGCTTTTTGGGATTCACACACACATTTGCATTTGCAAGCGCCACTATTGCTTTGCGGTAAACACAGCTCACGGCTCTCTCCTCAGCGAATCCAGATGTCTTCCTCTCAGGACTCTGCATTTATCTTTAGATTTCTCAGCCCGTTGCTGCATGCATTGGATGTTCTTTGCTTTTGCACAGAAACTCCGATCCCCATCGCAGAAATTGCATTTTGTGGTGAGGACACTGATTGGGCGTGAAAGGTGTTTATCTTCCAAAAACCAAGTTTCAGTTTCATTCTCCTGATTCCATCAGGTCCCCATGGGTAGGTCTGTGCTGGGAGCACTTTTCCCATACAGCCAACTCTGCCTCCATTGGCTGTGTGCTCTTTGATTGCACGTGGTATGTGCAAGTATTTGCTGGCTTTTGGGAGATGAGTAAGAGAAGCATTTTATTTGTTCAGTAGTTGAAGTGAGAAAAAACCAACAAACCAACAAACCTGAGAGAAGGCATTCAGCTTATTTTTTTTTTAGCAAAGGAAGGAACAATCTGGATGAAAGAAGGGGTCAAATCCCTCTTGTTGAAGAAATGAGGAGTGAATCCCGATCACGCTGAAGCCTGGTGGAGCTCCCAGCGAGTGCAATGATCAGGACATCATCCTGTGAAGTGCTGCTGTGGGTTCAGCGAGATCTGGAAAAGGGTGCATGGGTCTGTTCATGTGTTTCCTCTCCCTCCCCTTCAGCCCAATCTTTGTGTTGTTCTAACACCTCAGACTTGGCTGTCAGAGCCTTTGCCAGAGTCAGAGCAGTGCTGGGGCTGTGATGGCCTGGGGACACAGAACTGGTAAGGAGAGATAACAACTTCTAATGGACCAGCTAATATTGGTAGGGAAAACAGACAGCTCCCAGGCACAAGTGCTCCCTCATGTCTCCTCCTGTTTGCCAGCGGCTGTCTGCAGCACCGTGGACATTCAAAATGAGGATTTGCATCTCCAGGGCACAAAGTTCCTGCTGACCAGGATAAAGGACCAGCTCCTCGAGCTCAGCTAAGGCAGAGGGTGATTGTTATAAGTGAGCAATTCTGTTTGCATCCTTGGGTAGAAGCCTTTTCTTTTTTTTTTCCACGTGATTTCCCAAATCAGGACACTAATCAGGTTCAGATGGCTTTTGGGAGCAGAGTCACAAGCTGCCTCCCTTTCCCCTGTTTTGCTACAATAAAAGAGAGGGGGTTTTAGCAATCAGTAGGCTTTTCTTAATCCTTCTAGGCAAGCTGTGTGGGAACTGTATTTTCCCTAACTCCACTGGTGTATCATCATGAAGGACTGAAGTTATCCCAGAACAGTAGAAGGTCTAGCAAAACACTAAAAACAACAGCATTATAAAAAGAAGCCAGCTGAGGTAGCCTTGTGTGGAGTCTGATGTATCCTTGAAGAGGGTTGTAAATACAAGTTTATGAATGTACCAGCATAATGTCTGCTAAATGACAGACATGAGTAAGGAGAAGATCAAGCCAAGAGATGGTTGAACTCAAGGACGTGGTTTTCATACAGGAGACATCTGCAGAGAGGGAGGGGGAGAGAGAGAGAAAAATATGTCCCTATTACAATGTATTTTGCTGCGTGCAACCACAGGCAAGCTCCAGGGAAAGCTCTGCGGAGCCATCAGGGTGATCCAGCCATGGAATGGGAAAAGGATTTTTAGCAACCTACCCTGTGGATGGAAACACTCCCTGAACCCAGCAGTGTCAGAAGGGCATTTCTCACCCCTCCTGTGCTGCTTCTCTTGGCCTCGGCCCCCACACAGCTCAGGAATAGCCATGGTGTTGGCCTTGGCTAACCTCACATGGACCCTCCATCTCCTCTCTTCCTCTCTCCATGACTTCTTGTAGGAGGGAAACCATCTACTGGAGCTTGGCATTGTGCTGTCTTTTTTTTCAGAGGTGGGTGGAGAGGGGAAAATAGAAAGTAATTTGGTTTTTGATGCTCTTTCACCTTGTTGTCCACTTTATAACCTCAATCTGCGGGAGAGGAGTTCCTGTAAGAGGAAACCAGGAAGACTACGATGTCCAGCACCAGGACTGTATCAAGGGGAGTCAGTTTGACCTGTAATGCAGTGAGATTTCATTTGTAAAATACTTATTGTCACTACCAGAGGCCAGTGTTTTCCTCCCTGCCCAGGCAGTGACTCAGCTGGTCTCATGCATGTGGAAGATCAGGGGCTCAGAAGGGATTTGATTTAGCATGACCTGCTGTTTCAGCTGGTACACATGGTTTCCATAAGCTCACAACTTACTAAAAAATGTGCCTGCCACAGAGTGGGGATTCACATCTGATCTGTCACTGGGCTGCTGGTTTGCAGATGGGGGATGCCGTTGAGGCAGCGTGGGCTTGGGTGAAGATTTATTACAGGACAAATGCTGAAACCACCAAAAAAAATGGGGAAATGATATTTTTAATGCATTACTTGTGAATGGAGCTGCAGACAGCCAAATACTTTAGCAGATGTAATGATCCACTTCGTCGCTTGCTGAGCCAAGAGTGGCCCTCTCCTGCACACCCCCCTGGCTGCACAATGTACCTTAGTGATAATTTTAGTATAAACTAACATCTTTATGTCTTCAAACATGGAAGTTTTAGCCAGTTTATTTGAAATTTGAAATTAGCATTAGCATTCCCACTCGTGCTGCATTTGGAGGGTGGATTCCATGCCCCACAGCAAGGATTGGGCTCTGGGCTGATCCAAGCCCTCCAAAGCCATTCTGCCTTCTGCAGGAGAAGCAGCTTCTTTAATGCCTGAAATGGCTGACTAAAAATCTCACTATTTCCCCCTAAGAATTACAGAGCACAGGTGTTTCAAAGCTAAAATCTGGAAATTAAAAAAGCATTTTAGATCCTTTACCCCCCTTCCCTTTCTAAGTGGTATTGAGGATTACCACATGTGGTTACATAATAATTTCCCTCTGCCTGAGCTTTTTAGCAATTAATTAGTCAGGGATTTGAGGGAAAATATGTCTAAAACGCTTGAATATTTGCTTACTGGTCCACAAATGTGCCCTATTTTGTTTTAGCTGCTGTTCTAAAAGCCTAAAAAAATATTTTATAAATTGGAAAAATCCATGACAAAATATTTTGGCTTTCATTTTATGTACCTTTATTCAGTGACCATGGGTAGGGAAGGTGTGGGAAGCTAACTCACAGCAGGGAGAACAGCAGCGCTAGTGCCAACAGGTTATGCAGAGCCTCTTCCACCCAGCCAAAGGTGATTCAGGTAATTCTCTTTCTCAAACTGCTCTTCCCTCACTGTGTCCCTCAGACAAAACACTTCTGTAACCCCCACTGTGGCCCTAAAATTTTCCAGAGCTGAGGAGTGTGAGATCTGCTTCATTCAATGCCCAAGATCAAAACCATCCAGGTTGTTAACACCATCCTCTGAGCTGTGTAACAACCTGCTGGGTCAGCCAGAGCCTTTCAAAGCTGCTGGTTCCTGATGAGCTTTGTAAAACCTTTGACTCATTCCAGATCTGCGGGTGAACTGTGCGAGGCTCATTTATTTACTACTGTCTCCCACCAAAACCTTATGACAAGGAGAGGAAAAGTCACTGCGATTCCTTGGCTCAGAGGGGAAACCTTCCTGTGAGCTGAAAACAGAGGCTGTGCCCTGTTAGAGGTATCTACACACACAGCTTTCAAAGCATAGCTGAGGTTTTTTTCAGCCCTGTATTTGCTTTGTTGAGATGCTCCTCATCCTTTGGAAGATACCATCGCTTCTTCCTCCATCCCTCTCCTTTCTCTGTGCTAAAAAGGGCTGCAGAACATCTTTGTCCCTAATAAAGATCCCACTGAAGGAGTGTTTCCAACTTTACGGGCTTCCCTTCTTATTTCTGCCTTCAGACACCAGCTCACAGCAGTGCGACGAGTGGGTGCTAATTATGGAGAACCACACTCGACAACAGAGCCTTGCTGCTGGTGAATACAGAAAAATTGCTCATTAGAGCAGCATGGTATTTAGTCAGATTGGCTTCCCTAGATATTAACATTCTGGCGTTAATGCAGACTGGCAGTGTGATACTTGAATAAAACCATCTCAGGGTAAGATGTGCAGAAGGGCTTGTAAAATGTTTGTCCCACCTGCGGGGTTTGCAGGGCACGTCTGCTGGGGGCTCCCACGTGCTGCTTTGGATAAAAAAACACCCTTGGATTTCAGTAACCCGCATATAGAATTTCTTGGTCATTTTTTCTTGCCTCACAGGGCATGGTGCATCATGCATATGATTTATTTCGCTGGAATGAAACACGCTGTGCTTGATTATCTTTCTGGACATCCAACTTTTTGCTCCATTGTTTGGTGTGACGGCTCTGTATCCATGGTGCAGGTGGCAGGGCTCTCTGCCTGATGGCTCTCTGTGCCCAGCAAGGTGTGTGTGACAGCGAGGCTACCCTGGCAAATGTATTGTTTGTACCTGTGAGATGAACTGTACCTGAATAATGGGGTAAAGGAAGCTCAGACAAAGCTGGTTTGAACACAAAAAGCTTCAGGTGCCTTGTTTTAATGCAGGAGAGGCTTTGTGTTGGTAAGAGACTTTAGCATGAAGGTTTTCCTGTGCTGTTTTATAATCAGCAGGAACCAAAGCTGGGGTTTGTGTGCTGCAGGCAGCGGTGGCTTTTCTTGGGCATGGCTCCTTGTTGCCCCTCTGCAGCACCGGGACACCTCCAGCTTGGCTTCTCGGCTGCTTTGCAGAGCTGCCCACGCCTCCAGAGCTGTGCTGGCTGCATGGGCTGGTGTTTGTCTGTGCAGCTGTGTGAGCTGGAGCTGCTGCTGGAGCCACAGCCACAGGGAATTCCTCGATCCCATGTCCTGCCCTCTCCCACCCCTGGGCTTGCATCAGCAGTAGCCGCTCCAGTGGGCTAATGGAAGAGCTATGAGCACACACACAGAGGACAGAGCTGTTCAGCAGAGCTCATCCAGCCACACGCATGCCAGAAATTCCTCTCCTACAGCCCTCTGGTCTCCACTTTGACTTGCACACCAGCATTCCCTAATTAGCTCCGCTTTATCTAATTAACACCCAAATGGAAGTGCCTCCCTTAGCTGCCTCTGCGCTTGCAAAGAGCCCAAAGTTAATTTATAGCGGGGAAGAGACAGAGGAGAGATTTTTTTTTTGTGTGGTGTGTCCTCACCTCTGTGCCCTGGGAAGGTGTGTGAGTGTCCTGGGACTGGTGTGGCTCTGTTGGTCAGTGCAGAAGCTGGACATGCCTGCACTAAATTGTCACTGCCTCAGCCAACCTGTTTCTTGCCTGTGAGTTTACTGTGTGGGCTTTTTCCTTCTTTTTTATAATGGTCATGGTATTTTGCCTGTAGTTTGCCTTGGGAAATAGAGTGTGTCCTACATCCACATCTATTTTAAGACTCTGCTCTATTGCCTGCTACCAGCTGGGGACGTGGCTAGAAGGAGCAGTGGTTTCATGTTATAAGAGGAAACACTGGATATTTCTAGGAGGCTATAACTCTGAAATGCTAAATATGTTTATAACCCCCGATATTATACTCTTAGCGATAGTACTCATTTCACCTGGCTTTAGTGTTTTTACAACTGGCTTTCTGACTTATCTTGATGAAATAAGATCTATTTATGGATGATGGAGAATAAGACACACTCAGAAAGCAAATTATTCTGTTTCTAATATTTTTATTTAATTAAGAAGAATGTTCTTTTTCTTTGTGTTAGTTATGCTCTGACTTGTTTGGGTTTAGGGTGGCCAGTAGGGATGTCATTATGGGAATCTATTATTTTCTTCGTGGTCTGTCCAGATTAAAGGATCTGGGGGCTACAGCAATTCCCTCCAAAATTAAAACAGCCAGAGGGAACCACTACTCGTCAGGAAAGCATAAGAATGCTTCTGCACAGCTGAAATTCAAAGATGTGGGAGCAGGAATACTTAGAGGTGTTGTACACCTTATGGTCATGCTTGTGATGCTCTCTTAGTCCACGACTGCCCAGCTCAAACCCTGGATCATTGTCACCCTGGCTGCTTTGTTGTGTCCTGTGTGTCTGTTTTAATCAGTGGGTTTTTAGCTTAAACCCCCTTTAAGCAGTAAAACTTGGGTGAAAAGGGGGACAAGGGTGCATAAATGTGACCTTTTTAATCACAGGTGAGGAGCTATTTGGTAAACCTGGCATAAACTGTTCCATGGTTTAGGGTGGCTTTCTCTGAAGTGCTTTTTTTTTGTAAAACAGCTCTTCACAGACCTGGATGGTTGGTTCATGCAGTACCAGGTAACACTCTGTGCTCTGAAGAGTCTTTCACTGCATTCAGTGATTCTCCAGTTTTTCTTCTCCAGGGAGGTCCAAAGCCACTTGTAAACCTGCAGCTCTTCCCTGAGATTGGAGAGGAGCAGAACTTTCTCAGTCAGAGTTTTCCAACCACTTCCATCTAATATTTAAGACACAACATAAAAGTTACAGTTTATGCAGTAGTACCCAGGAGTGAATTTTGTATTGATTTTAAAATTAGTCATTTTTAGCTTTCTGTTTTATGCACCAGAAAATGGCCTCAGCTTCATTAAGAATGCTGTATATTATTAATATACATCATTAATTTATTCTTGGCACTGGGCTAGTAAAAGCACTTAAATCATTGCCCTGTCCTTAAAGTTGGACAAGTGAGATAGTAAAAAGTGTGATGGGGAGCAAATCCATTTCAGAACAGAGCTGTTGATCCCACCCCTGCTTTCCTCAAGCACCTCTTTTTTGGGGGGTCACTTCCATCTCCAGCTGGGTCTGCACAACAGTGGTGAGTCTGGAGGTGCTGAACTCACCACCTGCAGGTCTAATTTTTTGGCACCCAGACCATTGGGAAGCCCCAGTAGTTGATGAAGCAGCTTATTTGGGTTGAGGAAAAGGGGTGGGGTGGGAATCTGCCCTTGCCTAGGACATTAGTGCCTTATCCTTGTCTCCAGGAGGGCTGGGCACAACCTGCACCCCAGCGGGGTGAGTGCAGGAGCCTCCATGCAGCCAAGTGGGGATGGAAAGTACCAGTGCTCCAGGCAGGCCTCCAAGGCAAAGGACCCAATTTCGGTCCCTGTTCTTGTGCTGGTTTATTTATAAGTTATTAAAGATGTATAAAGTGATTTTTGGAGGAGGCAGTGGAGCCTGTGCCTCTCTGCTTCCAAGTGCATGGTCTGATTGACTGGTTACAGACTCCTGCTTGCTTTCCCATGTCCTTTCTTTGGTGTTCGAT